>JBBGZY010000160.1:5645000-7065000 GCA_037952925.1 Lithobates clamitans
CCTTTGTGCCCGCTGCATTTTGAAGTATGTGGAAAACAGGGGTGGGTGATTCTACCCATTCTACTGTAGCGCCTTGTGCTTTACCAGCGTGCTTAAGTTGTAAGTAGTAGAATAGCATGTTGGAAGGCAGTGCAAACTTAGATTGCAGGTCTGGGAAAGAGAGTAGTCTCCCGTTATGAAAGACATGCATGAGGTGATTTATTCCTAAGAAGCGCCACCTGGCTCCCTGTTGGAGTTTGGCCAATTCCTCGTATGATTTATTCCCCCATAGTAGGCTGTAAGCTATATACCCCGTTACTTGCTGCAATTGTTTGACCTTATTCCACACCTTTTGAAGAAGAGTGTAAGTGGGCATTTGTTTGTTGGGCCGTTGAAACAGCTGTGCTTCCAGGCCCTATGGTACAGACTCCACCCTCGTGCCAATAAGCAGGAGTTTAGCTGATGAACCTGCAGGTCTGGTCAGCTCCTATCAAGTGCTGCAGCTGTGCAGCCAAATAGTACATCCAAGGGTTGGGGAGTGCCAAACTCCTTTGGATATTGCAGCTGCTCCAATTTGATCCTGGGGGGATTGTTATGCCATAGCAATGATCTGTATAGAGAATTGATCACTCTAAATATTTTCAGTGGGATAACACAGGTGTGTTGTGGAGCAAGTATAGAAATTGGGGCATAAGAATCATTGTTTTCCCTGCTAAGGGCATTTTAAGTTGGTTCCATATGTTTATTTTGTCTCTGAAACGAGTCAGTAAGGAGTATATCATTCAGTTTGGGGGATATGTAAATGCCTAAGTATTTAAAGGCAGTCACTATAGGGATAGTGCAGGGAAGCTCTGCACTTGACTTAAGTGCCTCGTCCAGAATCATCAATGTGGACCAATTAATGGTAAGGCCTGAATAGTGGGCAAAATCAGCGATGAGTGACATTGCATGAGACAATGAGTTGTCCACGTCCTCCAAAACAAGGAGCATATCGTCAGCGTAGAGCATGATATTCTTATGCAGGTCACCATATCAAAATCCCCTGATTTGTGGACGATCCCACACCTGGGCAGCGAGAGGCTCAATGGCCAGTACAAAGAGCATGGGGGACAGGGGGCAACCCTGCCTAGTCCCCCTGCCCAGTGCAAAGACAGGAGACATCCTGTCTGACATGCGTATAGTGGCCTGTGGAGAACTATACAGTAACCGTGTCCATGTGATAAATTTAGGACCAAACCCAGATTTGGACAATACAGCCCAGAGATAACACCAGCTGACACTGTTGAATGTCTTATTGGCATCAAGAGACAACAGTGCCCTATGGCCTGCACTATCTGCTGGGGTCTGCATGTTCAAAAAAAAATCTTCTAAGGTTAGTCGCAGTGGATTTTCGTGGCATGAAGCCTGCCTTGTCCAGGTGAATAATAGACAGAATAACCCTGTTAACCCTTAAGGCTAGAATTTTGGCTAGTATTTTTACATCACTTTGCAGCAAGGAGATGGGCCTCTAAGAGCTGGGATCCACCCGGTCCTTTCCTGGTTTGAGTAACAGTATAATATTAGCCCTGGACATAGTTGTAGGTAGCTGTCCCGATTTTTTTTTTTTTCCTTAATATTCTTTATTAACATTTCTTAAAATTTACATACCTTCCAACAGACATGTAATAACAACACAGGCTTCATGTAAACAAGGCTCTCTGGGGGGAAAAACAAGTTACCCCACATCAGTATAAAAAATGCTTCCATACCAACACCCCTGCCCCCTCCCCAAATTACCCTAAATTGACCATTAATTATACAATGTCCTTTTTACCCCAACCCTTCCTCCTAGCCCTACCCCCCTCCCTCCCTCCCCCCCTCCCACCCCATCTAGGCTCCCATATTCTTTCAATTATTCCTTACAACCTATACTTATCAACCAGGGGTTCCACATCTTTTTGGATTTTTGTAAGTTTTGTAAGGATTATTTTTACATGGGAGATGCACTGATGGTGGGTGGGAACATATTAATATGGGATGGATTTGCAGTGATTTTTTTTTAGTAATCCCATTTATTAGGCCATGCAGTATGTGCTCTAGGAGGAAAACAAGATGGATTGTATCATTAATCTCTGTCTCATTGCAGCTCACCACTTAAGATGCCTCTTCAAAAGCAAAAAAAATGGTGCAGGCATCCTAGATTGATTAGCCACTGTTAAGGTGAACAAAAAAACAGTGCTCCAGAGCCTCTCCTTGTACCATAATCACATAGAGGGAGGAGGAGGTGAAGGAGAAGTATGGGGTGAATGAGTTAGGGGGAAGCAGTAGAGCTTGTCCTACAAGTAGTAGGAGTTTATCCTGCAGAACCTGTTTGCCCCATTATGCCTCTACATGCAGAACATCTGCCTCTCACTTTAGGCCTACCTGACATATTTTTAAAGTAAGTGCTTAAATTTTATTGCAGCTATGGGGATGCATACAGTATATTACCAAAAGTATTGTGATGCCTGCCTTTACACGCACATGAACTTTAATGGCATCCCAGTCTTAGTCTGTATGGATTAATATTGAGTTGGCCCACTCCTTGAACCTATAACAGCTTTAACTCTTCTGGGAAGAGTGTCCACAAGGTTTAGCAGGTTGTCTATGGGAATGTTTGACCATTCTTCCAGAAGCGCATTTGTGAGGTCAGACACTGATGTAGAGGAGAAGGCCTGGCTCGCAGTTTCCATTCTAATGCAGGCCAGTCAAGTTCCTACACCCCAAACTCGCTCATTCATGTCTTTATAGACCTTGTTTGTGCGCTGGTGTGCAGCCATGTTGGAATAGGCTGCACACCAACACTGTTCCCACATAGTTGGGAGCATGAAATTGTCCAAAACGTCTTGGTATGCTGACATCTAAAATTTCCCTTCGCTGGATCTAAGGGGCTAAGCCTAATCCCTGAAAATTAGTCCCACAACATAATCCCCCCCCCCACCAAATGATTTGGACCAGTGCACAAAGCAAGGTCCATAAAAACATGGACAAACGAGTTTGGCTGCAGGGAGTCCTGACCTCAACCCTATAGAACACCTTTGGGATGAATTAGAGCGGAGACTGCAAGACAGTCACATCAGTGCCTGATCTCACAAATGCGCTTCTGGAAAAATGGTCAAATATTCCCATGGACACACTCCTAAAACTTGTGGACAGCCTTTTCAATAGAGCTAATGCTTTTATAGCTGAAAAAGGTGGGCCAACTCAATATTAAACCCTACGGACTAATGCCCTATACACACGGTCGGATTTTCCGACAGAAAATTTGCGATCGGAGCGTGTTGATGGAAATTCTGACCGTGTGTGGGCTCCATCGGACATTTTCCATCGGATTTTCCGACACACATAGTTTGAGAGCAGGCTATAAAATTTTCCGACAACAAAATCCGATCGCGTCAATTCCGACCGTGTGTGGACAATTCCGACGCACAAAGTGCCACGCATGCTCAGAAATTCCTAGATGGAACAGCTCGGTCTGGTAAAATTATTGTTCGGAATGGATATAGCACTTTCGTCAGGCTGCAATGTTTAAAATTGTTTAATGCAGCACACTCTGTTCTTCTTTATAATGCTAGAAGAATGAAGTAGTTTTGCTGCTGATATTCACACAGACTTCTCACAAACTTCTTTCTTTATTATTTATCATGATTTCATCAATATATTTTGCTTTGTCACATCTGTCAAAAAAGATATATGTTTTTTTTGGGGTTTGTATTTTATTCAAGCCTGATCGTGTTTTTTTTTTTTTTTTATACATCCTGAATATTTTTGGGTGTGTTTTGTGTGTCAAGTTACCACAACCATTATTATCTTGTATTATTTAATCTCAAGGAGTTTGTTTAGTGTTGGTGTCTCTTGTTAATTTCACATTGTATTTTTGAAATGTACCTGCCTCCTCACAAACAAACTTTCCTTTTTGAAGGAAAACACACATAGGCGAGTATAATTGAAACAAAAATTCATTTATTAAGGGCTCAGAACCAAACAAAGAGGGAGGCAACGCTGGATAAACATCAGAAATTTGCAAAGCCTTTGGCCCCCAGGGCACACATCAATTCTTTGACAGCAAAATTGGTGGCCTGAGGAGTCCATATCTAAGGGAGTGCAGTCTGGTCCAGAAGTCCCAGAGATCATGAAAGCAGCAGATGACATGTATGTCCCCAGGCTGTGGTCATACAAGAGCCTGCCTCTTTTGCCAGACCTGACTGAACCCAGGGCCATCACTCTCTGGTCTTACTTCCACGCTTCCTTCCCGGCTGTGGCTCTGGTGTTGGAGGGGTGGCAGGGGGAGGAGTAGGACCTGGAGGAGGAGGAGGAGGAGTAGGACCTGCAGGAGGAGGACCATGGGTGAGCTGACAAATGTGGGTTTCACATGTGAGTTGGCCCCTCAACCCCTTATTTAGAGCTTCCAAAATTAAAAACTCACATAAGAGGCGTTGGCCCTCCTCCATCATATTGCATGCAGTTAGCTCTGCAAAATCATCTTCCACACTGTGGGGTGTTCTGAGGGCCTCAGTAGCCTTCCAAAATAGGCCTATTGCAGCCTCCTCCAAGTTACTCCTCTTCCTACCACTTTGTCTTTGAAGGCAGAGGGGAGGGACCTGGGTATCAGGCAGCCTGCTTTGCCCGGCCACCTCCTGGCTGAGACTTCCCTGTGTATGAAAAAGGGACATAGTTTTAGTTTTTGGTTCATCAATCACAATCATAAATTAGTACTCCAAACTAACATCTATTTAACATCATTGATTGGACAACCAGAAATATTTAGAAGAATGCTATACCTGGCTCAAGCTGGGATCCTCCACATGTTGCTGCCTGGAAGGCCCAGGCTGGGCGTCAGAAGCCTCAGCTGGGGGGGGGGGAAGGAAGCGTGGAATGAAGACTAGAGAGTGCTGGCCTGGGTTCAGTCTGGCCTGACAGAAAATGCAGTCTGTCATAGTACCACAGCCTGGGGACATAAATGTCATCTGCAGCTCCTGATCTCTGGGAACACTGGACCTTCTTGTGCTCTCTTAGATAAGTGCTCCTCATGCCACCAATTAGGATCATCAAATAGGTGATGTCTGCCGTGGGGATCACCGGCTTCACAAATTCCAGCAAATTATCCAGCGCTGCCTTCCTCTTTGTTTGGTTCTTTTAATCAGGGTGGTTTACCTGCCACAGACAGGGCAGCTCCCTGAACATATCAATGAAGATTGGCATAAAGTCCTGATCATTGACTAGATCCATGTTCACTGCAAGACACAACACCAGACAAACCCTAATGTCAGCCTAAAGTTTTATAAACTTGTTTAAATACAGGCCTCAATCTAGAAGGAGTATAGGCCAAAATTAAAATCACGATCGGCGCCTGCGATACTCCTTCCTCCGCTCACAGATCGTACGTACTACGCACGCGTGTTACGCTTTATATAAACACTGGGTATCCTCACTAGAGCGCCCTTCCACCAAACAGACACCCCCACCGCGCCAATGCCTCTAAATAAACTCAAATAGTGGTGTGAACCAATATTAGGTGGTGAACACCCAAAACATCCAATTCCTTACTCTCACAAATAGTGTTGACCAGTGTTAAATGGTGTGTATAAAATGTAATGAAAACATGAGAATCTATAAAAACAAGCGAAAATAGGAACAGCTGCCCCTTTAAATTATAAAGTATACAGGCAAAGTATTTACTCCACCATGCCACTGCTAGCCCAATACTCCCCTAGAGGCACATGGAATAAATATGGGGCGCTTCAAATATAAATAAGTGTAACCAAAAAACTGTGTATAGCACAATAGTGGTGGAACCATCCTACTGTGTTTTGTGCTGCACGTAACAAGTGTAACCAAAAAACTGTATATAGCACAATAGTGGTGGCACCCTCCTACTGTGTTTTGTGCTGCACGTACCAAGTGTAACCAAAAAACTGTGTATAGCACAATAGTGGTGGAACCCTCCTATTGTGTTTTGTGCTGCACGTAACAAGTGTAACCAAAAAACTGTATATAGCACAATAGTGGTGGAACCCTCCTACTGTGTTTAGTGCTGCACGTAACAAGTGTAACCAAAAAACTGTGTATAGCACAATAGTGGTGGAACCCTCCTACTGTGTTTTGTGCTGCACGTAACAAGTGTAACCAAAAAACTGTATATAGCACAATAGTGGTGGAACCCTCCTACTGTGTTTAGTGCTGCACGTAACAAGTGTAACCAAAAAACTGTGTATAGCACAATAGTGGTGGAACCCTCCTACTGTGTTTTGTGCTGCACGTAACAAGTGTAACCAAAAAACTGTGTATAGCACAATAGTGGTGGAACCCTCCTACTGTGTTTTGTGCTGCACGTAACAAGTGTAACCAAAAAACTGTGTATAGCACAATAGTGGTGGAACCCTCCTACTGTGTTTAGTGCTGCACGTAACAAGTGTAACCAGAAAACTGTGTATAGCACAATAGTGGTGGAACCCTCCTACTGTGTTTTGTGCTGCACGTAACAAATAACACACATTAAATGAATAATTGTGACATTCACGTGAAACACTCTGTGAAATCACTGCATTCCATGCTGTGACATCTCAAAACAATAAATGACAGTCCATATGAATCAGATCCATCCAAGAGGAACTGCTTGTGATCACATCCAGTGTAAATCAGCTGCATACATTTAGGTGTCTTCGTGTGTCTTCCACCTCACCCCTGTGCTCAGTGAATCACACCCTCCAGAAATGCACTCACCGAGTTACAATGCCAGCACTTTCATGCAAGGCAAAAAACGCAAGTTTTACCACACTCAGGTGTAAAAAATGGCAAGATCCGTGTCCAGGAGGATAGTTGTTATATGGATCCACATGTAAGAAAATAAAATGCTCCAATAGTGTAAACCAGCAAAACTATTTATTAAAACCACTGCAACCTTCAACTGATGCACTTACATTGTACAAAAGATAAAACAGCAGAAATCATTTGTGGATCACATCAATCTTCAAGCAATCTTCAAACAGGTGTAACTCAAATAATAAACAACTGGTGGTCACGGCGGACCCGAGGTGTGCTTTCTCTGGGCTGCAGTATCACTGCAATCTCACCCTCCCTTCAGCTCTCCTCCGCTCCTCCTTCCACTAAAACTTCCTGATTCCTGTGTAGTTCAACTGCGCTGTGTGTCACGTCTCACAGCCACGCCCCCGACATGTTTCGTCATAGGTAGACTTAATCATGGGATTGGCTGTGCAGGCTGTCATTCACCCCTTATATTTGCTTCTAATTGACGCCCATTCGGCCGCGCATTGCGCATGCACACACCTCACGTCCCCGTTCCGCTAATTATGCATGGGATATCTCATTTAAAACACTCATAAAACAAAATCATTGAAAATCCTTTGGACATTACACATAAATCACACCTAATTGATAAATATGCATATCATTCCCAATGGTTGTTTCAATCCTAAGATCAATTATGGTGAGTTGGATAGAGGGATCCTACCCGGGCTCCCCCGCTGGACAAGAGTGGTAACTGCATACCCTATCCCATCCAACCTTATCAAATGCTGGATGGTGATCAAAAGGCAAACGGCCCCCTAGTGTCCAGTGTCCATATTGCAGATTTTTCAGCATGCGTGAAAGTATTCATGGTGGGAACCTCTCTCAATCAAATGTATCCGTCTTTACAGATCTCTTTTTTTTTTTTTTTAAATAAGATCACATGGACTCTATATTATAAAACTATTAAATATAAACTCTGAGTGTTCATGCTCAGAGATTATCTTATTCCAATATATCAACCCTTTCAGGAATGGGTCTAAAATAAAATATACTCTCATAACGATATATTACAAACATAGTAAACTAAACAGGCTAAACTGTCTCTATAACTGGCTGCCCCTGCATATTATATGATAAAGTCAAAAATATGTCAAGGGATATAACAAGAGCCATATTATATATCTCTATTTGATCTATTATTAAATTTCTATGTAGGTCGAGTGAACAGGGTCGGGGGCTGATGATGATATAACCTCACCACCCCCCCTCACTCATACCCACATGGGGGCATCACATCAAGCTATTATCATGACAATGATGTCTCCTATAATAAAACCCTAAGAGATCCCTAAAAAAATATTTTTTTTTTTTTTTTTTTTTTTTGATAAAAACTACTAAAAATCTTTAAAAATTCCTAAAAAAGGTGGGACTAAAAGAGACTACAGAAAATCGGAACCCTACAAAACTGAGGTAACTTTACATTAAAAATCATTAATAAAGCAGTTAAGATCCAGTTCTATGTTCAATCCTTTCGGGGCCAGACTCTTCAAAAGATATATCTATCTGGTTTCCCTACGGGATAGGTCCCTAACTCTATTGGACCCTCTCCAAGAGGAGTGGACCACATCTATCCCACAGAACTGCAAAAGTGTGGGGTCCTTTTGGTGTTTTTCTTTAAAATGTAGGGAGACACTGTGGAACCTATATCCATTTTTTATGTTGGTCATATGCTCTGAGATCCTAATCCTCAAGAGTCTCTTGGTTCTCCCTACATATAGCAAGCCACACGGACACCACATTAAATAGACCACATGCGTAGAGTTGCATGTACTGAATTCTCTAATTTCAACCAATAGGGAAGGGGAATCCTTTGAAATTAGAGAATTCAGTACATGCAACTCTACGCATGTGGTCTATTTAATGTGGTGTCCGTGTGGCTTGCTATATGTAGGGAGAACCAAGAGACTCTTGAGGATTAGGATCTCAGAGCATATGACCAACATAAAAAATGGATATAGGTTCCACAGTGTCTCCCTACATTTTAAAGAAAAACACCAAAAGGACCCCACACTTTTGCAGTTCTGTGGGATAGATGTGGTCCACTCCTCTTGGAGAGGGTCCAATAGAGTTAGGGACCTATCCCGTAGGGAAACCAGATGGATATATCTTTTGAAGAGTCTGGCCCTGAAAGGATTGAACATAGAACTGGATCTTAACTGCTTTATTAATGATTTTTAATGTAAAGTTACCTCAGTTTTGTAGGGTTCCGATTTTCTGTAGTCTCTTTTAGTCCCACCTTTTTTAGGAATTTTTAAAGATTTTTAGTAGTTTTTATCAAAAAAAAAAAAAAAAAAAAAATATTTTTTTTAGGGATCTCTTAGGGTTTTATTATAGGAGACATCATTGTCATGATAATAGCTTGATGTGATGCCCCCATGTGGGTATGAGTGAGGGGGGGTGGTGAGGTTATATCATCATCAGCCCCCGACCCTGTTCACTCGACCTACATAGAAATTTAATAATAGATCAAATAGAGATATATAATATGGCTCTTGTTATATCCCTTGACATATTTTTGACTTTATCATATAATATGCAGGGGCAGCCAGTTATAGAGACAGTTTAGCCTGTTTAGTTTACTATGTTTGTAATATATCGTTATGAGGGTATATTTTATTTTAGACTCATTCCATAAAGGGTTGATATATTGGAATAAGATAATCTCTGAGCATGAACACTCAGAGTTTATATTTAATAGTTTTATAATATAGAGTCCATGTGATCTTATTTAAAAAAAAAAAAAAAGAGATCTGTAAAGACGGATACATTTGATTGAGAGAGGTTCCCACCATGAATACTTTCACGCATGCTGAAAAATCTGCAATATGGACACTGGACACTAGGGGGCCGTTTGCCTTTTGATCACCATCCAGCATTTGATAAGGTTGGATGGGATAGGGTATGCAATTACCACTCTTGTCCAGCGGGGGAGCCCGGGTAGGATCCCTCTATCCAACTCACCATAATTGATCTTAGGTTTGAAACAACCATTGGGAATAATATGCATATTTATCAATTAGGTGTGATTTATGTGTAATGTCCAAAGGATTTTCAATGATTTTGTTTTATGAGTGTTTTAAATGAGATATCCCATGCATAATTAGCGGAATGGGGACGCGAGGTGTGCGCATGCGCAATGCGCGGCCGAATGGGCATCAATTAGAAGCAAATATAAGGGGTGAATGACAGCCTGCACAGCCAATCCCATGATTAAGTCTACCTATGACGAAACATGTCGGGGGCGTGGCTGTGAGACGTGACACACAGCGCAGTTGAACTACACAGGAATCAGGAAGTTTTAGTGGAAGGAGGAGCGGAGGAGAGCTGAAGGGAGGGTGAGATTGCAGTGATACTGCAGCCCAGAGAAAGCACACCTCGGGTCCGCCGTGACCACCAGTTGTTTATTATTTGAGTTACACCTGTTTGAAGATTGCTTGAAGATTGATGTGATCCACAAATGATTTCTGCTGTTTTATCTTTTGTACAATGTGAGTGCATCAGTTGAAGGTTGCAGTGGTTTTAATAAATAGTTTTGCTGGTTTACACTATTGGAGCATTTTATTTTCTTACATGTGGATCCATATAACAACTATCCTCCTGGACACGGATCTTGCCATTTTTTACACCTGAGTGTGGTAAAACTTGCGTTTTTTGCCTTGCATGAAAGTGCTGGCATTGTAACTCGGTGAGTGCATTTCTGGAGGGTGTGATTCACTGAGCACAGGGGTGAGGTGGAAGACACACGAAGACACCTAAATGTATGCAGCTGATTTACACTGGATGTGATCACAAGCAGTTCCTCTTGGATGGATCTGATTCATATGGACTGTCATTTATTGTTTTGAGATGTCACAGCATGGAATGCAGTGATTTCACAGAGTGTTTCACGTGAATGTCACAATTATTCATTTAATGTGTGTTATTTGTTACGTGCAGCACAAAACACAGTAGGAGGGTTCCACCACTATTGTGCTATACACAGTTTTCTGGTTACACTTGTTACGTGCAGCACTAAACACAGTAGGAGGGTTCCACCACTATTGTGCTATACACAGTTTTTTGGTTACACTTGTTACGTGCAGTACAAAACACAGTAGGAGGATTCCACCACTATTGTGCTATACACAGTTTTTTGGTTACACTTGGTACGTGCAGCACAAAACACAGTAGGAGGATGCCACCACTATTGTGCTATATACAGTTTTTTGGTTACACTTGTTACGTGTAGCACAAAACACAGTAGGATGGTTCCACCACTATTGTGCTATACACAGTTTTTTAGTTACACTTATTTATATTTGAAGCGCCCCATATTTATTCCATGTGCCTCTAGGGGAGTATTGGGCTAGCAGTGGCATGGTGGAGTAAATACTTTGCCTGTACGCTTTATATACACTGTGCATTACGTGAAACTCCGCCCGCCCCTGACATTCTTTCTAGTCTATTTCCCGCCCCTTCTCATTCGGCGCAGTGGGGAAGAGCACATGGCGGAGACAGAGCAGGTGTCTGATAATTACACCAACGAGGAGGAGGAGGAGGAAAGCCCGGAGCCTGAAACTTCCCGATCCCAGAGGAGACGATTTAAGGCACCAAATATGTCCTTTGGGGAGATGTTGGAGATGGTGGACATCCTGAAGAGGGCCGACTATGACGGGATGTATGGACCTTACCCCAACCCCAATGTCAGAAAGGCCAAGATCATGGCGAAAGTGGTCAAAAGTCTGCACCGGAATTTCGGGGTACGACGATCCAAGGATCAGCTCAGGAGGCGGTGGACAGACATCAAATTAAGGGAGCATGAGCAGTACAAAAGGATCAGGAGAGTGCTGCAAAAAAGTAAGTAGTTGTCCTGTGTTGCTATTCTTTATTTTTCTAACGTTCGTGCTGCTCCATGTGCTTTTCTTTACTGTTGTACATTTTAAAATGGCAACTTTCATGTTCATGGCCACATTATTCGTTCGTATGAAACAATGTTCGTTCGGCATAGAAAACACCATGTTTTGGACATATGCATTTGAATAAATTTTTTGCTAGCCTACTTCTTGTCAAATAATTTTGGTGTCTAGATGGGTTGGTAACTAGAATGAAATGCAAACTAGATTCTGTGTAAGGAGAGGACACTCAGCAGCTGGTTACACATCTGGACACAGGAGCACTAGTGTGGGACACAAGAACACCCTTTTTATTAGGGGGCTCACACAGGTGCTCCAGTGTATACTATAGGGTGTCTCCATCTGTGAAGCTTGTACAAAACAGGTAAGTATTCAAGCTTGACAAGTGACCCAAATAATTCTTCATCTTGGAACTCTGCCATAACAGACAATTGTACCCCACTTCCAAGCAATGTTTCATGTTCCTATTTCTGTGATCAAATATCTGTGTGCTAAGTATACCTATTTTTTTTTAACATAGGGGAGAAAAGACTCGGAGGACACCCCTCATCCGAGGAGACCACAGACACCCCACCTCATGAGGAAGTGGAAATCCAACAAAGTCAAAAGGAGGAGGAGGAGGAAGGAGACGTGGTGGAAATAGTCACCACAACAGGTGAGTGTCTGCGACCACAGGCTCAGGTAAGAGGTGGATGCCGGCATATTTATAATACATGGTTGTTTTTGTTTCTGTATTTTTAGGTGACCGTGATGTTGTGGATGAAGGACATTTCACCAGTAAGAGTGCACAGATCCTGATCGGGGAGATCATGGGGTGTAATAGGGACTTGGAAAACATCCAGAAAAACATCAATGATGTTATAACCAAAATGAAGAACATCATTGATGTTTTAGGGAGAGTTTAAAACACCTCCAAATCCCTTACTTTTTTGTGGTTTTTTGAATTGAAAAACTTTTCAGATTTTTGAGCATATTCAAAAAAAGACAAATTTTGAAGATGCACACAGTGTGTCAACATGTGCTATCTGCCATTACGGGAGATCAATGTAGGCATTTTGGGGGTGCAACCCCTTCCTCAATAATAAAGTAGCTGTGAGGAAGGGGTTGCACCCCCAAAACACGTCCCTTGATCCCCCGTGATGGCAGCTAGCACATGTTGACATTGAGCAATTTGTGTGCATCTTCAAAATTTGGCTTTTCCAGGGGTGACTTCACCCCTTCTGAACGCAATGTCAAACACAGTTTATAAATACTCATGTCTGATATTGCCTTCAATTTCTACAAAAGTTGAACTTTGTAAGTTTCATATTTGTGTATTTCTTGTTGGTTTTAAACATGCCTGTTTTACCTTAAATGGGCATTTCTACTTTTATTATTGTGACCCAAAAAATTGTTATGCAACAAACATGTTGGTTTGTTTTCCAAACCTTTTATAAATGCACATGGTATTTTCCTTGTATTAAAAAGATTGATACTCAAGAATGTGTGGATTATTGTTTCAATGCTCCTAAAATTTTGTTGTGGTAAAATTGGTGTTTTCAGTGACAATGGGGGTTATTTCCTAAGGGCGAATCCACTTTGCACTACAAGTGCAGTTTCAGTGCAGTCTCAAGTGCACTTGTAGTGCAAAGCGTATTTTCCTTTAGTAAATAACACCCAACAGTGCTTTTTTAGGTTACACAATCACGCCATTTTCAGGAATCCCCACATTTCTGTCAGTGTCAGCTAAAAGAAACACAAGCAGTAAATGTCACCAAAGATTTTAATAGTTAAAATGATTTTTTTATTTTAAAAATGTATCAGACACTATCTGGCATATTGATGGCCCCCCCTACCCGCAAAGTAATCAAGGTATCTAAGACGGACCTCGCGGGCACTCAGGGGGGGCAAGCCAGGACGGCCAGCCTCAAGCGCCATCAGGGTTGGTTCATTTACTTGAATTCCGGCCTCAGGCCCAACTGAGGCAACATAGTTGGCAGAATTTTGCCAAAAAAAGTTGTGGAGAACACAGCACGCCAGGATGATATGATTCAGTTTATACTCCGCCATGTGTATGGGTGTAAGAAATAGGCGGAACCGGCTGGCCATGATTCCAAACGTGTTCTCCACCACTCTTCTGGCTCTGGCCAGCCGGTAATTAAAAACCCTCTGGTCCAGGGTGAGGGTCCTCATAGGGAATGGCTGCATAAGATGGTCCCCCAGCGCAAGTGCTTCATCTGCAACGAAGACGAATGGGAGTCCTTCCACATTTTCTTCTGGCGGTGGCAAGCCCAAGCTGCCATTCTGAAGATGCCTATAGAACTACATGTGGGTGATGACTCCACCATCGGACATCCGGCCATTGTTCCCTACGTCCACATACAGGAACTCATAAGTAGCCGACACCACTGCCAACATCACAATACTATTGAACCCCTTGTAGTTGTAATAGTATAACCCCGAGTTGGGTGGTGGGATGATGTGGACGTGTTTTCCATCAATTGCCCCTCCGCAGTTAGGAAAGTCCCACCACTGGGCAAAGTGGGAGGCCACAGTCTGCCATTCCTGTGGCATGGAAGGAAACTATGGAGTCAAACAAGAAAAATAAATTAATCATTTTGCACATAAACATTGCAAGCAGATTAGACACAAACATTCTTGGCCAACATCAGTATAACATTTATTTCAGGGAGTATTTAAAGACAAAGGTATAAGGTCCACCTATCAGATCCCCCCCCATGGCCCATTAAATTTTATGGGGGGAGATGTTTTGGACAGGTAACCCTCTCCACTTCATTGAGAGATGAATGCCTAAATAATGTGTGTTTCTTTGGTCAGCCCCTCCTTACTTTACACTATCGGCAGCCCACTGGACAGGTAAGAAGTGTCATAATACAAAGATATAAATACACACTGTACACATTTTAGCACATTTTTACATTCTGCTATTACCTATCAAGATAATAATAGGATACAAAAACTTTAAACAGTACCATTTGAAAGTATTCCGACAGGCCCTTGCACTACATTCTTTGGGGAATTCATCCATAAATCTGACCACTAAAGAGGTAGGTATAGTGTGTATGGGTTTGGCAAAGTCAGCAGATAGAGGATTGTTATCAGCTGAGTTAGCAGTTGAGGGGAGGGAGGATTCCAAATGATTTTGGGACACCAAAAAAAAGCCTCTGGCACTCTGCCTGAATTTCCTTGTCAAAAGAAGTTTATTGAGTATACAATATTATAAAGATACATAAAGTAAGTTTACAAGGATCTATAAAGTAAGCTCATTGTTTTACAGTAGTGTTTATATAGGTAAATATCATGAAATTTCAAATATTAAACATTGGGTTCACGTAAACCTAAATTAAAGATATATATCATTTCCTTAGTTACTTTTGTAGGAATTTAAATGATTTATACTACTATACATATTGTTTACAAGTAGAGTGTATATAGGTCAAATAAATTCTGATAATGAGCTTTAATCGTAGGGTGGAGAAAAGGAAAGAGAAAGAAGAAAAAGGGTTGAAAGGTAGAGGTATGGTCCACAAGGTTGTCCCGCTCGTCAGTTTATTATTCTTTTTAGTTCTCTTTGAAGCCTTAGAATGGGTGTCTCTGTAAGTCATTTAATCTGTTACCATGGCAACAGGACAGAGTCATTGAAGTTTGACAGGAACTGTTGTTTTATCCAAGGATGCCAAAGTTTTTCAAATTTTGGAATTTGATTTTGATCGATGGCTACCATCTTAGCATGGGACATTGTATTATTCATTCTGTGAATTGTTTCTGCTAGTACCAATGTAGGAGATTTCCATGCCTTGGCCACTGTTTGTTTTGCAGCCCTTATTAGTTGGATCATAAGTTTGAATTGAGAGAGTGTTAACCATTCCGGTTTTAGATTAAGTAAAGTTAAATATGGATCTGGTTGTATTATTTTTTAAAATATTTTAGATGCAATCACAAAGACTTCCTTCCAGAAGGTTTGGATTACTGGGCACGTCCACCATATGTGTAAATATGTGCCTATTTCTGGGCATCCTCGAAAACAAAGAGCTGAGGTATTAGGTGAATATTTTGCCACTCTAGCGGGTACAAGGTACCAGCGAGTTAGGACTTTATAATTTGTCTCCAGTGCTAAGATGTTGGGTGAAGATGACTTAGATGTGAGCCATATGTTTGACCAGTCCGTGTCTTCTAAAGTTCGTCCTCCTCCCACCTCTGAACGTAAGAGGGTCTATTAAGATTTGCTACTCCATATAATTGATTATAAAGTGATGAAATTGTACCTTTAGCAAATGGATCTTTTGTACAGATTGATTCAAAAATGGATAATTGGGATAATGGTGTATCCCCCTTTAGGAATGGTGTATAGAAATTTTTGATTTGGAGATATCTAAATATCTCAGAGTTTGGTAGATCATATTTTTCTCTAAGTGATGGGAATGAAAGGAATGATTTAGATGCTATGAAGTCATTTAGTGTCTGAATGCCTGATGTTGTCCAAGCTTTAAAAGAATTTGGGTAGATCCATGCCGGATAAAAGGCCGGATTTCTGATAAAAGAAAGGAGAGGATTGTGTGGAGATTGTAACTGATATTTGGTTTTTAGTTTATCCCAGAGAGATAAGAAGTGTTTAGTTATAGCCATAATAAATTTGATATTAATAGAGGGTCATTTTCTGAAGCCTCTATAAATACCCATAATGGGATTTCCTGTTTTGCATGGTATTTGGACAGACTGGCCAAATGTGCTGCTCTGTAGTAGTTAGTAAAATTAGGGTATCCCAGGCCTCCTTTATTTTTGGGAAGATGTAGTGTGTGTATAGGTATACGTGGTTTAGAAGAGCCCCATATAAATGAAGTTGCTCTTTTTTGCACTATTCTCAAAAAATAGGAAGGAATTGGAATAGGGAGGACTCTGAATAGATAAAGCAATTTGGGTAGAATAGTCATTTTGATTGCATTAATCTTCCCTATCCAGGATAAAGGAAGTTGCGACCATTGTTTTATTAGATTTGTGATCTGTCTTAATACAGGAGGATAATTGGTTGAGAATAAGTCAGAATGAGATGCTGTTAAATGAATTCCAAGATATGGGATTGATTTTTCTGCCCATGTGAATGGGAATGCAGCCCTAGCCGGGATCAATTCCATGCTTGTGAGTGAAATATTAAGCACTAGGCATTTCTTAGGATTAATCATAAGGCCGGATAGGGCTGCAAATCCATCAAGAGCTGGTATTAAGTTAGGACCAGAGACCTGTGGTGATGATAGAAAAAGTAATATATCGTCTGCAAATATACATAATTTGTGTGTAATACCTCCTACTTCAATGCCAGTTATAGTTTGGTTTGTTCTGATGTATTGGGCCATGGGTTCGAGTATAAGGGCAAATAATAAGGGAGATAATGGGCAACCCTGTCGGGTACCTCTTTCGATATTAAAGGCATCAGATTTGTATCCAGCATATTTTATATAGGCTTTGGGTTTATTATATAATGCTTTGATCCATGTTAAAAAGTGGTGTCCAAAACCCCATTTTTGTAATGAATATTGCATATATTGCCAGGATACTGTGTCAAATGCCCTCTTAATATCGAGAGATAGAAAACATAAAGGGATTTTCCGTTTTTTAGCAATATGTGCCAATAACACTGCCCTGCGTATATTATCTCCTGCCTGTCTATTTGGCATGAAGCCTACTTGATCTCTATGTATTAATTTTCCTATAATGCTATTGAGGCGTTTTGCTATTATTTTTGCTAATAATTTAATATCAAAGTTTAACAGAGAGATAGGCCGATAATTCACACAGGAAGTATCATCAGAAAGGGGTTTTGGGATCATACAAACAATTGCCATTAGTGTTTCTTGCCGAAAAGAATGTCCTTCTAGAAGTTTGTTAAAAGTTTCAGTGAGAATGGGAGAGAGTATTTCTGAGAATGTTTTATAGTATAAAGCCGAGTAGCCGTCTGGGCCTGGTCTTTTGTTAAGTTTTAGGTCTTTTATGGCGTTAGCAACTTCATCTATAGTTATAGGCTCATCCAAACTGCTTTTTTGATTCTGAGATAACTCAGGTAAGGTTATTTTTGAGAAGAAGGACTCAGCCTCTGTAGGATTAAATTCATTGTTTGTCATGTATAAAGTTGCGAGATGTGAGTGAAATTTATGGACTATTTTAACTGGATTACAAGTGTAAACATTTTTTGATAATTTCAAACGTATTGGTTTGAAAGATTTGTTAGTTGAATTTAATGCCCGAGCTAAATATGTACCTGGTTTGTTTGTATTCATGTAGAAATTGTGTTTGGAGCGTTTGAGGGATTTATCAACTGACTCAGTGAGAAATAAATCGTATTCCAATCTAGATTTTTCCAGATGAGATTTTGTACTCTGAGATGGATTATCTTGAAATGATATGTAGGCTGCATTAAAATTGAGTTCTAGTTTTTTTGCTAGATTTTTGCGTTCCCGTTTAAATAGTGCCATTTGTCTTTGTATTGTACCACGCAAGACAGGCTTATGAGCTTCCCACAGTGTTATTGGGGAGATGTCTGTTGTATTATTAATTGATATGTATTCCTTTAAAGCTTGTTCAGTGGCCATCTGATGTAGTGGGTGTTTGAGCATTATGTCCGGTAAGTACCACGTTGGGTCATGCGCTTTTGGTATGGCTGAGGCTTTAGTAGTGTATACTGCATTATGGTCAGACCACGGAATCGGAATTATATCTGATGCAATAATTTCTGGTATCATTCCTCTTGTTAGAAAAATATGATCTATTCTGGTGAAGGTTTGATGAGGGTGCGAGAAATAAGTGAATTTCTTTTTCATTGGGTTACTTTCTCTCCACGAATCTACCAGATTGTATTTGGAAAGAAGTTGAGAAAAAGGTAATCTAGAGGTTATTTTGGATGGTGTAAAAGGTGATTTATCTAGAAATGGGAGGAGGACCTGGTTCGAATCCCCACACATTATCACTGTTCCTATTTTGTGTGTATTAATCACTTGTAATATATGTGAGAGGAATGGTGTAGGTTGTTTGTTAGGAGCGTAGTAGGAAATCACTGTGATTGCTGTATCCATTATATAACCCATGAGTATCAGGTATCTACCTTCTGGGTCTTTAATTTCTGATGATAAGGTGAATGGTGTGGATCGGTGAAATGCAATTAGAGTTCCCCTTTGCTTGGTACAGGCAGAAGACGTGTAAATTTGTTGATAAAAAGGAGAAATATATTTTGGAGTAGAATCTTTGGTGAAGTGTGTTTCTTGGAGGCATACTATGTGAGCCTTCTTGTTATGAAAAGTACAGAAGGCTTTGGTCCTTTTTTGAGGGACATTTATTCCCTGAACATTCACAGAAAGTATATTCAGTGGTGCCATGGCAACAGATCAAATAGTTTTGACTTACTTTTTGTTATGCAGAGCTGACTGCGCAGATCAACCTGTGTGGACTGAAGAGATGAATAGATAGAAAAGAAACCAGTGAATTCTGGAGTAAAGAGTAAACAAAAAACATATGAGATTAGATGATACGTTGTAAAAATTATTTTTTGCAAGTAATCACAATTTACCCGTGAAAGAGAGTAAATATCTCTCTCAGGGGAATAAGTGCCTTCGTCACACTCCCACATAATATGGTTGGGAGAATGAGGAGGGCTAATGGGGGTACTCGGATCTTCCGCTTACAGGAGAGAAGTGCTATGTCAAAAGACATCAAAATGATGTTTCATTAATTGGAGTGCAGAATATAGTTTGTGTTGAAATTATTTATTCCAGGGTGGTTGTATATGGTTAGTCTTGCCCTAGGCTAAATAATTCAGTTAGAAAGGTACTGTTAATAACTTTGGTATTGATGAAGATAGTTTGAATTATTTTGGGATTTTAACCCTTTTAGAGTAAACAATTACATATTTTATTCATATGTAACTGTTTAGATATGTTAACTCATAAAATTGAGGTTGTATTGCTTCAGATTAGAATAAACAAAAACATAATTCTAGGAACTAGTTAGGTAATAATATATTTGTTTTAAGAAAAGAAAGAAAAAGCTTCCATTACTTCTGGATTATTGAACATATTTGTCCTAAAAAGTAATAAATCTATTGTTATTACCTGATAATATATAACTGAACAAGAATTTCCTTATTTCGCTTATATATTCTAAGGCTATATGAATCAGAAGTAATAAGAAATATAACTGGAATGTAACATGATCCCACACAGTGTGTGACTATCAGAATGCTGTTACATTCAGTTATAAATACAGGTTTTTTATAGAGAACCATCTCTTAGTATAATAAATGAAGAGATATCAGGAATTAGGATGTCAGTCCATTGAATCTTCTTGGTCCATGGATGATGTGGCATAACGGCCTCTTTTGTGAGAATGATGATTCCCATTTTGTTCTGAAATTTTCTGAGTGCTGCCTGAAGGTGAAGATGATGTCATTCTTCTGCGTGTGGGAGAGTTGCTGCTTGTGGGTTCTGTCAGATTTAATTTTAAAAGGGTTTGTTGTAGTTCATCTGTTGATCTGCTTCTGTAAATTGTACCTGGGTAGTTAAATCTGACTGAAAAGGGGAAGCCCCATTGATACATAATGTTGTGGCGTTGCAGTTCCATTAGTTGGGGTTTCATGGATCGTCTTTTAGTAATAGTAAGTTGGGATAGGTCAGCAAAAATTTGATAATTGTGTCCTTGAAAATTAAGTTCCTTTTTTTCTCTTGCAGCAATTAGTATTTGTTCTTTCATTCTGTAATAATGACATTTTGTGATTATATCACGTGGGGGTCCATCTTTCTTTTTGGCTGTGAGGGCTCTGTGTACTCTGTCCAGTTCTAAACGTTCAATAGGGATATCTGGCTTTAGTTCTTGTAATAGAGCAGTAATAGTAGATTGCAGGTCTGTCACAGTTTCAGGTATTCCCCTCTATTTTCGTAATCTTCGAGCTTAGTTTGAAGTATTAAATTCTCTTCTTTTAATTGTTCCAATTCTGTTATATTTACTTGGGTTGTAATTTCAATTTCATCCTTTTTTATTTCTAAGGCTGCGTTGCGGTTTCCCAGCTCTCTTATTTCTTTGGTTCGGCTTTTTGTTATTTGGTCTGAGGTTTGTTTTAAAGCCTTATGAAGCATCTTTTCAAATTGTAATAATATTACTGGGGATGCTGAGGAGGCTTTTGGAGAAGTTTGTGAGAGGATTTGTTCTGTATCTGACTCAAATGGAGAGTCTTGCTGTGACATTTTCTGTCTGTGAGAGCGCCCTGATGCTGTATCTTGTGAGGTGACTGGAGCTGCTTTAGTTGCAGTGAGTGTCTGTGAGCGGTACTTAAAAAATCAATTGTACATCCAAAACATGTGATGCCAGAATCAGGGCAGGACTTAGGGTGGTGGGGGCCCCTGGGCTTGAGTCACTTTCGGGCCCTACCTTCTATACATATGCACAGCTCTATAAAACAGAAATAGAAAAGGACAAGGTGCGCCAGACTCAGTGCAGTATTAAAGAACTTCTGTTTAATTGGACAAGACAAAACAGCCAAATGGCTACTCACAAAAGTATATAGAAAAAAACTCTAGATATGGGACTTTAGAGGCACAATAGTATTGAACTACAGAAAATGTATTTAATAGGAATATGTTATTAGAAAAAAATATAAAAGACATTGAACACACATAGATTTAAAAACACTTCAGTTTAGGTAAATCCTAGTAGTAGTACACCGTATGGATCTTATCCTGCACAGCACCGGTCCCCACACAGACCGGACGGCACAACCCTGCTTGCTCTCTCCCATCTACCTGAGGCACTACAACGACAAAGTCTTTGCTTTTCCCTTTGTATGGATACCTGATGCTACATTATTTTGAGAGATTCCAGGTTGTGGCCGACTGCTGTTCCCAACTTAATTCAGATACTTTACATTTATCCTCAAACTGTGACCATTTACATACAATCACTATTGATTGAGTTTTGCAATTCTACCACACTCTATTGAATCTCTAGCTCCTGAGGAAGCGTTCAGTGTAACGCGAAACATGTAGAGCAACCAGAGAACACCTCACCGTGGATCACCAAACCTGCTGCATCTTGCCTGCTATAATTATGCGCTTGCCTTCTGTTCAATCTTCAGGGGAAGTATTCCTCCTATATATGGACTAAGCGATATTTATACACCTTTATAGCCTTCCTTATGTTATACAAATTTGCAGGATAAGATCCATACGGTGTACTACTACTAGGATTTACCTAAACTGAAGTGTTTTTAAATCTATGTGTGTTCAATGTCTTTTATATTTTTTTCTAATAAAATATTCCTATTAAATACATTTTCTGTAGTTCAATACTATTGTGCCTCTAAAGTCCCATATCTAGAGTTTTTTTCTATATACAATTTGATTCCTGGGGACGTTGGCACAAATTGTTACTGAGTACCTGCAGAGTCACCCTGCTTATTGAGGTACTTCGGCACTAGGTTCTTTAATTCATACTCACAAAAGTAGATAATATATAAGCGTATAAGTGGGGGATACTGTAATGGTATTCATCCTGGGTCCACGATTAATAAAAGCAATAAAAATGGATAAAATGATAATTACCATATTTATCGGCGTATAACACGCACCCCAAGTTTAGGAGGGAATTTTAAGGAAAAAAACTTTTAGGAGGGAAGTTTAAGGAAAAAAACTTACATTTAAATGCCCATCAATGCAGCCTTATCAGTGTCCATCTGCAGCCTTGCCAGTGTCATTGCAGCCTTGTCAGTGTAGCCTTGCCCCAGTGTCATTTGCAGACTTGTCAGTGTAGCCTTGCTCCAGTGTCATTGCTGCCTTGTCATTGCAGCCTTTCAGTTTAAAAATGGCGCCACCGAGGTACAGAGCCGGATGTCCTGTGTATCTCAGCAGCTTTCGGCCACTCTCGGCGGCTTTCAAAATGGGCGGGGCCGGCGGGGCCCCCTATTGGCTGGGGCCCATGGGCTTGAGCCCAGTCAAGCCCACTGGTAAGTCCTGCCCTGGCCAGAATACAATGTCACCGATACTGTCCATGAAAGGCTCCCAAGCATGCAATTAAAAAATGAATGAAGTTTCATTAAAATAACCCTCTTCTGGCTGTATGGTATTTTTAAAAAATGTTTTTTGCTTTGTTAAATATCCCCCATGGAAGTGGCCAGCTGCCCTTTCCCTTTTTTGACAATGGCTTGCCCATTATCTTTGAAAATGACCAGACTTTTTTATTTAGACCTGTCCCAAATTGACTTCAGTAGGGTTTGCTAAGTTCAGGTTTCGTGAATTTCAGAAACATTTCAAACATTTCAATGGACCCCTCTCCCCCCCCCCACAAATCCAACCTAGGCAGATTCTCCTATCCCTAGTTAGCATTAGCAGTGCACACATTTCTCTCCTGACAAGTTTCCTTTAATATAACTTAAAGTGAGAAGAGTTCAAGGTAATGCTCAGTGGAAGTGTATATGTTGATCAATAGGGTACCTTTACTATTCAAGTTAGCAAAAGGTCAGAGATAGAGAAATACTCAGATCTTTATTCCACTGTGTCCTCTCATCAATATCCTCCCTTTCTTGTAGTGTTACTGTATCCTCTACAAAGCTTAATTCCTTGTGCTAACTTTGCAATAAAGAGTTGGTGAAGACAGATGTGACAGGACTAATCTGACTGCCTTGCATGAGTAATGATAATTTCAGCTCAGCACACTTATAACGACAAGATAAATTTAGTCAGTAAAATGGTCTGCCAAAAAATTACCACAAACCTAACCTTTCGTTTATTCAGTGCTTTTATATTAATAGGATAAGAAACATTCTTTAACCATGCAGTATATACAATACTCATAATAAGTCTCATAATAGCCTTGCAATTATACTTAATAATGCAAGCTTTGCTTGGAAATAGTGATGGGGAAACTTGTTTGGGTTCAATTAAGGGGGTGGGGCCCATTTGGCAAATGAACCAAAAAATGTTTAAACCGCTTTATTCAGACCCCCTTGAAGTCAATACATTTTTGAATGAATTTTGAATATCAGTTCTCTCCATATTCAAGGGATTATCAAACAAAGGATGCGGAGAGCTGGGCACTGCCCTGGGATCAAAAAAGATAAAAATTAAAAAATACTAGTTAGTGGAGAGAGGCCCCCTTATTTTATGTGACTTTGAGGGCAACATGGGAAAAACACCAATTCTTCGAATTACAGTGGGGACGGAAAGTATTCAGACCCCCTTAAATTTTTCACTCTTTGTTATATTGCAGCCATTTGCTAAAATCATTTAAGTTAATTCTTTCCTCATTAATGTACACACAGCACCTCATATTGACAGAAAAACACAGAATTGTTGACATTTTTGCAGATTTATTAAAAAAGAAAAACTGAAATATCACATGGTCCTAAGTATTCAGACCCTTTGCTATGACACTCATATATTTATATATTTATTTAGAATTGTAGAATTTCTGCTGCACTTATGGTTTCTAAGAGCACAGTGGCCTCCATAATCCTTAAATGGAAGACGTCTGGGACGACCAGAACCCTTCCTAGAGCTGGCCGTCTGGCCAAACTGAACTATCGGGGGAGAAAAGCCTTGGTGAGAGAAGAACCCAAAGATCACTGTGGCTGAGCTCCAGAGATGCAGTCTGGAGATGGGAGAAAGTTGTAGAAAGTTAACCATCACTGCAGCCTTCCACCAGTCAGGGCTTTATGGCAGCGTGGCCTGACGGAAGCCTCTCCTCTGTGCAAGACACATGAAAGCCTGCATGGAGTTTGCTAAAAGAACACCTGAAGGACTCCAAGATGGTGAGAAATAAGATTCTCTGGTCTGATGAGACCAAGATAGAACATTTTGGCCTTAATTCTAAGCGGTATGTGTAGAGAAAACCAGGCACTGCTCATCACCTGTCCAATACAGTCCCAACATTGAAGCATGGTGGTGGCAGCATCATGCTGTGGGGGTGTTTTTCAGCTGCAGGGACAGGACGACTGGTTGCAATGGAGGGAAAGATGAATGCGGCCAAGTACAGGGATATCCTGGACGAAAACCTTCTCCAGAGTGCTCAGGACCTCAGACTGGGCCGAAGGTTTACCTTCCAACAAGACAATGACCCTAAGCACACAGCTAAAATAACGAAGGAGTGGCTTCACAACAACTTTGTGACTGTTCTTGAATGGCCCAGCCAGAGCCCTGACTTAAAACCAATTGAGCATCTCTGGAGAGACCTAAAAATGGCTGTCCACCAACGTTTACCATCCAACCTGACAGAACTGGAGATGATCTGCAAGGAGGAATGGCAGAGGATCCCCAAATCCAGGTGTGAAAAACTTGTTGCATGTTTCCCAAAAAGACTCATGGCTGTATTAGATCAAAAGGGTGCTTCTACTAAATACTGAGCATAGGGTGTGAATACTTAGAACCATGTGATATTTCCGTTTTTCTTTTTTAATAAATCTGAAAAAATGTCAACATATCTGTGTTTTTTTGTCAATATGGGATGCTGTGTGTACATTAATGAGGGAAAAAAAATAACTGAAGTGATTTTAGCAAATGGCTGCAATATAACAAAGAGTGAAAAATTTAGGGGGGTCTGAAAATTTTCCGTCCCCACTGTACATGCTACAGAGATCCTTTTAAGCCATAAGCAGTGTTACAGAACATGCAAATTCTCCAGGATGTCAGCAACACCTCCTCATTTTGTTGTCACATATATTTTATGTATCATACATTTTTTACATTTTGCATTATTAATTGACTTACATAAAGCAACAACACCCCTAGGTGATACACTTTAAATTGAAAAAATTATTTTTAGGCAGTTTTTGCTGTGAAGCATGATTTTTTTTCTATCTAGCCTTAATACAGAACAGATGTAAAAGCTTAATAATAGGAAACAAACACTCTTGCTTATTAGTGGAAAGACCAGGTGGTCTATGACTCAGGGGATAGTGTCTCTGGCCTTGCTGCCCTCCAGGATAGGGGATATCCTAATAGTCATAAAAAAGATAAAAAGAAGAGGTTGCACCAGCCTCGTGCATTATTCCAAGGCAATTTATTATTAAAAACAATTTACTGCTAGGCTCTGAGGAAGAAGGTACTCCTTCGAAACGCATCAGCCAGCAGTGGTTCTGATGTCCTCCTCTATCTGGAGACTGTCGGTTCCAGGACTGATTACAAGCAATCATTCTCCACATGTTTGTGAGTAGTTTTTAAATAGTTTTTAATAATAAATTGCCTTGGGATAATGCACAATCCTGGTGTTCCCTCTTCTTTTTATCTTTTTCAGATGTAAAAGCTATTGGAAGGTTTACACTTAGAAAAGTAAAATAAAGCAAAATGTTTTAACTTTATAGCAATTGCCGAACAATGGTAAAATATGTTTCATTGGATAGTTTGTGAATATTTTCTACTGCAGTACCACACTATATTGTCTACATAATTAATTAAATGTCAACACAGAATGCACAAAAATATTTCAAAACCACAACCTCACATTCCAGAAACAAGGCACTTGTTATGAAGAAACATAAATTTCAGAGCCATATTTCAAAGACAATAGTTAGACATATAGTACAGCAGTTGTGTATGTAAGCAGCTTGACTAGCCAGCAATGTGACAGTGAAGGACAATGCAGTTTTTATTTTCAGAACTCAATTAAAAATTACAGTGGATTATGTAAGAGACAAGAGGCAGACATATTGCAGAGACATACTGCAAATCATGTAAGTCTTTTAAGTTGGTTACATTTGAAGAGGGAGACACAAGGCATTTCTGCTACAGAAATACAATTTAGAGTGGATTATGCCCAGGGCTTTTTTTCAGGGGGAACTTGGTGGAACTCAGTTCCACCACCTCTGGCTCAGACCCTCTGCTCCCTGCCCACCACTATCACTTGTAAACGCAAAAGTCCGGTTTCTGTGTTTACAAGTAACAGCTCTGCACTGTGTGTGTAATGCAATCCTAGTATTTAATGACCTTTAAGACCCCCAATACTGTTCGTGAAATTTGACTCACCACACCCACTATTTGATGTGATTTGGAGGGTGTGTGTAGGGGAGGGGTTTTGGGGGGTCGTGGTTGAGTTCCACCACCTATTGTTTGAGAAAAAAAGCCCTGATTATGCCAGGTACAAAAGGCAGACATAATACAGAGACACTCTGCACCTTATTTAGGTCTTTTTAGTAGGTTGCATTTAAAGATGGAGAGATGAGGCATTTTTGATCCAGAAAAAAAATTACAGTGGATAATGTCAGAAAGCAGAAATATTATAGAGACATTCTGCACACCATACAACCTATTTTGGTAGGCTAGCCTATTTTTGCAGGATAAGCAGGGAAAGTAATATAGGGGTTCGTTTTTGAAGTCTGGCCAATAAGCTATAGGATTGCTGTTCACTGCAAACTTAACCTGGCAATGAACAGGAACCTCATCACTTGTTGATTAGCAGAACAATATTGCAATAACAAATTAAACAGATTGAATTTGTAAAATGTCATGTGTAATGTACAGATGCCCTTGTCCATTTTTACAAAAGTACAACAGTGGCCCAAGTTCTTATTTTTATGTTATGTTTAATTCGTCTGAATAATAAAAATATAATGAGTCATACATGAAATATTTTAGAAGAACTGTGGTCAAATTAGAGGCATATTCACATTTGAGGCTTAACACAGCGATATTTAAGATCTCAATGGTTTATCAAATTGTTGACAGAGGGCCCAGTGTGCTTGCATAGGCTCACAAAAAGCCTCATAGTGAGCACAGGACATCAAATGCACCTTGGTATCCAGACATGATGAGGAACAAGTCCTTATACATTTTTTAGGTGATAATGAAAGGAAGGACGTAAACACCCATTGTTTTTATACTTGCTTGCCAAAATGCTAATACATGCTATAGGCATTAATTATCAGGTTGATCTTTAGTTTATTATTTTATATATATATATATATATATATATATATATATATATATATATATATATATATATATATATATATATATATATATATATATATATATATATATATATCCAGGGATGCAACCTCATGGACCTTCATGTTACTAGAGGATACTATGGAAGAGCACCATTCCAGTGTAATCTCCAGGATTGTAGTCTCAAGGGTGCTGAGGTGGGAGCCTTTCAAGACATTCAATTTGTGGATTTGCACAAAACAATTTTTGATTTATTTCATCAATCAACATTCACACTTCATGTATGGGCACATTCATATACTGCATAATAATACAATAACAGTAAAGCTTAAAATAAAAACTACAAATTCTCAGGATCTAACCACTGAAATTACAATAGTGTTTTACTACAGTTGATCCTTCTTTTAGGTATAACTACAAATTGATGCATAGTCGGAATGCTCCATTGATGCATAGTCGGAATGCTTGAAAAAAAAAGAGAACTTACACTTTACAGGGATGTGTTGAAGTAGAATATTAAAGTGCAAATCTACTCAAAATAGTTACCGGTATTTTACTTTTTTTTTTATTAAGATAGGCAGGAATTAGAACTGTTGCATTTTAATTGCTGTCTGTGTACAAATCTCCCTCATTCTGTGTCCCTGCAATAGTTTGAAGGTCACCAAAAACTAAAAACACAGACTATAATAAAAAGCTGACCAAGATTGTAATCTGTCTTCATTCATTTCAAAGCAAAGTTATAGCTGTAGTTGGGGTTTTAAGCAATGAATGCACTGGATGTCTACATACAAAGAGGAAGACTTTGCATGATGATTGTTGGAAATGGAAGAACACAAACCTCTACAAAAGAAGAAAGATCTCTCCATTAATGCCATAATACAAGGCATGTCTGTAAAAAATGACCCAAACACTGAACTTTTAAAGCACCTCATGGCTTTGATTATTTGGGGACCAGTTCAATAGACAAATGCTAAGGGGAGCTATTAGCCAATTGCTAGGCCTCATCAGCATTTGAAGTGCTTTGGAAGTCACTCTAATGGAGTTCTAAGTACAAGTAGAAAAACTGGGGACTAATTGCGAATAAGCTTATCTAAAACTGTACAAATGCTATATTTTCATGGCAGGCATATAAGTAAAAGGGATGAAACGTCATTTATTTTTGGTACACTTTGGCAGAGAAGACATGTTGCACTGCTGCAAACATTCCTAAATCTACTAATTTAAAGCAAATTGTTAAGGTGACTATCAGGACCTGATTATGAACCTGCAGCCTGTGTGGTATCTGGCTGTGGCTCCTCTCGCTGTGCCACCAGGGATGCTGGACAGCTTCCTGCCTGATTCCATAGACAATCTTGCTCTGTGCCTTGTTTCTCTTCAACCTTGAACATGTTGATCCTCCCATGAACTTCCCGATTTAAGAGATGTCTCTGCACTTCCTCTTCGACAAATTATTATGCTATCTCCAGCCAATATCTTTCTCCTTTGTATATCTACTGCTGACCTTATCTTTACTACCACTCGCTACCCATCCTTGGCTTGTTCATTGTTTCGTCTGATCCCATCCAGCTACTTCATGTTATCAATCCCTGGCTTGTCGACTACCCTTTCGTTTGTTCCAATTCAGCTACTGCTAAAATTAACTGATGACACTTCTACTTGATCACTACCGGACTCTGGCTTGCTCACCATCTGGTGGGGCAATCCTGAGACTTGTGATGTGGTACTAACACGCAGCAAAACCCATCACCACCATCAAGAGCTCTGGTGAATACCAGTTAGTGCTCAGACCCGTGCCTCAGATGACTGCACCATCCACTAGGGGGATCTACTTACTTGTACATTTCCAGCTGACTACCTGTGAAATCTACTGCTACAGGCACTTGTCTCTCAGCCTGACTCCAGATTTTGACAGTGACATTAAATGACCAAGACACTGCCAGAAAATACTAACTTGTAAAAAAAAAAGTTAATGAGGGTGTTTAAATAGAAACACCATAACAGTGATAGTCTTGTCACTTTTACAGCTCATCAGCATTAAAAATATTTCAATAATCTTGGAGCAGTGAGGGCTTCCTTGTGACAAATCACAACAACAATATTGGCCTTGTCATTCCTTAAATGAACTGAAGTGTCACTAGCAGCACAATGGCATTCACATATAAAAAAGATTACAAAGTACTAAAAACTTCATTACACCCCCTCAAAATTTATTAGGACTTGTCAAGGATTTCATTCATAATTTTGAGTCCTGTAAGAGGCAGTGGATGAAATTTCCCTGGGACAATTACTGCCATTGCTGGTTCATTGTGGTTTCATTATGTCTATAAAACATTCAACTAATGGCTTTTCATTTGTAAATTAGTGGTTATACGTCCGCAGCTGAATGTGGGAAAAATACAAAGCAGGCTAGTTATATATTCAGAATTTCTTATGTGATGAAAAAACAAAGATTTTATCAACTAATTATTGTTTATAACCATCATTAATATAGGAAATTGTTTACTTTATAGTATGCAGAATTCATTAATCATTAAATAGATCATTTTCTTTATCATGTGCCTGTTAATCCTGCAATATTCTATACTGCAACTCTAGAATAACTCCTAACATATTGAGGCATACACACACACATGCACAATTGTAAGATTAAAATACCTGGCTTGATATACATTAACCAGTGTTATTAAAGCTTATAACAAGTAATACAGCATTGTGACACTCTGAAAATTACACATTAAGGTGTGCTCCATTTAGCTCTCAGGAAAGTAACCACTGACACTAATGATCTATTTAGTTGTTAGTAATGGGGACATTCTTCCCACTGACCAGTGACCATGAATGTAAGTGTCCCTCTTGCCACTAACCCCAATATAAGGGTTATTCTTCCCAAAGACACTCTAAGAAATGAGCCATTCTTCTCATTGATCATATATGTAAGAGGAGGCTACATTACTACAATTTTAAGGGAGCATTATTCCTATTACCCACCATTGTAACGTAACCTTTCTTTCTCCTGACCACAAATGTCAGGGTGTCCTTCTCCCACTGACCACAACTATAAGGTCACACTGCACTGACCACCAATCTAAGTGACAGGACCTTTTATCCACTGAAAATGCAAGGGGCTTCTCCACTGACCACCAATAAAAGTCGGCACCACACTGACTACTAAATATATAGGGGCACTCCCTTTTCAATGTATGTAATTCTGTTTGGATTTTTTTTTGATTAAGTGATTATTCCTTATAATTATGTTGTCATATACAGCATGGAAGTTATTAAAAGGTTGTGTTTCTGGTGTATTTGACACTCAGAGAAAATAAAATGATTTTTATTCCATGCAACAGTCTCAATCACCTAGCTGCACACACCACGTGAAAAATCACTCTATAAATATATAATAAAATGTGCTGCGCTTAATCAAAACTAACAAAACAAAATTATGTGTCTTCCGTATCAAAGTGATAAATCAAAACAACCAAAAAAAATTGCTTATGTAGCAGGAGGATAGATCAATAAATCGAATAAAAAATAAATGAACAAATTAAATAAGTAACATACATCAAATAAAATAATATGCATCAATTTGAGTCACTCTTATATAAGACGATGTAATAGCACACACCACTCTGTGGTCAAACTATGCCCAATCCTCTTGGACCAAAAATAATCTTCCAAAGTTTGTGAAGGTATCTGCTTCCAAGCAGAAAACCTCCACCGACATTTCAGGATGTTTACTGCCCTTTAATGTAGATCTTGACTACAAAAGGTCAGATATGCATATTGAAAACAACAGGACCCAGGTAAGTATCAAATGTCCTTCAGAACTCCTTCATTTCTGATCGCTGCAAGTCCTGAATGCTCTGTTCCTGCTGTCCCAGGTATGATAAATCTTTTCAGTTCTAAAAACAAACTGTTACAAGAAACTATGGCTAAGACACAGGAAGTCATTCAAATGTTTTTTGATAAAAAAGAGGGGGGTAACTGATCTTAGAGCCAGGTGATCAGATATGGTTGGCCACAACAAATCTGAAGTTAACCTGTCCTTCAAGGAAATTAGGGCCTAATTATGTGGGACCATTTTCAGTAAAGATATAGATCAATGATGTTGCCTGTGGGTTAGTGTTGCCAAATTCCTTTAGAATTCACCCTGTTTTCCATGTGTTTTTGCTGAAACCTGCAGTTCCAGATCCATTTCCTGAACGGAACAGTGGTCCTCCTGAGTTAGTAATGGTGGATGGGGAGGAGGAATACAAAGTGGAGGCAATTGTGGATTGCAGGAAGAGACTTAATCAAATCCAGTATTTGATCAAGTGGAAAGGGTATGGGCTTGAAGACAATTCTTTGGAGCCTGAGAGCAATACCCATGCTGAAAGACTCTTTCAAGCATTTAAGCGTAATCATTCAAAAAAATGTGCTCAGTTGGGCAGCTGGAGGCTGTCTATTGGGAGGGGGCAATGTAAGGAAAGGCACAAGCTATAACAGATTCATTTTTGTGCTCGCAAGAATTGGGCATTGGCTAATACATATGCGCACACGTGCACTTTTGACACGTGTTGTCGCCAACCAGGCTATTTAAACCCAGCCAGTGCTTAGGTTCAGTGCTGCTTTGTCTTTCAGCCTCCATTGTATCCTGTGTTCCTGTTATCCTGTATCCTGATTCCAGTTACTGACCCGGCTTGTCTGACCACTCTCTGAACTCCATCTGCACCGACCCCAGCTTGTCCTTGACCTCCACTTCTGTCTGCTTCATTGGCTTCTATTGCACCGATTGGCTCCTGACCTATTGCCTGCTCCTCTGTACCTGATCTGTACTGCCAGTGTATGACCCGGCTTACCTGACTCTGCCATGGCTCAGTCTGCCATCCTTCAGTTGCCCGCCTGCTCACCTGCTTGTTTGAGCCATTTCATGACTTCTCCTGCTATGTTGCTAGCAAGACTTACAGGCACTCATGCCACTCTGCACTTTTGCGCCTCCTGTCTACACTATCAGGGGCCCCAAGTCAGAGGTGTAAGGCTCTGCTACCAGGTACGTGATAGGTTCCCTTAAACCAGAATATTGTTTCTATGGCTGCATTAAATAATTTCACACTTTATTTAATTGTCTACAACCAAAGGAAATCTGATTGGTTACTGCACTTTGCACATTTCTTTACACTGCAGTGTTGATTGTGTACGCTTTATTTACTTTTGTTTTGTAGAACGTTAATACTTTTTACAGCTTTTTATGCCACATACACACGACCGGTTTTGCCATCAGAACAAACTCCGAAGGTTTCTCCGACAGAACTCTGACAGAATTCCATTCAAGCGGTCTTGCCTACACACGGTCAACCCAAAGTCCGACCAAAGTCCGACCGTCCAGAACACGGTGACCTACAGCACGTACGACGGGACTAGAAAAAGGAAGTTCAATAGCCAGTAGCCAATAGCTTCCGTCTCGTACTTGCTTCAGGGCATGCATCATTTTTTGTCTGTCGGAACAGCATACAGACGAGTGGTTTTCCCGATAGGAAATGGTTCCGTTGGAAATATTTGGAACATTTTCTATTTCTAGGTCCGTTAGAATTTTCGAAAAAAAAAAGTCAGATGAGGCACACACACGATCGGAATAGATGCTTCCATCAGACTTTTTCTGTCTGACATTCCGCTCGTGTGTACGCGGCTTTACAGAGAACAGTGAACCATTCACATCAGTGTTTGTCCCAAAAAAGAGCTCACCCTCTTATGTCCCTATCATACACATACTGGGGACTTCCTATTTAACCAACTGCATACTTTTCTAAGCCAGTAAACCTTGTTGTAACATACCTGGTGATGGAGCCCGATGTTTAGTGGAAGGCCTCTCTTACAGCTCTGGCTCTAGAGCCCTGGTAGAGTAACAGGGAAAGCCAGAGCACAAAATTGGCATGAGTGGTCTGATAAGACTTCTGCTCGAGGATGTGGATGTGAGTATGCAAGAGCAGCTGGCTGGAGGCACACTGGCAGAAGAGCAGTAACAGATGTCACGCAAAGCTACGGCTGGATCAGGTGCAGGAAGATGAGCAAGGCAAGGTCAGACAGTCCAGGTTAGCAACTAGAAGGCAGATCAGACACAGGTGGGAGGCAAAAGACTAGTCAGAAGTCAGGCCGGGGTCGGTAACAACAAGGCAGGAGAGCATAAGGATAAGACAGAAGCATAGTCCCGAGGCAAGCCAGGGGTCAGTGCAGGCTGAGTTCAGGTAAAGTCAGGAGAAAATCGGGTTGGCAATAGCAGGACAATACAAGAACAGATACACAGATCTGGATTTTAATAGACCAGGAACTAGTGTAGTTTGAATAGCCCACCTGACTCCATCGCGCACGCGTATGTGCACCCACTAAACGGCCATAAACGGGGCTTACAGGAACCATGCGTCTGCGCACATGCATGCTTCTTTCCTGACACTCATAAATGGCAGTTATTGCTATGTTTGTTTAACCACTTGCCGACCGCCTCACGCCTATATACGTGAGCAGAGCGGCACGGGCAGGCAAAATCACGTACCTAGTACGTGATTGCCTTCCCGCGGGTGGGGGGTCCGATCGGACCCCCCCCCGGTGCCAGCTGCGGTCGGCATTTGGTTGGGAGCGATGACAGACGAGGGGGAGACCATCCGATCGTGGCCCCCCCCTCGCGATCGCTCCCAGCCACTGACGAACATCCCCTGCCTCTGTATAGTACACAGAGGCAGAGGATGTGATGTCATCTCTCCTCGGCTGTCAGTTTCCGTTCCAGCGCCGAGGAGAGATGACATGTAAGTAAGTGCACAACACAAACACACACAGTAGAACATGCCAGGCATACATTACACCCCCGATCCCCCCCCGATCGCCCCCCGATCCCCCCCCAATCACCCCCCCCCCCTGTCACAAACTGACACCAAGCAGGTTTTTTTTTTTTTTTTTTTTTTTTTTTTTCCTGATTACTGCATAGTGTCAGTTTGTGACAGTTAGCAGTGTTAGGACAGTTACTGTAACCCCCCTGTAGGTCTAGGGTACCCCCCTTACCCCCCCTAATAAAGTTTTAACCCCTTGATCACCCCCCCTCACCAGTGTCGCTAAGCGATCATTTTTCTGATCGCTGTATTAGTGTCGCTGGTGACGGTAGTTAGGGACGTAAATATTTAGGTTCGCCGTCAGTGTTTTATAGCGACAGGGACCCCCATATACTACCTAATAAATGTTTTAACCCCTTGATTGCCCCCTAGTTAACCCTTTCACCACTGATCACCGTATAACTGTTACGGGTGACGCTGGTTAGTTAGTTTATTTTTTATAGTGTCAGGGCACCCGCCGTTTATTACCGAATAAAGGTTTAGCCCCCTAATCGCCCGGCGGTGATATGCGTCGCCCCAGGCAGCGTCAGATTAGCGCCAGTACCCCCCCTAATAAAGTTTTAACCCCTTGATCACCCCCTGTCGCCAGTGTCGCTAAGCGATCATTTTTCTGATCGCTGTATTAGTGTCACTGGTGACGCTAGTTAGGGACGTAAATATTTAGGTTCGCCGTCAGTGTTTTATAGCGACAGGGACCCCCATATACTATCTAATAAATGTTTTAACCCCTTGATTGCCCCCTAGTTAACCCTTTCACCACTGATCACCGTATAACTGTTACGGGTGACGCTGGTTAGTTAGTTTATTTTTTATAGTGTCAGGGCACCCGCCGTTTATTACCGAATAAAGGTTTAGCCCCCTGATCGCCCGGCGGTGATATGCGTTGCCCCAGGCAGCGTCAGATTAGCGCCAGTACCGCGAACACCCACGCACGCACCGTACACGCACCATACACCTCCCTTAGTGGTATAGTATCTGATCGGATCAATATCTGATCCGATCAGATCTATACTAGCGTCCCCAGCAGTTTAGGGTTCCCAAAAATGCAGTGTTAGCGGGATCAGCCCACATACCTGCTAGCACCTGCGTTTTGCCCCTCCGCCCAGGCGAGCCCAGCCCACCCAAGTGCAGTATCGATCGATCACTGTCACTTACAAAACACTAAACGCATAACTGCAGCGTTCGCAGAGTCAGGCCTGATCCCTGCGATCGCTAACAGTTTTTTTGGTAGCATTTTGGTGAACTGGCAAGCACCAGCCCCAGGCAGCGTCAGATTAGCGCCAGTACCGCTAACACCCACGCACGCAGCATACGCCTCCCTTAGTGGTATAGTATCTGAACAGATCAATATCTGATCCGATCAGATCTATACTAGCGTCCCCAGCAGTTTAGGGTTCCCAAAAACGCAGTGTTAGCGGGATCAGCCCAGATACCTGCTAGCACCTGCGTTTTGCCCCTCCGCCCGGCCCGGCCCAGCCCACCCAAGTGCAGTATCGATCGATCACTGACACTTACAAAACTCTAAACGCATAACTGCAGCGTTCGCAGAGTCAGGCCTGATCCCTGTGATCGCTAACAGTTTTTTTGGTAGCGTTTTGGGGAACTGGCAAGCACCAGCAGCGTAGTACACCCCGGTCGTAGTCAAACCAGCACTGCAGTAACACTTGGTGACGTGGCGAGTCCCATAAGTGCAGTTGAAGCTGGTGAGGTGGCAAGCACAAGTAGTGTCCCGCTGCCACCAAAAAGACAAACACAGGCCCGTCGTGCCCATAGTGCCCTTCCTGCTGCATTCGCCAATCCTAATTGGGAACCCACCGCTTCTGCAGCGCCCGTACTTCCCCCATTCACATCCCCAACCAAATGCAGTCGGCTGCATGAGAGGCATTTTCTTTATGTCCTCCCGAGTACCCCTACTCAGCGAACCCCCCAAAAAATATGTTGTGTCTGCAGCAAGCGCGGATATAGCCGTGACACCCGCTATTATTGTCCCTCCTGTCCTGACAATCCTGGTCTTTGCATTGGTGAATGTTTTGAACGCTACCATGCACTAGTTGAGTATTAGCGTAGGGTACAGCATTGCACAGACTAGGACACACTTTCACAGGGTCTCCCGAGATGCCATCGCATTTTGAGAGACCCGAACCTGGAACCGGTTACAGTTATTATAGTTAGTTACAAAAAAAAGTGTAAAAAAAAAAAAACACAAACAAAAATATAAAATAAAAATAGTTGTCGTTTTATTGTTCTCTCTCTCTCTATTCTCTCTCTATTGTTCTGCTCTTTTTTACTGTATTCTATTCTGCAATGTTTTATTGTTATTATGTTTTATCATGTTTGCTTTTCAGGTATGCAATTTTTTATACCTTACCGTTTACTGTGCTTTATTGTTAACCATTTTTTTGTCTTCAGGTATGCCATTCACGACTTTGAGTGGTTATACCAGAATGATGCCTGCAGGTTTAGGTATCATCTTGGTATCATTCTTTTCAGCCAGCGGTCGGCTTTCATGTAAAAGCAATCCTAGTGGCTAATTAGCCTCTAGACTGCTTTTACAAGCAGTGGGAGGGAATGCCCCCCCCCCCCCCAACATCTTCCGTGTTTTTCTCTGGCTCTCCTGTCTCAACAGGGAACCTGAAAATGCAGCCGGTGATTCAGCCAGCTGACCATAGAGCTGATCAGAGACCAGAGTGGCTCCAAACATCTCTATGACCTAAGAAACCGGAAGCTACGAGCATTTTATGACGTAGATTTCGCCGGATGTAAACAGCGCCATTGGGAAATTGGGAAAGCATTTTATCACACCGATCTTGGTGTGATCAGATGCTTTGAGGGCAGAGGAGAAATCTAGGGTCTAATAGACCCCAATTTTTGCAAAAAAAGAGTACCTGTCACTACCTATTGCTATCATAGGGGATATTTACATTCCCTGAGATAACAATAAAAATGATTTAAAAAAAAAAAAAATGAAAGGAACAGTTTAAAAATAAGATAAAAAAATAATAATAATAAAGAAAAAAAAAAAAAAAAAAAAAAAAGCACCCCTGTCCCCCCTGCTCTCGCGCTAAGGTGAACGCAAGCGTTGGTCTGGCGTCAAATGTAAACAGCAATTGCACCATGCATGTGAGGTATCGCCGCGAAGGTCAGATCGAGGGCAGTAATTTTAGCAGTAGACCTCCTCTGTAAATCTAAAGTGGTAACCTGTAAAGGCTTTTAAAGGCTTTTAAAAATGTATTTAGTTTGTCGCCACTGCACGTTTGTGCGCAATTTTAAAGCATGTCATGTTTGGTATCTATGTACTCGGCCTAAGATCATCTTTTTTATCTCATCAAACATTTGGGCAATATAGTGTGTTTTAGTGCATTAAAATGTAAAAAAGTGTGTTTTTTCCCCAAAAAATGCGTTTGAAAAATCGCTGCGCAAATACTGTGTGAAAAAAAAAAATGAAACACCCACCATTTTAATCTGTAGGGCATTTGCTTTAAAAAAAATATATAATGTTTGGGGGTTCAAAGTAATTTTCTTGCAAAAAAAAATTATTTTTTTATGTAAACAATAAGTGTCAGAAAGGGCTTTATCTTCAAGTGGTTAGAAGAGTGGGTGATGTGTGACATAAGCTTCTAGATGTTGTGCATAAAATGCCAGGACAGTTCAAACCCCCCCCAAATGACCCCATTTTGGAAAGTAGACACCCCAAGCTATTTGCTGAGAGTCATGTTGAGTCCATGGAATAATTTATATTGTGACACAAGTTGCGGGAAAGAGACAATTTTTTATTTTTTTTATTTTTTTTTGCGCAAAGTTGTCACTAAATGATATATTGCTCAAACATGCCATGGGAATATGTGAAATTACACCCCAAAATACATTCTGCTGCTTCTCCTGAGTACGGGGATACCACATGTGTGAGACTTTTTGGGAGCCTAGCCGCGTACGGGACCCCGAAAACCAAGCACCGCCTTCAGGCTTTCTAAGGCCGTAAATTTTTGATTTCACTCTTCACCGCCTATCACAGTTTCGGGGGCCATGGAATGCCCAGGTGGCAAAAAAACCCCCCAAATGACCCCATTTTGGAAAGTAGACACCCCAAGCTATTTGATGAGAGGTATAGTGAGTATTTTGCAGACCTCACTTTTTGTCACAAAGTTTTGAAAATTGAAAAAAGAAAAAAAAAATTTTTTTTTCTCGTCTTTCTTTATTTTCAAAAACAAATGAGAGCTGCAAAATACTCACCATGCCTCTCAGCAAATAGCTTGGGGTGTCTACTTTCCAAAATGGGGTCATTTGGGGGGGGTTTGTGCCACCTGGGCATTCCATGGCCTCCGAAACTGTGATAGGCAGTGAGGAGTAAAATCAAAAATGTACGCCCTTAGAAATCCTGAAGGCGGTGCTTGGTTTTCGGGGTCCCGTACGCGGCTAGGCTCCTAAAAAGTCCCACACATGTGGTATCCCCGTACTCAGGAGAAGCAGCTAAATGTATTTTGGGGTGCAATTCCACATATGCCCATGGCCTGTGTGAGCAATATATCATTTAGTGACAACTTTGTGCAAAAAAAAAAAAAAAAAAAAAAAAATTGTCACTTTCCCGCAACTTGTGTCAAAATATAAAACATTCCATGGACTCAACATGCCTCAAAGCAAATAGCTTGGGGTGTCTACTTTCCAAAATGGGGTCATTTGGGGGGGGTTTATGTCATCTGGGCATTTTATGGCCTTCAAAACCGTGATAGGTAGTGAGGAGTAAAATCAAAAATGTACGCCCTTAGAAATCCTGAAGGCGGTGCTTGGTTTTCGGGGCCCCGTACGCGGCTAGGCTCCCAAAAAGTCCCACACATGTGGTATCCCCGTACTCAGGAGAAGCAGCTAAATGTATTTTGGGGTGCAATTCCACATATGCCCATGGCCTGTGTGAGCAATATATCATTTAGTGACAACTTTTTGTAATTTTTTTTTTTTTTTTTTTTTTTTGTCATTATTCAATCACTTGGGACAAAAAAAATGAATATTCAATGGGCTCAACATGCCTCTCAGCAAATTCCTTGGGGTGTCTACTTTCCAAAATGGGGTCATTTGTGGGGGTTTTGTACTGCCCTGCCATTTTAGCACCTCAAGAATCGACATAGGCAGTCATAAATTAAAGGCTGTGTAAATTCCAGAAAATGTACCCTAGTTTGTAGACGCTATAACTTTTGCGCAAACCAATAAATATACACTTATTGACATTTTTTTTACCAAAGACATGTGGCCGAATACATTTTGGCCTAAATGTATGACTAAAATTGAGTTTATTGGATTTTTTTTAGAACAAAAAGTAGAAAATATCATTTTTTTTCAAAATTTTCGGTCTTTTTCCGTGTATAGCGCAAAAAATAAAAACGGCAGAGGTGATCAAATACCATCAAAAGAAAGCTCTATTTGTGGGAAGAAAAGGACGCAAATTTCGTTTGGGTACAGCATTGCATGACCGCGCAATTAGCAGTTAAAGCGACGCAGTGCCGAATTGTAAAAAGTGCTCTGGTCAGGAAGGGGGTAAATCCTTCCGGGGCTGAAGTGGTTAAAAATGACAGATTATAATCAAGTTTACCTTACCACAAACACTATTTAGGTCATGCAAAACAGACCAATTTTTCCTCTCGGGGAAGGGGGGTTGGGTTCAATCAAGACAGTCTAATTTAGTTTCTACATCATTAGTATTAAAGAAACACTGTACTGAGAATAATATGGGGGTTGACATGTGCCTGGCTGTGTCTGGCTTCAATACTGTATTATTCACTGGCCAGGAGCAACTATTCAGATTAGAACATTTGCTTATTTAAACTTATAACTCCTGATCTGGATACTTGATCCAGATCAGTGCTTCTATATTCTCTCAGTACAGGTTGCCTTTAATAAAATCATCCAATTATTTTTTTAGAGTAGCAAAGTCAGAGAGCCAGTATAGGAGCCAGGCACCTTCAGATGGTCAGGACTGGATCAGGGCCACTATAAGACAGGTAGAGAAAGTATCATCTTTCAGTTACAGAGCATGAATAATAAAATACATATTAACAATCACATCACAAAATAAAAGTTCTTTATACAAAGCAGTATAATATATTTTGTAGTCATTGTGCCTGAGAATTATGAAACATCAGGAGGGTTTGTATGTCAAAGTGAATGTGCACTGAGGTGTCAGGTGGAAAGAGGTTCTTAGAAGGGCTGTGAAGTGTTTAAAATGAATATTGCTGAAAGATATCAACTCACCTTGACACAATCCTCCCAAGGTAAAGAGCTGCACACATCTGTGCTGTGGAGAGATTAGAAAGGTTTCACTCATCGTTAACACTCTCGCACACTGCTCATGAAACAATATTAAAATGCCACATCTATGACTTATGAAGTATCCTAATATCAAATATAGAAATCTTTGCTGTTGGATTCATTGTTAGGTTAATTATAGAACATAGGAAAATATTTTAGTGCTAATGTTAATGGTAAAATGAAATGGTAAAAACATCTGGAGACATGACAATGAGACTGCACATTTTCTTCACAGCACCTAATCCAAATGTTGTGCCTGCTAGGCTAAGCTGTTGACGGAGTAAAGATTTTTTTTATCTTTCCTATATCAAATAATTTCCCCAGTGAATTTTAGAATATAAATAAATACATAGCTTGAAACACACAAACACACACACACCCCAAAGCACCCTCCCCATGTTAAGGGCATTAGCCTGGTATGGTTCAGGAGGGGGACACACTTGGATAAGGGTCTGGTGTGGATTTTGGGGGGACCCCATGCCATTTAAAAAAAAAAAAGCCATGGCGTTCCCCCTAAAATCTATGCCAGACCCAAAGGGCCTGGTATGGATTTTGGGGGGGAGAAATGGGGGGAGCATAAATGCTGCACTGGGACTATGTGTACACCACTAATACACAGTACATGTAACCCCCACCTCAAATAAAGTGACTGTGCTATATATGTGAAAAATTATTTGTAACCTACAGGTGGGTAGTGAAATCATATCATGCATACAAAAATAATATATATGTGCCCAAAATTACTGCACAAGTTGCCCACCATGTAGTCACAAACCGCAAGTGTATAACAGATATATTTAAGTGTATCAGGTGCGTGTCATTAACTACAAGCCCAAAGGAAAAAGACACATATGTGTCCAATGAGCCATGCGTGATATCCTGAAACTTCCCTATTAATAAACACTTCAGCTGTCAGGATGTGAAATTACGTGAAGATAATATATGAAGATAATATAAAGTAAAATAATAAAAAATAGAATATAGAAAATAGAAAATATTAAAATATATTATTATTATTATTATATTATATTACTTTATTATATTATTTAAAAATATTTTTAAAATATGTAGAAGAATACGTATTGGCCTAAACTGAGGAAAAAAATAGTTTTTTATATATTTTTGGGGGACATTTATTATAGCAAAAATTATTGCTTTTTTTTCAAAATTGTCGCTCTATTTTTTGTTTATAGCGCAAAAAATAAAAACTGCAGAGGTGATCAAATACCACCAAAAGAAAGCCCTATTTGTGGGAAAATAAGGACGTCAATTTTGTTTGGGAGCCACGTCGCACGACCGCGCAATTGTCAGTTAAAATGATGCAGTGCCAAATCGCAAAAAGTGGCCTGGTCATTTGGCAGCCAAAGTGGTTAATCACCACTGCGTTTTTTATTTTTGCAATATAAGTAAAAAAAGAGCAAAAATATTGAAAAAAACTTTTTTTTTATTTTCTATTATAACATTTTGCAAATAAGTAATTTTTGTTTACAAATTTGGGCCAAAAGTTATACTGCTACATATCTTTGGTAAAATAACCCAAATTACTGGATATTATTTAGTCTGTGTGAAAGTTATAGAGTTATAGAGTTATGGTGCAAATCATAAAAATGTGATCACACCTGATGTACTGACGGCCTATCTCATTTCTTTAGGCCCTGAAATCCCAGGACAATACAAATACCCCCAAAATGATCCCTTTTTGGAAAGCAGACAGTCCAAGGTATTTAGTAAGAGGCATAGTGAGTTTTTTGAAGTTGTAATTTTTCCCACAATTATTGGGAAAATTAGGATTTTTTTTTTTTTTACACAAAATTGTCATAATAATAAGTTATGTCTCACACACAGAATATGCATACTTCCAATTAAACCCCAAAATACATTCTGCTACTCCTCCTGACTCAGTATGGTGATACCACATGTGTGAGACTTTTTACAGCCCGGCCACATAGAGAGGCCCAACATGCAGGGAGCACCAGTGGGCATTCTAGGAGCATAAATTACACATCTAATTTCATTCCTACCTATTACACTTTTGAAGGTCCTGGAGAACCAGGACAGTGGAATTACCCACAAAATGACCCCATTTTGGAAAGAAAACCCCCCAATGTATATTCGATGAGGCATGGGCTGCAGATAGGTATTTGGGTACTCAGTTGGGCTGCAGGTGGGAGGGAGTGTTCCTGCTGGCGTCATTTTACAATGCAGCGGTAGAAGGGGTTAAAATCCATACCAGACCCAAAGGGTCCCCCCACACCATTTTTCCCCCATTTTTTTAAAATGTACATTCTTTTTTGTACAATCATTTTTTTTAATCTAGCTGTCAGCAGGGAAGCCCTAACAACCTATTGACTGTGCGCTCAGCTGGCAAACATTCCATTAAGTGCCCAGAAAGTTCGGGTGTTAGACGAGTACCTAAATGGGTGATCTTCAGGCCAAACTTATGCTCAGCCCAAACCGTTCGCCAATCCCAAGTGGTGCCTGAACACTGTAACGCCTCCCAGTTACTCTTGTTGGGCGCAGAAATGGGCCCTGCTGTTAAAAATTTGTAAAAAGATTGAAACTACATGCTGCTGTCAAACCGGTGCAGAAAAATTGGGCCTTGGGTGTTGGTGGTGCCCTAAACCAAAAATATTGTTGGAAGCTAGCATAATCAAGATTCAGCATTAGGCAGCATACACAGTCTTCAAGGGATCCCAGATCCCTAGAAAATTCAATCAGTTACATCAGCATTAGGGGCTTGATAGCTGCTGATCCAGGACTTATTATTTTGATAAATGTCAGCCTATCAACGGAGTCTGTGGACAGGTGCACTCTTTGATCTGTCACAAGCCCTCCAGCAACACTGAATGTCCATTCAGAAAGCATGCTGGATGCAGAACAGGCCAGTAGCTCAATTGCACATTGAGCAAGTTCTGGCCAGTGGTCCATCCTCAAGACCCAGTAACCCAGTGGATGCTCAGTTGGAAAGGTCTCCAAGTCTGCTTTTGCCTCTAGCTATTCCTACACCATATAATGCAGATGCTGCCGATGGTTGCTTAAACCCAACAGCACTGGGCACTGAGGACTAAAGAATTGTTTAAAGGCATCGGTCAGCCGGCCATCTTCTCCACTGCTCTTCTTCTGACTGAACAAAGCCTCAGAAACACATTGTCTGGGAAATGGTAACCTTCCAGGGTCTGGAAAGGTGTTACACAAATGTTTTTAAGCTGTCATGTGAATGTTTCATCTTCTGCGTCCTCTGTGAAGGCAGAATGAGCTCTGCAACCTTACCCTTGTAATGTGGATCAAGAAGGATCCCTCTCCTTGATACCACGAATCCCCAGGTCCTTTTGCAGGCTTTAAAGAATCAAGGAGCCCATGCAGTGTAAGTTTGAAAACGTATGAGATTCTGAGTCCTCTGGGTCACTAAGGATGACATTGTCAGGAACTTTCTCCTCCCAGCCACGTACAACTCCTTGGGTTTCTGGGGACTGAAAATGATCCCTTGAAGACTGCTGTATATTATCCTCCACATTCATGCTGACACAATCCTCCTCCTCTTACTCCCGTGTGTTTGGCGGCCCCACAGGAATGCTATTTGCATAAAGGGGGCCTTGAGAGGAAAGGAAGTCCTCCTCTTCTACCCGCTATTCTGCCTCAAGTGCCCATTTCACTGAACCCTGTCCTGCATGCTTGCCAGCTGCTAGCAAAGTTACCCAGTGCACCGTGAAGGAAATGTAACATCCCTGACCATGCTTGCTGGACCATGAGTCAGAAGTAATGTGAACCTTGCTGCTGACCACCCTGTCCAACGAGACAAAAACATTGCCTTCTACATGATGGTAGAGAGCTGGAATGGCCTTACGTGAAGATAAATTTCTTTTTGGAACCTGCCACTGTGGTATAGCACATTCCAGAAATTCATGAAAGGGGTCAGAGTCTACCAGATGAAAAGGCCAGCAGTTGTAGTGCTAGCAATTTGGCCAAGCTAGCATTTAGACACTGAGCATGTGGATGGCTGGGACTGTATTTTTTTCTTACGGTTCAGCAACTGGGGTAGCGAAATTTGCCTGCTGAAATCAACAGGTCGTGTACTGCTAGCAGATTGGCTGCAAGTACCTGTGGCACCCATTGCTATACCATCATTTCTCTCAGTGCAGGTTTTTGAGAAGCCTTGAGGTATAGTAGGGGTAGAGATCCCAGATGAGGAACAAGGGAAAGTCTGCATTTTTTTATGATGTGGGTCTTTCAGGTGCTGTTGCCAACAGACTGCATGGCAGGTCGTTATATGTCTTGTCAAGCATGTGGTGCCCAAGCGCGTTGTGTTCTTGCAACACTTGATCCGCTTCAGACAGAGATTGAAAACAGCAACGTTGTGATCTACTACACATGTGTTGAAAAAAGCCCACACCAATGAACTTTTGGAAGTCAGCGGGGAGTCAGCAACACCCTGTAGCTGTGGAGCTCTGTGGTGTGATGCAATAGGGTGGCTGCCCTTAAGCTGGCCCCTGGAGGACATCCTGCCTCTTTGGAGTTATGCCTCCTCCTCATTTTCCTCCTCTGTTCTCTCAGGCACCCAAGTACAGTCAGTGACCTCATCGTCCCCTCCCTCCTCATCACTGGATCAAACTTGGCAGTATGCTGCAGCTGGGGGAACATGACTTCTTGTTTCTTGTCCTTCTGCGACACCCCCTCTCTCTAGGCTAATGTTACTCCCTTCCTCAACCCGGGAACCAACATCAGAAGAAATAAAATTGTTGCGCATCCTTCAGCAGCATGTAACTGTGATCAAATAATTCTGGTGACTCCTCCGTGCATGATGGTGGGGCTACAGAAGGAGTAGCTGTGGACAAGGAGCCGGTGGAATAGGCTGCTTAGGCAGCTGCAGTGCAAGGCAAACTAGTATGAGCCTGGGAGATAGAGGATAGGGAGGATGAGGACGAATTCGTTATCCACTCCACCAACTGTTGTGGCTCAATAACACGGCCAGCAGCGGAAAAAAAGGACAAGCATGCTGTCAGGAGACTAGTAGACCAGACTGTGTGGACTGCACAGAGATAACCCAAAACACATGTAAGTGAATAGTGATATTTATTAAAATAGGTGATAATTAGAAAATACAGACAGTGAACAACCAACCCAACAAACCCACTACAAACAACAATATCTACAGCAAGGGGCAATACCGGAATCACAGATGTCAGCCAGGCCAGGGTCATACACAGCAGATCAGCAAGAACAAGGGATATACCAGAGACATAAACGTTTAGCCAAGCCAAGGTCATACACAGGAAGATTAGTAAATGAGGGACAGGGAACCAACAGGACAGAGAGGGAATGGATCGGGCTGAAGGGTACAGGAACACAGAAGGCATCGGGTCAGGATAAGCTCGGGCACAAGGTCAGATGCAGGCTCAGGATCGGGTAACAGGCGAACAAGGTCAGGGCTCAAGGAGAGAGATACCAAGGCAAGCATATGAGGGCTTGCCGGGTATTTATAGGACTGACTGTGATTGACTTCAAGTCACACGAGCGCAGGGAGTGTTGTCTGCTCCATACTGCCAGGATCCATCCGCTGGTGGACATCAGTACTGCGGCTAAAAGATGAAATGACACCAGCAGGGAAATATTCTCCTGACAGTTCAACACTGCCAGGAGACACCTGCTGGTGGACCCCAGTACTGCATGCCAAACGATATATCTTACCAGCGGATGAATCCTTTCCTGACAGTACCCCCCCCTAAAGGAGTGGCCTCTGGATGCTCCAACTAGTCTTAATTGTCCATAGTCTATGGCATCAGGCAGAATGGTGGAAGAAGGCTGGTCATCAGGCCCATCCAGGCAGACAGCTGGCACATCAGAGTCATTGAGCTGGGTAGCGGACAGGAACAAACCAAGCTGGGCAGCAGACAGGAACAAACCGAGCTGGGCATCAGACAGGAACAAACCGAGCTGGGCATCAGACAGGAACAAACCGAGCTGGGCATCAGACAGGAACAAACCAAGCTGGGCATCAGACAGGAACAAACCGAGCTGGGCAGCAGGCTCCGGGTCATCGAGCTAGGCAGCCAGCTCCGGGTCATCAAGCTGGGCAGCAGGCTCTGGGTCATCGAGCTGGGCAGCAGGCTCCGGGTCATCAAGCTGGACAGCAGGCTCTGGGTCATCGAGATGGACAGCAGGCTCCGGGTCATTGAGATGGACAGCAGGCTCTGGAACATTAGGCCGAACAGCGAGCACCGTAAGGGCAGGCCGGATTACAGGCACCGGCTCAGCAAGCTGGGTAACAGACCCTGGCCCAGTGGGCTGGGTAACAGGCCCAGACTCAGCGAGCTGGACACCGGGCACTGGTTCGGCAAGCCGGATAACGGATACTGGCTTGACAGGCAAAGTGCCGGACTTCAGTTTAGCAGACTGGGTAACGGGCACCAGTTCAGCAGACCGGGTAACGGGCACTGATTCAACAGACTGGGTAACGGGCACCGATTCAGCAGGCTGAGACACGGGCACCGAAACTCCAGGCTGAAACACGGACAACGAAACTTTAGGCTGAGACACGGGCACCGAAACCTCAGGCTGAGATACCAACATCACGACATCAGGCTGGAAGACAGGTACCAGGATATCAGGCTGGAGGATGGGCACATCAGACCGGAAAGCAGGCTCATCAGGCTGAACAGTGGGTACATCAGGCTGGAAAGTGGGTACCGAGACATCAGACCGGGCAGCAGGTGCTGGAACTTCAGCCTGGACAGCAAAGACAGGCGCTGGCACATCAGGCAGAACAGCAGGTACTGGCACAACAGGCTGAACAGGTACATCGGACTGGTCAGTAGTCGCTGGAGCGTCAGGCTGGAACATGGACACTGGGATTTCGGGCTGAGCAGCAGGCACTGGGACCTCAAACTGGGCAGCGGACACAGGCATTGGCACAACTGGCTGAGTAGCAGACACTGGCACATTAGGCTGGAAAGCGGACTGGAAAGCCGGCACCGAGACATCAGACCAGGCAGCGGGTACTGGAACTTTAGAATGGGCAGCAGACACAGGCGCTGGCACATCGGGCAGAACAGCAGGTGCTGGCATACCAAGCTGAACAATAGGTACATCGGACTGGACAGTAGTCACTGCAGCATCAGACTGGAACACTGGTAGCAAAACTTTAGGCTGGAACATGGACACAAGGTCATCAGACCGGTCAGCAGGCACTGGATCGTCAGGCTGGGTGGCAGGCACTGGACCGTCAGGCTGGGTGGCAGGCACTGGACCGTCAGGCTGGGTGGCAGGCACTGGACCGTCAGGCTGGGTGGCAGGCACTGGACCGTCAGGCTGGGTGGCAGGCACTGGACCGTCAGGCTGGGTAGCAGGCACTGGACCGTCAGGCTGGGTAGCAGGCACTGGACCGTCAGGCTGGGTAGCAGGCACTGGAACGTCAGACTGGGTAGCAGGCACTGGAACGTCAGACTGGGTAGCAGACACTGGAACGTCAGACTGGGTAGCAGACACTGAAACGTCAGACTGGGTAGCAGACACTGAAACGTCAGACTGGGTAGCAGGCAGAGGTTTGGCAGAATCAGGTGGGTTAGTTGGTGTGGAAGCAAGTTGGGTTACTGGCAGGATCGTGTGGGTAGGAAAGAATTTTTGTTTCTTTTTTGGTTTAGCCCGTGCAGTTTTGTATGTAGGTGCAGGGCTGTAAGAAAAGAAAGTAGCTGGATCGAAGGAAGACCAAGGAACTGTAGCTAGAGAGGGGTTTTGTGGGACTGTTACAGGTGGAGGAGGAGAGACAGGTGGATTGAAGGCGGGATAGGTGCTACACTTGGAGACTCGGTAGTAGTATTTGGTAGGGGGTTGAGTAAACTGGGCTGTAGCTGAGGTTACCATAGGCGATGGGGAGATAGATTTTTGGGAAGGCAGGTGATTAATGGTAGGGCTGGAATATTGTGGCTTAGCTAAAGACAGGAGATCTGACCATGCCTGCAGCACAGGTTGAACAAATGCTGATTCACACACAGCCTGACTAATCAAGGATTGCACCGACTGGATGCAACTAGACAACACCTGCTGTGAACAGGAGGAATAGTGTTCCATGAAATAGGCTGGATCATCCTCTAACAACCAAACCAGGGATTCAACTTGGCCATAATTGAAGGGGGGAGAAAAATCATCACTTCCCTCGGGAATGCATGACAGGGCTAGTTTAGCACATAACTGGATCAGGGGCTGAGCATCTTCAAATGACATACACCCCTGATCCACTAGGGAATGAGCTAATTGGATAGTTTCCATTAGCTGGTCACTAGTCCACCCTTTTAAAATCTGGCCACAATATTCACCATCCTCTTCCGCTAGCAGAGAATAATAAATTATTTCATTGCAATCCATATTAGCAGACCTAACAAACCAGGATGGTTTCTCAATGCAGCCACGTCTGGTCAGGGATGGCCTTGGTATACTGTCAGGAGACTAGTAGACCAGACTGTGTGGACTACACAGAGATAACCCAAAACACATGTAAGTGAATAGTGATATTTATTAAAATAGGTGATAATTAGAAAATACAGACAGTGAACAACCAACCCAACAAACCCACTACAAACAACAATATCTACAGCAAGGGGCAATACCGGAATCACAGATGTCAGCCAGGCCAGGGTCATACACAGCAGATCAGCAAGAACAAGGGATATACCAGAGACATAAACGTTTAGCCAAGCCAAGGTCATACACAGGAAGATCAGTAAATGCGGGACAGGGAACCAACAGGACAGAGAGGGAATGGATCGGGCTGAAGGGTACAGGAACACAGAAGGGATCGGGTCAGGATAAGCTCGGGCACAAGGTCAGATGCAGGCTCAGGATCGGGTAACAGGCGAACAAGGTCAGGGCTCAAGGAGAGAGATACCAAGGCATGCATATGAGGGCTTGCCGGGTATTTATAGGACTGACTGTGATTGACTTCAAGTCACACCTGAGCGCAGGGAGTGTTGTCTGCTCCATACTGCCAGGATCCATCCGCTGGTGGACGTCAGTACTGTGGCCAAAAGATGAAATGACACCAGCAGGGAAATATTCTCCTGACAGTTCAACACTGCCAGGAGACACGTGCTGGTGGACCCCAGTACTGCATGCCAAGCGATATATCTTACCAGCGGATGAATCCTTTCCTGACACATGCCCTGCCTGCAGAGGATGCACCATGTCCACAGCCACCACTTTTCACTGTACACACAGAGGCTGCTTGCCCTCTTTTAGTGGCCTGTGAGCGTCTGCCTCTCCTTAATGGACTTCCAGACATTATGGGTATTTTGTTTTTTGTTTTTTTTAGCTTGCTGCACTATAAACCGTTTTATTATTGTTTTTATTTTTTGGGGGGGATTTTTATAACTCTTTATTACAGAGTGAGGGAAGGGAATAGTGTGCTTGGGTGCAATACTTTTGTGCTTGGTGCACTATAAACCATTTAATTTTATTTTTTTTTTCAAGAAAATAATAATGCAGCAAGAATTTTTTTTTTCACTGCTGCTGCAAAAAAAAAAACTAAAATAAAATAAATGTAAAAAAAATTAAAAAATGCCAAAAAAAAAGATAAAGGGAACTACTGTTGATGCAGAAAAAGAAACACCTGCGATGCAGATGGGGGGACAGCAATTATGCCCTAAATATTCTTAGTGCTGCTGCGCCACAGAAAAAAAAAAATCAAAAATCAAAGGTATACCACTGCTGTGCCGACACAGAAGGAGGAGTACTAATAATGCAGCAACAGAACCTGATACTGCAAAAAAAAAAAAAAAGAAATGAAAAAAAAAAATGGGATCAGTGGTGACACACCGACACTTCAGTAGCATCACAACACTGTGTTATTCACACTCCACTCCACTCCACTGTATTATATAAACTGCACTATAAACTGCACTGTACTGTGTTATTCACACCGCAATACACTGTATTATATACTCTGCACTGCACTATATACTGCGCACTGCACTGTAATGTATACGCTGCACTGCACTGTAGTATATACTCTGCACTGCACTATATACACTCTGCACTGCACTGTAGTATATACTATGCACTGCACTATATACTCTGCACTGCACTGTAGTATATACTATGCACTGCACTATACACTCTGCACTGCAGTATATACACTCTGCACTGCACTGTAGTATATACTACACACTGCGTTATATACACTACACTGACTACACTTTATTATGTATTATACACTGCCTGCACTGTATTATTTTATACTACACTGACTGCACTGTAATATATATTCTACACTGACTGCACTGTAATATATATTCACACTGACTGCATTGTAATATATATACTACACTGACTGTACTGTGATATATATTCTACACTGCCTGCACTGTAATATATACTACACTGACTGCACTATATTATATATTCTACATTGCCTGTACTCTATATATAATACTAAAAAAAAGGAAGATTAAGGTCTGGTGTGACCCCTCTGACACCTCCATCCCTAATAGTGCACAAAAAAACAAGAAAAATAGCCCTGGGACTTTAGATGAGGTGAGAGAGGTTTAGCCAATGTCCACAATGAACACTGAGACAAAATCAATTTATTCATTTCAAAATGTTATGTAACTGAGCGGTAACAACAATGATTGTGAGTTACCAGGCATAATAGCCAATGTACACAACACAGATGAACGTAAATATACAAAGATTTATTACAGATGTTATACATCAATGAGCAACAATAAAACTTGAGAATTGCTGGGTCAGTAAGTACACATACAAAATAAGATGATAAAATGTACATACATGTGGACAGGGAATACCATACCAGTTTTATAACCATGCATTCATGCATTTACTATATTCCATATCTCAGCTAGTTTGTTCATACTAAGATACCCTTATAAGCTTAACTCACTCACTTACATCTTTATGTATATATAAATTAAAGCTTAGAACCCTATACAATAAGTTCATTTTGCAGTTATGATGTCTCTGATATATATGCATCCTTGCAGACATTTTCCAGACACAATTTTAAGGGGCTAAGTGGAGACTGCAGTGAGAAATACCCCTATCCAGTCCGTGCTGATCCTCCGGATGTTCCCCTACTGTGGCCTTTGTTTTGTTCCGCCTCCTCAGCTTCCGAGCTGGATGCATTACACTGCTGCCATCTTGATATCCAGCGTTTGGCGATTCATCTCAGACTCCGGTAAGTATGAGGTCTCTGCATCAGGCCTCTCTTGCTAATCATTCCATCTGCCCCCATTTACCAACCACATACATTTATTGATCTTATTACTTACATTGCAGATACCACATTCATGCATCCGCCCCTGAAGAGCGAGCAGGGTCTCGCGAAATGCATAGGGCTTTATTGATGCTTATTTTATGCCGGTACATGCTGGGTATTATTGATGTCTGCATTATGTTTACATACTTCCCTGTCCACATGTATGTACATTTTATCATCTTATTTTGTATGTGTACTTACTGACCCAGCAATTCTCAAGTTTTATTGTTGCTCAATGATGTATAACATTTGTAATAAATCTTTGTATATTTACGTTCATCTGTGTTGTGTACATTGGCTATTATGCCTGGTAACTCACAATCATTGTTGTTACCGCTCAGTTACATAACATTTTGAAATGAATAAATTGATTTTGTCTCAGTGTTCATTGTGGACATTGGCTAAACCTCTCTCACCTCATCTAAAGTCCCAGGGCTATTTTTCTTGTTTTTTTGTGCACTATTAGGGATGGAGGTGTCAGAGGGGTCACACCAGACCTTAATCTTCCTTTTTTTTGATTGAACCCGGGTGTAAGACACCCATTCAGCCCACACACTGGTCTGTTGTTACCATTAGCCTTTGTCCATATTACATCCAGTGTATTATCACTCTTTGGCCAGTTATATTTGCATACTGCTCCCAGGGGGCCTTGCTGGGCTGAGCTGTTCCCCTTTCGCTGGTGGTCCTTTGTGGTGGTGGTTTTCATCCAGCTCGGGGGCTGCGATGTGCATAGGGGAGCTCTGTTCTTGATCTCTTGCTGTCCTCTCCTGTCTGTTGACGGGGGTGGCCACCTGCACATCGGCGCCATGTTTTCCACGCCCATACACTGACGTCTCCCTGAGGTAACTCAGGTGTGGGCTGTGTGGGTCGTCCCGGACGGTTGGGTGGTTGTTGCATCTGTGCACCCCCCTTTAATGGTGGATGTCTTTTGGACGCCCATGCGTCACCGCCCGTACATGACGCTGGGGGTGTAGCTTTCGGGGGTCTGGTGGGTATATCTGGACGTTCAGCACGGTTGGGATTCTGATTCATTGCTTGGCGATTGGATAGAGCGGTCACATCTCTAAGAACAAACTGACAACCATTGGATGTTTTTCACTCCTATTGAGGTACAACTTTTTTACTTTCCTGACACCCATTGGCTTTGTTACATTGCTTTTATACACATGTAATACTATATCATTCTACATTGCCCCGTAGTCTCTCTGCCCATACCAGTTTTATAACCATGCATTCATGCATTTACTATATTCCATATCTCAGCTAGTTTGTTCATACTAAGATACCCTTATAAGCTTAACTCACTCACTTACATCTTTATGTATATATAAATTAAAGCTTAGAACCCTATACAATAAGTTCATTTTGCAGTCATGATGCCTCTGATATATATGCATCCTTGCAGACATTTTCCAGACACAATTTTAAGGGGCTAAGTGGAGACCGCAGTGAGAAATACCCCTATCCAGTCCGTGCTGATCCTCCGGATGTTCCCCTACTGTGGCCTTTGTTTTGTTCCGCCTCCTCAGCTCCCGAGCTGGATGCATTACACTGCTGCCATCTTGATATCCAGCGTTTGGCGATTCATCTCAGACTCCGGTAAGTATGAGGTCTCTGCATCAGGCCTCTCTTGCTAATCATTCCATCTGCCCCCATTTACCAACCACATACATTTATTGATCTTATTACTTACATTGCAGATACCACATTCATGCACTTGCCCCTGAAGAGCGAGCAGGGTCTCGCGAAATGCATAGGGCTTTATTGATGCTTATTTTATGCCGGTACATGCTGGGTATTATTGATGTCTGCATTATGTTTACATACTTCCCTGTCCACATGTATGTACATTTTATCATCTTATTTTGTATGTGTACTTACTGACCCAGCAATTCTCAAGTTTTATTGTTGCTCATTGATGTATAACATTTGTAATAAATCTTTGTATATTTACGTTCATCTGTGTTGTGTACATTGGCTATTATGCCTGGTAACTCACAATCATTGTTGTTACCGCTCAGTTACATAACATTTTGAAATGAATAAATTGATTTTGTCTCAGTGTTCATTGTGGACATTGGCTAAACCTCTCTCACCTCATCTAAAGTCCCAGGGCTATTTTTCTTGTTTTTTCTATATATAATACTACACTGACTACATGCTCTATCCACTAACTAACCTGCCTACGCTATCTCCACTCCAATCCACTACATACTGCCGCAGTGTAAGCAGCCTTATATAGTGTGGGACGTGAACTTAGCCCCTAAGCCATGATTGGCCAAAGGCACCCTGCCTTTGGCCAATCATGGCTCTCACAGCACATGGTCAGGTCAGGTGCATGCTTTGGCCAACCAGTAGCCGTCAATGCACTGCGATCTCGCAGTGCATTATGGGGCTGTACTCAGCGGGCGAACTGGCTGCGAGCCCCCTATATGTTTGTTTGTTCTACAAACAAACGAACACCTGATTTTCGAGTCAAACTTATGTTCGACTCGAACATCAGGACCATCCTTAGAGTGTATATATAGTATATAATATAGCAACCTGCTACACTGCATCTTCCTCATCATCAAAAAGTGCACACATTAACTCTGCCTAAAAAAAGTTATTGTTCATTATCAAAGGTGCTTATAATCTGCTGCACGGGGAAAAACTGGTACATTTTCACTAGAAAAAAAAGAGAAGTAACACACAGTGATGGCTATTTACATAAAAAAAAACAATTACCTGAGCAACTCTGCTCTGCTATCACCTCCAGGAAAATCCCCAGGGCCCCGATGGCTTCACCATTCAGTACTTCAAAACTCTCCTCCCTTACCTTCATACTCGCCTTACAGCAGCCTTTAACTCCCTAGCCCAATATTCTCACTTCTCTAGAGACTCCCTTAGTGCGCACATTACAGTTATTCACAAAAAAGGGAAGGAGCCCTCCTATTGTGCTTGCTACCGACCCATCTCCCTATTCAACAACAATGTAAAGCTTTTCACGAAAGTCCTAGCAGATTAACTTCTTCACCACATAGCACTTATCTTTGATCGTGATCAAGTTGGCTTCCTCCCATCACACAAAGCATGAGACAATGTCATGAAGGTACTTAGCCTCATACACATTGTTTCCTCTTCCTCCACTCTTTCTCTGTTCCTATCCACTGACACGAAAAAAGCATTTGACAGAGTGAACTGGCAATTTATGATTTTGACGCTGCAACATATATGGCTATGAGACCGCTGTATGAAATGGATTAGGGCAATCGACTCCATCCCCTCAGCCTTGGTTAACATTAATTGGTTTGTTTCAATCCCTTTTCCTTATAACAAATGACACAAGCCATGGGTGCGCTCTCTCTCTCTCTCTCTCTCTCTCTTTACTTAATACTATCATTGGAGCCTTTCCACCATTCCTAAACAAAGTCAGAGCCAATCCAACCATCTCAGGCCTATTAGTAGCAGAGTCTCCTGTTAAGGTTTCTGAATATGCAGAAAACCTTCTGTTTTCCCTTACGCTTCCTCACATATCCCTCCCCAACCTTTTGAAGGAATTTGAAGCCTATGGAGCCCTCCCCTCTTTAAAAATAAACTTTCAAGAATCGAAAACAATGGGACTCGCTATATCCCCTGAAAGTTGGAAATCTTAAGTCCACATTTAAATTTAAATGATCCTCAACTACCCTTGAATATCATGGGATGCACCTTCCCACAAATCTGAAAGAAACCATCTCCTATAATTTACCACCTCCTCTTCATTCTACCAAGACCATGTTGCAGAAGTGGAACTCCAAATGTTGCTGCAACATTATTAAAATGAGGATTATATCAAAATTTCTGCCTTACTTGTAATGTAAGCAGTTGTTCTATCCTCTTACAGTTGCATGATGATTGTATGTGATGCTGCTGTCACCCAAATAAGATAACCAATTTAGAAAAAGTACATATATTTATATATCAAGATCCTGTACCATCAATCATGTAAGGGACCTAATTGAAATTGGTCTAAAATCTTTAAACACATTTAATTATCTTGATGATGGAAATTATATTTCTTGTAATTGTATTCCATTACTGATAAAATGTAATTATGCATCACTAAGCATATTTATTATATTAATTGAAGATTTATGGATCATTTCCATGAAAGTAGAAAGTGTTTTATGAAAATTATCAGTTTCAGAGGAGATTGCTCATGGCATAACATACTGGCCTTGTACGAAATTAAGCAAAGGGGCAGATATGTGTGTTTTGTAGTAGATTCAGCAACTTATTTTAGTAAATTATTTATTTAATAAAAAAGATTTAATTTCAAAAGTGTAAAAAAACAGCCTTCTGCACCCTAAAGTTTAATAATATAAAACATCAAGCTGCACTTTGTTCTGTTGCAAACTTGTTATATATATTTTTTTGGTTTTACCTACAACAGATTTTCTTGTTTGCACCCTGGTAATTTGCCAAACCACACTTGGCTTTGCCAGGTTACCCCTTTAATGAAGGACACATTTACAGGTTTTGTGGGTAGTTAGATTCAATTAATTGTTAACATGGGTAATTCATATATGTCAGTAATGAAGCTGGGTTGGCAAATCTGTTTATTTGCTATTTTTATTTCAATTGTTTTTTTTTATAGAGTGCATTCTTGGAGGAGTTTGAGTGTTGAGCAATGGCAAGCAATGGCAAGGCACAGCAACGTCACCAGCTTCTCCCAAAAGTGTTGAAAGTCCAGGCCAGGGGGAAGTATTTATTTTTTTAACAACAGCTTTATTGTTAAATCCCTTTTGCAGGTGATTTGAATTGGGGGGGGGGGGGGGAGTGGGGGATTTCAATACAGTGGACTTTCCATTTTCATGGAAGGTCCTCTTGAAAAAACAATTGCAACCAACAACTAGAAACCATGCCCTGAAAAAAGCATACATGCAAACTATTATCACTGTACATGGTCAGGGACAGGCTGTAAAGTGGACATCAGGTCATGCAGCTCTCATGGTAAAGATGGCAAAGTTCACATTCAAATAATCGTGGGTAGTTCTGCCATTCAATTCCTGTTATGACACCGTCCCTAATTATAGACAACTGTAAACCACATTCCTACTAACTCATAGATGAGAAACTAGTATAATGGGACTGTAATTGTGCCTCAACAGGAACGTAAAATCCACAAAATATTATAAAAAGATAAAGTCTTTATTACAATAATTAAAACAGGTAAAATCAACATGCCACATCTTTAACATTCCACATATAATGGACACGTAAGTACAGTTACAAAGAGGCATAATAGATCGCACATAGGTAACGTCAAAAATTGGCGTATTAGATCAACGCGTTTCACATATCTAGTTGACGTTTCAGGAACATGCGCACAGACACCCGAGTGTAACATTAACCCTCCCGGGACATATAACATTACAACCACCAACCACATGTCACTTACCACAATTAAGAAAACCTGCTTGCTTCAAGCAGTCAGCAAGAGGTCAAGATGACTAGCCCTTTAAATTTCACTATGCAGAGCCAGAGAATAGGGATTGTCCATATAAACTCTAAAAATGGAAAAACGCACAGGCAGGTCGGCAGCACCATAGATCCAATACGTGACACAAGCAAAACATAAATAATAACATACCGTATCAATCAATATCAATAAACATCACAGTAACCAAAAATGAGATCCATAAGTGGTGCAGTTCAGAGGAAATAATGAGTATGCAAGCTTTGAACCTGGTGACGCTACAAATGAATGGCACCCTCTTTTATTAAACAAATACATAAATGTATTTCAACATTATCTAATTAGATCCCAAAAGTGTATAGCAGTGTCAAATAAAATATAATATAATCACCTGCCTGGGTGAAGGTCCACATCTCCCCTCTCTGTAATGTCTGCCAAATAAACAAACTTACAAACTTTTACCATGTGTATGCTCAGTTTAAATATGGCTCCAAGGAGGAAGCCATGCCCAGGCCCCTTGTACCCCACACCCCGCTTTTCCAACACGTCAGAAATACAAGGGCAACTTGGGGGGATGCTCCATTATTGATTAAACATGCGGAAGTGAGGTCAACCCCAAACACGCACCGCCCCATCCATCGAGTTGGAGATACCGCCAGCCTCAGTACTGTGAACATTGGTGTGGATCCTGAAGAAGCACCTAGATTTGTGAAATACGTTGATCTACTATGCTAATTTGTAACTTTATCTATGTACGATCTATTATGCCACTTCATAACTGTACTTACGTGTCCACTATATGTGGTATGTTAAAGATATGACATGTTGTTTTTAACGGTTTTAATTATTGAGATAAAGACCATATTTTTTTTATGCCTTGTGGATTATACACTCCTGTTGAGGCACAATTAAAGTCCTATTATACTAGTCTCTCATCTATTAGTTAGTGAGAGAATATGGTATACAAATAAAGAAGGCAAACTGAGCACTACCAGGTTGAGGGGGCAGGGCTATTAGTGGCAAGTAGAGCAAAATGTATGCAATGTTTGTGGTGTGTGCTGAAAAAGTACCAATAGTTTTACTTTACTACAGCAACATGAAGTGTTTAAAATTAGTGCACAAGTTAAGGGGCTAAAAATGCTGAAGATAAAAATGTCCCCATGTCAGTGGTGTCAATGGACGAAACAATATCTGTACCAGTAGTGTTGCTAAGGAAAAACTGCCTCTGCATCACTGGTGTCAGTCTGAGGTGGATTGTCAGTGGGATAAGGGAGGAAAGGGGAGGTGCACTCCGAGGGGAGCATAAAACTAAAATGATCTAGGGAGGATGGGGTGCTAGAAGGGCTCTAATGACTCAGATGTGTGTCTATCATTGCTGCGCCTCTGAAAAATTATCTGTGGCAGATACATTTTCAGAGGGTATTTGACAGGCAGTGAGGAGGCAATATTTCACCCTCTCCCTGTCTTTTTTACCCCGCTGTGCTGCAGCACTCAGTTGTGGTGTGGACATGTGCCATTACATTTTTGCAGTGGTCAGGATGCAAAGCATCAGGCTATGGCGTGTGTACAGCCCCCTGATTGCGAAAAATGCACAAAAGAGCCTTAATAAAAACTGTACAAATCCTGGATGGACCCTCTGCACACTGCTACACCCTTCCCAGCAAACTATGCAATGAAAAACAGGGATATTTAGTTCACATAGCATTTGCAGAGGGGTTACTTTGACGCAGTTGGTCAGCTTAAACATGTATTGCAATATATGTGAACTAAATGTCCATGTTTTTCATTGCATAGTTTGCTGGGAAGGGTGTAGCAGTGTGCAGAGGGTCCATTCAGAATTTGTAGTGTTAATGTGGTCCCACCCCTTTAGCACCTGATAGTTCAAATACATGTACAAGCTATTGGGATTTGAACACAGGTATATCTTTTGTTTTTTTTTAATAAAAATTGTGCCCCAGCAAAATGCACAGTAATTTTTTATGTTTGCCATCAAATGTTTTGGCACGAGCGAATAAGCGCAAAAGCACGGTGATTAGAGATAAGAATTGATGGTTCTACTGCACATCTGCAAAAGGGCTGCATGTTTTTGTGTGTTGCAGGAATGCATTCAATTTTGCACACATTCCTGCAATGCACAAATGTCAACCTAGAGTGAGAGAAAGGAGGCTAAGGGAGTCTAGGGAGGAGAAAGGAGGTCTGTGGCTGAGTTACCCCCCCCCCCTTTCCCCTTGTACTCACAAATCACAAATACTATTCCCACCTGCAATGAAGGCAGCTTCTACCTTTCTCAAGTCATGTGATATGAAAGAAGGGCAGTCTATCCTCACTCCACTGCACTGAGACTGAGGTAAGTTCTTAGTCTACATACCAGCTTCCTTCTGCCCCCTGTGGGCTAGAGAGAGGAGGAAGCCAAATTTTCTTTCCAACAGTAGTAAGCTGCTGCTCCTTCTGACAGACGTGATGCTGCAGTCACTCCTGTCAATCAGGAGCAGGATGCGTGGCCATTGGCCAGATCACCAATGCCACCCTCAACACAGTGCCAGGGGAATGCGCCCCTTCTCCCAGCCCTTCTTCAAGCCCTACACTAATCTCTCTCTGTGCACTTTATCAGCAGCACTCCTTATGCTTTCCCTATCACTTAAAGCATATTGTTAGTCTGGCTGCTGTGACCTCACCTTTTTTAGCCAGGAGGATGACTTATCCAAAATCCTTCTTATTGCCCTTCTAAGTCAGCTGACCTAAGTTTTAGGGCCAGGTAGTGCATTATGGTTACAAAAAACAGTAAAATTTCTTAGATTTCATAAATTCTCCAGAACCACACATTTCAAACTTGATGGATTTGCCAGGAACCCATGGTAGTGACCAACCCAAACCTCATCCCTACTGTTCACAATCCATGTGTAGTATTTACCCAAAGTTCTAATTTTCTGCTTCTGTGATTTACTGCTTTTCCCAGAAGTCTGCACTAAGTCTCAGTTCAGTCATCCTGTGCAATAGGGAAATCATTTTTAACACATTTTAAGACTCATCTATGTCTAGAAGGATGGAATTTTTACAACACCAAAATCATTCAGGTGGTTATAATGAAGACAGTCTCTAAGCAAATAGTTTAAGAAAAGACAGGCTAAAGCAAACAGCAATCTCTTCAAAATAGAGAAGAGTATAAATCTGATAAATGTTTTCTAACATCCCTGCCATGTATAATACTCACCTGGAAGGGATTATTTTTTCCTCAACAAAACAGAAACTACACTTCAAATAAATTGCAATTTTCTCAGATCTGAAAATGATGATTTCGAATTGCATTTTTAAGACTAATCACAATCAGGGATGAGTGAATTATTAGATGCATTTATTATATGGCGGGAAAGCTTACTCTTCAAGGATGAAGACTGGAATATGCTTTTACTAAATATTAATTTGAGGCAAGAAAGATATATGCAACCACCAAATGCCATTTTTTTTTAAAGCTGAACTATGGGCACAAAAACTTTAATGTAAATATATTCTTCAATAGCCACAAATGATATAAGTCCTCCTTATGTGCAACAAATGCCTTTGCAAACCCTCTTCTACCTTGTAAAAGTAGCAGTGATATCATCAGTGTGCTGTGCATAGCCCATGCAGAGAGCAGAGAGCAGAGCTGGGGGAGGGGGGGGGGTCCCCACCCACTACAGGCTGCCTGCAGAAAACTACCAGAGGGGCAGAGACAATACCAGTCACCCTGCACAATGACAGAGAGAGCAAGAGGGACCATTTTTTATTACAGGAAGCTTCTGCACAGAGGCAAAGTTTCACACTGGATTACTGCTCAGATCTGGAAGAAATACACAAAGTACACCATGATTCAAGTAAGAATATACATGACTCTTGTATTCAGACAATATTGGCATATCCTAGAGGTCAGCCTTAAATAACTTTGTGTCACAGTTAGAAGAAAATAGCATTTTGAAATATTTAGCTATATTGTGTAAAACAAATAACAAACATACAGTACAATTAAATCTATTTTATTAACAGGACTCCTGATTTTATCATGTCTTTTAACACTCAACAATCTTGTAAGTGCTTTTAACCCTTTGTGCACTCTATTAAATTTTACATACTGCACTTAGAGGCGCCTTTCTTTTACTTTTTTATATCGTCAGAGTCGCTTCTCCTCTAACCAAAGTGCTGCCAGAAGTGCCATCTCATCACTATCATCCCTCTGACCAGCTACCCACCTCCACCAGAGCGCCCTTATCTCCTCTCTGTTTTATACCAGATTTTGCACCTTCCAGTTATAGTAAATCAACCCCAATGCCTCCATTTAAAAGCAAATGGGATTTGTGACAGAACTAGCTGGGACAGAGGCTTTTGGAGGGGACTGAATGCTAGCCTCTTGCCTACCAATTATGTGCCCTGGCATTTGTTGGAACGGTGCTCTTTGTGAGCTGTATGCCTGGGGACCCTTGAGGTGGCATTACTTTAGATTCGGGTCCATATCCCCCCAAGAGACACAGACTCTGGGGACCCTGTATTTGCCATATTACAAATAGTGACTGATTCATACTGTTGGGACACATACTGTTAGGAGATGCTGATGTCAATTCTAGCCACCTGTCTCTGTCTGTGTCTGCTATAATGTATAATTAGTCTAGTATGACTTGTCACAGCTTCTAAAGAGTCTTTTCATCCAGTGTGCTAATTGACCCTGCAATTGAATTGAGATGTATGATAATGTGTATTGTATAGTCGGTGAGCTAGGAGACATAAAGTCTGTCCTAAAGGTCATGTCTCTGAGTCACCTATGCTGTCTAAAGGATTAGAAAATTAGCTCATGTTAATTAGGTTTCTGGTGAGAGATTGTAGTTTCATCCTGTAGTATATATTTGTGTGAGATCTCAAAATAAAGATTAATTCCTGTTTGAACCTCAAGACAGAGCCTCGTCTCGTACTTGGGGGAGAATTATTTGTATGGGTTTCTTGTTCCGCTGATTGAAGTGTTCGGTAGCTGCTCAGAAATGGAATGTCTTAAACGGCTTTAACCCCTTTCATACTCGGGGTGTCGTTACAGGATTGCTGGTTCTTGTATTAATATTTTGTGGCTTTGCACTTGTTTCTTCTTTTTGACTTTGAAATTCTGATAGGCCAACTCTATATTTTATTTATTGGAGTATATCCAGTGTTTTGCCACGTATGTTTATGTACAGTGCCTTGAAAAAGTATTCACACCCCTTGACATTTTACACATTTTGTCATGTTACAACCAAAAATGTAAATGTGTTTTATTGGGATAATATGTGATAGACCAACACAAAACGGCACATAATTGTGAAGTGGAAGGAAAATGATAAATGTTTTTCAAACTTTTTTACAAATAATTATGTGTAGTGAATAAGACGTAGTGTTTCTGGATTTTGCAAAAGCATTTGACACAGTTCCCCATAAACGTTTACTGTACAATGTAAGGTCAGTTGGCATGGACCATATTTGGCATGGACCTATTTAATTTATTCATTAACGACCTGAAGGATGGGGTAAACAGCTCTCTGTATTTGTGAACGATACTAAGCTAAGCAGGGCCATAACTTCTCCGCAGGATGTAGAAACCTTGCAAGTAGATCTGAACAAATTAATGGTGTGGGCAACTACATGGCAAATGAGGTTTAACCACTTGCTTACTGGGCACTTAAACCCCCCTCCTGCCCAGAGCAATTTTCAGCTTTCAGCGCTGACGCACTTTGAATGACAATTGCGCGGTCATACAACACTGTACCCAAATAAAATTTGTATCATTTTTTTCCCACAAATAGAGCTTTCTTTTGGTGGTATTTAATCACAGCTGGGATTTTTATTTTTTGCTAAACAAAAAAAGATAGAAAATTTTGAAAAAAAAAATCATGTTTCATAGTTTGTTATAAAATTTTGCAAACAGGTAATTTTTCTCCTTCATTGATATGTGCTGATGAGGTGGCACTGGTGGGCACTAATAGGCTGCACTGATGGGCACGGATAGACACAGTTAAGGCGGCACTGATAGGCACAGTTAAGGCGGCGCTGATAGGCACAGTTAAGGCGGCACTGATGGGGACAGATAAGGCGGTACTGATGGGCACAGATTAGGCGGCACTGATGGCCACTGATGGGCGCTGATGGGTGGCACTGATGGGTGGCACGGATAGGTGGCACTGATGGGCACTGATAGGTACCACTGATGGAGGGCACTGATGGGCGGCACTGATGGGTGGCACTGATGGGCAGCACTGATGGGCACTTATGGGCACTGGTAGGTCTGGTAGGTGACACTGATGGGCACTGATAGGTGGCACTGATGTGCAGCACTGTTGTTGTGGCAGTAATTGTGGGCACTGATGGGTGGCACTGTGGGCACTGATGGGTGGCACTGTGGGCACTGATGGGTGACGCTGGGTGACGCTGGTGGGTACTGGTAGGCGACACTGCTCCTATTGCTAGGTGTCACTGGCAGGGGGCACAGATGATCACCGTGATCGGGACTGATGTCCCTCTCATGGCCGCCGGTGATTGACTTTTTTTTTCCTCCTCACGCTGTCAGCGTGAGGAGAAAAAATAGCTGATTACCGGCTGACAGCTGATCATGTGGTAAGGGGTCAGGATCGACCCCTTACTCTGATCTGTGATCAGGCGAGTCTCATAGACTCGCTGATCACTGGGCGCCTTGCGCGCCCTACAGGGGGCGCGCAGGCCGCTTGTGCACGGGACGACGCCAATAGACGTAGTCCCGGCAATGTAGGTCCGCGCTGTTGCTGTCATTTTGCAATAGCATATTCGGATCTAAAGATAGCGGATCTGAAGAGGTTAATGTGGAAAAATGTAAAATAATGCATTTGGGTGGCAAAAATATGAATGCAATCTACTCACTGGGGGGAGAACCACTGGGGCGTGCATTTGTATTCAGCCCCCTTTACTCTGATACTTCTAACTAAAATCTAGTGGAACCAATTACCTTTAGAAGTCACCTGATTAGTAAATAGCATCCACCTGTGTATAATTTAATCTCAGTATAAATACATCTGTTCTGTGAAGCCCTCAGATATTTGTTAGGGAACCTTATTGAACAAATAGCATCATGAAGGTCAAGGAACACACCGGACAGGTCAGGGATAAGGTTGCGGAGAAGTTTAAAGCAGGGTAAAGTTATAAAAAAATATCCCAAGCTTTGAACATCTCACAGAGCACTGTTCAATCCATCATCCAAAAATGGAAAGAGTATGGCACAACTGCAAATCTCCCAAGACATGGCTGTCCACCTAAACTGACAGGCTAGGCAAGGAGAGCATTAATCAGGGAAGCAGCCCAGAGGCCCATGGTAACTCTGGAGGAGCTGCAGAGATCCACAGCTCAGGTGGGAGAACCTGTCCACAGGACAACTATTAGTCGTGCACTCCACAAATCTGGCCTTTATGGAAGTGTGGCAAAAAGAAAGGTATTGTTGAAAGAAAGCCATAAGAAGTCCCATTTGCAGTTTGTGAGAAGCCATGCGGGGGACACAGCAAACATGTGGAAGAAGGTGCTTTGGTCAGATGAGACCAAAATTTAACTTTTTGGCCTAAAAGCAAAAGCTATGTGTGGCAGAAAACTAACACTGCACTCACCCTAACAACACCCCCCCCACTGTGAAACATGGTGGGACAGCATCATGTTGGGGTGATGCTTTTCATCAGCAGGGACAGCGAAGCTGGTCAGAGTTGATGGGAAGATGGATGGAGCCAAATACAGTGCAGTCTTAGAAGAAAACATGTTATGCTGCATACACACGGCCGGACTTCCTGACAGAAAGAGTCCGATGGGAGGTTTTGGTCGGACATTCAGACCGTGTGTATGCCCCATAGGACTTTTTCTGTCGGCATTTTCAACGGACTCAGATATAGAACATGTTCTAAATCTTTCCGTCAGAAATGCTGACGGAGTTTAGCCCGTTGGCAAGTCCGCTCGTGTGTACGCGGCTTTAGAGTCTGCAAAAGACTTGAGACTGAAGCAGAGGTTCGTCTTCCAGCAAGACAACGACCCTAAACATACAACCAAAGCTACAATGGAATGGTTTAGATCAAAGCATATTCATGTGTTAGAATGGCCCAGTCAAAGTCCAGACCGAAATCCAATCAACAATCTGTGGCAAGACTGTTCACAGACGCTCTCCATCCAATCTGACAGAGCTTGAGCTATTTTGCAAAGAAGAATAGGCAAAAATGTCACTCTCTAGTCGGTAGAGACATCCCCAAAAAGACTTGCAGCTGCAATTGCAGCAAAGTATTGACTCAGGGGGGCAGGGCTGAATAAAAATGCACGCCACACTTTTCACATATTTATTTGTAAAAAAAAAAAAATACATTTGTGTTGGTCTACCACATAAAACCCCAATAAAATACATTTACGTTTTTGGTTGTAACATGACAAAATATGGAAAATGTCAAGGGGTATGATTACTTGTGAGTACTGTGTAACGTTATATTCTCCAATTGTCTACAATATATACTATATTGTCAAAAGTTTTAGAACGGCTTGCCTTTACATGCATATGAACTTTAACGGCATCCCATCTTAGCCCGTAGGGTTCAATATTGAGTTGGCCCACCCTTTGCAGCTATAACAGCTTCACTCTTCTGGGAAGGCTGTCCACAAGGTTTAGGAGTGTGTCCATGGGAATGTTTGACCATTCTTCCAGAAGTGCATTTGTGAGGTCAGGCACTGATGTTTATTTGAAAAGGCCTGGCTCCGCTCTAAATTATCCCAAAGGTGTTCTATCAGGTTGAGGTCAAGACTCTGTGCAGGCCAGTCAAGTTCCTCCACCCCAAACTCACTCATCCATGTCTTTATTGACCTTGCTTTGTGCACTGGTGCTCAGTCATGTTGGAACATGAAGGGGCCATCCACAAACTGTTCCCACAAAGTTTGGAGCATGGAATTGTGAAAAATGTCTTGGTATGCTGACGCCTTAAGAGTTCCCTTCACTGGATCTAAGGGGCCAAGCCCAACCCCTGAAAAACAACCCCACACCATAATCCCCCCTCCACCAAATGATTTGGACCAGTGCACAAAGCAAGGTCCATAAAGACATAGATAAGCGAGTTTGGGGTGGAGAAACTTGACTGGCCTGCACTGTCATGTCTGAGTCCTGACCTCAACCCAATACAACACCATTCCGACAACAAAATCCTCTGATTTTTTCCGACGGATGTTGGCTCAAACTTGTTTTGCCTACACACGGTCGCACAAAGTTGTCGGAATTTCCGATCGACAACCACGCGGTCACGTACACCACGTACAACGAGACTAGAAAAGGCCAGTTCAGAACCAAGCGCGGCACCCTTTGGGCTGCTTTTGCTAATCTCGTGCAAGCAAGTTCCGTGTGACTTTAGTCACTGTATTCTTGTTCGTTCGTTACTGGTTTTCAGGTCACTCTTCACAGGCCTTGCTGTTCTTCAGTGCGTTCTGTTACTTCGTTCTGAGCAGCCGACCATTTTCTAGCCATGTTTCGTATGCGTACTCCTCGTAGAGTTCGTGCTGTGCGGGGGCTTGGTGTTGGGGTCCTGACCTTGACACAAGTCCAGTCCATGAACAGGGTGGGGAGGAGTTCATGGACCAAGAATTGGTTGCTTCAGCGTGACCAGTTCTGTCATATGCCTTTGCTCCGTGAGATCCGTGAGAATAATCCTGATGATTTCAGGAACTTTCTCAGGATGACGGACCCCGTGTTTCACCGTCTGTTGGCTTCGCTGACCCCCTATATAGGCAGGCAGGATACCTGCATGAGGCAAGCCATCACTCCGGAGCAGAGGTTGGTCGCTACCTTGCGGTATTTGGCCACAGGGAGAAGCCTGCAGGACCTCAAGTTCTCGACAGGCATCTCCCCCCAGGCTCTGGGGATCATTATCCCAGAGACCTGTTCTGCCATCATCCAGGTCCTGCAGAAGGAGTATATGAAGGTAAGATTTTTATCCTTTTATATCACATTTTATGGTATTGAATGTTTGCTAATATATTGCATTTCTTTCCTCATTCCCTAATTACCATGATTGTAATAAGCTGTGAATGTCCCCTTTGTCCTCATGCATGCTGCATTTTTATATAATTATAATTTTAGGTCCTTCATACATATTTGCCCTTCAATAACCTCCCCAGCATGGTGTCTCCTGGCCCTATATTCACCTCATGTAGTCACTTAACAATGTATTTTTTCAGCTCCATAGTAGTGCTTTACCCCAAACACCCCCTAAAATGTTTGGAAATTTTATTTTTGATTTAAATTCAGGCAGAGGGCCAGAGGCTTTTTTTTGTGGTGTCCCCAAATTTTTTGTAACCCTCCCTCTCCCAACTGCTAAGTCAGCTGATCCCAATTCTCTATCTATCCTCAATCATCTATCTGCTGACTTTGCCAAACCCATACACACTATACCCATCTCTTTAGTGCTCAGATTTATGGATGAATTGCCCAAAGCATGTAGTGCAAGGGCCTGCCTGTATACTTTCCAATGGTACTGTTTAAAGTTCTTGTATCCTATTATGATCTTGATAGGTAATAGCAGAATGTCCAAATGTGCTCAAATGTGTACAGTGTGTATTTATATCTTTGTGTTATGACACTTCTTACCTGTCCAGTGGGCTGTCAATAGTGTAACTAAGGAGGGGCTGTTCCAAGTAATACCCATTATTTAGGCATTCATCTCTAAATGAAGTGAAGAGGGTTACCTGTCCAAGAGTTCCCCCCCTATAATGTTAGAAATGGCCCATGAGAGGGGGGGAGGGGGAATATGATAGGTGTACCTTATACTTTGTTGTTGTTAAATTCCCCTTAATAAATGCTATCTGGAGGTTGCCCCATAATGTTTGTGTCTAATCTGCTTGCCATGTTTCTGTGAAAAAATAGTAATGTTTATTGTTTTTTCCTCAACAGTTTCCTTCCATGCCACAGGAATGGCAGACTGTGGCCTCCCACTTTGCCCAGTAGTGGGACTTTCCTAACTGCGGAGGGGCATTTGATGGGAAACACGTCCACATCGTCCCACCACCCAACTCGGGGTCATACTATTATAATTACAAGGGGTTTAATAGTATAGTGATGTTGGCGGTGGTGTCGGCTAATTACGAGTTCTTGTATGTGGACGTGGGGAAGAATGGCTGGATGTCCGATGGTGGAGTGATCGCCCAGACGGAGTTCTACAGGCGTCTCCAGAATGGCAGCTTGGACTTGCCACCTCCAGAGGACAATGTTGAAGGTCTCCCATTTGTGTTCGTTGCTGATGAAGCGTTTGCGCTGGGGGACCACCTGATGCGGCCATTCCCGATGAGGACCCTCACCCCGGAACAGAGGGTTTTTAATTACCGGCTGGCCAGAGCCCGAAGAGTGGTGGAGAACACATTTGGAATCCTGGCCAGCCGGTTCCGATTATTTCTGACACCCATCCATATGGCGGAGTATAAACTGAACCATATAATACTTGCCTGCTGTGTTCTCCATAATTTTCTATGAAAAAAATTCAGCCAACTATGCTGGCTCAGTTGGGCCTGAGGCCGGAATCCCAAATCCATCAACACTGACGACGCTTGAAAGCGGCCGTCCTGGCTTGCCCTCCCTGAATGCCCGTGATGTCCGGTTACGATACCTGGAGTTCTTTGCGGGTAGGGGGGCTATCAATATGCCAGACAATCTGTGACACCTTTTTCAAATAAAAAACAACCAAAAGAAATTCTTTGTGGCCATTTACTGCTTGTGTTTGTTTTAGCTGACCCTGACAGAAATGTGTGGAGTGCAGAAAATGGCGTGATTGGGTAACCTTATAAAAAACACTGTTGGCTGGTACTTCCTAAATGCAAAAACACATTTCACTACAAGTGCACTTGCAACTGCACTGAACCTGCACTTGTAGTGCAAAGTGTATTTTCCCTTAGGAAATAACCCCCCATTTTTGCATAAAACAGCAATTACATCACCCCAAAAGTGTTGTAGTGTTGAGACAATAATCCACACATTCTTGAGTAAGGCACTTTTTTATACCTGCACAATCACATGTGCATTTACGAAAGGTTTTTAAAACAAACCAACATGTTTGTTGTATAACAATTTTTGCAGTAGCATTATCAAAACTCGAAATAACCATTTCAGATAAAACAGGCCTGTGTAAAACCAACAAGAAAGCCAAAAAACTTGAACTTACAAAGTTCACATTAGGTAAAACCTGAAGGCTATATCAGACATCAGTATTTAGGAACTGGGTTTGATATAGCGTTCAGATGGGGGGAAATCACCCCTGGAAAAGCCAAATTTGGAAGATGCACACCAATTTACGAATGTCAACATGTGCCATCACGGGGGATCAAGGGACGTGTTTTGGGGGAGCAAGCCCTTCCTCAACGCTACTTTATAATTGAGGAAGGTGTTGCACCCCCAAAACGCGTCCATTGATCTCCCGTGATGGCAGATAGCACATGTTGGCACACTGTGTGCATCCTCCAAATTTGGCTTTTCTAAACATTTTAAAAATTTTTGGAAGATTGGACCACAATAAAACAGGTGATTTTGTGGGGTTTAAATTCGCCCCAAAACATCAATGATGTTATTATTTTTTTTAATAACATCACTGATTTGTTTCTGGATGTTTTGCAATTGGAGATTACACCCCATGATCTCCCCGATCAGGATCTGGGCACTTTCTGAAGTAAAGCGTTCAGGATCCCTCACATCACGATCACCTAAAAAGAGATAAAGAACAAAAAAAGGTCTCAAAAATCTGCCACCATCCATCTCGTTTACCTGAGTCTGTGGTCGCAGACACTCACCTGTTGTGGTGCCAATCTCCACCACGTCTTCTTCTTCCTCCTGCTCTTCTTCTTCCTCGTTTGGGGGTATTTCACCTTCTTCCATAGGTGGGGGGTCTGTGGTCTCCTCAGATGAGGGGTGTCCTCCGAGTCTTTTCTCCCCTATGTAAAACAAAAATGGAATACTTAGCACACAGGTATTTGATGGCAGAACTAGAAATAGGAAACATTGCTTGGAAGTGGGGTACAATTGTCAATTTTAGCCAAGTTCCAAGATGTATATTTTTTTTATTGCCCTTTGTCAAGCTGCAATACTTTACCTGTTTGGTACAAGCTTCACAGATGGAGACCCCCCTATAGTATACACTGGAGCACCTGTGTGCCCCCCCTAATAAAAATGGTGTTCTGGGGTCCCACACTAGTGCTCCAGTGTCCAGATGTGAAAACAGCTGCTCTGTGTCCTCTCCTTACACAGAATCTAGTTGTCATTTCATTCTAGTAACAAACCCATCTACACAAACAAATATTTGGCATCTAAGTAGGCCCCAAAAAATGTGTGAAAATGCATATGGCCTAAACAATGGTGTTCTAGAGGCCGAAATAAAAATGTTTGATACGAATGAATAATGGGCCCATGAACATTAAAGTTGCCCTTTTAAATGTTACAATTAATAAAAGCATATGGAGCAGAACGAACGTAATAAAGACAGAAAGAATAGGAACACAGCACAACTACTTACTTTTTTGCAGCACTCTCCGGATCTTTCGGTACTGCTCTGGCTCTCTCAACTTCAGGTCCGACCACCGCTTCCTGAGCTGATCTTTAGATCTTCGTACCCCGAAATTCCTCTCCAGACTCCGGACCACTTTACCAATGATTTTGGCCTTTCGGATGTTGGGGTGGGGGTAAGGCCCATATTTTCCGTCATAGTCGGACTTCCTCATGATGTCTACCATCTCCAACATCTCCCCAAACGACATATTTGTGGCCTTAAAACGTCTCCTTCTGGATCGGGACGTGCCTGGATCCGGGCTTTCCTCCTCCTCCTCCTCGTTGCTAGAATTAGCATGCACCTGCTGTAACTCTGCCATCATGCTCTTCACCCACTGCGCCGAACGAAAAGGGGCGGGGAATAGACTAGAAAGAACGTCAGGGGCGGGCGGAGTTACACGCATGCGCAGTGTGTATAAAGCGTAACACGCGTGCGTATTACGTACGATCTGTGAGCGGAGGAAGGAGCATTGCACGCGCCGATCGTAAAAACGAAGGTAAGAGACAAACTTGTGCCTATACTGCTTCTAGATTGAGGCCTATATTGTAACAAGATTAGGAGAGTTTTGTCTGACATTAGGCTTTGTCTTGTGTTGTGTCTTGCAGTGAACATGGATATCTTATTAAAAGATACTGACTTCATGTCATTATTCCTCGAGATGCTAAGGGAGCTGCCCTGTCTGTGGGAGATTACCCACCCCTATTTCAAGAACTAAGCAAAGAGGAAGGCAGCACTGGAGCAATTGTGTGAAATTGTGAAGCAGGTGATCCCCACGGCAGACATCAACTATTTAAATCAATTCATTGGTGGCCTGAGGAGCACATATCTGAGGGAGCGCAAGAAAGTCCTGGATTCGCAGAGATCCGGAGCAGCAGATGACATCTATGTCCCCAAGATGTTGTACTATGACAGGCTGCACTTTCTGGCAGGCCAGACTGAACCCAGGCCATCCCTCTCAAGTCTTCCTTCCACGCTTCCTTCCCGTCCGGCTGAGGCTTCTGATGCCCAACCTGGGCCTTCCAGGCGATATGTGGAGGAGCCCAGATTGAGCCAGGTATAGCATTCCTCTAAATATTTCTGCTTGTCCAATCAATGATGTTAACTAGATGTTAGTTGGGAGTACTAATTTATGATTGTGATTGATGATGCAAAAACTAAAACCATGTCTCTTTTTCATACACAGGGAAGTCTCAGCCAGGAGGTGGCCGGGCCGAGCCGGCTTGCTGATATCAAGGTCCCTCCACCCCCCCTGAAAACAGAAAGTGGCAGTAGGAGGAGTACCCTAGAGGAGGCTGCTATCAGATTCTTTTGGAGGGCTACAGAGGTCCTGGGAGCACCCCACACCATGCAGGAGAACATTGCTGCCTTCATTGCATATAAAATGCAGAGGATGGAGAAGGGCCAAAAAGTAATGTGTCAGGCCCTCATATCGGAGGCTCTGGAGAAAGGTATGAGGGGCCAAATTACACCTCAAACACACCTTTGCGATGGTCCTCCTCCTCCTCCAGGTCCTCCCAGTCCTCCTCCTCCTCCAGGTCCTACTCCTCCTCCTGCAGGTCCTCCTCCTTGTCCTCCCTCTCCTCCAGGTCCTTCCAGTCCTCCTCCAGGTCCTACTCCTCCTCCTGCCACATCTCCAACTGCACAGCCACAGCCGGGAAGGAAGCGTGAAAGGAAGACCAGAAAGTGAGGACCCTGGATCCAGTCTGGTCGGCCAAAAAATGCAGCCTCTTGTGGTACCACATCCTGGGGACACAGATGTCATCTGCTGCTATCCGGATCTCTGTGAATTCTGGACCAGACTGCCCTCCCTTACATATGGACTCCTCAGGCCACCAATTTTGATGTTCAAGAATTGATGTCTGCCGTGGGGGTCCCAGGCTTCACTAATTTCTCATGTTTCTCCAGTGTTGCCTTCCTCTTTGTTTGGTTCTGATCCCTTAATAAAGGATTTTTGAATTATACTCTCCTATGTGTTTTCCTTCAAAAATGACAGTTTGTTTGTGAGGATTCAGGTACATTTCAAATATACAATGTGAAATGAACAAGGGACACCAACAACAAAAAATCTCCTGGAGATTAAATAATAAAAGATAATAATGGTGTTGGGGTAACTTGACACACAAAACACACACAAAAATATTCTGGAGTAAAAATAACATTGAACAAAGATCAGCCTTGGAAAAAATCCAAACATTAAAGAAAAAAAAAGGCTTAAAATACAAAAAAAAAAAAACATAAAAAATATAAAACTGTCAGATGTGACAACTAATAACAATATATTGAGGGAATCCCACTAAAAAAACACAAAGAAAAGTTTGTGAGAAGTGTGTGTGAATATGAGCATCAAAACTACTTAATTCTTGTCACATTATAAAGAAGAAGAGAGTGCGCTGTATTAAACCATTTTGAACATTGCAGCGTGACGAAAGTGCTGTATCCATTGCGAACGCTAAGTTTACCAGAACGAGCTGTCCCGTGTCGGAATTTCTTCTGAGCATGCGTGGCACTTTGTGCGTCGGAACAGGCCACACACGGTCGGAATTGACGCGATCGGATTTTGTTGTCGGAAAATTTTATCTCCTGCTGTCCAACTTTGTGTGTCGGAAAATCCGATGGAAAATGTCCGATGGCGCCCACACACGGTCGGAATTTCCGACAACACGCTCCGATCGGACATTGTCCATCGGAAAATCCGACCTTGTGTACGGGGCATTAGAGTGGAAACTGCGAGCTAGGCCTGCTTATCCAACATCAGTGCCTGACCTCACCCATCAGTGCGCTTCTGGAAGAATGGTCAAACATTCCCATAGACACACTCCTAAACCTTGTGGACAGCCTTCCCAGAAAAATTGAAGCTGTTATTTCCGCAAAGGGTCGGCCAACTCAATATTGATCCCTATGGACTAAGACTGGAATGCCATCAAAGTTCATGTGCGTGTAAAGGCAGGCATCCCAATACTTTTTATAATTAATACAGTGTATATTGCTTTCTTTTGTTTCCATCAAAACTTTGTTTTGGTGATTTAGAGATCTCGACTTTAGACCAGACACACATACTGTATATGGCAACTTGCATTATTGTTCTTTGCTGATATTAATGGTGTATATGGTGTTATGCATCCTGTCAACTTGATCGCAAAAAAAATTGTTTAGGAAGAAAAAAAAGATAGCCGTTTATTATGTAATAGCTGCTTTCTTACTATGTTGATATGCAGAATGGCTAAGAAGGGTTGTGAACTATCTGCCTAATAATCATCTATGCATACTATAGCTATATTCAGGGCTACCTGGAGTATTCTCTTGTCCATGGATGTACACTTTCCGGGAGTCCATGTGCTGGTACTGATGGGAGTTTGATTTGCCAAGGGTTTGCCAAATCCTGCTCGACGCTTGGCGAACCCCAACTTAGAGGCAGAATTCTACTGAAGTCTTTAGGGTAAATATAGTTAAATTCTGTCCATTTAAGGCTAATAGGCAAATTCCTGTCAAAAAGGCATAGCTGGAATGGGGAATATGTACTAATGCAAAAAAATGTTTCTTAAAGATACCATACAGTGGGGAGAGGATTTTCATAAGGCTTTCAGGGCTTCAGTTTATAGGGAGAGGGATCATTACTAGGGATGGGCCGAACACCCCCCCCCTGTTTGGTTCGCACCAGAACATACCGAACAGGCAAAACATTTGGCAGAACACATGAACACCGTTAAAGTCTATGGGACAAGAACATGAATAATCAAAAGTGCTCATTTTAAAGGCTTATATGCAAGTTATTGTCATAAAAAGTGTTTGGGGACCCGGGTCCTGCCCCAGGGGACATGTATCATAACAATTTTTTTTTTTTTAAACGATCGGTTTTTCAGGAGCAGTGTTTTTTTTAATGCTTAAAGTGAAACAATAAAAATGAAATATTCCTTTAAATATTGTGCCTGGGGGGTGTCTATAGTATGCCTGTAAAGTAGCACAGTTTTCCCGTGTTTAGAACAGTATCACAGCAAAATGACATTTCTAAAGGAAAAATTGTCACATAAAACTGCTCCCGGCTGTAATGAATTGTCGGGTCTCGGCAATATAGATAAAACTCATCAAACTCAAACAAAAAAAGAGCATGGGATCCCCCCCAGTCCATTACCAGGCCCTTTGGGTCTGGTATGAATATTAAGGGGAACCCCGAACCAAATTTAAAAAAAAATTGCGTGGGGTCCCCCTAAAATCCATACAAGGCCCTTCAGGTCTGATATGGAAATTAAGGGGAACCCTGCGCCAATTTTTTTTTTAAAATGGCGTAGGGGTCCCCCCCAAAATCTATTCCAGACCCTTCAGGTCTGGTATGGATTTTAAGGGGAACCCTGTGCCAAGATTTAAAAAAAAATGGCGTAGGGGTCCGCCAAAAGCCATAACAGACCCTTATCTGAGCACGCAACCTGGCAAGCCGCAAGAAAAGAGGGGGGATGAGAAAGCGCTCCCCCCCGAACCATACCAGGCCACATGCTCTCAACATAGGGAGGGTGCTTTGGGATAGCTGTGTGAAATGGTAACAGGTACATTGTACCAGTACCATTTCACAAAAAAGTGTCAAAATGTTAAAAAAAAACAAGACACAGCTTGAGACAAGTCCTTTATTAAAAATTTAAAAATAAAAATGTCCCACGAAGTCCATTCATCTTCTTCTATTGCTCCGCAGACGGACCAAAAAAAAAGCCACTGATCCGCCTCCATGGGAGGCTCCCTCCATCTGACGCGTCCTCGCAGGTGACAGTTCTTATATAACTGAGGGTCGGGGGGCCACACGGTGATGTACCTGGGTGACCCTGCCCCCCTCTGACGCACAGGGACTTCTCTATGGCTTTCCCAGGGCGTCAGAGGGGGCGGGGCCACCCGGTTACGTAAACGCCTTTAAAAAAAATTTCAGTTCTCAGTGCCGAGGTCTAATCGGTTCAAGCAACCATCACCAGTATGTGCATTATATAGTGCAGGAATATCTAGGGGCAAGAGCAAACTTGGAGACCTTTCCAAGAGCATCCACTGGGTTACTGGGTCTTGAGGATGGACCACTGGCCAGAATTTGCTCAATATGCAATTGAGCTAATGGCCTGTTCTGCATCCAGCATGCTTTCTGAATGCACATTCAGTGCTGTTGGAGGATTTGTAATGGTTCAATGAATGAATCAGTCTTGGATCAGCAGCTATCAAGCACCTAATGCTGATGTAACTGATTGAATTTGCTATGGATCTGGGATCCCTTGAAGACTGCCTATGCTGACTATCCTATTCCTCCTCAATCTTGATCATGCTAGCTCCAGCAATATTTTTGGTTTAGGGCACCACCACCACCACCAAAGGCCCAATTTTTCTAACACTGTTTAACCGCTTCAGCCCCAGAAGATTTTACCCCCTTTCTGACCAGAGCACTTTTTGCGATTCGGCACTGCGTCGCTTTAACTGACGATTGATCGGTCGTGTGATGTTGCACCCAAACAATATTGACGTCCTTTTTTTCCCACAAATAGAGCTTTCTTTTGGTACTATTTCATCACCTCTGCGGTTTTTATTTTTTGCGCTATAAACAAAAAAAGAGTGACAATTTTGAAAAAACGCATTATTTTTTACTTTTTGCTATAATAAATATCCCCCAAATATATATATATAAAAAACAATTTTTTTCCCTCAGTTTAGGCCAATATGTATTTTTCTACATATTTTTGGTAAAAAAACAAACAAAATAAGCACATATTGATTGGTTTGTGCAAAAGTTATAGCATTTACAAAATAGGGGATAGTTTTATGGCCTTTTTATTATTAATTTTTTTTACTAGTAATGGCGGCGATCTGCGATTTTTATCGGGACTGCGCCATTATGGCGGACACATCAGACACTTTTGACAATATTTTGGGACCATTGTCATTTATACAGCGATCAGTGCTATAAACATTCACTGATTACTGTGTAAATGACACTGGCAGTGAAGGGGTTAAACACTAGGGGGTGATGAAGCGGTTAAGTGTGTCCTATGGAGTGATTCTAACTGTGGGGGGTGGGCTACTAGTCAAATTACAGTGATCACTGCTCCTGATGACAGGGAGCAGTGATCTCTGGGGTCTTAGTGTTCTGGCACCACTAAAACCAAAGGCCAAATTTTTCTAACCCTGTTTAACTATCATGTACCTGGTGAAAAATGGAATGTGATGGAGGCCTCCCTTGCTCCTCCCACCTACACTCCTGAAGGTGGGAACAGAAAGTGTAAAGGCAAGGAGTGGCATGAGTGACGGGTAGCTGGCTGGTGATGTCCCCTCTGTAGGTGGGTAGAGCTGGCAGTCATGGTCCTTGGAGCAGGAAGTAGAAGCAGCTTGGCACCAGAGCATGGACAGGAGCAGAACCAGGAGAAGAGCAGTAATCAGCAACAACCCGTGCGCGATGAACTGGCATTGCGGGCATTATGTTGGTCCTTTGCTTATGACTATTAGCACAAGTGCAATGTGTATGAGCATGAGCAGGCATCCGCACTGGCCTTTTAGTGGTGGAGGTCCGGTTTACCTTACATTGCCCCCCCAATGGGCAGCCTCCGGCTGCCCATCTGAGACATCTTTGCAGGATGGGTTTGAAAAAACTTCCTTACTAGCCTTAGAGCATAGACATTGTCTTATGGTTCGCCTGAGCTCTCCTCAAGACTGTACCCTTTCCATTTGATCAAATACTGAATGCGACCACCCCTCTTCCTACAATCTATAATGGCTTCAATTTCATACTCTTCTTCCTCATCAATAATAACTGGTTATAGGGGGAGCCGGGATTATGGCCAGGGAAGGGATCTGGTACAGTAGGCTTTAGTAAAGATGCATGAAAAACCGGATGAATCTTATACTTTTCTGGAAGCAAAAGTTCATAATGTGTTGGATTTATTTTTCTCTTTACAGCAAATGGGCCAATGTACTTGGGAGCCAGTTTTTTGGAAGGACAAGCCATTTTCAGATTAGTGGTTGATAACCAAACCCTGTCACCGGGTTTAAGATCCAGATCGGCCCTTCTCTTTCCATCAAATAATTTTTTGTTGTCCCGTTGGGCCTTGGCAATAGCTTCCTGTAGAATTTTATTGTTGGTTTGTAGAAACAACAGTCGCTCCTGGACTGCTGGAACAGAGCAACCAAAGACTACATCAAGTAAAAAAGAGGGGTTGAATCCAAAGTTTGTGAAGAATGGCGTTTGACCTGTGGCTGAGTGGACAGAATCGTTGTAAGCGAATTCTGCTAGCGGAAGAAGCGAAGCCCAGTCATCCTGTGTAGAAGAAGAAAAACACCGAAGATATTGTTCTAGGGTCTGATTTGTACGTTCTGTCTGACCATTCATCGGGGAATGATATGCTGAAGATAACCATGACTACATTTTAAGTGCTTTACAAAGTTATTTTCAAAATTTGGACGTAAACTGCACTCCTCGGTCAGAAGTTATACTACGAGGAACCCCATGCAACAGTACTATCTCCTTAATAAATACTTGAACAATCTCTAAAGCAGATGGTGTTCCAATCATTGGTATAAAGTGTGCCATTTTGGATAGCCTATCAACTATCACGAAAATAGTGGTAAAACTTTCAGAAGGTGGGAGCTCGACAATGAAGTCCATGTTAATCATCTCCCAGGACTTGCTAGGAATGGGCAAGGGCCTTAACAAACCCCAAACTTTGGTCTTGCCTCCCTTGCTCCAGATACAAATCTCATAGCTCCTCACATAATTCTGACAATCAAGTCTCAGGCTGGGCTACCAGAAGGATCATTGTAACAGTTCCAAAGTCTTATGGATCCCAAAATGCCCTGCCAAGGGGTGGTCGTGGCATAGATTTAAGTTTGACTGGCGCAAACTTGAGGATACAAAAACTCTTTGCTCATAGTAGAACAACCTATCCCCTTCTTGCAACTATAAGTCCGGCGGTGGCCCCTCCTCCCTAGAAGCTTGTTTAAGCTGTGACACTTAATCTCCTTGCAGCAACAAGGAGCTTGGATGGTTTAGGGTTGGGTAACTTCCTTTTCTTCCGGAAACTTATGTGACAAGGCGTCAGGTTTTCCATTCTTAAAGCCTGGTCTGTAGGTTATATAGAATGTAAATCGTGAGAAAAACAAGGCCCACCTGGCCTGACAAGGCTTTAGGGGTCTGGCTGTACGGAGGTATTCCAAATTTTTGTGGTCAGTAAAAATAAGGATTGGATGACTTGCTCCCTCAAGCAGATAATGCCATTCCTCCAGAGCGGCCTTGATGGCAAGTAACTCACAATCTTCCACATCATAATTTTTCTCTGAAGAGCTGAGTTTCCTAAAGAAGAAGGCCAAGGGGTGCAGGAGAGATATAGTGCCTTGTCGTTGGGATAAGATGGCGCCCACTGTGTTCTCAAAGCATCCACCTAAAGAACATGGAGTAATGCAGGGTCAGGATGTTGCAAAATTGGTGCGGATGTAAAGAGAGTTTTCAATTTATCAAAGGCAAGTTGCGCTGCTGGAGTCCACTGAAATCGGGTGTTCTGGTTAGTAAGCTGAGTGATGGGGCTGATGATAGCTGAAAAGATTTTGATAAATTTACGATAAAAGTTAGCGAATCCAATAAATCTCTGGGTTCCCTTTCAATCAGTTGGCACTGGCCACTCAAGGATGGCACTAAGTTTTTGTGGGTCCATTGCGATGCCTGATGTTGAGATAATAAGCCCCAGGAACTGGATCATTTCTTTTTCGAACTCGCATTTTTCTGCCTTTGCGTATAACCGGTGTTTCCGGAGACGGTTGGGAAACTTTTTAACTTGCAGCCGGTGTTCCTCTATGGAAGGGGAGAATATGAGTATATCGTCTAGATACACGATCATGAAGAGGTCGAGAAAGTCTCTAAAAACATTGTTGACAAGATGCTGAAAACTAGCTGGGGCATTACATAGTCCAAAAGGCATAACTAAATATTCAAAGTGCCCAAAATTAATACGGAAGGCCGTTTATCATTCATCCCCTTTCCAAATTCTTACCAGGTTATATGCACCCCATAGGTCAAGTTTCATGAATACTTTTGCTGCTCTGAAGGGCTGGAAAAGTTCTGGAACTAGTGGAAGAGGGTATCTGATCTTAATGGTTATTTTGTTTATTTCTCTACAGTCCACACAAGGTCTCAAAGTGTGATCTTTTTTTTCAACAAAAAATATACCAGCCCCAGCAGGCGATGTGGATGGATGGATAAATCCCCTTTCCAGGTTCTCATCAATGTATAGGCGCAACGCCTCCAGCTCAAGTTCTGATAAAGGAAAGATCCGTCCAAATGGGATCTCGGCCCCGGATAGCAATTCAATCGGGCAATCGTATGGCTGATAGGGTGGCAAAGTCTCGGCCTTCTTCTTATAAAAAACATCTAAGAAATCATGGTGAAAACAGTGCTGCTGGCAGTAGGAGGTAGGAAAAGACACAGTTCCAGATTCCCAGTTATTTGGGGGTTGTGTGCCTGCAATCATGGAATCCCCAGAATGATGGAAAACAAGGGAGATGGGATAATGTCCAGGTTTAGGTATTCTGAATGACCCAAAGAGGTAACTGCCAGTAGGGGACAAGTTTCTTGCGTGACACGTCCTGACTTGAGATTTGAGCCATCCGCCAGAATAACCTTTAAATGCTGCGTCTTAGTTTGCAGTGGGACTTGATGATGTTTAGCAAAGGTGTAGTCCATAAAACAACTGCAGGCTCCGGAATCGATAATAGCTTGGGTTTGGATGCTCCTTCCCGGTAGCTGCAGAGAGAGTGTCAACAGAAGATGAGAGGAAATGTTTTTTACATGACAGCTGGAAACATCAGGAGCATGGACAGCCTTTTGTGGCCTTATGGGGCAGTTGCAGAGATAATGACCAATGTCACCACAGTAAAGGCATAAGTCATTTTGCCTGCGTCTAAGTCTTTTGTTTGAATGACAGAGGTGAACGGGTAAATCCCAAGTGAACAGATTCCATCATGGAGGAGGATGGTGGCTGAGGTGTGAGTGCAGGTGCCGCTGATGCCCAGCTGGGTTGAGTGTTGCTAGGCCTTTCTGCCCTTCCCTCTCGGAATCTGTGATCAAGCCGAATGACAAGCTGGATTAAGTCTGAGAGCGTCTTTGGTGGATCTAGTCTGGCAAGTTCATCTTTTAGAGTCTCAGAAAGTCCCAGGCAGAACTGGTATTGCAAGGTTGCATCATTCCAGGCAGTGTTGGAACTCCAGGTACGGAACTTAACCATGTAGTCTTCCACAGGCTGGGGTCCTTGCCGAAGCGTATGTAAGTTAACCTCCGCTGTGGAGGTTCGCTGGGGATCATCATAGATCTCAGCCATGGCCATGAAGAAAGAAGTAGTTGATGCAAGGACCGGACTAGTCTGTTCACAAAGGTGATGGGCCCATATCTATGGTTCCTCCCGCAGGAAGGAAATGACAAAACCCTCCCTGGTGAACTGAAGGGAGAAAGTCTGTGGTTGTAACTTGAAATACAGCTGGCAGGCATTGCGAAAAATTCGAAACTTGTAGCGATTCCCTGAAAAGCGCTCCAGGATAGGAACTCGAGGCTCCAGGAGAAGAACTACTACTGTGGGTGCAGGAGCAGAAGCGGATTCCCCAGTTAGAGAATTTTGAGATGCAGAGGGTAAGTGACTTTCAAGCTAGACATAGTCCTCCTGGAGTTCAGTCACCGCTTGGATTAAGGTTGTAAATTGCTGGCATAGTGCTTCGGGCAGAGAGGTACCTCCTCCAGTCTCAGTCATGGCTGGATGATACTATCACGTACCTGGAGGAGACTGGAATATGATGGAGGCCTCCCTTGCTCCTCCCACTTACACTGCTGAAGGTGGGAACAGAAAGTGTAAAGGCAAGGATTGGCACGAATGTCGGGTAGCTGGCTGGTGATGTCCCCTCTGTAGGTGGGTAGAGCTGACAGTCATGGTCCTTGGAGCAGGAAGTAGAAGCAGCTTGGCACCAGAGCATGGACAGGAGCGGAACCAGGAGAAGAGCAGTAATCAGCAACAACCAGGCAGCAGGGTACCGAATCAGCAGGCAAAGCAAGTCCAGAAGGCTAACCAACCGGGGGGTGTTCGGCTCATTCCTACTTATGGCACCATTGCACAATTTATAGTTTAAAGTTGTATTACCCTATATATTTAATTTTTGTTCTTGGAGGTTATTCATGAATATTCTTGGACGTAAGGGGAAGGAATATTCATCAGAGAGGATTGGTTGGTTGCACAATGAAAATCTTATATCTGGTAAGGTGCATGGAGTCAATGGTGGATCACAAAACACATGGTGTGTTTTTAGTTTTTTTTGCAGTATTACACTATTTGTTTAAAATTCATTTTTAAAATTCCTTCTGACCCATTTGGAGAAAGGGGAAGAAGATCTTTTCAAGAGAGGGGTGGCTTTTTTTTTAAAGTTTTTTTTTAAAAGTTGGAGGGTAAGGGTGTATATATAAGAACGCATTGTGTGGTTTATTGGAGATATTTTTTTATAATTTTTGATGTAAGTACATTATAAGAATATAGTTGGTACACATGTAAAGTTGGACATATAGTTTTTTCTTTTCTTCGACATTAATCATCTTATCCAGTGGAGCACTACTAAAGACCCAAAACCAGTGAGGACGGTGTGGAATTATGACCTATATTAGACTATAGGTGATTCTGCTCTGCGCAAAACCATTGCACATAGCAGGGAAGAATAATATGTTTGTTATTTTTAAAAAATGCAGGGTTTTCTGTTGAAAATGTGATTATGGAGAAAAATGTGTAGAGAAAAAAGAGAAATTAGTAACAAATTAAACGGAGCATTCCATTATTTGTATTCTTTCATCTTTTAACTAGCACTAAGAAAACAGAAAGAGAAATATGACTGGTTTCTGCAAGCAACACTTGCTGTTTTTACACAGGTTTTCAAAAACAAGGCCTAATATTTTCTGAAAGGCATATGAGCACATGCGTTGAAATGTCCAAGCAATTACGAAATGAAACTAGGCTTAAAAAGTGTTTTCTTTACTAAAAAAGGTGAGATTAATGAAGTATTTCAACACAGAACACAAGTAAAGAAAAATAAAGAAAAAAAATTTGTAAAATCTTAAAAAAATAGGTTATATAAGCCAGTCATTGTTTGTATTTTGTCCTCCAGAACTATTGGTAATGAAGGTTAAAAATCAATTTTTGAAAGCTTTGGAGTAAGCTGAAGCATGTAGGCCTGCCCTCTGCTTGAACAAATGATGTTGTTTGCCATGCATAGTTAATATCCCAATCAGGTAATATTGTTTTAGAGAAACTTCAAAGCTGTTAGAGGCCAGACCCCAAGATATGTAAAAGTAAAACAAAATGCAGCTATGGGTAAACATTTATTCTTTATTTTAATTGGAATTCTTTTTAAAGTGAACCTAGCATCAGTGGCGTCACCAAGGATGGTGTCACCTGGTGCAGTAAAACATGGTGTCACCCATCATCCCGGGTGGGGGGGGGGGATCCAATGTTTTACCACACCGCTGTGGCTCTCCCCTCCTAGCCTGCCACAGTCTTCTGTCCTGCTGCTGTGGAGTGACAGCAGAAGCAGGGCAGAGCACTAGACACTTGGCAGGCTAGCATATAAGGCTCTCTCCTGTCTAACCTGCCACAGTGCACTGACTTGATGGTGTGACCCAAGGCTCAACCACATCTCCACCACAACCCCCCCAAAGGGGGAGAATACACTCTATTAAAGGGTAAGTGTGGCTGAATTGCATTAACAACAGGATGGCCTTACAAAGGCATTGTTAAATACCATGAGTGCATTATGCACAGTGTACAGAATTACACTACATACAGAGTGCAGCTTTCAGGAATGTGCAGAAGGGTGCAGAAGTTCACTATGTACAGGGTCAGACTGGCCTACCAGGATATCAGGAAATCTCCTGGTAGGCCACCTGCCCTGGGGCCGCTCTGAGCTGTGACTGGCTGCAGCGCTCTCCTCACTCCCTCTCTCTCTCCTCTTACATATCACACGCAGCGGGCATCTCCTGCTGTGTGTAACAGAGCTGGGACTGTGTTTAGTAGTGCTGAAACAAGGTCCCGCCTATCACATGAGCCAGTCTAGGGGGCGGGACCTTGTTACAGTGCCACCGAACACAGACCCAACTCTGTGACACACAGTGGGAGATGCCTGCTGTGTATGTGTGATCCAGGCAACGGTGAGTATGCATTGATGGGTAGTGAGGCTGCATTTATGGGCAGTGAGGCTGCATTTGAGGCACAGTGAGGCTGCATTCATGGGCACAGTGAGGCTGCAATGATGGGCAAAGTGAGGTTGCATTCATAGGCATTGAGGCTGCATTTGATCGGCAGTGAGGCTGCATTCACGGCACATTGAGGCTGCATTCATGGGCACATTGAGGCTGCATTCACGGGCACAGTGAGGCTGTAATGATGGACACGGTGAGGCTGCAATGATGGGCACAGTGAGGCTGCATTCATGTGCAGTGAGGCTGCATTTGATGGACAGTGAGGCTGCATTCACGGGCACAGTGACCCTGCATTCACAGGCATAGTGAGGCTGCATTCATGGGCACAATGAGGTTGCATTCATGGGCACAGTAAGGCTGCATTCACAAGCACAGTAAAGCTGCATTTGATGGACAGTAAGGCTGCATTTATGGGCACAGTGAAGCTGCATTCATGGGCACAGTGAGGCTGCACTGATGGGCACTATGAGACAGCATTGATGAGCACAGTGAGGCTGATACGGCACTGCGTCACTTTAAATGACAATTACGCGGTTGTGCGACATTGTACCCAAACAAAATTGATGCCCTTTTTTTCCCATAAATAGAGCTTTTTTTTTGGTGGTATTTGATCACCTCTGCACTTTTTATTTTTTGCGTTATAAACAAAAAAAGAGCGACAATTTTGAAAAAAAAAACACACTATATTTTACTTTTTGTTATAATAAATATCTCAAAAAATAAATAAATAAAACACATTTCTTCATCAGTTTAGGCCAATATGTATTCTTCTACATATTTTTGGTAAAAAAAATCGCAATAAGCGTATGTTAATTGGTTTGCGCAAAAGTTATAGCGTCTACAAAATAGGGGATATATTTATGGCATTTTTTAAAATTCATTTTTCCTTTACTAGTAATGGCAGTAATCAGCTATTTTTAGCGGGACTGCGACATTGCGGCAGACAGATCGGACATTTTTTTTATACTTTTTGGGACCACTGACATTTATACAGCGATCAGAGCTAAAAATAGCCACTGATTACTGCATAAATTTCACTGATAGGGAATAGGTTAACTCTAGGGGGCAATCAAGGGGTTAAGTGTTCCCTAGTGAGGTGTTTCTAACTGTGGGAGGAGTGTACTGACTGGGAGTAGTTGAGAGATTGCTGTTTCTGATCACTAGGAACAGCAGAACTCTCTCTACTTCCCTGACGGAACGGGGATCTGCCTGTTTACATTGCCAGATCACCGTTCTGGCTCTCTGAGGAGTGATTGTGGGTCGCTGGAGGACATCGCAGCCGCCGGCCACGCGCATCGGCTCCAGCGTCATGCTGCGGCCTCGCGCACCCCCTATAGCTCTTAAAGCGACCGGTGTACACCTATGGCTGTTCGGCAAGCAGTTAAAATCCTATACATTTGCTGCTCTTTACTCTAACCTTTACTTTTCTTTTAAGATCTTTATTTTCTCATAGAATGCGGTATATTTTATTTAGTAGTTGCAGAAAGAAATAATCAAGGCATGGTAAATTATGCTGTAGATTTACAAATGCAAATAAAAATGACAGGATCTATTTAAACCCCAGCACAGGCAACAGAGATATTCAGTAATCAATGGTTAATAGTTAATACCTGAACTCCAACATATTTGTCCTATATTACAAGATATTGGGGGTTATTTACGAAAGGCAAATCCACTTTGTACTACAAGTGTACTTGGAAGTGCAGTCGCTGTAAATCTGAGGGGTAGATCTGAAATGAGGGGAAGCACTGACGATTTTATCATCCAATCATGTGCAAACTAAAATGCTGTTTTTTATTTTCCTTGCATGTCCCCCTCGGATTTACAGCGACTGCACTTCCAAGTGCACTTGCAGTGCAAAGTGGAGTTGCCTTTCGTAAATAACCTCCATTGTCATATTAAAAAAAAAAAAAAGAAAAATAGTTTAATTGGACAAGAATCTAGGGACCCCTCCTCTCAGACTAACCAAGGCAGTTGCTCGATTTTTCAATCAATGAAATTTGCCTTTGAGCTCAGAATAAAACTATTGCAAAGATCAGAAATCCTGCAGTAAAAGATTTTGTCTAATTGCATTCTGCTATGCTTTGTTCATACTAAGTAGTTCACTTATTATCATTTCTTGTTAAACACAGAACAATGAGAGTCAGTACAGTAAATGTTACTCTCATAAAGTCACTAAATATAATGAAAAACTAGTCATAATAAGGGAAAGTTCTGATTGTATGCATTGCTTATTTTGTTACAAAATCAATAGTTAGAACATTAGTTCCGCGTGGGTAATGTCTTTGTCAGAACAACATCTAGTCTGAGTGCTTCTCTCAAACAATTTTATTATGTTTGTAAGAAAAAAGAAAACAAAGAAAAATCACATTTAAATTGAAAAATGTATTCAATTAATAAAACCAACACAGACATGGTCACAATTAAAAGTGGATATTGCAAGTACTTAAATAACCCCTAAAAGAGATTAATAGATTGAGAGTCCAAAGTAACAGAGAGATTAATAGATTAGGAAAGGGAAGGAAAGGCAAGGAAAGCAAAGGGGAATTTTTCATGAATGGCCCCCCTTAAAGTGTACCTGTCATTTTTCCATTCAAGGCAAACTTGCCCCACATAATACTAACCCATTAATAAGCTCCTGTGCTGCACTTTCCCACTGCTCTGTTTGTCTGCTGGGGCCCTTTGCTCCTGGAATGCAGTGCCCAGGCCTCAGTGGCCAATGGGCATGCTTGAACACTCTGATGTGATAAGGGGGAGAAAGTCATTAAGGCTCTGTTTTCACTACTGCGAGTTATTGTGCGACTTGGCACATGTGAAGTCGCATGACAAGTCAAAACCCATGTATTTCAATGGTCCCTGTTCTAATTGGTGCGACTCAAGTCGCAGCGACTCCAAAAAAAGTTTTTGTACTACTTTGTTCTGCCTTTGGCGCGACTAGTTCTCCATATAAAGGAATTAAGTCGCAATGCAGTCGCATGTACATGTCTGACACTGCGACTTTGTTGCGACTTCCACAGAAGTCTAAGGAAACACATGATCTCTGCTCCTCCCAAATACATTACTTCCTATATTGATGTATGTGAGTGTGGAAGACAGCAGGAATTTATGCCTAGGGCTAGAAAGAACAAGCAACAAGTTCATGACAATGAAGAAATTATTCGGCTTGTCAGACAACGTCCGGCAATATATGACCTCAGGTTACAAAGATCATGTAAAGAAGGAGAGAGCATGGTTGGAAGTGGCTCGCACATATTATGATACATGGGACTCTTTATCAGCTACAGAACGATCTTCAAAAAGTAAGTGGTTGATATATGCTTGATATGGTTGATATATGCTGCTTAGCACTTTGCGGCTTGCACCTATTTAAATATTCAGCAAACAATGGGTGTGTGTTAACAATGTGCACTGTGTTTTCTTGGTGGGTACTGCTTCTCCTCCTGAGATGACAATGGTTTGACAGGAAGGAATCCCCTGTCAACACTATCTATGTTGATGGTGGAATTTAGCTAGTTTCTTTCCTGCAACCAGTGGCTGCAGGAAAGTAAATCTGTGTGTGTGTGTGTGTGGGCCACCAAATAATATTTGCCCATGGTCCAAACAATATTAAAGATGGCTCTGTTCACATCCTTCAGCACATGCCAAATTATGCAGGTGTCATGGATAATATATCTAGCGGTTGTTTTCCCACCATCAACATCATTTATGCAGCCTAGCAAATTAATGACCTATGGGCAGTTAATAAAGAATTATATTTTTAACTTGGTATTGTCTTTATATTTTGCAGTGTACTCATTACAAACTCGATGGAGAAGTCTCAAAGACTGTTACAACCGGTACTTACGCAAATTAAAAAAAGGAAGGAGTGGTTCCGGCTCAAAAAGATTAGCCCCATATGCCCATGCCGGAGATCTTGATTTTTTAAAACCGGTGTTGGAAATGCGAGAGTAAGTTATTAGCAGGCATATTTTATGAATTTGACATATCAAATTGTAATGCTTACTTTAAAAATGTTATTTGTATTTCAGAACCCAAGCAAGCTGGGAAGACAGCACACAGGGTTTGCCACCGGAAGATGAGTCAGAGGAAGCTGCTGCTGCAGAGGAGGAAGAACAATTCCAAGACAATGTTGACAAGGAACTGTTCGTAGATGAATCAAGGTCAGCAACAAACTCAATGAATGAGGAGGAAGCAGAACAAGGGCCTAGCAATGTCTCTAGGACTTTGCGAAGATCTTCAAGGGGAAGTGCCAGGGCTGGGAAACCCATGGATAAAATCTTAAAAGTAGTCAGTCAGATGTCCACTAAAGTGGCTGAAAACCAGTGTGAAGACACAGCATTTCTCACTGTAAATTTAGGAATATGTAAACAGGTCCCCCGAGAGAAAAAATATGCACTCAGGATGGCTTTGATATCAACTGCTCAATCCTTTGTGGGTGAGGAGCCAACAACATCCTCAGCATAAATGCAACCCCCCCTCACCCTTATCAACAATACCCTAACTTTCAAAGTACACAGTATCCTCCACCAATAAACCGGCCATACTGTGACCAGTATGGTAATATGCTGAATCCCTCAAGGCCACGCATGTTGCATCAAATTCCTGCCCCCACCACCTCTACCCTTGGCCCCCCAAATACTCAGCAACTTAAACGGGCTACACCCAGTCAGGTTCCGCCTTTTCTTGAAAGGAAATACTACCCGGGACATCAGTGGATTGCCCTGGACCAACCAATAGTTCAGTTTCCAGGACCATTGAAACTAAAACATACTAGCAATTGTAAGTTTATATTCTTTTTGCTTTTGTTTTGAGATTTGTTAATTTTTTGTTTTTGGTTGTGGTTGCCAAAGCAACAACCCAAAAAAGTTTCAGTTCATGGAATTTTTTTTTTTTTTTTGCCTTCTTGCAAAAAGATTTTACTGTAATAAAAAGGATTATGACTATATATATATATATATATATTTTTTTTTTTTGTATGACTTTTATTTTTGTGTTGTTCAAATTGATATATGTTTTTTTTTATTCATTGTTGTGGTTGTTTAAAATAAAAAAACAACAAATGGTGTAAGTCACCCAAAAAAACCTTTATTTTTGGTGCATTCTTGCCCAAAATTTTGACAAAAAATATTCTGGTTACATTATGTGCTTTATACTCTATTTTTTAAATTTGTGTTAAAGACCTGTTATTCTGCATCTGGATGCAATTAAACATAACAGACATATAAATAATAATAAAATAAAAAATGCTTGACATACATTATGCAATGGCATCCTGCTGCCAGGGGACAGAACCAGCAGCAGACATAAAAAACAACGTGAATCCCTCACACACAGTGGTACCATTGGTGGTGCCTCTACTGGCACTCCATTGTGCACCTTCCTGATCGTGCATTAGGGAATCTTCAAAAAGATAGCCATCATGAATTCTTACAAAATTATGAGGCACACATGCTGCTTTTACTGCAGATATTGCATTCTCAAGTTTTAAATTCATAGGTGTATGTAGCAAACACTACTTGTTTGCTAAAATGCCAAATGAACATTCTACCACTCATCTTGCCCTCGTTAACCGGTAATTGAAGATTCGCTTCTCTTCACGCAGACACCTATTGGAATAAGGCCTAAATAGATGCTCACTGAGAGCAAAGGCCTCATCCCCAACATACACAAATGGCATTGGCGGCCCATTTGTTCCTGGCAATGGACAGTCCTGTGGCAGGTCCAGGCCATTTTCCCTCAACATTCTTCCAAAAGATGATCTTTGGAAAATACTGGAGTCTGAGTTGCTGCCATACGATCCTATGTCTATATAGGTAAAACAATAATTGGCATCAGCCACTGCTAGTAATACAAAGGAAAAATATTTTTTGTAATTAAAGTATTTTGTTCCACTGCCGATGGGCATCACTACCCTCATATGTTCTCCATCAATTGCCCCGACACAATTCAGGAAACAGCATTGGTCCCAGAAAACTTCAGATATCTTGCACCAATCTTCGAGAGTGGGCTTCTTCAGGACCAAATCCCTAAGGACATTCCAGATGTCTCTGCAGGTAGTGTGGACAATATTGCTGACAGTAGTTTTGCCAACCAACAATTCAGAATGCAAACTTGCAAAGGAATGTCCAGTTGCCAGGTTCCTAAAATGGACTAGTAAATACAGTTTATTAGAATGATAATATTAACAATAAGCTACTTCTATATCAGATCAAAAAATGAGCTTGGAAGGAGGTGCCTGAGGAAATGAAGGAAGAAGAGGAGCAGGAGAAAGACACTGGTGATGTAGAGGGAAAGTTAATATTGTAAAAACAATCTCACCCACAATTACATGCTAGTATTTATTATTTCACTTCATGTAAAGAGGATGAAAGAATGATGTGGATATCCAAATTCCACATATAAGGTAAGAAGAAGAAAAAGTAGGTATGAAAAGCTACCTCAATGTTATAATGAGTCTTTCAACAGCTGGAATACTCCTTCGGAAACTTGTGTTTTGTCGCTCTAGATAGCTAGAGAGCAAAGCCAACAATTCATCAAAACTGTAAATAGAAAATGTATGGCTATTATCTACATTGACCATGTAAAAATAAAACATTTAAATATCTAGTTCAATTTTTTTAACAATTTGATCAGGTTATAGTTAACACTTCTAGCTACTGAAAGCTAAAAAATATAAAAAGAGTCATACTGACCAGGCATATACACATTTTCATAAATATATCCTGGAGCATTTGCAAGTTGACATAAAAAAATGTTCTCACCTTCTAATTGACATCTGTGTGTAGTTGAAGAATTTGTCTTCATGAGCACGGAGGTCGTTGTAAAGGACCCCAAACTGGTCTCTCACTTCCCTTTGGGCGATGATGGGATGGATCCAAAACGTATGCCTTCTCCTCCTCCGGTTATCCTCTTCTTCTTCATCTATTAATGCTGCTACAGCAGCCAAAATGACTGCTGACCCAACATATTGCATAACCAACATGTTTGCTAACCAACATATAAAATACAAATAACTAAGCAGGATAAGGAATTACATCACTATGACTAAATCGCAGAACATCAACAAACAACAGAAGTCGCATAAAGTCCTTTTTTAGGTCGCAACAAATCGGAACACAAATTGCATAGCAAAGTCGCAGTGTAAATGGCGCAACTTTGGGGACGCACTAGTGGAAACATAGCCTAAACCAGTGTAAGTTCTACACAGACCAACATGAAGCTTACAAAGGGATTAGTTCTTCTGTGTGGTGAAGGTGAGTGCTTCCGTATAATGAAGGCGAGTATAAATAGATGAACTATTTGTTAAAGAAACTGAATGGGCAAAGTGAATGATTATTTTTAAATATGAACTGATCCTTAACTAGGCAATAACATAACATAAACACAATCTTATTTAATAAGCACATTGATTAAATAAACACATTAACATCTAGAATAATTGCATCTTGATGTTACCTGTCCTAGTCAATTGGGATGATTTGCTGAAGGATTGAAATTTATATTAATCTGAAGAGTTAGGGTACATGTGTTTTTTTTCCAATCATGATACTATTAGTCTGATTAAGATCAATTATCAAATTGAAATTAAAAATAAATAAATAACTAAAGTGTTTTTATATTTAATTTACCTTGCAGATGCTCAGCTGTTCTGAATGGGGGTCTGCAAGCTGGGGGCTTATGAGAATCTGGAAGCCCCCTTTACAAAAAGAGGTCCCCATATACCTCCATCCATTATATGAATGAGTAAGGGGAGCAAAGTACTCTTCTGCTCATTCACAAGAAAAGTAAACAGTAAATAAACAAACCACACACTTTGACAAGTCCTTTAGTAACCCTTTCACTACCAGAGCCATTTTTGTGTTTTTTGTGCACATTTAAAAAATTATTTTAGGCCTGAAGATCTGTCCCTAAAACACTATAGGGTTGATTTAATAAAGCTGGAGAGTGCAAAATCAGGCTTATTTCTGCATAGAAACCAATCAGCTTCTAACTTTAGCTTGTTCAATTAAGCTTTGGAAATAAAACCTGGAAGTTGATTGGTTTCTATGCAGAAGTGAACCTGATTTTGTACTCTCCAGCTTTAGTAAATCATCCCATATATATTCTCTGAAAGCAGACATCCTAGACAATAAAATAGTGGTAGTTTTTTTATGCCACACAATATCGCTGCAACATTTGAAAAAAAAAAAATATCAGTAAAATAAATCACTAAAGTTAACTTAAAGGCACACAAAACTAACAAGTTAACCAATTTTAAAATAAAATATAAAATATGAGGTTATGCTGAGTAAACAAATACCCAGCATGTCATAGTTGGTTACATAGTTACTTAGTTGGTGAGGTTGAAAAAAGACACACGTCCATCAAGTCCAACCTGTGTGTGTGCTTTTATGTTAATATTACATTGTATATCTCTGTATGTTGTGGTCGTTTAGGTATCTAATAGTTTTTTAAATTAACGATGCTCCCCACTGAAACCACTGCTTGTGGAAGAGAATTCCACATCCTTACCACTCTAATGCCCTGTACACACGGTCGGACATTGATCAGACATTCCGACAACAAAATCCATGGATTTTATCCGACAGATGTTGGCTCAAACTTGTCTTGCATACACACGGTCACACAAAGTTGTTGGAAAATCCGATTGTTCTGAACGCGGTGACGTAAAACACGTACGTCGGGACTATAAACGGGGCAGTAGCCAATAGCTTTCGTCTCTTAATTTATTCTGAGCATGCATGGCACTTTGTGCGTCGAATTTGTGTACACACGATCAGGATTTCTGGCAACGGATTTTGTTGTCGGAAAATTTGATAGCAACCTCTCAACCTTTTTGTGTCGGAAATTCCTATGGAAAATGTGTGATGGAGCCTACACACGGTCTGAATTTCCGACAACAAGGTCCTATCACACATTTTCCATCAGAAAATCCTATTGTGTGTACAGGGCATAATGGTGAAGAACCCTCTACACAGTTTAAGGTTAAACTGCTTCTATTCTAATTTTAGTGAATGGCCTTAAAATTGCCCATGAAACAAGAACAGACTGCAGTACCCTATATTTTCCATTGGCAATGCTTTAAAAGGTCATCAGCTTAGAGCTAGGGCTCATGCACACAGGACGTTTTAAAAATGCCAGCACTACAGCAGCGCTAAAAAAAATAATGTAAAAATGCCTAAAGAGTTTAGCTGCGTTTAGACTTGTTTTTTCACGTTTTTTATTTTTATAGCTCGTTTTTACTGCTCCTGGAAGCACAGGCTGTCGTTTTTTTTTTACTGCCCCTAAACGCTTATGCCTCCAAACGCCTCTGACAGTTCATGTGTGCATGGACACATAGGCTAACACAGAGGGGCTTTTAGAGGCAGTTAAAAAAAAGTCAAAACGCCCCTGAAAGCAGCTGTAAAAACGTCCTTTGTGCATGAGCCCTTAACCATGAATAATGGGCCTATAATTATTTTGGCATACATGGCAATATGTAACATGTGTAGTGCAATCAAAGTTTGCTAGCATTTTTGCACCCCTGACACATACATTTATGATTATACACCACCATGCTGTTCCTGAGTCCAATGATGGGCCCAAGGAGCTCAAGAAACTTTGCCGGGCCATGTGCAGGAGAGAAGAACAGTAACGGGGTGTGTGGAAGTGATCCAGCAGCTTCACAGCCATCGGATCACTTCCATCTGACAGCTGGCAGTTGGCTTGCCAGATTTACACTCCTGGCAGTATGTGTAAAACTCCCCAAAGCCACCACTGTTGTTTCGAACGGTGGCAGTAAAAGGGTTTAAAAAAAAATTCCCATGTTGTAAATCCGCAGCATTAAGACTCAGCATTAAAGACAGATTCCAGGCTGACAGGTAATGTAAACAAAGGGGGGAGGATGGTGGCAAATGTCATTGACAAAAACATGCCCATGGCCATTTTTGATCAGTGATGTCAGCCACCATACCCGTCCCTTTGTTTATATTCATTTTCCCAGCTAAGAGCTGAATAGGCAAGGCAGGGATATGTCACTGGTTGTAAGGAAGCTTTTGGGCCTGCCCGCTCCCTAACAACCAGCCTAAGCTGGAAGTTTAGGCCCCTTTCACACTGGGGCGGGAGGTGCATTGACGCTTTACCGTAGTTTTATCGGCGGTATTCGCCCGCTAGCGGGGCGGTTTTACCCCCCACTAGCGGCCCATAAAGGGTTAAAAACCACCGCAAAGCACCTCTGTATAGCCGCAGCGCCCCATTGATTTCAATGGGCAGGAGCAGTGAAGGAGCAGTGTATACATCGTTCCTTCACCACTCCAAAGATGCTGCTAGCAGGACTTTTTTCAGCGTCCTGCTAGCACACCACTCCAGTGTGAAAGCCCTGAGGCTTTCACACTGGAGACACAGCAGCGGCTGTTTAAGGTCGGTTTGCAGGCGCTATTTTTAGCGCAATAGCACCTGCAAAATGACCCAGTGTGAAAGGGGTCTTACTGCTGCTAAATGTATCACTTCCAACTGCAGCTGGAGGCTTGGTAGGCTGGCGAACATCCTATTTAGTTTGTCGAACTTCGAACACGCATAATTCAGACTGGATTCTAGTTTGGTCTTAACCTGAAACTCATCCCTAATGATAACAATGCATATTCTGTCCCTTGTCACACATACAGTGGGGACAGAAAGTATTCAGACCCCCTTAAATTTTTCACTCTTTGTTATATTGCAGCCATTTGCTAAAATCATTTAAGTTCATTTTTTTCCTCATTAATGTACACACAGCACCCCATATTGACAGAAAAACACAGAATTGTTGACATTTTTGCAGATTTATTAAAAAAGAAAAACTGAAATATCACATGGACCTAAGTATTCAGACCCTTTGCTCAGTATTTAGTAGAAGCACCCTTTTGATCTAATACAGCCATGAGTCTTTTTGGGAAAGATGCAACAAGTTTTTCACACCTGGATTTGGGGATCCTCTGCCATTCCTCCTTGAAGATCCTCTCCAGTTCTGTCAGGTTGCATGTAAACGTTGGTGGACAGCCATTTTTAGGTCTCTCCAGAGATGCTCAATTGGGTTTAAGTCAGGGCTCTGGCTGGGCCATTCAAGAACAGTCCCAGAGTTGTTGGGAAGCCACTCCTTCGTTATTTTAGCTGTTTGCTTAGGGTCATTTTCTTGTTGGAAGGTAAACCTTCAGCCCAGTCTGAGGTCCTGAGCACTCTGGAGAAGGTTTTTGTCCAGGATATCCCTGTACTTGGCCGCATTCATATTTCCCTTGATTGCAACTAGTCGTCCTGTCCCTGCAGCTGAAAAACATCCCTACAGCATGATGCTGCCACCACCATGCTTCACTGTTGGGACTGTATTGGACAGGTGATGAGCAGTGCCTGGATTTCTCCACACATACCGCTTAGAATTAAGACCAAAAAGTTCTATCTTGGTCTCATCAGACCAAAGAATCTTATTTCTCACCATTTTGGAGTCCTTCAGGTTTTTTTTTAGCAAACTCCATGCAGGCTTTCATGTGTCTTGCACTGAGGAGAGGCTTCCATCGGGCCACTCTACCATAAAGCCCCAACTGGTGGAGGGCTGAAGTGATGGTTGACTTTCTACAACTTTCTCCCATCTCCCGACTGCATCTCTGGAGCTCAGACACAGTGATCTTTGGGTTCTTCTTTACCTCTCTCACCAAGGCTCTTCTCCCCCGATAGCTCAATTTGGCCAGACAGCCAGCTCTAGGAAGGGTTCTGGTCATCCCATTTGTCTTCCATTTAAGGATTATGGAGGCCACTGTGCTCTTAGGAACCTTAAGTGCAGCAGAATTTTTTTTGTAACCTTGACCAGATCTGTGCCTTGCCACAATTCTGTCTCTGAGCTCTTCAGGCAGTTCCTTTGACCTCATGATTTTCATTTGCTCTGACATGCACTGTGAGCTGTAAGGTCTTATATAGACAGGTGTGTGTCTTTCCTAATCAAGAACAATCAGTATAATCAAACACAGCTGGGCTCAAATGAAGGTGTAGAACCATCTCAAGGATGATCAGAAGAAATGGACAGCACCTGAGTTAAATATATGAGTGTCACAGCAAAGGGTCTGAATACTTAGGACCATGTGATATTTCAGTTTTTCTTTTTTAATAAATCTGCAAAAATGTGAACAATTCTGTGTTTTTCTGTCAATATGGGGTGCTGTGTGTACATTAATGAGGAAAAAAATAACTTAAATCATTTTAGCAAATGGATGCAATATAACAAAGAGTGAAAAATGTAAGGGGGTCTGAATACTTTCTATCCACACGGTATGTTAAAATGGAGGTTTTTACAGTTTACTTGAAATAGCACTACTTTATCTTGAAAATAGTGGGTTTAAAGTATAAAGTTCTTGTTGTATAACTATGTACCGCAGTTGACAGTAAGTGTTGAATCAAGATCAACTTGAACCATGTGCCATGCTCCCCTCCTATAGCACCATAGGCCTCCTGCTTTGGGTATGCAAATGTGATGTTCTCATAGCCGCTAATTGTCACGGCTAGATTTTCAGCAGTGGAGCCTGCTAACTATGATTCTTTTGTGCCCCCAAATAGCACTCATTTGCAAGGCTCTCCTCTGCAAGGCTATTAATACTTACATGCATTTTACCAAGGATTACATATAGGAAACTATAAAAAAATGTAGATGTATTATAAAAAAAATGGTTTCTCTTTAAGAAGAATTAATCTTTTTAATCTTTTACGTTTGTCTGACCCTTTTTTTAGAATTTTCAAGGATTCCAGGACAGGTAGAAGTAAATCTCAAAGTCTAAATAGTTATCTGGAAAAAGAACCAACATGTGTAATTAAATCATTCACATTAGAATAATTCAATTATTTTTACTTAGCTTATACTTCCCATTTAAGCCTGTGTTTTAAAAACAGACAGTTAGGGTCCTCCTAATATTAGAAGTCAAACGCAAAATTACTTCGAGATAAAAAATTAAAATTGTTAAAAAAAGAACAAAAGGTCCACTGAGCAAGAAATAGTCAGCATTCATTAAAACTGTAATACCAGTTTAAACAAAACTTTCACCATCTGTTCCACCCTGAAATTACACTTGCAAAAACAAAGTAAATCACTCTAGCGCCATTAACAAGTAAAACTGAAGGTTTGCTGTCTGAATAACTTACAGCGTGTGTATGAAAGGCTACATCTGTGCTATCTGTCTTCTCTCTTGCATACAGAGTTTAAATGCAAGACTAGACAATCGTGAATCCAAGGACAGAAACCAACAATGAATCTTGTCTAATGAAAGTATCTGATGGAGCAAGAACAGCACTTCAAGTATATGAATCAAAACCTTCCTGTGTGCTAGTATGTTTGAAACCAGAAATGACCTTCACATACCTGCCTGGTCTCTTGTCTGCTTATTTCTTTTTTATGTGTATAAGCAGTCTATGTCTATGTTTGTATTGTTGTTTTTTCATGTATCTGTGGTTTTGAACCCTTTAAACATTATAGACTTGGAACTGCATATCTAATAAGAAAATATAATATATGCCACAGGTATATGTTATTGTCCTGTGGTCCAAGGGCTGCATGAGATGAATTGTGCACTTCAAGAACTGCTGCATGATACTACATTTTGTGTTGTCCTTTTTTTCCTGTATTTCTGTATTTTTTTTTGGTATTAATATTTTAGAATGGATTTGGCTATACCAAATATCAGGTGCAGGACCATAATTATATACAGTATGTGATAAGTACATCACAGCCTCTGACAGCCTTCTGTAGCATGACCACAGTGAATGGATGAGCAGTTGCTGGAAGTCATCATATACAGGCGCTGTGCTGATATTTGTGAACTGATGTATACAGTCCCTCGCCATCTCCATCTCTTTTAAGTGTTTAATGTTCTGTAGTATTATGCCGCGTACACACGAGCGGACTTTACGGCAGACTTTGCTCTGCGGACTTTACGCCAGACTTTGTCGGCTCCTTGCGCCGGACTTAAAAAGGGACGGACTTGGACACACACGATCACTGCAAAAGTCAGCTGGTTTGGAACGCGGTGACGTACAGCACGTACGACGGGACTATAAAAAGGAAGTTCAAGCCCCACTACGGCACCCTTTGGGCTCCTTCTGCTAATCTCGTGTTTATCTCGTGTTAGTAGAAGTTTGGTTAGAGACGTTTCGCGCTTTTCACACTTCAGCTTATTTCGATCGTTTTCTGCGGTTCAGTTTGTGCTTGTGAGGTTTGTATCTGCTTTTCAGTGCGTGTTGGTCAGTTTGTAACCTGCCTAGCAGGCCGTTCTGGTCCGCTCGTTCCTGATTTTCAGGTCGTGCTTCATAGGCCTTGCTGTTCTTCAGTGCGTTTGTTTGTTTGACCAGCAGACCGTTTTGAAGCCATGTCGCATGGACGTACTCATTCTCGAGTTCGTGCTGCGTGGGGACTTGGTGTTGGGGTTAATACTTTGACCCGAGTCCAGTCCATGAACAGGGCGAGGAGGAGTTCATGGATGAAGAATTGGTTGCGCCAGCGTGACCAATTCTCGCATATGCCTTTGCTCCGTGAGCTCCGTGAGAATAATCTGAGGATTTCAGGAATTATCTCTGGATGACGGACCCCGTTTTTGAGCATCTGCTGGCTATGCTGACCCCCTATATCAGCAGGCAGGATACCTGCATGAGGCAAGCCATCAGTGCGGAGCAGAGACTAGTTGCCACTTTACGTTACTTGGCGACTGGGAGAAGTCTTCAGGACTTGAAGTTCTCGACAGGTATCTTCCCCCAGGCTCTGGGGATAATAATCCCAGAGACCTGTTCTGCCTTCATTCAGGTCCTGCAGAAGGACTATATGAAGGTAAGATTTTTAACATTACCTTTAACATTACATGATATGTATTAAATGTTTGCTAATGTATTGTCTAAATGTCCTCCTTACCTAATTACCATGCTTGGAATATGCCGTGAATGTCCCCTTTATCTTCATGCGTGCCAGTTTTTTGACATTAATCATTTTTTGCCCTACATGCATATTTACCTTCAATAACCTCCCCACCATGCAATCCTGGGTCCATTTATATCTCTAGCCTCTAGTCCCTTGAACAATGTATATTGTCAGCTCCATTGTACTGTTTGACCCTCCCCCACCCCCTCAAATGTTTGAAACTGTCAGGTGTGTTTTTGACCCTAATTAAAACCCCTCCCCCACCCCCTCAAATGTTTGAAACTGTCAGGTGTGTTTTTGACCCTAATTAGTACCCCTCCCCCACCCCCTCAAATGTTTGAAACTGTCAGGTGTGTTTTTGACCCTAATTAGAACCCCTCCCCCACCCCCTCAAATGTTTGAAACTGTCAGGTGTGTTTCTTAACCTAATTAGTACCCCTACCCCACCCCCTCAAATTTTTGAAACTGTCAGGTGTGTTTTTGACCCAAATTAGTACCCCTCACCCACCCCCTCAAATGTTTGAAACTGTCAAGTGTGTTTTTGACCCTAATTAGTACCCCTCCCCCACCCCCTCAAATGTTTGAAACTGTCAGGTGTGTTTTTGACCCTAATTAGTACCCCTCCCCCACCCTCTCAAATGTTTGAAACTGTCAGGTGTGTTTTTGACCCTAATTAGTACCCCTTCCCCACCCCCTCAAATGTTTGAAACTGTCATGTGTGTTTCTTAACCTAATTAGTACCCCTCCCCCACCCCCTCAAATGTTTGAAACTGTCAGGTGTGTTTCCTAACCTAATTAGTACCCCTCCCCCCACATTCAAATTGATCAATGGGCCATCAGAGGGGGTGATTAATATTATAAGTGGGCCTTATGTTTTTTATAATTAAAATTACAAACACACATATTAATAATGTTTGACTGCTGTTGTTCAATAATGTTTTTGTGTAATCTGATATCCAAGTTATGTTTAAAAGTACTTATCTTATTTTTTTTTTCACTCCACAGTTTCCTTCCAGTACACAGGAATGGCAGACTGTGGCCTCCCAGTTCGCTGACCGCTGGGACTTTCCCAACTGTGTCGGGACGATTGACGGGAAGCATGTCCGCATTGTGCCACCACCCCATTCGGGGTCTTATTTCTATAACTACAAGGGGTTCCATAGCGTAGTGTTGATGGCGGTGGTCTTGGCACATTTGGACTTTCTGTTTGTGGACGTGGGGAAGAACGGCCGGATGTCTGACAGAGGAGTGTTTGCACAGACCGAGCTGTGCCAGAGTCTCCAGACTGGTGGCCTGGGATTGCCACCTGATGACCAGAATGTGGATGGACTCCCCTCAGTTTTTATCGCTGATGAAGCGTTTGCTCTCGGTGAGCACTTGATGAGGCCGTTCCCCCAAAGGACACTCACCCCTGAGAGGAGGGTATTTAATTATCGGCTTGCCAGAGCAAGAAGAGTTGTGGAAAATGCCTTTGGGATTCTGGCCAGCCACTTCCGTTTGTTCCTCTCAGCCATAAATCTGGCGGACTATAAAATTAATCACGTCATACTGGCTTGCTGCATACTCCATAATTTTTTACAAAGACATTCGGCTACATATATTACCTTTGTTGGGCCTGAGGCCGGACTTGTACAAGATCAAACATTGACAGGCCTGGAAATTGGCCGTATTGGCTTGGCCCCCCAAACCGCACGTCAAGTGCGTGAGCGATATGTGAATTATTGTAATGGCCGGGGGGCCATTGCTATTCAACAAGAGCTTTAATTTTTACAAAAAATAGAGAAAATAAATTTTGGATAAAATATCTTGTTTATCTTCTTGTTTGCATTTAGTTTTGTCTGTCTCCTAGTGCACTTGTAGTAGTGGCAAGTGCATTTACCTTTAGTTAATAAGGCCCTTTGTCACTGTAACCACACAAAAAATTGCAAAACATCTTATTGCGAAATAATCTGCCACACACATTGTAGTAGTAAAAACATTGTACTGTGTGCACATTGAAAGGTGCATTTTTGGAAACCTTTTTTTTTTTTTTTTTGGGGGGGGGGGGGTTTGTTTTGTTTTTTAAATTTTTTTTTTGAAGGTTAGTAAAGGCATATTTAAACAAAAATAGACCTTGTTTAAGAAATTAAAATTCACAACAGTGTTTTGAAAAACATACAAAAAATAAAAGAACTTACAAAGTTCAACATGTTAATAACGGTGCTGGTGATGTCACCCTTGTAAATCCTAAATTTTTCCGATGCTCAAAATTGAGCATTAAAAAAGGGTCAAGTCAACATGTGCTATCTCCCATCATGGGGGAGCAATGTACGTGTTTTGCGTGTGCAATCCCTTTGTTCCTCTCACCACCAAAACATTTTGAGGATGAAGGGGTTGCAAACACAAAACAAGTACATTGATATCCCCTGATGGAAGATAGCACATGATGACACACCGTGTGCATCATCAAAAATATTTTTGAAGGAAAAAACTAAAACAAAATTGTAAGAAGAAACAAACTTGACAAGGAAATGAAGAACATGATTGATGTTTTTAGGCAAAACGTTATTATATTCTGCCCAAAACATCAATCATGTTCTTCATTTCCTGTTGCATGGAGTCCAGGCGAAGTTTCATGCTGTGAATTTGGTCAAGCATTTGATCAATTTGGCCATTCCACAACATTATCTGGCCAATCAGTCTTTGGGCACTGTCTGTGCTGAATGGCTCTGCCGCTTGGCCTTCCACAACCAGAAGCTCCCCTAAAATGTGTGTAAAAAAAATGGGTTAAAATATGCATGCCTAAATACATTACTTTAAGCTGGGGTGTCAGTCACTCACTTGGTGGCTTTGAAATGTCACACACTTCCTCCACCTCTCCTTCCTCCAGCTCATTGGGTGGGCGTGGTCTTGGGCTGGGGCTTGGGGTATCTTCAGCCTCAGGCTGGTGACTTGGGGGGTTCCTGGGATCCTTGGACTGTTGTCTGAGTCTTTTCTCCCCTATGATAATTCAACAAAAGGTATAGTTAAAACACAGTGATATTTTATATTTTTCAAATTAATATGAAACGTTGGTTATGAGTTGTGGACAATTGCCTTTTTTTGTCCTCAAAAATTTAGAAGACAGGATGAACATTCCCTCTGAACAACAATTATAAACAATACACATTTTCATGCAAGTTTCACAGATGCAGACACCTCAATGATCTCCTATGTTTAGTACCCCTCAAAAATTTAGTTAGGGTCACATAGTACACTCGTGCTCGTGAGTCCAGATGTGGAACCAGCTGCTGTGTCCTGTCCTTACATTACACTGAATCATTTTTGAAGAAGCATTATATTTTCCAACACATCTACACCACATCAACAAATTTTGGGAATACGACAAATTATCAAGACCTAAATGTATGTTCAACCCTGTACCATCGTATTTGGCAAAAAAATAACGTCATTTTCTTTAGTATCATATGTATTTTACAAAGAACGGTCTTTACGAACGATGCTGTATAAACGAAAAAAATATGGATCAGCATGCAAGTTCAGTATCTCATTAGGAACACACAGCAAGTACTTACTTTTTTTAAGCAGCTTCTTTATTCGCCAATATTGTTCTGGCTCCCTACTTTTGATGCCAGACCACCGCTTTCTCAATTGTTCTTTAGAATGTTTAGTGCCAAATTTAGCTTCTAGAGCGATGACAACTGAGGACATTATTTTGTCCTTACGCATATTCGGTCGTGTGTACGGTCCTTTTTTGCCATCGTAGTCCTCCCTTCTCAATATGGACACCATCTCCACCATCTCTTCAAAAGCCATGTTGGTGGCCTTATATCTCCTCCGGGATGTGGATGGTTGTGGCTCCGGGCTTTTCTCCGCGCTACTTCCAGTTAATCTCTCCGCCATCTTTCTCTATCTACTCCCACTGAGCAACGAAGAGTGAAGGTGCAGGGACAAATCGTATTAAAGAACTTCAGGGGCGGGCGACGCAGGCGGAGCATGACACATGCGCAGTGTATATAAAGCTATTACGATGGCCTTCGTATGTCCATGCGGAAGTAGTGAGCGTCAGAAACTAAGGTAAGATTAAACGTGGGGGTGTGTGTGTGTATATGTGTGTGTATATGTGTCCCCTAGATTCTTCACAACATAATCCTGGGAGTTCTGACTGACATTACAGTTTTGATCTTGTGTCTTGTCTTTCAGCAACAATGAATCCCTTTAAAGAGGCTGATTTTTTGTTGAGATTTATCGATTTATATTAGGGAAACAAAAACCTGTGGGAGGTCAAACACCGACTATATTTCAATCGAGCTGTAAGGAAGGCAACACTGGGCACACTTTTAGAATTTGCAAAGACTCAAGTCCCCCAGGCAGACCTCAAGTATGTGGACAAGAAAATTGGTATCTTGCGAAACATGTATAAGCGGGAACACAATAAAATCCAGGAGTCGCTCAGATCCGGAGCAGCAGCCGACCACGTTTATGTACCCAAGTTGTGGTACTACCACAAAATGCGATTCCTGGATGACCAGACAGAAGCCAGGCAATCACTTTCCACCCTTCCCCCCACCCTTCCCTCCAGCCTTCCCCCCACCCTTCCCCCCACCCTTCCCCCCACCCTTCCCTCCAGCCTTCCCCCCACTCTTCCCTCCAGCCTTCCATCCACCTCCACCCCAGCTGAGGAGTCCCAGGAAGAACTGGGCCTTTTCATCCCTGATGAAGTAGATGCGCCCAGCTTCAGCCAGGTATCCTTTTTTGTGGAATTTGTGATTGTGTAAATGTTATTAATGATGTTAACGTGTCAAATTTTTAAGTGCTTCATAAAAAATGACTTCATCACAAATATTAATATGTAGACATATCACTAGACAGTAGTGGCCAAAAATATACTACTTCAGATATTGTTGATCAGCTGGAATAATGGTGGGGTCAAATAGATAGCCTTTACTATTTGTTGAGAATTATATTTGCAAGTCATGAGCTGAAAATTGTGTGTGATTGCGTAACACAAAATTACAACTATGTCCCTTTTTTTGACACAGGATGACCTCAGCCAGGAGGAGGCCTTGACCAGTGGGAGAGAGGAGGAGGCCTTGCCCAGTGGGAGAGAGGAGGAGGCTGTGGCTGGGCCAAGCAGAAGCCGCACGGAGTGTCAGGTGCCTCCCCTCCGCATTCTCACCAAAAGGCCCAGAAGAATGACCCAAACTGAGGAGGAATCCCTAGCCCTCATTCGTGAAGCCAGCCAAATCCTGAGCACACCACCCAATGCAGAGGAGGCGTATGGGACCTATATAGCCAGAAGATTGCTGGAATTGGAAAAGGGGCAACGCCTCCTCTGTGAGGGTTTGATTTTTCAGGGCTATCAGAAGGGCTTGAGAGGGGAGCTTACTGCTACAACCTATCTAGCAGATGAAGCCACTCCTCCTCCTCCTCCTGCCCCAAGTACACCACCAGAGGCCCAGCCTCCGAGGAAGGCTGACGAGAAGCGTGGAGGGAAGGCTGCAGAGAAGCGTGCAGGGAAGGCTCCACGGAAGACTCGAAAGTGATTGCCTGGTTTCTGTCCGGTCTGACTGTGCTCCCTGTGCTCCCTAGTCGCAAGATCCCAATTTTCTTGTCCTAAAACTTGATGTGTGTCCTGGGGGACGAAAGGCTTCACAGATTCTAAAAGTGTCTCCAGTGTTGCCTTCCTAATTTTTTGTTAACCAAAATAAATGGATTTTTTAGCTACCTTACATTATTGACTATGTGTTTTGATTCCAAAACGACATTTTGTTTGGGAGTAGGCAGGTACAGGTCAAAAAGACTATGGGGTTGATTTAATAAAAGCAAATAGACTGTGCACTTTGCAGAGTGCAGTTGCCCTCGGCAAGTGCAATTGCTCCAGAACTTAGGAAATGAGGTTTGACTTTGCAAAGAGTACCCAATCCTGTGCAAGGAAAATTCAAAAATCAGCATTTTTGCTTGCACATGATTGGATGATGGAAGTCAGCAGAGCTTCTGCTCATTTACTAAGCTCTGGAGCAACTGCTCTTGCAGAGGGCAACTGCAGTCTTTTTCCCTTTAGTAAATCAACCCCTATGTGTGTTTTTTCCAAAAGGCTAAATCATTTCTAAAATCAAGTGCAAAGTACTAGTGAAAAGTGCAATTTAGAAATTGCACTGCAAGTGCAGTTGTTGGAAGTGCAGTCGCTGTAAATCTGAGGGGAAGAGCTGAAATGAGGGGAAGCTGTGCTGATTTTATCATACAATCATGTGCAAGAAAAAGGTTTTTTTTTTGGGGGGGTTCCTTGCATGTTCCCCTCGGATCCACAGCGAAGGCACTTCAAAATGCTCTTTCTGTGCAATTCCAAGTACAATTTGCACTTGTAGTGAAAAATGAATTTGCCTTTGGAAAATAAACCCCCCTATGTCTAATTAACAAGGGACACCAACCTCATTAAGGTTCATTAAAACAATACAAAATATTAAGGTTATTGTGGTAACTTGAAACTACAAAAATAAAAAAAATAAATAAAAAATGTTTGTATAATTTAGCACACATTGTAAAATAGATAGTTTTTAAATCTAAAAAAAAAAAAAAGATGAGTCCAAAATCTAATTTATTACTTTATTTATGGAGATCTGGCTTTTTAAAAATATCATATTAGTCATGGCATAAGGATAAATCATGAAGAAAGTACTTTGTGAGAACTCTGTGTGAATAAAAAGCACCAAAACAACTTCATTCCTCTCGCATTATAAAGAAAAAAAAAGCGCTGTATTAAAAGATCACAGAAGAGGAATCTGCTAGCTTCAATATGAAGGCAAGTTTTACCAGACCGAGCGCTTCCGTCTTGTAATTGCTTCAGAGCATGCGTCAGTTTGAGTTCGTCGGACTAGCACACAGACGACCGGTTTGTCCGCTAAAAAGAAGAGTCCGTCGGATAGATTTAAAACATGTTTCAAATCTAAGTCCGTCCAACTTTTGAGCAAACAAAGTCCGCTGGAGCCCACACACGACCGAATTGTCCGACAAAATCCAGTACGCCGGACCAAGTCTGCCGTAAAGTCCGCTCGTGTGTACGCGGCATTAGATATACTAAAATTATGTGGTGCCCTTTGGTGATGTCTAAGACTGCCCTTCAGATTCCCTATATTTAGTAAGTTGATCACTATCAGTCTTAAGCATTAATGTCATTAGCATTTGCTTAGTACCATGATATTTGACCATTATATCTATACATCTGTAAGATGTGTTCCTTAACATCTGATGAATGTTTCTGTTTTTCTGTAGTGCAAGGTCATATCCAGTAGAGTGAGCTCAGGAGCTTTCTATGTTTCATCATATTCCAGACTTTGTTGAGAAATCCAGAGGGCTAAGGCAGAGAGGATGGATGCACTGGTCCTGCATGTTTGTTAGATGGTAAGTCCCTAACGAGTTTGTAATGAATGGGTCAGACCTGGATTAAACAAATATGCTGAGCGGTTTCTGGAAGGGTTTTTACCTACAGGCTGTTATCCGATTTTTGAGGGGCTGAGCTAGTGCCCAGGCCTCTGGACCTAGACCCTCTGGGGCCACCATATGCTGTTGAAGGATACTTCCCATGCTGATCATGTTGAGGAGGTAGAGCTGGGGACACTGAAGTTGCACTAGAACCCCCACTGGTCTTTTCTGCAGTCACCAACTGGAACCGAGAAAGCACTGAAACCTCTGTTGTATTGGATGCTACTACTGCTAAAGGTAAAAGAGCTCTGATCCATCCAGGGAAAGATGTGCTACTGTTTGAGTATTCCGCCCACCCATGTTCTGTTATGTACAGTGAGGGAAAAAAGTATTTGATCCCCTGCTGATTTTGTAAGTTTGCCCACTGACAGAGAAATGACCAGTCTATAATTTTAATGGTAGGTTTTTTTTAACAGTGAGAGACAGAATAACAACAAAAATATCAAGAAACGCGCATTTCAAAAGGGTTATAAATTGACTTGCATTTTAATGAGTGAAATAAGTATTTGATCCCCTATCAATCAGCAAGATTTTTGGCTCCCAGGTGTCTTCTATACAGGTAACGAGCTGAGATTAGGAGCACTTCCTTAAAGGGAGTGCTCCTAATCTCAGCTTGTTACCTGTATAAAGGACACCTGTCTACAGAAACAATCAATCAGATTCCAATCTCTCCACCATGGCCAAGACCAAAGAGCTGTCCAAGGATGTTAGGGACAAGATTGTAGACCTACACAAGGCTGGAATGGGCTACAAGACCATCGCAGAGCAGCTTGATGAGAAAGTGACAACAGTTGGTACGATTATTCGTAAATGGAAGAAACACAAAATAACTGTCAATCTCCCTCAGTCTGGGGCCTAATGCAATATCTCACCTTGTGGAGTTTCAATGATCATGAGAACTCTCGTGAGGAATCAGCCCAGAACTACACAGGAAAATCTTGTCAATGATCTCACGGCAGCTGGGACCATAGTCACCAAGAAAACAATTGATAACACACTACACCATGAAGGACTGAAATCCTGCAGTACTGGCACATGTACAGGCCCATTTGAAATCTGCTAATGAACATCTGAATGGTTTAGAGGAGAACTGGGTGGAAATGTTGTGGTCAGATGAGACCAAAATCGAACTCTTTGGAATCAACTCAACTCGCCGTATTTGAAGGAGGAGGAATGCTGCCTATGATTTCAAGAACACCATCCCCACTGTCAAACATGAATGTTGAAACATTATGCTTTGGGGTGTTTTTCTGCTAAGGGGACAGGACAACTTCACCACATCAAAGGGACGATGGACGGGGCCATGTACCGTCAAATCTTGGTTGAGAATCTCGTGGATGGGTATTCCAGCATGACGAGAACCCAAAACACACAGCCAATGCAACAAGGGAGTGGCTCAAGAAGAAGCACATTAAGGTCCTGGAGGTTTCCAGACCTTGATCACAGAAAATATGTGGAGGGAGCTGAAGGTTCGAGTTACCAAATGTCAGCCTCAAAACCTTAATTACTTGGAGAGGATCTGTAAAGTGGAGTGGGACAAAAGCCCTCCTGAGATGTGTGCAAACCTGGTGGCCAACTACGGGAAAAGTCTGACCTCTGTGATAGCCACCAAGGGTTTTGCCAGCAAGTACTAAGTGATGTTTTTCAAAGGGGCAAGTACTTCACTCATTACTTCACTCATTAAAATGCAAATCAATTTATAACTTTTTTGAAATGCATTTTTCTGGATTCTTTTTTGTTATTCTGTCTCTCACTGTTATAATAAACCTACCATTAAAATTATAGACTGATCATTTTTTTGTCAGTGGGCAAACGTACAAAATCAGCAGGATATCAAATACTTTTTTCCCTCACTGTAAATAAACCTTTAAACAACATTTATAGACTAGACTGTCTTACTGCAAGGAACCATAAGAAGTGAATACTATGCCTGGGGACAAGGTGAATCCTAATTGGAGGTTCCAGTTGCAGTACATGAGGCCTATTTGAATGGGGGCACAGCCAGAGAGTTTGCAGCATGCTTCGTTGCTTCACCTTTTCTTAGTTTATTATACAGGTACATAGTGTTTTAGAAATCTGAAAACAAACATTTTTAAGTCTTATCAAATGAGCTACATGTCAATTCCAGCTACTGCAAATGGGCTATTCAATAGCTTCAATTGAAAACATTACATTTTGGTGTTTTTGTTTAATAACTATTGCTATACAGTATTCTAAAAACAATTGATGGGGAAAGTGGATGTCTATTTCAGGAGTTTCATTTAAAAACAATGTCACTTTGGAAATCAGCCACGGGCAATGGGCAGGCATCAGCAGATGGCTTGATTCACAGACACAGTGTACAGGGCCATTCTGAGCAGCTCTGTACCATGTTATCACGGTGAAGATCAATCACAGTGATCACAAATGTAAACAGTGTTACATTGGATAGCCATTCCTCTTACAATATAGGAAGGAGGAACTCATGAATCAACCATCATTAATTCGTTCCAGAGCACAAGCAGTAGAAAATATAGGATGGAGGGTTGATTGTGGGATTGTTTTTTAACCCTTTCACCTCCTCCTCCCCTGTACATCCTTCCATTCTTCCACTGTATGTGACTTGTACATCAAACCTTTTATTTTCCTCTCCCTCTGTGTATGACCTATGATGTTCCTTTAGCTGCACCATTACTACCAAGCTCAGTGTTTTAACAGCATCAATACCAGCTTGCATCTTCCTTTGCAAAGAATTGTAGCAAAAAATTGGATCACCTTGGGCTGTCTACTTTTCAAAAAGGTCATTTTGGAGGTGTTTGTAGTGTTCTGAAATTTGTATTTGCTATATTTTATAACAAACTTGTTTTTCACAAAATCTTTAGCCTTTTTAACTTTTTTTAGTAAAAAAAACCCCTCAAAATATAAAACTCTATATGGCTCAAAAAAATGATAGAAATCTCATTCATTGATACACTATTGCATGGTCAATTTATTTTCAGTCATACTATCATATCAGTGTAAACTGAAAAATGGCCTGGCAATAAATGGGTTATATATAGGCTTGTACTCAAGTGGTTATATATATATACCCCACATGTTATGATTTCCTGCTATTTGTTTAGAGATGCCTTAAACTCCCTTTTCTGCTCCATGCCCTCAGACACCAGTGCTGGCACAGGTGAGAAAAAGTCATATGACTCATTAGAAGGGATTTACAATTTTGAGAGCACTAGATCAAGCTCCCAATTCCTCTTAAACTGCACAGTCATATTGAGAATTCCTTCAAAACTGCTATAACTGAAGGAGGAGATAAGACTGTAAAAATAAAAATTGTTTGTACAATGTCTAATAGTATATACATTTCTATGACTTCGGTTGGATTTAAAATAATAAAATAAATATAAATTGGGTTGCAAGAGGTTCATCCAGCCCTTCTCTCTACCATTGTTCCCTAACTGGAGTTGGCAATACCTTGGGAACATTATACCAATAAGGTTAAGTTTGCACAGAAACAGAGAGCTGCTGGAACACTTTACTGCTCCGGCAGCTGTCTGTTCCCAGCTGTGGTAAGGGTCAGTGTGGTGTGCTAATTCAAATCCCTTTTCTTTTTTTTGCACAAACTTTATTTAAGTGTAGAAAACGTGCAATACATGTTACGAACACAAAGAAGCTATAGGACCGAAGTTTGCTTGTTCAGATGTTCATTGAATGGCTGGATGATAGAACTGTTCAATTAAGCCAAACCTCTAGCTGAAACGAATATCAAAACATTTAGCAATGTTATTATCATCATTGCTAAATGTGACAGCTTTCTGCTCAGGCTGGTTGTTAGGAAGCTGGTGGCTGCAAACCCTTATCTGATCAGACAGTCTTGCTTGCCAGAAAAGGAGGGGGCATGCTGTCCCCTCTCCTGAACTATACTAGGCCACATGACCTCAACATAGGATTTCTTGCCCCCCATGTTGATGAGAGCAAGGGCCTTTTCCCCACAATCCTGGCTTTGTGGTTGTGGAGGTATATGGACAGGGGCTTATTGGAATGTGGAAGCTCCCTTTTAAGTATAAATGGTTCCTCAGATACTGCAGATACTGCCCCCCCCATATGCTGTATTAATAAGTCTTCACAGGTTGTGGGCAGAGGAGTGAGTGGTGAAAGTAGGAGAGGAGCCAGTGCCATCAGGTGTGATAAAGGGCTCCATCCCATGCAGGAATGAGCATAGGAGAAGGCTGCTGGGTGTAGAGGAGAGACACCTTCTGGTCAGAGCAGCAGTAGCAACAGGGGTCCATGAATTATAGGAGAGGTCAGGGCCATGTTAAAGATCCTGCAGAGCTGAGGGCAGAGTGGGGATTGTAGGAGTGGAGCCAGCAAACTCATCGTCAGTAGCTCCAGTACTAATCCATAGTTGCCAACATTGTAAAAAAAAAATGTGGGACACTTTTGTGGCTGTAGGCGGAGCCGTACAATAATTAGGGGGCGGGGCATTCGTTTGTAGGCGTGGCTTAGTAAAAAATAGTGAGTGCGGCGCGTGAAGCACGCCGCGGTGAAAAATGGGCGTGGTTTACGCGTCATAGTGGGCGTGGCTTAAATGGGCGTGGCTCAAGAGGGTGTGGTTAGAGTCTGAGATAAATGAGGGATGGAGAGGGAAAGGGGGAGAGGGAAAGGGGGAGAGGGAAATGACGGGACAGCAGCCCCAGATCCTACACAATAAAAATATGTGTATTCTAGAAAGTTTAACAATCAGCAGATAAAGATACTCCAAACACCTGGTGTTAGCACTTCAATCATCCCGGCACCATGATTGTTATGGTGTCAGGATGATTGAAGTGCAGTATTTCTATTATTACATTGTAATATAAAATTAAATCATTCAACTCACCATAATGCAGAATCAGTGGGAGCCCTGAGCGTGTCACTAGCCACGTCGCCTGCCCCCGGCAGAGTCCGTCCTCACATCAGGTGTCCCCGGCAGAGCCCCCCCTCGCATCAGGTGTCCCCGGCAGAGCCCCCCTCACATCAAGAGTCCCCCAGTGGAGCCCCCCCTCACATCAGGTGTCCCCGGCAGAGCCCCCCTCACATCAGGAGTCCCCCAGTGGAGCCCCCCCTCACATCAGGTGTCCCCCAGTGGAGCCCCCCCTACAATTTACCACAGCGGCGTGCGCCCCCCTCCCCTACCTCAGAGTCTGCCGGTCTTTTTGAATTCCACATGGATGGCAAAACCCCCGCCCCTTTCCCTGGCAGCGGGGCGGGGGTAGGCGGAGTGAGGCGGGGCAGAGCGGGGCGGAGGGTGGGCGGAGTGAGGCAGGGCAGAGCGGAGGGTGGGCGGAGTGAGGCGGGGCGGAGGGTGGGCGGCGTCGGAGGAGCTCCGTCTAGCCCCCCCCCAGTCGTCTCCAAGCTTCTTCAAGATGGCGGCCAGCGGAGACAATGTCTCCACCGGCCGCAGACCTCTAGCGGCGGCGGCGGCGGCAAAAATCAAAAACCGGATTTTTCGGGACATTTACCGGGACACAAAAAATTCGTGAATGGAGTGTAAGTCCCGGGAATGTCCCGGGAAATCCGGGACAGTTGGCAAGTATGCTAATCCAATGTCTGACTGAAGTACTGAGGACCCTGCAGGGGCTGGGGATCAGTCAGTATGGTGGATCAGAGCACCTGTGAGATTTTTGTAGTGAGGGGCCTGGGAACAGATGAGGGATACTCACCTAACAACTCTTGTGATATCTGAATCTCCGGTGTGCCTTTTGCCCATTCCTCTAAGACACACAGGTCTCTGCAATGTATAATTTCTTCTGTTGATTTAAATCTCATCTCAGATCTAAAAATGCCCCATTTAAACCCACTGACCCTCCCCCGTGGCTTAAATGGGCGTGGCTCAAGAGGGTGTGGTTAGAGTCTGAGATAAATGAGGGATGGAGAGGGAAAGGGGGAGAGGGAAAGGGGGAGAGGGAAAGGGGGAGAGGGAAATGACGGGACAGCAGCCCCAGATCCTACACAATAAAAATATGTGTATTCTAGAAAGTTTAACAATCAGCAGATAAAGATACTCCAAACACCTGGTGTTAGCACTTCAATCATCCCGGCACCATGATTGTTATGGTGTCAGGATGATTGAAGTGCAGTATTTCTATTATTACATTGTAATATAAAATTAAATCATTCAACTCACCATAATGCAGAATCAGTGGGAGCCCTGAGCGTGTCACTAGCCACGTCGCCTGCCCCCGGCAGAGTCCGTCCTCACATCAGGTGTCCCCGGCAGAGCCCCCCCTCGCATCAGGTGTCCCCGGCAGAGCCCCCCCTCACATCAGGTGTCCCCGACGGAGCCCCCCCTAGCATCAGGTGTCCCCGGCGGAGCCCCCCCTCACATCAGGTGTCCCTGGCGGAGCCCCCCCTCACATCAGGTGTCCCTGGCGGAGATCCCCCTCACATCAGGTGTCCCTGTCGGAACCCCCCCCTCACATCAGGTGTCCCTGGCGGAGCTCCCCCTCACATCAGGTGTCCCCAGCGGAGCTGCCCCTCACATCAGGTGTCCCCGGCGGAGCCCCCCCTCGCATCAGGTGTCCCCGGCGGAGCCCCCCCTCACATCAGGTGTCCCCGGCGGAGCCCCCCCTCACATCAGGTGTCCCTGGCGGAGCCCCCCCTCACATCAGGTGTCCCTGGCGGAGATCCCCCTCACATCAGGTGTCCCTGTCGGAGCCCCCCCTCACATCAGGTGTCCCCGGCGGAGCCCCCCCTCACATCAGGTGTCCCTGGCGGAGCCCCCCCTCACATCAGGTGTCCCTGGCGGAGATCCCCCTCACATCAGGTGTCCCTGTCGGAGCCCCCCCCTCACATCAGGTGTCCCTGGCGGAGCTCCCCCTCACATCAGGTTCCCTGGCGGAGCTCCCCCTCACATCAGGTGTCCCTGGCGGAGCCCCCCCTCACATCAGGAGTCCCTGGCGGAGCTCCCCTCACATCAGGTGTCCCTGGCGGAGCCCCCCTCACATCAGGTGTCCCTGGCGGAGCCCCCCCTCACATCAGGAGTCCCTGGCGGAGCCCCCCCTCACATCAGGTGTCCCTGGCGGAGCTCCCCCTCACATCAGGTGTCCCTGGCGGAGCCCCCCCTCACATCAGGTGTCCCTGGCGGAGCCCCCCCTCACATCAGGTGTCCCTGGCGGAGCCCCCCCTCACATCAGGTGTCCCTGGCGGAGCCCCCCCTCACATCAGGAGTCCCTGGCGGAGCTCCCCCCTCACATCCGCCCGGCAGAGCCCCCCTCACATCAAGAGTCCCCCAGTGGAGCCCCCCCTCACATCAGGTGTCCCCGGCAGAGCCCCCCTCACATCAGGAGTCCCCCAGTGGAGCCCCCCCTCACATCAGGTGTCCCCCAGTGGAGCCCCCCCTACAATTTACCACAGCGGCGTGCGCCCCCCCTCCCCTACCTCAGAGTCTGCCGGTCTTTTTGAATTCCACATGGATGGCAAAACCCCCGTCCCTTTCCCTGGCAGCGGGGCGGGGGTAGGCGGAGTGAGGCGGGGCAGAGCGGGGCGGAGGGTGGGCGGAGTGAGGCGGGGCAGAGCGGAGGGTGGGCGGAGTGAGGCGGGGCGGAGGGTGGGCGGCGTCGGAGGAGCTCCGTCTAGCCCCCCCCCAGTCGTCTCCAAGCTTCTTCAAGATGGCGGCCAGCGGAGACAATGTCTCCACCGGCCGCAGACCTCTAGCGGCGGCGGCGGCGGCAAAAATCAAAAACCGGATTTTTCGGGACATTTACCGGGACACAAAAAATTCGTGAATGGAGTGTAAGTCCCGGGAATGTCCCGGGAAATCCGGGACAGTTGGCAAGTATGCTAATCCAATGTCTGACTGAAGTACTGAGGACCCTGCAGGGGCTGGGGATCAGTCAGTATGGTGGATCAGAGCACCTGTGAGATTTTTGTAGTGAGGGGCCTGGGAACAGATGAGGGATACTCACCTAACAACTCTTGTGATATCTGAATCTCCGGTGTGCCTTTTGCCCATTCCTCTAAGACACACAGGTCTCTGCAATGTATAATTTCTTCTGTTGATTTAAATCTCATCTCAGATCTAAAAATGCCCCATTTAAACCCACTGACCCTCCCCCTTAATTTATTTAAAACCATCCATATGCCTTTTTTATTTAGTTTAGCTCTTATGTAACCAACCGTGGCATTTCTTCCCGACTGGTGATCCACCTCTGCAGTCTGGACCCACAGCTGACCAGTTTTGTCACCACACTAAAGTCATCATGCATTGCTGGAGTCTTCAGGACCTTTTAAGGACCTTTACACTTCATAACCTGAAAGAGAGAAGACTCAGTACATGGCATGTAATGTAACTATAGATTTAGGTGAGTATTTGGTCCATTAAGTCTAGATTCATATCTATGCAGTTGCAGTTGATGCATTTTTCAGGCACATTTTGCTGTGTGTTTTGGTTTTTTAAACCCGCATTTTAGATGTTTTTTTGCATGCAGATTTCATGCATTTTGCGTTTTGTGTTTTCTTTCCCTTTAAAAACACTGTAAGTTGCTGGTTGCTAAGAAGCAGGCTGGGAAGCCTGTCACCACATCCTTAACAACCGATGAATCATCAGCTGTCAGCAGGTTTCTCCGCTGACAGCTGAATGTAAAAAAAAAAGAAAAAAAAAAGGATTGCCGTAAAAAAACATTTGTTAAAAAAAACTACGTTTTCCCCCCATCCAAACTAGGCCCTTTGGGTCCCCCCAAATCCATACCAGACCTTATCCGAGCACGCAGCCGTGAAGGAAGGGAAGGAGAGGGGGACGAGTGAGCGCCTCCCCCTGTCCCCTTGAACCATACCAGGCTGCAAACCCTCAACAAGGGCTCTGTGCCCCCACACCAATGCTCCTTGTCCCCATTTTGATGGGGACAAGGGCCTCTTCCCCTGGGGGCTGTGGTTGTGGGGAAGGGGGTCCCCAAATCCTGCCCCCCATGTGAATGAGTATGGGGTGCTCATTAACCAAAAAAGTGTCACATAGAATAAAAACCACAAACATAGTTTTTGACAATTCCTTTATTAACAATCCAAAAATAATGTCCCTAATGCAGATCCTTCATCAATCATGCCGCCTGCCGGACAGCTGGTCCCCGCAATAAAAAGCTCCGCACTCGTCGAATGCTAACCTTCGACTGCCCATTTCTTCGTCTGACAGTTCTCAAATAGGTAAGGGGCAGGACCCACCCGGGTGAAGTCACCTGGTGGCCCCGCCCCCTTGTGATGTCACCACCCCAGCATACACTGGAGTGGTGAAGGCTTGGTATGGGGGGACCCCATTTTTTTTTTTCACAATTTTTTTTGTTAGGAATTATTTTTTTTTTACATTCAACTGTCAACGGGGAAACCCGCTGACAGCTGATGATCCATCAGTTGTTAAGGACATGGAGGCCGGCTTCCCTGCCCGCTCCTTAGCAACCAGCTATATACAGTGTTTTTGAAGGGAAAAAAAAAACACATAACGCCCTTTTTGGCCCTTTCCAAAAACGCATTGGTTGAAAAATGCATAGATGTGAAAATGTACCTTAGGAGACCATGTTAAATGGACTGTAGTGCGTTTCTGCAAATTGCAAAATGCGTAGGTGTGAACGTAGGGTTAGTTTAGATATCTCTTTAAATTGTTGTGGCAATTAGCTGGTAGGTGGTGGGGAACCCTAACTAGACACTAACTATACTACTTTTCTCAGCCAGGCTTTCCTTTCAGCCATCCTCCTGCAGGCTCAGCTAATACACTTTCTTGGAAGTATCATTTGCATCCAGCTTAATCACATGGGCGACCCACTTGAGCTGGCTTAATGTCATTTTAAATAAGCAATTATAGCTCCAAAAATTTTTTTTTTTAAATCTCTTTAGCAGTCACCCACGTTCCAAGATACCATTGTCTTTTTAAGTGACAGGAGGTTCAGGCTGTGGAAGAGTATTTATGTAGTGCTTACCCCCACAGGAGCTGCTGGGTATGATGGGTTCTCTACTCTGCCACAACTCTGACAACCACTTTGTCCCCTCTGACACACGTGGCTAAATATTTTGAAGGCTACACACACCTGTATAACTTAAGTATTAGTATACTTTCACACTATATCACCATCCAGGAAGTTGGCCACAGGCTACTTGATAGTAAATAAAATAATTATATTATAGTAAAGTAGGATAACCACGATACAAAAACCCATAAACAGGTCAGAGAATACATTAAGTCTGGTACACACTAATGCCCTGTACACACAATAGGATTTTCCGACAACAACATCCATGTTTTTTTTCCGACGGATGTTGGCTCAAACTTGTCTTGCATACACACGGTCACACAAATCTTGTCGGAAATTCCGAATGTCAAGAACGCGGTGACATACAACACGTACGACGAGCCAAGAAAAATGAAGTTCAATAGCCAGTGCGGTTCTTCTGCTTGATTCCGAGCATGTGTGGAACTTGTCACACTTGTGCATCGGAATTGTGTACACACGATTGGAATTTACAACAACGGATTTTGTTGTCGGAAAATTTGAGAACTAGCTCTCAAATTTTGTGTGACGGAAATTCTGATGGAAAATGTCTGATGGAGCCTACACACGATCGGAATTTCCGACAACAAATTACCATAAAACATTTTCCGTCGGAAAATCCTATCGTGTGTACAGGGCATAACAGTTTTTTTTGTGCAACCCGAAAAACTGACAGCTCCGGTCAGAGGTTAGTACAGTGATCTCCCCCACTGAGCTGTTGTGTTCTGACAGGGGGATGGACCTCTGCCATCAGTTGAGAGCGCTAATCGGGAGTCAGTTTTCCAGCATGCACGTGCGACATACACACCGTCTGTGTGTACGGGGCTTTAGAATGAGTTAGATTTACTGACATGAATGCTAGCCTCAACTATGGCAATTAACTAGACTGCAATAATCCTAAACCAAATTAAACTGGTGTACACAGCATTAATAAAACCCACATAAACAGGAACTATGAATGACAATGAAGGAAGTCCCGCAGTGACTCTCTGTTTTAACCAATCAAAAAATGTCCCAGAGTGCACTCTGAAATTATACCCCCGGATGTAAGTATGTGTATGTTTCCAGAGTGGGGTACCCCTGGGATGTGATTGAATAGTACCCAGAGCCTAAATGTGCAAATTTACGCTGTCAGCTATGTATTAGCATGTATAGGAACAGCTGGCGGCATAGTGACTGGGACTAGTGAATGACGTGTTAGTTATATAGGAAACCAAGAATAGTCTGGAAGATAAATAAGATGTTTTGGTCTATGTGTGTTTATGTATAACATGGAATCATGTTCTGCCATTTGGCTGAAGGACAAGCTGCTGGTGGCAAATCAAGTCTCTCAATATTTTAAATTGGTAAACACATACTTCCAATTAATCACAGTCCCACTTATTCGCTGGTTAGTGCTACCATTTTTAAGTATCTGATAATGGGTAAGTAAGCTGTTTATGTGCATTTGCTCTTTTTGATAAAGTGCAATTTTTTATTAATGTCTGCTAATTAGCCTAGAAGAAAAAATAATAATCCTCAGCCCAAAGATACTTCATCAAACTCTTTTATTTTGGTTGTTCTGGTGGCTCAGTTTCTAGCTGTATATCAGCCAAGCATCTTTGTGCTTGAAAGACTTGAGCCTACTCTAATCCTTCATACTGTGAGCATCGCAGACGCTGTTTACAGGGATAATAGATGCACAGTGTTCCTTTGTGCTACCTCTGTTCCAGGAGACACTTTCAATGAAAACGTTACTGTGTATATTACAATTTCAATAGCTTTGTGTAATATCAATTGGCACATTGCAGGATGGCATACAGAGATAAATTGGTCATTGGTAAAGAAAAATGGCAGAATTTATTACTCATTGAGACATTTGGCAAAATATTTCAAAGATATTTATAATTCATCAGCTAAACTATTAATTTATATAGTTACATACAGTAGTTACATAGTTAGCCAGGTTGAAAAAAGACACAAGTCCACCTAGTTAAACCAATAAAAAAAAATAGAAAATTATACAATCCCATATACACAATCCACAGATCGAGAGGAAGGCGAAAAACCCCCAGCAAAGCATGATTCAATTTGCTACAGCAGGGGAAAAAAATCCTTCCTGATGTCAAGAGGCAATCGGATTTTCCCTTGATCAACTTTACCTATAAATGTTGGTACCCAGTTATATTACTGTAGTCACAGTACATTTGGGAAAGAATCCAGGCCTTTTTTAGAGCAATCTACTGAGCTGGCCCGAACCACGCCTGGAGAGAGCCTATTCCACATTTCACAGCTCTTACTGTGAAGAAACCTTTCCGTATTTGGAGATGAAATCTGTTTGCCTCTAGACGTAAAGAGTGTCCCCTTGTCCTCTGTGATGACCTTAAAGTGAATAACTCAACAACAAGTTCACTAGATGGACCTCTTATATATTTGTACATGTTGATCATATCCCCCCTTAATCTCCTCTTCTCAAGAGGTAATAAATTCAGTTCCTCTAATCTTTCCTCATAGCTGAGATCCTCTGTGCCTCTTATCAGTTTAGTTGCCCTTCTCTGCACTTTCTTCAAGTCCCCCATATACTTTTTGAGAACTGGTGCCCAAAACTGAACTGCATATTCCAGATGAGGTCTTACTAATGATTTGAACAGGGGCAAAATGATATCTCTCTCTCTGGAGTCCATACCTCTCTTAATACAAGAAAGGACTTTGCTCACTTTGGAAACCACAGCTTGGCGTTGCATGCTAATATTGAGCTTATGATCTACCAAATACCCCAGATCCTTCTTCACCATTGATTCTCCAAGTTGTACTCCCCCTAGTATGTATGATGCATGCATATTCTTAGGCCCCAAGTTCATAACTTCACATTTATCAACATCAAACCTCATTTGCCACATAGTTGCCCAATTAAACAGTGCATTGAGGTTGGCTTATAAGTTGGAGACATCCTATAAGGACGTTATTCCACTGCATAGCTGCATTTATGCAGCAGGAAACTATTGAGTTGTAATGATCAGGAATATAGGTTGTAAAGATACATGAAATAAAATTTTCTAAATCACCGCACTTTGCCTGAGTTGGCTGTTAAATGGTTCTCTTGTTTAAAAAATACTAAATAATAGGCAAATAAGGCAAAAGATGACATTTTGATTGAAACCTGTCATAGGAGAAACACAGAGGATGCCATTGCAGGCCGTTTCTTCTGAAAATTCTAGTTACCTGGTTGCAATGTTTCAATGCTTTGGGCCTCTGATCCAGAACAAGTACACAGAACATTGGCCCGCAGTCTCTAAATGTTTTCAGGAAATGTTTCCTTTAGGCCGATTTTACACTCTTTTGTTAAGATACTGTGCACATTACAATACAAGTGTGCTAGGGTATTTTTCATTCTGAATGCCACCCCAACACCCCACATGCATTGCACCATAATGCACTGCTGTGGATTGTGGTGTTCTGCGCTTCAAAAAAGGGTCCGGTCCGGTTTAGCTGCGCTAAGGTTCATTGACAGAACAAATAGGCTCTATTCCTGTTCTGGTGATAACTCAAAATTTTGGATTTTCCCTGACTTTCAGTCCCAGTGACAATGTTCACTTTCCAGGAGGGACAAAGACAGCAATAGAAATCTCAAAAAGGTTTTAACAGTTCCCCACTCTAACCAAAACACAAAAAAAAAGGTTTGCCCTCTTCCACTTTAGGGAGAAATGCCTTATGATCGCACATTCCGACAACAAAATTCATGGGATTTTTTCCGACAGATGTTGGCTCAAACTTGTCTTGCATACACACGGTCACACAATGTTGTTGGAAATTCAGAACGTCAAGAACGCGATGACATATGACATATTTAACCACTTCAATACCAGGCACTTAGACACCTTCCCGCCCAGACCAATTTTCAGCTTTCAGCGCTGTCACAATTTGAATGACAATTGCGCGGTCATGCTACACTGTACTCAAACAAATTTTTTATCATTTTGTTCCCACAAATAGAGCTTTCTTTTGGTGTTATTTGATCACCTCTGCGGTTTTTATTTTTTGCGCAACAAATAAAAAAAGACCGAAAATGTTGAAAAAAACAAGTTTTTCTTTGTTTCTGTTAAAAATGTTTGTATAAGTACGTTTTCTTCTTCAATGATGGGCACTGATATGACTGCACTGATGGGCACTGATGAGGTGGCACCAATGAGGTGGCACTGACGGACACTGATGATGGGCACTGATAGGCGGCACTGATAGGCGGCACTGATGGGCACTGATAGGTGGCACTGGTATACGGCACTGATGGGCACTCATAGGTGGCACAGATGGGCACTTATAGGCGGCACTGATGGGCACTTGTAGGTGGCATTGATGGGTACTTATGGGTGGCACTGTGGGCACTGATTGGCACAGATTGGGCACATCAGGCACATGTGGATGGCCAAGGGGTACATACCTGGCCATCCACATGTTGCCCCTCTCCCCGGTGGCCCTAGTGGCGATCCCTGGTGGTCCAGTGTGGTGATATGAGGGGGGCTGCGCTGATAAACAATCAGCGCAGACCCCCCCTGTCAGAAGAACTGCCCATCAGCTCTCCTCTACTCGCGTCTGTCAGACGCGAGTGAGGAAAAGCCGATCAACGGCTCTTCCTATTGACATCGTGATCAGCCGTGATTGGACACAGCTGATCACATGGTAAAGAGCCGCTGCCGGAGGCTCTTTACCAAGATCGGTGGAGCGGTGTGTCAGACTGACACAACGCTCCACCGATCGCCGCGATGCACGTCCCCGCGGGCGCACGGCGGCATGTTATCCTGCTGGACGTCATATGATGCCCAGTCAGGATAACTGAACCACCGACCGGCCATCATCTGCTATGGGCTGGGCGGGAAGTGGTTAAGTTCCATAGCCAGTGCGGCTCTTCTGCTTGATTCTGAGCATGCGTGGAACTTTGTGCGTCGGAATTGTGTACACATGATCGAAATTTCCGACAACGGATTTTGTTGTTGGAAAATTTGAGATCCAGATCTCAAATTTTGTGTGTTGGAAATTCCGATGGAAAATGTCCGATGGAGCGTACACACGGTCGGAATTTCCGACAACAAGCTCCTATCGAACATTTTCCATTGGAAAATCTGACCGTGTGTACAGGGCATTAGAATGGCAGAAGGGCATTAGATGGGTCAGTACTATAAAGTATTTACTGCACTTAGGGTAAGCCAAGCCTAGTAGCTGTTGCTCTAGATAACCTTCTGTCCTGGCCTCGCCCCCCATACTCCCGGAGTCTGTGGGTAGCTATCCAGGCAGATAACCTTTTTGTGCACACACAATAATGCCCCGTACACACGGTCGGATTTTCCGATGGAAAATGTCAGATCGGAGCGTGTTGTCGGAAATTCCGACCGTGTGTGGGCTCCATCGGATATTTTCCATCGGATTTTCCGACACACAAAGTTGGAGAGTAGGAGATAAAATTTTACGACAACAAAATCCGTTGTCGGAAATTCCGATCGTGTGTACCAAATCCGACGGACAAAGTGCCACGCATGCTCAGAATAAATAAAGAGATGTAAGCTATTGGCCACTGCCCCGTTTATAGTCCCGACGTACATGTTTTACGTCACCGCGTTTAGAACGATCGGATTTTCCGACAACTTTGTGCGACCGTGTGTAGACAAAACAAGTTTGAGCCAACATCCGTCGGAAAAAATCCTAGGATTTTGTTGTCGGAATGTCCGAACAAAGTCCGACCGTGTGTACGCCCTATAATAGACTGCTGTTTCTTGTCTGTGTCTTTATTGGCACGTTGCAGATTTTAATACAAGTGTGAATGACACACGTTATATGCGGTAAAACTGAAAATAACAAGAATAATATAACATTACCATACAATAGTAAACATCATATAAAATAACAACTGAAATGACTATCTGCTTTCCCTAATAACCTGTGGAGGAGGAAGGGGAAGATTGCTTACCTCCGATGCCATGGATGGGAAGAGATTACATCTAGGCAGCTGGGATAATCTTGACAATGCTGATCCCTAGGGGGTTTCACTTCCTACCTAAAGAGGATGTGATGAATTTTATGTCACATCCTTTAAAGGTTAAAGGTATTATTACAAATGGTATTAATGTTTGGCCAGTAGGTGGCGCATGCGTACAGCTAACCTGGAACAAACATAATTTATAGCTTAATGATGCAGCAACACAATATACAATCAAATGACAATATGAATTCTCCTTTCTGAACCTCGAGAGAAAGAAAGGTCTCCTGGAGACATAACACTCCCCGTCTGACGTTAACCAACGCTACTAACAACGTTATTGGACACAAGTAAAATCAAGTCCGATATGGGTCTGAGAAATGACTTTACACCCTGTTTGGAAGTCTTAACTTCGACCTTCCTGACATGTCCATCTTTGCTTGGGAATGTCTGTGTGATAAGTCCCAAAGGCCAGTCATTTCTGTGTGCTTGGCAGTCTTTAACGAGCACCACATCTCCTGACTTCAGGTCTGGTTTGTTAACTTGCCACTTATTTCTGAGTTGTAGGGTTTGCATGTAATATCTCCTCCATCTGTTCCAGAAAGTGTTGGCTAGGCATTGCACCTGTCTCCATTGACGTCTGAAAAGGTCTTTATCAGTAAACTCTCCATTTGGAGCACTGACTGTGTTGGTTTTTTGGGTGAGTAGAGTTGCAGGTGTCAGCAACATGGGTTCCTCTGGATCGTTAGTAACTAGAATCAGAGGTCTAGCATTTATGATGGCTGAGACCTCGGCCATGAAGGTAGAGAGACATTCATGCGTGAGTCTGCCATTCCCAATTTGAAGGAAAATAGAATCCAAAATCTTGTGGGCTATGCCTATCATTCTTTCCCACGCACCACCCATATGAGAAGAATGAGGAGGGTTAAATGTCCAGGTACATCCCTGTTGGTTGAGATACCTTTCCACACTGTTGTTGTCTAGATTGGAAAGGATCTGAAGTTCCTTGGCTGCTCCAACAAAGTTGGTGCCCCTATCAGAGCAGATGTGCTTAACAGGGCCTCTAATGGCAATGAAGCGCCTGAAAGCGTTGATAAAGCTGGAATTGTCCATTGATTCAATCAACTCTATGTGAACAGTCATACAAGTAAAAATAACTGCCCAGCGTTTGCTGCTGGCGTGGCCTCCCCTGGTTTGGCGAGTGGTAATGGACCAAGGACCGAATACATCAAGGCCCACACTTGTAAAGGGAGGATCTGAGTTAAGTCTGTCAGGTGGAAGGTCAGCCATCTTTTGGGTTTGTAAGAGTCCACGGAGTTTGCGGCAGGTAACGCAATTAAAAATACACTTGCTCACACATCTTTTTGCTCCTATTATCCACAGTCCAGCAACCCTCAAAGCTCCTTCAGTGAATAATCAGCCTTGGTGTTTAACTTGACTGTGATAGTGTTGTACAAGCAGGACAGTGACATGGTGCTGAGCTGGGAGAATGAGAGGGTGCTTCTCGTCGTACTCCAAGGTAGCTTCTTTAAGGCGACCTCCTATTCTCAACAGGTTACTGCTGTCGAGGAATGGATCGAGTTTCCTTAGGACGCTGTCTTTAGGGATTGACCTTTTGTTGTTAATACAGTCAATCTCTCTAGCAAAAGTCTCTTGTTGCACAGTGTAAATGATCAGATGTTTTGATTGCTCTAGGTTAGTCACTGAGTATGTATTTTTACAGCGGTGCCAGCCTTTGCAGTTAGTCCTTTTCCAAAAGGAATGGGCTATGTGGGATAAGGAAGTAATGGCTCTAATGAGTGATTTCCATGTGGAAAACCTGGAGAACCGATGAGATTTGAGTTGGTTTTGTGAAGCCACAGTGACTAATGCAGACACTTGTGGACGAACTTATGCATCCTTGACTGCATCTATCAAGCTAAAGGTCTCTGATTCAGAAGTGTTGTGTTCTGAATTGTACAGGAATGCAGGGCCTGTAAACCATGTTGTGTCCCAAAGACAGTTGGCTGGGACAGCTCTAGTCGCTAGGTCTGCTGGATTGTGTTTAGGGGAGGCAAAGCGTTTAAGGACTTGTTCCTTGTTGTTAGGTAGATGCTGTCTATGGGGTCTAAATGGGAGAGGTGCGACCCAATTGTTTGACTCTTCCTTGGCTGCCTCCTTTTCCATTATTTGCACGAAAAGTCTATCTTCAAAGGACATTGCTAACTGCTGGTCTTCCTTTGTTCTATGAAAGACTGTACACCCTAGGTGGTCTGGGACACTGTCACAAGCGTGGTCATCTGAGTCTGGGTACTGAGGGTGAGTACTACCTGGAAGCTCTTTTGTGATGAAGCTGTTGTGACATGGTTGCAAGCAGGGGCGGATCCAGAGCCTAGTCTCGGGAGGGGCACTGCCAGAAATATACATTTTTTTTGCGGACAATTTATCGGGGAAATGGCTGTTGTTGGTGCTTTAATCATCCCAGCACCATGGTTGTTATGGTGTCAGGATGATTGAAGCGCATTATTTCTATTATTACATTGTAATATAAAATGAAATCATTCAACTCACCATAATGCAGAATCAGTGGGAACCCTGAGCGTGTCACCTGCCACCGTTGCCTGCCACATTTTGTGGATTGTCACTTGCCTGCCACCAGATGCAGATTGACACCTGCCACTAGATGCGGATTGTCACTTGCCACACCTTATGGATTGTGACTTGCCACGTCACCTGCCACTGGATGCAGATTGTCACTTGCCACGTCATATGCCACACATTGCGGATTGTCACTTGCCACGTCAATTGCCACTAGATGCTGATTGTCACTTGCCACGTCATATGCCACACATTGTGGATTGTCACTTGTCACGTCAAATGCCACACATTGCGGATTGTCACTTGCCACGTCATATGCCACTGGATGCGGATTGTCACTTGCCACGTCATCTGCCACTAGATGCGGATTGTCACTTGCCACCAGATGTGGATTGTCACGTGCCAGGTAAGGTGGCGTTTTGCTTTTTTCTTGCTTCCTTGTACCAGAGACAGGCAGCAGAGAGATAATGTAATCTCCCTGCTGCCCACGCTACCTGCACAGTGAGGGCGGAAGTTAATGCAGAGATGTGGGGGCGGTGAGAGATGATGTCATCTCTCTGCTCCCCTGCCCGTCGGCTCGCTGATTGGCCAGCCACCCCCACACACACACCTAGCCTGCTCAGCCTTAGTTTCACCCACCCATCCACACACGGAGACGCCCGTCCAATCCGCTCTCTCTCCCGCCTGCCTGCCTGCCCTCACACGGAGCTGCCGGACACTCAGCTCAGCTGTCTGCTGTATCATATAGGATAGGACTCCTTGGAGGCGCCGCTCCAGGCTGCCTGCTGTGCCACAGACTCAGCCACACTCACTGAGTTACTGGCTGCTGTCTGCTCTCTCTGAGACTCACTCTGCTGTATGTATAGGATTAGGAGGCGCCGCTCCAGGGCAGGCTGTGTCACATCACAGTCTCACACTCACACCGGCCGCCGGTCGGCTCGGCTGAGAGTGTGACTGATGCTGACCTGACTGACGTCACTCGTTGCTAACGCCAGGGCCGCCTGGGGTCTAGCAACGAGTGCAGGGAAGAGGCTCCACCTACCTCCTTCCTTTAGTGTTATTTGCGCGCCCGCCGCCGCCCGTACCACACGCGAGTCTCTCTCTCGCTGATGATCGGCACATGAGAGAGAGAGAGAGAGACTCGGGCCGGCACAACGGCCGGAGCGGAGCGGCAGGATATAAATAACATTCAATTTCAGAGTGTCAGTGTGTGCTTTGGGGGGGGGGGCAATTGCCCTGTTGCCCCACCCCCCGGATCCGCCCCTGGTTGCAAGGAGGAAGGGCGTCCTTTGTCAAGTACGTTAGTGAACATGCTACTGACCGTGGTGGGTCTGTGCACAGTCTTTAGGCAGGCGTCCCCTACGATGACCCACCCCAGGTCAAGTCTTTGGGCAAAGGGAGTATTGCGAGGACCATTAATCTGTTTTCTTACTTTATGAACCTGCAGAATGTCTCTTCCCAGGAGCAGCATCAACTGAGCCTGCTCGTCATATTCAGGTAGGAGATGGGCCATGCGTTTGGTGAATTGCTGCATCTGGTGTAGGGATTTCTGACCAGTCTGGAATCTGGTTGCATTTGAGTATGGTGGGTAAAGGTGGGTAAAGGTAGGCAAGTCTGACCGTCTATGGACTCTACACAAAAGGCGGTGGCTCTTCTCCCCGCCGTCTCAACAGTACCCGCTCAAGTCTTTAGAGAGTAAGGGGAGCTTGGACCCCTAACACCGAAGGTGTCAAAGAATGTGGATTTAGCCATAGAGTGGTTGCTTTGGTCATCTAAGAGTGCATACATCTTGACAGCTTTGTTTCTGTGACCCATTGGATAAGCTCTAATAAGACAGATCTTTGAACATGACCTACCGCCTGCAGGATCTTTGCATACCTCAGTACACTGTGAGGTAACCACTGAGATTTTTGAACCAGTGTTCTCTTGCTCCCCGCCATGCTCGTTGGTATCGCCAGCTTGCTGGGCGGTCCAAGGAGAGGGGCCTGGATGTAGTCCTAAATTGTGGTCTGTGTTGTCACACTCTGTGCATGATACACTAACCTTGCAGTCCTTGGCAAAGTGTGATGTGGATGAACAGCAACTGAAGCATATGCGATTCTGTCTTAGGAAGGCTTTGCGATCTTCTAGAGACTTTGCCCTGAAGGTCCCGCATTTTGGTAGAGGGTGTGGCTTCCTGTGTAGAGGGCACTGCTTGCTAGGGTCTCCGACTTTGTCCTCTGGGTGAACACTGTTGGAGGACCTATAGGAAAAATCTGTAGGAGAAACATGAGACTTGTTCACTGTCACTGGCATCCTATGCTGTTTGAAGCTAGGGGGCGTGGCTGATGGCAGTATAAAGTCAAAGCTGGGATCATTCAAGAACTTAGCTTGTTTTGAAACAAAGTCTACGAAAATGTTGAATGGTGGAAATGGTACCTTGAACCTTTCCTTATGTTTAGAACCATATGTGACCCTTCTTTGTTGTAGGTCGTAAGGAAGCTTCAGAATTAAAGGTTTAATCCCTCTGGCCGCACCCAGGGAGGCGAGACCCGGCAGGTCTCCCTCCTCTTTAGCAAGAAGTAGTTCCTCTAGCAAGTCAGCTAATTCTTGTAGTTTGTGATAACCCTTGCTAGGTATTCTGGGAAAGTCCTCAATCCTTTAAAAAAGTGCATGTTCTTTAGTCTCTGTCGAGCCATAGCACTCTTCTAATCTGCTCCAAATCTTTTTAAGACCAGTCTCTGGTTATTTTATGTTAATGTTCCTGATTCTACTGGCATGTTCAGCAGAGTCTTTCCCAAGCCATTGGACTAGGAGGTCTATTTCGTCAGAGCGAGACAGGTCTAGACATTTTATGGTTTTCTGGCCGATCGTTAAACTTCACAAGTCCTTTTGTGATTAAATCTCGTCTGGAGAAAAACTTGGCAAAGTCTGTTATAACTTGGTTGGTGTTAGAGCATGTCGGCGATTCACTACTGTAGTGGGAGTGTGGTGTGCGACCATACCTGTCATAAGTTTCTGCTTTAGGTCCTCTTGTCTCGTACCTTGGTGTAGTAGAAGGATTATTCTGATGCTGGTTTGGAGGTTGAGGGTCGTGGTGTGCAGAGACGTAGGTTTGATCTGTAACGTGTTAGTGAGAGTTCTGCTGCCTGCAGTTTTGAGGAGTTTGGTTGCTTTCATGTTCTGTTACCTGCGGTGTTTGGTCTGTTTCTCCTAGGACACCGTCTATTCCCTGTAGAGGAGGTTGATTTGAAGTGTTGGTGCAAGTACTCTGAAGTGCGTTGCGAGGGATTTGGCTCTCCTTGTTCGGAGCCAAGCACGTTGCTGCGTTCACCACCGAGGCTCATGGCTGCTTCCATGGCTTCTGCTTCAGCTATGGCAGTTGCAGCTTCCCTTTCTGTAGTGAGCTTCTCTAGTGCGACATCTAGACGTGTTTGTTCAAGCTTTATAGAGGCCATCTCTGGTGCTTGCTTGGCTTCTAGCGAGGCCTTTTCTTCAACTGCATTTCTTGTCCGGCAAAGGTAGCTCGCGTTTTTGCCGCTTCGGCTTTCCCACGGGCGATGGCGGCTGCAACACTGGCTGTCACCGACTTGCTGGAACCGTAAACTCGTGATCTGGTTTTGAGTGAGGATGTACTACTGCGTGACATGGCTGCTTGACTGAGTAGCAGCCTGTGGGAGCAGTAAGCGTGTAGGGCTGCAGTCCCTGTGTGCTGCTTAGCTGTATGAAAGTGGCTGTAAAGTCGCTTGCAGACTGTAGCTCTTCCGTGTGGCCAAACCTCTTCCCCTTCTGCACTGTAGTGTTCTTGGACAGAGTTTTACTGTCCTGGCCTTGCCCCCTGTACTCCCGGAGTCTATGGGTAGCTATCCAGGTAGATAACCTTTTTCTGCGCACACAATAATAGACTGCTGTTTCTTGTCTGTGTCTGTGTCTTTATTTATAGCTTAATGATGCAGCAACACAATATACAATCAAATGACAATATGAATTCTCCTTCCATTGTAGCCATACTATGACACATTAACTTGTCAATGAAAGCTAAGTAAAAATACACCACAGCGAGTGAAATATAGTATTGAATGTGCTGGTAACGTAACCTAAAATTTATTTTCTTTCACATGGTTACAAATCAATAAGCTCAGCGCTTTTTTGAGTCTATCACTGGAGATCCTTGATATGCAAGGCACAGATGAAGAAACCACAGTTTTGTCAGCTGTAACTAGGATAAATGTTACCAGGAGCCCAAGAGTGTGGAGCGAATCAAACTTGACTGAATTACTGCAGACTAGGAATGGAACGTCTAAATTACTTCATATCTCAAGGACACTCGCTGTGAGCAGAGGTCAGGGCCCAAAACTGTCTGCTGCAACAATGGATGAAAAAGTAAGCTCAGTTGCTGTCAATAAGCATTCACTTACAGAAGCAATTCTTTTTACATTTCATATGGTGTTAGTCATTTCCCTGTTTTCTTGCCACTGAGTGATTGTTAAGTAGCCCATCCTGCTTCAAAGAAACAGATAGGAATTAACCACCTACTAGGCCACTAACTTCCATCAGAGTTTTGTTGCTTAGTTTTTTGCTTAAAATAAAACATATTTTGGATTTTTTTTCCATTTCAGAAAGTATTTGTTTAGTGCAATCTAGAAGAAAACAATGAACCATTAAAAATTCAATATGAAAATTTACAGTAATTTCAATGAATGACATTAAAGACCCACTCCAGGTCCACCTCCACCCCACCCCCTGGAGGACCTCCTCTTTCCCCTTGAGCTCCCACCCTGTATGTTTATGGTTTTTTTTTTATCAATTTATACTTACCTTTTAAGATGCACTATATTGTCAAAAGTATTGGGACGCCTGCCTTTATATGCATATAAACTTTAACCACTTGCCGACCAGCTGCAGCAATTTTACTTTTTTCAGAATGGCACAGCTGGGCGAAACGGCGTAATGTAACGTCGCTTCGCCCTGTGGCCACTAGGGGCACCCGCTGCTCGCCCCCTGTGCCGATGCGAGTGCCCGGCGGTGGTGATCACTGCTGGGCTCCCGCGATCGCTGCTGACACACAGAGAACCAGGATCTGTGTGTGTAAACACACAGTTTCCGGTTCCCTGAGGGGAGAAGTGACTGATCATCTGTTTATACAAAGTATGAACAGCGATCTGTCATCTCCCCTAGACAGTCCCCTCCCCCCTTCAGTTAGAACACAGAAAGAGAACACAATTAACCCCTTGATCCCCTTGGTTAACCCCTTCCCTGCCAGTAACATTTTTTACAGTAATCAGTGCATTTTTATAGCACTGATTGCTGTATAAATGCCAATGGTCCCAAAAATGTGTCAGAAGTGTGCGCCATAATGTTGCAGTCCAGATAAAAATCACAGATCACCGCCATTAGTAGTAAAAAAAAATAAAAATATTATAAATGCCATAAAACTTTTAATTTTAAATCTTTTATTTTGTAGACGCTATAACTCTTGCACAAACCAATCAATATACGCTTATTGCGATTTTTTTTTTTTACTAAAAATATATAGAATACATATCGGCCTAAACTGAGGAAAAAAATTGTTTTTTAATATATTTTGGGGGGATATTTATTATAGCAAAAAGTACAAAATATTGTGTTTTTTTTTTTAAATTGTCGCTCTTTTTTTGTTTATAGTGCAAAAAATAAAAACAGAGATGATCAAATACCACCAAAAGAAAGCTTTATTTGTGGGGAAAAAAAGAATTAAATTTTGTTTGGGTGCAACATCGCATGACCGCGTAATTGTCAGTTAAAGCGACGCAGTGCCGAATCGCAAAAAGTGCTCTGGTCAGGAAGGGGGTAAAATCTTCCGAGGCTGAAGCTGTTAATGACTTCCCAGTCTTAGTTTGAAGAGTGAGAAAGTTAACAAGACTGAGACATTAAATGTTTGAAAAACATTTAATAGCTGACAGATTCCGGTAAGAACTGGTTGTGAAATTATGTTTTCAAGCAAAATCAACCATCAGCCTCCCATGACCTATATGATACTAAGTTTAAAGCTGAGATGTCATGCTACTTGTTTACATAGGATTTATGTCTCATGTGATGAACTCTGACCTCTCTCCCTCCCTCCTTTAAGTTGTGCAAAGGTACAGCCCATACTACCATTAAGCATTCTTTGAAATGGCTATTTTGTCTTGTGTGCATTGAATGCTTCCAGAGCTCTGACAGTTTCTCACTGATCGTCCAGACATCTAAGCAGAATTGACCCTTACAGTGTTTAATATTGAGCTGGCCCACCCTTTGCAGATATAACCGATTCAACCCTTCTGGGAAGGCTGTCCACAGGGTTTAGGAGTGTGTCTATGGGAATGTTTGACCATTCTTCCAGAAGTGCATTTGTGAGGTCAGGTGCTGATGTTGGACGAGAAGGCCTGGCTTGCAGTCTCCACTCTAATTCATCCCAAAGGGGTTCTATCGGGTTGAGGTCAGTCAGGTTCCTCCACCCCAAACTCCATATCCATGTCTTTAGGAATTTGCTTTGGTTCAAATCATTTGGTGGAGGGGCATTATGGTGCGGGGTTGTTTTTCAGGGGTTGGGCTTGGCCCTTTAGTTCCAGTGAAGGGAACTCTTAAGGCATCGGCATACCAAGACATTTTGGACAATTTGATGCTCCCAACTTTGTGGGAACAGTTTGGGGATGGCCCCTTCCTGTTCCAACATGACTGCGCACCAGTGCACAAATCAAGGTCCATAAAGACATGGATGAGTGAGTTTTTTCAAACCGATAGAACACCTTTGGGATGAATTAGAGCGAGACTGTAAGTCAGGCTTTTTCGACCACATCAGTGCCTGACTTCACAAGATGGTCAAACATTCCCATAGACACACCCCTAAACCTTGTGGACAGCCTTCCCAGAAGAGTCAAAGCTGTTATAGCTGCAAAGAGTGGGCCAACTCAATATTGAACCCTACGGACTAGCAGTGGGATGCCTTTAAAGTTTATGTGCGTGTAAAGGCAGGCATCCCAATACTTTTGCCAATATAGTGTATCTTCAGGCTGGTCACCTGATACCCAGAGTCCTCTTCCTAGTGCTTGTGCTGTACCCGGAGGAACTGTCTTATTTTGGAGAGTTTAAATAACTTGGAATGAAGACTTATATACGGTGAGCGGTTCCCGTTTCCTTTGGAAGGCAAGAGTATGGAGTACTTAGAGCGACCAGCAACTGCTGGTAGACAGCTCCCTGAGCTAAGATTTCTGCATCCTGTTTTCTAAAATCACTTTCTTGAAATTCACTAAGCTCTAATCTGGTACGCTTTGGCAAACTTCAAACAGTGTTGAAGCAATGTGTCTCTATGTGTTAGAGGGCTGTAAAGGTCACCATGCATAATTTTGTTCTGTGGGGGGGTTAGTTCAGCAGCAGTTACTAAGCAAAAGTCTTTTTAAATAAAACAAATTGTGCCAAATTCATAAAGACCGGAAAAAGGAAAAACTATGTGTGCTTATAGCAATCACATCCTTGATTCTATTTTCTCAGATCCTCTTAAAAATTTAACCTGATTTCAGTTTTGCCTTCTTTCAGCTTTTATGAACATTGCCCAATAAGGTTGGCTATTGTCCAGTCTAAAGCCTGGTACACCAAGTGGGCTGAATGAAATAAACCTGACAGATCACTGTACTATCACACACGGTGTTAGTACAGCGGTCTCCCCCACTGTCTTATTGTGTTCTGACAGGGGGACTGCCCCCCCCACAAAAAAACACTGGTCAGTGCTCTCTGCCATTGGACTGCCTACCACAGGGTGTTATAGCCAATCTTACTGGGCAGGTGCAAAGGGCACCTTCTTGCGGAAGACAGCACATGCACTGATTTTTTGTTAACATAACATACCAGGCAAGAGAAGTGGTACTGTGCAGAAAAAAAACTCCCAACTTTTGAACTTGGGAATGAGGGATGTGTCAGGGAGGCAGCGACATAGAGCGCAAAAAAATGTGTGTGGCCAAACATTATAGCGGGAGGGGTTTAAGGGCCGTGGTTAAACAAAACCTGGGCTTCCTTGTACCTGTAAAATATGCTTTGATTGCTGTGCCACAAGATGGAGTCTCAGGGATACATATAAACCTCAAAAGGATCACTAAGGCACATGGAAGGCAGGAAAGAAGGATTACTATGGCACATGGAAGGCAGGAAGGATCACTATGACACATGGAAGGCGGGATCACTATGGCACATGAAAGGCAGGAAGGATCACTATGGCACATGGAAGGAAAGAAGGATCACTATGGCACATGGAAGGAAGGACTAGATGAAAGTAAGAGAGGAGACTTCACTCACCCGAGACTGGATGGTCTCCAGAATCTCAGGCATAAACATCATGTGCACTGCTTTAAAATTCCTGGTGGGTGGGGGAACACTGAAAAGCGGTTTGGGAGGGAAGAAGCACAGGTGGGTAGAGGAGCCCTGAAAGGGGTTAGGGGGAGAGATGGAGCACATATATACACTGAAAAGGGGTCAAGGGAAGAGATTGGGATGTAGAAACTTCAAGAGCACAGGTCGGTGGGAGAACACCAAAAAGGAGTGCGCGGGGGGGGGAGCAAAGTGGTTGTGGGAACACTGAAATGGGTTTTGGAGGGTGAGTAGGGGTGCGAGTAGGTGGGTGGAACACCAAAAAGGGCTACAGGGAGAGGAAGTAGGGACACAAGTGGGTGAGGAAACACCGAAAAGGGTTGCGGGGGGGAGAGCAAAGTGGTTGTGGGAACACTGAAAAGGGGTTTGGAGGGTGAGTAGGGGTGCAAGTAGGTGGGTGGAACACTGAAAAGGGGTTCAGCGAGAGGAAGTAAGGACATAGGTGGGTCATTAGCTCGCACTTGCGAGTATGGTGCTTAACTGCCTGCACCACCATCAGAGCTGCTTATGCTTGTGCCACAAATGCAGGGGCCGTAACATGCGCTTTTGAGGCAGCCTATCTAACTTTAACATCCTACTACCCAGGACAAGTCTGACATTTCTTACATACATGTAAAAATCAGCATTTGTGAAAAAAAAAATCACTTAGAACCTCCAAACATCATTTTTTTTGTACTCAGAGGCACTGGAGACTTAAATGGAGGTTTTTGAAATTTTTGTTTTATGTCAAGATAGTTGTGCAGCCATTTCTAACATGCAAATTTTAAGGTCAAAATACACTTTAGTATATTGTATTAATCAAAACCAATATAATACCAAATTTTGGGATAAAATATAAAAGATGATATTGTGCCAATTAACCACTTGCTTAATGGGCATCTAAACCCCCCTCCTGCCCAGACCAATTTTCAGCTTTTAGCGCTGTCACCTTTTGAACGACAATTGCGCAGTCATACAACACTGTACCTAAATGAAATTTTTATCATTTTTTTCCCACAAGTAGAGCTTTCTTTTGGTGGTATTTGATCACCTCTGGGTTTTTCATTTTTTGTTAAAAACATTTAAAAAGACCGGTTTAAAAAAAAAAATACAAAACCGTTTTATATTTTAAGAAATTTTGCAAACAGGTAATTTTTCTCCTTCATTGATGTACGCTGATGAGGCTACACTGATGGGCACTGATAGGCTGCACTGATGGGCACTGATAGGCTGCACTGATCGGCACTGATAAGGCTGCACTGATGAGCACTGATAAGGTGGCACTGATGGGCACTAATAGGCAGCACTGGTGGGTACTGATAGGCGGTACTGGTGGGCACGGATAGGTGGCATTGGTGGGCACTGATGAGTGGCACTGATGGGTGGCACTGAAGGACATTGATAGGTGGCACTGAATGGCACTAATAGGTGGTACTGATAGCTGGCACTGATGGGCACTGATGGGTGGCAGTGATGGGCACTGATGGGTGGCAGTGATGGGCGCTGATTGGCGCTGGAAGGTGACACTGATAGGCAGCACTGCTAGGTGGCACTGATGAGGCACTGATTGGCACCACTGGTGGGCATTGATAGGTGGCACTTGTGGGCACTGATAGGTGGCACTGATGTACTGTGGGCACTGATTGGTGGGCACTGATTCGTGGCACTGATTGCTGGCATTGGCGGGCGGTACTGGTGGGCACAGAGGCTCCTCTTCGGGACCGATGTCCCTTCAAACAGAAGCCGGCGATCGGCTTTTTTTCTTCTCACACTGTCAGCATGAAAAGAAAAAAGATTACCGATCCTCTGTTTATATCACGTGATCAGCTTTAATTGGCTGACAGCTGATCACATGCGGCCTCTTACTTGGATCTGTGATCACCCGAGTCTCATTGACTCGGGTGATCACAGCACGTGACATGACACATGCCCCCTTCAGCCAGCTTTGAAAGGGGAGGATGTTAATAGACGTACTCCTGGCAAAGCAGATCCGCGCTGTAGCCGTCATTCAGCTATAGCGCGGATCTGAACAAGTTAAATAGATACCCACCATGTCATGCATTAAAAATGCACTTGCCTATGCTTCTTTATAGGCTACCAGTTTAAAGTTACACAGAGGTCTGGTGCTAGAATTATTGCTGAAATATTATTGCTCTCGTTCTGATGTTTGCGGCAATACCTCAGATGTGTGGTGCGATTACCGTTTTTATATGCATGCCGGACCTACGTTTGCATTTGTATTTGCGCGTAAGCATGAAGAGCAAGGGGGCACTTTAAAAAAAAAGAACTGAAGAGCTCAGGAGGAGCAGCCACTGTACTAACTATCTAATGTTAGTACAGCAATCTCTGCCGCTGAGCTATTGTGTTCTGACAGGGAAACTGCCACAGCTACAGGTGAAGAGTTTACTATACAGCTATACATCAACTGTGGCACAAACTATGTAATTTACCTGATCACCTGTATTTCATGCAGCCTCCAATATGTAGGCTGTACCACACGTCCTTTGAGAGCCCATATAGGGGAACACTACTGTGACACAATTAACCCAAATGCTAGAAATATTTCGAATGCAACGCGTCACTTTAGGGAATGTCACCAGGGCGATCTCTCCTCTTTCCGCTTTAGAGGAATAGAACGGTTGTCTCACTCACTCAGAGGAGATGACAGGGAGAGAAGGCTACTGAGGAGAGAAGCATGGTGGATTTTTAGATTAAAAACTAGATCGCTTCAGGGGTTAAACCTGAGGTGGGATCTGGATTTGCACTCTTTCTCTCTTTTCCTCCTCTGGTGTCTTTTTTCTCATACCTGGATTATTATTTTTATTTTTTACTTTTTGTATCTAATGCTTTTTGTATTTCTTGGTGTGTTTTAATCATGTATATGTGCATGAGTGCATGCATAAGTGTGTGCACACATGTACATATTATCACTATAAGGTGTGTGACAAATAGTGGCATACATATGGATCACCCAATAGGCAGTATAGCTGATTCCTCTTTTTTGAATAATTGCCTGTAGTCAATTAAGACAATTAATGGGTGGAGCCAGTGATCCTTGGAGCTACTATTTATTTTCAAAGTTTCATGTCTGTAATGTGGTTATGACTAAGGCCTTATAGGCTGAAACGCGTCAACTGTTCTCATTTGGGTTTGGTCACTGTGGCTTGTCAATAAATATTACACTTTTTAAGAGCAATCACCATGAGGATCATCTTTTCCTCATTTCCCTACTCAGCCAGCGCGTGTGGATCGAGCGCCCGGGATCTCTGCTTTCTATGTGATGTATGGGTAGTAGCACTGACTTTTTTGTTTATAAACTGCCCCTCCCACCAGAACACACCGGACATCAGATATTGATTGGCAGACCTTTTTTGGTCATGCCACTTTGAAAGAAGCTGGATGTTCGGCAAGCTTCTGTCAAAGCGGCTGCTGTACACATGGGCCGAATGCCGTGTGTACGGGGCTTTAGGGGGTTTTGGTTATAGTGTTACAGTTGTCTTTTACACAGCATAACAGCAGCAACCTTTTTTTCTTTCTTTTTCATTTTGAGCATTTGTTTTTTAATTGGTGTGAGGTACACGCAGGCAGACATCCATTAGCGCAGGTTCATGTATTTTTTATTAAAAGTGTAGTTTATAAATGTAAAAAATGGGACATTAAGCCAAAAAAAGTAATTTCCAATGTATGTAATGCAAAACAAAACATTATTTACTGAATAATTGCTCTCACATTTATTTGGCTGTATACATAGATAGACACATTCATGCATAGAAAAATTAAAAATGGACTGGTTGATGTATTTACACTGTTATGCCCCGTACACACGGTCGGACTTTGTTCGGACATTCCGACAAAAAAAATCCTAGGATTTTTTCCGACGGATGTTGGCTCAAACTTGTCTTGCATACACACGGTCACACAAAGTTGTTGGAAAATCCGATCGTTTTAAACGCGGTGACGTAAAACATGTACGTCGGGACTATAAACGGGGCAGTGGCCAATAGCTTTCATCTCTTTATTTATTCTGAGCATGCGTGGCACTTTGTCCGTCGGATTTGTGTACACACGATCGGAATTTCCGACAACGGATTTTGTTGTCGGAAAATTTTATCTCCTGCTCTCCAACTTTGTGTGTCGGAAAATCCGATGGAAAATGTCCGATGGAGCTCACACACGGTCGGAATTTCCGACAACACGCTCCGATCGGACATTTTCCATCGGAAAATCCGACCGTGTGTACGGGGCATTATAGTGCTTTTATGATGTGTGTTACAAGTTTCACCTGCAGTGGAAGATAACACTGCACAATACATGATAAAAATGTGCTGTACAGTGACTGCTAAATGCAGTATGACTTTTCATTTTTACCACAGTTCATCGACTACCCTTTTCCTGTGTCCTTACAGCACTGACCGTTGGTCTAAAACGAAGACTTTTCAGTTTCAGGGACACGCATTTTACATTAATATCCACTGGGAGAACCAGAAGCCCACAGGCCTTAAACATTAATATTTATTTTCATCATGTAATTGTCATTTTCATCTGTCAAACCTACTCTATGCCTGTGGCAACTGGGTAACTATCTGTAGCTATTTAGTATCATTGAGGGTTTGGAGAGCTGACAGTGAAAATTAGAAATGAATAGAGAACATTTAATCCTTTAACAGAGACTAATGCTGGCAGACTGTAAAATTTTATCAGCACGTTCTCTGGATCTTTTCATTTGAACAAAAGAAGGCTTTAAGTGGACATTATGTTGTATTGCTCACAGCTGCTAGTATCTGCACACAATTTTGGTGAGAATTATTACATTTTTCCATATTAACTGATTGGTTATTTAAGGCTTCATGTACACGGGACGTTTTTACAACCTCTCTTGAACGATTTAACTTGACAGATAGTAACCCACGTTTAAAACGTCCATTTTGCCGCGTTTACATGTTTAGCTGCGTTTGCCGCGTTTGTGTGCAGAATCGTTTTTTTAGAAAAAATAGCCAAAAATGAAAAATGCTTGTAAACAAAACACGGCTAAAACGTTTGGTGCTTGAAATGCCTCTAAACTCTGCGTCTGAACCCATTTTTTTGCGTTGCCAAAAAAAGCCTCTAAACTCAGGGTTTTAGATTGCATTTGCAGCAATATGAATAGTGTAATTGAAAGTGATATTAAATACTCAGTTTTTCAGCAGCTGATTTAATCAATTAAGTACACTGAGCAAAATTCTAAACGCAACAGTTTTGTGTTTGCCCCTATTTATTATGCGCTGAACTCAAAGATCTACGATTGTTTCTATGTACACAGAAGGCCTATTTCTCTCAAATATTGTTCACAAATATGTCTAAATCTGTGTTAGTGAGCACTTCTGCTTTGCCAAGATAATCCATCCACCTCACAGGTGTGGCATATCAAGATGCTAATTAGACAGCATGATTATTGCACAGGTGTGCCTTAGGCTGGCCGCAATAAAAGGCCACTCTAAAAATGAGCAGTTTTATCACACAGCACAATGCCATAGATGTCCCAAGTGTTGCAGACCACGCGTAACCACACCAGCCAAGGACCTCCACATCCAGCATCTTCACCTCCAAGATCATCTGAGACCAGCCACCCAGACAGCTGCTGCAACAATCGGTTTGTATAATCAAAGAATTTCTGCACAAACTGTCAGAAACCATCTCAGGAAAGCTCATCTATATGCTTGTCGTCCTCATCGAACTGACTGCAGTTCGTTGTCGTAATTTGCAATTTGAGTGGCCAAATGCTCACATTCTATGGCATCTGGTACTTTGAACAGGTGTTCTCTTCACGGATGAATCCTGGTTTTCACTGTACAGGGCAGATGGCAGACAATGTGTATGGCGTTGTGTGGGTAAGTGGTTTGCTGATGTCAATGTTGTGTATTGAGTGGCCCATGTTGGCGGTGGGGTTATGGTATGGGCAGGCATATGCTATGGACAATGAACATAGGTGTATTTTATTGATGGCATTTTGAATGCACAAAGATAGTGTGACGAGATCCTGAGGCCCATTGTTGTGCCATTCATCCACCAATATCACCTCATGTTGCAGCATGATAATGCATGGCCCCATGTTGCAAGGATCTGTACACAATTCCTGGAAGCTGAAAACATCCCAGTTCTTGCATTGCCAGCATACTTACAAAGCATGTCACCCATTGAGCATGTTTGGGATGCTCTGGATCAGCGTATACGACAGCGTGTTCCAGTTCCTGCCAATATCCAGCAACTTCGCAGAGCCATTGAAGAGGAATGGACCAACATTCCACAGGCCACAATCAACAACCTGATAAACTCTATGTGAAGGAGATGTGCTGCACTGCATGAGGCAAATGGTGGTCACACCAGATGTTACACCAGATACTGACTAGTTTCCGAACCCCCTGAAATGTACAGTGAATCTGCACATTTTAGAGTGGCCCTTTATTGTGGCCAGCCTAAGGCACACCTGTGTAAAAATCATGCTGTCTAATCAGCAACTTGGTATGCCACACCTGTGAGGTGGATGGATTATCTCAGCAAAGGAGAAGTGCTCACTAACACAGATTTAGACAGATTTGTGAACAATATTTGAGAGATATAGGCCTTTTGTGTACATAGAAAAAGTCATAGATCTTTGAGTTCAGCTCATGATAAATAGGGGCAAACACAAAAGTGTTGCGTTTATAATTTTGCTCAGTGTATGTAGCTTCTTTATCTTTTAATGCTTACCTAAATTCCTGTTTAAGCTGGTGCCATAACTGCTGCCTCAGGTTTTCCTGTTTCAGGGTGGCAGCTTTCTGTTGAAGCATCCGATGGAGCCACCCTTGCATGCAGGAACTAGAGTTGCATCTACCTACACTGTGTGCATCAATAGATGATAATAATAATAATAATAATAATAATAATAATAATAATAATAATAATAATAATAATAATAATACACAGCATCACATACAAGGATGGCAAAGTACTACCCTGCTCCTCCCTAATCCTTCCCCTCTCTTCTATAAACTAACAAACTGACTGGAGACTGGAGAGAGGAAATTCAGGGAAGCACCAAGGAAAGAGCAGAAGATAGCAACATTGAAAGCTGTAAACTACAAAAGTTGGGGTAAGAATTTTAACAAACAGTTTACTGGGGAATGCTTATTTTATTGTGCTAAATGAATTAAAGTAAACCCTCACCATGAGCTGCATAAGAAGCGCAGAGAGCTTGGGGGGGGGGGGGAGCAGCAGCACAATGATCTTCCTAGAGATCTTCCCAGTGAATGGCTGTGTAGGGGGCAGGGGGTGTCGGCACAAGTCTGATCATTGGAGGAGAGCAGACTGAGTTCTCAGTACATCTAGAGAACTGACCACACTGTGCTCTCATGCCTAATGTGGACAGTATTTTTTTTTTTTATAGAAATGCAAAGGGACTGACAGGAACAGCAGGGATTTGGGATTTCACACAAAGGAAGCAATGTCGCAGTCCCGATGAAAATCGCTGATCACCACCATTACTACTAAAAAAAAATAATAATAATAAAAATGCCATAAATCTTTCCCCTATTTTGTAGATGCTATAACTTTTGCGCAAACAAATCAATATATGCTTATTGCGATTTTTATTACCCAAAAATATGTAGAAGAATACATATCGGCCTAAACTGAGGAAAAAATTAGCTTTTTTAAAAATAAATATTTTTATAGCACAAAAAATAAAAACCGCAGAGATGATCAAATACCACCAAAATAAAGCTCTATTTATGGGGAAAAAAAGGATGTCAATTTTGTTTGGGTACAGCATCGCACGACCGCGCAATTGTCAGTTAAAGCGACGCAGTGCAGTATCGCAAAAAATGGCCTGGTCATTGAGCAGCCAAATCTTCCTGGGCTAAAGTGGTTAAAGTAAAAATGCTGAGGGTTTATTACTACCTTGATAAAGCATTTCATATAATTTTCATATTTTTTTTTTAAACCCTGCTCTCTCCTATTGCTCTCCTAACATGGTCCCTGTCAGCACCTGCGGATGCAGTAGAAACTGATCCCAGTAGATAATGTGTTGCTGTGTAGAGGATTAAAGCACCCTGATATTGTGAAAGATTCAAGTAGAGATGGGCCAAAAACCCCGTTGTTCGGTACGAAATAGAACTCCCGAACAGGGGAAAAGTTCTAATCCAAATGGCGAACCATTGAAGTCTACTGGAGCTGAACAGAAAAAAATCAAAAGTGCCGATTTTGAAGGCTTATATGGAAGTAATTGGCCATAAAAGGGTACGGGGGCCTGGAGGACATGTATCAATGCAAATGTTTTTTTTAAATACGTTCATTTTTTCAGGAGCAGTGATTTTAATGATGTTTAAAGTACAACAATGAAAACAAAAAGTCCTTTAAATATAATGCACTTAGTCTGCCTGTAAGGTGGCGCATTTGTAGCATGCATAGAACATGCTGCAGCAAAAATTACATTTCTAAAGAAAAAAAAACAATCAAATAACATTTAACCACTTCCCGACCGGCGCATGCCGATGTACGTCGGCAGAATGGCACGGCTGGGCAAATGGACTTACAGGTACGTCCATTTGAATTCCCCACCATGCAGGGGCGTAACTAGAAATAGCAGGGCCCCATAGCAAAATGTTGTATGGGGCCCCCCTGCAAACAGCTTCCCCCCCTAGTGTCAATGCAGCGTGACCTGTGCCACATACAGCGTGACCTGTGCCCAATGCAGCGTGACCTGTGCCCAATACAGCGTGACCTGTGCCCAATACAGCATGACCTGTGCCCCATACAGCGTGACCTGTGCCCAATACAGCCTCGTCTGCCTGTGCCCCATACAGCCCCACCTATGCAGAGGAAGAGACAAGCCACCCGGATCAGCAGAGAGCAGGATTGTAATAGCTTTCATTTGAATTTCCTGTCTTCCCGGGGCTCATCGTCACATAGCCCCACCTCTTGGCCCGACGCCTTTGATGACATCACATGTCCCGCATTGGATCGGCGTTCTATCAAAGGCACTGGGCCAAAAGGTGGAGCTATGTGACGTGAGCCCCGGGAACACTGGAAGTTCTAATGAAAGTTCTTATATCGGGCAATTCAGCTCTCTGCTGATACGGACAGCTCGCCTCTTTCTTTCCTCTTTCTTCCCCTGGCTGGGAGACTGTGCTGGCGGTGCTCTTATCCTCACTGGGCCCCACTCGGCTGCGGGCCCCATAGCGCCCGCATGGGACGCTATGGTGGTAGTTACGCCCCTGCCACCATGCCATTCCCTGCGCGCCACCGGGAGCTCCATGAGTCGGGGGGGATACCCGCGATCGCCTCACGGAGAGGACGAACGGGGAGATGCTGATGTAAACAGCATCTCCCTGTTCTGCCTAGTGACAAGTGTCACTGATCACAGCTCCCTGTCATCGGGAGCAGTGATCACCGTAGTGACACTGCTAGCCCATCCCCCCTACAGTTAGAATCACTCCCCTAGGACACACTTAACTCCTCCCCGCCCCCTAGTGGTTAACCCCTTCACTGCCAGTGTCATTTACACAGTAATCAGTGCATTTTTAATCGCACTGATCGCTGTATAAATGACAATGGTCCCAAAAATATGTCAAAAATGTCCGCCATAACGTCGCAGTCACAATAAAAATCGCTGATCACCGCCATTACTAATAACAACAAATTATTAATAAAAATGCCATAAAACTATCCCCTATTTTGTAAACGCTATAACTTTTGCGCAAAGCAATTTTTTTTTTTTTAACAAAAATATGTAGAAGAATACGATCGGCCTAAACTAAGGAAAAAAAAAAAAATTTATATATTTTTGGGGGATATTTATTATAGCAAAATGTAAAAAATAATGCTTTTTTTTTCAAAATTGTCGCTCTTATTTTGTTTATAGCGCAAAAAACAAAAATCGCAGAGGTGATCAAATACCACCAAAAGAAAGCTCTATTTGTCGGAAAAAAAGGACGACAATTTTGTTTCAAAGCCACGTCGCATGACCGCGCAATTGTCAGTTAAAGCGGCGCAGTCCCGAATCGCAAAAAGTGCTCTGGTCAGGAAGGGGGTAAAATCTTCCGGGGCTGAAGCGGTTAAAATGACTCGCAGTTGCAATTGCCGGAATCTGGCTATTGAAAAAAAAAATTAAGAAAAAAGTGGGTGGAGTCCGCACCCAGTCCATACCAAGCGCTTTGGGGCAGCCCATTGACAACTGATGACTCGGGCCAAACCGTTCACCCAAATCTAGATTTTCGTGTTTGCACTAGTTGTATTTTAAATACAATGACTGATTTTATGGCTACATTCATATTTTTGTGTTTCATGAACGCACGCAAAGTTTCAAAATTTATATGCATGTTTTTTTTTTTGTGTAGTTTCAATGTGCTGCCCTGCATGCAACAAAAGCTGCAAAGTAGCTCCTGCTCCTTTTTGAGCGTAGACTCTCACGCACTTTTAACCATGCATTTTTTGTCTCTGACATGTGTTTTTGACAAGAAAAATGTGCATCTGTTCGGACATGTTTGGATGTGTTTTAAATGGAAACCCAGACGCAGCATATGTTTTTAGCGTGTTTCAGAAATGCGCATGAAATCTCATGGTATTTGAACACGTTCACAAAACACTATAGTATTTAGACAACCTTACTGCATACATAACTACATTCATTGGTGTTTTTATATCTGTCTTAAACATTTTTAATGCTTTCTAAAATGATCAAAACTATATAACCTAAATAGCATACATCAAAAAGTTCTTTGCAGTTCTGGTCTGGATATAAGGCCCATCCACTAGCAATTTTGTCCTTGCTAACAGCTTGCCAGCGACAGAATTACAAAGCGTCAATGGCATTGCTCCCCCACTACTACACTAGTGATAAAAACTATGCTGCACTTTAGCCAACAGCTGATACATAGCAAAGGTGGCGGATGCATTTTGGTCATAGGCAAAGCCCTGAGTGTAATTGTAAGGTAGTGATACCTTTATCATTTTTTTTTTTTTTAAAGCCTGTAAATTTGTTTTTTTATTTTTAAAAATATATAGAAAGGTGTATCTCATTCCAGCAAGGAATGTCAGAAAAACAGCAACTTGCTTTTTAATGGGCATTGTTAAAGTCTTCTGATATTAAACATTTGAATATAAATATTATATTATTATATTAAAATCAGTGAACCAAGCCTCCGGGGAACAATAATTTCTTCTGAATGAGCAACTCTTATTTATAAATGCAGCAAAAAGAGAACGGGGGGGGGGGGGGGGTCACATAAACCTGTTACAAATAATGTATTTTTAAATGAAGCTGGCTTTATTCAAATACATCTCTGTAATTTTAAACACTATAAAATTAGATACCTAGCTTGAGGTCAAATCATAAACATACTGAGCATGTTAGTGGTTATATTGGTCATTTTAGTTTTATTAATATTAATCAATTCTGCATAATAAAATAATATACGCATTTTGAACACATATTTTTATAATGCTCACCATTTTATGAATTTAATGCTCTATTTGCTAAAGAATATGCTCTTCTTGTATATTTTGTATGCTAGTTTTATGATTTTATAATGTGCTAAGGTAAAATGTAGCAAACCCACAAACAATGTTTAAAGCGAAACACCAGGCAAACAGCAAATATGTTTTAAAATACATACAGTATATGTGAATTTCTTTACCTTTTATGTTCATACTGTCTTGTGATTTAGGAACCCCTACATGCAAATTACATTATAAATGACAGATACTACTTGATCAAGGCCCCACCCTGACAGTTAGGTGCAGTATTACATTTTTAATGGTTAGATATGAGTTTATCCACCTGTACATATTCATGGTGTTAGGCTGGCCATTTTTTCCGTTCAATCAGCGGTTTGAACAAATAAAATGCTACTAGCTAGGAAAAACGATCTGTCATCTCCTCTAGTCAGTCCCATCACCCCACAGTTAGAACACACATGAGGGAACACAGTTAACCCCTTGATCGCCCCCTAGTGTTAACCCCTTCCCCACCAGTGACATTAACATAGTAATCAGTGCATTTTCATAGCACTGATCGCTGTATAATTGTCAATGGTCCCAAAAATGTGTCAAAAGTGTCCGTTCTGTCAGCCATAATGTCGCAGTCCTGATAAAAATCGCTGATCACCACCATTACTACTAAAAAAAAAAAAATAATAAAAATGCCATAAATTTTGTAGATGCTATAACTTTTGCGCAAACCAATCAATATATGCTTATTGTGAATTTTATTACCAAAATATGTAAAAGAATACATATCGGCCTAAACTGAGGAAAAAAATCGCTTTTTTAAAGATAAACATTTTTTGATTATAGCGCAAAAAATAAAAACCGCAGAGATGATCAAATACCACCAAAAGAAAGCTCTATTTTTTGGAAAAAGAGGATGTCAATTTTGTTTGGGTATAGCATCTCATGACCGCACAATTGTCAGTTAAAGCGACGCAGTGCCGTATCGCAAAATTGGCCTGGTCATTGAGCAGCCAAATCTTCTGGGGCTGAAGTAGTTAAAGTAAAAAATGCTGAGGGTTTAATACTACCATGATAAAACATTTCATATAATTTTCATTTTTTTTTTAAACCCTGCTCTCTCCTATTGCTAACATGGTCCCTGTCAGCATCGGCGGATGCAGTAGAAACGGATCCCAGTAGATAATGTGTTGCTGTGTAGAGGAATAAAGCCCCCTGATATTGTGTTTTCAAATACATACAGTATATGTGAATTTCTTTACCTTTTAAAAGGGTTATAATTATGTTCATACTGTCTTGTGATTTAGGAACCCCTACATGCAAATTACATTGTAAATGACGGATACTACTTGATCAAGGCCCCACCCTGACAGTTAGGTGCTGTAGTACATTTTTAAGGGATAGATATGAGTTTATCCACCTGTACCCATATTCACCCATAGGCTGGCCTTTTTTTCCGTTCAATCAGCGGTTTGAACAAAAAAAAATGAGACGATTCTCCATCCCTACATTCGAGGTGAATAGAGGAATCACTCCCACTGTGCTGGCAGCACTGATCATTCCAGAAAATAAAAAATAACTACAGTCTGGTTGTAGATTGCCTTGTGTACAACCAGCCTGCCCATACATTGATCAAAATTAATCCATTCCTTGCTGAACCGGCAGTATTTTGATCCACGTATGGCTACTCTTAGACTGACATTACCATACAAAGCAGTAAAGCCTGAATTAACCTTTTTCAGCAACCTGATTGCCTCAAGGGGTTGTAAAGGCAGAAGGTTTTTTATTGTAATGCCTTCTATGCATTAAGATAAAAAGCCTTCTGTGTGCAGCAGCCCCCTTCAGCCCCTCTAATACTTACCTGAGCCCCATCTCTATCCAGCGATATCCACGAGTATCTCGACCATCCGGGAGTCTCTCTCCTGATTGGCTGAGACACAGCAGCGGTGCAATTGGCTCCTGCTGCTGTCAATCAAACTCAGTTAGCCAATCAGCAGAGAGGGGGGGGTGGGGCCAAGCCGCAGCTCTGTGTCTGAATGGATACACGGAGCTGCAGCTCAGCTCAGGTGCCCTCATAGCATGCTGCTTTCTGTGGGTGCACTCAACAAGAGGGAGGGGCCAGGAGCTCCAGCCAAGGACCCAAGAAGAGGAGGATCCGGGCTGCTTTGTGCAAAATCAACTCACATACAGAGCAGGTAAGTATAACATGTTTTTTATTGTAATAGAAAAAAAACACAAGACTTTACAATCACTTTAAGACAGGCTTGGTTACTCATGCTAGTAAAATAAATCTTATGATTTTTTTAATAATTTTTTTGAAGAAAAATGTGTTTTTGCAGTATCTGCCTGGAATTTGTCTTTTACATTTTTACTTTGATGACATGAGTATACACTTTATTATAGTGTTAATTGCAGATTAATGGTGACATTAATGGTGACATATGAACTGTGTACTAAAGAATCTTCTGACCTTTAACTTTGCACAGATATTTCCATAGCCTGATTTTCATTCTTTTATCTCCTAGAAATGACCATAAAGCATTTCATACCCTATTTCATATTACCTTAGGAGCATGGGCATCCGCAGAACTTTTTTCAGGAGAGGGCATAATTTAGGGTCACCAATGCACCGCCCATTTTCAACAATGCCATTATCACATTATCATGGTCTGAGACTGCAGACCTAGTACCTAGGCCTTTTACCAGACCCAGCGAAATGACAGCAGTGATTCCTCCGGCTGGACGATCGCTCACTCTGGGTTCCCCGGGGGCAACTCTGGTCAGTAGTGTAGCATGTCTGTACCCTGGTAGTGGCTAAGTCTTTCTCTCTCTAGTGGCGCTGGGCAGTGTGGCTCTCTCTCTCTGGTGGCGCTGGGCAGCATGGCTCTCTTTCTGGCTTCCGCCCAGCACACTGCTCGTTCTTTGTCCTGTAGCACTCTCTCCCTCAGCTTTTTTACCAGGCTGCAGTCTCTCAATCTCTCTCTTGATCGAGCTGTAGCCTCCTCCCTATGGAAAATGGGGCCGCCAATCTTTGGGACGACATGTCCCATGATGCTCTCCTCTCCTAGTCTCCTTTGATTGGCCCTCAGTTATGGCCAATAGGGAAGGAACGGAGCGGGCAGGAAGCTGGTTGGGGAACCTGGTGAGAGTCGCCGTCTCTTCTCCTTGACAGGAGAAAGGGGGGGCGAGCGGGGAAAACCTCTGTTAGCCCACAGCTCGCCTTTCTCCTGTCACAGCACCGCCGAGTTCTCTGCTGGACTGAGCAGGGAAAAGAGTCCGAAGTCAGTATACACTGATGGGTGGGCTTGACAGCACATTGATGGTGTCACCCCACTGGCAGGTGGCACCCGTTTGCGGGCTGCCCACACCCCGATAGTGACGCAACTGTACTGAATTTAAGATCCGATCCCTGATTCCAGGGGGGGCACTTGACCCCCCTTGCCTCTACCTGCGGACGCCCATGCTTAGGAGGCAAATATATGTGAGTAGTGAGAGTGAGCATGCATCCACACCATGAGATGATGCTCAAGCTTTATTCCAGCTGCACATGCTGACATTATCTTCCTAACAACTCCAGACCTGGAAGAACCAGGAAAACCTGCTATTGGCAACAATGGAGTGAAGAGGGGGAGCTTGGACATCACGTGACTGGAGGAGTGCATTCCAATAGGTAAGTGTGCCATAATGTACACATTATGGCAAGAGCTCCAGGGGCCCATATTAACTTAGTTCCACTTTAAAGCCCTAATTTAATACAGTTGTATGCTTTCTTTCTGTTGTTTTTTTTTACTGTTCAATCTTTTTATTGATTATCTTTAGATACTGAAACATACAGAGAGTTTTAATTGTTAAATTTCAAGTTACAGAACATTTTACGTTTTACAAGAATTAACTTATTTCCAGTAGAAGAGTAGAAGCAGTGAATCAGCAAATAGGCAGCCCTCAGACAGTTAAGAGATCCTGATGGAATCCTGATGGTAAAAATCATGATGTCCATGGACATCAGGTGGAAAGAAATTTCTTTATTTTATTGTGAAGTTTAGCCTTTATTTCATTATGTAAAAAAACTGAATTAATCCTTGATTTAGTCTCTCCTAGGGACAGTGTGTCCCAGGCCTTAGTAATTGTCTGTTTGGCCACCAGTATGACAAGTAGCATCATTTTAAAATGAGCCACGTTTGGAAATGCTCAGTGGTTTTAGATTCTAAAGGACATGCTGGACAAAATAAAGGGGCAGGGGAGTTGATTAATTTGGATATAATTTGGAAAACATCTTTCCAGAATTTGTGTACTACAGGACAGGTCCACCATTTGAGAAGGAAAGTTCCTACCTGGCTACACACCTGAAAACATTGCATGGAATAGCTAGGCTTCTGTTTTTCACAAACTTGCAGGAATGCTTTACCTGGATTTATGTGATATACATGTATGGTGAAGTTCACAGTCCTAACTTCCTCGAAGCTACGGGGTTGATTTACTAAAGGCAAATATGGCTGTCCAATTGCAAGGAAATTTGCCTCAAAGCTTAGTGAATGAGGTGAAACTCTGTTGACTTCCATTATCCTATCATGTGCAAGTAAAAATGCTGTTTTTTTATTATCCTTGAACTTGATCGGGTATTCATTGCAAAGTCAAATTTCATATTCACTAAACTCTGGGGGAGATTCCATTGCTAAGTGCAACTTCCCTGCAAAGTGAACAGCCCCTTTTCCTTTAGTAAATCAACACTTATATGTACACACAATCACACACACACTACATTCAGTCATACTGTACATACCATTGTCTGAAATGCCTATTTCCAGGTGAAGATCTCCGGCTTCCCTGAAACAGGCAAGTTTTTTTTTTTTTTTTTTTTTTTTTTTATTATTTTTACAATGTCCCAGTTCTGTTGTAATTTGAGGAGTTTTTTTTAACTAGGAGTAACTTATTTAGGCTTAGAAATGCATCATTCTAAGTAAATATTTGCATCTCATATTTATTTTAATTAACAAGTGTTAGCATTCCACATGTAAAGTAAAGTAGATTAATAATAAAAATATTTGCAGTATTTTATTATGTGTAAAATATTTATTACCATAAATATTAAAAAACTGGCAAATCATTATGAAAAAAAAAAAAAAAAAAAAAAAAAAAAAAATATATATATATATACTGTGTGTGTGTGTATATATATATATATATATATATATATATATATATATATATATATATATATATATATATATATATATATATATATATATATATACATACACAGTATCTCACAAAAGTGAGTACACCCCTCACATTTTTGTAAATATTTTATTATATCTTTTTCATGTGACAACACTGAAGAAATGACACTTTGCTACAATGTAAAGTAGTGAGTGTACAGCTTGTATAACAGTGTAAATTTGCTGTCCTCTCAAAATAACTCAACACACAGCCATTATGTCAAACCGCAGGCAACAAAAGTGAGTACACCCCTTAATGAAAATTGCGTGTTTCTACTTTGGACTTTTGTCCGATGGACTTGTGGACACTAGGGATGAGCCGAACACCCCCCTGTTCGGTTTGCACCAGAACATGCGAACAGGAAAAAAGTTCGCTCGAACACGCGACCACCGTTAAAGTCTATGGGACACGAACATGAATAATCAAAAGTGCTAAATTTAAAGGCTTATATGCCAGTTTTTGTCATAAAAAGTGTTTGGGGACCCGGGTCCTGCCCCAGGGGACATGGATCAATGCAAAAAAAAGTTTTAAAAACGGCCGTTTTTTCAGGAGCAGTGATTTTAATAATGCTTAAAATCAAACAATAAAAGTGTAATATCCCTTTAAATTTCGTACCTAGGGGGTGTCTATAGTATGTCTGTAAAGGGGCGCATGCTTCCCGTGTTTAGAACAGTCTGACAGCAAAATGACATTTGGAAGGAAAAAACCCATTTAAAACTACCCGTGGCTATTGCATTGCCGACAATACACATAGAAATTCCTTGATAAAAACGGCATGGGAATTCCCCCCAGGGAAACCAAAATAAAAAAAAAAAAAATGACGTGGGAGTCCCCCTAAATTCCACACCAGGCCCTTCAGGTCTGGTATGAATATTAAGGGGAACCCCGGCCAAAATTTAAAAAAAAAAATGTTGTGGGGTTTCCCCTAAATTCCATACCAGGCCCTTCAGGTCTGGTATGGATTTTAAGGGGAACCCCGCGCCAAAAAAAAAAAAAAAACGGCGTGGGGTCCCCCCAAAAATCCATACCAGACCCTTATCCGAGCACGCAACCTGGCAGGCCGCAGGAAAAGAGGGGGGGACGAGAGTGTGCCCCCCCCCTCCTGAACCGTACCAGGCCACATGCCCTCAACATTGGGAGGGTGCTTTGGGGTAGCCCCCCAAAACACCTTGTCCCCATGTTGATGAGGACGAGGGCCTCATCCCCACAACCCTGGCCGGTGGTTGTGGGGGTCTGCGGGCGGGGGGCTTATCGGAATCTGGAAGCCCCCTTTAACAAGGGGACCCCCAGATCCCGCCCCCCGTGTGAGATGGTAAGGGGGTACTTACCCCTACCATTTCACTAAAAAACTGTCAAAAATGTTAAAAATGACAAGAGACAGTTTTTGACAATTCCTTTATTTAAATGCTTCTTCTTTCTTCTATCTTCCTTCATCTTCTTCTTCTTCTTCTGGTTCTTCTGGCTCATCTGGTTCTTCCTCCGGCGTTCTCATCCAGCATCTCCTCCACGGCGTCTTCTATCTTCTTCTCCTCGGGCCGCTCCGCACCCATGGCATGGGGGGAGGCTCCTGCTCTTCTCTTCTTCTTCATCCTCTTCTCTTCTTCTCTTCTTCATTTTCTTCTCCGGGCCGCTCCGCACCCATGCTGGCATGGTGGGAGGCTCCCGCTGTGTGACAGTGTCTCCTCTTCTGACGGTTCTTAAATAACAGTGGGCGGGGCCACCCGGTGAACCCGCCCCCCTCTGACGCACGGTGACTTGACGGGACTTCCCTGTGACGTCACGGGGAATGCCACAGGGAAGTCCCGTCATGTCCCGTGCGTCAGAGGGGGCGGGGTCACCGGGTGGCCCCGCCCCCGTTATTTAAGAACCGTCAGAAGAGGAGACACCGTCACACAGCGGGAGCCTCCCTCCATGCCAGCATGGATGCGGAGCAGCCCGGAGAAGAAAAGGAAGAAGGAAGAAGAGAAGAGGATGAAGAAGAAGATGAAGAGAAGAGCGGGAGCCTCCCTCCATGCCATGGGTGCAGAGCGGCCTGAGGAGAAGAAGATAGAAGACGCCGCGGAGGAGATGCTGGATGAGAACGCCGGAGGAAGAAAAAGAAGAGCCAGAAGAACCAGAAGAAGATGAAGGAAGATAGAAGAAAGAAGAAGCATTTAAATAAAGGAATTGTCAAAAACTGTCTCTTGTGATTTTTAACATTTTTGACAGTTTTTTAGTGAAATGGTAGGGGTAAGTACCCCCTTACCATTTCACACAGGGGGGGGGGCGGGACCTGGGGGTCCCCTTGTTAAAGGGGGCTTCCAGATTCCGATAAACCCCCCGCTCGCAGACCCCCACAACCACCGGCCAGGGTTGTGGGGATGAGGTCCTTGCCCTCATCAACATGGGGACAAGGTGTTTTGGGGGGCTACCCCAAAGCACCCTCCCAATGTTGAGGGCATGTGGCCTGGTACTGTTCAGGAGGGGGGGCGCACTCTCGTCCCCCCCTCTTTTCCTGTGGCCTGCCTGGTTGCGTGCTCGATTAAGGGTCTGGTATGGATCTTTGGGGGGACCCCACGCCGTTTTTTTTTTTTGGCGCGGGGTTCCCCTTAAAATCCATACCAGACCTGAAGGGTCTGGTGTGGAATTTAGGGGGAACCCCACGTCATTTTTTTTTTTAATTTTGGCCGGGGTTCCCCTTAATATCCATACCAGACCTGAAGGGCCTGGTATGGAATTTAGGGGGACTCCCACGTCTTTTTTTTTTTAATTTTGGTTCGGGCTTTCCCTGTGGGGAATTCCCATGCTGTTTTTATCAATGAACTTCTATGTGTATTGTCAGCAATGCAATAGGCGCGGGTAGTTTTAAATGGGTTTTTTCCTTCCAAATGTCATTTTGCTGTCAGACTGTTCTAAACACGGGAAACATGCGCCCCTTTACAGGCATACTATAGACACCCCCCAGCTACGAAATTTAAAGGGATATTACACTTTTATTGTTTCTCTGCACAGTCCTCCAGACTGACACTCTCTCCACAGTCCTCCAGCCTGACACTAACCAGCCCACCTATCTGACTCTCAGGAGGTCTCCCGGACCTGCTCCTTCTGTCCTCTCTCATTGCTCCTGTGCCTTCAGGAAGGATTTCCTTTCATGTGTTGTAGGGGGAAACTTCCAGCACCGAGCCCGAGACCCGAGGTCACCCCCTCAGAGACTAGGGGGCGCCCTGCAAGGGCCTCTGACAGCCTCCTCAGCACTCCTCTCCCCATCCAGACCCTTTTTGCTGGGGATTGGCCAAGGACCTCATAAATATTCATGGCAGCCCCTCCTTACTTTCACCCTCCAGTTCTGGAAGTTTCTGCCAACTTCCAGACCAGGGGAAAGTGCCAGAGATAGCTACCAGATGAGTCATCCAGCCTCCCTGAGTCACCAAGCCCTGACCCAGGATCAACCCAGGCCTGGCTCTCAGTCAAGTCAATTAACCTACGCTAACAACTAAACTATGTACACCTAGCACACTAGCTAGAGGGTGTTACATACACTTATTGGGATTATTTTTTATCAAAAACATGTAGCAAAATACATTTTAACCAAAATTTATGAAGAAATTAGATTTTTTTATTTTATTGGATATGTTTTATAGCAGAAAGTAATAAATATTGGGTTTTTTTTCAAAATTTTCAGCATTTTTTAATTCGTTATATTGCAAAAAATAAAAAAAAACCCAGTGGTAATCAAATACCTCCAAAATAAATCTCTATTTGTGTGAAAAAAATATATAAATGTAGTCTTGGTACAGCGTTGCACGACAATGCAATCATTAGTTAAAGTAACACAGTGCAAGAAAATGGCCTAGTCATAAAGGGGGTAACATTTTAAGGAGGCTTTATTCAACATATAGTGGAGATCCTAATAAGGAGTCAAAAATCATAGATTCCATTTTAACAGGATGAGTAATTGACGGAATGATTTGAAAGACAGTAACTGTAATTTGCAGTTTACTAAGGAGATGCAAAGTTAAAATCAATAATGCAAAACAGGACCAAAATGGCAAAGAGCACTGCAGAATGATAAAAAAGGTTATAAAAGCTGCATAAACATATTGTCGACTTCTCACAGCAATATATCTCTGACTCAAGCAGGGTAAGAGGTGGCTGCATAACAAAATCTCTGTAAGATTCTATAGCAGTAAAAAATCTGAGTATCACAACTTCAGCAATCTAGTTAGGAGCACAAACAGTTACTCAGTTACTTGTTCATAACCTTATTAACAATATCCCTATCACTGAAGTCCAGGGTATCTCTGGTAACACAGGAAAACAGCAGGAGGGATCCAAGGCCTAAGGACATGGGAGTGGGGAGTGCACTCCACTGGAATTGTGGTACTCTGATAGCAATTGGGAAGATGCCCTCCACAGTACTTGGGTCTTCTGGAAAAGCTGGTTGCCTGCATGCCAGTTCTGATAGTGGACGACCTTTCACCAGGCTGCAGATCACTTGCCAAACTACCCTTGCCTTCTCTGGAGTGGCTTGCTGAGGAAGGGAAGTAGAAACACTTATGCCACATACACACAGGCAGACTTTTCGACCGGACTGGTCTGACGGACTTTCCGATGTACTTTCGACTGACTTTTGACGGACTTCTGATGGACTTTTGAATGAACGGACTTGCCTACATGCGATCACACCAAAGTCCGACGGATTCGTACATGATGACGTACGACCGGACTAAAATAAGGAAGTTGATAGACGGTAGCCAATAGCTGCCCTAGCGTGGGTTTTTGTCCGTCGGACTAACATACAGACAAGCAGATTTTTTCGACCGGACTCAAGTCCGTCGGACAAATTTGAAACATGTTCCAAATCTAAAGTCCGTCAGATTTTTGATCGAAAAAGTCCGCTACAGGTCTGATGGAGCTCACACATGTTCGGATTGTCTGCCGGATTCGGTCCGTCAAACCAGTCCGGTCGAAAAGTCCGCCCATGTGTGCACGGCATAACAGGTGATACTCGAAAAATTAGAATATTGTGCAAAAGTTCATTTATTTCACTAATGCAACTTAAAGGGTGAAACTAATATATGAGATAGACTCATTACATGCAAAGCAAGATAGTTCAAGCCATATGTCATAATTGTGATAATTATGGTTTACAGCTCATGAAAACCCCAAATCCACAATCTCAGAAAATTAGAATATTACATGCAATCAATAAAAAAAGGATTGTACATAGAACAATATCGGACCTCTAAAAAGTATAAGCATGCATATCTACTCAGTACTTGGTTTGGGCCCCTTTTGCAGAAACGACTGCCTCAATGCGGCGTGGCATGGAAGCTATCAGCCTGTGGCACTGCTGAGGTGTTATGGAAGACCAGGATGCTTCAATAGCAGCCTTCAGCTCTTCTGCATTGTTTGGTCTCATGTCTCTCATCTTTCTCTTGGCAATGCCCCATAGATTCTCTATGGGGTTCTGGTCAGACGAGTTTGCTGGCCAATCAAGCACAGTATTCCCATGGTCATTGAACCAGGTTTTGGTGCTTTTGGCAGTGTGGGAAGGTGCCAAGTCCTGCTGAAATATGAAGTCAGCATCTCCATAGAGCTCTTCTGTGGAAGGAAGCATGAAGTCCTCCAAAACCTCCTGGTAGACGGCTGCGTTGACCTTGGACTTTATGAAGCACAGTGGACCAAGACCAACAGATGACATGGCTCCCCAAATCAACACAGACTGTGGAAACTTCACACTGGACTTCAAGCATCATGCAGTGTGTGCCTCTCCACTCTTCTTCCATACTCTGGGTCCTTGGTTTCCATATGAGATGCAACATTTACTCTCATCAGAAAAGAGGACTATGGACCACTGAGCAACAGACCAGGTCTGTTTTTCTTTAGCCCAGGTAAGACGCTTCTGACATTGTTGTTCAGGAGTGGCTTGACAAGAGGAATACAACATTTGAAGCCCATGTCCAGGATCCATCTGTGTGTGGTGGCTTTTGATGCACTGACTCCAGCCTCAGTCCACTCCTTGAGAAAATCCCCAACACTTTTGAATGACCTTTTCCTGGCAATCCTCTCCAGGCTGTGATCATCCCTGCTGCTTGTGCACCTTTTTCTTCCACGCTTTTCCCTTCCACATAACTTTATATTAATGTGCTTTAATACGGCACTTTGGGAACAACCAACTTATTTTGCAATTACCTTTTGAGGCTTTCCCTCCTTATGGAGGGTGTCAATGATGGTTTTCTGCACAACTGTCAGGTCAGCAGTCTTTCCTATGATTGTGATTCCTACTGAACCAGACTGAGAGGCCATTTAAAGGCCCAGGAACCCTTTGCAGGTGTTATGGCTTAATTAGCTGATTAGAGTGGGACACTTTGAGCCTAGAATATTGCACCTTTTCACAGTATTCTAATTTTCTGAGATTGTGGATTTGGGGTTTTTATGAGCTGTAAGCCATAATCATCACAATTATGACAAATCATGGCTTGAACTATCTTGCTTTGCATGTAATCTCATATATTAGTTTCACCTTTTTTAAGTTGCATTAGTGAAATAAATTAATTTTTGCACAAAATTCTAATTTTTCGAGTATCACCTGTATATTCCTTTGGTGTGTCCAGGAACCCAGGGAGTTGTAAAAAAAAATGTTAAAGAAGCCCACCTGGTGATTAAATGGGCACTCTGCTACACCATGAAAAGACAGCAGCTTTCATTGATGACGCAATGGAGAAAATGAGCACAGATAAAAGTATCATGGTTTCCACTATCTTTCGATGATCTCAAAGTGGGATTTATTAGATATGATAGTTATTAGATTATATTAGCTTTAGTGACCAGCTTGAGAATCTGAGAAAATATTGATAAGTAATAAAGATCTAAACATCCTATACTTTACACTATAGTGCCTATTTCCATCCAACTTATTTGAGTAGGAACTTCAGAATAAGTAAAGAACTGAGAGACTAGTTCCTGAGTAATGATACGGGAGAAGTATCTGAGTCTACGTTGTGGCAGGCCCATAAAGTTTATATTAGAGGGATATTAATGGAAATAGGATCGAGGAAGAAGAAAGAGAGACGTGATAAAACTCAAAAATTAATAGAGGAACTAGCCAGTCTAGAACAGAAACATAAGGCACAAACAGGCCAATTCTCTTAAGTGCTCTATAAACACATGGTCATTAAAAGAGCAGAGTTAAAAACTTTAATGGAACAAGAAGTAAGAGCAAAACATAGTAAGATCCTAGGGGATAGATATAGTTGGGCCAATAAATCAGGTAAACTATTTGCGAATATAGTGCAAAAGCGGAAAGCGAGGAATTTTATTGAAAAAATCCAGACCAAAGATGGCCACATAAAGTATTCCTGTAAGTCTTCAAAAATTACTATCAGGAGCTATATTCAGTTCGCAAACAGGATACTCCGTTTAGTAATCAGAGAAAGAAGAATAAGGAATATCTACAGAGGGCAAAACTACCTAGGATTTCAGTAGGGGAAAGAGAGGGAATGGAAGCCCCAATAACTGAAGAAGAAATAAGTAAAGCAATAGCAGGTATGGCAATTGGGAAAAGTCCAGGCCCGGATGGATTCACATTAACCTATTATAAGAAATTTAAAGAAATATTGATCCCTAGGATGTGTCGGTACTTTAATGGGTTGGGAGAGGACTATGACATGAGTCAGGAGGCTTTAAAGGCTGTTATTACGATCATCCTGAAGGAGGGAAAAGAAAAAACACTCTGCTCGAGTTATCGCCCGATCTCCCTTCTCAATATTTATACGAAACTTTATGCAAAAATACTAGCCGAAAGATTAAAGAGGTCTATGAACGCCCTGATCAACCCGGACCAGGTGGGTTTTGTCACTAAAAGGGAGGGGAAGGACAATGGGGTCAGGACATTACTCTTGATGCAAAAAATGAAGGTGGATGGACCCCCAGGACTACTACTGTCGATCGATGCCGAAAAGGCTTTCGACAGGGTAGACTGGGGGTTCATGTTCCAGACCTTGGAGACCATAGGTATTGGTCCTAAAATGTATCAGAGGATTAAAACCCTGTACCACCACCCGATGGCAATGGTGGGAGTAAACTGAGTTATGTCTCAGCCATTAGAAATGGGGAATGGGGTAAGGCAGGGGTGCCCTCTGTCCCCGTTGCTCTTTGTCCTTGCGATGGAGCCTCTTTTGGCAACAATACGGGCGGACCCAGATATTAAGGGTATTAAGATTGGAGAAGATGAACATAAAGTCGCAGCGTATGCCAACGAAGTATTGCTTTACATCTCGGACCCCGGAATCACCATGCCCAAACTGGTCAAGGTCCTAAGAGAATACGGGGAATTGTCTAATTTCCAAATAAATATGTCAAAATCGGAAATTCTAAATATAAATCTAAAGAAATCAAAAATCGAGATACTAAAAAAATATATAGCTTCAGATGGGCAAAAGAAATAACGTATCTAGGAATCAAGCTAGCTAATACAACTAAAAAAATGTTTTCAATAAATTATGTACCCCTGCTAGATATAGTAAGAGCAGAATGTAAAAGGTATACAAAGAAAGCTATCTCATGGATCGGGCGGATAAATACTATTAAAATGGTACTACTCCCAGAGATCACATATGTCTTCCAGATGATACCGCTACCATTACCATCGTTCTATCTGGGAAAGTTAAAAAATATAATAATGAGCTTCATATGGAAAAATAAAAAACCGAGAGTCTCTTTTAGTACCTTTAAAACAAAAGAAAATACATGGGGGCCTGGCTTTCCCTGATGTCTGGAATTACTACAAGGCGGCAGTAATGGCTAGACTAGTAGAATGGTCGAAGAGAGTAAACGAAAAACGCTGGGTAACAATAGAAGAATATCTTAGTAATGCATCACTGGGAAGATTGATTTGGAACCCCCCAAATACTAGAATTTTGGGAGAAAATACACATATAATAACACGTAATGCACTTAGAATTTGGGATGGGGTGTATAAGAGATTAAATGGGAATTATAATTCACCACTATTGGCACTGATAGAGAGTAACTTCTTCCCACCAGGATTAGAAACTATGGGAGGTAAAGAAGCACTATGGGGTAAGACACAATTAAGACACATTATAAAGGAGGGTAAAATTATGACACTACAAGAAATTAGGAATGGGTGTGTGGCACATGGATTAGATGAATGGAGGTATCTCCAGGTGTGTCACTTCGTGAGCAAGCTTCCAGCCCCGATGAGGGAAGGGGACAATTTGACGGACTTTGAAAGGTTATGTGACGCACAGGATCCGAGAAATATTGCCTCAAAAATTTACAAAGCTCTGATGAAGACTGACCAGCTGGAGAGGCCTCCATTTATAAGTAAATGGGAAGGGGAATTGGGCACAAAGAAAGGGGAAAATACATTTAAAAGAATTCTTAATATGATTTGTAACTCAGCAGTGGATGTGCCGACAGCAGAAATTAACTATAAATGTATAAGTAGAAGTTATCTTACTCCAGAGATAACAAGCAAATTTCAAAATAAAACAGCTCTTTGCTGGCGGGGGTGTGATGAAATTGGAACGATGGCGCACCTTTGGTGGACATGCCCCAAAATAAAACATTTTTGGAGTAAGATACTCGACCTAATAAAGGAAATCACAGGAATAGAAGTGCCAGAAGACCCATGGGAGGTCCTGTTTCATGGGGGTACGGGCGACATTAAAAAGTACAAGCAATCATTGGTCCCTCACCTCCTGAATGCAGCAAAGCGCACAGTCCCGAAAAATTGGCAGAGGAAGGAGAGCCCTGAGGTATGGGAATGGGTAGATGCAGTAGAAGAAACTTATTATTTAGAGACTAAGACAAGCTCAGAAGCAGAAGCAAGAAATACTAGCTCAGCGGAGTGGGAACGCTGGGTGAAATTTAAAAAAACGTGGTGTTGTATTTAAGAATTAGTGACTGGAGTAAAACAAGGAAGAAGGAAATTGACCTTGGAGAGATGGGATGGGGGGATGGGGGGGGGAGGGGGGGGGTTAAATAGATAAGGAAGGAATTGTTGTCCTTCAGTTAATGATAAACCGCTACACATGAAATAGGCTTCAGATTATACATGTCACATATCTGGTTTTAAAGAAATTGTTCCTTTTTGATATGTCAAGAGTCACAATGATGAGACAAAAGAGAGTGGGCTGGTTTACAAATGAACTGCAAAGTTGATTTAATGCCTATCTGTATGGTCGACTGAATGTGACACAAGAAAAAAAAAAAAAAAAAAAAAGAAATGGGCACTCTGCTACACCATGAAAAGACAGCAGCTTTCATTGATGACGCAATGGAGAAAATGAGCACAGATAAAAGTATCAAGGTTTCCACTATCTTTCGATGATCTCAAAGTGGGATTTATTAGATATGATAGTTATTAGATTATATTAGCTTTAGTGACCAGCTTGGGAATCTGAGAAAATATTGATAAGTAATAAAGATCTAAACATCCTATACTTTACACTATAGTGCCTATTTCCATCCAACTTATTTGAGTAGGAACTTCTCTAAATATCCCTTGTGACCAAATACTGTAAGTCCTTGAATGTTTTTATGTGACAAAGTTTTATGTGACAGTTTATATGTGTCTTTTCAGTCTATAAAAAAGCAAGTCTAAAGAAATTCAGGAATCCGCATTCTGCACAGCTTGAAAATATCACTTTTTATAGAAATAATCAGCCTTTCAATAGACCGTTTTAACCTATTAGGACTGCTGAGCTCAATAAACATTTGGATTCTATTAGTTTTTCCCATCAAATTAAAAATTGATCATGCAAATATCCAATCACCAGGTATAACTGAACACAGATAAAGATAATATGATTTACTAATAGACTAACATGGAGCACCCGTTCACGTCCGCCGACAAAACTGACAGGCGGACCTGAACGGTCCGTTCGAGTGAAAGGGGCCTAACAATACCAGTCACTTCTAAGCCTAGAGTCAGAATCAATTACTAAAGATCAATTCCAGGTATGGATATTTTATAAATAGTTACATTGGTCCAGCTAGACCAGTAACTATGAATTAAACAGTAAATGGCCCAGAATACCTGGAATTCTTCTTTAAAATGGAACTTTAGGCTCCAAAATTAAAATAGGCAGACAAGAATGATTTTTAATGCTAAAAAAAATTGAAAAAAATAGTAAAAATACTTACCTGCCTGTCTGCTCCTGTACAGTAAGCTGAGCAAGCGCAGCTCACTGCACAAATTCGGCAATGCTGAATCTAATTGAACACCCGCGCATACTTGGGAGTGACATCATCTCAGCCTAGCCAATGATAGCCGCTGGCGACCGAGACCTGGAAGCTGGCCACCCGAAGATGTCAGCGGCCGGTGGTGAGTTCCAAAAATGGAGCATCTCTGAATTAAAGGTGAGTATAGTTCTGTTTTATAGAGGAACTTCACCCTTATCATAAAAATTACAACAAGGTCAACTTTAGAAATCGTTGGTATTAGCAAATTACAACAGATATTTATAGATAATAGCAGGTTTTTTTTTTTTTCCTCTCTATTTTTCTTACAATTTCACAAAGGACAGATGACTCCATCTCCCCTCCTGGAATTCAAAAGCGCAATACGTATAAATGCATTGCGGTTTTAAAGTGGTTTACCAGGGTTATGAGGAATGATCAGATGGTGCTGCCAGCTAGTCCCAGAGGCGATCAAAGAGTAGATTGTCTTTTATCGCCTCTATGGCCTTGAAGGACTGGATCAACATCATGATGTCACCTCTGGTCCAGGCTGGAAGTAAACTTTTTTTTTTTTTTTTTTTTTTTTTAAGCAAAACATTTTTTATTTTAATTTTTTTATCTTTTGCTTTTTTTTTTTTTTTCCTTGTCAAAAGAAGTTTTCTGAGTATACAATATTATAAAGATACATAAAGTAAGTTTACAAGGATCTATAAAGTAAGCTCATTGTTTTACAGTAGGGTTTATATAGGTAAATATCATGAAATTTCAAATATTAAACATTGGGTTCACGTAAACCTAAATTAAAGATATATATCATTTCCTTAGTTACTTTTGTAGGTATTTAAATGATTTATACCTACTATACATATTGTTTACAGGTAGAGTGTATATAGGTCAAATAAATTCTGATAATGAGCTTTAATCGTAAGGTGGAGAAAAGGAAAGAGAAAGAAGAAAAAGGGTAGAAAGGCAGAGGTATGGTCCACAAGGTTGTCCCGCTCGTCAGTTTATTATTCTTTTTAGTTCTCTTTGAAGCCTTAGAATGGGTGTCTCTGTAAGTCATTTAATCTGTTACCATGGCAACAGGACAGAATCATTGAAATTTAACAGGAACTGTTGTTTTATCCAAGGATGCCAAAGTTTTTCAAATTTTGGAATTTGATTTTGATCGATGGCTACCATCTTAGCATGGGACATTGTATTATTCATTCTGTGAATTGTTTCTGCTAGTACCAATGTAGGAGATTTCCATGCCTTGGCCACTGTTTGTTTTGCAGCCGTTATTAGTTGGATCATAAGTTTGAATTGAGAGAGTGTTAACCATTCCGGTTTTAGATTAAGTACAGCTATATATGGATCTGGTTGTATTATTTTTTTAAATATTTTACATGCAATCACGAAGACTTCCTTCCAGAAGGTTTGGATTACTGGGCACGTCCACCATATGTGTAAATGTGTGCCTATTTCTGGGCATCCTCGAAAACAAAGAGCTGAGGTATTAGGTGATTATTTTGCCACTCTAGTGGGTACAAGGTACCAGCGAGTTAGAACTTTATAATTTGTCTCCAGTGCTAAAATGTTGGGTGAAGATGACTTAGATGTGAGCCATATGTTAGACCAGTCCGTGTCTTCTAAAGTTCGTCCCAGGTCCTCCTCCCACCTCTGAATGGAAGAGGGTCTATTAAGATTTACTACTCCATATAATTGATTATAAAGTGATGAAAGTGATGAAATTGTACCTTTAGCAAATGGATCTTTTGTACAGATTGATTCAAAAATGGATAATTGGGATAATGGTGTATCCTCTTTAGGAATGGTGTATAGAAATTTTTGATTTGGAGATATCTAAATATCTCAGAGTTTGGTAGATCATATTTTTCTCTAAGCGATGGGAATGAAAGGAATGATTTAGATGCTATGAAGTCATTTAGTGTCTGAATGCCTGATGTTGTCCAAGCTTTAAAAGAATTTGGGTAGATCCATGCCGGATAAAAGGCCGGATTTCTGATAAAAGAAAGGAGAGGATTGTGTGGAGATTGTAACTGATATTTGGTTTTTAGTTTATCCCAGAGAGATAAGAAGGGTTTAGTTATGGGATTATGAATTTTAAAGCGGTCTTTAGGATCAAGCCATAACAAGTTTGATATTAATAGAGGGTCATTTTCTGAAGCCTCTATAAATACCCATAATGGGATTTCCTGTTTTGCATGGTATTTGGACAGACTGGCCAAATGTGCTGCTCTGTAGTAGTTAGTAAAATTAGGGTATCCCAGGCCTCCTTTATTTTTGGGAAGATGTAGTGTGTGTGTATAGGTATACGTGGTTTAGAAGAGCCCCATATAAACGAAGTTGCTCTTTTTTGTACTATTTTCAAAAAATAGAAAGGAATTGGAATAGGGAGGACTCTGAATAGATAAAGCAATTTGGGTAGAATAGTCATTTTGATTGCATTAATCTTCCCTATCCAGGATAAAGGAAGTTGCGACCATTGTTTTATTAGATTTTTGATCTGTCTTAATACAGGAGGATAATTGGTTGAGAATAAGTCAGAATGAGATGCTGTTAAATGAATTCCAAGATATGGGATTGATTTTTCTGCCCATGTGAATGGGAGTGCAGCCCTAGCCGGGATCAATTCCATGTTTGTGAGCGAAATATTAAGCACTAGGCATTTCTTAGGATTAATCATAAGGCCAGATAGGGCTGCAAATCCATCAAGAGCTGGTATTAAGTTAGGACCAGAGACCTGTGGTGATGATAGAAAAAGTAATATATCATCTGCAAATATACATACTTTGTGTGTAATACCTCCTACTTCAATGCCAGTTATAGTTTGGTTTGTTCTGATGTATTGGGCCATGGGTTTGAGTATAAGGGCAAATAATAAGGGAGATAATGGGCAACCCTGTCGGGTACCACTTTCGATATTAAAGGCATCAGATTTGTATCCAGCATATTTTATATAAGCTTTGGGTTTATTATATAATGCTTTGAACCATGTTAAAAAGTGGGGTCCAAAACCCCATTTTTGTAATGAATATTGCATATATTGCCAGGATACTGTGTCAAATGCCCTCTTAATATCGAGAGATAGAAAACATAAAGGGATTTTCCGTTTTTTAGCAATATGTGCCAATAACACTGCCCTGTGTATATTATCGCCTGCCTGTCTATTTGGCATGAAGCCTACTTGATCTCTATGTATTAATTTTCCTATAATGCTATTGAGGCGTTTTGCTATTATTTTTGCTAATAATTTAATATCAAGGTTTAACAGAGAGATAGGCCGATAATTCGCACAGGAAGTATCATCAGAAAGGGGTTTTGGGATCATACAAACAATTGCCATTAGTGTTTCTTGCCGAAAAGAATGTCCATCTAGAAGTTTGTTAAAAGTTTCAGTGAGAATGTGAGAGGGTATTTCTGAGAATGTTTTATAGTATAAAGCCGAGTAGCCGTCTGGGCCTGGTCTTTTGTTAAGTTTTAGGTCTTTTATGGCGTTAGCAACTTCATCTATAGTTATAGGCTCATCCAAACTGCTTTTTTGATTCTGAGACAACTCAGGTAAGGTTATTTTTGAGAAGAAGGATTCAGCCTCTGTAGGATTAAATTCATTGTTTGTCTTGTATAAAGTTGCGAGATGTGAGTGAAATTTATGGACTATTTTAACTGGATTACAAGTATAAACATTTTTTGATAATTTCAAACGTATTGGTTTGAAAGATTTGTTAGTTGAATTTAATGCCCGAGCCAAATATGTACCTGGTTTGTTTGTATTCATGTAGAAATTGTGTTTGCAGCGTTTGAGGGATTTATCAACTGACTCAGTAAGAAATAGATCGTATTCCAATCTAGATTTTTCCAGATGAGATTTTGTACTCTGAGATGGATTATCTTGGAATGATATGTAGGCTGCATTAAAATTGAGTTCTAGTTTTTTTGCTAGATTTTTGCGTTCCCGTTTAAATAGTGCAATGTGTCTTTGTATTGTACCACGCAAGACAGGCTTATGAGCTTCCCACAGTGTTATTGGGGAAATGTCTGTTGTATTATTAATTGATATGTATTCCTTTAAAGCTTGTTCAATGGCCATCTGATGTAGTGGGTGTTTGAGCATTATGTCCGGTAAGTACCACGTTGGGTCATGCGCTTTTGGTATGGCTGAGGCTATAGTAGTGTATACTGCATTATGGTCAGACCACGGAATCGGAATTATATCTGATGCAATAATTTCTGGTATCATTCCTATTGTTAGAAAAATATGATCTATTCTGGTGAAGGTTTGATGAGGGTGCGAGAAATAAGTGAATGTCTTTTTCATTGGGTTACTTTCTCTCCACGAATCTACCAGAAAGGTAGAAAGGTACTGTTAATAACTTTGGTTTTGATGAAGATAGTTTGAATTATTTTGGGATTTTAACCCTTTTAGAGTAAACAATTACATATTTTATTCATATGTAACTGTTTAGATATGTTAACTCATAAAATTGAGGTTGTATTGCTTCAGATTAGAATAAACAAAAACATAGTTCTAGGAACTAGTTAGGTAATAATATATTTGTTTTAAGAAAAGAAAGAAAAAGCTTCCATTACTTCTGGATTATTGAACATATTTGTCCTAAAAAGTAATAAATCTATTGTTATTACCTGAAAATATATAACTGAACAAGAATTTCCTTATTTCACTTATATATGCTAAGGCTATATGAATCAGAAGTAATAAGATATATAACTGGAATGTAACATGATCCCACACAATGTGTGACTATCAGAATGCAGTTATATTCAGTTATAAATACAGGTTTTTTATAGAGAACCATCTCTTAGTATAATAAATGAAGAGATATCAGGAATTAGGATGTCAGTCCATTGAATCTTCTTGGTCCATGGATGATGTGGCATAACGGCTTCTTTTGTGAGAATGATGATTCCCATTTTGTTCTGAAATTTTCTGGGTGCTACCTGAAGGTGAAGATGATGCCATTCTTCTGCGTGTGGGAGAGTTGCTGCTTGTGGGTTCTGTCAGATTTAATTTTAAAAGGGTTTGTTGTAGTTCATCTGCTGATCTGCTTCTGTAAATTGTACCTTGGTAGTTAAATCTGACTGAAAAGGGGAAGCCCCATTGATACATAATGTTGTGGCGTTGCAGTTCCATTAGTTGGGGTTTCATGGATCGTCTTTTAGTAATAGTAAGTTGGGATAGGTCAGCAAAAATTTGATACTTGTGTCCTTGAAAATTAAGTTCCTTTTTTTCTCTTGCAGCAATTAGTATTTGTTCTTTCGTTCTGTAATAATGAAATTTTGTGATTATATCACGTGGGGGTCCATCTTTCTTTTTGGCTGTGAGGGCTCTGTGTACTCTGTCCAGTTCTAAACGTTCAATAGGGATATCTGGCTTTAGTTTTTGTAATAGAACAGTAATAGTAGATTGCAGGTCTGTCACAGTTTCAGGTATTCCCCTTATGCGCAAGTTTGAACGTCTGGCTCTATTTTCGTAATCTTCAAGCTTAGTTTGAAGTATTAAATTCTCTTCTTTTACTTGTTCCAATTCTGTTATATTTTCTGTAATTTCAATTTCATCCATTTTTATTTCTAAGGCTGCGGTGCGGTTTCCCAGCTCTCTTATTTCTTTGGTTAGGCTTTTTGTTATTTGGTCTGAGGTTTGTTTTAAAGCCTTATGAAGCATCTTTTCAAATTGTAATAATATTACTGTGGATGCTGAGGAGGCTTGTGGAGAAGTTTGTGAGAGGATTTGTTCTATATCTGACTCAAATGGAGAGTCTTGCTGTGACATTCTCTGTCTGTGAGAGCGCCCTGATGCTGTACACTGTGAGGTGACTGGAGCTGCTTTAGTTGCAGTGAGTGCCTGTGAACTCTTTGTGAGGTGATTTTTTTTTCTGCCACAGCTTCCTCCCAGTACCATATTTTCTGCCCAAACTTTCACAGTTTGTTCCCTGGGGCAAAAAGGTTCAAATGGATACCTTTTGAGCCTGCAGGCTCCGCTTTGTCCTTCTCGTCTCTCCTCAGTGGTGCGGAGCTCTAACAATGCATGTCTGCTCCGCTAGACTCTGCCCATCTCCCCATCTTATCTTTTGCTTTTAACGGAGAGATTTGGGTATTTTTGACTCCAGATCTCTCCATAAAGAGGACATGTTATCCTTATTTTCATTACAAGGCATGTTTACATTTCTTGTATGAGAATAAAAGTGTTAACAAAAATAAAATAAAGAGACAGTGTAAAATAAATAAGATTTTTTTTTTAAAGTGTCCCCATCCCTCGGTGCGAATGCACAGAAGCGAATGCATACATGAGTCACACACGCATATGTAAACTGTATTCGCACCACTCATGGGAGGTTTCGCCGCGATTGTTAGAGTGAGAGCAATAATTCTAGCACTAAACCTCCTGTGTAACTCTAAAGAGGCAACCTGTAAAAAATGTTTAACGCATCGCCTATGAATATTTTTAATTACCGTAGTTTGTCTCCATTCCATGAGCGTGCGCAATTTTAAAGCATGACAGGTATCTATTTACTCGGCATAACATCATCTTTCACATTGGAGTATATATTATGTCTTTTTAAAATTTAATTAAAGTCAATATTTTCCAAAATAATTGTGCTTGCAAAAGCCTTGCGCAAATTCCGTGTGATATAAAAATTGCAACGATTGTCATTTTATTCCCTAGGATGTCGGCTAAAAAAAATATATATATAATGTTTGGGCGCTATAAGTAATTTTCTACCACAAAATACTGATTTAACCACTTCCCATCCAGGCCAATGACATTTCTCTCCTACATATAAAATTCATCTTTTTTTTTGCTAGAAAATTACATAGAACCCCCAAATATTGTATTTTTTTTTTAGCAAATACTGTAGAAAATACAATGGCGGTCGTTGCAACTTTTTATCTCGCACGGTATTTGCGCAGCAATTTTTCAAACACTTTTTTTTTCATGCTTTTTAAAAAACAAAACTTTAAAGATAGTACAATTTTTTTGCATAATGTGAAAGATGAAGTTACACCGAGTAAGTAGATACCTAACATATCACGCTTAAAGATTGCACACGCTCGTGGAATAGTGCCAAACTTCGGTACTTAAAAATCCCCATAGGCGACGCTTTAAAATGTTTTACTGGTTACATGTTTTGAGTTACAGAGGAGGTCTAGCTCTAGCTCTAATGTTCGCGGCGATACCTCACGTGTGGTTTGAACAACGTTTTCATATGTGGGCGGGACTTACGTATGCGTACGCTTCTGCGTGCAAGCACACAGGGACAGGGGCGCTTTAAATTATTATTTTTTCTACTTTTCTACACTTTAAAAAAAAAAAAAAAAGATCACTTTTATTCATATTACAAGGAATGTAAACATCCCTTGTAATAGGAATATGGCATGATCGGTCCTCTTGACAGTGAGATATGGGGTCAATAAGACTCTCAGCTTCCCAGCTGAGGCGGCACCATTAGTTTGAATGAAGAGGCCGGGCGAGACGTCATAACATCGCGCCCGGCCTCTGAAAGATTATAGAGACTCCGGCGACCATCCGGTCCGCCGGAAATCTCTATGGTCACCATCAGGGGCCAGTAGATCCTGTCTCCGACTCACCGATGGAAGCAGTGAGTTGGTAGAAGCACCAGAGGGTGGCGGGAGGGGGGATGTCCCCTCTCACTGCCCGTAAGAACAATCAAGCAGCGGAACAGCCACTATGATCGTTCTTATGGTGTAAGGAATCGCCGGCTGAAAGCTGGAAAGCTGCAGGCATCATTCAGATATACCCGCACAAAGTCAAGGACGTCATATGACATATCTTGGGCGGGAAGAGGTTAAACTTGTAAACAAAAAGTGCCAAAAAAAGTCTGGCTAGAAATCTGGGTCTGCATCCTGGAACATGTGAAAAAAAAAATTTAATAGTAATAAAAATAATTAAACAGAAAATTGTACTGTAGCACGCGGATACTGCCACTGTATTCAACTCCAATGTAAGGTGAATGAAAAACTGGCTTCTGCTCAGATCCCAGCCCATTGGTGATACCCCTCTGACATGTTTCACCCACATTGGGCTTAATCGTAATCATATTATTTAAAAACATTATCTCTATAGAAATATGAACATGTCCCTCTATAGAATTAGGAACATATACATTTTATGCAGTGTACACACGGTCGGATTTTTCGAGCGGACTGGTCCGACGGACCGAGTCCGGCAGACAATCCGATCGTGTGTGGGCTTCATTGGACCTTCAGCGGACTTTTGCAATCGAAAATCTGACGGACTTTAGATTTGGGACATGCTTCAAATCTTTATGTCGTAACTCCACCGGACCCAGAAATCCGCTCTCCTGTATGCTAGTCCGACGGACAAAAAACGATGCTAGGGCAGCTATTGGCTACTGGCTATCAACTTCCTTATTTTAGTCCGGTGTACGTCATCACGTACGAATCCGTCGGACTTTGGTGTGATCGTGTGTAGGCAAGTCCGTTCGTTTAAAAGTCTGTCGGAAGTCCGTCAAAAGTCAGTTGAAAGTCCGTCGGAAAGTCTGTCGGACCAGTCCGGTTGAAAAGTCCGCCCGTGTGTACGCGGCTTTAAGCTATATAAACCAACACAGTAGAGTCTGGAGGTCACAGATACAAGAAAACAGCATATGAAATTCATGGCTTGAGCATTCAGGGCACAGGTGTAGTCATTAGGCTTTAGCCATTGTACTCAAAATGGCAAAAAATTATTATCAAATTATAAATAAAGTTTGTGAAATTACCATATTATGACATAACTTTTAACGCTCCTTCCTATAATTCTTTTAATTTACTTTCTCCTTTCATAAGGCATGTAAGGCTCATAATCAAAACAGCTAAAACTAAATAGTAAAAAATTTATGACCACGTCTGTTCTGTCCCAAATAGCTCTGTGTTAGTGTTTTAATGATACTAAGTAAAATTTCCTCTTTTTCATCATAGTACAGCTTGTTTTCTTTTCTCAGGGCAATTATTAATCAATAACAATAAACAGCGTTGATGCACTCCAAGGTGGAATGGGGTAACTTAGGGATTCAGATTTTGATTGGCTTATTCATTAATTATAATATTCAAGAGACATTTATTTGCAAAATGCATTTTGGTTGTGCAGCTACTGTTTTCCTAATGCGTGCTTTGCCGCATTTCATTAATAAATGTCAACAGCTGTTTAATGGTATAGAGACCTGATGTTCCCCTCATGTATCACTGAATAGGCATGCTGATTCTCCTACCTAAATCTGAACACATTAACAGAAATCGTCCATCTAATGATGGGATGAAAGTTAAATAGAAATAAATGGTTCAGAAAGTGCTTTCTGTTAATTGAAATATATTCACACAGATCAACCCATCCATTACAGTGTATGCCTGAACTACACAAGAATTTTGCTTACAGCGTGTCTAAATAGCTAGGAATTCAAACGTGTTTGTTGAATTGCCCTTTGCTTGGTTATTACATAACCTGTAATTCCCTCACTATGAAGATTAATGATCTTTGTAATCCAAATTAAAAAATGAACTACTCTAAAACAGATCTTTCAAGAAGTTCTGCCTAATAAGAAAAACAATAATAATAACATGAACAGGATTAGAAAATCAACTTAAAAACAAATAATTTGGAGTTTATATTCTGATACCTTGGTCATACTTTGGGCAATTGGAGGAAAAATTCAGAACCTTCATTGGTTTTCATCACTGGGTGGCACATCAATTGTTTTTTTTTTTTTTTAACAATCAAATGAAATTCGTTTAAAGGTATAACAAGGGGTTAATAAGGGTTTATTTGAAGCTTGCAGGCCTCCATTTGTTGGTAGCCATCCTCCAAGTCCCAGAACTAACATATTTTAAACATCAACTAAACATGTTAAACATTTTACACGCACATGAACTTTAATGGCATCCCAGTCCGTAGGTTTCAGTAGTGAGTTGGCCCACCCTTTGCCACTATAACAGCTTCAACTCTTCTGAGAAGGGTGTCTGCGAGGTTTAGGATTGTGTCTATAGGAATGTTTGACCATTCTTCCAGAAGCGCATTTGTGAGGTCAGGCACTGATGTGGATGAGAAGGCATGGCTCGTAGTCTCCGCTTTAATTCATCCCAAAGGTGTTCTATCAAGTTGAGGGCAGGACTCTGTGCAGGCCAATCAAGATCCTCCATCCCAAACTTGCTCATCCATGTCTTTATGGACCTTGCTTTGTGCACTGGTCCAAATCATTTGGTGGAGGGGGGATTATGGTGTGGGGTTGTTTTTCAGGGGTTGAGCATGGCCCCTTAGTTTCAGTAAAGGTAACTCTTAAGGTCTCAGCATACTCAAGACATTTGGACTATATTCATGCTCATAACTTTGTTGGAACAGTTTGGGGATGGCCTTTTCCTGTTCCAACATGATGGCGCACTCGTGCACAAAGCAAGATCCATAAAGATATGGATGAGGACGTTTGGGGCGGAGGAACTTGACTGGCCTTCACAGAGTCCTGACCTCAAACCGATAGAACAACTTTGGGATGAAATAGAGAACAGACTGAGAGCCAAGCCTTCTCATCCTACATCAGTGCCTGACCTCACAAATACGCTTCTGGAAGAATGGTCAAAAATTTCCATAGACACACTCATAAACTTTGTGGACAGCCTTTCCAGAAGAGTTGAAGCTGTTATAGCTATAAAGGGTGGGCCAACTATATATATATATATATATATATATATATATATATCGATATAGATATAGATATAGATATAGATATAGATATAGATATAGATATAGATATAGATATAGATATGTCTATAGTGGCAGACTATGCCCTGCCACTGTGAGTATAGGCAAAAGGCACACGAGATTCTCAAAGTTACATTTTGATGGGCTCCAGATTATTGTTTCTGAATGGAGAATACCAGCCTGTCAGTATTTCAGGGTTCTGTAATTCAGGATCTGGAGCTTGGAAACTTTGAAGAGATTTGGGTGGGAATAAGTCTCCAATCCTGTGTTCAGGTATTACTGGAGACTTGCAGGTTATGTGAGTGTCTAAGTGTGCACACTCGTTATAAGCGAGGCCTTACTAAAGCTCAGGGCTCCCACCAGGTGTATGTCTATTGGGTGATCCACGTAGAAGACAGTAATTGTCTTCCTGAGCACTGGTTCACAATGCAGCAATTTGGTATGCGATTTGACATGTCAAATCGCATGCCAAATCGGCGGCTATTGCCGGCAATGGCACCGATTCACAAAAGTAGTTTCTGTAGTACTTTTGGCTTTTGGGGTGTGATTTCAGAAACAGAAACCCACACAGATGTCTCTGAAATCGCCCCCGAAGTCAGGAATGACAGCGGGAATGAAATCGTATGAACTCACACGTTTTCATTCCCGCTGTCAGTGTGAACCTGTGCTTACCCACAGGCCTGGAAGAGTTTGGACAGCTGAGTGAGTCTGGAGGACTGGGAGAGCTGAGGTGCCTTGGTGAGTCCAGGGGACTGAAGGGAGTCTGAGTCTCAGTGGAGTGAGAGAGCCAGGGGTGCCAGGAGATTCCATACTGAGAGACCAGGGATTGGGCCCATGCAGATGGATGCTGTAGCTAGAGGCCAGGAGTGCCCAGAGAGCTGGGTCTGAAGGATCCTGTCAAGGTCAGGTGGGTTGGCATTTTCATTACCACTTTTGATAGTGGAAATCGCCTATGTGGGCAACTATTTTTGTGAACTTTACTTTCATTTTGTTTCATAAACCTCGGTCCGCAAGCACTTAGCTGATTTTGCACTGGCATGGACTCACTTAAATGCAATTACCACTAAACAATTCTTATATCTCTCTCTCTATATAGAGAGAGTGCTTTCAAAAGAGTGTATTAATCGCTTGCCGACCGCGCTATAGCCGAATGACGGCTGCAGCGCGGTCGGATAACTCTGGGAGGGCATACATTGACATCCTACCAGAATCCCACTCTTGCACACCCCCTGGGGCGCGCACCCAGGAACATCCATGACCACCGGGTCCAGAGGCCGTTTACCATGTGATCGCTTCGTCAAATGACGGAGTGATCACTAGTAAACAAGCCGGCGTCACGTCCGGTTCCCCTCTTCCCTCCCCTCCCCGTACCTATTGGTACAGTGCAAGGGGAGAGGGGAGAGATCGATGGCAGCATCACTGTGGGCTGGATGTGTAGTGCCCACAGCGCTGATATGTGCCCATTGCAGCCTCATGCAGCCATCCATCCATACACAGCCATCCATGCTCAGCATACCCATCCATACTCAGCATACTCATCCATCCATCCATGCTCACCCATCCAAACTCAGCATACTCATCCATCCATCCATGCTCACCCATCCAAACTCAGCATACTCATCCATCCATCCATGCTCAACCATCCATACTCAGCATACTCAGCCATCCATGCTCAGCTCACCCATCCATACTCATCCATCCATACTCATCCATCCATCCATGCTCACCCATCCATACTCATCCATCCATCCATGTTCACCCATCCATACTCATCCATACTCAACATACTCATCCATCCATTCATGCTCAGCCATCCATACTGAGCATACTCATCCATACTCAGCATACTCATCGATCCATTCATGTTGAGCCATCCATACTCAGCATACTCATCCATCCATCCATGCTCATCCATCCATACTCAGAATACTCATCAATCCATGCTCAACCATCCATACTCAGCATACTTAGCCATCCATGCTCAGCATACCCATCCATCCATCCATCCTCATCCATACTCAGCATACTCATCCATCCATCCATGCTTACCCATTCATACTCATCCATCCATGCTCACCCACCCATACTCATCCATCCATCCATGTTCACCCATCCATACTCATCCATACCCAGCAATCTCATTAATACTCAGGATACTCATCGATCCATTCATTCTGAGCCATCCATACTCAGCGTACTCAGCCATCCATACTCGGCATACCTATCCATACTCAGCATACTCATTCATCCATCCATGCTCAGCCATATTCATCCATCCATCCATGCTCAGCCATCCATACACAGCATACTCATCCATTCATCCATGCTCAGCCACCCTTCCATCCTCAGCAATACTCATCCATCCATCCATGCTCAGCCATCCCATCCACCCCCATCCATAATTAGCCATACCCATCCATACTCAGCCATACCCAGCCATACTTAGCCATACCCAGACATACTCAGCCGCACTCTGCCGTACTCTGCCGTACTCTGCCGTACTCTGCCGTACTCAGTCATACCCAGCCATACTCAGCCGTACCCAGCCATCCCATCTATACCCAGCCATATTCAGCCGTACCCATCCGTACTCAGCCGTACCTGGCCATACTCAGCCATACTCATTCATGCTCAGTCATTCCATCCATACTCAGCCATCCCCATCCATGGCTCATCCATCCCCATCCATGCTGATCCATGCCACATCAATTCTCATTCATGCCACTACAGTGACTCACAAAAGTGTAATAGGTAGTCAAATTAGATTTGAAACTTATGCCCTAAAACACCTGACGGTGCTCCCTGCATGTTGGGCCTCTCTATGTGGCCACGCTGTGGAAAAGTCTCACACATGCGGTATCGCCATACTCAGGAGCAGTAGGAGAATCTATTTTGGGGTGTAATTTGTGCTATGCATATGCTGTGTGTCAGAAATAACCTGCTAATAACAATTTTGTGGAAAAAAAAAGAAAAAAAAATCTTGATCGTGCAAAGAATTGTGGGGAAAAAATGACAACTTCAAAAAACTCACCATGCCTCTAACTAAATACCTTGGAATGTCTACTTTCCAAAAAGGGGTCATTTGGGGGGTATTTGTACTTTCCTGGCTTTTTAGGGTCTCAAGAAATGAGATAGGCCGTCATTACTCCAGGTGTGATCAATTTTCAGAGATTGGCACCATAGTTTTTGGACTCTATAACTTTCACAAAGACCAAATATTATACACTGATTTGGGTTATTTTTACCAAAGATATGTAGCAGTATAAATTTTGGCCAAAATATATGAAGAAAAATTATTGATTTGCAAAATTTTATAACAGAAACAAAGAAAAATACACTTTTTTACAGAATTTTCTGTCTTTTTTCTTTTATAGCACAAAAAAGAAAAAAAAAACAGCGGTGATTAAATACCACCAAAAGAAGGCTCTATTTGTGTGAATAAAAGGACAACAATTTCATATAGGTACAGTGTTGCATGACTGAGTAATTGACATTCAGAATGTGAGAGCACCGAAAGCTGAAAATTGGTCTGGTTAGGAAGGGGGTAAGTGCCCAGTGGGTAAGTGGTTAAAGCATATCAAAACCCAGATGTGGTGGCTGCATGTGTTTTATTTTTCACGCTAAGAACATTTTCAGCACATAAACACCTACCTGCTAATCTAGACAGAAATGCAGTGTTCTTGTCATTGTCCTGTGAGCTGAAAAGAAAGCACAAACATTCTTATATTTCCTGTGTAAACTAGTTCCATCAATCCACCATATAATAAATATTAAAGTGATTGTAAAGTCAGAAGGTTTTTTTTATCTTAATGCATTCTATGCATTAGGGTAAAAAGTGTTCTGTGTCCATCAGGCCCTCTTAGCCCCCCTAATACTTACCTGAGCCCCTTCTAGATCCAGCCATGTTGTAGGAAAGTCTCGACTGCCCGGGACTCCCCTCCTTATTGAATGAGACAGCAGTGCGGTGACATTGGCTCCTGCTGCTGTCAATCAAAGTCAGTCAGCCAATGAGAAGAGAAAGGGGCAGGGCCAGGCCATGGCTCCATGTCTGAATGGACACAGGGAGATGTGACTCACCTCGGGTGCCCCCATAGCAAGCCACTTGCTGTGGGGGTATGCAACAGGAGGGAGGGGCCAGGAGTACAGAAAATACACCCAAGAAGAGGAGGATCCAGGCTGCTCTGTGCAAAACCACCGCATAGGGGAGGTAAGTATAGCATGTTTGTTTTTTTTAACCTAAAAAAAAAAAACACGAAACTTTCCAACACTTTAATAAAGACAGACATATTTAAAGTCCAGCTTGTCTGACAAACATGGCTTCTTACATAGCTATAGTGGAGAAATGCATGCAGCCACAAAAGGACAGGAAGTGTGTTATTTGGTGAAGTTTGGTGTGTTATTTGATGAAGCTAAAAATACCAGTAAAAATAAATGGAAAAAACATAAAAGAAAAAAAAACAATGCAGCCATATCATCTAAGTTCTGATATATTACATTTTTGTTCTGGGATTTATGCTTGAATGAGAGAATGAGAGACTTGCGATGTACTTGGGAAGTAAAGAGAATGCCTTCAAGAAAAGGCTAATCTAAAGACAGTACTGGAAAGAGATCAGCATGTGCAGAGACTGCTCTGAAGAAAGGCTGTCATGTCCTGAGCAAAGACTACCCAGAATACATCATCATAGAGAGGAGCCACCATGTGGACAGAGATTTTTAAAATAAAATGATATGACTTGTTTCATCTCAAGTATATTTATCTACTTCAAAACCAAGCACTTTCACCCCCTTCCAGCCCAGGCCAATTTTCAGCTTTCAGCGCTATCACTTTGAATGACAATTGCGTGGCCATGCAACGCTGTACTCAAATTAAATTTTTTGCATTTTTTTCACACAATTAGAGCTGTCTTTTTGGTTGTATTTAATCACCACTGTTTATTTTTTGTTTGTTTTTTGCTAAATAAATAAAAAATAAATAAATAGAAAATATTGAAAAAAAGTGTTTTTCTTTGTTTCTGTTATAAAATTTTGTAAATAAATAATCGTTCTTCATAAGAAGGCCAAAATGTATACTACTACATTTATTTGATTAAAATAACCCAAACCAGTGTTTATTATTTATTCTGTAGAAAAGTTATAGTCCTCAAACTATGGTATATAGTTATACAGTATACCTGAAAATCGATCATTTCTGAAGTACTGACATCTCATTTGTCCAAAAATACCAGGATGGTACAAATAGTTCCAAAATGACCCTTTTTGAAAAGTAGACAATCCAAGGTATTTAGTAAGAGGCCTGGCAAGTTTTTTGAAGTTGTAATTTTTTGTTACAGTTTTTTTGAAAAGAAATAAAAAAAAAAACATTTTTTATCACATTTTTTTAAAAAAATACTGTCACTAGTGCAGTGCCATCATATAACTGGTGTGGTGGCGATCAGAGACACTGACTGGTCACAGTATGTAAAAAAAAAAAAAAAAAAATTGGAATAATTTTTTTTCAATTTTTAAAATATTTTTTCTTTCTTCTTCTTTTTTTTTTTTTTTTTTTTTTAACTTTTTTTTTTGCATACTGTGATCAGAGCAACACTGTGTTATTATAGTAACACTGTACTACTCTGGGAAGGATTGGTGGTAATATGATATCCACAAACACCAAACGGGGCTAATTGACCTCAGATCCCATCATGACATTCCCAGCTCGTGGGTAAACGAGTATGGCATGTGGGAATGCATATCAACTTAGGAAAAGTTCCAATGCAGGTAAGAGGGAGGTTGACTGCAAGTAGAGTTGCCACCTCATCCCTTTAAACCCGAACACTAATGCCCTGTACACACGGTCATATTTTCCGTCAGGAAATGTGCGATCGGAGCTTGTTATCGGAAATTCCGACCGTGTGTGGGCTCCATCGGACTTTTTCCATCGGATTTTCCGACACACAAAGTTTGAGAGCAGGCTATAAAATTTTCCAACAACAAAATCCAATCGCGTCAATTCCGACCGTGTGTGGACAAAGTGCCACGCATGCTCAGAATAAATTCCGGGACGGAACTGCTCGGTCCGGTAAAATTAGTGTTCGGAATGGATATAGCACTTTCGTCATGCTGCAATTTTTTAAAATGTTTAATGCAGCGCACTCTCTTCTTCTTTATAATGCTAGAAGAATTAAGTTGTTTTGCTGCTCATATTCACACAGACTTCTCACAAACTTCTTTCTTTATTATTTATTGTGATTTCATCATTATAATATTTTTATTTGTCACATCTACCGAAAAAATATAATTTTTTGGATGTTTTTATATTAAAAAATTTTTAAAGCCTGATCTTGGGTTTTATTTTTCATATTTTTTTTTTTTACTCCAGAATAGTTTTAGTATGTTTTGTGTGTCAAGTTACCACAACACCATTATTATCTTGTATTGTATTATTTAATCTCAAGGAGGTTGCTTGGTGTTGGTGTCTCTTGTTAATTTCACATTGTATTTTTGAAATGTACCTGCCTCCTCACAAACAAACTGTCCTTTTTGAAGGAAAACACACATAGGCGAGTATAATAAATCAAACCAAAAATTTATCAAGGGGTCATAACCAAAGAAAAAGGGAGGCAATGCTGGAGAAACAGAAGAAATTGGTGAAGCCTTTGGCCCCCAGGGCACACATCAATTATTTTAGATGACATGTATGTCCCCAGGCTGTGGTCATACAAGAGCCTGCATCTTTTGTCAGACCAGACTGAACCCAGGGCCTTCACTCTCTTGTCTTCCTTCCACGCTGTGTCTGTGGTGGTTGAGTTGTGGCAGGAGGAGGATGGTCCAACTCACTCAGGTGGGTATTGGGTGTGATTTCGCCCCTCAACACCTTATTTAATGTTTTATAAATGATTTCCTCATACATGAGGCGTTGGCCCTCCTGCATGTCCTGCAGTTTTGTGGCAGCCATAGAGGCAAAGGCCTCTTCACGAGTGGGGGTGGTTCTGAGGGACGCAGAAGCCTCCTAAATCAGCCTGAGTGCTGACTCCTCCACGTTACTCCCCTTCCTTTGTCTTTTGTTTGGAAGGCGGAGGGGAGGAACCTGCAATTCTGTGAGGCTCCTACTGGGCCCGGCCACCTCCTGGCTGACTCTTACCCCTACCTCCTCCTGGCTGTCACTAACCCCTGCCTCCTCCTGGCTGCCGCATTCCACAGCCTCCTCCTGTGTGCCATATTCCACAGCCTCCTCCTGGCTGAGGTCTTCCTGTGTATGAAAAACGGACATAGTTTTAGTTTTTTCTTCATCAATCACCCACAATTTTCATCTCATGACTGTTGCAAATTGAATGTTAACAAATATAACAGATTATCATTTTGAGCCCAGCATTTTTCATTCTTGTCCCAATTATTTTTGCCCACTACTGTCTATTGATATGTAAAACACTTTATTAAATCAGCAATTAGTGATCAATAATAACATCTAGTAAACATCATTTATTTATTGACAGAAATCTGTAGATCAATGCTATACCTGGTTTAAGCTGGGCTCCTCCACTTCTTCCTGGCTGGAAGTCCCAGGTTGGACATCGGAAGCCTCAGCTGGAGTGGAAGATAGGGTGGAAGGAAGAGTGAAAGGAAGGGTCGAGAGGGATTCCCTGACTTCAGTCTGGTCTGACAAAAATCGCAGTCTCTCATAGTACCACAGCCTGGGGACATAAATGTCATCTGCTGCAGCTCCGGATCTCTGGGAATCCTGGACCTTCTTGCGCTTCCTAAGATAAGTGCTCCTCAGGCCACCAGTTTTGGCTTTAAATAGAGGATGGTTGCTGTGGGGACCACCGGCTTCACCAACTCCAGCAGTTTCTCCAGTGCTGCCTGCCTCTTTTGTTTATGATTATAATGCAGGTGTTTGACCTGCCATAGACAGGGCAGCTCCCTGTACTTGTCTATGAACAGGGGGAGAAAGTTGTGGTCACTGAAGCCATCCATTTTATCTGCAATACACAAAACAAACCCTAATGTCAGGCTAAAGTCGCCTAATCTTGTCCCAATATAGGCCTCAATCTCTGAGCAGTATAGGCCCAAGTTTAAATGTTACCTTCGTTATCACGATCGGCGCTTCCGATACTCCTTCCTCTGCTCACAGATCGTACTTACTACGCACGCGTGTTACGCTTTATATACACTGCGCATGCGTGAAACTCACGTTCTTTCTAGTCTATTCCCCGCCCCTTCTTGTTCGGCGCAGTGGGGAAGACCACATGGAGGAGACACAACAGGTGCATGCTAATAGCAGCAACGAGGAGGAGGAGGAAAGCCCGGAGCCAGAAACGGCACAATCCCGGAGGAGACGATTTAAGGCCTCAAATATGGCCTTTGTAGAGATGGTGGAGATGGTCGACATACTGAAGAGGGCTGACTATGAAGGGAAGTATGGACCTTACCCCATCCCCAATGTGAGAAAGGCCAAGATCATGGCGAAAGTTGTGAAGAGTCTGCACCGTAATTTTGGGGTGCGGCGATCCAAGGATCAACTCAGGAAGCGGTGGTCGGTCCTCAAATTAAGGGAGCACGATCAGTATAGAAGGGTCAGGAGAGTGCTTCAAAAAAGTAAGTAGTTGTCCTGTGTTCCTATCGTTATTTTTATAACAAATCAAAATGTGATCTCGCGCAGTGATCTCATACCCTGGGAATAATTTCCTCTAGGTAAAATGTGTTTGAAATAGGATAACACAATATGTGTGGTTAAGATAGTGGCATAAAATTAATATTTTACATAAGTGTATACCCTGGGAAGGAGATGAAGGACCCTATGAAGAAATCTAGGTATTGTCCCATTCTGGATGTTAGGGAGTCTATCCCGTTAACTATTGGTCGTCCTGGGGGATTCTCTTTACATTTGTGTATTTTAGGGACTGTATAGATGATTGGGATTCTACAGGTTTCTGGTATTAAATATCTGGATTCTTTCGAATTCAGGATATCTCGCTTGACTCCCAATTTTACCAAGAGTTCCAGTTCTTTTTTGTATCTGGTGGTGGGATTCCCAAGTAACTTGATATACATGGTTTCATCTTGTAGTTGTCTATTTAACTCTTTCAAATACTGTTCCTTCGACTGTAATACTATTGCACCTCCCTTGTCTGCTGGACGTATAATTATGTCTTTTCTCTCAGTTAATAATTTAATACCTTTTTTGATATGTATAGGGTCTGTAACCTTCCTGAGTTTTAGAGATTCCAAATCTTGTAGAACCAGGTTTTTAAAGACCTCTATGTGCTGGTTATTAGGCACTTGTGGGTTGTATATTGAGTTGTTCCGTAACGTGCTATATGTTGACATCTGACACTGGTCTATTATTTGATCTTGTGGTTTCCAAGGGTTATTCATTAGATATTTCTTGATGTTAATCTTTCTGATATATTTCTGTATACCTATGTATGTGTCAAATTTGTTAAGACTTTTCATTGGTGCTTGTTTCAGGCCTTATCCAACACTGCTAGTTCTTCTGGGGTGATGGATATTCCACTCAGGTTAACTACATTTTCTCCTACTACTCTCTTTTTCTTTTTGAGTCTCTTCCCTGCTCGGTGTCCTCTCTTCGTTCTGGAGTGTTAACGCATAGGGATTGGCCAGAGCGAGACAAACACAGGAAGAGAAGTGAGAGTGCGCTGTAAGCGCCACACTAGCTCAGTTTACTGTATCTGCTTTTTATCTTATGTTTCAAAGTAAGAGTCCACTTTTATTACTCAATAAATGTCCCCATAATTCAATATACTACACCAGTGGAGCCCCCTTTCTTCTCTCCCTTCTTTTACCCTCAATACCGGGCTGATTATACCGGAGCTATTTTAGGAGTCACAGCAGGGGATCCTGGAGGAGAGATTCACGACCAGCAGCACTGACCTACAGTAGTGACAACATCCATGGACCATTATTCACAAAAGCTATGACAGCACAGCTTTGAGGTGAGAGTTCTGAGAGACCATATTTACAGAAAGTTTTAAAGGGCAACACTACTACATTTGATTGTTAAGAAACCTTTTATTGAATCCACATCATACCCTTATTTAGGACTTCCTATTACAGTTCATCCATCTTTAAGGACCTAATCCATCCATTTATCACTTATTTGGACTATTCACTTTATATTATACTTTATGTATTGGTATTTTTGCTAGCACTTACTAGTTATGTAATAGCATATATGTGTATTAGCTGATTATTTATTATTAGTTTATTTTTAAAAACATTTTATACACTTATGTAAATAACTTTACGTCACTATTTTTATCCACACATTTTGTGTTACCCCATTCCAAACACATTTTACCTAGAGGAAATTATTCCCAGGGTATGAGATCACTGTGCGAGATCACATTTTGATTTGCTACTCTTATTTTTATATGTGTCACAGTACACATTTGAGATTTTGCTGCATTTATCTTATATATATATATTTTTTTATACGGTAGTGATAGCGAGAAGGACACCTAACACTAGTTATTTTTATAACATTTGTGCTGCTCCATGTGCTTTTCTTTACTGTTGTACAGTTTAAAATGGCAACTTTCATGTTCATGGACACATTATTCGTTCGTAGGAAACATTGTTCGTTCGGCCAATAAAACACCATGTTTTGTCCAGATGCATTTTAATACATTTTTTATGGCCTACTTCTCTTAAAATAATTTTGGTGTCTAGATGGGTTTGTAACTAGAATGAAATGCAAACTAGATTCTGTGTAAGGAAAGGACACTCAGCAGCTGTTTACACATCTGGATGCTGGAGCACTAGTGTGGGACACAAGAACACCCTTTTTATTAGGGGGTCCCACACAGGTAATCCAGTGTATACTATAGAGGTGTCTCCATCAGTGAAGCTTGTACAAAACAAGAGATGGATGCCTGCATATTTATAATACATGGTGTTTTTTTTTCTATATTTTTAGGTGATCGTGATGTTGTGGATGAAGGTCATTTCATCAGTAAAAGTGCCCAGATCCTGATCGGGGAGATCATGGGGTGTAAGAGGGACTTGGAAAACATCAAGCAAAACATCAATAATGTTCAAAACAAAATGAAGAACATAGTTACATAGTTACATAGTAGGTGAGGTTGAAAAAAGACACAAGTCCATCAAGTCCAACCTATGTGTGTGATTATGTGTCAGTATTACATTGTATATCCCTGTATGTTGCGGTCATTCAGGTGATTATCTAATAGTTTCTTGAAACTATCAATGCTCCCCGCTGAGACCACCGCCTGTGGAAGGGAATTCCACATCCTTGCCGCTCTTACAATAAAGAACCCTCTACGTAGTTTAAGGTTAAAACGTTTTTCTTCTAATTGTAATGAGTGGCCACGAGTCTTATTAAACTCTCTTCTGTGAAAAAGTTTTATCCCTATTGTGGGGTCACCAGTACAGTATTTGTAAATTGAAATCATATCCCCTCTCAAGCGTCTCTTCTTCAGAGAGAATAAGCTCAGTACTCGCAACCTTTCCTCATAACTAAGATCCTCCAGACCCTTTATTAGCTTTGTTGCCCTTCTTTGTACTCGCTCCATTTCCAGTGCATCCTTCCTGAGGACTGGTGCCTAGAACTGGACAGCATACTCCAGGTGCGGCCGGACCAGAATCTTGTATAGTGGGAGAATTATCGTTTTATCTCTGGCGTTGATCCCCCTTTTAATGCATGCCAATATTCTGTTTGCTTTGTTAGCAGCAGCTTGGCATTGCATGTCATTGCTGAGCCTATCATCTACTAGGACCCCCAGGTCCTTTTCCATCCTAGATTCCCCCAGAGGTTCTCCAACCAGTGTATAGATTGCATTCATATTTTTTCCACCCAAATGCATTATTATACATTTTTCTACATTGAACCTCATTTGCCATGTAGTCGCCCACCCCATTAATTTGTTCAGGTCTTTTTGCAAGGTTTCCACATCCTGCGGAGAAGTTATTGCCCTGCTTAGCTTAGTAAACGCAAATACAGAGATTGAACTGTTTATCCCATCCTCCAGGTCGTTTATGAACAAATTAAATAGGATTGGTCCCAGCAAAGAACCGTGGGAACCCCAATACCCACCCCTGACTATTCTGAGTACTCCCCATTTATCACCACCCTCTGAACTCACCCTTGTAGACAGTTTCCAATCCATGTACTCACCCTATGGTCCATGCCAACGGACCTTATTTTGTACAGTAAACGTTTATGGGGAACTGTGTCAAATGCTTTTGCAAAATCCAGATACACCACGTCTACGGGTCTTCCTTTATCTAGATGGCAACCCACCTCCTCATAGAAGGTTAATAGATTGGTTTGGCAAGAACGATTCTTCATGAATCCATGCTGATTACTGCTAATGATACTGTTCTTATTACTAAAATCTTGTATATAGTCCCTTATCATCCCCTCCAAGAGTTTACATACTATTGATGTTAGGCTAACTGGTCTGTAATTCCCAGGGATGTATTTTGGGCCCTTTTTAAATATTGGTGCTACATTGGCTTTTTTCCAATCAGCTGGTATCATTCCAGTCAGTAGACTATCTGTAAAAATTAGGAACAACGGTCTGGTAATCACTTGACTGAGTTCCCTAAGTACCCTCGGATGCAAGCCATCTGGTCCTGGTGATTTATTTATGTTAAGTTTCTCAAGTCTAATTTTAATTCTGTCCTCTGTTAACCATGGAGGTGCTTCCTGTGTTGTGTCATGAGGATAAACACTGCAGTTTTGGTTACTGAAGCCCCCCGATTCACTCATGAAGACTGAGGAGAAGAATAAATTCAATACCTTCGCCATCTCCCCATCCTTTGTAACCAGATGTCCTTCCTCATTCTTTATGGGGCCAATATGGTCTGTCCTCCCTTTTTTACTGTTCACTTTCTATATAGATGGTATTTTAAACATATTTGAACACACCTTGCAATGATGTATGTAAATGTATGTTGTTTTATTATTTACATAAGTATGTTGTTTTAATACTTCTTGATGCTATATTCAATTTGAGGGCTCCTGATTGTTTGCTGGTTCTTGTTCTGGCATTACAGTACATGGTTGCCCATATCCAAGATGGCGCCGCGTGTTTCCTTTTACGGAACTCAAAGCGAGGCTTGGTATGTGTATTTAACGTGGTGGCTCAGCATGCTTCCCGTTCCCCATTGAAAACGTCAGCGTGTGATGAAGCGCGTCTGGGAGGGACGTGCTGACGTCACCACGTTTGCCCTGTGAGGACGGGAGTTTTGTTTGAGTGCCGGCCGGCTCCATTTTCTCGCCTGTTTTTAACTTCATTCATGTAAGTGCAATTTCTATTAGAATAAAGTGGATTATACAGTATTACACTATTGGGCATTTTTCACTTCATATGTACCGCTGAGCTTGGGCTTGACTGGCTAGGACAGATCTACGCCACTCCGGATAGGAGCCTGTGTATGCTCTATTCTACTTGCCTACCTTGTGAGGATGTCTGGTAAGCTGAATATCCCCTAGGATTCGCTGGTGTGTTCCCACCCTATCTGCACGCTTAGTTGTGTGACACTTTGCCTGTATAATTTATCATCTGGTAAGCAGCATGTGCATGCGATAAGCTATCTGTTATTGGTCCGTTTTTCTCTTTTCAGGTTTATCAATACATTTTTTGGGTGATTTGGTACAGTTGTAATATTTTCTGATTTGAGATTGGGGTTGCAATTCCTCTTATCTATTTCACCTCAATTCACATTTTTTTGCATGATTGCACGTTATTCACTCAACATCCATGGTTGCTGTGTCAACGTTGGATGATATATGATATCCATGATTTATCCTTTTTTGAGTGTTGCACTTTTTTATTTTTATTTTTGAGTTTTTTTTTTATATATCAGTATTACGCTATGCTTGTGTTATATTTTTTGGATATAAATCTTAACGGACTGGACATATGAGACGAGTGTGATCATCTTGACTCGGCTGGATCATCATTGTAAAAGGCCCTGGCTGGGTTTGAGCCACCCGCTCTTATTTGGCTTACATCTGGTAAGCGCAATATTTTGGTGTTTCCAGTCCAGTCCCTGTGCCGTTTATCACTTATCACATGGGAAGAAAATTATATGTTATTCATCTATATTAATTTCACCTTCCTTATTTTTGTGGACATTCATATGGGACTGCACGGAATATTTATTTATGCACTTTTTTAGCGCGGTTTTTTGTTTATTATTTTGTATTTGGTGTGCCACAACCGCAGCTTCTTCTTCTTTTTCTTTGCCAAGCAGTTTTTTCTTTTTGACTATGTATGAGTCCGGTGCCCTGAAAAGGGAGCGGCGCCCCAGCGCCCCTAATGGATCGGTCGTTCCTGGTAAGACCCCTTTCACATGGAGCGGACTCTGAAAAAGCAGATCCGCCTGCTCAGCGGGGTATCTGTCTGCTGATCCCACTGAGCAGGAGGATGACAGGTCCGTGTCCACTCCGCTGATGCAGAGTGGACACGGACACAGCTTGCTATTCTCTAGGGGGCAGTTGGATGGAAACAAACCGCCTGTCCATTTCCATCAGATGTCATCCAATCCCATCTGCTAGATGGATGGGGAATGGAATCTCCATCCGTCTGTTTTTAGCGGACTGGATCAGATGCAAGCGGTGTAAATGGACACATGTCTATTTACATCAGTCTCTCTATAGAGAACAATGGGTGGTCCGATTGGGCCCGCCTGAAAAATGGACAGGCAGACCCTATTGGTGTGCTTGTGTGAAAGGGGCCTAAGGCCTTGTTCACACAGGGCATACACAGTGTACCTTTACAGGGATGCACAGGAGTTCCATGCATCTCTGTGCAGGCCATCCCATTGATGTCATTTGGAATGTAGGAACAGAGCCGTTGCTCCCAATTTTACATCCATGTTGATCCGCATGCATGTCCCTGAGCTCACACTGTCTGCGTTTGGGGTCATGTACCCACACGGATGTCAGATTGGGAACAGCAGCTATGCCTGTGCAGTCGTTACATCCCAATTGACATAAATGAGACTGCCTGTACGGGGATGCACGGAACACCTGTGAATGAGGCTTTAGTACTAATTTAAGAAGGAATTTTGTAAGCTACGTTGTGTTTATGTGCAATATTAATGATGTTAGTCTATTTTTAGCGATATGATGAACATTTGCTCAATTATTGCAGGGCCCAAAAAATCGGTAGCACTTTTTTTCATTCTACTGGCCATGTGCTTTTAGAAAATGTCTAGTTTGAGGGATCTTTTCAAATTCTGAAAGCTGTAAGTGAAAAATGAAAACCTCCAGATTTTTTGTGAAATCTTTTGGATACGTTCGATTTTCACCATTTTGCAAAAAGGCGCAATTTAAAATTTACAAATATTTGTTATTTATTAACGCCATACAGGTTAAGCTTTTATATTTAGTAGGGATTTAGCAGGAATTTTGTAAAATTAGCTGTGCTATCTGCTAATAATGGTTTTAGTGCAGTTTTTGCCAATATATTGGTTCGATAAACATTTGTACAAATACCGCGGGGTCTAAAAAATCAGTAGCACCTTCTTTTTATTTTAGAGGTCATATGCTTTTAGAAAATATATGGTTTGGGGGGGGGGGGGGGTCTTTTACAAATCCTGAAAGCTATAAGTGAAAAATAAAAAACAAAGGAAAAATTGCAAGAACGGTCTGGTCACCTGAGTGTACAAAATGGAGCACAGGGCCTGGCAGCGAAAGGGTTAAAGGCCATTCTTTAAATACCCAGTGGGTAAAGAATTCAGATCTGCAATATAAATATGCAATTACCTATAAGTTTTACTCCTTTTAGAAGAGGCTTCATTGTATAGTAAACCTAAGAAAGTAGGATTGATGACTGCATTATTCTGTTCTGTATCTTCTGTACGCACTAAATTTCTTTACTCCTCCATAGTTGTTGTTTTTCAATTTGCTCATTCTTCTTAACATCAGCAACATGCATTTCTTGTGACACCTTGTAAAAAAAATCTTCATTTTGCTTCCTGCCTCCCAGTAGATTTCCTCCGTAAAAGGATCGACAGTGCTTTTATTATAATGTGAAATGCACTAAGCTCCCTCTACATTGAAGAAGCACAACCATAGAAATCTGCAGTACTTTGAAGATTAAAGTAACAAAAAGCCCTGCAATGTAGAAGAAAAGGATTTGTACTGTCATTTAAAATCAGAATTTTTACAAGCGAATGAACTATGTTTATCCCATTAGGATAAGATCCCTGCAGTGTCCATGGGTTATTTCAACATTGCTCTAACATTATAACACTGCTTCTGTTTAAGTAGCCCCACAGACTGTTTCCTACACACAAAACTAAAAACTATGCGACATTTTGTCAGGGTCTTAAAACTCAAAGGAAATGGACCAGGAATGATGGATGAAGGTGTGAAATATATTTGTCACTCCATTGGGAAAGGAATTAATCAAGTGTCAAAACTGCTAAAGACTGCAGGGAAGCCTTGAGAGGGGAACAAGCCAATATGCTGAAAACATCTCGGACATTTCCTGATTGTGGTATGGGACTGGAGTGTTGATGGCAAGGACACCACTCCGCTCTATCCATCGAGGAGTACATACAGATACAAGATACACAAGCTGAGTATTGTTAAAATGCATCTCATGTAATGTGACTTAGATACACTACTAGTATGCATAGCCAGGTTTTAGTGATATAACTTGTACAAGATTATTAAAATATGCCATGTTTTATCACTATTATTATTATCATACAGGATTTATATAGCACCAACAGTTTGCGCAGCACTTTACAACATTGGGGAAGACAGTACAGTTACAATACAATTCAATACAGGAGGGATCAGAGGGCCCTGCTCGTTAGAGCTTACAATCTAGAAATGGATTTTTGTGGATTCACAGGTCCACAATCTCTCACATTCATAATTATAATGCAATGAAAAATTAATGCATTATTTCACTTTATGTAGTTTGATGAGAAGCAAAAAAAAAAACAAGCATTGTGGAGGCAGCATGATTGCCTCCTAAACACCTGGAAGCTGCTGCTTAGCTGCCCTATGAAAAGCCATCCATCACAGACTGCCCCAGAGTGAACCTGCTAGTCTACCAGTACAGAAATCCAAGTGAAAGAACCTCACAAATTTTATACATGAGGATAATGTCTGGTGTAATAATTTAAACCTTAACTACAAGCAGATTATTTTTACAGACACATTATTGTAGTTCTGTACCCATCAATACATCCTTTATTTAAAAAAAACAAGCAGTTTAAGTACCTTAAAGTGATGTTAAACCTTCAATTTTTATAAGCACTTTCAACAGCTGATTTAACCCCTTACTGTAGTGATTCCCAACCTCAGTATCCAGCTTCTTTATGTTTTAATCTTTGCTGGCTTAGGCTGGTGTCATGCCTGCTCCCCATGTTTGTTGTTTCACAGTATATATAAAATAATATGCAAAGTGCTTGGAGGGAAGCTTCAGAATGGCAAACATGTTTTTTATTACAAATTATGTGAGCAGACTGCAGTTCCTCTTTAAGAGAGTTCCTTGGGGAGTCCCAGGTCACCATAAATAGTGTCCTCATGGGAAGATTTCTCTTTCTTACCCAAAATTTGTAACTTTCAATGATAATGGTAAACAGGACTAATAGAGAGGGTGAATTTCCCTAGCCACTTGCCGACCATCCGCCCCAATTGTACTGCGGAAGAATGGCACGGCTGGGCGAAACGACGTTATGTAACGTCGCTTTGCCCTGTGGCCACTAGGGACACGCACGCTCCCTGCTCGCCCATGGAGCCGATGCAAGTGCCCGGCGGTCGCGATCACTGCCAGGCTCCTGCGATCGCTCAGGGTACACCGAGAACAGGGATCTGTGTGTTTAAACATACAGAGTATGAACAGCGATCTGTCATCTCCCCTACACAGTCCCCTCCTCCCTTCAGTTAGAACACACACTAGGGAACACAATTAACCCCTTGATCGCCCCCTAGTGTTAACCCCTTCCCTGCCAGTGACATTTTTACAGTAATCAATGCATTTTTATAGCACTGATCGCTGTATAAATGCCAATGGTCCCAAAAATGTGTCAAAATTGTCCGACGTGTCCGCCATAATGTTGCAGTCCCGATAAAAATTGCAGATCACCGCCATTACTAGTTAAAAAAAAAAAAAAATTGTAAAAATGCCATAAAACTATACCTATACCTATACTATACCCAATCAATATACGCTTATTGCGATTTTTTTTTTTTTTTTTTTTTTTTACCAATAATATGTAGAAGAATACATATCAGCCTAAACTGAGGAAAAAAATTGTTTTTTTATATATATTTCTGGGGATATTTGTTATAGCAAAAAGTAAAAAATATTGCGGTTTTTTTTTTAAATTGTCACTCTTTTTTTGTTTATAGCGCAAAAAATAAAAACCGCAGAGGTGATCAAATACCACCAAAAGAAAGCTCTATTTGTGGGAAAAAACGACATCAATTTTGTTTGTGTGCAATGTCGCACGACCATGCAATTGTCAGTTAAAGCAACACAGTGCCAAATCGCAAAAAGTGCTCTGGTCAGGAAGGGGGCAAAATCTTTCGGGGCGAAAACGGCTAACAAGGACAAAAACAGCAATAAAAAAAAAAATAGGTGTTCTAATCTATCTTTACTCTGTCCAAAAAAAAAGTTTTGCTTTTCATGAAAGGAATGCATTTTTTCTTACATCAAACTAAGACTGGACATTAACAGTCCAATCTCTCCCTAAGTTTATAGCCTGATATGATAGTGTGATTAGGGAGCTTAGGAATGAGCCAAATACAGCAGTTGTTCCCCTAGTAGATGATTTCTATATGACTTGCTTTATCCCCCTCTATTATTGATAAGAAAGTACTGTAGGTATTAAACTTACATTCACTGTGTTGCAAACGTTGGGAGACATTGATTTCAAACGGCTGCTTGACTCAGGCTTGCAGCATCTGAAGTAGAATTTAAAATGACTTTGTCACGAGAGAAGAATGGCTTTTGGCCTTGGAAAGGATATTCTAGTTGCCTGACTGTCTCTGATATAAGTACTTTTAGGTCACAGAGATGGAACAATCATGCTGTAAAAGAGTTAGAATAGTGTCAGAATTTCCTAACTCTCTATCGCTATTCTCTAACTCTCCTGCCTCTAAATTTGTTTTAGGTCAATTTCTCTGCCAGCATGGAAGCTAAGGAACGAGCATTCTCAAAAAGACTGTTAACAAATGGTAACCTCTATTATTCTCTCATAACAGAGTCCCTTAAACAGTAAAATAAGATGAATTTAAAGCAGAAGTCCAGGTTTCCTGTCACTTTAAATAGTAACTATTTTATTCATTAGGCTTCATGTTAAGTGATTCCAACTCTGTGGGGTTGATTTGCTAAAACCGGAGAGTACAAAATCTGCACCAGCTCTACATAGAAATCAGCTTCCAGGTTATCTTTGTCAAAGCTTAACCACTTTTGGACCGCCCACCGTACATATACTGCGTCAGGGCAGCTGCAGTATATGTACGTAACTTCGTGCATGCGGTATAGGTTGGCGTGCGTGTGCAATGGCCGCTGCTACCCACCGATAGTTCTGTGAGGAGACGCATCAGCGGTGTGCCTATGTAAACAAGGCAAACCGCTGATCTGTCAGGATGGAAAGGAGAGATCTTTGTATTGAAACACTATCTCTCTTTTCCTCCAGTCTGTCCCTCCCACACACAGTTAGAAAATACCTTCCTAGGATACACCTAACCCCTTGATTGCCCCTGGCGAGAACCGCTTCCCTGCCAGTGTCATATAAACTGTGACAGTGCATTTTTTTTTTTAGCACTGATCACAGTATTTATGTCACTGGTTTTTACAGCCATGTTTAGGAGCTTTTTTTACAGCTTAAAAACGCCTTTTCGTGTTCTTCAATGGCCTCATACACACACAGGCGTTTTTGAGCTGTAAGTGGCATAGGCATTTTTAAGCTCCAAAAAAAACCCCAGGACCAGCCCATTCTGAGGCTCCAGTGCTAGAGCTGTAAAAACGCCAGACCCCGGTAAAAGCTGTTAAACATGGCTTAACGCTGTATACAAAGCATTAAGCCTCGTCAGGCGTTTCTCTGCGTCTATTCAAAATCAACGGTTCCCTATGATTTGAATAGAAGTCTCACCAGAAGTCGGATCATGATGATCTGACTTGCGGTGCGACTTGACACCTAAAAAAGTGTCAAAAATAAACACAGCACACAGGTTTTTAAAGTATTTTATTAAAGCAGCGCCAGCTCTTCTCCCTCTTCTGGCGACATTTTCTCCCTCTGACGGTCCTTCTCCCTCTCCAGTCCTCTTCCTCTCTGCGCTGTCTTCATGCTCTTTTGCCGGTTCTTCTCCACTGTCTTCCACTGTCTTCTTGCTCTTTTGCCGGATCTTCTCCACTGTCTTCTCCTTCTGTTCTTCTTCCGATGGGGCCACACACTGACGTCCTCCGGAGGCCCCACCCCTTGTGACGTCATCACCCATCATGCACCGGGCGATAACATCACAAGGGGCGGGGCCTCCGAGTGATGTCAGCGCGTGGCCCTGCCCATGCCAATATAAGTCATTGCACACGGCGGACCCAGCATTATACCTGGAGATCATGTTGAGTCAACATCGGAAGAAGGTCAGAGGGAGAAGGCAGCAGGTGAATGGGTAGGGGTACAATGTACTCCATACTCATTCACATAGGGTAGGGGGCCAGGATCTGGGGGCCCCCTTGTTAAAGGGGGCTTCCAGATTCCGATAAGCAACCGCCCGCAGACCCCGACAACCAACGGCCAGGGTTGTCGGGAGGAAGCTCTTCTCCTCATCAACATGGGAACAAGGTGCTTTGGGGTGGACCCACCCCCCATGTTGAGGGCATGTGGCCTGGTATGGTCCAGGAGGGTGGCGCTCGCCCCCCCTTTCCTGACCTACCAGGCTGCGTGCTCGAATAAGGTGTTTGGGGGGGACCCTTTAAATCCGTAACAGACCGAAGGATCTGGTATCGTTCTGGAGGGAAACCAACGCCAATTTTTTAAAAAAAATTTGGGGGGTTCCAGATCATCAGCAAACAAGTCGCACAGCAAGTCGGATCATTATGATCCGACTTCTGGTGCGACTTCTATTCAAATCAATGGGCTCCCTTAGGGAACCATTGATTCTGAAAAGAGGCAGAGAAATGCGGCTGAAAGCTTGCGTGGCTAAACGTGCATTGACGCCAATGCAAAACGCAGATAAAATTGCGTTTTTTAATGCCGCTTTTTTCCTGGTGTCGGTACTAGCTTTACAGCACATTTTTTATAACGCCCATGGTCATAAGACCTTAGTGTCCAATTTGTCTGCAGCAATGTCGCAGTTGCACTAAAAATCGCTGATCATCGCTATTACTAGTAAAAACAATAAAAAAAGTCCCCTAAATTTATCCCATAGTTTTTGGACACTATAACATTTGCACAAACCAATTAATATATGCTTATTGGGATTTTTTAATCAAAAACATGTAGCAGAATACATATTGGCCTAAATTGATGAAGAATTTTTTTTTTTTATTGGGAATATTTTAAAGCAATATTCAAAATTGGTATTTATTTATTTATTTATCCATAGCGTAAAAAAAACAAAAAAAAAACAAAACACAGAGGTTTATATACCACTAAAAGAAAGCTCTATTTGTGGAAAAAAAAGCACATCAATTTTATTTGGGTACAATGTCGCACGACCGCGCAATTGTCAGTTAAATTATTGTGTCATATCACAAAAAATGGCCTGGTCAAGAAGTGGGTACAACCTTCCAGGGCTGAAGTGGTTAATTAAACAAGCTGAAATTAGAAGCTGTTTGGCTACCATGCTCAGCTGCACCAGATTTTGCACGCTATAGTATTAGTAAATCAACCCCTGTGTGTTCTATTTCATACTATAGTAACATCAGATGGTGACTTGTCGTCTGCTGTTGGAATAAAATAATTTCAGCCTGAATGCTTCCCAGCCATTCAGAAGAAGCCTTGTATTTTTAGCACTGAATACAAGGCTTCTTCTGATTGGCTAAGGTGGATATTGTGATGTCTACCGGCAGTAGTTGCCTGCATTGCTGTGGAACACAGTGCTGCTTCACTGTATATAGTTGATGCTACAATAGTAATGGAAATAATTTGTTTGGGCCAGGTTGGCCCAAATGATCTATTCAGAGAGGAAGGAAACCTGGATTTTAGCTTTTAAAGCCTTGCTCTAGTCAAAGATTTTGAAATTTTGAATAGCATGGGGGTCAGTGAAATTCCAGGCTAAACTTAATGCTCTCTCTCTCCCCTCCTAACACCATTTCTGATTAACCTGTGTAAGATCTGAGTGTTCTTGGCCCGCTTTGTGATCCCCTGTGCCATCCAGTGGTGGCTTCAGGGGATAGGAGAGAGTGCTCAACAAGTATATACATCTTTCTTACACAGGATAGTCAGCATAGATGTTGGGAAGGAGTATTTTTAAGATTAGTTGGGTTTAACCTGGAATTCTACTTTAATATTTATATCAGATTGTGGAAATTTGCACTCACAGCGACACTCATACAATAAATAGGGGAAATCAAAACAAAATTTAAGGGATCTAACTCTTCCTTACTCTATATCAATAGTTTTTTTCCGGTGTCTCTGTTTGAGAGATAACTCAAGGACACCAGTGCAGTCAAAAAAAGTAAAACATGTTGCATATTTTTTCTGTACGGAATGCATCTGAAACGCAGCAAAACATATCAAAAATGCATCAGAACATACATGTCCTCAGATGCGACAAAGAAAAAAAGAGGGAAAAAACACACTGAAACGTATCAAAAACACACTAGAACACAAAAAAAATGGAATACATCAAAAATGCACATGCAGAAATGCATCTGAAACACAGAAATTGTAGTATAAATTGGCCCTTATGGTTACCTAAAGTATGTAAGCTGTGTAGAAGATATAAACAATATAGGCTATTTAGAAATGTGTAATTTCAGAAAATGTGAAGCTTTTTTATTTATCATGGAATTCATATATATCTTTTGTACAGTGTGCTTGATTTATTTTCAGAAAGGAGTATTACAACTCTCATCATCTTTGACCAGTCCGTGACTACTACAAAGATATAACAGCCAACTTGAGGAAGTTGTAGTATTTCAGGCTTAAATATACTGAGTATCATGTATTAAAAATACTAATGACACCATTTACTATTGCTAATTATGTTCATAATCTTACTGGTGATTAAAGCACACTTATAAATTAAGATACATTTATAACAGATAAACTAGGAGTTGGCACCCATCTCTTGAGCTTGTGGTAAATAAATTTCAGAAGAGACTCTTCTGTCACCTTGAAAGTGACGGCTCACTGCTTGTAATCAATCAAATGATTTATACATTGTAAAGTTTCCCTCTCTTTGCTCGCTGACAGTAACAGAGTTCGTTTCTTCTTTCTTTGGCAGGACACATCCAAACTATAGCTGGTACTGCAGCTGCTACACTGTGATTACATAGAAACACAAGAGTGCAATTATACAGTCATAATCACTTTATGTCATTTATTTACCTAAATGTGGTGATGTGTTGGAATAGCTTTTGTTCAATTGTTAATGTTTAAATAACAAAATTATTTACATCTTTTACAAATGCTTGTGTTTTAAAAGCTGAGAACTAAAATAAATATTTTATACATTTTCAAAATGGTGGTTTTAAAATATATCTTCTTATTGCTAGTCTCAGATGACCTTACTCTCTCTCACACTGCTTAGATGTATAATGGGATCATTTGTCAGGTGATAAATTAGAGGCATTGCGGTATAATAGGTGGTAGACCCATTAAAATAAGGATAGGCACACTTAACATTTATAGAAAAAAATGACTAACCATCTACATATTTCTGCATACCTTTCAAGGGCAATCAACAAGTGGATTATGAAATAAAACAGACCTATACACCTAACCTTGGTTGCATCTATACTTAATTTCCTTTGTTGCCAATGTTGACAACTTAAAATCTATGCTGGTATGTCACATTTGAAAACAGGTGGCTTAATTTCTTACCTTTTTATCTTGGTATATCCCATCTTGCATTCTTCTATGAGATCATTGTCTGCTTATCATTGTATCCTGTTACTGTAGGATGCCCAGTTTACACAAAATGAATCTCAATGATATAAGTGCAAGTGGGTGCGCAAGAACAGATACTTTCAGAAGGCAATGCGCATAGTACACTGAAAACTTATTTTCCATAATGGCAGCAATACTTAGCATTGTTATTTCAACGCTATTTTATGATAGTCGTACTTTAAAACAATACTAAACATACAATGTTAAACATAGTAATCATACAATTTTATGATAGTTGTACTTTAAAATGATACTAAACATACAATGTTTAATTGCCATTATCTCTTCTATTTATGTATGAAGATCATGCCACTGTATTTAATTTAAAGTAGCTGAAAAACCTCAGTCATGAAATCTGAGCAGAGCACATACACTATATTACCAAAAGTATTGGGACGCCTGCCTTTACACGCACATGAACTGTAATGGCATCCCAGTCCTAGTCCGTAAGGTTCAATATTGAGTTAGCCCACCCTTTGCAGCTATAACAGCTTCAACTCTTCTGGGAAGGCTGTCCACAAAGTTTAGGAGTGTGTCTATGGGAATTTTTGACCATTCCTCCAGAAGTGCATTGTGAGATCATGCACTGATTAGACCCAGCACGATATTCCGTTGTGTGCTCAGGGATCAAGGCATAGCTTGTTGTAATGTCTGATATGGCCTCGGACCTTGATATGTTATCAAGGGCACCCAAGTGTCAGAGTATTTAGAAACTTTGTCTAGAGTTATATGGATCAGCTCCTCTATCTCTGCTATACGGTCAATATGCCGGAACCACTCCTTCATTGAAGGAGTGTCTTTGGATCTCCAATGTACCAGGATGCATAGCCTAGCAGCATTGATCATGTGCATTGCAACTGATTTGTAATAAGGCTTTTGAGATATCTTTGAATTAAGTAAAAGGTACTATGCAGGTGAAAATTCCAATGGGAGCAAAGAAACCGCCAGTATCGTATCATGCACCTTCTGCCAGTAAGATTGGATTTTCGGGCATTCCCACCAAATATGTAGGAGAGTGCCTTTCTCTTTGCCACATCTCCAGCAACAATCGGGAACAGAAGGGAAAAATTTGTGAATCAGATCAAGCATTCTGTACCACTGCATCTTTATTTTATATGCATTTTCTTAAGTTGAGTCTTTCAAGGATCCTTTATGTATATATAAAAGGATGTGCTCCCAGTTGGCCTCCCGAAGCTCGGTCCCCCATGCATTCTCCCAAAAAGTGTGCTCTGCACAGAAGAGGGTAGATGAACTATCAAACATTACCGCATAAAGCATTGAAATCACATGACTTTGGGGTAAAGATCGGGAGCAGAGTGACTCAAACACTGTGGGAGTCTTGGGGAAGCCTGCTCTACAAGATGGACAGTCCAAGTAGTGTCAAAGTTGCATATATGACCAGAAGGGGAAGGGGCCTGTAATGGATAATTCAGCAAGCTCATTAAGTCTCTTAAATCGGCCCCTACAGAAAAAATGTTTTGCCAGCATTTCTGTATACGGCCATTCTGCCACTATAAAGGTCCCAGATACAGGGAAGTCTGGATTGTTTCATGCTGGAGTGATTGGGCAGATTTTTGCAGACACTGCATATGTGGCGCATGCACTGTCAAAGGCATGAAAGGTAGCCCCCATCAGGGGGTGAGAGTATAGCTCTGTCAGAGCATGGTCTTTGGGGAGCAAAGGAGCCTTACACAAGTCAGTTTGCTCCAGGGTTACCCAGCTTTTGCAGTGGGCGTGAACCCTGCAGTCGACCACCCTGGCCAGGTGTACTGCCGAGTAATAACGTTGTAAGTCCGGAAGCCCAATTCCGCTGCAAGATTTCATCATTACAAGTTTTGACTAGCTTATACTCGCTGGTTCGTTACGAGAGGAAAGCTCTACACATTGACTTGTACAATGAAAAGAAAAAAGACGGCAAGCAAATTGGTATAGTCTGTAGTTTATAGTGCAAATGTGGAAGGACTGTCATCTTTATAATTGATGCGCGTCCAAACCAGGAAATGGTGGGGGCATTCCATCTTTGTAAGTCACCAAGTAGAGCTTGCAATTCGGCTTGGAAGTTTCTGCTATAGAGTTCTGCCAGATCTGCGGGAAGTTGTTTGCCCAAGTGATAGCATTTGGTTTCCATTGAAAGTGGAAACTAGCCTAGCATTGGCCAGCTACTTCTTTTGGGAGCGAGATATTCAGTGGATAAGACTTGGAGGAATTGATTTTCAAGCTTGACAAAACCTTAAAGTAGTCAAGAACTTTCATTAGGTTTGGGAGGGACGTCAACGGAGAAGAAAGAAAAAGCAGGACGTCATCTGCAAAAGCTGCGATCTTGTAAACACGGCTGCGTACACTTATGCCCTTGATATCTGGGTGAGCTTGAATACAGCAGAGAAGGGGTTCTAATGTAAGAATGTAAAGCAGAGGAGAAAGAGGGCACCCTTGTCTGGTCGCATTGTGGATAGGGAAGGCGCCCGACAGGTGGCCATTAACTCTAACCCTAGCTCTGGGGTTGGCATATAGGGAGAGGATGAAAGCTCTCATATGATTCCTGATCCCCAGAGCCACTAGAACTGCTTCCATAAAGTCCCAGGCCACTCTTTTGAACGCTTTCTCAGCATCCATTGCGACTAGAAGTAAGCCAATGGTGTAGATTGAGGACTTTAATCGTATTATCCCTTGGCTTCTCTGCCGGGGACAAACCCCACTTGATCTAACCCCACCCAGGCCGGTATATGTTAGGACAAGCGTGTCGCAAAGATCTTAAAGAACAGCTTGACACCCACATTGAGAGGAGAGATCGAGCGATAGTTAGCGACATCCTTGGGAATAACCGAAATATAGGCCTCAAGAAGGCTCTCCTAGGCACAGTGCCCAGCGGATAAAGAATTAAAAGCCTTCAGAAAGCCTGAGACCAAAGAGTCAGAGAGCTCTTTATAATATTGCGCCAGGAGACCATTTGGGCCTGGGCATTTACCTGGTTTAATAGTTTTCAGTGCTAATTTCCATTCTTCTTCCGTCAGGGGGCCTCCAAAGCCTTTGCATCCTCACTAGAAAAGGCAGGGGGATCATATTGTCGCAGGAAGTCGCTTATCAACTCCGCATGGTCGCCAACCAATGCCTGACCAGCCTCACTAGAGTTTAGATCATGCAGGGCACTATAGAAATTTTGAAACTGTTGGGCAATATCCTCATTTTTATTTTTTCTGCACCTGATGAGTCCATAACATGATGAACTGTGGAAGCAAGCGTGTGTTGCTAAGTGGTCCTAGCCAGGAACTTGCTTGGCTTATTCCCTTGCTCGTAGAACAATTTCTGGGCTAGGACATGCCTCTGATGCGTTCTTCCAATAACAACTAATGAGTTTCCTCCAGTTCCTGTGCGTATTTGCCTCTGAGCATTTATATTGGGTTTCCAGCTTACAGATCTTATCAGAGAGCTCCACTTTTAAAGCTTGGCTTTCTTTTTTCTTTTGGGCTGCTATGGAAAGCAGATGGCGTCCTATGACACATTTGTGTGCCTCCCACTATGTCATGTGAGAAACATCAGGGGTGTCCTTTCGGCGAAAAAAATTGCCAATCTCCTGTCTAGTAGACTCTAGAACACAGGGATCTAAAATGAGGGATGCATACATTCTCCAGATCTTTGTAGAAGTGACTCTATCTGGGAACTGTAAGTTCATGGTTACTGGATGGTGATCCGATAGTACCATGTTTTCTATGGTGGCACTATGAAGGTAAGAAAGGCCTGTCTGGGGAATAAATAGATAATGGAGTCTTGATTATCGATTGTGTGTAGGTGAGAAAAAGATATAATCCTTCTCCCTCGGATAGAGGGTCCTCCAAGTATCGTGCAATGTAAGAGAAGCCAGTTGAAGTAGATCTGATGAAGAGCAGAGAAGGGGAGAACAGAGGCACCATTGGAAATATCCATCAGAGGGATCAGGGGGAAGATGAAGTCCCCCCTGAGAATTAAGAGGTCAGTCTGAAAGAGCGTAAGTTTCATAAGAACACCTTGCAAGTGCGCATGCGCGAGAGCTCCGACATGGCCGCCTGAGCCAAGAGCTCCGCTCCACCCCGGACCGTCGAGCCGCACATTAGCCGCCACAGCCCACTAACGGGTGATACAGCACCCTCCCCAGGTAGGGGAACAGCCGGGGATCAGAGGGAGATGTCAGGGCCCCAGGCAAGAAGAGATCTTGGACCCCAATTTGCCTCGGCGGGCGCGGACGGGAGTCCCAAGATGGCCGCCAGCACGGACGGACCGCTGCATCAGGGAAGCATCCACTCCAGGACGCCAGAGTACAGGCCAGTATTAGCTCCTCCGACCCTGACTTACGCTCAAGCAGCACAGGGACCCTCTCAAACTACACATGTACCTCCACACGACCACACAAAGCCCCAGGCCTCAGCAAAGTCCCCCTCAGAGACGATATCCCTCTCTCAACAGGAGATACTCTCACAGACCCTCCCTGCACAGGCCCAAATACCTGCTCCAGCTATGCAGCAAACAGGTTTCTCAGTATCAGACCTCACAGCACTACAGGAATCCATGTTTGTAAAATTCTCATCCCTTTTGGAGAAAGGACTGGCTAACACAGCTAATCAGATTACCAATACTATTAAAGCGGACCTGTCCAATTTAGGCGCCAGAATTGAAGCCATTGAGGACAAAGTGGAATCTACAACCGCTAGAACCAACCAAAACACTGCTCACCTCAGGACCATTCAAGATCAATTAGAAGTTGCCCTTTCCAGGATTGACGAACTCGAGAACCGGTCTAGGAGGTACAACTTTCGGATAAGAGGCCTTCCGGAAACCTATTCGGACATACCCTCCACGGTCCAGGACATCATCACAGCCCTTATCCCCAACATACCCCCCCAACGTCTTAAACTTGACAGGGCACACAGGTCTCTCGGACCCCCAAGACAAGATGGATCCCCAAGGGACATTATCGTCAAGCCGCACTTTTATGCGGTTAAGGAAGAGGTCATGCGTCAATCTCGCCAAAAGCCGATGCTGCTGCACCAGGGTCACCAGATCCAAATTTTTGCTGACCTCGCCCCTACAACCATTCAAAGACGCAGGACACTGAAACCCCTTCTCACGGTACTCTCTCAACGGGACATCAAGTACCGATGGACCTTCCCCTTCGCTGTTAAGTTTTCCATCCAGGGCAAAACCCACTCATTCGCTAGCCTACAGGAAGGGGAGAGGCTTTTACTAGACCTCAGGCTGATATCCCATGAAGCCCCAATGGACTTTACGCCTGCTTCCTCGGGCTCCACTAAACGGCCACCTCCAGGCAGCCCGGTATCCCCACTCTGGTTGAAGGGCCCTTCCAAGAAGAGCAAGGAGGGGAAACCACCCTAAGACTGACTCACCCACCTCATCTCTTCTCTCCAGTCTCTGCAGAGACATTTTCGGGACTGTTCTTCCTCCAAGATGATGGAGCAGGAGCTCCAATACCTTCCCACGTCTTACGGACATGAAACTCCCCACTCCTTCATTTTCTTAGAGTCTCAATGTGACACTCACCGTTTTCTACATCTATCGACTTCTCCGGATACAGAAGACCTGCACCATTCACTCACCTCCTTTTTCCCCAACACGCCGACTGCAACAACCAGCTAAATTGTCTGACAACCGCCCCAGAAGAAGAGGACCTCCTCAGGAAATTTAACTCTTCAAGAAAATCAAAATACCTCTCCCATAAAGGGCAGATTACAGGACTAGAATTGCGATATTGGTTTTGCTAGGCCAAATCTTAGTTCAGATAGAATCCTCGGTTTACCTGTATTTCCCATAGCCCTTCCCCTTCAGCAGGTGTAGGTCAGATTGACTGGGTAGTTGCGGCCTCTCTCGTTAACAGGGGACCCCCAGGCTTTTCCCCTCACATAGGCAGTTGTGGGGGGGGGGTACCCTGGGGATGAGAAGGGGGCGAGACTCTCAAGTTCTTGTTGAATTGTTCTTACCTGGGTAGATTAATGTCACAGGCATAGAGACCCCTGATAGTAGGGCTGTTATTGTAGTTTTTCTATTAACAACTGTTGTGTGTTTATTTTATAGTTCAATTTTGACACACCAAGGGTCCGGGGTGGACCACTTGTGCCTCTACTCGATTCCAGAGAACCGTTAGTGTCCTCTGGTGTCGGAACTTCTGACGCCCAACAGGGCAGTCAGAAGTAGTTCATTGGGGTTATAGCGGACTCTGATCCGCACAAACCCAAGGGTATTTTTTTGGTACCCATGTCTTTGTTTTTGTCTTTAGTGTCTAATAAGTTTCTAATCTCTTTCTTCCTCATCTCACCCCTTTTCTCTTTCCTAGCCAGCCCGGGGGGGGTACCCCTCCCAGTCCCAGAGTTGATCCTAAGAGGGCTATACACATCCTGGCCAACATTCAATGTCAGAAGACTCCCAAGGGTAAGTGACTGCGTGATTACCAGCTTCTATTCCCTCCGCTCCTATGGCTGACCTGACCGTGAAGGATATTAACCTCAAGATCGGCTCACATAATGTCCAGGGCCTAAACTCTCCAAGGAAAAGGAGATTGGCCTTGGATCATTATAAATCATTGAGGTTTGATGTGATGCTCCTGCAGGAGACACATTTCCATACCCGGTACACCCCCAAGTTCCTTCACGCACACTTTCCGACATTTTATCTAGCGAACGCCACCAATAAGACGAAAGGGGTAGCTATTCTCTTCTCTAAAAACTGCAAATTCTCATTCCTCTCTGATTTTAGGGACCCAGAGGGCAGATTCATTTTGGTGAAGGGTACCCTGGAAGGCGTTCTATACTCTTTTGTCTCATACTATGCCCCAAACAAGGGCCAAGCGGCGTTTTTCCAGGACCTCTTCTCAACCTTGAACCCGCTTCTGGAAGGTAAAGTTATTATGGGAGGGGACTCAAATGTTGCATTTGATCAGGGTCTAGACAAATCCAAGCCCCTTAAAGACCGACTCACACGCCCCACAAAACTTAGCACGAGGATCGCCAAAATGATCCACTCGCAGGGTCTAGTAGATGTATGGAGGGAATTGAACCCCAACAAAAGGGACTTTACACACTTTTCCGCTCCCCACCAATCGTACGCTAGGATTGACCACATCCTCACCCAGACGGCTCTTATCCCTCTGTCAACCAAGGCAGCAATTCTTGACACAGCATGGTCTGATCATTCCTTGGTTGCCCTCACCCTACGAAATGTCCTGTCTGGGCGAGGAGGTTTCTACTGGCGACTAAACGAATCCCTGTTAACCGACCCTAGTCTGGTACAGGAAATTGCAAAATCTATTAAAGAATATTTCCACTTAAATGACGTGGAGAATATAGCCCCCGAAACCCTGTGGGCAGCCCACAAGGCAACCATTCGAGGAGTCATAATTAGACTAGCGTCCAAATTTAAGAAGGAACGATTGATTGACATTCAGAAGCTTGAAAAGTCCTTCCTCCAACTAAAAGCAGAACATAAAAAGCACCCATCCAGGACCCTTTTGGGTAAACTTGATGCCACCAGACTTGAGCTGAATCTCGCCTTAACGGCTAAAGCAGAGAAAACTCTTAGATGGTGTGGAGCCAAATTTTATTGCCACAGGGATAGATTCGGCTCAATGCTAGCTTCTAAACTTTCACCTAAATTTCGCCCTAGTTCCTTCCCCAAATTGAGGATAGCAGGTCAACCACCAACAGCAAATCCAAAAAGTATCATGTCTGCTTTCCACGATTTTTATTCTTCACTCTACAGCCCGCCCCAATTAGAGAAAGGCTCCCTAGTAAAGGATTTCCTATCGCATCTACAACTTCCATCACTTTCCAGGGACTGTAGAGACTTAATGGAAGCCCCCATCACGGAAGACGAAATAAGGGAAGTAATAAAAGGCCTTAAATCTGGATCAGCCCCAGGGCCAGACGGCCTCTCAGTCCCTTATTATAAAGAATATAGCGCTATCCTAGCCCCGTATCTAGCAAAGTTTTTTAATTCTAAAAAGTCAGGATCCCCCATGGATTCTCACCTAAACACAGCTTTCATCTCAGTGATCCCCAAACCCAACAAAAACCATGAGGAAGTTGAGAACTACAGACCCATTTCTTTAATTAACAATGACCTCAAAATTCTCACTAAAATTCTTGCCAATCGCCTCTCCTCTTTTATCAATCTCTATGTTCACAAGGACCAGGTCGGTTTTATACCCGGTAGGCAAGGACCCGACCAAATTAGAAGAGCTATAGATATAGTATCCATCCTACAATCTAACTGGGAAGGGGGACCGAAACAGAAAGGTATGATCCTCTCGCTGGATCTCCACAAAGCCTTCGACTCGATCGAATGGCCTTATCTCTTCTCCATACTAGAAAAATGGGGCTTTGGACCCAACTTTTTAGGGACACTTAAATCATTATATTCCTCTCCCAAAGCGGTGATACGCTTACAAGGCCAATACTCTAAAACCCTGTCCATTGCAAGAGGAACTAGGCAGGGATGTCCACTATCCCCCCTAATTTTTGCCATTGCGATCGAAACGTTAGCAATAGCAATAAGAACAGATCCCAACATCCAAGGAGTTGCCTGCGGAGACCAGGTCCACAAATGTGGGTTATTTGCGGACGACATGCTCCTTTTTCTCACATCCCCATCCACCTCCCTTCCAAACCTTTGCAGGCTCCTGAAAGAGTTTTCAAGGGTTTCTGGGCTAAAGGTCAATTATAACAAATCTTCAGCCCTGAATATCTCCCTTGACCCAACTTTAGTGGCATCCCTGCAGAGTTCCTTTGATTTCAAATGGAGTGACTCTTATATTGACTACTTAGGGATAAGACTCACAGCAAAAACAGAACTCCTTTATGCATCCAACTTCCCTCACACTTACCGCAAACTAGAGACAGACTTATCCAAATGGGCCAGGGGGGGGTTATCTTGGTTAGGGAGGATTCATGCTGTCAAGATGAATTTGCTCCCCAGAATTCTCTACCTATTTAGAGCCATTCCAATTAACATCAACAGGGAACACTTGAAAGCGTTCCAACGGAAAATAGTAAAATTCATATGGGGGGGGAAAGGGTATAGAATACAACAGAGCACATTATACTTAAATAGAACGCAAGGGGGATTGGGCCTACCGCATCTATTGTGGTACTTCCAATCGGCCAGATTAGCTCAGATTTCGATGGTATATGCGAAGGCGGAGAAACCGGACTGGATACTGATTGAGAGACAGGCAGTCCCCTCTTTTACTATCGATTTTCTTTTGTGGGCTCCCCCTAAGAAACGCCCCCCCATACTATCCCCAATCCTCTCGCAGTCATTTCAGTTATGGGATTCTCTAAGAAACCTTCCAAACATAACTTCCCGCAAACAACCACTGGCTCATATCTTCAATAACCCTGACTTTCCCCCGGGAACCGACATTAAAGCATTCCGTTGGTGGCTGAACAAGGGGATGTACCGGATCGGACACTACTTCACATCAATGGGGCCTATAACCAGGGCCTTTTGTGTGAGTCAGTTGGAGATGCCTGACTCTGAGAACTTTCGCTTTCAGCAGATCAGACACTTCCTCACACATAGAGGTAAAGACAATCCATCAAACCACTCATTCACCCCTTACGAAGTATGGTGCGGTCGGTCTACGGAGCAGAGGGGTGGAATCTCCATCATTTACCAGTCACTCTCAAACCAAACAGCCAAGACTCCATACATGGTAGCTTGGGAGTCCGACTTGGTCCTGGAGTGGGACCTGGAGAAGTGGAGGATCACTTATAACAGGGCGTACAAGAGCATCCTGAACATCTCACTGGTGGAATCCAGCGTAAAGGTAATCACAAGATGGTACCTTCCACCGGAGAGACTGGCCAGAATGTTCCCCTCCACGGACTCCAGGTGCTTTAGGGGTTGTCTTCTTAGGGGCTCATTGGCCCATATCTTTTGGGAATGTCCACGGCTGAGGTCTTTCTGGCATAGGATTTTCCATACGATTAAAAAAGTCACCGGAGTACAGGTCCCAAGAAACCCCGCCATAGCGCTCTTAAACGACCATTTACCCAAAACTCCAAAACTGGCCCGTAAATTGATTCACTTCATTTTGCTGGGGGCTAAGTTAACTATAGCCAAGGCATGGAAACAACCTAAGGTGTCCTTCAAAGCGGCTACCCGTAAAATTTCATGGATCATGGCCCAAGAGAAGGTGGCCAGCACCCTGAATAATAACACAGAGAAATTTGAAGCTATCTGGGAACCTTGGGCTAATTTCTTGGGCATCTCCTTGAGGGGGTTGTACCCTGAAGCGTCAAACAGTATCTGGGTTGAGGGGGTCCCCTCCCGTGGTTTGGCTTCTATCTACCTTCTCCTCTCCTTCTATCACCCCACTCTCTCCTCTCTTTCTTCTCTTTATTTCCTTTCTCTTGTTTCTTAGCAGGTTGATCTTTCTAGTTGATACTTTCCAGCCTTAAATCAGACCATTGCAGAGACCGCAGGGAGCTCAGCTCCCAAGGGAAGCATAGATAGTAGGTCATTACTTCCTGTCTTGTTGCCCAGAGACATTTCACAATAAATAAGGAGGTGTCAGGGGCAAGTGGGAGCATTCCGTTCATGCACAGTGTGTTCCCAGTTGGGGTGCAGACGGTCTCTCCTGCTTCCCCCTCACCAAACTAATCCTTGTCTCTGAGTTTTTGGATCTATGTGAACTAATTTTGTCATTTGTAGATTTTCATGCAAGGTCGCAACTCTTTTTTTTCTTAGACGTATCTACTGACATAAGGTATACTTGTAGCCCCTAAGGGGTTTCATTTTTTTCTCCTATGTACGCCTGCATTTAAAGCTAAAGTTATGTATATTTCTTATTGTTCTCTTGAAAACTCAATAAAAATATTTTGAAAGAACATCTTGCAAAAAAGGTACCTGTTTGTAATTGGGGCAATACACATTTGCCAGTGTCACTGGTCTATTTTTCCAGATACCCTTTAGGAAGATGTACCTGCCATCCGCATACGATAATTAATCTGTTAGATTAAACGGAAATGATTAAGAAAGCAGAATCGAGATTCCTTTAGTCTTAGAATCTGCACAGGTAGAATGATACGACATGGGAATTTTCGATTAGAAAGGCGAAGAAAGAGCCTGTCTTGAAGTGCGTTTCCTGCACGAAAATGATTTGTGTCCTATGGCGATGTGCTTCTGCAAGAAGGCTGCTACACTTCTCAGGAACATTGAGGCCTTTAATATTAAGGGAGAGAGAGAGAGAGGAGCTGAGCAATTTGGGGTACGAGACATGGTCAGAAAACCTGGTCGCCTGATTAAGTCTGTTCACTAAAAAAAATCAACAAGCGATCTGGATGGAGAGAGCAACCACAGATATAAAGAGGATACATAGAAGAGGAACAAGAAAAGAAAAAAAGAGGGAGGCGGGTGGTTGGGAGGGAGAGGGGAAGATGCGAGGGAAAAGAAAAGCAAGAAGCTGGGAGTAAATGTGGAAAAGCATTAGTGACTACTCCAAGTCATGTGACCAGGTCAGAGTGGTGGGGGTATGAGGATTCTCAAAAGGGAGGGCCAAACACTTACTAAACACTACTAATATATACCAGAGGTGAAAATAGACCTGCTAGTCCACTTTAAAAGGGGAAAAAAGGGAAGGGAAAGGTATGCCGGAGAGGTTTAGAGGAGAGCCTGCCTCTCCGAGGTGGGAAACGAGTCTAGCACAGATGTGGACCAACCTTGTCTCCACATAAGGAATAGGCATTCATATTAGGGAGATCTGTGTCTTGTTGGGCATAGGAGGGTGCAGATCGATTATCCCTTGAGATTAGGGAGTTATCTGTCCCCTATCCCCTAGGCCCTGTCCCAGGCTCATAAGACAGTTCACTTTACCTGCTCTAGAATAATAATGAAGCCTAGACAGCGTCAACGACCAGTCTGTATAGCGTTTACACACATATATGTGCCAGCGCTCAGGACCAATGGTGATATGACAGTGAATGTTTCAGTGGATTGAGAATAAAATAACATAACAATGATAAGTAGAGCTATGGTTGCTGGAAATGATATAAAGTTTGTAAAAAGTCTGTAAAAAGTCCATAGCAATTAGCCACTGTGATTAAGGACTGTGATGGAAAAAAAACAAAGTCTTTTTGCTGACACCAGCGCTGAAGGCAGGCTTTCAAGATGAGCGAAGTCAGCTCTCTAGGCAAACATGAGAAAACAAGAGAAAGAATGCAAAGTCTGTATAGCATTGGGCAGGGGCTCCAACCATAGCTCGTGTACCAAAATATGCAAGACCACAGGTCAGAATCCCCCCCAATCCAAATAGCACCCACAATAGATAAATATAAAAATGCGTAACAGTTGGGCCACAATTTATAACATTCAAAACAGTGGTAACAGTGGCAACTAAAAACATAAGTCAAGATAAACTATAATGGGGTCTAGAATCCCCTATAAGTGTTGTAACTAGGGAACACCCGATAAAGGGCAGGACCCTCAGATCCTAATCTACACCTCTATGTGTACGAGCGTCCGCTCATCGTGGGTACCCCCTGCCCAGGACCTGCAAGGAAGGTAAATATGCAGCAGAGGGGCACTGTATGAGCAGGTGCTCTGGCTTTCATATATTCGATGCAATTGTGGAAAAAGCATCAGATTACCACGCCAGAGATCGCAATAGCCATTGCACTATTAAGCTTTGTATGGGTCACCCATCATCTTCTCTGCTAGTGCCTATCAGTTTACAGCATTCCCAATCCCAATTAGAGCTCTAAAAAGGCAGTGATCTCTGGCATAGTACTCACAACTCTGTCATTGCTGCCATCAACCTAAGGTAACATGTGATAACTCTTTCGTTCACATCTTGATTCATGGCAATCTTAATGTTCGTTTTATGTGAGTGAAGCGATAGACCTAAATCTCAGAGTCAAGTGAGTACCTCCTGATGGTAAGTGCTCATAAAAACATTAAAAGGGGAAAACGGAAGATAGCAATGCACCTCGAAATTATGACTGTATAAGCTACCTTCAGGTTCCACAAACAAACAGAACTTTGTTATCTACCAGCAACATGTGGTAGATAATCAGGATATCACTTTACAATTAGTCAGATGAACGGGAGGGGGTCAAAAGACAGAGCAGAACCAAAGACACTATACTAGGCAATGCCCATGGGGTGATGGCATTGTAGTCCCATATGGATTCTGTATAGCGGGGGAACAGTATCCTCCCATTCAAAACCACTGCAGAGGCCCCCCCTGATTTAACATCTCAATGGCAATCAGCAAAAGTTTCAAAAGGCCTGGGCCCTGAAGGGGACCAGGTTAAGGTACCAACTCACGAACTGTGTCAACCTCCCATCAGTATTCTGTTTTGCATCGAGCCGAGGAAGCCCTAATACCGCTGCCTGTGTCCATGTCCCCTTGACTTCTCCGGGAAGAGTTGGAGGAAGATCTGCGATGTCTTTCTGGGATGGTCACTCTCGGGATTTCTAGGGTATCACAGAAGGCATGAAGGTCTGCCGGTATACGGAAGGCCGAACGGTTCCCCATCGTGGCTGTCAGACAGAAGGGGAACTTCCATCGATATGCAATATGCCTATAACGTAGAGTAGTAAGAAGAAGGCACAGATCCCTCCTATGCTGGAGAGTAATGGCAGATAGATCCTGGAAGATCTGTATATGCGCCCCCTCATGAGTCAATTGCCCATGGGAACGAGCCAGGCGTAGGATATCTTTTTCTGTGTGAAGCTGACTAAACAACAAACGGTGTGCCTGAGGGATCAGCATCCCGTCCTCTCAGTCTGAGTGCACTGTGACACCTCTCCATCTCCACTGGAGCGTTTGGTGGTCTTCCCATTAAGGTGTTGCAAATGGCCCAGACCACTGATTGCAGCTGAGAACCTTCCACCGACTCCAGAATCCCTCTGATGCGCAGATTACGTCTCTGGCCCCTATTGTCAAGGTCTTCTGGGTGACGATTCATGTCAATTAAATGCTGAGCATACACACTCGTGGTTTTCTGTACTTGCTGAATAGCTTCACCATGAGTCAGGGCCACATTCTCCACGTGCTCCAAGCGAGACGCCACTGCTCTCAGATCAGTTTTGAGATCTGATATTGCTGCTAAGAATGTATTTTTAATGTCCATGGCCACCATCTGCAAATCAGCTAGGCTGAGGAGTGGGGATGGCTGCAAGCCGAGGTTATCAGCTCCTGTCATACCTTTGTTGTCTACCGGGGCAGCGCAGCTCCCCGCACCACGACTTGAGGCCTGAGTTGGGGCCTGGAAGTCAGTTTGTTGGGTGCGGAATAGAAATCGGGAAATACATAGACTTTTTTCTCCAGCCGTCTGTACTTAAGATGCCGTCCCATTTAAAGGACACCAAGGATGTGATCAGATTATTATCGAATGTTTCCTACTCTGGTGATCTTATCATGGCCACTGCGAACGTGGCGTCCCTTTACACCTGCATTCCGCACCGTGAGGGTGTGGATGCAGTACAATGCTTTCTGAATAGGGATGCCTCTCTTGCCACACCCCAGATTAATTTTATTATCGATTTAATTGAGTTTGCAACGCAACACAATTATTTCTGGTTCGATGGCAGATTTTATCGCCAACACAAGGGGGTGGCAATGGGAGCAAAATTTGCTCCCAGCCTGGCCAACCTGTTCATGGCCAAATGGGAGGGGGATGTCGTCTATGCCATGGAGAACCCACACCTTCTGTTGTGGGCCCGGTACATAGACGACATCCTCCTCCTGTGGACAGGTGACCATGATGATTTGGTCGACTTTATTGCGACTTTGAACGCTAATGATAGAGGTATCTCTTTAACATTTGAGGCTAGTACAACCTCTGTTCATTTTCTTGATCTGACTATTGAAAGAAAAGAAAGTACATTTACATTTAGTACCTATTTCAAATCCACCGATAGAAATGGGTACATACCGGCCGATAGTTGTCACCACAGCTCTTGGATCAGATCAGTTCCTAGGAGCCAGTTTTTGCGGCTACGTAGGAACTGCACTGATCGTGACACTTTTTATGCTCAGGCCAGGATTCTAAAAAATAGGTTCGCAGAGAAGGGCTATAACCTGTCTGATCTGGACAGAGAGATTGAAAATGCCTGTAAGGTGGACCGCCAAGTATTATTGCAGGACAGACCCAAACAACCAAATGGTGAATTCAAATGGTCTTTTTTGACGTCTTTCTCTACGCAGTATAAGCGTGTTAAAAAGATCTTTGAGCATCATTGGGACGTTTTAAAAACTGACAACGTTTTGGGACCTTTGCTACCTGAGACCCCAAAGGTGGTTTTTAGGGGTGTTCCATCCCTCAGGAATAAGTTGGCACCTAATGTCATTGATCCACCAAGAAAACCTTCCTTTTTTCATGACTGGACTGGTTTCTATCCCTGCAAAAAATGTTTGGTTTGCCAGTTTAACACCTGTGGCAGAAGGGCAAGTCACAGTTTTTCCTCCACTGTCACTGGCTGAACATATAAGATTAAACAATTTTGTATTTGTGCCACCATGGGGATAGTGTACCTTCTAACTTGCCCCTGCGGCAAACAATATGTGGGCCGTACTATTAGATCATTTACGGTACGAGTTTCGGAGCACGTTAATCTCATCAAAGCAGGCAGTACCAAGCATTCTGTCCCTAGGCATTATAGGGAATTTCACGATCGAAACCCTGTAGGCACTCAGTTTCTTGTCATAGATAGATATGTGGCCCCTTGGCGGGGGGGGTCGTCTCTTAGGGGTATCTCCCGTCTGGAGACATACTGGATATATGAGTTGGGGTCCCATTTTCCACAGGGTATCAATGTTGAATGGGACATCAACTCTTTTATTAATCAGGCTTAGGTATGGATGTGATCTCTCGTTCTTAAACTAAGCATAGTTATATGTAATATAACCTAGCCCAAATATTGATTTTCTGTAAACGCTACTATATATGATTGGTCATCTTTATGGTTTTTCGAACAAATACATGCAATATATATGCGATTTGGGCAGCCTTGGTTGCTGATTCTCTATAAATGTATGGATGCCCTCCACTGGCAGTGTCCGGTATTAAGTTTATAATTTATACCAGGGCATTTTGGGAGGACGTTCCCCCATATAAGCTCATCACTTTGGAGTATCTCTTCTATTCCATATTCCTTTATCCCTTTTATCCTTTTTAATTCTACTCCATATTCCATTTTTTTATTAATGCAACCTTCTATTCCTAAGAGTTTACACTCTATATTCACCAATGTAATTTTAATATTGTGAGTAATCCTAGTCCCCATATATCTTGCCATCTCCGCTGTTGCTGCTGTCCACCTCTGCTGACACTTCAGGTTTTGTGGCCGGCCCCTTACTGAGGATTGCTTCTACTCCCTGGGGTGCAGCGGTGTCCCTATAGGACATTCTGGGCAGCTGGCTGTGAGTGAGGCTTGGCTTAAGATTTGGAGTGCATCGCCGCCGCCCCTGAGACACGTCATTGACGTCACTGCGTTTTAAGGAGGCGGGGCTTGGATTCGTGTGTGGAGCGCGGCGGCGTCGCTGCGCTCACACCCACTCACACACAGGGATAATGACAAAGAGGCTTGGTTTCCGGACGGGCGAGCCGGACCAATGCCTATTTAATTACAAGAAAATAAACTATAACTTGTGACTTCTACTAATCTATGAGGATTATTAAATAAAGGTTTATCCCTATAATATACACATTTTTAAGTATTAATGTCATGGTGATGTATGACCCCTAAAACCGGAAGTAATGGTCATTCGATGTGCTTCCGGTATTCGGACACTCCCAGTGGGGGTCATTATTTGTTTATAGTGCGGTGGGGTGAGAGGGTTCCACACCCCAGATGATGACTGTTTAGTTGAAACATGTCGGGTGGACCCCTCACGACTGCCGCTATATGATTTTTACGCTGTTTCATATCTTCTGAAAATGTCTGTTTTTTAAATTATTTTTTAATAAATCCAAGTTAAAACGTTATCACGCTATGTGAGTATTTCTCTTCTCATATGCAATACGAATTTGGTCTATGGTGGTGTATCTATTGATGTGGAAGCCGTGCTGATTTTCCTTCCTATCGAGAGGAGATGACATCTGTCCAGACAAGCTACCTAGACCTGTTGGTCATTAAGCTTTTTTGACCTGCATGGCGTATGCCATTTCAGGCCATTAAACTCTGGTAAGCCTCCATACTCTTCTGGTGATGGTCCTGGCACCGATTTCAACTTTCCGTGCACTTTTGGTTATCCTACGGTCTACTTACTTGCCAGATTGGGCTTAATCATCCCCCTGTGCGTTTGGGAGGTATTCGCCTATCATCATTTATGCACTATCATCACAGACTTTTTTTTTATCCTTTTCACCTAATTGATATGGACTATTATATCTTTTGAAATTGTTTGAGGTGTTATATGCACATAAGTGTTATTGCTTTTTATATATATACCAGTCACTGTTATATTTTTTTATTTGGTGCACTATAGTCTCACTTAGCAGTTGTAATAACTGTATTAGGTTATTCATTTCTTACACCATTTTTATATACTGATTTACTGTACACATTTATTGAGCTAATAGCGCTACACTCTTAATTTTTGTTGTTTTTTTCACCCTGAGTCTACGGGTGTGTTGGCTGCTGCTCTGGTGCTCTCCTTTCTTTAGCGCAGCACTGTACTTATCCCCTCCATCAGCTTTTTGAATACATTTTACTCATGCAAAGCAAAACGTTCCCTTAAAATCCATATAGGGGAATATATGCATGAAAGAAAATATTTTTGAGAAACCATTGGCAAGACATTTCACCCAGTACCATGGGGGAAGCTGAAAGGGATCTATGTACTCAAATGGCCCCTAAGAAGAGGTGAATTCAACCTTGTTTGCTACAGAAAGAAAGTGGTGGATATACAGATTGAAATCACTAAGTCCAGCTTGTTTGAATACTGTGCTGAACCTACAGGTATTCTTGGAATCATAAGAAAAATATGTCACCCAGTAGAGACCGTGGCCTTTATTGGTTACAATGGAATGGATTTAGGGTATCCCTTCTTCCATCTCCATCTATGCTTATAAGGCCGGGTCCCTTTGTCGGCACTACGCATATAACTGAGTTTTGTCCTGTCCTTGTTACGTTTAAGGTGTATTTTTGTTCCTCTCTTTCTGCCTTTTGTCCTTTGTCTTGTGATACCCCATATTTTGTGTCATTCTATGATCTTTTCCATCTCTCCCAGGCTAGTCTCTTTTTTCTCTCCGTTTTGGATTATATTGCTAAAATATGATCTATTTTGCCCATGTACAGTATCTCACAAAAGTGAGTACACCCCTTACATAAATATTTTATTATCTTTTCATGTGACAACACTGAAGAAATTACACTTTGCTACAATGTAAAGTAGTGAGTGTACAGCTTGTATAACAGTGTATATTTGCTGTCCCCTCAAAATAACTCAACACACAGCTATTAATGTCTAAACTGCTGGCAACTAAAGTGAGTACACTCCTAAGTGAAAACATCCAAATTGGGCCCAATTAGCCATTTTCCCTCCCGGTGTCATGTGACTCGTTAGTGTTGCAAGGTCTCAGGGGTGAATGGGGAATAGGTGTGTTAAATTTGGTGTTATCTCTCTCACTCTCTCATACTGGTCACTGGAAGTTCAACATGGCACCTCATGGCAAAGAACTCTCTGAGGATCTGAAAAAAAGAACTGAGTGCTGCCAGCATTGCTACAGAGGTTGAAGGGGTGGGGGTTCAGCTTGTCAGTGCTCAGACCATACGCCGCACACTGCATCAAATTGGTCTGCATGGTTATCATCCCAGAAGGAAGCCGCTTCTAAAGATAATGCACAAGAAAGCTGGCAAACAGTTTTCTGAAGACAAGCAGACTAAGGAAATGGATTACTGGAACCATGTCCTGTGGTCTGATGAGAAGAAGATAAACTTATTTAGTTCAGATGGTGTCAAGTGTGTGTGGGGGCAACCAAGTGAGGAGTACAATGACAAGTGTGTCTAGCCTACAGTCAAGCATGGTGGTGGCAGTGTCATGGTCTGGAGCTGCATCAGTGCTACCGGCACTGTGGAGCTACAGTTCATTGAGGGAACCATGAATGCCAACATGTACTGTGACATACTGAAGCAGAACATGATCCCCTCCCTTCAGAGACTGAGCTGCAGGGCAGTATTCCAACATGATATTGATCCCAAACACACCTCTAAGACAACCACTGCCTTGCTAAAGAAGCTGAGGGTAAAGGTGATGGACTGGCCAAGCATGTCCCAAAACTAAACCCTATTGAGCATCTGTGGGGCACCCTCAAACAGAAGGTGGAGGAGCGCAAGGTCTCTGACATCCACCAGATCCATGATGTAGTCATGGTGGAGTGGAAGAGGACTCCAGTGGCAACCTGTGAAGCTCTGATGAACTCCATGCCCAAGAGGGTTAAGGGAGTGCTGGAAAATTATAGTGGCCACACAAAATATTGAAACTTTGGGCCCAATTTGGACATTTTCACTTAGGGGTGTACTCACTTTTGTTGCCAGACATTAATGGCTGTGTGTTGAGTAAGTTATTTTGAGGGGACAGCAAATGTACACTGTTATACAAGCTGTACACTCACTACTTTACATTGTAGTAAAGTGTCATTTCTTCGGTGTTGTCACATTGTTGTAAATATAATAAAATAGAAAAATGTGAGGGGTGTACTCATTTTTGTGATATATTGTATATATACAGTATCTCACAAAACTGAGTACACCCCTCACATTTTTGTAAATATTTTATTATCTTTTCATGTGACAACACTGAAGAAATTACACTTTGCTACAATGTAAAGCAATGAGTGTACAGCTTGTATAACAGTGTAAATTTGCTGTTCCCTCAAATTAACTCAACACACAGCATTAATGTTGAAACCGCTGGCAACAAAAGTGAGTACACCCCTAAGTGAAAATGTCCAAATTGAGCCCAAACAGCCATTTTCCCTCCCTGTTGCCATATGACTCGTTAGTGTTACAAGGTCTCAGGTGTAAATGGAGGAGCGGGTGTGTTAAATTTGGTGTTACTGCTCTCACTCTCTCATACTGGTCACTGGAAGTTCAACATGGCACCTCATGGCAAAGAACTTTCTGAAGGTCTGAAAAAAAAAATTGTTCCTCTACATAAAGATGGCCTAGGCTATAAGAAGGTTGCCTAGGCTAAAGGAAGATTTCCAAGACCCTGAAACTGAGCTGCAGCATGGTGGCCAAGACCATACAGTGGTTTAACAGGCCAGGTTCCACTCAGAACAGGCCTCGCCATGGTCGACCAAATAAGTTGAGTGCACGTACTCAGCGTCATATCCAGAGGTTGTCTTTGGGAAATAGACATATGAGTGCTGCCAGCATTGCTGCAGAGGTTGAAGGGGTGGGGGGTCAGCCTGTCAGTGCTCAGACCATAGGCCACACACTGAATCAAATTGGTCTGCATAGCTGTTGTCCCAGAAGGAAGCCTCTGCTAAAGATGATGACAAGAAAGCCTGCAAACAGTTTTCTGAAGACAAGCAGACTAAGGACATGGATTACCGGTACCATGTCCTGTGGTCTGATGAGACCAAGATAAACTTATTTGGTTCAGATGGTGTCAAGCATGTGTGCCGACAACCAGGTGAGGAGTAGGGATGGGCTATCTGTTCAAGTCGAACATGAGTTCGGCTCAAACATTGGATGTTCGCCCATTCGCCGAACAGAGAACAATTTGGGGTGTTCGCGGCAAATGCGAAAAGCCACGGAACACCCTTTAAAATTCTATGGGAGAAATTAAAAGTGCTAATTTTAAAGGTTAATATGCAAGTGATTGTCATAAAAAGTGTTTGGGGACCTGGGTCCTGACCCAGGGGACATGTATCAATGCAAAAAAAGTTTTAAAAACTGCTGTTTTTTAGAGAGCAGTGATTTTAATAATGCTTAAAGTGAAACAATAAAAGTGTAATATTCCTTTAAATTTCGTGCCTGGGGGATGTCTATAGTATGCCTGTAAAGTAATGCATGTTTCCTGTGTTTATAACAGTCCGAGAGCAAAATGACATTTCTAAAAGAAAAAAAAAGTAATTTAAAAGTGCTAGCGCTAGTGCCGGCTATTAATGAATTGTCGGTCCCGACAATACACATAAAAGTCATTGAAAGTCATTGTAAAATTAAAAAAAATGGCGTGCGGGGTTCCCCCCAAAAATCCATACCGTTGTATCCAAAGTGTTACTGCTTGTCAGAGGGGGACGGGGTCACGTGACAGGTGGCTCCACCCTCAGCTACATAAGAGCTGTCAAGCTAGTGCCGCGTCATTGGCTGGGTGCCTCCGGTGAAGGCAGGATCCTGTGCGTGTTCCTCGCTGGAGTCTCTGGAGATCATCCATCACTGGAGATCGAGAATTGGATTATATCGCTGGAGTAGGAGCATGGATTTATTGTATTACATCGCTGGGATCTCTTTTTTATTTATTCATTTTTAATAAAGGACTTGTCCCAAGCCGTCTCCTGTGGTTTTTTTTAACAGGTTTTTTAGCGAGTCCTTTGATGACGCCCTGGGGGAGGGGCGAAACGCGTCGACGTAACATCCGGCTTTTTGCACAACCAAGTGACGTTTTCCTTCCTGACTCCGTGGAACGCACGCTGTAAGCGGCGATCGCGGAGACTGTCTGATATGCCTGATTACAACCGGGAGTATGTGAGTAGCTGTTTGTAGCGCTAGTGATTTGCCAACATTCACAGTACTTCACTATATGTTTTTTCCTCTGTTTTGGGTGGTCAATTGTCTACTTATGGCTTATTTGATCTGAGCATCGGCCATCTCTTCCACTGATCCATGCTAGAGATATACCTTGCATATCACCATTGAGAAAGGCTGTCAGCCTAGGAGGAGGAGCTGCTGTATCATCGCAGGACCGTCCTGCCTGCTGATTTAGTGACAAGTCTTGTTGTTGGTATCCACTTTGGGACTATTGCTAGGATTAATATTTCTGTCTTGTGAGCAACCACTGTTTATATCCATCAGTCCAGCTGCCAATATTTATTTTCGTTTGTTCATCAATTGGTCAACACTTATGTTTCAATTTATTTTCCTATTTTTCACATTATATGCGGTATGCCCATATGTTTAATATTTTTTGTGCGATCACCTATTATGTTTCACTATTTACATCCAAAAGTTGTATGTGTAATTCTAGACTGCATGTGATATGTAGTCCATCATATATCTATTACTCTGTTTACATTTATTGTCAGCACTCAGCACTTTTAGTCACGTTTTATCAGCGCTGTATTTGTTTGTTTCTATATTTTTTTAACATATTAACACTTTCTTTTTGTGAAATGGTAGGGGTACAATGTACCCTTTACCAATTCACATAGGGGGGACAGGATCTGGGTGTCCCCTTTGTTAAAGGGGGCTTCCAGATTCTGAGAAGCCCCCCGCCCGCAGCCCCCCACAACCACCGGGCAAGGGTTGTGGGGATGAGGCCCTTGTCCCCATCATGTTGAGGGCATGTGGCCTGGTACAGTTCGGGGGGGGCGCTCTCTTGTCCCTGCCTCTTTTCCTGTGGCCTGCCAGGTTGCGCGCTCAGATAAGGATTTGGTGTGGATTTTTGGGGGAACCCCATGCCATTTTTTTCTAATTTTGGCGCGGAGTTCCCCTTAAAATCCATAAGGTCTGGTATGGATTTTTGAGGGGAACCCACGCCATTTTTTTTTAAATTTTGGCATGGAGTTCCCCTTAATATCCATACCAGACCTAAAGGGCCTGGTAATGGAATTTTGGGGGACCCCCACGCATTTTTTTTTTATTTTTCAATTACTTTCAATGACTTTTATGTGTATTGTCAGGACCGACAATTCATTAACCACTTGCCGCCCGCCCTATTACATATTGACGGCGGCAAAGTGGTTTGATAATCCTAATCAGACGTCATATGATGTGATCAGGATTATCCCGCTATTGCGCGCCCCCAAGGGGCGCGCACCACGGCGATCGGGGATGTCCCTCGGACACAGCGCATCCCCGATCAGGGTAAACGGCCAATGAAATGGCTGTTTACCCATGTGATTGGCTGTGTCCAATCACAGCCGGTCACCTGTCATTACAAGTCAGGCACGCGCAATGCGCGCCGATCGGAGAAGGCGAGTGTCCCTCGGACACAGTGCATCTCCGATCAGGGTAAACAGCCAATTACATGGCTGTTTACCCATGTGATCGGCTGTGTCCAATCACAGCCGGTCACAAGTATAAACACTGTGGCGGTTTCCAGGGATCTCTCCTTCTCTCTCCTCACACACCGATCGTGTGAGGAGAGAGAAGGAGAGATCTGATCAGTGAGTAAAACATCCATTTCTACTGTGTACATCTGTTCTATAGTCTGTACAACACAAACCCCCCCTCATCAATAAAGAGAACCTGTCACAGCCCATCAGGATCTGTCACAGCCCATCAGGATCTGTCACAGCTCATCAGGATCTGTCACAGCCCGTCAGTATCTGTCACAGCCCGTCAGAACCTGTCACAGCCCGTCAGAACCTGTCACAGCCTGCCAGAACCTGTCACAGCCCATCAGAATCTGTCACAGCCCGTCATTGGTACCGCCATCAGCACCGGTACCGCCATCAGCACAGCCACCGCCATCAGCACTGCCACCGCCATCAGCACTGCCACCGCTGTCAGCACCTCCATCAGCACCGCTACCGCCATCAGCACCGCCACCACCATCAGCACCGCTACCGCCATCAGCACCACCACCGCCATCAGCACCGCCATTGGCACCATCTGGATCTGACAGCCCATCTGTCACACAGGCCGCCATCAGTACCATTAACGGTACCGCTATTAGTACCGCCATCGGTAACATCTGAATCTGACAGCCCATCTGTCATAGCCCATCTGTCACACAGGCCCGCCATCACTACCATCGCACAATCCCGCTATAAGTACCGCCAAAAGTACCACCATCATGTCCCAAAGAGTTTATACACCTGAGGAGGCATATAACATCCTTGCCATGTCGGATAATAAGAGCAGCGGGGAGCTCTCATTATTCGATTCTGGTTCGGAATACGAGCCAGTGGAGGGTAGCGGATCGGAGTCCGAGTAAGCGGAGGAAACCGCCCCTCCTAAAAGAGTAAGGAGATCAGGACCGACATCAGAAAACCTGCCTACCACCAGCAGCGCCAGACCCCAGGAAGAGGAGCCCAGTACCAGTACTGGAATTGCACATCCAGCCCAAAGAATCCGGGCCCAGTCCTACCTTCCCGATGCCCTGGCAAACCCCTTATGGTTGCCTGCCAACTCAGGATCCGCTACAATCCCCCCTTTCACTGCACAGCCAGGTGTGCAGCTGAACACTTCAAATTTTTCATATTTGGACTATTTCAATTTGTTTTTCCCAGAAGATTTGTTGCAGTACATGGTGGACCAAACAAATCTCTATGCAGAGCAATTTATTGCTGCCAACCCCAGTTCGTCCTACGCCCGTATGTTCCATTGGCGACGTCTCACACTAGACAAATTCAAATTGTTCTTGGGCCTTACTTTTAATATGGGGCTTACAAAGAAAAACAAACTGCATGCCTACTGGTCCACCCACCCCATCCACAACATGCCCCTATATTCTTCTGTTATGTCCAGGACACAGTACGATATGATAACACGTTTCCTACATTTCAATGATAATTCGCAGTGCCCTCCCCAAGATCATCCCAACCACGACAAATTATATAAGCTTCGCCCCCTAATAAATATCAAACAGTATATCCCAAGCAAAAGAGCAAGGTACGGAGTGAAATTGAACAAATTATGTGACCGAGCCACTGGTTACGTGTACTTATTTCGCATTTATGATGGAAAAGACTCCCAGCTCCAGCCCCGTGAGTGCCCCACATACATAGGAACCAGTGGTAAAATTGTGTGGGACCTTGCATACCCCCTGTTCAAAAAAGGTTACCACTTATATGTAGATAATTACTACAGCAGCCTGCCCATTTTCCGTCACCTGTATCGTGAAAAAACCCTGGCTTGCGGAACCTTCAAAAAAAATATGAAGGGCTTCCCACAGAACCTACTTTCAAAACGGCTACAAAAGGGGGAAGCCGCATTCATGAGGAATGAGGAGGTGTTGGCCATGAAGTGGCGGGACAAGAAGGATGTTCACATGATGACTACCATTTACAATGACACCTTGGTGGAGGTTCAGAGAAGACGTGGCCCCATAGTAAAGCCTGAATGAGTCCATGACTACAATCTGTATATGGGGGGGGTGGATTTAAATGATCAGATGCTGCAACCATATTTCTCAACCCGCAAGTCCAAATATTGGTATAAAAAAGTTGCATTTCATCTGTTTCATATGGCCATGTTCAATTCATTTGTCTGCTATCAAAAATCACCCGAAAACCAACCCATCACCTACCTCAAATACTTTGAAAACATTGTCACTGCCCTTATTTACCAGCAAGGACCCGCCCCAGGAAGCATTCGCTCTAATGCCCCGTACACACGGTCGGATTTTCCGATGGAAAATGTCCGAACGGAGCGTGTTGTCGGAAATTCCGACCGTGTGTGGGCTCCATCGGACATTTTCCATTGGATTTTCCGACACACAAAGTTGGAGAGCAGGAGATAAAATTTTCCGACAACAAAATCCGTTGTCGGAAATTCCGATCGTGTGTACACAAATCCGACGGACAAAGTGCCACGCATGCTCAGAATAAATAAAGAGATGAAAGCTATTGGCCACTGCCCCGTTTATAGTCCCGAAGTACATGTTTTACGTCACCGCGTTTAAAACGATCGGATTTTCCAACAACTTTGTGTGACCGTGTGTATGCAAGACAAGTTTGAGCCAACATCCGTCGGAAAAAATCCTAGGATTTTGTTGTCGGAATGTCCGAACAAAGTCCGACCGTGTGTACGCCCTATTAGAGTGTAAGTCGACTTCATGAGCAACATTTTCCCTATAACATTCCCCCCACAGAATCCGGAAGAAGACGCCAAAAGAGATGTCGTGTATGCTCAAGTGGAGGAGCTAGAAGAGATACAAGTTTTTATTGTCCCGATTGTCCCTCCCAACCTGGCCTGTGTATCGGTGATTGCTTCAAAAATTATCACACATCCATCAGATATTAGTTCCCCTTATTAGTAACAGACTGCCATTTCCCCATTTCAATTACCTGTGTGCATCATTTGCCTGCCACCATGTTTCTACCTTCCATGTTAACTGACCCTGGCCTGTTTACCGACAATGTCTTTGCCTGCCGTTTTAACCACGTCTGACTTCCATGTGCACCGACCTCAGCCTGTTTACTGACGATGCCTTTGCCTGCCGTTTTAACCACGTTTGACTTCCATGTGCACCGACCTCAGCCTGTTTACCGACGATGCCTTTGCCTGCCATTTTAACCACCTTTCTGACTTCCACGTGCACCGACCTCGGCCTGTTAAATCGACCATGTTTTTGCCTGCCACTTGGACTGATCTTTTGCCCTTCTACTTCAGTACACAGGGGTCTCACATATGTGAGGGGCTTCAGAATAGCGTTCTGAGTAGAGAAAATCAGTTTTTGGTTTTCTGTGTTCCCAGAACAGGGTCTGGTTGCCCGGTGGCTTCAAAGAGATTTGGGTGGCAGAAGCCACTACCCCTGTCCCCCTGGCCCTAAGCTTGATGGTCCTTCCTGCTGCCTGGACCAATACTTTGGCTGTGCTGACCATATTGCTGCCTGTAATGACCCAGGACTTTATGGACTGTTTATTTCTGCTGCCTGGACCAATACTTTGGCTGTGTTGACCATATCTCGGCCTGCTGCCTCTACTGACTATAGACAGTATTTTTGCCTGGACATCTCTGCCTGCTACCTGGACCAATGCTTTGGCTGTGCTGACAGTATCTCTGCCTGAACTAACTATGGACAGTATTGCTGCCTGGACGATTGCTTTTGCTGTTGCTGACCACATCCCTGCCTGCTGCCTGGACAGATGCTCTCCTCTGTGGACCACTAAATTACTAAAACCAAAGGTAATCTTTTGTTATTTCGTATGTACATGTTATGTATTAGAAATATGAAGGGCCTTCAAAAATATGATCGGTAATCATGAAATTATATGTGTAATTTATGCTCCTAGAACGACTGGAGGTGCTATTTGGATGTTGGGCCTCTGTATGTGGCCAGGCTGTGTAAAAGTGTCACACATGTGGTATTGTTAAACTCAGGAGGAGTAGCAGAACGAATTTTGTGGTTTTATTTATGCTATGTACATGCTATGTGTTAAAAATATCTTATAAATTGACAACTTTGTGTAAAAAAAATGCGTTTTCATTTTTTTCCCACGTTTTCCGAAAACTTCTGGAAAAAAATGAACCGTTCAAAAGACTCATTATGCCTCAAAGATTATACGTTGGGGTGTTTGCTTTCCAAAATGGGGTCATTTTGTGGGCGTTTCCATTGTCCTGGTGCTCCAGGGCCTTCAAAAGGGAGATAGGTCGTCATGAAATTATATGTGTAATTTTGCTCCGAGAATGCCTAGAGGTGCTACTTGGATGTTAGGCCTCTGTATGTGGCCAGGCTGTGTAAACGTCATACACATGTGGTATCGCCATACTCAGGAGGAGTAGCAGAATGTATTTTGGGGTGTCATTTTTGCTATGTACATGCTATGTGTTAAAAATATCTTATAAATTGACAACTTTGTGTAAAAAAAATGCGTTTTCATTTTTTTCCCACGTTTTCCGAAAACTTCTGGAAAAAAATGAACCGTTCAAAAGACTCATTATGCCTCAAAGATTATACGTTGGGGTGTTTGCTTTCCAAAATGGGGTCATTTTGTGGGCGTTTCCATTGTCCTGGTGCTCCAGGGCCTTCAAAAGGGAGATAGGTCGTCATGAAATTATATGTGTAATTTTGCTCCGAGAATGCCTAGAGGTGCTACTTGGATGTTAGGCCTCTGTATGTGGCCAGGCTGTGTAAACGTCATACACATGTGGTATCGCCATACTCAGGAGGAGTAGCAGAATGTATTTTGGGGTGTCATTTTTGCTATGTACATGCTATGTGTTGGAAATATCTTATAAATGGACAACTTTGTGTAAAAAAAATGCATTTTCATTTCTTTCCCACGTTTTCCGAAAACATCTGGAAAAAAATGAACCGTACAAAAGACTCATTATGCCTCATAGATTATACGTTGGGGTGTTTGCTTTCCAAAATGGGGTCATTTTGTGGGCGTTTCCATTGTCCTGGTACTCCAGGGCCTTCAAAAGGGAGATAGGTCGTCATGAAATTATATGTGTAATTTTGCTCCTAGAATGCCTAGAGGTGCTACTTGGATGTTAGGCCTCTGTATGTGGCCAGGCTGTGTAAAAGTCTCACACATGTGGTATTGCCATACTCAGAAGGAGTAGCAGAATGTATTTTTGGGTGTAGTTGCAAGTATATGCATGCTGTGTTCAAGAAATAACCTGTCAATACAATAAGTTTGTGTAAAAAAAAAAAAAAAAAAAGTCTTCATTTTCCCAAGAATTGTGGGAAAAAATTACAACTTCAAAATACTCACCATGCCTCTTACTAAATACCTTGGAATGTCTACTTTTCAAAAAGGGGTAATTTGGGGGGTATTTGTACTTTCCTTGAATGTTAGTGTCTCAAGAAATGAGGTACATCAGGTGTGATCAGATGTGATCTATTTTCAGTAATTTGCACCCTAACTTGTAGACGTTGTACCTGTAATTGCTATGGGAAAGATGGTCACGCTACTGAATTTCTCAGTTGAATCTCAAAGAACCCTAGAAAATCAACAGATATTGTGTGGATAGATGTGTAGGAGACATAGTCTCTCTATACTTGGTGCAATAACATGATTAAGATGATCATTTTGTTACAAAAGCGATAATTTAAACTTCCAGGCTCTAAGTAGATCATGAACAGCAATGGATCACCAAATAAAATCACAAAAAATTACAAAAAATGCACAAATTGCAAAAAGTTGCAAAATCACAAAATATCGCAAAAAAAATCGCAAAAAATAAAAAACATCAAAAAAATTGAAAAAAACATGGAAAAATACACAAAATTGATGCAAATCGGAAGAACAAAGAACAAAAAACATAAAATCGAAGTGAGAGATGGCCACTGACAAATATAAACCAGGGAGCATTACGTCGTGTACTGAATAAATTTAGGTTAAGGTATCAAGATAGACACACATGTATGTGAAATATTGTGGGAGTCAATGTGACCTAAATCAATCAATATGTTATTTGGATTAAATTGGGGATACACATGGGCATAACACGGTACGTATCTATTGATAAAAGTGGGACACGTCCCACTCAAAATTGAGGCCAGTGGGACATCTAGTATTTAGATTAAAAATCCACCGAACCTCTTGTTTGCACAATATGCCAAATTTGTCCCCACCTCTAGGAGGTTTAACAAGTTTTTCAATGCCTTGAATGGTCAAGCTGGAAGTATCCTTGAAATGAATATCAACCCAATGGCGAGCAATGTTAGTGGCATGTTCCTTCTCTATGTCATAGAGGTGATCGTAAAGACGATCCCTCAGTCTACGAGTGGTCCTGCCAACATATTGAATAGAGCAAATGGTACATGTGATGACATAAACTATGTAACGCGTGTTACAATTGATGAAGGACTGTATTTTATATGATTTGCCTGTTGAAGTAGATGTGACAGTGTCACCCCCTTTTATGAAGGGACAATATGTGCAAGACTGACCACCGCATCTGTATGTTCCCTTAAACTGCAGCCAATGAGCAGTTTGTTTTTTGCTAATGTAAAGGCTAGGGGACAAAAGTCCACCTAAAGAAGGTGCTTTCCTTGATACCGTACGTATGCCTTTATTTAAAATTTGAGAATAGATATGATCGTTAGACAGCACCGGCAGATATTTGGTAACTATTTTCTTAATTTTATGAAATTCAGCACTGTACGGAGTGGAAAATGTTGGAACAAAATGGGATTTTTCTGATCTATTCCATCTACTGTGGTTACTTGGTTTGTCCATTAGCAAATTCCTCGAGGACTTCGTATTAAGAAATTCCCTACATTTGAATTTTCCGATGAGGAATCCAAACTAGAATGGACCACCACCCTTTCCACATGCTCTTTTAAATTAATGAAGATTATTATCGACTCCAAGAAAAAAGAGCTGGATCGCATACAAGGTGAAATGGTCCTAATTCAAAAAGAGCTTACAGAACAACAAAACAGACCCGGCTTTTCAGATCTCGATGGCCAGCTTAATAAAAGATTGGACAAATTGGAAAGGAGTGTCATTGCTACCAAAAAAGAAAAACGCAGCAGAGATCAGAGATCGATTACAACACGGACAAAGTTTATATATGGAAGAAACCAATATTCCATCCAGGTCGTCGGCGGAGATCCTCGTCTAAAAAACGTGTGAGCTTTTCAGGCACCGAGGGAGAACCAGCCTATGATACTATGGCACTGACAGGATCGGATTCATCCCCAGGTACCAGTTCAGTTACTGGTTATACACACACAGATAAAACATTGTCTTTAAACTCAGGCGGAACGGGACAAAACAAGAGATCCAGAAGAAAAAAAGAAAAATGAGGAGGGGAGGTCAAAGACACCGAAAAAATAAGCGAGAGTCGTTATCAGCTGCGAGGATGGAAATAACCCAGAGTTTCAATGTGGTAAATTTATCTGAAAGACCGTTATCGGCCACAGACATTACATTGCTTTCAAGGGGTTTAAACTTCTGCCCCTCTAATCATTTCAATTTATTTGGAACAATTCTGGATGTGAATAAACTGGCTCGGACATTAACACTACAGAAACACTATTTTTCTGAAACAGAAGATTCAGATATTCCCCTGCCAGCAGACCAGTCATCAATCGGTGAGTCTACCTCTTCTTCTCCTCAGTCTTTCAAAGATGTGTGCACCTTAATGGACCTCACTTATTGAATCAGATATTAATATGGATGACAATGATGTTTGTTGCAGTTCAGTATCATTTAAGATGAAATCTGATTTTTATCCTGTGAGTTCTAGAGGCAAAGACATGGACACATATCAGACTCTGGTTGAAAGGAATTTGACCTTGTTGGCACGGAATATCTCAAAAAAATCAGTGGATAATTTATCTGTTGATGAGAAAATGTCTGCTGAAAATTTACGTAAAGATGACAGTATAGTTATCAAAAGTGCAGACAAGGGGGGTTCGGTGGTTGTCATGAATGTGGCCATATAAAGAGATGAGGCCATGTGACAACTATTGGACACCTCTACCTATTGCAAATTAAGGGGTGACCCTACTGAGTCATTTAGGGCAGAGCTCTCCTCATTGTTGGATCGAGCCGTCCGAATGGGTCTATTCACACAAAAAGAGAAGGAGATGTTTATACCTATGTTTCCTGTTATGCCAATTTTCCACCACCTCCCTAAACTACACAAAGGGTTAACTCCCCTCACAGGGAGACCGATTGTGGCAGGCATAGACTCACTAAATGAGAGATTGGGTCATTGGATGGATCAGCAACTGCAACCATTGGTAGTTGAGCTGCCAGGTCACCTCCGTGACACCAAACAACTTTTATCTAAACTTAATGGTTTAACATGGAATGAAAATTACAGTTGGATAACATGTGATGTTTCCAACCTGTACTCTTCAATTCCCCATGCCCTGGATCTACAGGCGGTATCCTTCTTCTTAAAGAGATCAGGAAACTTCTCTCTGGCTTCACAGGAGTTCATTATCATGTGCCTGGAATATCTCCTTACACATAACTTTTTTATGTTCGACGGGGACTTTTACCTCCAAAAGTGCGGGGCCTCTATGGGAGCTAAGTTCTCAACATCCCTGGCCAATTTGTATATGGGATGGTGGGAGAGGTCCCACATTTTTGGACCTGAAAGTCCCCGTCGAAAAGACACTGCATTCTATTGTCGATATATATATAGACGATCTCCTGTTCATTGTCTCTGAGCCACACATCTGTTTAGATCAATGGTTGGAGTATATGAATGATAATGCTTTAAATTTAAAATTTACAGGACAACATGAACCAAAGTCTATAGAGTTTCTAGATGTTAAGCTCACAGGAGACAACAATGAAATCATTTCAAATCTCTATAGAAAGCCCACTGCGGGTATTACTCTTCTACGTGCAGACTCTAGCCATCCGACCCATACCATCAAAAGTGTTCCAGTGGGCCAATTTCTAAGGCTGAAAAGACTATGCACCAGACAAATAGATTTTGAACAGGAGGCCATACATATGTCAGCTAGATTTGAAGCTAGGGGTTACCCCAGGTCAGCTATCAATAGGGCTTTGTCTATTGCAAATAAAACACCTCGGGCCAATTTGCTAATGGACAAACCCAGTAACCACAGTAGACAGAATAGATCAAAAAAATCCCATTTTGTTCCAACATTTTCCACTCCGTACAGTGCTGAATTTCATAAAATTAAGAAAATAGTTACCAAATATCTGCCGGTGCTGTCTAACGATCATATCTAGTCTCAAATTTTAAATAAAGGCATACGTACGGAAAGCTCCTTCTTTAGGTGGACTTTTGTCCCCTAGCCTTTACATTAGCAAAAAACAAACTGCTCATTGGCTGCAGTCTAAGGGAACATACAGATGCGGTGGTCGGTCTTGCACATATTGTCCCTTCATAAAAGGGGGTGAAACTGTCACATCTACTTCAACAGACAAATCATATAAAATACAGTCCTTCATCAATTGTAACACGCGTTACATAGTTGGTAGTAGTTTATGTCATCACATGTACCAATTGCTCTATTCAATATGTTGGCAGGACCACTCGCAGACTGAGGGATCGTCTTTACGATCACCTCTATGACATAGAGAAGGAACATGCCACTAACATTGCTCGCCATTGGGTTGATATTCATTTCAAGGATACTTCCAGCTTGACCATTCAAGGCATTGAAAAACTTGTTAAACCTCCTAGAGGTGGGGACAAGTTTGGCATATTGTGCAAACAAGAGGTTAGGTGGATTTTTAATCTAAATACTAGACGTCCCACCGGCCTCAATTTTGAATGGGACATGTCCCACTTTTATCAATAGATACGTACCATGTTATGCCCAATGTGTATCCCCAATTTAATCCAAATAACATATTGATTGATTTAGGTCACATTGACTCCCACAATATTTCACATACATGTGTGTCTATCTTGATACCTTAGCCTAAATGTATTCAGTACACAACGTAATACTCCCTGGTTTATATTTGTCAGTGGCCATCTCTCACTTTGATTTTTTGTTTTTTGTTCTATGTTCTTCCGATTTGCATCAATTTTGTGTATTTTTCCATGTTTTTTTCAATTTTTTTATGTTTTTTTATTTTTTGCGATATTTTGTGATTTTGCGACTTTTTGCGATTTGTGCATTTTTTGTGATTTTTTTGTGATTTTTTTTTGCGATTTTATATATATTTGGTGATCCATTGCTGTTTGTGATCTACTTAGAGCCTGGAAGTTTAAATTATCACTTTTGTAACAAAATTATCATCTTGATCATGTTATTGCACCAAGTATAGAGAGACTATGTCTCCTACACATCTATCCACACAATATCTGTTGATTTTCTAGGGTTCTTTGAGATTCAACGGGGAAAATCAGTAGCGTGACTACCTTTCCCATAGCAATTACAGGTACAATGAGATCATTGCTCTTTGTTTACTGTTCCTTGCATAGCCATCCAGGTAACATTTATAGATCTCTATAAATTTTGGACCGTCGTCTAAAGTTTACATTATTTAGCACATATAGCTAGTCTATTAAAAAGATGTTCACGTAACTCCTTTAGGGTCCCTCTTTATTTTTCCACCTTTTCCATGCACCATTTAAATGCTTCCCCATCGGATGACGATTTTCTGTCTTTTTTCTTCTCTTTTCTTCTTGTCCGTTTGTTGCAAATTTGAGATATATTTTTTGTTTATGAATCCAATATGAATGGATTTCAGATGTTGTCAAATGGGGCTTGCGTTCTTCTTGAGTGCATGGATTTATGTAGGAATAATGATTTATACATAATCATTTTTAAACGAAAATTTATTTACACAATTTTCAAATGTAATTAGGTTTATATATTTCAGGATGATGTGTAAATATACATATATATATACCAAGACATTATTGATAGTGCTGGGAATAGGATTATTGGTATTTTCACATCAATTTCTTGTATATGTTATTTTGCGATTTTGCGATTTAGTATGGTTTCAGCATGTTTTACATTTTTACGAATTTTGTTTATCATCATTTATACACAAGTTTTCCTTTGAGATTATTTATCATTTATGATTTGAAAATTAGTGTTGTTACTTTTTACTTTGCTATTTTTTAATATTGTTTTAGTATTTATCATGGTCTTTATCCCAAGGTTATGGATGTACACAATGGGAGAAGTTGAATAATGGGAACATTAAAAATAATCATGTGTCTAGCGCATGTATATACATATATATATATATATGCGCATTGGTTCACTTAGTAAACTTTTTTAGTTTGGTGGACCTTTATAGGCATTATTACATTGTCATATTATCTTGTCTTCAATTTTTGATTTAAAATTCAACTTCACATCCCAGGTGTCTCCTATCTCTTGGGTGAAGTTCTACAGTTTGATTATGTGGGCAGGTCTCTATTTGAGACCATTTCTGGATTGGCTATCAAAATCCGAAGTCCCTATATATATCCATGATCAAACTTTAATCATTCAGCTATGAATAAGTGACTGCATTTGGATTTTATTTCTTCATATCAATAAAGATGCCTTCTATGGTGTGCGGCCGTCCAGGATTTTTTTCTTTCCTAAATGCACTAAGGTAATGGGGTGTTACTGATATAAGGGGGAACCTTTATATCAGTGCCCCCTTACCTTACTGTATTCAATCCCCCTTACATTAGTGATCCCCCCTCAGACTTTACTCCTCTGTAGCCCCCCCCCAGAAACTGCAGACATGATACAGGAGATCGTCAGAGACTGTGCACCCATAATACAAGAGATGGTCAGAGACTGTGCAGGCATGATACAATAGATGGTCCGAGACTGTGTGGACATGATACAGGAGATGCTCAGAGACTGTGCGGACAATAAACAAGAGATGGTCAGAGACTGTGAGGACATGATACAAGAGATGGTCAGAGACAGTGAGGACATGATACAGGAGATGGTCAGAGACTGTGCAACCATAATACAAGAGATAGTCAGAGACTGTGCAGACATGATAGAAGAGATGGTCAGAGACTGCAGACATGATACAAGAGATGGTCAGAGACTGTGCGGACATGATACAAGAGATGGTCAGAGACTGTACAGACATAATACTAGAGATGGTCAGAGACTGTAAGGATATGATACAGGAGAAGGTCAGAGACTGTGTGGCCATAATACAAGAGATGGTCAGAGACTGCAGACACGATACAAGAGTTGGTCAGAGACTGCAGGCATGATACAAGAGATGGTCAGAGGCTGCAGATATGATACAATAAATGGTCAGAGGCTGCAGACATAATACAAGAGATGGTCAGAGACTGTGTGGACACGATACAAGAGATGGTCAGAGACTGCAGACATGATACAGGAGATGAACAGAGACTGTGCGGACATGGTACAAGAGATGGTCAGAGACTGTGTGGACATGATACAAGAGATGGTCAGAGACTGTGCAGACACAATACAAGAGATGGTCAGAGACTGTGCAGACATGATACAAGAGATGGTCAGAGACTGTGCAGACACAATACAAGAGATGGTCAGAGACTTTGCAGACATGATACAAGAGATGGTCAGAGACTGTAGACATGATGCAAGAGATGGTCAGAGGCTGCAGACATGATACAATAAGTGGTCAGAGGCTGCATACATGATACAAGAGATGGTCAGAGATAGTGCGGATATGATACAAGAGATGGTCAGAGACAGTGCAGACATGATACAAGAGATGGTCAGAGACTGTGCGGACACGATACAAGAGATGGTCAGAGGCTGCAGACATGATACAATAAGTGGTCAGAGGCTGCAGACATGATACAAGAGATGGTCAGAGATAGTGCGGACATGATACAAGAGATGGTCAGAGACAGTGCAGACATGATACAAGAGATGGTCAGAGACTGTGTGGACACAATACGAGAGATGGTTAGAGACTGCAGACATGATACAAGAGATAGTCAGAGGCTGCAGACGTGATACAATAAATGGTCAGAGGCTGCAGACATGATACAAGAGATGGTCAGAGATAGTGCGGACATGATACAAGAGATGGTCAGAAACAGTGCGGACATGATACAAGAGATGGCCAGAGACTGTGTGGACACAATACGAGAGATGGTTAGAGACTGCAGACATGATACAGGAGATGGACAGAGACTGTGCGGACATGGTACAAGAGATGGTCAGAGACTGTGCGGTCATGATACAAGAGAAGTTTAGTGACTGTGTGGACATGTGTCAGACTTTCACGTACCTGACTGACGAACCCGATATAGCAGGGGAAGGCCTCCCTTACATATCTAGTTCCCGGCCCCTGGTAGTGTAAACAGAAGGCACGGGAGCGCAGAGTGGTATGAGAGCCTTGCGGGTGACTTGCGGAGATAAGGCCCAAGATCCTGGTGCAAGCGGATTGGAGGTACTTGGTAGACTGGAGCACAGTTAACTGGTGCAGAGCAGGAGCAGAGTAGGCAGGTCCAGTCACAGGCAGAGTTGGCAGCAGGCGGTCAGCACAGTACAAGGGAGCAGGCAGATTCAAAGTCCAGGTCACAGGCAGGGTTGGCAGCAGGCGGTCAGCACAGTACAAGGGAGCAGGCAGATTCAAAGTCAAAGGCAAGCCGGGGTCCGATGCAGGCAGATAGCAGGGGAGAAGACAATAGACAAGCCGGGTCACAGGGAGATCAAACTTTCAGACAGGCAAACAGGAAGTACGGGAACTGGGGGCTGCAGATCTGACAGGACAGAGCAAAGTGCACCAGCACACTAAATAGGGCGATTGGTGCTAAACACCGTGCACAACGGCGGGCCGGCACAAAGCGGCGCACACCAGAGTGCCCGACATTAACTCTGCTCTGGGATCCTCTCTGAAAACATGATACAAGAGATGGTCTTATTATGGTGATTATTGCAAGCAGGAAAAGCAGACACATTCACTTTGAGCACCCTGCAGTGCATTCTGGGAGGTATAGTCTCCGCAGAGAGCAGGCACTGGAGGGCCAAGTCTACTGTTTGGTGTGCAACTACAACTCCTGCCATGCAATGTGATACCAGCTTTGGGAGAAGGCTAGGACGGTGGTAGGACTTGCTATTTGCAGCAGCTGATGAGATATTCTCTTATTACCTTTAATAATGTAAACATAAAGAACTGGTTCACACTCACTGATTGCTCCAGGCTCACTGATTGGTTGCTGGAATTACTGCACATCATTAACGCTCACTGATTGGTTGCTAGAGGTTACTGCACAATATTACCACTCAATAGTTGCTAAAGGTTACTGCACATCATTACCGCTCATTGATTGGTTGCTAATAAGGTTGTACCAATACGAATACTAGTATCGGTATTGGTACTGATACTGAGCACTTGCACCAGTACTTGTGCAAATGCTCCGATGCTTAATCCGATACCTGTTGTACCGGGTCCTGCATCCTCAGCGTGGCAGGGGGGGTCGGGCAGCTTCACAGATGATCAGTATAGTGGTGGGGGTAGTTACAAGCACCAATCTCCCTGTATAGCTTTCAATAAAGCAGCTGAAAGGCACTTATCCTCCTCTCCCTCCCGCGGCTGTCAGCTGCTTCATTGAAAGCTATACAGCAGGGGTCTCCAAACTATGGTCATCCAGTTGTTCAAGAACTACAATTCTCATCATGCCTAGTCATGTCTGTGAATGTCAGAGTTTTATAATGCCTCGTGGGACATGTAGTTTTGCAACAGCTGGAGGATCGTAGTTTGGAGATCCCTGCTATACAGGAAGATTGGTGCTTGTAACTGCCTCCACCGCCGCACTGATCACCCCTGACTATCCCCTGTGTCCTCCTCCGGCTCCCTGGGTCCTCCCATGGCTCCCCGGGTCCTCTTCTGGCTCCAGGTGTCCTCTTCCAGCTCCCCGGGTTCTCTGTGTGCTCCTCTGGCTCTCTGGGTTCTCCTCCGGTCCCCCCCTCGTCTCAGACCTGTCAGGATGGAGAGCAGAGGAAAGAGCCAGTAAATATGTCATTTACCATCTACTTCCTTTTCTGAATGCATAGAGTCAGTGTCCAATCATAAATGAGCATCGTAAACTGTGTTTAAAAAAAAAACACTGACACCGTCCACTCCCCCCCCCCCCCCCAAAAAAGAAAGCATTGTAAAAAAATAACAAAAAATATATAAATTGTAATAAATGATACAAAAATAAATTGTAGAAAATGTAATTGTAAAATAAAATAAAAATTAAAAAGATTAAAAACTACTGACATACTCCAAGCCTTATCAGTGCCCATCAGTGGCACCTATCAGTGCTGTATATTAGTGGACCGAGGAGTCCGATGCAAACACCTCCTCGGCTGCACTCACACAAGACTCCAGTTCTTTAGTCTCGGAGGCATAGTCTACCCTGGCAGCTTTAATTACAGATATGTAATCCCCTCTTATAGTTGCCTTAAAGGCATCCAATGTCACCTGTGCATTGGTCCCAATATTGGGCAATTTTCCCCTGCATATTCTCCTCTACCTTTTCACCCTGTAACCATCGTGTTGACAGCTGCCAGCAACCCCTGCACTCCCTCTCTCCAAGCTGCAGAATGACCTCTAAGGGGGAATGGTCTGAAATACCCGCCGGCAGGTATGTTGCTGAGGCAACATACGGTAGTGCAGCCGGAGAGCAGAAAGCCAGATCTATTCTGGAGCCCAAGCGGTGAACCACAGATAAATGGGAATAGCGTTGTGCTTGTGGATTTTCCATCTCCAGACCTCTGTGAGCTGCAGGGCTGAGGCCCATTGCCCCAAATCAGGGTCCTGCAGCCTGGTAGGATTAGAGGTGTCCAAATTCCTGTCCAAAATGCCATTAAAATCTCCTGCTATGATGAGTCTAGTGACCATATAAGGAGCCAGTCTGTCATATACCGAATAAAGTATAGAAGTGGAGAAAGGGGGCGGTATATACAGTGGGGACAGAAAGTATTCAGACCCCCTTACATTTTTCACTCTTTGTTATATTGCAGCCATTTGCTAAAATTATTTACGTTCATTTTTTCCCTCATTAATGTACACACAGCACCCCATATTGACAGAAAAACACAGAATTGTTGAAATTTTTGCAGATTTATTAAAAAAGAAAAACTGAAATATCACATGGTCCTAAGTATTCAGACCCTTTGCCCAGTATTTAGTAGAAGCACTCTTTTGATCTAATACAGCCATGAGACTTTTTGGGAAAGATGCAACAAGTTTTTCACACCTGGATTTGGGGATCCTCTGCCATTCCTCCTTGCAGATCCTCTCCAGTTCTATAAGGTTGGATGGTAAACATTGGTGGACAGCCATTTTTAGGTCTCTCCAGAGATGCTCAATTGGGTTTAAGTCAGGGCTCTGGCTGGGCCATTCAAGAACAGTTACAGAGTTGTGAAGCCACTCCTTTGTTATTTTAGCTGTGTGCTTAGGGTCATTGTCTTGTTGGAAGGTAAACCTTTGGCCCAGTCTGAGGTCCTGAGCACTTTAGAGAAGGTTTTCATCCAGGATATCCCTGTACTTGGCCATATTCATCTTTCCCTCGATTGCAACCAGTTGTCCTGGTTGAAAAACACCCCTACAGCATGATGCTGCCACCACCATGCTTCACTGTTGGGACTGTATTGGACAGGTGACAGCAGTGCCCGGTTTTCTCCACACATACAGCTTAAAATTAAGGCCAAAAAGTTCTATCTTGGTCTCATCAGACCAAAGAATCTTATTTCTCACCATCTTGGAGTCCTTCAGGTGTTTTTTAGCAAACTCCAAGTGGGCTTTCATGTGTCTTGCACTGAGGAGAGGCTTCCGTCGGGCCACTCTGCCCTAAAGCCCCGGCTGGTGGAGGGCTGCACTGATGGTTGACTTTCTACAACTTTCATCCATCTCCCGAATGCATCTCTGGAGCTCAGACACAGTGATCTTTGGGTTCTTCTTTTCCTCTCTCACCAAGGCTCTTCTCCCCAATAGCTCAGTTTGTCCGGACGGCCAGCTCTAGGAAGGGTACCGATCATCCCAAATGTCTTCTATTTAAGGATTATGGAGGCCATTGTGCTCTTAGGAACCTTAAGTGCATCAGAAATTTTTTTGTAACCTTGGCCAGATCTGCGCCTTGCCACAATTATGTCTCTGAGCTCTTCAGGCAGTTCCTTTGACCTCATGATTCTCATTTGCTCTGACATGCCTTGTGAGCTGTAAGGTCTTATATAGACAGGTGTGTGGCTTTCCTAATCAAGTCCAGTCAGTATAATCAAACACAGCTGGACTCAAATGAAGGTGTAGATCATCTCAAGGATGATCAGAAGAAATGGACAGCACCTGAATTAAATACATGAGTGTCACAGCAAAGGGTCTGAATACTTAGGTCCATGTGATATTTCAGTTTTTCTTTTTTAATAAATCTGCAAAAATGTCAACAATTCTGTGTTTTTCTGTCAATACGGGGTGCTGTGTGTACATCAATGAGGAAAGAAAATTAACTTAAATGATTTTAGCAAATGGCTGCAATATAACAAAGAGTGAAAAATTTAAGGGGGTCTGAATATGTTCTGTCCCCACTGTATATGTTCACAAAAGCAAACATTTGGGCTTCTATGGACAACAGTAATATGACAAACCGCCCCCCCAGGGTCTGAAATAATCACATGAACAGATAAGCAGTGTCAGTGTATAGCAATATAGCAACAAGCGAACAACCCCTGCCAAGAACCTTTAGGACAAGTCAGCTTCATCCCTAAACAGAAAACTGGAACAGTCTGTAATCCAAACTTATCACTAAGATGAGAGAAAATAGTCAGCCATATTTCCCGTATACTCTTTTGTTGTGCGATAACAGTACTTTCAGTGGAGACAGACTCAAAAGGGGGCAATGTCCAAGGGTGCAAAGATCTTCCATTTCGTATTGCTCCTGTTACTCCAGTTAGTGAAGGATGACAAAAGGAGTATACAGGAAAGTACCTAATAATGCACCATTATATTCAGACCTATTAGAACAGGATATTGTACCAGTCAAATGTACTATGTGGTACTTTAGGCAAATAACAGCTTACGGCAAAGTAGAAAAACAAGAGTCGGCCTCCTCCGGGGAATAAAAGAATTTTGCAGTGCCAGCATGTACAACTCTCAGACGGCTGGGTACAGCATACTGTAGGGTAGGCCTTTTTCTCTGAGGCGCCTACGGATGTCCTGGAAGGTTTTCCTCTTCTTCTGTAGATCCGCCGAGAAGTCAGGGTAGAAATGGATGTCAGCATTTTCATATTTGAGGTGAGGATGTTTCCTGGCTTCACTGAGGATGCGGTCACGATCTCTATAATTGAGGAACATCACCAGCAATGGGCGAGGTGGTGCCCCAGGGGTGCGACGGCCAGTGGGAACACGATGTGCTCGTTCAATCACATAAGTCGGCGGGACAGGCGCCAGCTCCTGGATGTCCTTGAAGAAAGCTTCAGCCGCTCACCCTCAGAGCCCTCTGGCAGGCCAAGCATTTGCACGTTGTTCCTCCTGAGGCGATTCTCTGCGTCATCGGATTTAGCTGGCAGTCAGGTCCTCTGTGGCCGATATGTGCGATTCATATTCTGTGAGGCGGCCCCTGATCTTATCCAGGTCTGCCCTTTTACAGTTGCATTCCTCCGAGAGCTTATCGATACAGTTCAGCAGGGAGGATCTACTGTTTTCTATGGCCAGCAGGATCACCGCCGTGTCTCCAGAAGTGGAGGGCTCTGGATCCGCCGATGCAATCGGGCTCTCCTGGCTTGGGCCATGTTTAGCTCAGCCAGCAGCACGTGGAGCCTGTCAGCTTAGATGGCATCAGGGCACCTGGCGGGTGCTTTTTACTGGAGTTTGGGGCCACTGTTTTACCTTTTTTATTCCCGGTACCAGGGTAACCCAAATAGGATCCTTTAGTGCAGTAAAGGATGATTGTTTTTCAGGATGGCGGGAGCTCTTCCCTATGCGACCATCCTCCGCTACATCAGGACACGCCCCCCCCAAAAAAATTTTCAGCACCAGCCGCCACTGCTATATACAGTATAACTACTAATACTACTACTACTACTACTACTACTACCAGTAATTGGAAAACTTCAGCAAGGAAATTTGTGGGGTTCAAGTGAACTGTACTATACTGCAATATCAAATACTACATGTTAGTTACCCATACCAGCTTGACAGCTGGTTAATGTGCTTATTGAATGCTCTTGTTACTTATTGAAGTGCCGCACCATCCCTAAGTAATATCTCTTTTGTCTATACCAACAATACTTACTATAAATACTGATCAGTATTTGGATGCATGAAAATAAGCAATACATGAAAACGGGATGTGAATTAACAGTCATTGGACATGTTCAATTACCATGAAAATATCCAATTATCTCCTTAATCGGTCCACAAGCATTATAAAGATTGATAGGATCCAATATTGAAAAAATGGACTTTGAGGGACCAATAACATTATCTAGGCCTATCCCAGCTCAAGCACCCAAGGGGCTTCACACACACGAGTCACTACCATATATGATCTTTATTGGCTAATTAATTTAACCACTTGACAACTGGGCACTTAAACCCCCCTCGTGACCAGACCAATTTTCAGCTTTCAGTGCTCTCACACTTTCAATGACAATTACTGAGTCATGTAATACTATACCCAAATTAATTTTTTGTCCTTTTTTTCATACAAATAGAGCTTTCTTTTGGTGGTATTTAATCACCTTTGGGTTTTTTATTTTTTGCGCTATAAATGAAAAAAGACAAAAAAAAATGCATTTTTCTTAGTTTCTGTGATAAAATTTTGCAAATTATTAATTTTTCTTCATAAATTTTGGCCACAATTTATACTGCTACATATCTTTGGTAAAAATAACTAAAATTAGTGGATATTATTTGGTCTTTGTGAAAGTTATAGAGTCTACAAGCTGTGGTGAAAATCTTAAAAAAAATGATCACACCTAATGTACTGGCGGCCTATCTCATTTCTTGTGACCCTAACAAGCCAGGAAAGTACAAATACCCCCCAAATGACCAAGGTATTTAGTAAGATGCATGGTGAGGTTTTTGATGTTGTCATTTTTTTCCCACAATTCTTTGCAAAATGAAGATTTTTTTTCCACAAAATTGTCAGTGTAATAGGTTATTTCTCTCACATAGCATGTGTATACCACAAATGACACCCCAAAATACATTCTGCTACTCCTCCTGAGTATTACGATACCACATGTGTGGGACTTTTTCACAGCCTAGCCACTTAGAGAGGCTCAACATGCAGGAAGCACCATCAGGTGTTCTAGGAGCATAAATTACAGATCTAACTTGTTGACTACCTATTACACTTTTGAAGGCCCTGGAGCACCAGGACAATGACACGTGACTGATATGTGGCACTGATGGCACGTGGCACTGATGACAGATGGCATTAATATGTGGCACTGATGACAGATGGCACTAATACGTGGCACTGATGACAGATGGCACTAATACGTGGCACAGATGACACTGATGACAGATGGCACTAATACGTGGCACTGATGACAGTGTCATTAGAATAACTACTGTATTGGCCCTTATACCCACGTGTGGTATATTGAGTTAACTAAGTTAGGTACTTTTTGAATCCTTTACCCTTTGGTGTTTTTTTGAGTCTGGCCTATTGCAAAATGACGGCCGGGCAGGACTTTTGTTATTCCGGGTGGACGTCATATAACGTCCTCCCAAAGCGTGCCTTGCATGCAGCCGCGCTGCGGGCACAATCTGTCAATGAAAATCATTGGTATAAGCACTAATAATGTGTAAAAAATATCCTGCTTACTTTCCACAGAATAGTACAGTGTAATGCCCCGTACACACGGTCGGACTTTGTTCGGACATTCCGACAACAAAATCCTAGGATTTTTTCAGACGGATGTTGGCTCAAACTTGTCTTGCATACACACGGTCACACAAAGTTGTCGAAAAATCTGATCGTTCTAAACGCGGTGATGTAAAACATGTACCTCGGGACTATAAAGGGGGCAGTGGCCAATAGCTTTCATCTCTTTATTTATTCTGAGCATGCGTGGCACTTTGTGCGCCGGATTTGTGTACACACGATCGGAATTTCCGACAACGGATTTTGTTGTCGGAAAATTTTATATCCTGCTCCCAAACTTTGTATGTCGGAAATTCCGATGGAAAATGTGTGATGGAGCCTACACACGGTCGGAATTTCCGACAACAAGGTCCTATCACACATTTTCCGTTGGAAAATCTGACCGTGTGTACGGGGCATCAGTATGGTAATACTGTATTGCTCTGGTCACAGTGTGTTAAAAAAATCGTGAAATAAAAGAAAAAAAAATTATAAAAAAGAAACAAAATTGAAAAAAAAAATATAATTTTTTTCATACTGTCAACACAAGTTAGGTTCCCTGATCACTACCACACTAGTTATATGATGGCGCTGTACTGCACTATTTTTCTACTGTCCTGGCATTTTTGGGCCTCAAGAAATGAGATAGGCCATCAGTACATCAGGACTGATCAATTTTCAGATACACAGTGGATAAAGAAAAGAATCACTCCCCCTTTAAAATAATTACTTTTTTTTCATTTTGCAACCTGAAATAAAGACAGCTGTATTTACTCAGTGCACTTATAATATCCAAGTGAAAAATATAACACCAACATGTCAGAAAAAAAAAATCAAAAACAGAATCATTGAGTTGGAAAAAGGATCACCCACCTCCTAAAAATGACTCGTAAACTCAATCAGGTGTGGCTAATCACCTTCTCAATGGCACACAAGGCCATTTGACTTTCAGCTTTGTAATCAGCCATGATCATTTTGATTAGCTCGGCATGAAAAGAGCTTTCCTAGAGCATTTCAGTTCCTGGTAGTGCAACAGAAGCAAATAATCAACAATGGGTGGCAAGACACTATCACCAGGATCTCCGGGATAAAGTTGTGGAAAGGCCAGGAGATGGATACAAAAATTTTGTGGAAAGTATTTGGTACAACACAGACCCTCTCTGGATCAAGACGTTGCTCTAAACTGGATTAAAGAGCCAGGAGAAAACTGGTCAGAGAGGCTATCAAGAGGCCTACAGCAACTCTGAAACAGTTACAGGAATTGATGACAAAGAGTGGTCATTGTGTGTATGTGACACCAATATCACAAATTCTCCACAAATGTGGCTTGTATGGGAGGGTTGCAAGCCACTCCTCAAAGGCCACATGCAGTTATGACTGAGCTTTGTCAAAACACACTTTGAAGATTCTGAGGCCACGTGGAAAAAGGGTGTTATGGTCTGACGAGACTAAAAGTGAATTATTTGGCCTCAACACCAAAACGATATGTCTGGGGGAAATCCAATCCAAATAACAATTATATCCCTTTCCTGTTTTATACAGTTCAACTACCTTTTCCCACAGATCCTTTGACAATTCTTTCATGAGAATGTCAGGAATCCAGAAACTCATTGACCTTTTATACACACACACACTAAATACAAGCAAACAGATCACAGGTGAGGATGGTTACCTTTAATAGCCATTCAAACCCCTTTGCGTCAACTTGTGTGCATGTTATCAGGCCAAAATCACCAGGGTGTGTAAACTTTTGATCAGGGTTATTTGGGTAGTTGCTGTTGTCATTATGATTTAAAAAGAGTAAACACCGTTGATTGATAATAAATGGCTTCAGCCAAACACTAACTATGAGTGAAAGAAAAGTTTTTGTGTTACCATTCATATTTTCTGATAAATGGCCAAGAAATCATAAATTCTGCCAGGGTATGTAAACTTATGGGCACAACTGTATTTGCACACACAAACACCTATGTGCTCACAGAGTTGTGTGTGCATACATCCACATATGCATACACATACATATAGACATGTGTAGCACTGACCCCCGAAGGAGCTCCTGATATTTTGATTTGGGCCTGTACTCTGCTATACACCCCCTTAATTTGACTCCTAAAGAAACTTAAAGACAATTCCACAATTGTTAATATAGTATACCTTTTGTTTTTACCTTTAACCTCCAGCTCTCCACCTGGTATGCAATTTAAAGGAAACAGCACTCCACACAATGGTACCTAACCAAGATTAATATTTTACTATATTTGCTTCAAAAATAATGATTACAGCGGTTGTACTATCAGACCAACACAGTGTGACAGCCAACAGATTTAACTCACAATAGTACTACACAAATTAAAGTTGTTTAATTTAACCTCTATGAAATGAGACCAATGGCAGAGTGAAACTGACTTCACTATGAGCACTGTCCCACTCTCAGCACGCTTGTCTATGTAAAAGAGACAACTGGAATTTTAGTAGAGCATAACACAATTCCTAGGGAGCTCCCACTGCTTTATTCTACAATAATCCTGAAGAACAATAAAATGCAAGGCCTTGCGGTTAAAGAGGCAGTCCTTCTTTTCTTCTGTCTTCTGATAGCTATGTGTAGATTTAATTGTAATCCAATGGTTAACAACTCCCGTGTCAGAGCAAACTGAATGTTGAACTAGTGTTGGGGTGAGGCAGCACTGCAACTGTCTCTGGTGCAAGTAACTTTATATAATACAGTGTCAGGATTATAATAAAGTACAGGCTTGAGGCCTACATTGAACTCAGTCTTAATCCTTTGAATTTCCTCTGTGGGACTACAGGTCCCAGCAGCACTGTGCTATAGGTGCAAGTGTGTAAAAGTGCGTCAATGAAACTTTGGGCAGCAGCCCTCTCACCCAAGCATGTCTACAAAGTATAACAGTTCTGCTACGGTACACAGGATCCTGTTTTCAGCCGACCGACACTGCTACGCCACTCTGCTCCGCTCAGCGAGTTGTTCTGGGTGCCCTCAGATGGCTCCGACAGGCTCTGCTGGATCGTCCTGCCTTGCCGTCAGTCCAACTCACTGATATGCTGCAGGGTCGCTGATCCGATCACTCCGCAATGGGTGTAGGCTTCACTGGAGACCTTCACACAGATCCTCACAGGCAGGCCATGCGTTCCCAAGAGACCTAAGATAGCCGCGCCGAGTTCTTTTATAGCCTACCCAGCATGCATTTCATCACTGAGTCTTGCTGGGTAAAAACACTCGGCGTCTTGGGTAGGTCAATTCTTGTGAGATGTAAATAAACAATTACTTCCAGTTTTAGCCACATAAAACAAATGAAACCAAGTCCATTATATATTTTGACCGCTAGATGGTGCTATACACTAAGCTTTAACACTGTACATAGGATAACATAACATTAGATTATTGAGCAAAAATGTGGGCGCTACACATGCAACTGGCAAGCAGCCCTATTGTCATGATTGTCATTGTTCATGAGAGATGGCGTGTAACAATGATCAGACCAAAATTATGGCTTTCCCAATGCACGCAGAGTGCTCAACGTGCACAGGTAAAAAGATCTAAGGGCTTATAAATACATTATAGGTCTAATGTTGGTAATCCAATCTAAACCAAAAGCAATAACACAATGGAAACTGTTTGATGTGTTAGTTGGGATAGAAATCTAAAGTTAGTACGTTGATGTGTGTTTAAGCCGCATGGAGACACGTCCTGGCATCCAAATCCCGAAGGTGGATGTCAGCCATGTCTCCAAGGGCACCTAAAATAGTCTTCCCCCTCCAATCCCAGGCACCACCAAAAAAAGCTCTATTTGTGTGATAAAAATGATAACAATGTCATGGATACAGCGTTGCATGACTGCGCAATTGTCATTTAAAGTGCAACAGTGCTGAAAGCTGAAATTTGGCCTGGGCAGGAAGGGGGTAAAAGTGCCTGGTATTGAAGTGGTTAATCCTTATGATCCATTTGATCAACAGAAAATATATATTTTTATGCATTTTTCGACACATTTACTATAGTATAGAACTAAGATGGTATTGTATTAATATACATCCTTGGGATATTTTGGAAGAATTCTGTGTCTGAATCTGGATTTGAGACATTAACATTTCCAGCAACAGCTGAGTCCGAACAATTTTCTGTTCTGAGTTCACACATTTGTAAAGAATCAATTTATATTAATGAAATAACAGTGAAATGAAACTGTGAACAATACAAGGAAGATGTTGATGCAATTCAAAGGAATATAATATTTCTTTATATCTTTAAAACAGTATTATTTTTACATTTATTCTGAAGTCAATATTTATACCCAGAAAGCAATGCATATCTGGGTTGAACATAAAAACGTTTAAAAAGACCCCTTGCATAAAAATGACATTCTGAAAGTATACACCGTGTTGCCAGTTCAGCTCTGTATTATGTGAAATGTGTAAAAAAACAATATAATATGTTGTAAAGTACCTGGCTTTGTGCTATTGCATTAACACCAAACTCCGATCTCAGCCCCCATCCCCAACTGTCCCCCTCTGGAGCCCCCCTTACATATACCGTATGTTTTGCTTCTTTTCATTTTATACATAACTTTTTCAGGAGTCTTCAGACTGTCCAAGTGACATGCTGGAACCTCTTCCTCTTCATCTCGTCTCCAGCCCGGGGCAGTCGTCTGCAGAGTCAGAGAGTGGTGTTTACATAATGACGAATTCAGTGCTAAATTCTCTGCAGTGCTATCTCAAACAATATTATTAGACTACAAAACACCTCCTTTCTAAGCTATGGGACAGGGTGTGTGTTACTGGCAGAATCACAAGGTAAAAATAAACAAAAGAGACTGAAAAAAGAAAATGAATGCAACCATCACATGGATAAAATGGAAAAAAATTGTGAAAATTTTTTTTTTTTTTTAAAGTCTTCATTTTCCAAAAAATCCTGAGAAAAAAATACAACTTAAAAAAATTCACCATGCCTCTTACTAAATACCTTGGACTGCCTATTTTCCAAAAAGGGGTCATTTGGGGGATTTTTGTACTGTCCTGGCATTTTTGGGCCTCAAGAAATTAAATAGGCAGTCAGTACATCAGGATTGATCAATTTTCAGATATATAGTGTATATGGAAAATAATCACCCCTCCCTTTAAAATAATCTTTTGCTTTGCAGCTTGAAATGAAGACAGAAACAGTTTTTGTTTTAACCAGTTGTATTTACCCAGTGCACTTATAATATCCAAGTGAAAGATGTAACACCAACCTGTCAGAGAAAAAAAAAATAATAAACAGAATCATTGAGTTTTGAAAAAGGATCACTGCCCCCTCCTAAAAAATGATTTGTAAACTCAATCAGGTGTAGCTATTTACCTTCTTAATGGCACACAAGGCCATTTGACTTTAAAATTTGTGATCCGCTGTGGTCATTTTGATTAGCTCAGCATGAAAAGAACTTTCCTGGAGCATTTCAGTCCCTAGTAGTGCAACTGAAGCAAAGAATCAACTATGGGTGGCAAAGCACTTTCACTGGGATCTCTGGGATAAAGTTGTGGACAGGCATTAGTCAGGAGATGGATAAAAAAAATATCAAAGGCTTTAAATAATGTCTATAAGCACAATGACCCAACTCCAATCTCTGCCCCCACCCCCAATTATCCCCCCTCTGGAGGCCCCCGTTACATGTATGTTCTGCTTCTTTTTATTATATTCGTGTCTTTTTCAGGAGTCTTAAAGCAGAGTTCCAAGAAAAAAATCAACTCTGTTTAAAACCAACATACACCCCTTGTTTTTGAAAAAAAAAATTTCATACCTTTTTATGGTATGTTTTCTTCTGGACTTCTGTCCCATGGCACTGCGGCAAAGTACGTTACTTCCGTGGCTTTTTTGTGCCCTCCTCCTTCCCCTCGTCGTCTTCTGGGACCTGTGTGTGTTCCAAAGGACGACAGGGCCAATCAGAAAGCACCGTGTAACTCATGCATGTGCAGTAGGAAACAGGCTGTGAAGCCACAAGGCTTCACTTCCGGTTTCTCTTAGTAAGGATCCTGGCACCTGTACCCAGAGGCAATGGACGGGTCGGCTTCGGGTGCTGACATTGCGGGCTCCCTGGACAGGTAAGTTTCCCTATATTAAAAGTCAGCAGCTACAGTATTTGTAGCTGCTGACTTTAATTTTTTTCACCCAGGCTGGAACTCTGCTTTAAAGCCTCATACACACGATAGGACTTTGTACAAACTTTCCCTTGGATTTTTGTACAAAGGGCGTTGCCCAAAAGTTTGTCTTGCATGCAGACGACAGGACTTTTCCAGCCAACTTTCACTATATCACATGGTTTTTCAGCTCTTTACCACCACCCTTTGGTCAACTTGTGTATTGTTGTCTGATATTGTGTCAACCTCGCCACTTTTATTGGCGAGATTGACACCTTGCGAGCCGGGTTGACACTGGTGCGGGGATCCGACTTGGATCCCCACCAATGCCAGGCACTGTTTGGTATGAATCTTGAGGGGAACTCCATGCCAAATTTTAAATAAAAAACCGGCATGAGTTCCCCTCCAGGGGCATACCAGGCCCTTAGGTCTGGTATGGATATTAAGATGAACCCCCTACGCTGAAAAAACAGCATGGGGGTCCCCCACAAATCCATACCAGACCCTTATCCGAGCACGCAGCCCGGCCGGTCAGGAAAGGGGGTGGGGATGAGCGAGCGCCCCCCCTCCTGAGCCGTACCAGGCCACATGCCCTCAACATGGGGGGGTGGGTGCTTTGGGGGAAGGGGGCGCCCTGGGGGCCCCCCACCCAAAAGCACCTTGTCCCCATGTTGATGAGGACAAGGGCCTCTTCCCGACAACCCTGGCCGTTGGTTGTCGGGGTCTGCGGGCGGGGCGCTTATCAGAATCCGGGAGCCCCTTTTAATAAGGGGGCCCCCAGATCCCGGCCCCCCACCCTATGTGAATGATTATGGGGTACATCGTAGCCCTACCCATTCACCTAGGGAAAAAAGTGTCAATAAAAAACACAGTACACAGGTTTTTAAAGTAATTTATTAGGCAGCTCCGGGTCTTCTTCCGACTTCGGGGATCCTCTTCCGACTTCGGGGGTCTTCTTCCGACTTCGAGGGTCTCTCCGGCGTCTTCTCCCGGTGTCCGCATCTTCTGCCGGCTCCACCGCTATCTTCTGGCGCTCTTTTGCCAGCGGTGGTCCGGACTTCTGGGTCGTCTTCTTCCCTCTTCTCTTCCAGAGATGTTGACACGACGCTCTCTCCAGCCGGAATGGTCTCTGTGCGCTCCGCAACTGACTTATACGATGTACCCCATACCCATTCACATAGGGTGGGGGGCTGGGATCTTGGGGCCCCCTTATTGAAGGGGGCTTCCGGATTCCGATAAGCCCCTCGCCCGCAGACCCCGACAACCAATGGCAAGGGTTGTCAGGAAGAGGCCCTTGTCCTCATCAACATGCGGACAAGGTGCTTTGGGGTGGGGGGGCCCACAGGGCGCCCCCCTCCCCCAAAGCACCCACCCCCCATGTTGAGGGCATGCGGCCTGGTACGGCTCAGGAGGGGGGGTGCTCGCTCGTCCCCACCCCCTTTCCTGACCAGGCAAGGGTCTGGTATGGATTTTGGGGGAGACCCCCACGACGTTTTTTCGGCGTAGGGGCTTCTCCTTAAAATCCATACCAGACCGAAGGGCTTGGTATTCCCCAGAGGGGAATTCCCCCTCGCGCCCGCCGCAGTAGGAAAATGTGTTTTTCCTATTGCAGCTAGCGCGAGATGTACAGTACCCTGCCGCCGAGAACCAGTGCAATCGTCGCACTGGAAACGTTCTCACGGCTGCGTACTGTAGTTTGTAAAAAAGTCCGATGGCTTTGTGTACACACGATCGGACTTTGCTCCATCGGACTTTTGTTGCAGGAAAGTTTGTCCGTTTGCACAGCCAACAAAAGTCTGATGGAAACTGAAAAAGTTTGTCAGATGGAGCGTACACACAGTCGGATGTTGCTCCAAAACAGCTAATTTGCATGTTTGTTGTCAAAAAGTCAGATCGTGTGTACGGCCCTTTAGACTGTCCAAGTGACATAATCAAAAAAAAGGGCAGCGCTGTGATGGTGATTACCTTAAGGTTGCCCTATAGGTAAACAGACATATATAGTGAAAATACCTATTTAAGTGTTAATAAATTATATCAAATATGTGAATAGGGAATTGATCACATGAAGATTAGTCCCAAAATCAGTGAACAAAAAAACAGTCCAGATATGAGTCCCAACAGAAGAAATGGAATGATGAGGGGAGATAGGATAACAATCCCGGTTGCCAAATGAAGTACAGTTGGATAAATGAGACCTTCACCGCACCAATGTGACAAACTGATAAAATTGTGCGCTTACCAGAAGGCAAGCTAATATATGCTTGCGACCTTAACCCGGTCAGGGCCTTTGTAGATGAAACGGCACCGCACCCCTTCAGCTTATGGATGAATATACTGTCAGTCAGGTCCCAGGGAACATTCATATGAGGAGGTACCCCTCCAGTTATACTTGGTTCTCACAGGGGGTATGTGAAGGAAAGAAAGGGCAACATAGTGTAATCCTGCTTTGGTTTATTAAAAGGTAGATAAAATTTGCACTTACATTTAGTAGGTCATATAAAAACAGAAATTAGCCGGCCAGCTAAAAAGCGAACACCCGTCCGAAAAGGAATCTGCAGCACGTCAGCACGCCCGACGTACGTTTCGTCACACTCTGACGTCGTCGTGCCCCAGACGACGTCAGAGTGTGACGAAACGTACGTCGGGCGTGCTGACGTGCTGACGTGCTGCAGATTCCATCTCGGACGGGTGTTCGCTTTTTAGCTGGCCGGCTAATTTCTGTTTTTATATGACCTACTAAATGTAAGTGCAATTTTTATCTACCTTTTAATAAACCAAAGCAGGATTACACTATGTTGCCCTTTCTTTCCTTCACATACCCCCTGTGAGAACCGAGTATAACTGGAGGGGTACCTCCTCATATGAATGTTCCCTGGGACCTGACTGACAGTATATTCATCCATAAGCTGAAGGGGTGCGGTGCCGTTTCATCTACAAAGGCCCCGACCGGGTTAAGGTCGCAAGCGTATATTAGCTTGCCTTCTGGTAAGCGCACAATTTTATCAGTTTGTCACATTGGTGTGGTGAAGGTCTCATTTATCCAACTGTACTTCATTTGGCAACCAGGATTGTTATCCTATCTCCCCTCATCATTCCATTTCTTCTGTTGGGACTCATATCTGGACTGTTTTTTTGTTCACTGATTTTGGGACTAATCTTCATGTGATCAATTCCCTATTCACATATTTGATATAATTTATTAACACTTAAATAGGTATTTTCACTATATATGTCTGTTTACCTATAGGGCAACCTTAAGGTAATCACCATCACAGCGCTGCCCTTTTTTTTGATTTTGTTTACTGAGTGTGTGTATCCCCACTTTTAGCGGCTGCTTTTTTGTCAATATTGATTCATCTTTTATACACTTGTTTGGTTCTTGATTTGTAGGGTTTTGCTCATCTAATGTTATATCAGTGTTTATATCCAGCGCGGCTGTTCTCTTTATTTTTGTCCAAGTGACATACTGGAACTTCTTCCTCTTCATCTCGTCTCCAGCTCAGGGCAGTTGTCTGCTGAGGTGGAGAATGGTGCTGACAAATCCAGTGCTATCATGTGTTCTCTGCAGTGCTATCTTAAACAATATTATTAGACTACATAACACCTCCTTCCTATGCTATGGGACAGGGTGTGGCAGAATAACAAGTTAAAAATAAACAAAAAGAGACTAAAAAAAGAAAACAAATGCAACCATCACATGGATAATATGGAAAACAGCAAAATATTTTTTTTGTTCTTATGTTAAGGTATATGTTAAGGTACACTTTAATATAGTTACAAACTCTACACAATTGTTGTAAACCTTAGTTTGCACACAATTGCACTTATATTTTAAATGAAAGCAATAATGATTTACTAAATGTACAGTTTCTTGGTGTGAGTTCATGGTACATTAAAGTATTTGTGAACCCCTGCCTTTGTAAAACAATCCATTCAGTTTGAACTAGAGATGCAAACCAAAACATTTGTGTATACTGTATATATAAAATAAAATTATAAAAATATTTTTTCCCCTTTTTTATGTAGCCGACTGTGAACTACAAATATCTGCATTGCAGACTTAAAGTGGAGTTCCACCCACTTTTACAACTCTTCAGCATCCCTCACTAAACTGTGCACTGTAAACAAATTGGATATTTTTTAATTTTTTTTCTCAGCACCTACTGTATATCTGCTGTATTCATTTTACACTTCCTCCTCCCTGGCCGTGGCCCATCACATCATTTCTTGTTTGCAATGCCTTCTGGGAAGGGGCGGTAACTTCCTCTGACACTGCTGTTGCTATGGAAACCTGACCTGAAACCTATTACACTGCTTGTGCTGCACTGAGCATGTGCGAGATCTGCAAGGATGAGATCCAGGAAGAAATACAGTCTGGCTTCAGATGCCCACACTTAAGATGGCCACGGCCTGCTGTAAGTTTATAAAATAACAAACTACTGCTATAAACTAACAAAACAGACTTTAGTTTACGGACTAACTTTACTAGAATACATTAGGCTTGTGTATTATAAGGGTATTTTTATTTAATAAGTATAATTTTGGCCGGAACACCACTTTAACTTTACATCTTTACACAGTTACTGTGTCCCTCTAGTGTTGGGTGCGGGTAACTGACATCATTCCCCTGTGCCAAGTGAAAAGCATTGTAGGATTTGTAGTATCCTGAACAGACATTCTGGGGCTATAGAACTATCCTTGGACCACATTTCCCATCAAGCCACCTGCTGTCCAAGAAGGGATTCTGGGAGGGACTATGAATAGAACCAGCAGTCTGGCCTACGTTCTCTTCTTCCCGGATGCCATGCGGTGAACACATCCCTGCTGCTGCTTTGATAGGACTGCAGCCTTACCCGCGGTAGAAGCGGTGACTTCTAAATCCAACACTATTCTTACTCAAGGGACATCACCGTAGAGTCGCTGTATCAGTCGGATCAGACAACCTACAGTTCCTGCAACCAGACAGTCATCTCCGATCATTTATCCAGGGGACGGCTACTCCAGAATCGCTCTTTAGGAGGATCCTCCGTTGTTCTTCAGTTGGTGAGAGGGCTATTGCCCAGTAAATACACTTCTTGCCCTACTACATTGCACACAAAAACACTGTACACAGACATCTTACTCCTGGAAGTATATTACTACTAGGGATGAGCCAAACACCCCCCGGTTCGATTCATAGCAGAACATGCAAACAGGCAAAAAATTTGTTCGAACACGCGAACACCATTAAAGTCTATGTTACACGAATGTGAATAATCAAAAGTGCTCATTTTAAAGGCTTATATGCAAGTTATTGTCATAAAAAGTGTTTGGGGACCTGGATCCTGCCCCAGGGGGCATTTTTTCGGGAGCAGTGATTTTAATAATGCTTAAAGTGAAACAATAAAAGTGAAATATTCCTTTAAATTTCGTACCTGGGGGTGTCTATAGTATGCCTGTAAAGTGGTACATGTTTCCCGTGTTTAGAACAGTTCGAGAGCAAAATGACATTTCTAAAGGAAAAATAGTCATTTAAAACTACTCGCAGCTATAATAAATTGTCGGTCCCGGCAATACAGATAAAAGAAGTCATTGAAAAAAATGGCATGGGATCCCCCAGTCCATTACCAGTCCCTTTGGGTCTGGAATGAATATTGAGGGGAACCCCGAACCAAAATTAAAAAAAAAAAATTTAAAAAAAAATTGCATGGAGGTCCCCCTCAAAATTCATACCAGACCTGAAGGGGAACCCCACTCCAAAATTTAGAAAAAAATGGTGTGGGGGTCCCCCCAAAAATTCATACCAGACCCTTTTCCCAGCACGCAACCTGACAGTCCGCAGGAAAAGAGGGGGGATGAGAGAGCGACCCCCCCTCCAGAACCGAACCAGGCCACATGCCCTCAACATGGGGAGGGTGCTTGGGGTAGCCCCCCAAAGCCCCCCAAAGCACCTTCCCCCAAAAATCCACACCAAATCCTTATCTGAGCACGCAACCTGGCAGGCCACAGGAAAAGAGGCAGGGACAAGAGAGCGCCCCCCCCGAACTGTACCAGGCCACATGCCCTCAACATGATGGGGACAAGGGCTTCATCCCAACAACTCTTGCCCGCTGGTTGTGGGGGTCTGCGAGCGGGGGGCTTATCGGAATTTGGAAGCCCCCTTTAACAAGGGGACCCCCAGATCCCGGCCTTCCCCCCTGTGTGAAATGGTAATGGGGTACAAATGTACCCCTACCATTTCACAAAACAAGTGTCCAAATGATAACAATGACAAGACATGGCTTGGGACAAGTCCTTTATTAAAAAATGAAAAAATAAAAATGTCCCACGAAATCTTCTTCTTCTTCTCTTGCTCCGCCAACGAACAGAAAAAAAAGAAAAAAACGCGACCGACCCGCCTCCATGGGAGGATCCTGTCGTATGACGTGTCTTCGCTTTGACAGTTCTTTTATAACTGAGGTCGGGGCCACACTGTGACGTTCTTGGGTGACCCCGCCCCCCTCTGATGCACGGGGACATCCCTATGGCTTTCCCGGGGCGTCAGAGGGGGGCGGTCGCTTTTTTCTCTCTGTCCGTTGGCGGAGAAAGAGAAGAAGAAGACTTTGTGGGACATTTTTTATTTTTTTATTTTTAAATAAAGGACTTGTCCCAAGCCGTGTCTTGTCATTTTTACCATTTTGACACTTTTTTTGTGAAATAGTAGAGGTACATTTGTACCCCGTTACCATTTCACAAAGGGAGGGAGGCCGGGATCTAGGGGTCCCCTTGTTAAAGGGGGCTTCCAGATTCTGATAAGCCCCCTGCTCGCAGACCCCCACAACAACCTGGCAAGGGTTGTGGGGGTGAGGCCCTTGTTGGTTGTGGGGTTGAGGCCCTTGGGGGGTGTAGGGAAAAAGGGGAGGAAGAGGATAAGGACGTAATGAGGAGATGGGGTGAGGGAATCACTGACTACCCTCTCCAGCTTCCAGTGGTCAGAACACTAAAGTGCGTTGCGCCAGTAGTGCGAGCCCGATTCTGCCTTTAAGGTCGGGGGTGGTATTGCCCCAGTTGCGAATCAGTCTCCATTATTTAGAAGGTCTTGGTATAATTGGGAGCTTTTAAAGGCTGTCCAGGCTTCCCATTTAGCAGTGCATTTGGAAATATTATCCAAGGCAGTATAGATCAGTTCCTCCATCTCAGCGACATGATTAATTTGAATAAACCATTCAGTCAGGGAAGACATGGTTTTATGGTTTTAGATACTAATTATATACTATGTACATTGACTAGCCACAACACATTTTCTTATCCTGAAGAAGCGTGAAGACACGCGTAACATGTCTTCACGTTTCTTCAGGAGAAGAAAATGTGTTGTGGCTAGTCAAAGTACATAGTATATAATTAGTATCTAAAACCATAAAACAAACATACAAAACAATACAAAATACTTTGATTTAAGAACCTGTGCTGGTCAGACCACTACGGCAAAGGATAGGCCACCAAAGAGGGGGCAATGAAAAGTCACCACGGGGGCGTGCAGAACATAGTACTATACTGTATCTAGGGGGTAAGTAATGGTAGAGAAATTTTAGAGTCCATAAATTAACCAAATAAAGAAACAGGACAGAGGGTAGGGAAGGGACAGGGGGGGAGGGGGAAAAAAGAAGGAGGGGGAAGGGGGGGACAAAAAAAAACTTTTCATTGCCCCCTCTTTGGTGACCTATCCTTTGCCGTAGTGGTCTGACCAGCACAGGTACTTAAATCGAAGTATTTTGTATTGTCCCCCCCAAACAAATGTGTTGTTGACTAGCCACAACACATTTTCTGCTCCTGAAGAAGCATGAAGACACGCCTAACATGTTGAGCATTTCTTTGATATGAAGTAACCTTCCATTGATCTGCTATCCAGCCATGTTCTCGGACCTGTGTCTACCTTGGATGTTCATCCTGATGTCCGAGTTACTTTGTACCTTGATGGTTTTGTATAGCAGCAGCTCTACTGAATATCGTGGTGTATTCATGTGATTTGTGGTTTTTAACTGGTGCCCTATTTATATGTGTTTTCTTCAATAAAGTATTTTTGTCATGTATACTTGGTGTTACTGTGCCTACAAAGTCCAAAGTCCCTTTCTTTTTTCCTTTTGCTAATGTAGTTATAGGACGTGGCACTTTTATATTGTTTATGTATCCACAGTACCACTCTGTGTTATGATACATTTCCAGTTTGGTTACTGAACTCTGGCTTGTTTTAACTACGCTTATTCTGTTTACCTTATTAGTATTATTATTAAACAAGTATGATTTAACTTTACTTCTGTCTCGGTCTGATTCATAGTTCCTGATAGTAGACGAAGGCCATGAATTCAGAAGATACAGTCAATCCACTTGTTGGTAATATTTTTTCCAGATTGGATGAGCAAGATCACCACATGGATCAGTTTGCCATAGTGTTACAAATGCTCCTAAGTCACACTGCTCACCTGAAAACTTCCATTGTGGCTGCTCCTGTACAACCTGAGTTGCAGGCCGTCCCTGCTGCTGTGCCAGTCTCTGTGCAGGCACCCGCCTCGAGTATTACCTCTATAAGAGGTATGTCTGATTTTGCTCCACTTCCCCAGCGATTTGGGGGCGATCCAGTTCAATGCAGAGAGTTTCTCACCCAAGTTGAGATTTACTTTGAGATGCTGCCCCAGGCGTTTCCCACGGATAAAAGCGAAGTTGGTTTTGTGATATCTTTGCTTTCTGAGAGTGCCTTAGCGTGGGCAATCCCCCAATGAGAGACACAAAAACCTGTTGTCTTGAGTTACCCTGACTTGTGGCCTCCATTAAAAGGGTATTTGACGTTCCCGCATGCTCCGCTTCTGCTGCCAAGTGCCTCATGTCCATCAAACAGAGTACGAGGACCGTTGCCGGCTATGCCAATGAATTCCGCACTCTGGCAGCAGAGGTTGCTTGCAACAATGAGGCCCTCGTGGCTGCTTTATATCGTGGTCTCTCGGATTCCATCAAGGATGAGATAGCAGCCCGAGATATACCCAACGATTGGAGAGATTGATCACATTTGCCATCCTCATTGACTCCGGACTCAGAGAAAGACTCTCTTTTAAGGAGTGCTTGTGGAAGCCTCCTGTACGTTTGCCTCCGTGGTTTGCAGTCCCACCTGTGCCTCCCTCACCTCCCATGCCTCCTGGTATTGAGTCAGTCAGTGAAGATGAACCCATGCACTTTGGCTTCATGCGTCTCTGCGGATGAGAGAGCCTTTAGGAGGAAGGAGAGATTGTACCTTTATTGTGGCCAGGCAGGTCACTTTTTGAAGTCTTGTCCTACCCATCCAGGGAACGCCCGAACCTTGAGGTCCTGTCATGGACAGACCTTAGGTGGCGTTGTTTCGTCCCCAGTTATCCAGAAGGATAAGCCCCTGGTTTTGGTCACCCTTTCTTGGGCTAAGGTTCTCTCTTGGTCACCACAATGCAGTGAGACATGCTTCCAGAAGGTAGCCAAGGTCCTGTGCACCTCTACACTCTCCTTCTTGCCGGAGGAGTACCGCGATTTTAGCGATGTCTTTGACAAAGGTCAAGCCGGTAGTTTGCCTCCATACCGGCCTTATGATTGTGCAATTGACCTTCAACCTGGTGCCATACCCCCTCGTGGCCGGGTTTACCCTTTGTTGGTCTTGAAGGATAAGGCCATGGAGGAGTATGTTGCAGACGCACTTTCTCGAGGTTTCATCCGCAAATCCTCGTCTCCTGCTGGTGCTGGTTTCTTCTTTGTGAAGAAGAAGAGCAGTGAACTGAGACCTTGTATTGATTATAGGGGTCTCAATCGTTTCACAATTAAGAATGCCTATCTGATTTTGTTGATTACAGAGTTATTTGACCGCCTCAAGGGAGCAACGGTTTCCACAAAGCTTGGTTTGAGAGGGGCATACAATCTCGTGCAGATTAGAGCAGGGCGATGAGTGGAAAATTGCGTTTAATACCTGAACAGGCCATTATGAGTACCTCGTAATGCCTTTTGGCTTTTGTAATGCCCCGGGAGTTTTCCAGGAATTTAGTAACAATGTCCTCCGAGATTTGTTGCAGTTATGTGTGGTGTTTTATCTCTATGATATCCTCATATTTTCCAAGTTCCTGGAGAGCCACCACACAGATGCCTGTCGTGTGCTTCAGAAACTAAGAGAAAACAATCTCTATTGTAAGCTGGAGAAGTGCGAGTTTCATCGTGAACAGGATAGATTCCTGGGCTATGTCATTTCCACTACTGGTTTTTCGATGAACCCAGAGAAACTTTCGGCAGTCCTACATAGGCCCCGACCCGTGGGTTTACACCCTCTGCAGTGTTTCCTGGGCTTTGCCAACTATTATCGGAAGTTTATTCGTAACTTCTCGTCTCTGGTCAAGCCCCTGACTGATATGACCAGAAAGGACGGTAACTCACAGAGTTGGTCTCCCGAGTCCATTAAGACCTTTGAGAGTCTCAAGGCTGCCTTTGTTTCTGCTCCTGTGTTGGCACATCCTGATCCAACGTTGCCTTTTATATTAGAATTTGATGCTTCTGAGACTGGAGTTGGTGCCCTTCTGTCTCAACGTACTATCACTGACAGCGCTATGCATCCGTGTGGCTACTTTTCCAAGAAATTGTCACCTGCAGAGTGCAATTATGAGATTGGTGACAGAGAGCTGTTGGCAATCATTTTAGCCTGGGAAGAATGGAGACATCTCCTTGAAGGTACCACTGTGCCGGTTCTCATTCTTACTGACCATAAGAATCTCACATTCTTGTCTGAGGCTAAGTGTCTCTCTCCCAGAAGGGCACGATGGGCTCTTTTCTTGTTGAGTTTTAATATAATTTTATATAATTTAATAATATTTTAATATTGTCTTATTCTTATCCGGTACTAAGAATGTAAGGGCTGACACCTTGTCACGACAATTTTCCTCCACTTCCAATTTGGAGTCGATTCCGGTTCCTGTGATTCCTCCTGATCGTATCCTGGCTACGGTTCACACCAGTCTTACTTCTCCTTTGGGTGACAAAATTCTTTCTGCTCAGGTCCATGCTCCTCTTGAGAAACCTTGTGACCGCTGCTTTGTCCCAGAGAGTCTCCGTACTGCTGTGCTCCAGACTTACCATTCTCCAAGGCAGTTGGCCACCCTGGGAAGAATTAACTTGTTTGGGCCATTTCCCAACAATTCTGGTGGCCTAGTCTACGGGCTGATGTAACTGCCTGTTCCGTGTGTGCTCAGAGTAGGACTCCACAACACCTTCCAGTGGGCCTCCTACAACCCATACCCAATGGAGAGAGGCCCTGGACCCATCTGTCTATGGATTTCATTGTGGAGTTACCCAACTCCCAAGGCAACACTGTTATCCTTATGGTGGTTGACCGGTTCTCAAAGATGTGTCTTTGTGTTTCACTTAAGAAGCTGCCCACATCTAAGGAACTGGCTTCCATTTTTGCTCCTGAGATCTTTCGCTTACATGGACTACCCAAGGTGATTGTCTCGGGCAGGGGTAGTCAGTTTGTCTCCTGGTTCTGGCGAGCCTTTTGTGCAAAGTTGGGAATTCAGCTTGCTTTCTCCTCACCCGCAGTCTAATGGGGCCACAGTACAAGCCAATCAGTCCTTGGAGCAACTCTTACGTTGCTATAATTCTGACCATCATAACAACTGCTCAGACCTATTACCGTGGGCAGAGTTTGCTCACAATGGTGTCTTGAATTCTGCTTCCCGATTGTCCCCGTTTATGGCGAATTATGGTTTCCAAACTTCCATGTTTCCTGACTAATTTGTTCCGCAGAGTATTCCTGCGTTAGAGGAGCATCTCTGTGGTCTTCGTTCTACTTGGGCACAAGTTCAGGAGGCTTTTCAACATGCTAACGATAGGTACAGACTCCATGCTAACTGCAGACGCCTGCCTGCACCTTCCTACCAGGTTAGGGACAGAGTCTGGCTTTTGTCTTGCAACCTCTGACTTTGTGTTCCTTCCTTGAAGTTCGCACCTCATTTTATTGGGCCTTTCTGTATCCATCGCAGGATTAACCCCGTGGCTTACACCTTGAACCTTCCTCCTAGTATGCGCATCTCAAATGTGTTTCATGTCTCCTTATTGAAACCTTTGGTCTGCAATCACTTTACGGTGCCACGTCCTCACCCTATACAGGTTGAGAACCATGAGGAGTATGAAGTACAATCCATTATTGACTCCCGTAGGTTCCGTGGGTGCATACAGTACCTGGTGCATTGGAAGGGGTACAGTCCGGAGGAACGCTCTTGGGTCTCATCCTCGGACGTACATGCCCCTGTCCTCCTCCGTGATTTCCATAGATGTTTTCCCCTCAAGCCTGGTGGTCCCTTGAGGGGGAGGGGTCATTGAGGAGGGGGTACTGTCAGGGATGGGCTCAGTCCTTCCTTCTCTGAGCTGGCCGCTCAGCTGTTAGCTAATTGCCAGCTCCCATCTCTCTCCACAGTTACCCAGCTGTTGTTGACTCTGTTCGTCAGTCTTGCCCACTTAAAGTCGTCCAGCTCACTTAATCTCTGCCTTCGCCTTTGTCAACATCCCAGAGACTTTCTCCTGTGTTCCTGTTGAAGACTTGCTCAGCTGACGTTCCTTCTGGCTCCTGATCCTACTTGCTGTACTACTACGTTTATCTCTGGCTCTCTGACATTTGCTTGGCTGACTACCCGATCCGGTTACTGAACTCTGGCTTGTTTTGACTACGCTTACTCTGTTTACCTTATTATTATTATTATTAATAAACAAGTGTGATTTAATTTTACTTCTGTCTCGGTCTGATTCATGGTTCCTAATAGACCCATTGTGATTGTACAAATGTATACGGTCTCAGCTCTCCTCGTCTATCTCCGTACCCAGGGAAGATTCCCAATAAGTACATTCTGAACGTAAGAGTACGGAGGATTCTCCAAATAATAAAGCATAGAGCACAGATATGACATGACTTTGGGGGGTCGAACGAGAACAGAGCGACTCCATGATTGTATGGGTTTTTGTAAAGCATTTTTTGCGGGACGGATCATCTAGAAAGTGTTTAAGCTGGATGTAGGGCCAGAATGGAAATTAACCTGTGTCAGAGAGCTCAGCAAGATCAGCTTGCCACAAGAAGCATCCTCTTTGGAAAAAGTGTTTAGCCAGCATCTCCACGTGTGGCCACTCGGATTTCAGGAAGGCTCTGGATAAACCTGGAGGAAAGTCTAGGTTGCCTCTCTTAGCGCAAGCCCTATCAAATTCATGAAGGGTGGCTCCAGTTAGGGGATGGGTTAAAGCATTTGGAAATTAGTGCTCTCTAGAAAGCCAAGGGGTATAGCGTAAGTCAGAGTTCGTTATCAGGTATTCTAAAGTCACCCAGTCTTTATATCGGCTATGCACTCTCCAGTTGATGATTCGCGCTACATGAACTGCCCGGTAATAGCTCTGTAGGTCAGGGAGACCATATCCTCCACACACCTTAGGGAGCACCGGCTTCGTCCAGCTTATCCGTGGGGGTTTATTGCACCAAAGAAAGGTCTTACATATGGATTTGTAAAGTCCAAAAAAGGAAGGTGGTAGGTGTGTAGGTAGTGTTTGAAGTTTGTAGAGTAGCCGGGGGAGGATCGTCTTTTTAAGGATGGACGCTCGCCCAAACCAGGAAATGGTGGGTTTATCCCATTTTTGGAGATCTTGGTGTATACTCTGTAATTCCATCTGGAAGTTTCTACTGTAGAGCTCTGCTAGGTCAGCAGGGAGTTGGATACCCAGGTAAGTTATGGCTCCCGCTTTCCATTTAAAGGGAAAATTAAGTTGACATTGCTTGGCCAGTTCCTTGGTTATGGACACGTTCCAACACAAATGATTTGTAATAATTGATTTTTAAATTGGACAGGAGTTTAAAGTGCTCCAGAATTTGCAGAAGATTGGGTAAGGACGTTAGCGGTAAAGAGAGAAAAAGTAGAACATCATCCGCAAAGGCTGCATTATTTAACTCACATTCCTGTATCCGTATGCCTTTAATATCTGGATTGGCTTGAATGCAGTGGAGGAGGGGTTCTAGCATAAGTTTATTAAGCAAGGGAGAAAGGGGGCATCCTGTCTGGTTCCATTATGGATAGAGAAGGCGACCGACAGATGGCCGTTGACCTCGGCCCTAGCTATGGGGTTAGCATATAATGATAGAATACAGGCCTGCATACGGAGTCCCAGTGAGTTCAAAACTGCATCTGTATAGTCCCAGACCACTCTGTCAAATACCTTCTCTGCGTCCATTGCCAGGAAAGAACCCCCCTGCTGGGAAGAAATAAGTCAGGTGTGCAGGTTCAGAGCCTTAATGGTATTAAGGATTCAGGGACAAACCCTACCTAGTCTAGGCCCACCTAAGCTGGTACATGGTAAGACAAGCGAGTTGCCAGGATTTTGGCAAACAGCTTGATGTCCATGTTAAGGAGGGATATTGGGCGATAGCTGGCGACATTAGTGGGGTCTTTCCTTTCCTTGGGAATAACAGATATATAGGCTTTGAGAAGTATTTCCAATCTGCAAGAATGGGTGGAAAATGAAATAAATGCTTTAAGAAAGCTTGGTGCCAGAATATCTGAGAAGGTCTTATAAATTTAGGGCCATAAAGCCATCCGAACCTGGGCTTTTGCCTGATTTTGTGGTTTAAGTGCCGGCAGGAATTCCACTGATGTCAAGGGAGCTTCTAAAGCCAGGGAATCATCTGTCGACAAAGCAGAGGGACTGTATTGACTCTAATCAGTTCCTGCAGCAGGATCCATGTCCCCTGAATGCAAGTTATATAGATTGCTGTAGAAGCAATGGAATTGACGTGCAATATACTCATTTTTAGCATGTGTCTTGCCCGAGGAGTCTACAATGTGACGGATCATGGAAGCCAATTTGCACTGTTGAGTGGCTCTAGCCAATAACCTATCTGGTTTGTTACTCTGTTTATAGAACAGTTTTTGGGATAAGATATTACGCTGGCGCACCCATTTGAATAGTTCTTCTAGTAAAAGTGCGCGTGTTTCCACCAATTCCTGCAATGTTTTAAGTGCTAATGTGCGTTTCTGTTGAGCCTCCAAGGTACGTATTTTGGTGGCCAGTGCTAACACCAAGGCTTGACGTTCCTTTTTTTTCCCGTGTTGAGACAGAAAGCAACTGGCCTCTAATGACACATTTATGAGCCTCCCATTGTGTCATGGGAACGAGTCATTATGGAGAAAGAAGGCCCCTATCTCTTGTCTTAGAGTTGCTAGGTCCCCAGGGTCCATGAGAAGAGACGCATTTCGTTTCCAAAGTTTGGTGGTGACCATATCAGAAAATAACAAGGTAATTGTGATAGGGTGATGATCAGACAATGTTATGCTCTCCATAGATGCACTATGGAGATAAGATAAGTCCGCTTGTGTTATAAATAGGTAATCCAGTCTTGAGTACCAATTGTGCGGGGGGGGGGAAGAAAGTGTAGTCTCTGTCTCATGGGTAAAGGGTCCTCCAGGTGTCTTGTAATGTCAGGGATTCAAGTTGGAGCTCAATTTGGCGGAGGGTAGAGTAGGGGAGGGAGGAAGTGCGAGTAGAGGCATCTGTTAGTGGATCGAAAGGTACGTTAACGTCACCCACCAAAATTAGAAGACCCTATTGAAAGAGCATAAGTTTCGTAATGACCTCCCACAGAAATACGACTTGTTTGGAGTTGGGGCAGTACACATTAGCTAACGTTACCGGCCTATTTCTCCACGAGCCCCTCAGGAAATGTATCTACCCTCTGGATCTAATAATTGTTCCTTAATGTCAAAAGCTAACACTTTAGAGAGCAGTATGGAAACTCCCTTAGTCTTAGAGTCAGGGCAGGTGGCATGATAAGCTGTGGGAAATCAGTCATTATGGAAGCGTGGGGCTGAGCCCGATTTGAAGTGTGTTTCTTGAATAAAAAGGATTTGCGCTTTAAGCAGGTGTGCTTCTGCAAGGACGCTGCTGCCCTTTTCAGGGATGCTTAGTCCTTTAGCATTAGGAGAGGGGAACTGAGCGTGTTGAATTAGGCGACATGGTCTACATTGTAGAGTAAGTAAACTGGGGTGGGCCTATATTCGGACAACCAAAGCTGCTTGGAGCTGGAGAGAGTAGTGGAGGGAGGAGATGAGAGGAGGGGGGAGGAGGGGAGGAGCGGGGCAGAGGGCAAAGGAAAAAAAAAAAAAAGAGGGGAGGGGAGAAAAAATTAAAGCGAACAAGGTAGGAAAACTTACAAAATAACTTCCGGAGGAGGGGACAAACCTGCTGTTCATCCTGACTGGATGGGGTAAGGGTAATATTGGGACAAGGGAAGGGGAACTTTCACAGGGCAGCCTGCCACTCTGAGGTGGGATAGGAGTCTAACACAGGAGTAGTAGATAGTATCGACAAACTAGGGCTAACATACAAAAAAAAGTTACGTACAGAACAGCTTCAGCAAGTGAAAGTGAGGAGGGACAGGAAGGAGATCTCTCTAGCAAGTAAAGGCTCCATTCCTAGTCCTCCCATATTAAGCTTTAGAGATAAAGGAGCACTCTGTAGAGATGACCTGGAAGTTTGGACTGCTATAAATCGGTCTCCCTCAGGCTCTTCTCATTAGAGAGGTATGTGCTAGAGAGCAATGACCTCCATGCAAACAGGCCGGGGTCTAGCTGGGACCCCCCTTAGCTGTCCAAAGTTTGGCTCACTTGAACCCATAAGTTGAATAATTTATATTTTATATTGTATTGTCACAGGGCTGTGAGAGACCATAAGCTGAGCCTACCCATCCGAACGCCTCCATGAAGGAGATGCAAGCAGAGATGTCAGGACCCACAGGAGCATGAGGAATCGGTTGCCCATCCGATACTCCAGTTCCTTATGATGAGTGACGGGAAACTGGAGTAGCCAATCCCGAGACCCCAGAAGGCTTATTACCGGAAGGGGACTAAAATCGGTCCCTGAGAGGAGCTGTGACATCTCCCTTAACATAACCCTGTTATGCTGTCAGTCCGTAAGGAGGACCTTCCCTCTCATCCTCTGATTTGTGTGGCCTGTGATTTGGCATAGGTCACATGAATCAGAGGACATTGTCTTCTAACACGCATGTATGCAGCATTACCACAGTAGTATCAGACCCATTCAAATATATGCTTGGTGCCAGCATTGCGAAAAGCCTAATGCCCCGTACACACGGTCGGACTTTGTTCGGACATTCCGACAACAAAATCCTCGGATTTTTTCCTACGGATGTTGGCTCAAACTTGTTTTGCCTACACACGGTCGCACAAAGTTGTCGGAATTTCCGATCGCCAAGAACGCGGTGACGTCAAGCACGTACGACGAGACTAGAAAAGGCCAGTTCAGAACCAAGAGAGGCACCCTTTGTGCTCCTTTTGCTAATCTTCGCGCTTTTTCAGACTCGTGGCTTTCAGATCGTTTTCTGCCGTTCAGTTTGTGCTTGTGGGTTTGTATTTGCTCTTCAGTGCGTGCAGTCAGTTCGTATCGGAGTTTTCTGTGCGATCTTGTCCGCTCGTTGCTGTTTTTCAGGTCGCTCTTCACAGGCCTTGCTGTTCTTCAGTGCGTTCTGTTACTTCGTTCTGAGCAGCCGACCGTTTTCTAGCCATGTTTCGTATGCGTACTCCTCGTACAGTTCGTGCTGTGCGGGGGCTTGGTGTTGGGGTCCTGACCTTGACACAAGTCCAGTCCATGAACAGGGCGAGGAGGAGTTCATGGACCAAGAATTGGTTGCTTCAGCGTGACCAGTTCTGTCATATGCCTTTGCTCCGTGAGATCCGTGAGAATAATCCTGGTGATTTCAGGAATTTTCTCAGGATGACGGACCCCGTATTTCACCGCTTGTTGGCTTCGCTGACCCCCTATATCAGCAGGCAGGATACCTGCATGAGGCAAGCCATCACTCCGGAGTAGAGGTTGGTCACTACCTTGCGGTATTTGGCCACAGGGAGAAGCCTGCAGGACCTCAAGTTCTCGACAGGCATCTCCCCCCAGGCTCTTCTTTGTGGACATTTACTGCTTGTGTTTGTTTGAGCTGACCCTGACAGAAATGTGTGGAGTCCAGTAAATGTCGTGATTGTGTAACCTTATACAAAGCACTGTTGGCTGTTATTTACTAAATGCAAAGACACTTTTCACTACAAGTGCACTTGCAACTGCACTGAAACTGCACTTGTAGTGCAAAGTGGATTTGCCCTTAGGAAATTACCCCCATTTTCTCATCAAACAACAATTACATCACCCCAAAAGTGTTGTAGCGTTGAGACAATAATCCACACATTCTTGATGAACAATCTTTTTAATACCTGCACAATCACATGTGCATTTACCAAAGGTTTTTCTGACAAACCGACATGTTTGTTGTATAACAATTTTTGTGGTGTCATTATCCAAAATCAAAATGTGCATTTTATAGAAAACAGGCCTGTGTAAAACCCACAAGAAAGACACAAATCTTGATCTTACAAAGTTCACATTTGGTAGAACTGGAAGGCAATATCAGACATGAGTATTTAGGAACTGGGTTTGATATTGCGTTCAGATGGGGGGAAATCACCCCTGGAAAAGCCAAATTTGGAAGATGCACACAAATTTCACAATGTCAACATGTGCTATCTGCCATCAGGGGGGATCAAGGGACGTGTTTTGGGGGAGAAAGCCCTTCCTCACCGTTACTTTATTATTGAGGAAGGGGTTGCACCCCCAAAACGCGTCCATTGATCTCCCGTGATGGCAGATAGCACATGTTGGCACGCTGTGTGCATCCTCCAAATTTGGCTTTGGGAAAAATCACAAAAGCATTTCACACATTGTAGCAGACAAAAGAAGAAAGTGATTTTGAGGGGCTTTAAACTCGCCCCAAAACATCAATGATGTTTTTATATTTTGGAATAACACCATTGATGTTTTGCTTGATGTTTTCCAAATCTAAATTACACCCCATGATCTCCCCGATCAGGATCTGGGCACTTTCGGATGTGAAAGGATCTTCATCCACAACCTCACGATCACCTAAAAAGAAAGGAAACCCAAAATAAATTAGGTCTAAAAAAAATGCCGCCATCCATCTCTTATCTGAGCCTGTGGTCGCAGACACTCACCTGTTGTGGTGACTAGTTCCACCACGTCTTCTTCCTCCTGCTCATCTTGTGTTGGGGGGATTTTCCCTTCTTCCAGAGGGGGGGGGGGGGCTCTGGTCTCCTCGGATGAGGGGTGTCCTCCGAGTCTTTTCTCCCCTATGTAAAACAAAAATGGTATACTTAGCACACAGATATTTGATGGCAGAACTATAAAGATGAAACATTGCTTGGAAGTGGGGTACAATTGTCTATTTTAGCAGAGTTCCAAGATGTAGCTTTTTTAGTGTCCTTTGTCAAGCTGCAATACTTTACCTGTTTTGTACAAGCTTCACAGATGGAGACCCCCCTATAGTATACACTGGAGCACCTGTGTGGCCCCCCTAATAAAAAGGGTGTTCTGGGGTCCCACACTAGTGCTCCAGTGTCCAGATGTGAAAACAGCTGCTCAGTGTCCTCTCCTTACACACAATCTAGTTTTCATTTCATTCTAGTAACAAAGCCATCTACACAACCCAATTCTTTGAAGACAAGTATAGGGCCTCAAAATGGTGGCCAAATGCATATGGGCTAAACAATGGTATTTTATAGTCCGAAAAAAAAAAAGTGTGATCCGAACGAATAATGTGCCCATGAACATGAAAGTTGCCATTTTAAACTGTACAACAGTTCCTAAAAGCACATGGAGCAACACGAACGTAATAAACACAAGAACAATAGGAACACAGCACAACTACTTACTTTTTTGCAGCACTCTCCGGATCTTTCTGTACTGCTCATGTTCTCGTAATTTCAGGTCCGACCACCGCTTCCTGAGCTGATCTTTCGATCGTCGTACCCCGAATTTCCGGTGCAGACTCCTGACCACTTTCGCCATGATCTTGGCCTTTCGGACATTGTGGTTGGGGTAAGGCCCATACTTTCCATCATAGTCGGCCTTCTTCAGGATGTCCACCATTTCCAACATCTCCCCAAAGGACATATTTGAGTCCTTTAATCTCCTTCTGGATCGGGTTGTTTCAGGCTCCGACCTTTCCTCCTCCTCCTCCTCCTCGTTGCTGTAATTAGCACTATCCTGCTGTCTCTCCGCCATGTGCTCTTCCTCCACTGCGCCGAACGAAAAGGGGCGAGGAATAGAATAGAAAGAACGTCAGGGGCGGGCGGAGTTATACGCATGCGCAGTGTGTATAAATCGTAACGCGCGCGTCTTACGTACGATCTGTGAGCGGAGGAAGGAGCATCGGAGACGCCGATCGTGCTAACGAAGGTAGGATCTAAACTTGGGCCTATACTGCTTCGAAATTGAAGCCTATATTGTAACAAGATTAGGGGAGTTTGGCCTGACATTAGGGTTTGTCTTGTGTTGTGTCTTGCAGAGAAAATGGATGGGTTCAACGACCACAATTTCCTGCCCCTGTTCAAAGACAAGTACAGGGAGCTGCCCTGTCTGTGGCAGGTCAGACAATCCCCACTATAATCACAAACAGAAGAGGCAGGCAGCGCTGGAGAAACTGCTGGAGTTGGTGAAGCCGGTGGTCCCCACAGCAACCATCCCTTATTTAAAAGCTAAAATTGGTGGCCTGAGGAGCACTTATCTCAGGGAGCGCAAGAAGGTCACAGATTCCCAGAGGTCCAGAGCTGCAGCAGATGACATTTATATCCCCAGGCTGTGGTACTATGAGAGACTGCGATTTCTGTCAGACCACACTGAAGTCAGGGAATCCCTCTCCACTCTTCCTTCCACTCTTCCTTCCATCCCAGCTGAGGCTTCCGATGTCCAACCTGGGCCTTCCAGCCAGGAAGAAGTGGAGGAGCCCAGCTGGAGTCAGGTATAGCATTCTTCTACAGATTTCTGGGCAATAAAGAAATGATGTTTACTAGATGTTATTATTGATCATTAATTGCTGCTTGAAAGTGTTTTACATATCAATAGACAGTAGTGGGCACCCAAAATTGGGACAAGAATGCAAGATGCTGGGCTCAGAAGGATAGTCTGTTATATTTGTTAACATTGAATTTGCAGCAGTCAGGAGGTGAAAATTGTGTGTGATTGATGAAAACAATACTAAAACTATGTCCCTTTTTCATACACAGGAAGACCTCAGCCAGGAGGAGGCTGTGGAATGTGGCAGTCAGGAGGAGGCGGGGATTAGTGGCAGTCAGAAGGAGACGGGGACAAGTCGCAGCCTGACTGAGTCTCAGGTCCCTCCCCTCCGCCTGCCATATAAAAGGGCCAGGAAGGCCACTCCCAGTCCTGTGCAGGATTCAGTGTACAGGCTGATCCAGGAGGCTTCAGCGTCCCTCAGAGCCTTCCCCAGTCCTGCAGAGGCCTTTGCCTGCATGGCTGCCACAAAATTGCTGGGCATGCAGGAGGGCCAACGCAAGATTTCTGAGGACCTGATTTATAAAGTCCTTCGTAAGGGGGAGAGTGGGGAACTGACACACAAGACGGATGTCATGGAGAGGGACGATCCTCCTCCTCCTCCTGCTGCCACAACTCCACCACCACAGCCAAAGCCTGGAAGGAAGCGTGGAAGGAAGACCACAGAGTGATGACCCTGGGTTCAGTCTGGTCTGACAGAAGTTGCAGTCTCTCGTATGACCACAGCCTGGGGACACAGATGTCATCTGCTGCTTTCCGGATCTCTGGGACTTCTGGACCACACTGCCCTCCCTTAGATAAGGACTCCTCAGGCCACCAATTTTGCTTTTAAATAATTGATGTCTGCCCTGCTGGTCCAAGGCTTCGCCCACTTCTGCAGTTTCTCCAGCTTTGCCTCCCTCTTTGTTTTTTTATAGTTGTGACCCCTTAATAAAATATTTTAAGGTAAATTCTACTCTCCTGTGTGTGTTTTCATCCAAAAAGGACAGTTTGTTGGTGACGATTCAGGTACATTTCTAAAGTACAATGTGAAATTAACAAGGGACAACAACACCAAACAATCTCCTCCTACAGATTAAATAGAACAACATATCAATGGTGTTGTGGGAACTTGTCACAAAAAACACACAAACTTTTTCGGGAATACAAATCAAAATCAACAAAAAAATAAAAAATAAAAAGAGAAACACAAAAAAAGATTCTACATTAAAGTAAAAAAAAAAAATATGTTGTCAGATGTGAGAAATCAAAATATATTGAGGGAATCCCGATAAATAGTAACGAAAGAAGTTTGTGAGAAGTGTGTGTGAATATGAGCATCAAAACGACTTAATTCTTGTCACATTATAAAGAAGAAGAGAGTGCGCTGTATTAAACCATTTTTTACATTGCAGCGTGACGTAAGTGCTTTATCCATTACGAATGCTAAGTTTACCAGAACGAGCTGTCCCGTGTCGGAATTTCTTCTGAGCATGCGTGGCACTTTGTGCGTCGGAACAGGCCACACACGGTCGGAATTGACGCGATCGGATTTTGTGGTCGGAAAATTTTATCTCCTGCTGTCCAACTTTGTGTGTCGGAAAATCCGATGGAAAATGTCCGATGGCGCCCACACACGGTCGGAATTTCCGACAACACGCTCCGATCGGACATTTTCCATCGGAAAATCCGACCGTGTGTACGGGGCATAAGTGTTACTCATCGTACATAAGTAATAATAAAGTATAACTGGAGAGCAAAACAACTATCTAATCAACTTCAGCTCATGTAGGTGAATTTTCTTAGGCTTGACCCGGCAGGTAGATGGGTCACAGAAATAGTTAGTTACCTGAGCAAGGCACATTGACCTTAACACTTTCCTTTAGGCCGAGAGGGACTAGCATTCAGCACATCACAGTCCAGTCCGGGTCTAAGAGAGAAAAAAAGGAGAGACTATAGTGTTAATGGCATAAAGGCCTCCTGGGAGCTTAAATGTTTTTTGACCCAGATAAGAGGAAGACGATCTTCGGGAGGAAATAGTATATAGGCTAAGAACAGTTAAGCATGTTTCAACAGGTTCCAACATATAGATATCATCAGTAACACACTCGGGATCAGCTTACATATGAACATATGAACATCCGCAGAAGTCAGGGTCAAAAGGAACATTAGAGCACTAAGCAGTAGGGAAGGGCCGAATGGATCTCTGTTCGGTTCGCACCAGAACTTTCAAACCCCGCGAAAGTTCAGAGCCGAATAACAAACCCCATTAAAGTCAATAGGACCCGAACGTCAAAAAACAAAAGTGCCCATTTTGAAGGCTTATATGCAAGTAATTGGGCATACAATGGTTATAGGGGTCCGGGTCCTGCCCTGGGGGACATGTATCAATAAAAAAAAAGTTTGTGAAAAACTTCATTTTTAAATGAGCAGTGATTTTTTTATTTTTAAAGTGAAAGCATAGAAATGAAAAATTCCTTCCAATATAGTGCCCGGGGGGTCCCCTTAGTCTACCTGTAAAGTAGCAGATCTGTACCATGTCTAGAATCTGCTGCAGCAATAATTGCATTTATAAAGCCACAAAAAAGGACATTTTCCCTGCAAGCTGCCTTTATTTTGCTCAGCAACAGCTAGGGAGCCAGTGTGTATGATGAGGCCACAATGTAGTGCACTGGGAACATGATTAGAGATTTTTGGATACATTCTGGTGTCACTTTGACTTTGGATAGAAGTAACGGGTGCGTACAAATTGGTCTTTGGGTGTCGGTGGCGCCTTCCCACCACCCTTTAGAGGTAATCTTGATGAAAGCAAGAACTGGCCTTGCTGTAAAAATTGCAATGATATGCACCTGTCAAACAGGTGCAGAAAAATTGATCTTTGGGTGTCAGTGGCGCCTTCCCACCATAACCCTACAGAGGTACTCTTGATGAAAGCAAGAATTGGCCTTGCTGTAAAAAATTGCAATGATATGCACCTGTCAAACAAGTGCAAAAACATTGGTCTTTGGGTGTCGGCGATCCTTCCCACTGTAACCCTATAGAGGTAATCTTGAGGAAAGCAAGATATGGCCATGCTGTAAAAAATTGCAATGAAATGCACCTGTCAAACAGGTGCAGAAACATTGGTCTTTGGGTGTCAGTGGCGCCTTCCCACCGTTACCCTATAGAGGTACTCTTGATGAAAGCAAGAACTGGCCTTGCTGTAAAAAATTGCAATGATATGCACCTGTCAAACAGGTGCAGAAAAATTACTATTTGGTGTCGGGGGCGCCTTCCCACCGTAACCCTATAGAGGTACTCTTGATGAAAGCAAGAATTGGTCTTGCTGTAAAAAATTGCAATGATATGCACCTGTCAAACAGGTGCAGAAAAATTGGTCTTTGGGTGTTAATTGTGCTCATGAAACCTGTACCAAAAACATTCTTCCAGATGAAAATTGAACACCCTCAAAACCAGGCAGCCTCGAAGTTCTGCAGAGATTCCACATCCCAAAAAGAATTAATCAGTGACATCGGCATCAGGGGCTTCATAGCCGGTAATCTAGGACTGATTCATTTTTTATAAATGTCAAACGGTCCACGGAGTCTGTGGACAGACACGTTCTATGATCAGTAATGAAACCTTCTGCAGCACCAAATGCCCTTCTGAAAGCACGCTGGATGCAGGGCAGCCCAACAACTCAATAGCATACTGGGCAAGTTCTGGCCAGTGTTCTATTCTCATGACCCAGTAAGTTAGTGGATCGTCAGCTGGAAAGCTCTCCATCTCTGTTTTTGCCCCCAGGCAATTGTCCAACATGTAATGCAGACGCTGCCGATGAGATGTGGAAGCTGACAGCCCTGGACAGCGAGGACTGAAAAAATTCAGAAAAAGCCTCACTTAGGCGGACACCTTCTCCAATGCTCCTCTCTTGACCAACAGAAGACTCAAAACTACGTTTTCCACAACACTGTAACCTACTGGAGTCAGGAAAAACATTCAATAAAATCCTCTTTAACATGTCCTCAAGAGATTTTATCTTCTGCACTCTCTGTGTGGATGGGATGAATTCTGAGACTTCACCTTATAACGGTGGTCAAGAAGGGTTGCCAACCAGTAATCATCCTTCTCCTTTATGCCACGTATTCTTTGGTCCTTTCTCAGGCTTTGAAGCATGAGGTTGCCCATACAGTGACACACAGAACTATATGGCGTTAAACTGGCAGTAACGCACACAAAACGATATGGCAGTAAACTGTCAGTAACGCACACAAAACGATATGACGTTAAACTGGAAGTAACACACACAGAACTATATAGCATTAAACTGGCACTAACGCACACAAAACGATATGGCGTTAAACTGGCAGTAACGCACACAGAAGTAAATGGCGTTAAACTGGCAGTAACGCACACAGAACTATATGGCGTTATACTGGCAGTAATGCACACAGAACTATGTGGCGTTAAACTGGCAGTAACGCACACAACACTATATGACGTTAAACTGGCAGTAACACACACAGAACTATATGGCATTAAACTGACAGTAACACAGGAAAAACTTTGTGGCGTTAAACTGGCAGTAACGTACAAAAAACGCTATGGCGTTAAACTGGCAGTAACGCACACAGAAGTAAATGGCGTTAACCTGGCAGTAACACACACATAACTATCTGGCGTTAAACTGGCAGTAACACACACAGAACTATATGGCGTTAAACTGGCAGTAACGCAATCAAACAGACGGTGTTCAACCATCACTGCACTGACGCTATCTGAACTATCCCTACTCTAGCTATACACTAATGTAAAGATTACTGACATGGTCTCACTACACTACACCAGGGGTGGATACAGAGTCTAGTCTCAAAGTGCCTGTGGTTTTTTCACCAAGGAATACTCCAACACCTGCATTTACCTGGTCATGAAGACTCTGCTAAAGAAAGTTCGGGAAAAGGCACAAGCCAACGGGAGGTGAGGAATGGCTGCGTCAGTGTCTAGTGCTGACTGAGGAGAAAGAGCTGCAGCCTGAAGCATAAGAGAGAGGCGGAGTGTCAACCTGAAGAAAGGCAGTGACAGGGCAGCAGAATAAAGGAAGAAGCAGATACCGACAGAGCCAGGCGCCTGAGAGGAGCAGGTCGCCGACTGATAGCCAAGAAGAGGTGGCACGGCAGGGGTCGGGAGAGCTGAATGACATGGCTGCAGGAGGAGGGATAGGCAGTAGTCTGAAGAGAAGGAGGCAAGCATTCTCCCCATCCCCAGCTCGGGACAGCAGAGACAAATTACAAGGAGGGATGGGTGAACAGTTCGGCCCGAGCATAGGTTTGGGCCAAACTTTCGCTGTTCAGCTGTTTGGTGAACATCCGAACAATTGGGTTGTTCGACTGTTTGTTTGGCCCCATCCAAACTGACCACAAAGCATTGTGGTGCTGAACAGTGCACTGCAAGCTCTGATCTGCTGAAGCAGTGAAAGCTTCAGCCAATCAGGGCACAGAGCACTGTCAGAATCATGATTGGACACTGTCATCATGACTTTATCCAATCATGGCTCATTCTCGCCCCACAGTATAAAAGTATTCTTTCAATGGCAGCCATTTTCAGTGTGATTTTGTCATGGAGAGAGATAGAACAGGGCTCTGTTCAGTGCTATTAGTTAGTTAGTGTGCTATACTGTGCTTTTTTGCTTCAATTGTCAGTGTAGAATATTAGTTTAGTGTCAGTCGAGGGATAGTGTGAGTGTAGTGAGGAGAACAATAATTCAGCTTTGCATAGTGAGCAGGTAGAGTAGGGACAGCTCAGATAGTTTCACTGTAGTGTAGAGAGACCGTGTCATTCATACATACATTAGTGTAGAGTAGGGACCGCTCAGATAGTTTCAGTGTAGTGTAGTGAGACCGTGTCAGTAATCTTTACATTAGTGTATAGCTAGAGTAGGGACAGTTCAGATAGCGTCAGTGTAGTGACGGTTGAACACCGTCTATTTGATTGCATTTCGCCAGTTTAACGCCATTTACTTCTGTGTACATTACTGCCAGGTTAACGCCATATAATTCTGTGCATTAGTGCAAGTTTAAGGCCATTTACTTCTGTGTGTGTTACTGCCAGTTTAATGCCATATAGTTCTGTGTGCGTTACTGCCAGTTTAACGCCATATAGTTTTTTGTGCATTACTGCCAGTTTAACACCATATAGTTCTGTGTACATTACTGCCAGTTTAACGCCATTTAATTCTGTGTGCATTACTGCTAGTTTAACGTCATATAGTTTTGTGCGTTACTGCAAGTTTAATGCAATTTACTTCTGTGTGCGTTACTGCCAGTTTAACTGCCATCCCTACTTGGAAGTGCAATCACTGTAGATCTGAGGGGAAGATCTGAAATGAGGTGAAGCGCTGTTGATTTTATCATCCAATCATGTACAAGAAAAAATGCTGTTTTTTATTTTCCTTACATGTCCCCTTTGTATCTACAGTGACTGCACTTCTAAGTGCACTTGTAGTGCAAAGTGGATTTGTCTTTAGTAAATAAACTGCTTTATTCTAAAAAATCTAAAATAGTGGGTGCTATTAATGTTACACCCCAGTTTGCCCTTCTCCAGCAAGAGCGGGGTCTGATTTGAACGATTTACCTGCCGCAGTTAACAATAATGACACAATAATTTGTAATATTTTAGTACCTAATGTCCCGGAGTCCAGCTTTAAGGAGGTTCTTCCTTGTGAGGTTTCTCCACTGGGATTTCATTTACCCTGATCTTTAAAAGAAAAAAAATAGGAAAATGGAATTCATTGATATTTTGTCACTATTGCCTGCAGCTAAAGAATTCAACACCTGCTATGATAAAGAAAACTGAAATCAGTCAGGATGAGGATAGACACAGACAGGCACCTAGGTCTTTCAATAATTGGCTGCAGGCTTTCTGCATTTTTTTCAAGCTTTTCAAGCAAAAAGCACCCAGAACACTGCTTTGGATGATTTCCGCATCTGGAGAATGTTCTAGAAACTTATAAGTATTTCGGAGGGATGGTTCAACTATGACAAATCCTTCCAGCAGAAATGGTCTATTCATTCTAACTTGAAATAGGAGATGAAGGACGCAGGGTTATGGCTTAACCTTATGTTACCATCAAAAGTCCCTCCTACAAGACAGGTAGTTCCTTCTCCCTCCATTTCTCCTTACAAGAGAGGTGTATGTTTTGCATACAATGAGAACCAATACAGTTGAAATATGGCTGGTAAGTATAGACACAAATTGTCTCATTGTACAGGTAACCATCCTGCTGCAAAGTGTTTCAAAAGGGTCTGTATGCCTGGTACAGTACCACCGGACTCCTTGCAAAAAAGCTTTCACACCAGTGAAGTTAACAAACATAGCTGGACAGATACCCAAGCAGGGAGATTACGGCATTCCTCACCGAAGGTTTCAGCCTTGGTTTCAAATTGCCAAAATTTTCTGGTGTGGGTTGTTTAGTCATTTAAAACCTGTCTCTGAGTACCCCATTGTTGTTAAGGATAAGTTGGAGAAAGAGATTGCTTAAGGTTGCATTGCAGGCCCATTTTCCATTGTTCCTCCTTTCAGAAACTTGAGAATTTCACCTTTAGGAGTGGTGCCCAAAAAGGAACCTCCTTTAGGTTGATCCACCACCTTTCATTCCAATGGGGGGGGATCACTGATTGATGAAATTGATTCTTTATCATTAGTGTCATATAGTTCTTTTGATGAGGCTATTGCTAAGATTAAACAGTTTGGTACAGGAGCATTATTGGCCAAGGCAGATAGCAAATCTACATTCAGGTTACTGCCAATTACGCCTGAGGCATTCACCTCTTTAAGAATTTTCTTTCAGGATTACTATTACTATGAAATGTGTTTGCCTATGGGCTGCTCAGTGTTTTGTGCTTATTTTAAAAAATTTGCTACATTTCTACACTGGGTTGTAAGCTTTGAAGTAGGTTTTGGTAGTATAATTCATTATTTAGATGACTTCCTTTCTTCCGGTCCTGCTAGCTCCCTAATTTACTTAGGATTGTTAAAACTTTTTATATCAGTCATGGAACATTTTGGCTTCCCTCTTGTGCATGGGAAGACCATCTTGCCTTCCACCTCAATTGAGTTTCTAGGAATCCAAATTTATATTATCCTTATGGAATTTAAATTGCTATTGGGGAAAATACACAGGTTGAAGAATTACATTTTAGCCAGGTTAAGGAAAAATAAAGTGCTTTTAAAAGATCTTCAGTCCCTACTGGGCTTATTAGCCTTTGCAACTAGCATAATGCCAGTAGGAAGAAATTTTTTCAGAAGGCTTTTTCCTGGTTATAAATAACCATTTTCTCACATAAGATTGACATCAGACCTAAAAGATGATTTGTTGGTTTGGTATCAATTCTTATGCCCCGTACACACGGTCGGATTTTCCAATGGAAAATGTGTGATAGGACCTTGTTGCCGGAAATTCCGACCGTGTGTAGGCTCCATCACACATTTTCCATTGGATTTTCCGACACACAAAGTTTGAGAGCAGGATATAAAATTTTCCGACAACAAAATCCGTCGTCGGAAATTCCGATCGTGTGGACACAAATCCAACGGATAAAGTGCCACGCATGCTCAGAATAAATAAAGAGGTGAAAGCTATTGGCCACTGCCCCGTTTATAGTCCCGACGTACGTGTTTTACGTCACCGCGTTTAGAACGATCGGATTTTCCGACAACTTTGTGTGACCGTGTGTATGCAAGACAAGTTTGAGCCAACATCCGTCGGAAAAAATCCTAGGATTTTGTTGTCGGAATGTCCGAACAAAGTCCGACCGTGTGTACACGGTATTAGACGAATTTAATGGTAAATAATTTTTTTCAAGGAGATGTTATTTTTGCAGCAGACATGGAGATTATTTATGGATGCACCTGGTTCCAAGGGTTGTTCGGCTGTGTGGGACACACATTGGTGTTGTACCGCATGACCTCAATCCTGGATTTCAAACAATATCACAACTTTTTCCAGTTGTGATGGCTTTTGAACTGCAGGGTCAACACTTCGTAAATAAACGCATTATCATTCAGACCGCCAACAAGGGTGTTTTGTTTGCTGTAAATTGTCTGTCTTCAAAATCTTGTTCTGTGTTAAAGGTTTTGCGTTATTTGTTTTAATTATGTTTAAAACTCAGTGTTTGGGTTAAGGCTAAATGATTACCTGGGAAAGTTCGCAGACTCCTTATCCCGTTTTCAGTCTTCTTGTTTCATCCGAACGCAGATATAGCGGGTTTCCCTTGCCATCTGTGGGACATAGTCTAGAACCCATTATGGAAGCCATTAAGAATTCTCTGGCCCCTCAGACATGGTCTCAATATACTCAAGCCTAGGATGGATAGGTTTCTTTTTGCAGGCTTATGAGTTTTCCTACGGAAAATAGTATACTAGCATACTTGTGTTCCTTGATGGAACAGCAATTCTCTCAGTGGCGGTCCTTGGATTGTGGGCGTACGGGCGCCGCCCCCCTATCCCTACTGCCGCCTCCCTATGCATGCAACCGGCCCCTTTCAGGACGCCAGCACATGGACTCCTATGGTGGAGGCAGGAGGGGGTGTATTTTTTTTTAAGCACCTGATTAGAGCCAAGGGTTCTAATAGGCTGCAAAAAAGGGTGGGCTCGGGGCACAGATAGTGCGCCCTGATCCCACCCAATTGTGTGACCATAGGGATCAAATATTCTCTATTTTCACACCGCAGTGCCTCCCCGCCAATGTGGAGGCAGGTCAGTGAGACCTGTTTCCTGATTGGTAAAAAGCGCCAGGTGTCCCTATTGGATGCCTATCGCTTTGGTGGAAGTGGGACAGAGCGGAGGAAGCTGACTCGAGAGGAGACACCAAAGAAGAGGACACCTGGTAAGCGCCGAACCTCCTGCATGGGAAACTTTCCTTTAATTGTGCTGCGACCCACCTGTACTGTGAGTGTAGTGTCCCGCGATCCATCCGTGGGGGGGAGGGTTGTGCTGTGAGCGGGCTGTCCCGCGATCCATCCATGGGGAGGTTGTGCTGTGCGTGAGGTGTCCCACGATTTATCCGTGGGGGGTGTTGTGCTGTGAGCGGGGTGTCCCACGATCCATTCGTGGGGGGGTGCTGTGAGCGGGGTGTCCGGGAAGGTATTGTCATGCTGCCAGTGTCTGTGACGATGATCTATATACCATATCTGTGGTGCTGATCTATATACTGTATCTGTTGTGCTGATCTATATACCGTATCTGTGGTGCTGATCTTTATACTGTATCTGTGGTATTGATCTATATACCGTATCTGTGGTGCTGATCTATATAGCGTATCAGTGGTGCTGAGCTATATGCAGTATCTGTAATGCTGAGCTGTATACTCTGTTCTGTGATTCTGGGGCTGTATACTCCTCACACTATAGGTCAAAGCAAGTGGAATACAGGGGACGGAGTGGGTGGATTCTATAAGGGGTGTGGCTTTTGGGAAGTGGAAGGGGTCAAAAAGGAAGGGCGGGGTCTGGCACCCCCCCATCCTAAAACTTCACCAGCCGCCACTGAATTCTCTTATAACCATATTATGAAAGTAATGGCTGGTATTTAATTTTTCTTTAAATGAATGAATTTCCCAGCCTGCAACAGTTTTTTCAACGTTCGTCAGGCACTAAAAGGCTATAAAACGACATATTTTCACGCCAATGATAGAAGGCCTATTTCTTTGCCTATACTAAACCGTTTGTGCATAGCTACGCAATCTATATGTTTTTCGTCTTATGAATCAATTCTGTATAAAACTGCTTTTATTTTAGCTTTCTTTGGGGCATTTAGATTGTCAGAATTAGTGCCCAGGAATCGTAAAAGCACCACGGGGATCAAGCATAATCACATAATACTCTATGAGGCCTCTGTTAGCCTGTTTATACACAAATCCAAAACAGATCAGGCAAGCAAGGCGATTTGGTGAAACGTTGTACTTCTTCGGGAAACTCCAATATCTGTCCGGTACTGGTGGTATGTAACTTCTTGGCCATAAGACCCCCATACTTTTAACAATTTTTCATACATATGGATGGTTCTCCTCTCACAGGGTTCCAGTTTGGAGCTATTGTAAAGAAATGTTTTAGGTTCATTGGTTTAAGCCAGTTACTATTTAGGGTGTACTGCCCCTTTAAATTTTCTCCACACCTTTGGCCACAGGTAAAGGTGCCTATTCAGGTGGGGTGGAAGATTCTGGAGCACCTGGGGGCTCATTATATAAGGAGCTGCATTCCTGTCACAAGTGCCTGTGGTTTTTTTTCCACCAAGGAGAACCCCCCCACACTTATTTGTGGTTTTGTCACCCTAGTATCTGGGGGGGGCTTTGGTATTGTATGAAATATGATTTTGCTTGAGTTTTTGATAACTAAGCAAAGTACTGTTAATCTCTGATGGTTTGATATGTAAGATAAAAGAATGGTTGTTATATATATTTGTTAAAACCAGAATAAAGTGCCGTGGCTAATAATTTGCCAAAATAACTGGTGTTATTGTATTCATTTTAGATAAGCCTGGTTGTCTTGGGGGAATTATTTGTCTGGGTTGGAGGGTGAGTGTGGTCTGCGCTCCCATGCAAAGAAGAAAACTGACCACACTGAGATGGATGTATTTCCATGCCAGGTGTGGTCAGTTTGAAATAGGAAAGCAGGGGGACAGACAGGATCACAAGGTATTTTATACAAAGGAAACAATACAAAGATAACAGGATGCTTTATTCCATGCAATAGTTCTTTGTTAAGGATTTACAACAGTACACTTTGCATAGAGAGGCATTCTTATACATAACGGAGTTGACATAGTATTAACACAACTCTGGGATTGATAATTGAAACAGTTGGGTTGATTTACTAAAGGCAAATACTGTAGACTGTGCACTTTGCAAAGTACAGTTGCTCCAGAGCTTAGTAAATGAGGTAAAGCTTCACCCAATCACATGCAAGGAAAATAAATAAAACAGCATTTTTGCTTGCACATGATTGGTTGATGGAACTCAGCAGAACTTCTGCTCCTTTACTAAGCTCTGGAGCAACTGAAAAGTGCACAGTTTATTTACCTTTATTTACAAAAAACCCTGCAAGACAATAGCATAATGTGCTAGTATGCATTATGAAAAACTTACCTTAGACGAAGCCCTCGCAGCGGTGCCCCTGGATTTTCCATTTCCTGTCAGGTTTTTATGCCTGTGGGAAATGCCCTGCATGCAAACAATGCAGACACAATCTTAAAAGAAGGAAAGATTTTACAGCATCAGCTACCAACAAGTATGATCAGATTAAACACTTTAAAATGTGTAACACGGTAGGGGTTGTTTACATGTTGGAATGCGACTGCGGACTCCAATATATAGGCAGGACCTCCAGACCTATGGGAGTCCGCATAGCTGAACATGTAAACAATATCAAAAGAGGATTAATCACACACAATGTTTCTAAACATTTTAGGAATTTTCATGGCCGAAATCTCAGATGTTTACAATTTTGGGGTTTGGAAAGAGTTAATCCACATTGGAGGGGAGGGTAATTTTATTAGGCAGCTGAGCCAGCGCAAATCCATGTGGATTCATGAGATTTAGGTTATGATTCCTAAGGGGTTAAATGTGGAATTTGACCTGAACTGTTTTATATCCAATAAATAGTTGAATTAGTTCTGATATACTTTTTAAATTTATTCATATGTTTTTAACTTATATTTCGTTTGGTTCATACATCTACCCTAATTGGGATTTTTATTGCCTCAATTTTTATTCATGTACTGCAGTATGGCATTGAATATCCTTTTTGGAGGTGTCCCTGTGCAATTTGGCAGACATAGAGGTCTTAACAAACTTCCGTTTCCACCTCCTTATACAGACATTGTTTGATTTTAATTGCTTGTTGGAGTGGCTCTCTGCGGGGTCCGGTTACCATGGAGGTTCCTCTGGTGTCCGTTTGTGCCGTAACCCGCTCGGATATTGCCAGGCTCCACCCCTCGCTGACTAAGTCCAACCAGGATGTAGCACCGCGTATGGGGGAGGAGTTTGTGGATGTCACCTGCTGCCACACTGTGTTATGCCGGCATCGTATTTCTTACTGTGCTGCTGTCCATTCATTTGCATTGCGCACCTGAGTGCTTGTTTTTACTTTATGTCAGTGACTTTTTCCTATTAAACATACGGAGTGCACTTAGATTGTACTTTCTATTTTTTACATTTACACACTGGAGCGGTCTCCCCCATATATCTTGATGTCTTGCATCTCTGATATCTCCCTGCTGGACAGCTGGTTCATCCCCCTACGGACGGCTGATTCTCCAGGTTTCATTTAACCCTTCAGAGACACCACCGGGAATTATCATCATCCCCGTGGGGATACATGTGAGTTTGACCTCTGCTCGCAGAGGTCCACAGCATCTGGTAAGCGCATTCAGTGTTTTTTGGGTGAAGTTATATAGGGTTGATTATACCATTGGAATTCTACACCCATTGGGATTTTATCTATGGACATTTGATACTTATTTATTTTGGATTCATCTGGAATTATTATCATTTATTAGTTTTACTTATTGCGCTGCACTTATTTTTAATGTTTAGATATTTAGGCATAGGTGAGTGTAATGGTCAGTGTGTCTCTGGTAGGTCAGTGTATGTCAGTGTGGGTCAGGTAGGTCAGTGTGTGTCAGGTAGGTCAGTGTGGGTCAGGTAGGTCAGTGTGTGTGAGGTAGGTCAGTGTGTGTCAGGTAGGTCAATGTAATGGTCAGGTAGGCCAGTGTGGGTCAGGTAGGTCAGTGTGTGTCAGGTAGGTCAGTGTAATAGTCAGGTAGGTCAGTGTGGGTCAATTAGGTCAGTGTGTGTCAGGTAGATCATTGTAATGGTCAGGTAGGTCAGTGTGGGTTAGGTAGGTCAGTGTGGGTCAGGTAGGTCAGTGTAATGGTTAGGTAGGTCAGTGTGTGTCAGGTAGGTCAGTGTGTGTCAGGTAGGTCACTGTAATGGTCAGGTAGGTCAGTGTAATGGTCAGGTAGATCAATGTAATGGTCAGGTAGGTCAGTGTGCGTCAGGTAGGTCAATGTAATGGCCAGGTAGGTCAGTGTGGGTTAGGTAGGTCAATGTAATGGTCAGGTAGGTCAGTGTGTGTCAGGTAGGTCAGTGTAATGGTCAGGTAGGTCAATGTGGGTTAGGTAGGTCAGTGTGGGCCAGGTAGGTCAGTAATGGTCAGGTAGGTCAGGGTGTGTCAGGTAGTTCAGTGTGTGTCCGGTAGGTCAATGTAATCATCAGGTAGGTCGGTGTGTGTCAGTGTGTTTTAGGTAGGTCAGTGTAATGGTCAAGTAGGTCATTGCGGGTCAATTAGGTCAGTGTGTGTAAGGTAGGTCAGTGTAATGGTCAGGTAGGTCAGTGTGGGTCAATTAGGCAAGTGTGTGTCAGGTAGGTCAGTGTAATGGTCAGGTAGGTCAGTGTGGGTTAGGTAGGTCAGTATGGGTCAAGTAGGTCAGTGTAATGGTCAGGTAGGTCAGGGGGTGTCAGGTAGGTCAATGTGTGTCAGGTAGGTTAATGTAATGGTTAGGTAGGTCAGTGTAGGTCAGGCAGGTCAGTGTAATGGTCAGGTAGGTCAGTATGTGCCAGGTAGGTCAATGTAATCGTTAGGTAGGTCAGTGTGGGTCAGGTAGGTGTGTATAATGGTCAGGTAGGTCAGTGTAGGTCAATTAGGTCAGTGTGTGTCAGGTAGGTCAGTGTAATGGTCAGGTAGGTCAGTGTGGGTTAGGTAGGTCAGTGTGGGTCAGGTAGGTCAGTGTAATGGTCAGGTAGGTCAGTGTTTGTCAGGTAGGCCAATGTAATGGTTAGGTAGGTCAGTGTAATGGTCAGGTAGGTCAGTGTAATGGTCAGGTAGGTCAGTGTGTGTCAGGTAGGTCAGTGTAATGGTCAGGTAGGTCAGTGTAATGGTCAGTGTGTGCCAGGTAGGTCAGTTTAGTGGTCAGCATTGATGGGCACTGGGTAGCCAGGCAGCAACCAGCAAGTGAGCCTACCCCCATCCACGCATGCCCCCCCCCGATGCTGGGATCAGATTCGGGGCGGAAGCCCCTGGTCTTTTTCCCACCTAGCAATGCCCCTGCATGCAGAGAATATCCAGTCATTGCATACCAGAACCAGGATATACGTTTTCAAGGTTTACTCATGCAGATAGGGTTAGATAACTATACACACCAGAGTTTGCTAAACTGTGCTAAACTGTGAGGTGGTCAAATTTTTGACTGCCAGCCATCTCTCCAAAAGGATACTTTTTAATACAAGTACATGGTACAATAGACACATATCAGGAATAGGAAGTGTTGGGGTAATTTAAGAGCAGTTGTGACAGAGCCCATGAGTTAATAAGATGTAGTCATAAATGCTTTATATTTACTAGATGTGTGCTCATTACATTCTATACATTCATTTTTCTGTTGTTGGAGTTTTATAAGTCTTAATTAAAAAGAAGAATTTCTTTTATTTATTTAAACCTATGAGCTGAATTTGATTTAAATAGCCCTTAAAGTTGTTCTCTTGTTTACCTCCTGTCGTTGTAGAGAACCATCAAAATCAGGGTGTGATGCATGAAAATATCTTACATTTGTGTTTCAGTCGACTTAAAGTGGTAGTTAACCGCAGTCAGAGAAAGAAAAATCCCCTGCAAGGCAATGTCATAATGTGGTAGTATTCATCTCATACTAGCACATTATGAGTGACATACCTTAAAACAAAGCCCTCCAACATCATGCTGTCATTGCTGAGAAGGCTTCTTTCGGTCTTCCTTCTGGGTTTCGCGACCTCCACCTACATGAATGGGTTTACAGCGAGGTCCGGGATGGTATGCCAAACCTTCAGAGTGCATGCAGCGTTGACATGCACTCTGAATATCTCTTAAACGTGAGACTGCATTCACTCTGAATATCTCCTAAACAATGCAAGTTTAGGAGATATTCACAGTCCCTACAGGTAAGCTTATTCCCCTGAAGAAGTCACGTGATCGGTGATGTCACGCGTAGGGACGGAATAGGCTGTTTCACATTGCTAGACACAGAACGAGTTCGCTGCTCATAGGAGAGAGGTTTGCTCTGCATTGTTTTTATGTGAGTACATCTACTTAAAGATTTTTAATAAAGCATTACCTGGTTAATACATACTTCACTATCAAGTACCTTTGTCCTACATATTCCTGTACATACATACCTGAGATGTGGAGGCTGAGCTAGGGTCCGCGCTGGTCCAGGACCCCTGATAGGACCATAGCCACTTGTAATCAGCTGCCATTAGGATAACCCAACACCGGCAAGCGTGGATATAGGGACGCGATTGAGGCTCAGGAACTGGCGTTTTAGCTACAATTCATGCGGTTGACCTAGCACCGCTAGGTAAGGGGCCACTGCTTACATTAGTGTTTTATGCACTAAGTAAGCAGTGAATTGCATCCCAGACACCCCACTGTTGTTTTATTGAATACACCAGAACTTGCTTTTGCACCTTCAATGACTTTTACACTGGCACTTTAAGTTTGCTGCACTTACTGGCATGTCATGGGTCAATTGTTTCGCAGGCCAGCACAATATATTTTATATCACTATTATTGGGACATTTATTTATATTATTTATTATCCATATTGCGTTGGATTGATGTGTTTTATTTGCGATATCTAGATCACCTTTATGCACTGGCACTTTGTACGTTTTGCATCATTTATAAGGATATGTTTTTGATGGTTATTTCTGATTTATTCTATGTATTTTTATTTAGAATTATTCACATGAAGTAGTGTTTATGTCCCTTTGTGCACCAACACATGATTATCTAGATTTATATGTTTTTAGTGTCAACACTTATTTATGCGATTTAACATGCGATTTTTTTGTCATTTAGTATATACCAATTGAAAAGGATTTTTTATGCACTTTTTCTCACATACACATGATGCTGATTATTAAGACTTGAATGTTTTTTAGTGTCAACACTTATTTATGTGATTTATTATGCGATTTGATGTAATTTTATTAATTGACCACAGACAGAGATTTACAGCTTTCTTCTGGTTAGCGCAGCACCTCCCCCCCCTATACCTTATTACAGGCTTGCCTGTAGGTACAAGATGAAAAAGTGGGTTTACAACCACGATATATGGCGGCAGGTTGGCTCTCCTGCGAGAATTGCCATAGCTGTACGTCGGCTCATGCAAGCGCAGTTGTGGGCAGGCGCACGCCGCAGCCGGCGTGCGCTCACGCTTGTGGTTCGAGTGGACCCGTGATCGCCTAGTACAGAGGAAGAACAGGGCTCTGCCTTTGTAAACAAGGCAAATCCCGGTCCTGATAGGGGACATGACAGTCAACGGGAACAGTGATCTCTGTCATATCCCTGGCAGCCCATCCCCCTACAGTTAGAACACACCCAGGGAACACAGTTAACCCCTTGATTGCCACCTAATGTTAACCCCTTCCCTACCAGTGTCATTTTTACATTGACCAGTGCATTTTTGTAGCACTGATCAATGTAATAATGTCAGCGGTCCCCAAAAAGTGTCATTTGGGGTCAGATTTGTTTGTAGACACGATAACTTTTGCACAAACCAATCAATATATGCTTATTGGCCTAAACTAATAAATAATTTTTTTTATATATAGATTTTTTTGGATATGTATTATAGCAAAAAGTTAAAATTTTTTTTTTTTTTCGAAATTGTCGCTTTTTGTTTGTTCATAGCACAAAAAATAAAAACAGCAGAGGTGACCAAATGCCACCAAATGGAAGCTCTATTTGTGGGAAAAAAAGGATGTCAATTTTGTTTGGGTACAGCGTCGCACGACAGCGCGGTTATCAGTTAAAGCGACACAGTGCCGTATCGCAAAAAATGGCCTGATCATTAACCACCTGCCTACTGGGCACTTAAACCCCCCTCCTGTCCAGACCAATTTTCAGCTTTCGGTGCTCTCACACTTTGAATGACAATTACTCAGTCATGCAACACTGTACCCAAATTAATTTTTTCTGTGCTAAAATTTAGCAAATTTTGCAAATTATTAGTTTTTCTTCATAAATTTTGGCTACAATTTATACTGCTAAATATCTTATATATATATATATATATATATATATATATATATATATATATATATATAAATAATTTATAGAGTCTACAAACTGTGGTGCAAATCATAAAAAAGTCATCACATCTGATGTACTGGTGGCCTCATTTCATTTTTTGCGACCCCAACAAGCCAGGAAAGTACAAATTTATATTTTAAAAACCTATTTGGAAAGTAGACATTGCAAGGTATTTAGTAAGATGCATGGTGAGGTTTTTAATGTTGTCATTTTTTTCCCACAATTCTTTGCAAAATGAAGATTTTTTTTTCACAAAATTGTCATTGTAATAGGTTATTTCTCTCACATGGCATGTGTATACCACAATTAAAGCCCCAAAATACATTCTGCTACTCCTCCTGAGTATTACATTACCACATGTGTAAACAGACAATAAATACCGCGCTGTGATACAATAACCAATGATTGTGTTGACAAAAAATCAAAAAATAATAGTAAACCTAAAAAGCTGCTGCTATAAGTGAGATACACACATGTTCAAAATAGATAATAAGTAGCAGCGCTAAATAAACTAGATAGCATACACCAATAATATTAAATGATGTAGAAAAGTAACAGCGCTAGTGACATAAAAAATATTAAATATATATGTGATTAGACTAGCATATAAACCATATTAACGTGAAATTTAACAAATCAAAATACCACATGTGTGCTTACACTGTTAACACGCTGCCGGCCGCCTAACGCAGATATACTGCGGCAGAATGGCACGGGCAGGCAAAATCACGTACCTGGTACGTGATTGCTTGTCCGATCGGACCCCCCCGGAACCCGAGGCGGTCAGCTTCTGACTGGGAGCGTTCAGAGATGAGGGGGAGGCCATCCATTCGTGGCCCCCCCCCCCCGCGATTGCTCCCAGCCAATGAGAATCTTCCCCTGCCTCTGTATAGTACACAGAGGCAGAGGAAGTGATGTCATCTCTCCTCGGCTCGGTATTTTCCGTTCAGGCACGGAGGAGAGAAGACATCCAAATGAGTTACACCAACACACACAGTAGAACATTCCAGGCATACTTCACACCCCCCTTTACCCCCGATCAACCCCCGATCACCCCCTAAATACCCCCCCCCCCGTCACACTGACACCAAGCTGTTTTTTTTTCTGATTACTGCATTGGTGTCAGTTTGTGACAGTTAGTATGGTAGGGCAGTTAGTGTTAGCCCCCTTTAGGTCTAGGATACCCCCCCAACCCCCCTAATAAAGTTTTAACCCCTTGATCACCCCCCGTCACCAGTGTCACTAAGCGATCATTTTTCTGACCGCTGTATTAGTGTCACTGGTGACGCTAGTTAGGGAGGTAAATATTTAGGTTCGCCGTCAGCGTTTTATAGCGACAGGGACCCCCATATACTACCTAATAAAAGTTTTAACCCCTTGATTGCCCCCTAGTTAACCCTTTCCCCAGTGATCACCGTATAACTGTTACTGGTGACGCTGGTTAGTTCGTTTATTTTTTATAGTGTCAGGGCACCCGCTGTTAATTACTTAATAAAGGTTTAGCCCTCTGATCGCCCGGTGGTGATATAAGTTAGGTTTTAGGGTCAGATAGGGTCTGCGTTGCCCCAGGCAGCGTCAGGTTAGTGCCAGTAGCGATAACACCCACACACGCACCATACACCTCCCTTAGTGGTATAGTATCTGAACGGATCAATATCTGATCCGATCAGATCTATACTAGCGTCCCCAGCAGTTTAGGGTTCCCAAAAATGCAGTGTTAGCGGGATCAGCCCAGATACCTGCTAGCGCCTGCGTTTTGCCCCTCCGCCCGGCCCAGCCCAGCCCACCCAAGTGCAGTATCGATCGATCACTGACACTTACAAAACACTAAAGCATAACTGCAGCGTTCGCAGAGTCAGGCCTGATCCCTGTGATCGCTAACAGTTTTTTTGGTAGCGTTTTGGTGAACTGGCAAAAGCCAGCGGCCTAGTACACCCCGGTCGTAGTCAAACCAGCACTGCAGTAACACTTGGTGACGTGGCGAGTCCCATAAGTGCAGTTCAAGCTGGTGAGGTGGCAAGCACAAGTAGTGTCCCGCTGCCACCAAGAAGAAGACAAACACAGGCCCGTTGTGCCCATAGTGCCCTTCCTGCTGCATTCGCCAATCCTAATTGGGAACCCACCGCTTCTGTAGCACCCGTACTTCCCCCATTCACATCCCCAACCAAATGCAGTTGGCTGCATGAGAGGCATTTTCTTTATGTCCTCCCGAGTACCCCTACCCGAACCCCCCCAAAAAAGATGTCGTGTCTGCAGCAAGGGCGGATATAGGCGTGACACCTGCTATTATGTTCCCTCCTGTCCTGACAATCCTGGTCTTTGTTGGTGAATGTTTTGAACGCTACCATGCACTATTTATTAGCGTAGGGTACAGAACTGCACAGACTAGGCACACTTTCACAGGGTCTCCCAAGATGCCATCGCATTTTGAGAGACCCGAACCTGGAACCGGTTACAGTTATAAAAGTTACAAAAAAAAGTGTAAAAAAACAAAAAATATATATAAAATAAAAAAAACAAAAATAGTAGTCGTTTTATTATTCTCTCTCGCTCTATTCTTTCTTTATTGTTCTGCTCTTTTTTACTGTATTCTATTCTGAAATGTTTTATTGTTGTTATGTTTTATCATGTTTACTTTTTAGGTATGTAATTTTTTATACTTTAATGTTTACTCTGTTTTATTGTTAATCATTTTTTTGTTTTCAGGTATGCCATTCACGACTTTGAGTGGTTATAGCAGAATGATGTCTGCAGGTTTAGCTATCATCTTGGTATCATTCTTTTCAGCCAGTGGTCAGCTTTCATGTAAAAGCAATCCTAGTGGCTAATTAGCCTCTAGACTGCTTTTACAAGCAGTGGGAGGGAATGTCCCCCCCCCATCGTCTTCCATGTTTTTCTCTGGCTCTCCTGTCCCAACAGGGAACCTGAGAATGCAGCCGGTGATTTGGCCAGCTGACCATAGAGCTGATCAGAGACCAGAATGGCTCTATTCATCTCTATGGCCTAAGAAACCGGAAGCTACGAGCATTTCATGACTTAGATTTCGCCGGATGTAAAAAGCGCCATTGGGAAATTGGGAAAGCATTTTATCACACCGATCTTGGTGTGGTCAGATGCTTTGAGAGCAGAGGAGAGATCTAGGGTCTAATAAACCCCATTTTTTAAAAAAAAGAATACCTGTCATTAGGGATGAGCCGAACACCCCCCGGTTCGGTTCGCACCAGAACCCGCGAACGGACCGCAAGTTCGCACGAACGTTAGAACCCCATTGACGTCTATGGGACTCGAACGTTCGAAATCAAAAGTGCTCATTTTAAAGGCTAATTTGCATGGTATTGTCCTAAAAAGGGTTTGGGGACCCGGGTCCTACCCCAGGGGACATGTATCAATGCAAAAAAAACTTTTAAAAACGGCCGTTTTTTCGGGAGCAGTGATTTTAATGATGCTTAAAGTAAAAAAAAAAAAGTGAAATATTCCTTTAAATATCGTACCTGGGGGGTGTCTATAGTATGCCTGTAAAGTGACGCGTGTTTCCCATGTTTAGAACAGTCCCTGCACCAAATGTCATTTTTAAAGGAAAAAATCTCATTTAAAACTGCTTGCGGGTTTAATGTCATGTCGGGTCATGGCAATATGGATGAAAATCAGTGAGACAAACGGCATGGGTACCCCCCAGTCCATTACCAGGCCCTTTGGGTCTTGTATGGATATTAAGGGGAACCCCGCACCCAAATTAAAATAAGGAAAGGTCCCTATATACTCTGAACAGCAGTATACAGGCGGTGCAAACAAGACAGGGACTGTAGGTTTGTTGTTAAGTAGAATCTGTTTGTAATTTTGAACATTTTTAATGTGTTTAGCTCCAGCCAAAAAATCTTTTCTAAGCTTTTTGGAAAACATAGGGAAGGGTTATCACCCCTGTGACATTTGTTTTGCGTCTTTCCTCCTCTTCAGAAGATTTCACCTCACTTTTTTGTCCCAATGAAAAATGTTTTTTTGAAAATTTGGGTTTTTTTGTGGAACAAGGATTGGAAAGCATCAGTGGAAAGGAGAAATTGTTTTCCCATATTAACTCTTACAGGAGAGAATTTCCCTTCCTTAGGGGTAGATTTCATCTCACTTCCTGTTGTCTCCTTCCGTTTGCAAGTAGGAGTCGTTTGTAAGTTAGATGTTTGAAAGTAGGGTCCTGCCCTATATACTCAGCAGAAATTTGGGCCTTAGGTGTTGCTGTGGCCAAAACACTGTAAGCCCTCACAGGGCCCTGCTGTGAAATATTAGATCAAGAATTGTAATTACATGCCCCTGTTGAACAGGAGCTGAAAAATTAGGCCTTAGGCACTGGTGCTGGTGCCACAACACTGCAACCCCTCACAGACACTCTAGTTGGAACGCAGGAACGAGCCCTGCTGCAAAGTATTGCATCAAAAATTGTAATTACACGCCCCTGTTAGACAGGGGCAGAAAAATTGGGTCTTAGGCACTGGTGCTGGTGCCACAACACTGCAACCCCTCACAGACACTCTAGTTGAAACGCAGGAACAAGCCCTGCTGCAAAGTATTGCATCAAAAATTGTAATTACACGCCCCTGTTAGACAGGGGCTGAAAAATTGGGTCTTAGGCACTGGTGCTGGTGCCACAACACTGCAACCCCTCACAGACACTCTAGTTGGAATGCAGGAACGAGCCCTGCTGCAAAGTATTACATCAAAAATTGTAATTACACGCCCCTGTTAAACAGGGGCTGAAAAATTGTGCCTTAGGCACTGGTGGTGGCGCCCAGAACCAAAAATGTTCTTACAAGCTATCAGCGTGATGATTGAGGAGGAAGAGGATAATTACTCAGGGATAGTCACTCAGCATCAGCATAGGCAGTCTTTGAAGGGATCTGAGATTTCAAAAAAAATTATTCGGTTACATCTGCATCAGGTGCTTGGTAGCTGGTGGTGATCCAAGACTGATTCATTTTTATGAAGGTCAGCCGATCGACCGAGTCGGTGGACAGACGCACCCTGTGATCGGTTACCACGCCTCCAGCAGCACTGAATGTGCGTTCCGAAAGAACGCTGGATGCAGGACAGGCCAGTAGCTCAATTGCATACTGTGCAAGCTCTGGCCAGTGATCCATCCTCAAGACCCAGTAACCCAGAGGATTTTCGGTGGGAAAGGTGTCCAAGTCTGATCTTGCCCCTAGGTATTCCTGCACCATGTAAAACAGACGCTGGCGATGGTTGCTGGAACCGATCATACCTTGGGGCTGCGGACCAAAAAATTGTCTGAACGCATCGGTCAGACGGCCACCTTCTCCACCGCTCCTTCTTTGACTGACCGAAGCCTCAGCAACACGTTGTCCAGAAACAGGAGTTTGTAACCTCCCAGTCTCTGGGAACGCGTTGCACAGACCTTTCTGCAAGGCCTCCCGAAGATGTTTCATCCTCTGCTCCCTCTGCGATGGCAAGATAAGGTCCGCAACCTTACCCTTGTAACGTGGATCAAGGAGGGTTGCCAGCCAGTATTGGTCCTTCTCCTTGATACCACGAATACGAGGATCCTTACGCAGGCTTTGCAGGATCAGGGAGGCCATGCAGCGTAGGTTTGCTGAGGCATTCGGTCCGGAGTCCTCTGGGTCACTAAGGACAACAACGTCCGCAGCCACCTCCTCCCAGCCACGTACAAGTCCATGTGTTCCTTGGGACTGATCCCTTAAAGACTGCTGATGCTGAGTGCCAGGCTCCACCTCCATACTGACACAATCTTCCTCCTCCTCCTCCTCCTCCTCCTCGTCCTCTTCCTGTGTGATCGGCGGGCACGCAGGAACACTGTCTGGATAAAGGGGGCCTTGAGAGCTAAGGAAGTCCTCCTCTTCCTGCCTCTGTTCTGCCTCAAGTGCCCTGTCCATTATTCCACGCAGCGTGTGCTCCAACAGGTGGACAAGGGGGACAGTGTCACTGATGCATGCACTGTCAGTGCTCACCATCCTCGTGGCCTCCTCGAATGGTGACAGGACAGTGCATGCATCCCTGATCATGGCCCACTGGCGTGGGGAAAAAAAACCAAGGTCCCCTGACCCTGTCCTGGTGCCATAGTCGCACAGGTACTCATTGATGGCCCTCTGCTGCGTGTGCAGCCGCTGCAGCATGGCCAACGTCGAGTTCCACCTGGTGGGCATGTCACAGATTAGGCGGTTCTTGGGCAGGTTAAACTCCTTTTGGAGGTCCGTCAGCCGAGCACTGGCATTATATGACCGGCGGAAATGCACACAGACTTTCCTGGCCTGCCTCAGGACATCCTGTAAGCCCGGGTACCTGCCCAAGAACCGCTGCACCACCAAGTTAAGGACGTGAGCCAAACAGGGCACATGGGTCAGTTGTCCCTGTCGGAGGGCAGAGAGGAGGTTGGTGCCATTGTCGCAAACCACCATTCCTGCCTTAAGTTGGCGTGGCGTCAACCACCTCTGAACCTGCCCCTGCAGAGCTGACAGAACCTCTGCCCCAGTGTGGCTCCTGTCCCCCAAGCACACCAGCTCAAGCACCGCATGGCATCTTTTGGCCTGCGTACTTGCGTAGCCCCTTGAACGCCTACGGAGCACCGCTGGTTCCGAGGAAGAGGCCATGGAGGAAGAAGAAGAGGAGGGGGTGGAGGAGAGAGGTGTGTCACAATCAGCATTTTGGAGGCGTGGTGGCGGAACAACCTCCAACACTACTGCACCTTGTCCTGCATCCTTCCCAGCTGCCAGCAGAGTCACCCAATGCGCCGTGAAACTTAAGTAACGTCCCTGTCCATGCCTGCTGGACCATGAGTCAGCGGTAATATGCACCTTACCGCTGACCGCCCTGTCCAGCGAGGCATGGACATTGCCTTCCACATGCCGGTAGAGAGCCGGAATCGCCTTCCGTGAGAAAAAGTGGCGTTTGGGTACCTGCCACTGAGGAACCGCACATTCCACAAACTCACGGAAGGGGGCAGAGTCTACCAACTGAAAAGGCAGCAGTTGAAGTGCTAGCAATTTTGCCAAGCTAGCATTCAACCGCTGGGCATGTGGATGGCTGGGAGCAAACTTCTTTCGGCGGTGCAGCAGCTGGGGCAGGGAAATTTGCCTGGTACAATCTGACGTCGGTGTACCAAAAGCAGATTGCCCATAAGTACTTGGCTGTGACACACCTAATTCTACACCTTCATTCCTCTCACTGCAGGTCGCAGAGAGGACTGAAGGTCTAGTGGGGTTGGAAATCTCAGCTGATGAGGAGCAAGGAGAGATCGTCTTTGTTCTTTGGTGTGGGTCTTTTAGATACGCTTGCCAACGAACTGCATGGCAGGTCAACATATGTCTGGTCAAGCATGTGGTACCCAAGCGGGAGATGTTTTGGCCACGCGAGATACGCTTGAGACATATATTGCAAATAGCAGCGGTGCGATCTGATGCACTCGTCTCAAAAAAGGCCCACACCAAAGAACTTTTTGAATAACGCGCAGAGACTGCAGCGCCCTGCACATGTGGAGCTTTGGGGTGTGATGCAGTCAATGTGCTGCCCTTAGGCTGGCCCCTGGAGGGCATCCTGCCTAGTTGGTGATGTGCCACCTCCTCCTCCTCCTCCTCCTCCTCCTCCTCCTCTCTCCTATCAGGCACCCACGTTGAGTCAGTGACCTCATCATCCCCTCCCTCCTCATCACTGGAGCAAACCTGGCAGTATGCTGCAGCAGGGGGAGCATGACTGCCAGATTGCTGTCCTTCTTGGGCACCCCCTCTGTCCGTGCTCATGTTACTGCCTTCATTGAGCTCAGTATCATCATCAGAGCCTTCCAAACGCTGGGCATCCTCCTGGAGCATGTACCCAACACTGTGGTCAAACAGTTCGAGGGAATCCTCATGAGGACATGGTGGAGCTAGGGAAGGAGTCACTGATGACATTGAGCTGAGGGAAGAGGCCGCTGCTTTGCCAGACAAAGCACCCTGGGCATGGGTGAGAGAGGATGAGGAGGATGAGGACGGCTTGGTCATCCACTCGACCAAGTCTTCCGCATGTTGCGGCTCAACACGGCCAGCTGCCGAAAAAAAGGCCAAGCGTGTCCCATGGCCACGTGCTGATGAGGATGCACCGTCTCCACGACCAGCACTAGACACAGAGCCTGCTTGCCCTCTCTTATTGGCTTGTGACTGTCTGCCTCTCCTTCTTGGCCTTCCAGACATACTAATGGCCTGTAGCTGCACTAAGCTGGGATAGAACACCTGTAATTTTCTTCAGGTAGCTTTATATACTGTAACCAGACAAGCCTGCCTGTCAGTAGGAAGATAACAGGAACGGATCTAGCTGAACACTGTGAGCAGGACGTACTGCACTAAATGTATATAGCAGGAACGGATCTAGCTGAACACTGTGAGCAGGACGCACTGCACTGAATGTAAATAGCAGGAACGGATCTAGCTGAACACTGTGAGCAGGACGCACTGCACTGAATGTAAATAGCAGGAACGGATCTAGCTGAACACTGTGAGCAGCACGCACTGCACTGAATGTAAATAGCAGGAACGGATCTAGCTGAACACTGTGAGCAGGACGCACTGCACTGAATGTAAATAGCAGGAACGGATCTAGCTGAACACTGTGAGCAGGACGCACTGCACTGAATGTAAATAGCAGGAACGGATCTAGCTGAACACTGTGAGCAGGACGCACTGCACTGAATGTAAATAACAGGAACGGATCTAGCTGAACACTGTGAGCAGGACACACTGTACTAAATGTAAATAGTCTAGCTGCCTGACCGTGGTACTAATAGGATCAAAAAGAACACCTGTAATTTTCTTCAGGTAGCTTTATATACTGTAACCAGACAAGCCTGCCTGTCAGTAGGAAGATAACAGGAACGGATCTAGCTGAACACTGTGAGCAGGACGTACTGCACTAAATGTATATAGCAGGAACGGATCTAGCTGAACACTGTGAGCAGGACGCACTGCACTGAATGTAAATAGCAGGAACGGATCTAGCTGAACACTGTGAGCAGGACGCACTGCACTGAATGTAAACAGCAGGAACGGATGTAGCTAAACACTGTGAGCAGGACGCACTGCACTGAATGTAAATAGCAGGAACGGATCTAGCTGAACACTGTGAGCAGGACGCACTGCACTGAATGTAAATAGCAGGAACGGATCTAGCTGAACACTGTGAGCAGCACGCACTGCACTGAATGTAAATAGCAGGAACGGATCTAGCTGAACACTGTGAGCAGGACGCACTGCACTGAATGTAAATAGCAGGAACGGATCTAGCTGAACACTGTGAGCAGGACGCACTGCACTGAATGTAAATAGCAGGAACGGATCTAGCTGAACACTGTGAGCAGGACGCACTGCACTGAATGTAAACAGCAGGAACGGATGTAGCTAAACACTGTGAGCAGGACGCACTGCACTGAATGTAAATAGCAGGAACGGATCTAGCTGAACACTGTGAGCAGGACGCACTGCACTGAATGTAAATAGCAGGAACGGATCTAGCTGAACACTGTGAGCAGCACGCACTGCACTGAATGTAAATAGCAGGAACGGATCTAGCTGAACACTGTGAGCAGGACGCACTGCACTGAATGTAAATAGCAGGAACGGATCTAGCTGAACACTGTGAGCAGGACGCACTGCACTGAATGTAAATAGCAGGAACGGATCTAGCTGAACACTGTGAGCAGGACGCACTGCACTGAATGTAAATAACAGGAACGGATCTAGCTGAACACTGTGAGCAGGACACACTGTACTAAATGTAAATAGTCTAGCTGCCTGACCGTGGTACTAATAGGATCAAAAAGAACACCTGTAATTTTCTTCAGGTAGCTTTATATACTGTAACCAGACAAGCCTGCCTGTCAGTAGGAAGATAACAGGAACGGATCTAGCTGAACACTGTGAGCAGGACGTACTGCACTAAATGTATATAGCAGGAACGGATCTAGCTGAACACTGTGAGCAGGACGCACTGCACTGAATGTAAATAGCAGCAACGGATCTAGCTGAACACTGTGAGCAGGACGCACTGCACTGAATGTAAATAGCAGGAACGGATCTAGCTGAACACTGTGAGCAGCACGCACTGCACTGAATGTAAATAGCAGGAACGGATCTAGCTGAACACTGTGAGCAGGAAGCACTGTACTGAATGTAAATAGCAGGAACGGATCTAGCTGAACACTGTGAGCAGCACGCACTGCACTGAATGTAAATAGCAGGAACGGATCTAGCTGAACACTGTGAGCAGGAAGCACTGTACTGAATGTAAATAGCAGGAACGGATCTAGCTGAACACTGTGAGCAGGACACACTGCACTGAATGTAAATAGTCTAGATAGAAGATAACAGGAACGGATCTAGCTAAACTGAATACAGTGTATATATATATATGCAACACCTGGGATGCATATATATACACAATACACTGTAAGTGCAGCTAACTGACTGACTGTTCTGCCTAATCTATCTAACTCAAATCAAATGACACTGTCTCTCTCTCTCTCTATCGCTCAGCACACCGGAACACACACTACACAGGGCCGCCGTGCAGGCGGCCTTATATAGTGTGGGGTGTGTACTAAATCCCCTGAGCCATAATTGGCCAAAGCCACCCTGGCTTTGGCCAATTACAGCTCTCTCTACTGACGGCGCTGTGATTGGCCAAGCATGCGGGTCATAGTGCATGCTTGGCCAATCATCAGCCAGCAATGCACTGCGATGCCGCAGTGAATTATGGGCCGTGACGCGCCACACGAATTTGGCGCGAACGGCCCATATCGTTCGCAATTCGACGGACGGTCGAACAGCCGATGTTCGAGTCGAACATGGGTTCGACTCGAACACGAAGCTCATCCCTACCTGTCATTACCTATTGCTATCATAGGGGATATTTACATTCCCTGGCATAACAATAAAAATGATAAAAAAAATGAAAGGAACCGTTTAAAAATAAAATAAAAAAGCAAAAAAAAAAAAATTTAAAAAAAAGCACCCCCCCCCTGCTCTCGCGCAAAAGCGAATGCAAGCATTGGTCTGGCGTCAAATGTAAACAGCAATTGCACCATGAGGTATCACCGCGAAGGTCAGATCGAGGGCAGTAATTTTAGTAGTAGACCTCCTCTGTAAATCCAAAGTGGTAACCTGTAAAGGCTTTTAAAGGCTTTTAAAAATGTATGTAGTTTGTCGCTACTGCACGTTTGTGCGCAATTTTAAAGCATGTCATGTTTGGTATCCATGCCTAAGATCATCTTTTTTATTTCATCAAACATTTGGGCAATATAGTGTGTTTTAGTGCATTAAAATTAAAAAAGTGTGTTTTTTTCCCCAAAAAATGCGTTTGAAAAATCGCTGCGCAAATACTGTGTGGAAAAAAAATGAAACACCCACCATTTTAATCTGTAGGGCCTTTGCTTTAAAAAAATATATAATGTTTGGGGGTTCAAAGAAATTTTCTTGCAAAAAAAATATTTTTTCATGTAAACAAATAGTGTCAGAAAGGGCTTTGTCTTCAAGTGGTTAGAAGAGTGGGTTATGTGTGACATAAGCTTCTAAATGTTGTGCATAAAATGCCAGGACAGTTCAAAACCCCCCCAAATGACCCAATTTTGGAAAGTAGACACCCCAAGCTATTTGCTGAGAGGTAAAGTGAGTATTTTGCAGACCTCACTTTTTGTCACAAAGTTTTGAAAATTGAAAAAAGAAAAAAAAAATTTTTTTCTTGTCTTTCTTCATTTTCAAAAACAAATGAGAGCTGCAAAATACTCACCATGCCTCTCAGCAAATATCTTGGGGTGTCTACTTTCCAAAATGGGGTCATTTGGGGGGGGGGGTTTGTGCCATCTGGGCATTCCATGGCCTCCGAAACTGTGATAGGCAGTGAGGAGTGAAATCAAAAATTTACGCCCTTAGAAATCCTGAAGGCGGTGATTGGTTTACGGGGCCCCGTACACGGCTAGGCTCCCAAAATGTCCCACACATGTGGTATCCCCATACTCAGGAAAAGTAGCTAAATGTATTTTGGGTGCAATTCCACATATGCCCATGGCTTGTGTGAGCAATATATCATTTAGTGACAACTTTGTGCAAAAAAAAATTGTCACTTTCCCGCAACTTGTGTCAAAATATAAAATATTCCATGGACTCAACATGCCTCGCAACAAATAGCTTGGGGTGTCTACTTTCCAAAATGGGGTCATTTGGGGGGGTTTGTGCCATCTGGGCATTCCATGGCCTCCGAAACTGTGATAGGCAGTGAGGAGTGAAATCAAAAATTTATGCCCTTAGAAATCCTGAAGGCGGTGATTGGTTTACAGGGCCCCATACGCGGCTAGGCTCCCAAAAAGTCCCACACATGTGGTATCCCCATACTCAGGAGAAGTAACTAAATGTATTTTGGGTGCAATTCCACATATGCCCATGGCCTGTGTGAGCAATATATCATTTAGTGACAACTTTGTGCAAAAAAAAAATTGTCACTTTCCCGCAACTTGTGTCAAAATATAAAATATTCCATGGACTCAACATGCCTCGCAACAAATAGCTTGGGGTGTCTATTTTCCAAAATGGGGTCATTTGGGGGGGGGGGTTGTGTCATCTGGGCATTTTATGGCCTTCAAAACTGTGATAGGTAGTGAGGAGTGAAATCAAAAATTCACGCCCTTAGAAATCCTGAAGGCGGTGATTGGGTTTCGGGGCCCCGTATGCGGCTAGGATCTCAAAAAGTCCCACACATGTGGTATTTCCGTACTCAGGAGAAGCAGCTGAATGTATTTTGGGGTGCAATTCCACATATGCCCATGGCCTGTGTGAGCAATATATCATTAAGTGACAACTTTTTGTAAATTTTTTTTTTTTGTCATTATTCAATCACTTGGGACAAAAAATAATTAATATTCAATGGGCTCAACATGCCTCTCAGCAATTTCCTTGGGGTGTCTACTTTCCAAAATGTAGTCATTTGGGGGGTGTTTGTACTGCCCTGCCATTTTAGCACCTCAAGAAATGACATAGGCAGTCATAAACTAAAAGCTGTGTAAATTCCAGAAAATGTACCCTAGTTTGTAGACGCTATAACTTTTGCGCAAACCAATAAATATACGCTTATTGACTTTTTTTTACAAAAGACATGTGGCCGAATACATTTTGGCCTAAATGTATGACTAAAATTGAGTTTATTGGATTTTTTTTATAACAAAAAGTAGAAAATATCATTTTTTTCCAAATTTTCAGTCTTTTTCCGTTTATAGGGCAAAAAATAAAAAACGCAGAGAATATCAAATACCATCAAAAGAAAGCTCTATTTGTGGGAAGAAAAGGACGCAAATTTTGTTTGGGTACAGCATTGCATAACTGCGCAATTAGCGGTTAAAGCAGTGCCAAATTGTAAAAAGTGCTCTGGTCAGGAAGGGGGTAAATCCTTCCGGGTCTGAAGTGGATAAGCTCATATCCTTGTCACTCTATTCTCCCTCTCTATCAGCAAGCTCCTGCAACATACCATATTGGTTCCTTATGATTCCTCTCCCTCCCCTTCTCTGAGCTATGCTGTAAAGGTATTGCAAGAGTCTCAAATCAAGGCAAGTTAGGTGCTTACACTGTTTGTAATTTACATTTTAGGGCTCTTGCACACGGCAGTATATTACAGCATATGGCTATGCAGAGTAAAATATTGCATTTGTTGCAGTGTAATTGAGCCAAATGACATATAGGATATACTCTGCATGGCTATACTCACATAACCACAAGCACTTCCATTTACATGCGCACAAGTGTGGGCGTATTTTTTCCAGTGGTGTATTTTGCTTTTTGCTGCCCTAGGCAAGATTAAAATCAGGCACCCCTCCCCATCCAAATTTGGCCCACTCCAGCCACAGTATACTATATTTGTTTCAGGGTCTGATGAGGAAGCTGCAGCCGTTCACAGTGAACAGCTTTGGCTTCCTCATCAGATCCTGAGACATAATTCGTCCAGGTGCCACATACTGTATGTGGTCAGTGGGGCAGAGAATGGGGTCAGCGGGACATACGACAGGTTAAGCAGGGTAGAGGATGAGGCGGCACTGGTGACCACTGAAGAGGAGGCACTGATGAAGCTGAACTAATAGGCAGCACTAATGACCACTGACAGGCGGCACCAATGGGCACTGATAGGCAGCACTGATGGGCACTATTAGGTGGCACTGATGAGGAGGCACCAATTGGCAGCACTAATTGGCAGCATTGATGGGCACTGATAGGCAGCACTGATGGGCACTGATTGGCAGCACTGATTGGCACTGATTGGCAGCACTGATTGGCACTGATTGGCAGCACTGATTGCCACTGATTGGCAGCACTGATGGGCACTGATTGGCAGCATTGATGGGCACTGATAAGCAGCATGGATTGGCACTGATTGCAAGCAATGTTGGGAACTGATTGTCAGCACTGATGGGCTCTGATTGGCAGCACTGATGGGCACTGATAGACAGCATTGATGGGCACTGATAGACAGCACTGAATGGCACTGATTTGCAGCACTGATGGGCACTAATAGATGGCACAGATGGGCACTGTTGGGGCTGGACTGATCATCAGGACACTGATGATCAGTGTAGATGTCCCCTTTTACCCTTGCCAGCTACAGGCTCTCTCCTTTCCTAAAGCTGTAACAGTGTGAGGAAAGGAATGCCGATATCCGGCAAGTGTATTTAGATTGTGATCAGCTGCGGTTGGACAGCACAGACCATGTGGTAAAGAGCCACTGTGGTCGGCTCTTTACCCCAATCTATGATCATCTGAAGGATCAATAGACACCCTCCCAGAACTGGACAACCGCGCTGGACGATCCGCTGTAGCCATCATTCAGCTATACTAGGGGGCAGTGACCCCCCCCCCAAAAAAAATGTTGCCTAAGGCAAACACCTTGTTTGCCTCGTGGCAGATACGTCCTTGATTTTTTACAAACATAAAATTTAACATTGGGAAAAATACACCCATACACATGCAATCCTGAATACTGAAGGTTAAGCGCATATAGCCATGCACAGCATATTCTTTAATGTCAATGGGCACAGTTACGCTACAGCTCTGGCTCACAGACGCCACAACAACAGGCATATTTTACTCTAAACGGCTGATATGCATTCATTTGTGTCTTCTCTGAAGTTCAGCAAGGAACATGGCATTCTGTTGTTTTTAAATTTAAAAAATGTGATTTTCTCAGGACTGACCACCTTTTATCAGTCAGATATTAGTGCTACAGTCACAGATTTAAAAACCTTCTTTCCAGGGGACACGCTGCATTTAAGAAATACCTTTTGGCGTTGACACAGAGCATGGTTGGATATTATTAAACTAAATGAGATTTCTGAGCATGGCTGCTTTCCATTCAAATTGAGACGGGGACTACAGCTACTGTGGAGCACACACGGCCATCAAGCACACATTTGGCAAAGTCTCCAGCAGGAAAATAAAATAGATATTAATCTTACAGCTGGCTTGGATTAAAATGTTATTTTTAAAATATTAATTTCATCCTTTCCATGGCCCATTTACAAAACTTTGCAACCTTTAATAAAAGCAATCTTTCATTTAAACCTGAGAGATCATAAAACCAACATTTTCTGAAAATGGCATTCAGATTCTGCTGGAGCTGATAAACATCAGTCAGAAGAAATTATTTGCTCACTCACTAAACCTACTGGCTACAGAGCTCTTTGGGGTCAGCCTTTTTTCACCATGACCTGGATATGTCCTTACCATAAATGACATTTTACTAATACTGTAGATTATATACAATAGGTATATTGGGATCTGTGGAATTGATATGTATAGGCCCCATAGCAACATTTGCCCATTTAAAAGGATATTTTTAGCCATATATTCAAAAGACTGGTTTCATTTTTTTTGGTGTACTTAAAAAAAAAAAAATTAAGTTTGCTTTCAGTTCAGCTCAAACAATTGCTATATATTGTGGATATAATGGTTACCCTATGTAAGGCAGTATAAGTGGAAAATTTAGATGGAAATGCCAGTCTAGTGATGCAAATTATTAGTCCAAAGAGAAAACAATACAGGTAGAAAAGATGGTATGATAGAGAATGCAATTTTGTAGCCCTGGAAAGTGTTGTCACCCTCATATTGTGCGGCAATATAGAACAGCGGGGAAAGTTTCTTTGAAAGGAAGAATATTTTCTATTTATGTGCTCAAATATACTTTTCAGCTGGAGTTGCCCTTAAGTAATTCCACCTTTCTTCAGTTGTGTGACAAATTTTATATAGTAAGGCATTGTAGTAAGACTTTCGTAAATTCAGTATTTAGTACTTTTTTGTTCAGTTATTTCTGTACAAGCTTTAGGGCCACATTTTCGCTTCAAGGCACATTATAATAAATGCCATGTGCTATCAGGCATGTTGACATGCATTGTTGTGCATCATGACCCACATTTTATAGTATCTCATGATGCACTTTGCTGCATTTCTCTTAATTTCAATGGAAGGCACTGGGCTGTATTTAAAGAAACATCCAAATTTTCTTGGTAGCCATGTTGTCTATTGCAGCAGACTGCAGATGTTTGCAGCTGACAATGGATTATCTACAAAAATGCAACCATACACAAGCTGCAGATCCCACTTGGCAACAGGTAAAGTGATTTTATCATTCTAGAAAAGCATATGTTGACAAGTTGTGATGGCACTGGTTGTAGATTACTATTTTATTAATTTCTAAGTGACTTAATCACTGAAGGAGAATATCCTTGGTAAGTATGTCTCTATCTGCATCTTCCCATTTGTTTTTCAAACAATAAACATTTGTTCCAGACAAATAGCATTTTCAGAAGTACAGCAATTGACACCACTATTTTTCTCATATGAAAGGTATACTTTAAACATTTTGTGAATTAGTGAATTATTGGATTTTTTTTCCATGCAGTCGTTCTTTATTTTCATTTGTGTCACAAATACACTAAACAAATTTGACTCCATTTCCTGTAGCTATAATTATGTTTCTAGACTATAAATATGTTTCTAGGATTTGTTCAGCTAACCTGACACATTACAACTGTACCTAACTGAAATAGAATAATACTTAGCGCCAAAGAATAACAATTGTGAATACATGAAATAAAGTGATAAAAAATTGAATACATTCCACCAGCTGCAGTAAGAACTTGCTAGATAGCAAATACAGATAATAAAGATATAAATCACCGCGCTAGGTGATAGCAAATGTGATCCTGAAAAAAAGACACATAAAAGTGCCAACATGTTTTGTGTTCATAAGTGCTCGTGCTCAATAATAGACAATCCGTGCTCCATAGACTTGAGCTCAGACTGGGTGCCCCACATGGATGTACACTTACCCCTAGATGTTGACCAACTATCTCTAGTATGGTTGCTTAGGCATGTGGAGAGACCCCTGGATAAATACATTACTGGCAACTCGTGCACTGGGTAGACCTCACATGGATGGATGAAAATAACTGAGGGAAAACTTTATTGCATAAAACCATTTATAAATTTATTGGGTAAAAACAAATATGAGATTACACTCACACGTAATTGTGTCTAATATCCTGGCACCCAGTGTATATAGCATGTGATTTTTAGGTGAAATCGGCTCGCAATCTGCTGGCGACTGCTGCTCGTGGATCGTCTCGATTCCCGGAAGTTGCGTGGGCGGACGTGTGTCGTGATGACGCGATCCAGCCTCGATGCGTTTCAGCCAATCAATGGGGCATCATGAGGAACCTCTGAATCCACCATATTGAGTGTGGGCTTTATATACCCTTACATCGTAATTTGTAAAGTAAATTATGATAATATTGCTCAATATACTGACCACCTGCTATACACTATGGGGTGCTTACAATCTAATATACATGATGAATTGGAAAGTTTAAAAATATATCACAATATAAAGCTAAAAAATGAAATTTTGTACCGATATTTATAAAAAGAGAGGACCACCTAGTGGTCACTAATTAGAATAGCACCCTAATATCTAATGTTAATTAAATTAATCTGACAAGATAAAAATAATCTATAAATTGCCTATGTTAATATGATAATTAGAAGGTAAGTAATGAAATTAGATTTAAATCGAAAGAGGAGACCTTGGGTAGGTGTTTTACCCGCAATAGAATGGACTGATAAGATTTAAACTAAATTTAAATTTAAATAGGAACTCTACTACTAGTTAATAGTCTGTAATGAAACAGTTGAGATCCAGTTCAATGTTCAATCCTGAAGGGGTTAAAGTTTGCAGTTCAAATATCCACTTAGTTTTGTTTGGGGATATTTGTTTGATCATATTGGCACTTCTCCAGTGTCTATTAATGGTGTCAATAGCATAAAAGGATAATTCAGCTGGATTTTTGTTATGTGCTACCCTAAAGTGGTTTGAAACACTGTGTTTAGGGAATCCTTTTCGTATATTAGTAAAGTGCTCACTAATAGGGATGGGCCAAACACCCCCCGCTTCGGTTCGCACCAGAACATGAGAACAGGCAAAAAATTTGTGCGAACATGTGAACCCTATTAAAGGGACATGAACATGAAAAATCAAATGTGCTCATTTTAAAGGCTTAAATGCAAGTTATTGCCATAAAAAGTGTATGGGGACCTGGGTACTGCCCTAAGGGACATGTATCAATGCAAAAAATGTTTTTAAAACTACCGTTTTTTTTCAGGAGCAGGGATTTAAATAACGCTTAAAGTGAAACAATAAAAATTAAATATTCATTTAAATATTGTGCCTGGGGGGGTCCCCTTAGTCTGCCTGTAAAGTGACGCACCTGTCTGATGTGTTTTACAGTGCCGCAGCAAAATTACATTTCTAAAGGACAAAATGTCATTTAAAATTGCTTGCGGCTCTAATGTATTGCCGGCTCCCGGCAATATAGATAAAAATCAAGGAACATATCGGCGTGGGTTCCCCCCAGTCCATACCAGGCTCTTCAGGTCTGGTATGGATATTAAGGGGAACTCCACGCCAAAATTAAAAAAAAAAATAGCGTGAGGTCCCCGCCAAAATCCATACCACACCCTTATCTCAGCATGCAGCCTGGAAGACAGGATAGGGGGGAGGAGCGAGTGCCCTCTCCCCTCCTGAACCATACCAGACCACATGCCCTCAACATGGGGAGAGTGCTTTGGGGCCTCGTCCCCACAACCCTTGCCCGATGGTTGTGGGGGTCTGCAGGCGGGGGGCTTATCAGAACCTGGAAGTGAATGGGTATGGGGCACATTGTACCTCTACTCATTTACCAAAAAAAGTGTCCAAAAAGCAAAAACCACAAAAGAGTTTTTGGCAATTCCTATATTAAAAAAAGAAAAAAAAGTGCCCCATGATGTCCAGCCATCTTTAATCACGCCGCCCAACAAACCAAAGAAATAGGAAAAAAACCTGAAAATACTTTGCCTCCATGTCGTCCCGCCGACTGCTGTCTTTTCGCTGTGACAGCTGTTATATAGGCAAGGGCATGGCCACCCACTGATGTAACTGGATGACCCTGCCCCCTCTGACAGCACATGATGTCAGAAGGGGCGGGGTCAATCAGTTACATCACCGGGTGGCCCCGCCTTTGCCTATATTACAGCTGTCACAGTGAAAAACAGCAGTGGGCGGGACGCCTCCCATGGAGGCAGAGTATTTTCTTTTTGTTTTTCTATTTTTTGGGTCCATCGGGCAGCGTGATTGAAGATGGATGGACATCGCGGGACACTTTTTTTTTCTTTTTTAAAAAAGCATTTGTCAAAAAATGTCTTTTGTGGATTTTACTTTTTGACACTTTTTTTGGTGAATGGGTAGGGGTACAATGTACCCCTACCCATTAACATAGGGGAGGCTGGGATCTGAGGGCCCCCTTGTTAAAGGGGCTTCCAGATTCTGATAATTCCCCCGCCTGCAGACCCCCACAACCACCGGGCAAGGGTTGTGGGGATGAGGCCCTTGTCCCCACAAACATGGGAACAAGGTGCCTTGGGGGGACCCCAAAGCACCCTCCCCATATTGAGGGCATGTGGCCTGGTATGAGTCAGGAGGGGGGGTACTCGCTTATCCCCCCTATCCTGTCCTCCAGGCTGCATGCTCGGATAAGGGCCTGGTATGGATTTTGGGGGGGGACTCCACGCTGTTTTTTTTTACATTGTGGCGTGGAGTTCCCCTTAGAATCCATAGCAGACCCGAAGGGCCTGGTATGGACTGGGGGGACCCCATGCTGTTTGCTTCTTAATTCTGTCATAGTGTTCCCCTTAACCACTTCAATACACTGTATTATATACTGTACACTGACTGCACTGTATATATATTCTACACTGACTGCAGCACTGTATATATATATATATATATATATATATATATATATATATCTATATCTATCTATATCTATCTATCTATCTATATATATATATATATATATATATATATTAGACTGCTTGCACTGTATATAGATATATACTGAACTTCCGACACTGTATATATAGTCTACACTGAATGCAAAGTGTATATATATATATATATATATATATATATATCGCCTTTGCGCCGAGCGTACACATATATGCGCCCTCGGCTTTCGGGGGTTATACCGGGATGATGCCTACAGCTGCCGGCATCATCCCAGTACCATTTTTTAGAGCGGGCGATCGGCTTTCCAGGGATAACAACCGATGCGGCTATAAGCCGCTCAATTGTTATTGGACATCTCCCCTCCCGCCACCTCCTGCCGCTCTGACCGGGCCTCCCGTTCCACCGGGAGACCCGATTCGCAATCTGGCACTTCCGGCGTATAGCCATAGACTGGAACGAAGCTGAAACGGCTTTGTTCCAGTCTCCTGAATGTAAACATGAGGTCACTTCTGGTTTACTCGGCTGCCAATGGCGCCGGATTTTAAAAAATATACAGTATTCAGAATGGCAGTTTTTGGCGATCTGAATACTTTGAAGTGCAAAGGAGGGATTGGAGGTCTTTTAGACCGCCGATCCCTCCATAAAGAGTACCTGTCAAGACCAATTACTGTCACAAGAGATATTTACATTCCTTGTGACAGCAATAAAAGTGATCCAATTTAAAAAAAAAAAAAAACACAATTTAATAATATAAAAGTAAATAAAATAAATAAGAAAAAAAAAATGTAAAGCTCCCCATCCCTGCGAGCTCGCGCAGCAAAGAAAACACATACAAAAGTCGCAGCCGCATATGTAAACGGTGTTCAAATCACACGTGTGAGGTATACCTGCGATTGTCAGAGCGAGAGCAATAATTCTAGAACTAGACCTCCTCTGTAACTCTAACCTGGTGACTGTAAAAAAAATTTAAACCGTCGCCTATGGAGATTTTTAGGTACCGTAGTTTGTCGCCATTCCACGAGTGCGTGTAATTATAAAGCGTGACATGTTTGGTATCTATTTACTCAACGTAACATCATCTTTCACATTATACAAAAAAATTGGGCTAACTTTACTGTTTCTTTTTTTTTAAATTCATGAAATGTCCCTTTTCCCAAAAAGTTGCGTTTAAAACACCACTGCACAAATGTCGTGTGACATAAAATATTGCAACAATCGCCATTTTATTCTCTATTCTCTCCTAAAAAGTATATAAAATGTTTGGGGGTTCTAAGTAATTTTCTAGCAAAAAATACTGATTTTAACTTGTAAACACCAAATGTCAGAAATAGGCTTAGGCATGAAAGGGATATACTACACGGTATGTATATATTTTTACACTGCCTGCAGTGTATGTATATTCCACACTCTATATATATATATACATATATATATATTATATAGTGTGGGGCATGGAGTTAGCCCCCTGAGCCATGATTGGCTAAAGGCACCCTGCCTTTGGCCAATCATGGCTCTCACAGCAGAGTGCACTGTGATTGGCCAAAGCATGCAGGTCGGATGCATGTTTTATCCAATCATCAGATGTCAATGCACTGCGATCTCGCATAGTGACTTGCATGTAAAACACCTACCCAAGGTCTCCTCTTTCAATTTAAATTTAATTTCATTACTTACCTTCTAATTATCATATTAACATTAGCAATTTGTAGATTATTTTTATCTTGTCAGATTAATTTAATTAACATTAGATATTAGGGTGCTATTCCAATTAGTGACCACTAGGTGGCACCCTCTTTTTATTAATATCGGTACAAATTTTTTTTTTTAGCTTTATTTTGTTTTATATTTTCAACTTTCCAATCCATCATGTATATTAGATTGTAAGCACCCCATACTGTATAGCAGGTGGTCAGTATATTGACCAATATTATCATAATTTAATTTACAAATTACAATGTAAGGGTATATAAAGCCCACACTCAATATGGCAGATTCAGAGCTTCCTGATGATGGCCCATTGATTGTCTGAAACATGTCGAGGCTTGATCACGTCATCACGACACACGTCTGCCTAAGCAACTTCTGGGAATCGAGCTGATCCGTGAGCAGCGGTCACCAGCAGTTTGCGGGCCAATTTTCCCTAAAAATCACATGCTATATACACTGGGTGCCAGGATATTAGGCACCATTACATGTGAGTGTAATCTCATATTTGTTTTTTACACTGTACCTGTTTGTGTTTTGTCTGAAAATGCAATTCCCATGCATGCTATAGGACTATAGGATAGAAGGCTGCTGACTTTAAACCCTGTTCTGCTCCTCATCTACTGTTTTGAAAGCCCATGAAGGAATTTTGATTTGAATATCACCCTGAAGTTTGAATGTAGCATGCTCCTGAACCCTGCTGTCAGGAATCAGCAGCAAGGATTACCAGATCTGTATGGCTACACTTAAAATATTTCCCTATGTTCCTCCCTCAGTAACTACATAAAAAGTACAGGGTGATGGGGTGAGAAGAGGTGAGGGGTAGGGCATAGGAGCTGGTAACAAGTGTGGGGCACGGCAGAGGAGCTGGTCTAATACAGACAGTAACTAGACATGCCCAGAAGTGGAGAGGGCTATTACATGGCAGGAGAGAGGGGGACTTTTGCTTTCCTAGGAAGTCGACTCTTCCTGGTGTGGTTGAACTCCCTAGACAGTATAAAAACACATTTCAAGTGAATAAAAAACATTTATGGAAAAGAAAATTCTGCAAGCAAGCTCTTAAAATGCTTTATTTTGTTTTGCTTTTTTATGTTGGTGACAGGGTCTCTTTAACTTCATAACTGCTAAATGTTGATTCAGTTTATTTCCTTGTGATGATTAGCACATAGATTTAGCCACGCATTGTATTATAGCGCTATGTACTTTTCTTTCAGCACTGTTTATCATCACATAATAGCCTGGAATTTCATACCCAGCAATTATATTCCGCAACTAATTCTGTGCAATAAACAGACAAATAAATGCTATTTATTTGACAGAAACATTCTAGAATGCCAGGTATTAAACACTGAGATTATATATCACCAGAGAAACATTCTCTAAAAGAGAGAGACCTGTAATGTACAAACACCATTTTCATACTGTGGTGCATTTTTAGGAGGAACATTTATCATAAGGTGACATTCTGTAACAATAAATCACTTCAAAACCATAAAGGAAATAAGTTTATCCCCGCTTTAAAAGCACGATAAATAGTTCCAGAAAACTTTGTCCCACTGCTTAAAAATAGGGTTATTGGGTTTGTGACATCAGCTTGGACAAAAACCAAAATTGTTTTTTTTTCTAAGGGTGAATATAACAGCATTCTTGGGTTTTGTGTAGTGATTCTTGCCATTTTTTTACATTCAGTATGTTCTTAAATTGTGCCAAATTGCATGATATACAAGAAGCACAATGGGTTTTAAAAGTGTGACGCAATAGCAAATTTACCCAGCACCCAATACACTTATTCAGCACTGCAAACTATATTTCTATACATGTTTTTATTTTTTTAATTTCAAATAACAGTTTTTATTAAACATATAGACATACATATACATTAAGCAATAGTGTTGCTTATAATTAAGTGCAATAGATAAACAGTCAATGCCATAGACATTGAGCTTCTGATGGTAATCGTCAAGGTACATTAGTGGTATAATATCTTCCAAACCATCTGAAGTTTTCAACCAACAAATAACATTATTAAACTGAAAATGTATTAGCAGTTTACAGAGAGAAGGAAAATAAAGTAGGAAAAGAGGAAAGAGGGATGAAGGGGGGAAAGGGAAGTGGGGGGGGGGGGGTCTAGCCGCAGACCTAGGGCGGGTCCTCTCGTTTATGCCATTCCTCCCAGACCATGTCATGGGCCTCCATTCTGTTTTGTATCCTGGCTGTCATCTTCTCCATTAGCTCTATGTCCTTTATTCTGGTATAGAGGTCTGCTCGGGAGGGTGGAATCTGTTTCTTCCAATATAGGGCTACCAGGCATCTCGCTGCTGTGAGAACATGGCCTAATAGTTTCCTAGAGTGTCGGGATATACGTAGCCCAGACACACCAAGAAGAAACAGTTTCGGGACTTTGGGGACCTGGACGCCCAGTAGGCGATTCAGCAATAATTGTGTTTCCGTCCAAAAGGGAATTATCTTGGGACATGTCCAGTAAATATGAAATAAGGTCCCCCTGTCCTTCATACACCGCCAGCATCTATCCGAGCTGGATGGGAAAATGGCGTGGAGGATATCAGGTGTCATATACCAGAAGAATAGGACCTTGTATGCATTCTCTTTGTACAAAGTGCATAATGAGCTTTTAGCCGCCTGGGACCAAATCGTCTTCCAGGTAGCTTCCGAGATCTCCTCCCCTAGAAACTTCTCCCAGCGGATCATGTACGAGTGCTTACCCTGATCTGTAATGTTATAGGAGTTCAGTATCTGATAAATATCAGATATTAGCCCGCGTCTAGTTGAGCCCTCTAATATCAAACCCTCAAAGGGTGATGGGGTCGAAAACTGTAAGTTCGGGGCAATTGATTGAGCGTAGTGCCTAATCTGCAAGTATCCAAAGAACACTTGCTTTGGTAAATCAAATTTTCTCTGTAACTCTGTAAAGGACAGTAATCTGCGCGTGCATGGGTGTACCAAATGGCCAAAGTGGAATAAATTCCTCATCGCCCATGGAAAAGACATCTGATGAGTAAGGCCTACAGGCAGCTTGGGGTTGTAGAGGAACGATGTGAGGAGTGATCTATCTGAGCATAGCTTATAGAGCCGTGCTACTTTACGCCAAAGTGTACTAATGTGGAGCATGGGGCCCAAGAGTTGAGTGGACTCCACCTTCACCTCCGCATTCCACAGCATGCTATTTGGATGGATTGGGGCCATCCAAAGTTTTTCTATTTCTGTCCACTTATTATATGAGCGTTGGGTGAACCAAGAAGCCAGGGTTCGCAGTTGAGTGGCTTGATAGTATTTAGTTAGGTCAGGGAATGATAGACCGCCGTCTGAGCGTGCCGCTGTCATAACTGATTGTGGGATTCTATGTCTTTTGTAATTCCAAACAAATCGTACTAGATCCGCCTGGAGTTTTTTCAGTTCTGATAGGGGTATTGGGATGGGGAGAGTCTGGAATAGATACAGTAACTTTGGTAGGATGACCATCTTAACAGAGGCTATCCTCCCTAGTAGGGAGATATGATGAGCCTTCCATTTCAATAGAAGGTCCCTTATAGTTTTAAAGAGAGGGGGGTAATTGGCTCGGTATAGGGTGGAATAAGAGGGAGTTAGCTGTACTCCCAGATATTTCAATGATGATGACTGCCAATGGTAAGGGAAGTTATGTTGTAGGTGTTGTGTTTCCTGTGTTGGGATATTAATGGGTAGGGCTTCTGATTTAGTTGCATTTATCTTGTATCCTGATAGGGATCTGTATAGGTCAAGTTCAGCGTGTAGATTAGGAAGTGACATTCTGGGTTGGGTCAGGGTGAGGATAATATCATCAGCAAACAAGGCTAGTTTGAATTCCCTGTCCCGCAGCGGTATGCCGTGAATGTTGGGGTTTTTTCGGATGGAAGCCGCCAGAGGCTCGACACACAACGCAAAAAGTAGCGGTGAGAGTGGGCACCCCTGGCGGGTCCCATTCGTGATTGGAAAGGCCCGTGATAGAGCGAAGGGAGTTTTTACTTGGGATGAGGGATTAGTGTACAGATGTCTAATTGCTTGGAGGAATGGGCCCTGAAATCCCATGCAATTCAACGTGGCGAAGAGGAAGGACCAGCCGAGGCGGTCAAAAGCCTTTTCCGCGTCCAAGCCAAGGACTAACGCTTGCTGCTTATTCCTGTTCGCCACGTCTATTAGGTCAATAATTCTTCTCGTGTTATCCCCCGCCTGACGTAGGGGGACGAATCCCACCTGATCCTTGTGTATTAGCGAGGGAAGTATCAGGTTTAGTCGCATTGAAAGGAGTTTAGTAAAAATTTTTAGATCAGAGTTTAGGAGTGCGATTGGCCTGTAGCTGGCGCACACAGAAGGATCCTTGTCAGGCTTAGGAATTAACGTGAGGAACGACCTCTGCATGTCAGTGGGAATGGGGGTTTTCTGAAAGAAGGCGTTGAACATCCTGCACATATATGGTAGTAGAATCGGGAGAAATGTCTTATAATACTCATAAGGAAGGCCATCTGGGCCAGGTGATTTATGAGAGGGCAGAGTTTTGATGGTGGCCGTCAGCTCTTCCTCTGTAATCGGTGCATTAAGTGACATCAGGTCCGTCTTAAGTAATTTGGGGAGTCCACAGTCCTCCAAGTATTGCTTCATTCGATCTTTTATTTCAGGTGGGGCCGGGTCTCTGGGAATTTCAGGGTTATTATATAGTGTTGTGTAAAATTCTCCGAAGGTCTGGGCTATATCTTGGGGGTGTGATATGAGGGCCCCCTTTTTATCTTTAATTTGGTGAGGTGTGGACAGGTGAGAGCGTTCCGAGAGTTTACGTGCTAGGATAGTATGGGCCTTATTCCCCTTGTCATAGTATGTTTGTCTTAATCGAGTAAGTGCTTTCTCTACCTGTCCCAACGCTAAATCTCGAAGGGTGTTTCTGAGGCATATTACTTTTTTGAGAAGGTTTAGGGATGGTGATATTTGCAGTCGGGTTTCTAGAATTTTAAGGTCTCTTTCGGCTTGAATTTTAGATGCCATCGCATTTTTCTTCATGGCCGAAGAAATCGCTATACACCGTCCCCGTAGGACTGCCTTGTGGGCTTCCCAGAGGGTGGTTAAGGAGACTTCGGGGGTGTTATTTTCTTGGAAGTAATTCTGCAGGGTTGTCTCTAGTTCCGATCTGGACGGGATATGTTGTAAGAGGAAGTTATTTAGCTGCCAATTACTAGGTTTACGGGTTGGGGTACCTATTTCTAGTGACATAAGGACTGGGGCATGGTCAGACCACGAGATGGGGAGGATCTGGGCGGTTTTGATGGCGCGCAGGGTATTGTTATTAACGAAGATATAGTCTATGCGGGAATGCATGAGGTGAGGGGCAGAATAGAATGTGAATTGCTTATCCCCTGGGTGTAAGGCTCTCCATGCATCGAATAAGGCATGTCGCCTGGTCAGCTGACGAAACAGCTTGGAGTCACGGACGGTCCGAGCCTGGTGGGCTGCAGGGTTAATCACGTGACGGTCTAAACCCACTGAGTGCACCAGGTTAAAGTCTCCGCCAATAATTAAATAATCATTGGGTTGTCTAAAGAGGCGAGCGAGGACTCTAGATAGGAAATGTATTTGATGGGTATTGGGTGCGTAGATATTACAGAAAGTTACCGCCTGTGTTTGCCACTGACCTCTTAAAATTATATAATGTCCCCCCGGATCTATGAGGGAGTCGGTGCATTTAAATGGAGAGCCTTTTTTAAACATAATAGCAACACCCGCACGTTTACGAGGGCTAAAGGCCTGATAAATCTGGGGGTACTGTTTGGATGCGAAGGCGAAAGCATTCCCTCTATTGAAGTGTGTCTCCTGCAGCATAGCTACATCTGCCCCAATCTGCCTGAGTTCCCTCAATGCGAGATGTCTTTTTTTGTTTGAGTTCAAGCCATGGACATTAAACGATAAGATCTTAGCCATGGTCGGTGGTGAGTGCGTGCATCAGATTACTTAGCTTATCCAGTCGTGGACCTTCCAGGGAGTCCAAGGTGTGACGGGAATCAGGCGTGAGAGGAAGCCGAGTGGTTGCTCCAGACCTGCGGCGAGCCATGAGAGGAAAAAAAATTGGGGTGGGGGGGGGGTAGAAGAAGTAGAATAAGTGAAGGGGAGAAAAGAGAAAGAGAAAAATAGTTAGTAGCAAATCATTTAGCAATAAACATTTTGTTGTTGTCTCGGGCAGTGAGAACCGCCCGGGCTCTAAGAAGTTCCAGTAGGTCCCCTCGGCCGGGGCCCCTAACGGGGACTCAGGCCGGGGGGGCATAGCGAACAAGCAAAATCAACTGTGTTCAAGTCCTCAAAACTGAGTGACAATAGGGAACTCTAGTGGGATTAACCTCCAGGGGGGGGTCAGTGACCAAAAGTTCCACCGCTGAATTGTCTCCAGCAAAAAAGGGGGGGGGGGTGCCCTATGTTGCTAAAAAAAAATGACAGGTGGGGAAGGCCTAGGGGGATAGCCTATAATTGTAGTTGTATTGGGAGGGGCAGGAGAGGAGGGAGATATAGTCATCCTTTTTTAGGCTTTGTTTTGGTGGATCCGCTGGGAGAGTCCCGATCCCTGGGACGCTTAGTTGGTGGGACCTTCTGCCACACCACTGGAGGAGGTGTGGGCAAATCTACTAAGTCCCATTCAGGCAGGCGGGGTGGTGGGATTTCCATGGTGTCACAGAAGTTTTCCACGTCTTCTGGAAAGCGTAGCACCGCGGTTTTTCCCTGCCTTCGGGCAGTGAGGCTGAAGGGGAATCCCCAGCGGTAGGTGATGTCGTTTTCTTGGAGCAGGATGAGTAGGGGTTGGAGCAGTCTGCGTTTCTGTAACGTTATCCAGGAAAGGTCTGGAAAAAGTTGGACCTGCGTGTTTTCAAAGAGAATCTTTTTTGTGGTGCGGGCTTTGCGCATGATGTCCTCTTTCAGGGGAAATGAGTGGACCCTGCATATGACATCTCGGGGTCTTGAGGTGGGCCCTTTGGGGCGGAGGGCACGGTGGGCACGGTCCATCTCAATAGGCTTGTTTGGGGGGTCCCCCAGCAGATTGTTAAACAGGAGTTGCAGAGTTTCGTGAAGATCTTCGGGACCCTCTGACTCAGGTAGACCTCGGACACGAATATTGTTTCGACGTCCTCGGTTATCCAAATCTTCGAGGTGACGCTGCATGTTCCGGAGCATTATATGATGGTCGGCCCCCTGTACTTGGGTGCGATGTACTGCCAGCTTGGTCTCCTGAATTTCCTCCTCTGCCATCTCCACCCTGTCGGATAGGTGTTTAAGGTTAGCATGTATCACCTGAATTTCTGCCCGGTATGCTGACTTGACTTCCTCGATAAGGAGTCTGAAGTCCTCCTTAGTGGGAATAGCCTGGAGACAGTCCTGCCATGATGTGGGGTGCTGGGGGTGGTGATCTTGTTCCATGTGGCTTTGTGGGCTATGTGATGGGGATGGTTCCCTTGTGGTTTGGAGAGATGCTGATCTCCTGGGATCCCATTGTTGTAGGTGGGGGACCGTCCTGTCCCCCCATGTGAGTCTCTGTGAGTGAGATGGGAGACTTCCGTCCCTACCCTCCGTAGGGATCAGGGATGGCGAGCTTGTTGCCTGGGCATATGATTTCGCCTGGTTTATTCCTTGCTCTGTGGACCTGGAGGCATTATGGCGGGTCTGTCTTTGTGGCTGGGGGGAGACCGGAGGGGGACCAAAGTATGTTTGGAGAGTGTCACCATTAAAGTTCATCTCTGACAATTGCCCCATGTCCCCTGTGTTCCCCGGACCTGGCAGTGGGGGAAAGTCACTGGGTTGCAGGGATGGTGTGGGGGTCGCTGTTCCTCCCAGGGACAGGGATGGATCAGACATGGTGCGCAGCAGCTGCGGGAAGGCCTGTGAGCACTGCGTGTAGGAGTTAGTGAAGAGGCCTAGTAAGGGGTCCTGTGGCAGGCCGGGATGCTTCCCTTGTGCTGGGAGTGGAGGGGGTGGACTCACCGCAGTTGATCCCCTGCTTCTCCGGTCTCCTGTCTCCCGTTCCAGGTCCGCTGTGCTCTGGAGTAGTGGAGGGGATGCCGAGCTCCGCCGTGGTGGCTGCCTCGTGGATGAGGCAGGGGCCGTCGGCGCCATCTTGTCCCCGCCGTCCTCGGACATAGAGGGATGTTTAAAGTACCCGTGGAGGGTTGTTGTGGAGCCGGACGGCGGTTGGGATGATCCCCTGGGTTTAGAGGATCTGGTTCTCCTGCTGCCTCCCATAAAATGTAGCTGAAAATCCCCCTTTCAGGCCTTAATGCTGCGGGCTGGTGGAGAGCTGAAGGCTCAGGCGTCCATGCAGGGCAACTTCCGGTCCCGCCCCCCTATACATGTTTTTAAATATATGAGAAACCACACTGCCATACCTGTAGGCCACTGAAAAGTTGGGTTCTACTCTAATCAAAGGAGCACCCAAACTGGGACCTAAATTTAACAATGAATAAATTTGAGTCTACTTAATTTGGAGTGCACCTACTCCTTCTTAAAGGTGCAGCCACAGTTAGAAGCCCAAGGCAGATTGAAAACTTCTAGTTCATGTCTGTACCAAAACATCCAACAAGAGTATGGAAGCCTTTCAAATTATTACATAAACAGAAATATGGTCTTAGGATAGTTAAAGAGCTTGCAAGGGAATAATCAGATTTTCTTTGGAACCTCTGAAGTGCAGCACATTTGAAGATTTGATCTCAAATCAATACATAACCAGCAGAGGAAAAGTAAAGGCAGGTGGGCTAATTAAAAAATTAACTTCTTCAGAACTCATTTGAGCTGAGCCAGGCACACACCACCGAATGTCAGGAGACATCGGCTGGTTATAAAAAAACTGCTGACACTCGGCTGTGTGTATGTCAGTCTGCCTGACAGAAGCCAGCACTTTGGCCGTCTTCTGTCGGAAGTGCATGCTGGAAAACCAGCATCCGACCGACTCCCGATCAGCGCTCTCAGATAATGGCAGAGTGCTGATCAGAGTGTTATGGTGGGGGCGTACCCCTGTCAGAACACAACAGCTCAGCAGGGGAGATTGCTGAATTAACCTCGCATGGTTAGTATAGTGGCTTCGACCGAAGCTGTCAGGCTCAGTGTGTACCTGGCTCTACCCAGCACAGATTACCTAAATAAACAGAAACTAATAATTTCTAAACATGCCAAGGCACTTCTGCAAAAGGTGGTTCCTACTCTAATCGGCACCTTCTAATGTTAATAATGATTATGAAATGGATTTAACCTCATTCAAGTCTTCCATCACAACAGGGTGAATCTGTCACTTCTGGAACTCCTGAACATTCAGTCAACAAGAAATATAAGCATGGGGACGTGGCATCCAAAACTCACATATCAAAAGACAGACCGCTAGCTCTAGCACATTCAGAGATCTAGGGGTCAAACCCCTGTCCCTCTTAACTTTACACTTTCTCAAACTCAACCTTTTTTCAACTCATTCTGCTTTGGGTGTAGATCATCTTGTGATGGTGGTGGTGCTGTAGAAGGTGTATCTGGAGAGGCACAAGTCTCAGGTAAGACCAATGGACATCCTGTATTAAAATTGAATGCTTTTTCCCCACCTCTTCCTGGACTACCTCCTTTAGGTGGGAAATATGGATCCCTATAGTGTAAATTATCATAATTTGTACATTGTAAGCCTGTCCTCCTATACTTTAACTAATGAAGAGAAAACCATCCTTAGTTTAGGATGAAGCTTCTGCCCAACCCCACAAGTTGGTTGATTTGAACTAACTAAAGACTTTTTGCCAGGAAGCTAACTTTACATGTTAAAACAAGTGGGTGTAACCTTGTTACACCCACTTGTTAAAACAAGTGGGTCTAACCTAACCTGAAGCTAAAACTAAAACTAAAAATAAAATCACAATTCCAAGAGGAAGTCATGAGACTGTGACGAAACTGGTAGGAGGAGCTTGATCGGCTGACGAGGGAGGAAGTAAGGTGCTTTCTTGTACTACAGGCTAAGGACGGGGAGAAAGCTGGGAACTGTAGCTGCAGATTCAGTCTCCAGGGAACAATATCACCTCCTTGTTCTATCCATTAGCATAACTAGGCTTGTTTTTATTGTGCTAAATGTGAATGTACATCTACGTGGGATTTTATGTTTAATAAACCTGTTTTAAAACGTTATCACACCATTGCAAGTCTCTATTATCTTTCACATGTGTGATATATGAGGAGATTGCTGGCAGCCAGGAGGAAAGTGGCTTGTGATCAGGAGGAAGGAGTAATTTATATAGCAGCATTTAAGCCATAACTAACCACTACAAGAAAGAGGAACTATAGAAGAATCTTTCCAAGCTGATAATATTATTTATCACAGGCTTTTTTAAAAAGCCCTTAAGGTGAGGGTACACCTGGTACAAGGTGTGTGCACACCGCATGAAGAAATCACCATCACGGTTTATTATGTTTGGACTATTGAAATATTAAGGATTTCCTGTGCAATACACTGAGCACGTGATTCTTTATATTTATGTGTTTTGATCATTGAATGCAGACTTTATCTTCTTGCTCTAACGTTTACATTTGCATTATGGACTTTTTACATTATTGAGGATTTGTGTGCATCACATGGAGTATGTGCACTTTAATTATATTATTTAAGTTTGGTTTGTTTCACATTATAAGTTTTATGCATAAGTTATTAGTTAATTATTAATTTTTAAATGTTATTTAATTTTTAGCACCGGGTATACCCAGGGTGCCGGGTCTATTTAAGCCTGCTGTTGGAGCCGCTCCTTGCTGGATTATCGTCAGCTCCCCAGTGTTTCCTGTGCTCCTGTGTCTCCGTGATTCTGTTCCCTGTTACCAACCTGGCTTGTTTGACTTCTGCTTCTGATCCACTCCTGATTGACCTCCTGCTTGCACCACCGACTACGCTCCTGTCTACTCCTTCATCTGTAGTTTGTCTCTGGCATTTCTGGACTGATCTGTCGTGTATGACCCCTGGTTTGTCTTCAGTTCCAGCTACCGGTTTGCCCCTACTGACGTTTTCTGCCGGTCATCTCAGCAACTACCAGCACACTGCAAGTGACCGGCTTATCACCAACAATACCTGGCAATCCATGCACCTTTGGGCACTGCTCCATTTGTATCACTCCCAGAGGAGCACTACATTTAGCTACAAGGGGCTCCCTCTGCCTTTTCTAACAATGATTTTCGCGCTCTGATTGACTTAATGCCCCTATGGGACGAAGGTAATTGTGGGGTGCAAGAACCCTCCCCTTGAAACAGTCATTGTGGAAGCTGATTCCTAAGATACCACACATAAGGTAGAATATAAGAAGAAATCTGTCTTTTCCCTCATTACAACAGAATATTCACATCTGGGCTTTCTTCCAAAAAGTGCTGTATGAGATCAGACACTTTGTGGACAAGCCTATAGGTAATGTTAATTTAACATCTAGACTATAACAAGCCCTGTTACAGCTAATCACATTCCCCCTGATGATGACACATGCCCTGTGTCGAAGACGTGTAGGGGAGGGGCCAGGACGGAGTGTTAGGCGGCAGCAGCAGCTGTCTGTGCTGGGACTGTCTCCATAACCTCACTGCTACATCCATTACCTATTGTTTTATCCAGATTATATGCCTCTTCTGAGTGGTGCACTGACGCACTCTCAAAATGTGAGTACCCCCTTCTGGGGGAGAGTTTTTTATCTGACCTTGTAAATAAACACTTTTTAAACATTATCACACCATATGGTTCCTTTCTCTTTTTGCCTATGATTTGAGCCTATGCTGGAGCCTGTTTTCCTGCGATCCACACTGAGCCATGGGTGGCTCAAAAGCATTTCCTGACTCTGTCTAGCGACTTAGTCATATTCCCTAAGTGGGCTTATCACCCCTCCTCAGGTGGATAAGTTGGATTACGCCAGGTCGGAGACGCAGGATACATCAGTGGATTTGGATACCGTCTACCCACAGTCCCCGCATAGGGCTAAGTCTGCCTGCACATAAGACCTCGCCAGAAGGAAGGTCCAACATTTAGGGTAAGGGTCCACCTTTTAATATCTCTGGATTCTGTGAGAGTTTCGTCTATACACTCCCCTCTCTCCATCTATCTGTGCGGTTTTTGACCTGATGGACTATGGATGTCTTCCCCTGCTTTTATGAAGCGGACACATACTTATGGAACTTTTTCTTCTGTCATCCATTCTATGGACTACCTCCACTCTTTTCACTGTTGTGAAGCTTTTTTATATTTGAGGACTGGTTAATGTAACAACTTATTCAGTGCTGGAAGCTTTAAGTTGTTCATAGACATATGGTTTTTAGTACACCAGTACACTTTTCGCTTTAGATTATTTATTTATGGCACTTTGATCGATGTTTGTTCAAAGTATTTTATTTTAATTCATCTGTATCAATTTGGATCGCTTCAACACGATCCGGGTTGCACAATAATTTATCTGTATTGATTTGGATTGCTTTAATACGATCGGTTTTGCACACTGATTATGAGCGCACGTTTTTTTGTTTTACTTGGTTTACTCTACACAGATATTGGTGTTTCATTCGTGCAGCTATAGTCTTGGATATATTTAATTCTTTAGCGCGGTTTTATTTTCTGTTGATTCCTAAGATACCACACATAAGGTAGAATATAAGAAGAAATCTGTCTTTTCTCTCATTACAACAGAATATTCACATCTGGGCTTTCTTCCAAAAAGTGCTGCATGAGATCAGACACTTTGTGGACAAGCCTATAGGTAATGTTAATTTAACATCTAGACTACAACAAGCCCTGTTACAGCTAAGTTTTAATAATCAAATTGAGATTAAACCCTCTGTAAAGGGGGGAAAATATTCTTAAAAATCACGCTTGGTAAAAACGCATCCCAGAACCCAAAACTGAACTCTTTCAGGAGGAGTTTCGAGACATAATTGGCAGAGTGTATAACAAGGGGCTAATTGATAATGGTACCTAAGATTTTCTAATTATTCAACACCCTATCATGCCAACATTTTATTAATTACCAAAAACTCATGAGGATTATAAAGTGATATTATAAGCAGATTAACTACTACTTAAGACCCTTTGTCATTTCTCTGCCATCGTATGTACAGGATACTAGGGACCTTTTCAGAATCATTGAGGATATGGCAATTGGATCTTGGCTGGAAACTATAGACATATAGGCCTTATATAGCTCTATTCCTCACTTCTTAGGAGTGACCACTATTGCAGAATTTCTGAAAGGAAAAAAAACAATCGACCTGGCCTTACAATAGTTTTGCTCTGGAAATTTTGCACTTCTATCTAGGAATGTGTTCATGTTTGGCGACTCCCACTTCCTCAAGGTGCGGGGGGTGACGATGGGGATGCGTTGCGCCCCAATGTATGCCAACTTGTACCTAGGGGGTGGGAGCGTTCTTTATTTTTTTGACAAGCATTGGTGGACCTGTGCCACATTCTATCATGGCACAGATACATTTTTGACTGATTTTGACTGGATCCCAGTAAGGCCTTTATGTCTTAATACATCATATTGGCCATAATGAACATAATCTGAGTTTAACAATGAATTGCGATCAATCTAAGATCATCTTTTTTGGACATTCAGATTATGGTAGACTCAGAGGGACATATTAAATCTGTACCATAAGCCATCTGCAGCAAACACTATCCTATATATGACTAGTGCACACCCTAAACCACTCATGAATAGTATACCCTATGGTTAATACCTTAGAATTAAAAATAATTGCACCAGAGAAGAGGAATTTCTGGCTCAAACTAGGGGATTACAGAACTATTTGCTGTAGAGGTGTTACAGCAAAAAAAATCTGAAGAGATTTTTTCAAAAAGCTAGAGGCAGATCCCATGATTCACTTATCCATACACGTAAGAAACCTACTACCATGAACACTACACGCCTCATTACTTTACACACTGATGAAACCGGTCGGACGCACTGACAAAAAAAATGAAAAACAATAACTGATTGCAAACTACGCTCCCTGTAAAGTGCAAGTGCAGATGACACACTCTAATGTAAACAAAGTAAATGTAGTATAAATATATGGTGTCAATAGTGATACTCATAAGTAAATATCACCTAAGTCAGTGGTTCTCAACTCCAGGCCTCGGGACCCACCAACAGGCCAGATTTTAAGTATTACCTTGGGGAGTTGCAGACTAGAATACTGCAATCACTGAGCAGCAAGTGATATCACCTGTGATGTATTTCAGCTATCTTGCAAACCTGGCCTGTTGGTGGGTCCTGAGGACTGGAGTTGAGAACCACTGACCTAAGTGAAAGCAGCGAATAATTAAATATCAAAGATTGAAAAATAAAATAAAAATAAAACAAAACAAGTTAAAGCAACAGTCCAAATTCAAAATGAGTTAAAAAAATTAAATTCAAAAATTATATTCAAAAAATTAAATTCAAGAAAGTGTTCAAATAATGTTCAAATTGGACTCCTGGGGTTCAGCAAGGCATCAGACAACAGTAATCCACCACCAACACTGGCCACATAGCCTACTCACCAGATTGTGGTGACTCCCATGACAGAAGTCAAAGAACGCTTCAAGAACAGCAAAGGAACCTCCACACGATCACGGCTTCTTTCAGGTGCTGAAACTCAGATACCTCAGGTAACACTGTAGCTACTTAGATGCATGCAAACAAACTCCCGGATAGAGATGGGTCATTGAAGACCATTAGTGCCATGTATGGGAAAAAAGATGAATGAACTCCCATCGTGAAGTATGCCAAAATTTATTGGACAGGCTAAAAACAGGCTAAAAAAACTAAAAACCGCATCACCCACATGTGGGTTAGAGCAGACAAACAAAATACGTTGCGAACGGAAATGGCGTGTCACGTTTGGTGCGTCCGACTGGTTTCGTCAGTGCGCGCTGATGTCATCAGGGATCGCACAAACTGGCACGCAACCTCCTTAAATACACACATCAATCAGAGGCTTCCAATCTGGTGACATCCCACCTTGCAGAGGGATTAACCAAAATTGAAAATTAACATTGCCATTTTGTGGCCAGCAAGTAGAATACGGTTATAAAGTTCCTAAGGTATCTAAACTGCCATCTTGTGGATAGATGCCAGATTGCGCAACTGAATAAAATGAATAAATCAGAATGCATAAATAAATTAAATAAAATGAAATGAAATAAATAAACTTAAATTTTAAGAAAATAGAAAGAAATATAAAGGAAATATATAAATATAAAGGGATGAAACCGGAATGGATTGCCCCTTCACAATTAGTATAAATATAGGTCAATAATTGGACAAATAACAATTCAAGTTGATGTCGACATTGATACCCGCCGGAGTAAGTGTGTTCAAACGATAAATCCATTCCGTTTCATTTTTTGATATTCTCTGAACCATATTTCCTCCCCTCCAATCAGCATCCAGCTTGTCAATCCCAAAAAATCTAGCCAAGTTAGGATCCTGCCAGTGGGGGATTCTGAAATCGTCCCACAGGCTCCTTGCACGATCCGGGTAGCTGGGCTTACTAGGAGGATTAATAATATTTGGTGCCAGCTTATTTCGAAGTGAAGGCAACCCTCTAAAGATCACTTTAGGTGTTTCAGGTAATAGGGGGCCCAAGATGTTATCAGTTTTTAGAACATCCCATCGTTTTTTGCGGACAGTTTCTTTTTCTTTTTTCTTTTTAATGTAATTCAATTTAAATATATCATTTATCTTGCAGGTTCCATATCATTTTGGACTTCTATACATATAATGGCCAACTCAGAGTTTATGGTTCAACTAACCGGAAGTGATGTAATTTAGTTACACTTCCGGTATAATGATACTTCCACAAGGGGTCATTAGTTCTTTATATAGCGGTGAGGTGGGGGGTCCGCACCCCAGATGACGGCTCTTTAGCAGAAACGCGTTGGGTGGACCCTTCACAATTACCGCTACTCGATCTTTGTGCTTTTGATGATCTACTAATATGTGAGTTTAATTTTGATATTTTAATAAACCAGTGTTTACGTTATTACGCTATGTGAGTTCTTTCATCCATTTCTCGCATGGTATATGAATATTCGTTTGTGGCCTTCTATTGGGATATTACTTTCTATGCTGTACGGATAACTGGATGTTGAACTGCTACCTTGTTTTGGAAGTTATTGAGGATATCTGAGAAGACGTATCCTTCTGACCAGTTGGTCTCTAAGCCTTTTTGACTTGGATGACGTAAGTCTTCCCAAGTCAACAACTTCTGGTAAGCCTCCTGATGTCTTTGGTGATGACCTCTTCACCATCAATACCTTTCCTGCTTACTTTGATTGCCTCCAAGCCTCTACACAGCTTTTAATGAATTGCCGGTCCAACAATACACATAAAAGTTCATTGATAAAAAACGGCGTGGGAATTCCCCACAGGGGAACCCTGAACCAAAATTTAAAAAAAAAATGACGTGGGGGGTCCCCCTAAATTCCATACCAGGCCCTTCAGGTCTGGTATGGATATTAAGGGGAACCCCGGCCAAAATTTTAAAAAAAAATGGTGTGGGGTCCCCCTCAAAATCTATACCAGACCCTTCAGGTCTGGTATGGATTTTAAGGGGAACCCTGCGTCAAAATAAAAAAAAAACGATGTGGGGTCCCCCCAAAAATCCATACCAGACCCTTATCCAAGCACGCAACCTGACAGGCCACAGGAAAAGAGGGGGGACGAGAGAGCGCCCCCCTCCTGACCCGTACCAGGCCACATGCCCTCAACATTGGGAGGGTGCTTTGGGGTAGCCCCCAAAACACCTTGTCCCCATGTTGATGTGGACAAGGGCCTCATCCCCACAAAGCTTGCCCGGTGGTTGTGGGGGTCTGCGGGCGGGGGGCTTATCGGAATCTAGAAGCTCCCTTTAACAAGGGGACCCCCAGATCCCGGTCCTCCCCCCTGTGTGAAATGGTAAGGGGGTACAAATGTACCCCTACCATTTCACAAAAACTGTCAAAAATGTTAAAAATGACAGAAAAAGAGACAGTTTTTGGCAATTCCTTTATTTAAATGCTTCTTCTTTCTTCTATCTTCTATCTTCTTTCTTCTATCTTCTACCTTCTATCTTCTATCTTCCTTCGGTTTCTTCCTCTATCTTCTTCTTCTTCTGGTTCTTCCTCTGGTGTTCTCGTCCGGCATCTTCCTCTGTGGCGTCTTCTTATCTTCTTCTCCTCGGCCGCTCCGCATCCATGATGGCATAGAGGGAGGCTGCCGCTGTGTGATGCTTCTCCTCTTCTGACGGTTCTTAAATAACGGGGGGCAGAGCCACCCGGTGACCCCCCCCCTCTGACGCACGGGGACTTGACGGGGACTTCCCTGTGGCATTTCCTGTGATGTCAGAAGGGGGCGGGGTTACATAATGGGTGACCCCGCCCCCTCTGACATCACGGGGAATGCCACAGGGAAGTCCCCGTCAAGTCCCCGTGCGTCAGAGGGGGCGGGGCCACCAGGAACCGTCAGAAGAGGAGAAGCGTCACACAGCGGGAGCCTCCCTCCATGCCATCATGGATGCGGAGTGGCCCGAGGAGAAGAAGATAAGAAGACGCCGCGGAGGAAGATGCTGGACGAGAATACCGGAGGAAGAACCAGAAGAACCAGAAGAACCAGAAGAAGAAGAAGATGGAGGAAGAAACTGAAGGAAGATAGAAGATAGAAGAAGATTGCACACCATATAACCGAATTTCCATGCATTTTTGATGCATAAAATATGCACTGGACTGCATTGGTGTGAACTGGCCATTAAGCAATTTGGCATATTTAAAGGCATTTCTCCTTGTTTTGTTTTTGGGGTTGTCCAATTGGTGACATTGATATATGTCCCTTAGGGTGGGACCTGGGCCCCATACTCATTTTAAGGCCAATAACTAGAAGATAAGCCAGCCAAGTGGGGACTAGTAAAATTGCCAAGTCAGTTCCCTTAGACTGCAATGGTATTTGTTGTATAACTTTTGCACATGTTAGGCTCTATAGTTGCCCCCCTGGACTGGGGGGTGTTTTGTCCCATCTGTAATTTTGGTGCATGCTGGATGATGTGCTTAATTTTGGACAGTGGGGTGGCTTATTTTGTGCTGGCAGCATTTGGGTTGTTCTGAGCATGCTCAGGGACTTTGTTTTTTTTTGGTGGTGCTTTTTGTGTGTGAACAGCACTTGGATGTTTCTGGGCATGCTCAGAGTGTGTTTTTTGGGTTAGTAATTTAAGGACATCCTTAACAGGTGTAACCACTTTGAAGTTCTCTCTACATTGGGTGAACTTGCATTTTGTGTGTTTGTGGACTGTCCATGTGTTTGCAATTGCCTCATTAGCAGACAAACCTATGTTATATAAAGCTTGCAGATAGCAATCTTTACTTTGCCCTGAAAAGAGCCAAGATTGTGTGTGTGGGGGGCCGGCAAGAGAGTACATTTGGGTGTCCTTATCGAGTTTCTAACACATGTATTTTCTATTTGTATTTTGTTTATGTTGTTGCAAAACAGATGTGTTTTTATGCAATTTATTTGTTACTTTGGTTTGCTGTTTTTTTTTTTTTTTTGGGTGGTGGTTATTTTATCATGAAATCTTTTTTGTTGGCAATTTTTGTTTTTACGTTGTTCACTTTGATTTAACTGTCTGTGCTGCCTTATTTTTAAAATTCTTTCTCAAGATGTTGTTTTAATTCTTAAAAGATGTCCATTTGTGGGTGCACTCCTTTTAACTCCTGTTAATTTACACTGCAAAAGGGTCAAACCTATTCTGTGAGTGTCTCAAATTAACATAAATAAAATTGCTTCAAATTCTTTGTTTTATGTGTGTTCTTTTCATGCATCGGATTTCCCAGCTGCAGCTTAACTAGGCTGATTGGCATGTCTTGGACAAATCCCCTTTTCATTTTTTTTTTTATGTTTTAGTTTTATGTTACTTTCCTGGTGCCTTCATGGTAGCACATGCATGGATTGGGCATATGCTGCCATGGATAGTGACCAGGAAAGTAACATTTCAGAGTGGTAAGTATCCAATTTTCTTTTTGAGCAGTGGTTTTCAGCCTCAGTCCTTAAGTACCTCCCTGACGGGACATGTTTAGGAAATTTTATCTTCTCTAAAATAGCTGTCCAAAATACAAAGCCACTTTGATTTAAAGCACCTGTGCAAGATGAAGGAAAACCTGCAAACATGGCCTGTTGGGGGGTACTTGAGGACAGGGTTGAGAAGCACTGATTTAGAGCACTGAACTAAAATCAAGCTGAAGCCAATCCTTTTCCAATTGTGGACATTTGAGGGAAATCAAGATTTTTATTTTTTTATTTTTTTTTTTAAAGGTTGGGCTTTGTCCCTTTTCTTAAAATTGGCTTCACTTCCTGTCATAGCCAAACAGGAAGTGAGAGTAAAACCCTAATTTTCCCTTGGGGACACACAGGTCATTCTAACTAGTGCCCTCATTATGCAAATTGCACTCTAGCACTTTGTTGTGTACACCCCAAATTATTAGGTATTTTGGGGTTTATTAAAGGCAAATCCTTTCTGCAATACAAGTGTAGTTGATGAAAATCAGAAGGGTAGCACTGGTGATTTTATCATCCAATCATGTAGAGGCAAAGATGCTGTTTTTTTCTTTTCCTTGCATGTCCCCCTTGGATCTCCAGCAACTGAACTTCTAAGTGCACTTGTGGTGCAAAGTGAATTTACTTTTTAGTAAATAAACCCCAAGATACATAATAATTTGGGATGTACATGGCAAAATGCTAGAGTGCAATTTCCTGAATGGGGAAACTATTTGGATTGACCTGTGTGTCCCCAAGGACATACATTGGTAGGGTTTTACCCTCACTTCCTGTTTGGCTATGTGACAGGAAGTGAATAATTTTGAATGCGAAATTGGCAAAATTTGGTAGGTGTCTTCACCCTATCAGGGGTGTAGACATCCCCCAAAACTTATAATCCCTCTGCAGTCTATCCCCAAGCAAAAATAAGAAAGGATTTTAATGAGATTAACTTTGCAAAGACACAAGTCCTAAGTTCAATTGTGATGCATGCTAATGGCCCATTTAGACCTTTAATAGAAAGTCATCAGTTGCCTTTGACTCTAAACATTATTTCTGGCCAGTCCTAGAAATCTGCATCTGTTTCTCTATTAACCACTTGGTGTCTGTGCTATAGCCAAACGACGGCCACAGCGTGGACCTGAATTTCTGGGAGGCTGTCATAGGACGTAGTCACTGAGACTCGGGTGATCATAGATCGAAGTAAGGGCCGATCTGTTTATTTTTTCTAATCACGCTGACAGCATGAGGATAACAATAAAAGCTGATCACCGGCTTAGGTGCAAGGGACATTGGTCCCAAACAGGCAATTCTGCCTCATCTGTGCCCACCAGTACCCCCTTCCAGTGCCACCTATCAATGCCCACCAGTGATCCCAAGCAGTGCTGACTATCAGTGTAACCAATCAGTGCTGCCTCATCAGCGTACATCAATGAAGGAGAAAAATTTCCTGTTTGCAAAATTTTATATCAAAATATCCAAAAATATACCAAATTATTTTTAAAAATCTGTCTTTTCTTTTGTTTGAAAAAAAGAAAAAACACACAGGTGATCAAATACCACCCAAATAATGCTTTATTTGTGGAAACTTAAAAAAAACAAAAAAACATTTGGCTAAGTATGATCGCGCAATTGTCATTCAAAATGGATCAGCCCTGAAAATTGGTCAGGACAGCAGGGGGGTTTAAGTGCCCAGTAAGCAAGTGGTTAATTTTCATGCCAACTATGGATGTCTGTAATAAAGATGTGTGCCCGCTGTGTATACGGCATGTGCGTAAGCAAGTCGCACACATATGAATGGTACTCATTGTAAATCATGAGGTACAACTTGTGATGCAACTTTTCAGTCCCAAGTGGCCTTAAGCTCTCTTTCCACTACTGCGAGTTGTTGTGCGACTTGACACATGTGAAGTCGCAGGACAAGTCAAAACACATGTATTTCAATATTCCCCCATTCTAATTGGTGCAACTCCAAAAAAAGTTCTTGCACTACTTTGCACCAACTTCAGTGTGACTTTTACTCAGATGTTTTGAATTAGTCACGTGGCATTAAGGCTCGGCTTCCACTATTGAAAGCCCAAAGTTGCATGCTTTTTGCCGCGAGTTTCCCCCAACTTTTTGCCAAAACTTGAAGCAATGCCTGTGTATTTTTGAGGTCTATGGACCTCAAGTCGCATCAAAGTGGGACCAAAATAGTGCAGGGACTACTTTGAAGTTGCTGTGACTTGAAGTCGCAGACATCTGAACGGTACTCGTTGTAAATCATGGGGTAGAACTTGTAATGCAACTTTTCAGTCCCTAGTGGCATGACAAGTTGCAATAGTGGAAAACAAGCCGAAATCATGTAAATCACGCAACTTTGGTGTTGAAATAGTGGAAAGAGAGCATTAGGCTAAAGCGGTAATAGGAAGATGCACTTTAAGAATTACTTCTAATTGTAGAAAATCAAACAGGCTCTTGCACTGAATCTAATTTATGGAAGATCTAACTGATTGGCCAGTGTATGGTGGCCTTTAAAGATATGAAAACTTGAATTTCTGGTGTTTAAGCCTCATACACACGATGGGACTTTGTACCCCGTGTACGGAGCCCGCTCTGCTCAGCGGGGGATCGCTCCGTCGATCCCCGCTGGGCAGGAAGATGACATGTCTGTCTCTGCACACTGTGCAGGGACAGACCTGTCAGAGTGACGCTCTCCTTTATGGGGGATCGGATGATGACAGACCGTAGAGTCCGTCATCACCCGATCCGATCCGCAGATGGATGGAAAAATAGGTTTTTCTTCCGTTACACTTTTTAGGATTGGAGTGGGTCAGATGTCAGCGGAGGTCTATGGAGTGCCCGTTCAGGTCTGAAAGGTCCGTCCGTGTGAGGGGGGCCTTAGGCCTCTTTCACACTGGGGCGGCAGCGCTAAAACGGCGCTATTTTTCACGCTGATTTACCGGCGGTATTCGGCCGCTAGCGGTTTTAACCCCCACTAGCGGCCGAAAAGGGGTTAAATCTGCACGCAAAACACCACTGCAGCGGCGTTTTGCTGGCGGTATAGCCGCACTGTCCCATTGATTTCAATGGGCAGGAGCGGTTTATACACCGCTCCAAAGATGCTGCTAGCAGGACTTTTTTTAGGCCCCTTTCACACTGGGGCATTTTTAGGCGCTACGGCACTAAAAATAGTGCCTTAAAAACGCCCTAAAGAAGCGACTCCATTCACTTTAGTGAGGGCTTTCACACTGGAGTGGTGCGCTGGCAGGGCGTCACAAAAAGTCCTGCCAGCAGCTTTTTTGGAGCGGTAAACTCATGGCTCCTCCCCATTAAAATCAATGGGGCAGCGCTGTGATACGGGCGGATTTAACCCCTTTTTGGCCGCTAGCAGAGGGGATAAAAACGCCCCGCGGGGAGTTAAAACCGCCCTGCTAGCAGCCGAATAACGCTGCTAAAACGACAGTAAAGCGGCGCTAAAAATAGTGCTGCTTTACCGCAGACGCCCCCACCGCCCCAGTGTGAAAGAGGCCTTACGTTTTTTGATGCATTTTGCAGAAATGCATGGGAATTTTTTAACATGGGTTCCTATGAAACATGTTCACATCAATGCATTTGTGTGCCTCTGCGTTTTTGGAAAGGGTCAGGGACTTTTTTCCCGCAAAATGCAGCGTTTTGCTTGTAATAGATTTCACTGGACCTGCATCCAAAACGCAAGTACTGCGTTTTTACCGCAATTTGCGTTTTTTATTTTATTATTTTTTTTTTTTATATAGCTGGTTGCTAAGAAGGGGGCCAGGAAGCCGGCCGCCGCATCCTTAACCACTTCCCGCCCGCCGTGTGCAGAATGACATCCGGGAAGTGGTTCTGTTATCCTGACTGGGCGTCATATGATGTCCAGCAGGATAACATGCCGGCACGCACCTGCAGGGGCGCCCATTGCGGCGATCGCGAGTGCGGCATGTCAGTCTGACACCCTGCATCTCCGATCGTTCTAAGAAGCCTCTGTCAGAGGCTTCTTTCCACGTGATCAGCTGTGACCAATCACAGCTGACCATCGCGAGAACCAGGAAGTGCCTGTAAACGGCATTCCTTGGTTCGCGCTGACAGGGAGAGCTGATCGCGGCTTTCCCTGTCAGAGGGGGGTCTGGGCTGATAATCAGCCCCTTCGGTCTGGTATGGATTGTAAGGGGAACCCCTACGCTGAAAAATCGGCGTGGGGTCCCCCCCAAAATCCATACCAGACCCTTATCCGAGCATGCAGCCCGGCAAGTCAGGAAAGGGGGTGGGGATGAGCGAGCGCCCCCCCAAACTGTACCAGGCCGCATGCCCTCAACATGGGGGATGGGTACTTTGAGGAAGGGGGCCCCCCAAAGCACCTTGTCCCCATGTTGATGAGGACAAGGGCCTCTTTCCGACAACCCTGGCCGTTGGTTGTCGGGGTCTGTGGGAGGGGGGCTTATCGGAATCCGGGAGCCCCCTTTAATAAGGGGGCCCCCGGATGCCGGTCCCCCACCCTATGTGAATGAGTATGGTATACCCCTACCCATTCACCTAGGGAAAAAGTGTCAATAAAAAAAACACACTGCACAGGTTTTTAAAGTAATTTATTAGACAGCTCCGGGGGGGGTCCTCTTCCGGCTTCGGGGTCTCTCCGGTTCTTCTCCACTGTCTCTGGCCTTTTCTTCCGCTGTTCGACCTGTTCTCCTCGCTCTCCGGGTCTTCTGCCGGGCTCCTCCGCTATCTTCTGCTCTTTTGCCCCATGATCTCCCCAATCAGGATCTGGGCACTTTCCGAGGTGAATGGATCTTGATCCACAACATCACGATCACCTAAAAAGATAGAAACAAAAACACACCATGTATTATAAATATGGCGGCATCCATCTCTTACCTGAATCTGTGGTCGCCGACACTCACCTGTTGTGGTGCCAATTTCCACCACGTCTTCCTCCTCCTGCTCTGCTGGTCTTCGGTGGATTTCCCCTTCTTCCAGAGGTGGGGGGTCTGTGGTCTCCTCGGATGAGCGGTGTCCTCCAAGTCTTTTATCCCCTATGTACAAAAAAATAAGTATACTTAGCACACAGATATTTGATGACAGAAATAGGAATATGAAACATTGCTTGGAAGTGGGGGTACAATTGTCTGTTTTGGCAGAGTTCAAAGATGTTGCATTTGTCTTGTCCTTTGTAAAGCTTGAATACTTTACCTGTCTTGTACAAGCTTCACAGATGGAGACACCCCTATAGTATACACTGGACCACCTGTGTGGGGCCCCCTAATAAAAAGGGTGTTCTGGTGTCCCACACTAGTGTTCCAGTGTCCAGATGTGAAAACTGCTGCTGAGTGTCCTCTCCTTCCACAGAATCTAGTTGGCATTTAATTCTAGTGACAAACCCATCTACACAACCAAATTAGTTTCAGACAAGTAGGCCGTAAAAAATGTGGGGAAATGCATATGACAAAAACAATATTGTTTTCTAGGCCGAACGAACAATGTTTGATACGAACGAATAATGTGCCCATGAAAATGAAAGTTGACATTTTAAACTGGATAACAGTTAAGAAAAGCACATGGAGCAGCACGAACGTAATAAACATAAAAAGAATAGGAACACAGGACAACTACTTACTTTTTTGCAGCACTCTCCGGATCTTTCGTTACTGCTCATGCTCTCTTAATTTGAGGTCCGACCACTGCTTCCTGAGCTGATCTTTCGATCGTCGTACCCCGAAATTCCAGTGCAGACTCTTGACCACTTTTGCCATTATCTTGGCCTTTCGGACATTGGGGTTGGGGTAAGGTCCATACTTCCCATCATAGTCGTCCCTCTTCAGGATGTCGACCATCTCCAACATCTCCCCAAAAGACACATTTGATGCCTCAAATCGTCTCCTTCTGGATCGTGACGTTTCAGGCTTTCCTCCTCCTCCTCGTTGCTGTAATTAGCACGCACCTGCTGTGTCTCCGACATGTGCTCTTCCCCCACTGCGCCGAACTAGAAGGGGCGGGGAATAGAATAGAAAGAACGTTAGGGGTGGGCGGAGTTACACGCATGCGCAGTGTGTATAAAGCGTAACACGCGTGCGTAGTACATACGATCTGTGAGCGGAGGAAGGCGTATCGGAGGCGACGATCGTGAAAACGAAGGTAAGATCTAAACTTGGGCCTATACTGCTTCTAAATTAAGGTCTATATTGTAACTATATTGGAGAGTTTTGCCTGACATTAGGGTTTGTCTTGTGTTGTGTCTTGCAGAGAAAATGGATGGCTTCAATGACCACAATTCCCTCCCCCTGTTCATAGACAAATACAGGGAGCTGCCCTGTCTGTGGCAGGTGAAACATCCACATTACAATAATAAACAAAAAAGGCAGACAGCACTGGAGAAACTGCTGGAGTTGGTGTGTTGGTCCCCACAGCAACCATCCCCTATTTAAAAATCAAAATTGGTGGCCTGAGGAGCACTTATCTTAGGGAGCGCAAGAAGGTCACAGATTCCCAGAGATCCGGAGCTGTAGCAGATGACGTTTATGTCCCCAGTCTGTGGTACTATGAGAGACTGCGATTTCTGTCAGACCAGACTGGAGTCAGGGAATCCCTCTCAACCCTTCCTTCCACTATTCCTTCCACCCTATCTTCCACCCCAGCTGAGGCTTCCGATGTCCAACCTGGGACTTCCAGCCAGGAAGAAGTGGAGGAGCCCAGATGGAGTCAGGTATAGCATTGTTCTACAGATTTCTGGTCAATAAATAAATGATGTTTATTGTTAGTATTGATCACTAATTGCTGATTTAATAAAGTGTTTTAGATATCAATAGACAGTAGTGGGCACCAAAAATTCGGACTAGAAAGAAAAATGCTGGGCTCAGAATGATAGTCTGTTATATTTGTTAACATTCAATTTGCAACAGTCATGAGGTGAAAATTGTGTGTGATTGATGAAGTAAAAACTAAAACTATGTCCCTTTTTCATACACAGGAAGACCTCAGCCAGGATGAGGCTCTGGAATGTGGTACACAGGAGGAGGCTGTGGAATGTGGCAGCCAGGAGGAGGCGGGGATTAGTGGCAGCCAGGAGGAGGCAGGGCTAAGTGGCAGCCAGGAGAAGCCTGGGACCAGTCGCAGCCTGACAGAATCGCAGGTTCCTCCCCTCCGCCTTCCATACAAAAGACCGAGGAAGGGGACTCACATGCAGGATTCAGCACTCAGGCTCATTCAGGAGGCTTCTGCGTCCCTCAGAGCCTTACCCACTCCTGAAGAGGCCTTTGCCTGCATGGCTGCCACCAAACTGAAGGGCATGCAGGAGGGTCAATGCCTCATGTGTGAGAAACTTCTTTATAAAGTCCTAACTAAGGGGGTGAGTGGCGAAATCACACCCAATACCGACGTGATTGAGTTGGACCATCCTCCTCCTCCTCCTCCTCCTGCCACAACTACACCACCACAGCCACAGCGTGGAAAGAAGCGTGGAAGGAAGACCAGAGAGTGATGACCTGGGTTCAGTTTGGTCTGACAAAAACTGCAGTCTCTTGTATGACCACAGCCTGGGGACACAGATGTCATCTGCTGCTTTCCGGATCTCTGGGACTTCTGGACCAGACTGCACTCCCTTAGATATGGACTCCTCAGGCCACCAATTTTGCAGTAAAATAATTGATGTCTGCCCTGGGGGCCAAAGGCTTCGCCAATTTCTGTTTTTCCTCCAGCGTTGCCTCCCTCTTTGTTTGGTTCTGAGCCCTTAATAAAGGAATTTTTGGATTCAATTATACTCGCCTATGTGTGTTCTCCTTCAAAAAGGACAGTTTGTTTGTGAGGAGGCAGGTACATTTCAAAAATACAATGTGAAATTAACAAGAGACACCAACACCAAGCAACCTCCTTGAGATTAAATAATACAAGATATCAATGGTGTTGTGGTAACTTCACACACAAAACACACACAAAAATATTATGGAGTAAAACATAAAAAAACACAAATAAAAAAAACAGCCTTGAAAAAAATACAAACACCAAAAAAATACAAAAACAGCCTTGACAAAAAAAAAAAATATTTCAAAACAAAAAAAAGAAATTTGGTCAGATGTGACAAATCTAATTATATTGAGGGAATCACAATAAATAATAAAGAAAGAAGTTTGTGATAAGTCTGTGTGAATATGAGCAGCAAAACTACTTCATTCTTCTCACATTATAAAGAAGAAGAGAGTGCGCTGTATTAAACTATTGAAAACATTGCAGCGTGACGAAAGTGCTGTATGCATTCCGAATGCTAATTTTACCAGACCGAGCTGTTCCGTCTCGGAATTTCTTCTGAGCATGCGTGGCACTTTGTGCGTCGGAACTGGCCACACACGGTCGGAATTGACGCGATCGGATTTTGTTGTCGGAAATTTTTATAGCCTGCTCTCAAACTTGGTGTGTTGGAAAATTCGATGGAAAAAGTCCGATGGAGCCCACACACGGTCGGAATGTTCGACAACACGCTCCGATCTGACATTTTCCATCGGAAAATCTGACCGTGTGTATGGGGCATTAGTTATACTCCTGGGACCAGTTGATCCCTCAGCTTTTGTGACTTGGATGACATAAGTCTTTCCAAGTCATTTGCCTTTGGTAGGCCCCCTAAGACCCTGGGTGGTGGCTTTCTCACTTTTCTTTTAATTTTCAACAACATCGGTGGACTTTTGACATTATGGTTTCTTGGTGGTGTTAATTCCATTTAGAATTTTTGGACTTTATTGGTCTTCATATTTGAATCACTGTTCACTTGTTTTTTTTTTTTTTTATAGCTCTGTATATCATACAGTATATCATACAGTATATGCACCATACACAGTGTACTATATTCAATTTATACTAATATTGCATTGTGTTTTCTTTTATATTGGTTCTTTTATATTGGTTCATATACAGTACATCATAGTTTTTTCATATTAATACTTAATTGTATGTTATTATTTACACATTATTTGGGTTTAAGACACCATTTATCTAATCTTTTGAGTTTATAGCGCTACACTTTTTTTGTATACTTTTATCTACTACTTGGGTCTATAGGTGTGTTGGCTGCTGTTTACTTCCATTTTTAGGCAGCGCTGTATTATTTCTTTCTTTAGGTATTTAGGTTCACTGTCAGATATTTATAGTGTCAGATACCCCCATATACTACCTAATAAAGGTTTTAACCCCCTGATTGCCTCCTAGTTAACCCTTTCATCAGTGATCACCGTATAAGTGTTAGGGGTGATGCTGGTTAGTTAGTTTGTTTTTATAACCGCCGTTTATTACCCAATAAAGGTTTAACCCCCTGATCGTCTGGCGGGCAATATCAGTTAGGTTTTAGGTTCAGTTAGGGTCTGCGTCGCCCCAGGAAGGGTCAGATTAGTGCCAGTAGCGCTAACACCCACTCACACAGCATACATCTCCCTTAGTGGTATAGTATCTGAACGGATCACTATCTGATCTGATCTATACTAGCGCCCCCAGCAGTTTAGGGTTCCCGAAAATGCAGTGTTAGCAGGATCAGCCCAGATACATGCTAGCACCTGCGTTTGCTCCTCCGCCTAGCCCCCCCAAGTGCAGTATTGATCGATTACTCTCACTTACAAAACACTAAACACATAACTGCAGCGTTCACAGTCAGGCCTGATCCCTGCAATCGCTAACAGATTTTTTGGTAGTGTTTGATACAGTTTCTGAGAGCCTAGGAGCTTTTTTACCTTTGAGCCTCACTACTGTACCAGTAAATTTAGAGCCCAAAATGGCAAATCGAAGGTAAAGTAGTGAAGAGGCCTACTCGTTTCTGAGCATGACATGTAATGAAGAGGAAGTCACTCATCTGTCAGATTCAGGCTCAGAATATGATCCTGTAGACGACAGTGGCTCCATGACAGATAGCTCTGATGATGGAGTTGTGGTCCCTGCCAAGGTCAGGCGTACCAGACCCCGATCTTCTTCTGCTGTTGAGGTGCAAGAACAGCAGGGCTCTCGTATGGAGCAGAGAAGTACTAGTGCTGCTCATCCTTCTGGTCAACTGGAAAGCATCAGCGGCCTAGTACACCCTGGTCGTAGTCAAACCAGCACTGCAGTAACACGTGGCAGTGTCCCATAAGTGCAGTTCAAGCTGACGAGCTGGCAAGCACAAGTAGTGTCCCGCTGCCACCAAGAAGACAAAGACAGGCTGTCAAGGCCATAGTGCCCTTCTTGCTGCATTCGCCAATCCTAATTGGGAACCCCCCACTTCTGCAGCACTCATATTTCCCTCATTCACTGACCAACCCGGCATTCAGGTGGAAACAGTTGCTATTATTGTCCCTCCAGTCCTGACAATCCTGGTCTTTGCATTGGTGAATGTTTTGAACGCTACCATACACTAGTTGAGTATTAGAGTACAGGGTACAGCAATGTACAGACTAGGACACAAAAAAAACACAAAAAAATATAGAAAAAAAAAACAAAAATAAAAATAGTTGTCGTTTTATTGTTCTCTCTCTCTCTCTGTTCTCTCTCTATTGTTCTGCTCTTTTTTACTGTATTCTATTCTGCAATGTTTTATTGTTATTATGTTTTATCATGTTTGCTTTTCAGGTATGTAATTTTTTCTACTTTACTGTTTACTGTGTTTTATTGTTCACCATTTTTTTGTTGTTTTCAGGTACGCCATTCAGTTGCAGCACGGATTTATTTATCTTGACAGCAACAGCGTTTACTCCCACGATACATAATGCCGTGACTCCACCGCTGTAGGAGGTGATTTCACCACCACAGTTGAAAACAAAATGGTGCATGTATGCCCATTATTAGAAGTGGGTGGATGAAGGGAGGTATTCTAATGGTGGGCATACCCACCAATCAATCTCTTTTTTCGTTCAGCCCACTGCATAAGGCTGCATGAAAAAAAAGATTACAATATATGCCCAAGGACCAGCAACGTACTGGTATGTTGCTGGACTTTGAATGGCTATACCAGAATGATGCCTGCGGGTTTAGGTATCATCTCAATATTATTCTTTTCAGCCAGCTGTCGGCTTTCATGTAAAAGCAATCCTAGCTGCTAATTAGCCTCTAGACTGCTTTTACAAGCAGTGGGAGGGAATTATCCTATTCAAAAAGTGCAAATTCCTCAATATTAGCATCCGGCTGCGGGGATTACTTACAACGCATACAGGCAGACCACGCTATTGAATGACACCCATCCTTAACTGCTGGAATAGCTTAGTGCCGGCTCGGGGGCACTTTTAAATGTGAGTGTACACTTTTGTATTTTTATGATAATAAATAGTTTTAAACGCATTGCGCAATGATTGTTGTCCATATATCTTGCATGAGGAATACCAAAGCTCAAGTATAGCAGGTGGAGAGCAGTACTAAAGGTGGAGTGGTCATCCCATTAATGAACCGAAGGCTTATTATATAAGGAATATCTGGAATACCAAAGCTCAAGTATAGCAGGTGGAGAGCAGTACTAAAGGTGGAGTGGTTATCCCATTAATGAACCAAAGGCTTATTATATAAGGAATATCTGGTGAGTGGCCTATCCAAACGGTGGTGGTGTGTCACAAAAGTCACAATGAATCACAGATGATGCACGGCGGCACGTAAAGAGTCGAAATCACAGCTAATATTGAGGAATTTGCACTTTTTGCACATGGACTATATGATAATTTAATTTATTTTGCATGTTAGTAATTTTGACATAGAGATTGATATGTTTTGTAAGTGGAACACAAATATTATGTTTAAGGGGAAAAGGGGGGTTTTATTAATTTTTTAATAATTATTATTAATCATTATTAGGAAAGTGATGTACAAATAGGAGTGGTGTATGGGAAAGGAGTAGCGCACTCACACACATAAATCATAGCTTTTACCCATTTCACTGAATGTTTTTTTTTTAATGCAGCAACTCTAACAGGGTTTAAAAAGATAAATAAGATAAAGTTTTTTTGCGCCGGTGACACATATACATTGATTGGAATCCTTTTAGACCCACATAGCACCTTTAAATTACTTCACCCACCTCCCTCTCTGTCACTCTCCTCAATTGAGGCGCACTGCATTCGTCTCTCCTCCCCAGTTTCTGTAAGGATAGCTGTGATTTACCAGCCCCCTGGTCAAGTATCATCCTTTCTTGGTGACTTCTCTGCCTGGCTACCCTACTTTCTCTCTTCTGAAATCCCTACAATCATTCTTGGGGACTTCAACATCCCTACTAATACTAACATTCCTGCAACTTCGAAGCTTCTCACTCTAACCTCCTCCCTTGACCTGCAGCAATGGATACATGCTCCTACTCACTTTGAAGGCAATACCCCTGACCTCGTCTTTTCCCACCTATGCACTCTATGCAACCTCTCCAACTATCCTTATCCTCTCTCTGATCATTACCTTATTAACTTCACTCTCTCCCTCTCCTCCGCCTCCTCTCCCTCCATACATCTAATAGTTACCTGTAGAAACCTTCACCATCTCAACCCTTCTCTTCTCTACTCTGTAACTGACCACCTCTATGACAAAATCGTACCTCTGTCCTGCACCAAGCTAGCCACTTCTGTCTACAACACTTCACTTCTAGCCTCACTGGACACACTGGCCCCCCTCACTACACAATAGACATGTGCAATTCATTTAGTTCCAAATATGTTTTTTAACCATTTCGGCCCCGGACCATTTGGCTGTCTAAAGACCAGAGGACTTTTTACAATTTGGCACTGCGCTGCTTTAACTGATGATTGCGTGGTCATGCAATGCTGTACCCAAACGAAATTTGCGTCCTTTTCTTCCCACAAATAGAGCTTTCTTTTGATGGTATTTGATCACCTCTGTCATTTTTATTTTTTGCGCTATAAACGGAAAAAGACCAAAAAGTTTGAAAAAAATATTTTTACTTTTTGTTATAAAAAAAATCCAATAAACTAAATTTTAGTCATACATTTAGGCCAAAATGTATTCGGCCACATGTCTTTAGTAAAAAAATGTCAATAAGCGTATATTTATTGGTTTGCACAAAAGTTATAGCGTCTGCAAACTAGGGTACATTTTCTGGAATTTACACAGCTTTTAGTTTATGACTGCCTATGTCATTTCTTGAGGTGCTAAAATGGCAGGGCGGTACAAAACCCCCCCAAATGACCCCATTTTGGAAAGTAGACACCCCAAGGAAATTGCTGTGAGGCATGTTGAGCCCATTGAATATTATTTTTTTTGTCCCAAGTGATTGAATAATGACAAATTAAAAAAAATAAATAAAATTTGTCACTAAATGATATATTGCTCACACAGGCCATGGGCATATGTGGAATTGCACCCCAAAATATATTTAGCTGCTTCTCCTGAGTACGGGGATACCACATGTGTGGGACCTTTTGGGAGCCTAGCCGCGTACGGGGCCCCAAAAACCAATCACCGCCTTCAGGATTTCTAAGGGCGTAAATTTTTGATTTTACTCCTCACTACCTATCACAGTTTTGAAGGCCATAAAATGCCCAGATGACACAACCCCCCCCCCCCCCCACCACCAATGAGCCCATTTTGGAAAGTAGACACCCCAAGCTATTTGCTTTGAGGCATGTTGAGTCCATGGAATATTTTATATTTTGACACAAGTTGCGGGAAAGAAGTGACAATTTTTTTTTTTTTTTGCACAAAGTTGTCACTAAATGATATATTGCTCACACAGGCCATGGGCATATGTAGAATTGCACCCCAAAATACGTTTAGCTGCTTCTCCTGAGTATGGGGATACCACATGTGTGGGACTTTTTGGGAGCCTAGCCGCGTACGGGGCCCAGAAAACCAATCACTGTCTTCAAGATTTCTAAGGGTGTAAATTTTTGATTTCACTCTTCACTGCCTATCACAGTTTCGGAGTTTTGGAATGCCCAGGTGGCACAAAACCCCCCCAAATGACCCCATTTTGGAAAGTAGACACCCCAAGCTATTTGCTGAGAGGCATGGTGAGTATTTTGCAGCTCTCATTTGTTTTTGAAAATTAAGAAAGGCAAGAAAAAATTATTTTTTTTCCTTTTTTAAATTTTCAAAACTTTGTGACAAAAAGTGGGGTCTGCAAAATACTCACTATACCTCTTAGCAAATAGCTTGGGGTGTCTACTTTCCAAAATGGGGTCATTTGGGGGGGTTGTGCCACCTGGGCATTCCATGGCCTCCGAAACTGTGATAGGCAGTGAAGAGTGAAATCAAAAATTTACGCCCTTAGAAAGCCTGAAGGCGGTGCTTGGTTTTCGGGGTCCCGAACGCGGCTAGGCTCCCAAAAATTCTCACACATGTGGTACTCAGGAGAAGCAACAGAATGCATTTTGGGGTGTAATTTCACATATTCCCATGGCATATTTGAGCAATATATCATTTAGTGACAACTTTGTGCAAAAAAAAAAAAAAATTGTCTCTTTCCTGCAACTTGTGTCACAATATAAAATATTCCATGGACTCGACATGCCTCTCAGAAAATAGCTTGGGGTGTCTACTTTCCAAAATGGGGGGGGTTTTGAACTGTCCTGGCATTTTATGCACAACATTTAGAAGCTTATGTCACACATCGCCCACTCTTCTAACCACTTGAAGACAAAGCCCCTTCTGACACTTTTTGTTTACATGAAAAAATTATTTTTTTTGCAAGAAAAAATACTTTGAACCCCCAAACATTATTAATTTTTTAAAGCAAATGCCCTACAGATTAAAATGTTGGGTGTTTTATTTTTTTTTTACACAATATTTGCGCAGCGATTTTTCAAACGCATTTTTTGGGGGGAAAAAACAAATTTTTTTTAATTTTTTTTTTTTTTTTTTTGATTTTTAAAAAGTTTATTGAAGATCAGTGTCATACAATGTAAGAAAAAAAAATCTCCATATACATAGGAAATTGCCATGGAAAGTAGCCTGTAACAGTTATTGCCATCTCTATACAGAAATTAAAGCACCGGTAAATTGTGGTGGTACCAGTTTTGCCAACATTTGTTTTGAACAATAAGGTGTGAGTCATTCAGCAGTGGCAAATCAATAGGGAGACGGGACAGTCGGGGGGCGACCCACCCAGAAGGTGATCGGAGAGATTTCTAGCTTATTACTGTCCGGTACTGTGACCGCTCTTTCCCCCCTGGGTTCCCAGAAGCCCCACCTCAATGGGCTCTTACTGTGGGGACATCTGGGGTGATCCCAGGAGCAAGAAAACTATGTGCCAACTCCCAGAAATATAGGAATTGGTTATCCCTGAGGGGTAGAACTCCATCCCGACTGTCCGTTCCCTGCTTAGCAAAAATCAAAACACATTAAACAGAAGCCACTAAAAAAGAGAAAACTAAATACTTCAGAAGTGTTTGTACAGAAAAAACTGTTCGTCTGTTGAGGAACGGGCAGAGTGTCCCGAGAGAGAAGAGAGGAAACGTGAGAAAAGGAAGGTAAGGTTAGGGGAGTAGAGGTCAGTGAGGAGGGGAGAGGTTCCGCGATGTATTCTCCATACCAGGCAGGATTGAGATACCACAATGCGTAGCCCAAGGTTCCCAAGTAATGTTAAATCTTTCAATCTTATCGGTAAGTTTTGCCACTATAAGTTCTTGTGCCATAATCCATGAGATTTTCCTTTTGCAAGCCTGAAAGGAGACCGAAGGCCTCTTCCAGGCTTTTGCCAAGGTAATCTTGGCTCCCACCAGTATGAAGAAGGAAAGGACTTGTAAACGTTTAGTTAAATTAGGAATGTATTGATTAAGCAGTGCTATCATCGGGCTGGGGGCGATTAGTTTACCCGTCAATGTGCTGATGGTGCGGAAAACTTTCTTCCAGAAGGACCTGATGCGGGGGCAAGTCCACCATATATGAAACATAGAGCCTTCTAGCTCACATCCTCTAAAACAGATCGGGGACGTTCCCGGGTATATTATTGCCAGTCTGGAGGGAACATAGTACCACCTATTCATTACTTTTAAGCTGGCTTCCATTAATGAAACATTGCATATACCTTTGGATGAGCGTAGGGAAACTCTAAACCAATCAGATGCGTTCCAGGAGCAGTTCGTGTCCTCCTCCCAGGCCCGTGCATAAGCTGGTTTGTCCAAGTTCGATTGGAGTGCTGCATAAATTAGAGAGATACCCCCCTCTGGTTCATAGAGTCAGTGCACCATTGCTCGTAAGGAGTAATAAAGGGAGGGTCCTTCCTAGTTGACCAAATGGTGTGTAAGAAGTGGGAAATTTGTGTGAATCTGAATTTTTCGGAATCTGGCATGCCCAGATTTTTCTTACAATGGGCCAAGGTAATCGGACCCTTTGAGGACAGAAAGTGCCCTATGCGGTAAAGGCCCTTGTCTTTCCACCAGCGGAACGCCTTTATATTAAGTCCCGGAGGGAACTTTGGGTTATGAAATAGGTGGGCCAAGGGACACAGACTGGAAATCAAAGAGTGATTTGTATAAAGCTTGGTGGCTAAAGCTATCGAGTGTGAAAAGGTGGGAGCCAATATGGCTGGCCTACTTCTGGTGTCCTACCACAAGAGGTAATCAATAGTGTTAAGAGGGATCGCTTTCCTTTCCATTGAAACCCAATCCGGTTTATAGTTTCTGGAGTAAATGATTGACAGTTGTGCTAATTGTGCTGCCTGGTAGTAACCCCACAGGTCTGGCAGTCCCAGTCCCCCCTGTGATTTTAAGCGTACTAAAGTGCGAGAAGGACATCTGTAACCCTTGCCCCCCCAAACAAAGCGAGTTATGTCTGACTGGAAGCTGCTTAGGAAGCGCTTCTGGATGGGAATCGGAAGAGAACGAAAAAGGTATAAGAGGCGTGGGAGGAGCGTCATCTTAACCGCATGTATCCTACCTAGCCAGGATAGACCACCCTTAGACCACTTTGTCAATTCTGCTCTGCATTTATTAATCATAGGCGGGTAATTAGCTTTGAAGAGATTATTTATATGTGATGTTAGTTTGATCCCAAGATATGGGAGAGCATCTGGAGCCCAGGAGAAGTCAAAGTTATTCGAGAGGAGTGTGAGAGAGTCATTAGGAACTGTGATATTTAGAGCCATGGATTTAGTCATATTGACTTCCAAACCCGAAATCGCAGCGAACTCTTTCAGCGTCTTATAAATCATAGGCGTAGAGATTAATGGGGAGGTAATATACAGAAGAAGGTCATCTGCATAGAGTGCACACTTGTGTTCCTGACCCCCACACATCACCCCCTTTATGTCAGGATTCGATCTGATCGCTATGGCCAGCGTTTCGATGGCCATAGCGAATAGGAGGGGGGAGAGAGGGCATCCCTGTCTGGTACCCCTATTGATAGTAAAAGAAGATGAGTATCTGCCCATCAGTCGTACTTGTGCTGAAGGGTTAGAGTAAAGTGTATTGATTAAGTTCAGAAAATGAGAACCAAAACCCCATCTCCGTAGGACACCAGACAGGTAAGCCCAGTCCACCGAGTCAAAAGCTTTGTTTAAATCAATCGATAGGAGAAAGCCTTTCTGGGGGGTCCCCCGTCCCACTGCGATCGCAGAAGTGAGATAATATCTATGGAGCGGCGAATCTGATCAGGGCCCTGCCTCCCAGGGATAAATCCCACTTGGTCTCCATGTATATATAGTGGTATGAAGCTCGCTATTCTGTTTGCTAGGATCTTAGTCATGATTTTGATATCATTGTTTATTAACGAGATGGGCCGATAGTTGCTCACCTTGCTGATGTCCTTGCCCGGTTTTGGTATAACTGAGATGTACGCCGAGTTAAGGTCAGCATCAAGAAGAGACCCCTCCCGAAGCGCATTAAAGAGTTTCGTCAGATGGGGAGCTAGAGAAGCGCCAAACTTCTTATAGTAACCATTTGAAAAGCCGTCGGGCCTGGTGTAGAGCCTGCCTTTGATGATTTGATTGTGTCTAGTATTTCCTGATTGGAGAAGGGAGCCTCCAGGAGGTCCCTGTGTTCGGGTGACAAAGTAGGTAGTGTCAGGGAGTCCAAGAAAGTATGCTGCGAGCTTTGAGTGGGGGAGAGTTTCGGTTTGTAGAGTTCGGAATAGAATTTATGGAAAGCTGTCATGATCTTTTCAGGATTTTGAGTCAGGTCCCCCGAAGGAACTTTAATTTTCGGGAATGCCAAAGAGCGGGGTCTGGGGCTCAGTTTGACTGCTAGTTTAGATCCTATTTTATCTTTTTGTGTGTAAAGTTTAGCCCCCGTCCATCTGAGGTGTTCTTCGGCAGCCGTGGTCAACTGAAGGTTTAGGAGGGTTCTGGCCTTATCCAAGACTACCAAGGATTCAGGCGAGGGGTTTTGTTTATGCGCCTTCAAAGCTTTATGGTATTCCTCTGTCAGTCTAATTGTGTCTATTCTATGTTCAGCTTTAAGTTTGGAAGACATCTGGATCAACTTCCCTCTAATTACTGACTTGTGGGCCGCCCATACTGTCACCGGGGAAACCTCACCGGTCGCGTTAATTTGGAAGTATTCTTTGATGGCCTCTTCCAATAAGGAGCATTGTACCGGGTCACTCAAAAGGGATTCCTGTAGGCGCCAGCGAGGCGGGCCTCCTGCTCCCCCCGACCTTTGCATGAGGAGAGTCACCATCGAATGATCTGACAAGGGGGTATCTACTATCCTAGATCTCCTGATCAGGGGAATGGATGTGGATCGTGTGAAAATGTGGTCTATCCTGGCGTAGGAATTATGCGGTGCCGAAAAGTGGGTATAATCTCTCTTACGTGGGTTAGTTTCTCTCCAGATATCAATCAGTCCCTCCTCATGAAGCAGCCTCGCAATTTTAACGCTCTGTTTGGAGGGGCGTCTAGAAGTCGGCCTATTCCCAGCAGACTTATCAATAGAAAAGTCAAATGCCGTGTTCGAATCTCCCCCAACTATGATTCTGCCTCTCAGGTGGGATTTTAATTTGTGTAGTAGTGTTTCAAAAAAGTTTTTTGTCCCTTATTAGGAGAGTAGTAGGAGACAAACGTGTAGAGTTCTCCGTCTATATGGCCAGACACCAGAATATATCGGCCTTGAGGGTCAGTTATTATTTCTGATTGTGAGATGTTGACATGTTTGGCAAAGCAGATGGCTACTCCTTTAGTTTTATTTTCTCCGGAAGCTAAAAAAAATTGTGGGAAGCGTTGGTGGAGAAAGGAAGGCTTATACGTAGAAGGGAAATGGGTCTCCTGAAGGAGTAACACATCTGCATGCATGGTGTGGTATAATTGGAACAATTTCCTACGTTTAACGGGGGAATTGAGTCCCTGTGTGTTATGGGATAATATGTGAAGGGAGGGGGAGGGACCATGCGGATCAGCCATGAACCAGAGGGGGTGCCCCTATAATGAGAATTTTTGACTTACCCCATGCGGGCAGAGATATCAAGGCAAGCAGCCTCACGAACCTTTGGAGCAAATAATCCAGGCCTGCGGTGAGAGGGCACGAGTCCATCCGGAACCTTGGAGAGCTCAGATGAGCAAAGAGAAGTAAAGAGAAGGGAGGGAGAAGATAAGAGAAGAAGAGAGGCAAAAACATTATGTTAGGCAGAGGTACTTGTATAGCAATCGAGTACATTCCCTGATAACAATGAGCCTTAGGGTCCTTGAACCCCATCCCACCCCTGGGTTGAAGTGAACTAGCCACCTCAACCCTCAAATCCTGAGAGGACCAGAAACCCCTACTATGGGGATCTGGAAAGGAAACCAAGTGCGCCTACTGTGGACCTGGAATCCACTGGAGGCGTGCTGGGTCCACCACAGCCCCGACGCCTAAAACATAAATGTACAACTAAAGGCCAAACGGAGGCCCATGCTATGTAATGCCCTGAGCGACCTAAAAACAGGTAGAATGCAACTGAAAAATATTTGAGTCACGGGTGTGAAGAACAGAAAAAAAAATAAAAAAATAAAATAAAAACCTTAAAATAAAACTTGCATGAACGGCAACCCGGTCCCCAGCTCTCAAGGCTGGGAACCCGGGAGTGCCAATCTACTATAGGCTAGTCATAGAAGATTGGGTCCTATGTGATTCGCCCTTCTCGCCTCCCGCGAAGTGTCCCTCGCCGGTCGTGTGAAGGGGGAACCAGAAACCCCAGGGGAGCTGAGGGTCAAAGGATATGAAAAAGAAATATAACATAAACCAACTTAGCTCTCCCATGACCTGTGTGGGAGTCCCTTAATGTGTGAAAGAACGACACCCCCCCTAGAGCGTCTAACCGCGCTAGAGAGGCATAAATGCATAAACTAGAATTTCAGAAATTGGAAGGAAACTAGGGGAGACTATAGGGGTGTACTGCCCCCATCCCTTCCCCTCAGCAATGTCCGACCCCAGTAGGTGTAGATAACTTCCAGTCTGATATGAACTTGTATTAAGTCCCCCTCTTGGAAGGAGATGGTGAAAATCACGTTTCAAAGGGGGCCAACTAGTGAGGAGCTAGTCCCGGAAGTCCTAAGAGACACCTGTGGCCAAACTGAGGGGAATAATGGAAGGTCTCCAGACAGTAAAAGAGGTAATGAACACAGCCCGAGAATCATGTTGGAGCATTTTCTTTTGATCGCTTGTAGCTTGATTGAAGCCAGGTGGGTTGCAGCGGGCTAGCTGGTGGAGGCCTTTTAGATGATGATGAGGATCCCTTGGCTGACTTGGAGCTGGTGGGTTCCTGCTCAATTAGGCCTAGGTGCAAAAACAGGCGTTCCCCTTCAGCAAACGATGAGAAGGCATGGCTCTTATTTCTGTAGGAGAAATTTAAACGGAGAGGAAAGGACCACCTATATGTAATTTCTTTTTCCAACAAAATCTGCAGGAGTGGTTTCAGTGCACGCCTCTTCTGTACTGTGTATGGCGATAAATCCGCAAACACCTGGATTTTATGGCCAAGGAGCATTAGATTATCAGATAGCCTAGACTTTTTCATGACCTCCTCCTTCACCGAATAAAAATGTGGTTTCACTATGATATCTCGAGGGAGGCCATCCGAGCGGGGGGGTTGAAGAGCTCTGTGGGCCCTGTCTAATTCCAATCGGTGTTCAGGGATACCTGGGATGAGAGCCTGGAGCAGGGATTTTACAGCAGCCTACACATCCTTTTCGGACTCAGGGAGCCCCCTAAGTCTAAAATTATAACGTCTGGACCTGTTCTCAAGGTCATCGATCTTTGCCAACGCCATTTCTAGCTGGTCCTGGACATCCTGAATTCTGGCTGAATTCTGGTTAATTCTTGCAACTGATTGATCAGCCTTCCTTTCTATAGTGTCCATTCGCAGACCTATTTGCTGCAGGTCAGCATGGATGGATGATGTAATTTGGGCTGCATTTGCTGCTAAACTTTTAGAGAGCAGATGAGAGAACGCTGTCATCATGGATGGGAAATCATTAGGGGCTGGGATGGAAGCCATCTCCTCGCTCACTGTCAGGAGCATGCCTGTGTGCGGATCAAGCTGGGGTATGGAGGGGAGACCGTCATTCAGTCTGTTTAACAGGGACTCTGTGGAGGCAGGGGATGTAGCCCATTCCCGGGGAGGAGGGGAGATACCTGGAGATTGCGGTGGTGGCAAATCTTGGTCAGCAATGGATGCCTCAGCATCCTCCGCGCTGAGTAGGCCTCTGGCCGCCATCTTGGCATAGCTGAGGGGAGCGGCCGCCGCGGCCATCCGTTCGCTCAGGTTCCTCCTCGCTTGTGCCGCGGACATCGGATGGATCCCTGATGTCTCCCCTACCCGATCCACCCGGTGACAGGATCGTGGGGTCGTTTAGCGGGCTCCGGCGGCGATCAAAGGGCTGTGGTGGAGCGGAGCTCTAACAAGCAGCGGCCATCTTGCGAGCTACCGCGCATGCGCCTTCACTTTTTTAAATTTTAATGCACTAAAACACACTATATTGCCCAAATGTTTGATGAAATAAAAAAGATGATCTTAGGCTGAGTACATGGATACCAAACATGACATGCTTTAAAATTGCGCACAAAGGTGCAGTGGCAACAAAATAAATACATTTTTAAAACCCTTTAAAAGCCTTTACAGGTTACCACTTTAGATTTACAGAGGAGGTCCACTGCTAAACTTACTGCCCTCGATCTGACCTTCGCGGTGATACCTCACATGCATGGTGCAATTGCTGTTTACATTTGACGCCAGACCGACGCTTGCGTTCGCCTTAGCGCGAGAGCAGGGGGGGACAGGGGTGCTTTTTTTTTTTTTTCTTTTTTTTTTTTTTTCTTTTTTATCTTATTTTTAAACTGTTCCTTTCATTTTTTTAAAAATCATTTTTATTGTTATCTCAGGGAATGTAAATATCCCCTATGATAGCAATAGGTAGTGACAGGTACTCTTTTTTGAAAAAATTGGGGTCTATTAGACCCTAGATCTCTCCTCTGCCCTCAAAGCATCTGACCACACCAAGATCGGTGTGATAAAATGCTTTCCCAATTTCCCAATGGCGCTGTTTACATCCAGCGAAATCTAAGTCATAAAATGCTCGTAGCTTCCGGTTTCTTAGGCCATAGAGATGTTTGGAGCCACTCTGGTCTCTGATCAGCTCTATGGTCAGCTGGCTGAATCACCGGCTGCATTCTCAGGTTCCCTGTTGAGACAGGAGAGCCAGAGAAAAACACGGAAGACGGTGGGGGGGGGCATTCCCTCCCACTGCTTGTAAAAGCAGTCTAGAGGCTAATTAGCAGCTGGGATTGCTTTTATATGAAAGCAGACCGCTGGCTAAAAAGAATGATACCAAGATGATACCTAAACCTGCAGGCATCATTCTGGTATAACCACTCAAAGTCGTAAATAGCGTACCTGAAGACAAAAAAATGGTTAACAATAAAGCACAGTAAACAGTAAAGTATAAAAAATTGCATACCTGAAAAGCAAACATGATAAAACATAATAACAATAAAACATTGCAGAATAGAATACAGTAAAAAAGAGCAGAACAATAGAGAGAGAATAGAGAGAGAGAGAACAATAAAACGACAACTATTATTTTTTATTTTATATTTTTTTTGTGTTTTTTTTTTTTTTTTACACTGTTTTTGTAACTGTAACTTTTATAACGGTAACCGGTTCCAGGTTCGGGTCTCTCAAAATGCGATGGCATCTTGGGAGACCCTGTGAAAGTGTGTCCTAGTCTGTGCAATGCTGTACCCTACGCTAATACTCAATTAGTGCATGGTAGCGTTCAAAACATTCACCAATGCAAAGACCAGGATTGTCAGGACAGGAGGGACAATAATAGCGGGTGTCTGCTTGCTGCAGACACAACATCTTTTTTGGGGGGGGTTCATTGGGTAGGGATACTCGGGAGGACATAAAGAAAATGCCTCTCATGCAGCCGACTGCATTTGGTTGGGGATGTGAATAGGGGAAGTACGGGCGCTGCAGAAGTGGTGGGTTCCCAATTAGGATTGGCGAATGCAGCAGGAAGGGCATTATGGGCACTACGGCCTGTGTTTGTCTTCTTGGTGGCAGTGGGACACTACTTGTGCTTGCCACCTCACCAGCTTGAACTGCACTTATGGGACTCGCCACGTCACCAAGTGTTACTGCAGTGCTGGTTTGACTACGACCGGGGTGTACTAGGCCACTGGTGCTTGCCAGTTCACCAAAATGCTACCAAAAAAACTGTTAACGATCGCAGGGATCAGGCCTGACTCTGCAAACGCTGCAGTTATGCATTTAGTGTTTTGTAAGTGACAGTGATCGATCGATACTGCACTTGGGTGGGCTGGGCTGGGCCGGGCAGAGGGGCAAAACGCAGGTGCTAGCAGGTATCTGGGCTGATCCCGCTAACACTCTGTTTTTGGGAACCCTAAACTGCTGGGGACGCTAGTATAGATCTAATCGGATCAGATATTGATGCGTTCAGATACTATACCACTAAGGGAGGTGTATGCTGCGTGCGTGGGTGTTAGCGGTACTGGCGCTAATCTGACGCTGCCTGGGGCGTTGCATATCACCGCCGGGCGATCAGGGGGCTAAACCTTTATTAGGTAATAAATGGCGGGTGCCCTGACACTATAAAAAATAAATGAACTAACCAGCGTCACCCGTAACGGTTATACGGTGATCAGTGGTGAAAGGGTTAACTAGGGGGCAATCAAGGGGTTAAAACATTTATAAGATAGTATATGGGGGTCCCTGTCGCTATAAAACGCTGACGGTGAACCTAAATATTTACGTCCCTAACTAGCGTCACCAGTGACACTAATACAGGGATCAAAAAAATGATCGCTTAGTGACACTGGCGACGGGGTGATCAAGGGGTTAAAACTTTATTGGGGGGGTTGGGGGGGTACCCTAGACCTACAGGGGGCTAATACTAACTGCCCTACCACAGTAACTGTCACAAACTGACACCATGCAGGCATGTTCTACTGTGATGTGTGTGTGTTGTGCACTCACATTTCAGTCTTCTCTCCTCGGCGCCGTAATGGAAACTGCCGAGCCGAGGAGAGATGACATCACATCCTCTGCCTCTGTGTACTACACAGAGGCAGGGGAAGAATCTCATTGGCTGGGAGCGATCGCGAGGGGGGGCCACGATCGGATGGCCTCCCCCTCATCTCTGATCGCTGCCAGACCAAAGGCGACCGCCTCAGGCACCGGGGACCCCGATCGGACCCCCCGCCCGCGGGAAGGCAATCACGTACCAGGTACGTGGTTTTGCCTGCCCGTGCCATTCTGCTGACGTATATCAGCGTGAGGCTGTCGTCAAGTGGTTAACAAATTTTGACAAATTCGTTAATTCTGAAATCTCCGATTTTCTGAATTTTTCAATTTCTGGAAATTGATTCAATTTTCAAATTCAAGGAAACTCCAATACCTATAATTTAATAGTTAGTTATTATTAGTGAGTTATTATTTTAAATTTTACTGATTTTCTTTCTTTTATTTCAGATTTTCGGATTTTCGAATTTCTGAATTTCCGAATTTTCAAATTTCAAAAATTTGTAAATTCGGAATTTGAAAATTCATAAATTCAGAATTCGAAAATTCGTAAATTCGTAAACTTGGAGTTTGAAAATTCGAAATTTGAAAATTTGGAAATTTGAAAATTCGGAAATTTGAAATTCGAAAATTCAAAATTCTAAAATTCTAAAATTCGGAATTCAGAAATTCGAAATTCAGAACACGCACAAATTTAGAAATTTCAGAAATTTGAAATTCAAAATTCGAAATACGAAAATCTGAAAATTTGAAAATTTAAAACTGAAAATTCGGAAATCAGAAAATTCAAAATTCGGAAATTCGAAAATCCAAACTTTCAGATTTCCGAATTTACGAATTTTAGAATTTTCAAATTTCCGAATTTCAAGAAAAACAAAAAAACAAATGAAATGAAAATGAAAACGAACACATTTTTTGTCAGTGCACATGTCTAGTACACACAGAATCAGGCCCCGTCCCCTTCAACCCTGGCTCTATTCTACACTCTAACCCACATCTTCAATCTCTCCCTCTCTTCTGGCATCTTCCCCAACTCTTTAAAACATGCACTTGTCAGCCCCATACTTAAAAAACCCTCACTGGACCCATCCAATCCTAACAACCTATGTTCCATCTCCTTGCTCCCCTTTTTATCCAAACTCCTTGAACGTCTAGTCTACAACCGAATGAGAGTCCACCTTGCTGATAATAGCCTGCTTGATCCCCTTCAGTCTGGATTTCGTCCTTAACATTCCACAGAAACTGCTCTCCTAAAACTAACAAATGATCTACTAACATCCAAAACGAATGCCCCGTACACACGATTAGAGAATCGTACTGAAAATACCGCTTTTGAATCGATCATACGATAATCAGATCGTTAGTACAGAGTTTTCGAGAGCCAATCATGTTAGTTCATCCGATATTATACTATCGGAAGTGCACGATGCCAGATGGTATGATTTTCATTTAACCGCTTCCTGACCGCCTCACGCAGATATACTGCGGCGGAAGGGCACGTACAGGCAGATTAACTTACCTGTACATTGCCCCTCAAGAGGTGGTTTGCGGGCGCACGCGGGGATACCTGTGATCGTCTCACGGTGAGGAAGAACGGGGAGATGCTAATGTAAACAAGCATCTCCCCGTTCTGCCTAATGACACTGTCACTGATCACAGCTCCCTGTAATTGGGAGCACTGATCAGTGACGTGTCACATACAGCTCCTCCCCCCACAGTTAAAATCACTCCCTAGGACACACATAACCTCTACAGTGCCACCTAGTGGTTAAACCCTACACTGCCAGTGACATTTTTACAGTAATCAATGCAATTTTATAGTATTGATCGCTGTATTAATGCCAGTGGTCCCAAAAATGTGTCAAAATTGTCCAATGTGTCCGCCATAATGTCGCAGTTACGATAAAAATCACTTATCGCCACCATTACTAGTAAAAAAAAATTATCAATAAAAATGCCGTAAAACTATCCCCTATTTTGTAGACTCTATAACTTTTGCGCAAACCAATCAATAAACGCTTATTGCAATTTTTTTTACCAAAAATATGTAGAAGAATATGTATCGGCCTAAACTGAGGAAAAAACATTTTTTTATATATTTTTTGGGGATATTTATTATTGCAAAAAGTAAAAAATAATGTGTTTTTTTCAAAATTGGCGCTATTTTTTTGTTGATAGAGCAAAAAATAAAAACTGCAGAGATGATCAAATACCACCAAAAGAAAGCTCTATTTGTGGTAAAAAAAGGACGTCAATTTTGTTTGGGAGCCACGTCGCATGACCACGCAATTGTCAGTTAAAGCGACGCAGTGTCAAATCGCAAAAAGTGCTCTGGTCAGGAAGGGGGTAAATTCTTCTGGGGTTGAAGTGGTTAAAAGCAAATTAAATCTTTAAAACAACATTTGAATGTTCTGAAAATTTTCGCACAAATTTTCCAAAAAATTTTAATTTGAAATTCTATCCATCTATGGCCAGCTTTTTTCTTGTCTGTGCCTCTGTTGTTTTCCTCTCACTTTGTATCTCAGTGAAAACATTGGTACAAGTAAAGAAAGTAAGTGGAGACTTCTCAAACTGGGCCATAGACAGCAATATAAACATAACAAAAGATGTGATTTTTTTTCCTCTTCTTCTCAAAACTAAAAGATGTACTTAGAGAAAATACTAATAACGTGCTTTAATACTGGCAAATCTTTTTAACTCTCTGGTACGGATCTTTTGATTTCTTGTTATGGGATAATACTCACCAGTCATTTATTGCACTACATGTTAGGTAAACAATATATTTTCCTAGTCAAATGTTTCTCTGAAGGGAGATTCAGAAAATGTGAAACATCTATTTTCCTTAACACGTATAGAAATGAAACACAATTATATTTGATTATATGTTTTTTTATTCTCATACTTAGATATCACTGGTTGTAGATTCAGAAATTGGGATCCTCCACAGAGTCCTAAACAGTACTCTTGTTCAATATTAGATCATTATTTTACAAGACATTACTCATATATCATAATTTTATTCTCAATCGTGTGTAAAAGATATTAACTCCTCAGATAAGCCTTTAAACGTCTGTTTGACTTATTTTACATTATACATTAAAGTGGTAATTTACAATTGTGCTCATAAGTTTATATACCTTGGCAATTTATGATTTCTTGGCCATTTTTCAGAGAATAGGAATGATAACACAAAAACTTTTCTTTCACTCATTGTTAGTGTTTGGCTGAAGCCATTTATTATCAATCAACTGTGTTTACTCTTTTTAAATCATAATGACAACAGAAACTACCCAAATGACCCTGATCAAAAGTTTACATACCCTGGTAATTTTGGCCTGATAACATGCACACAAGTTAACGCAAAGGGGTTTGAATGGCTGTTAAAGGTAACCATCCTCACCTGTGATCTGTTTGCTTGTAATTAGTGTGTGTGTATAAAAGATCAATGAGTTTCTGGACTCCTGACAGACTCTTGCATCTTTCATCCAGTGCTGCACTGATGTTTCTGGATCCGAGTCATGGGGAAAGCAAAATAATTATCAAAGGATCTGCAGGAAAAGGTAGTTGAACTGTATAAAATAGGAAATGGATATAAAAAGATATCCAAGGAATTTAGAAGGCCAATCAGCGGTGTTCAAACTCTAATAAAGAAGTGGAAAATGAGGGGTTCTGTTGAAACCAAACCACGGTCAGGTAGACCAACTAAGATTTCAGCCACAACTGTCAGGAAAATTGTTCGGGATGCAAAGAAAAACCCACAAATAACTTCAGATGAAATACAGGACTCTCTGAAAACATGTGGTGTGGCTGTTTCAAGATGCACAATAGGGAAGCACTTGAAGAAAGATGGGCTGCATGGTCGAGTCGCCAGAAGAAAGCCATTACTGCGCAAATGTCACAAAGTATCCCGCTTACAATACACCAAACAGCACAGAGACAAGCCTCAAACCTTCTGCCACAAAGTCATTTGGAGTGAGACCAAGATTGAGCTTTTTGGCCACAACCATAAACGCTACATTTGGAGAGGAGTCAACAAGGCCTATGATGAAAGGTACACCATTCCTACTGTGAAACCTGGAGGTGGATCACTGATGTTTTGGGGATGTGTGAGCTACAAAGGCACAGGAAATTTGGTCAAAATTGATGGCAAGATGAATGCAGTATGTTATCAAAAAATACTGGAAGAACATTTGCATTCATCAGCCAGGTAGCTGCGTATGGGACATACTTAGACATTCCAACATGACAATGATCCAAAACACAAGGCCAGGTGGACCTGTCATTGGCTACAGCAGAATAAATTGAAGGTTCTGGAGTGGCCATCTCAGTCTCCTGACCTCAATATCATTGAGCCACTCAGGGGAGATGTCAAACATGCAGTTCATGCAAGACAGCCCAAGAATTTAAAGGAACTGGAGGCTTTTTGCTAAGAGGAATGAGTAGCTTCACCATCTGAGAAGATAAACTGCCTCATCCACAAATACCACAAAAGACTTCAAGCTGTCATCGATTTTAAGGGGGGCAATACATAGTATTAATTAATAACTGGGTTATTTTCAGGGCTGGGCTCAGCCCTTCCTTCTCCGAGCTGGCCGCTCAGCTGTCGGGTAATTGCCAGCTCCTATCTCTCCACAGAGACTCACCTGTTGATGATATCCTGATCGTCAGTCCTGCCTACTTAAGCCATCTAGCATCTAGATGATCTCAGCTTCGCCTTGGTCCACATCACAGAGATTATCTCCTGCGTTCCTGTCAAAGATTTTTTTGGCTGACATTCCTTCTGGCACCAGATCCTGCTTGCTGTTCCACTACACTGTTCCCTGACTTCCTGACTTTCTGGCTTGTCTGACTATCCGTTCCGGTTACCAAACTTTGGCTATTTTTTTACTACATTTGTTCTATTTACTTTTATTATTAAACAAGTGTGATTTAACTGTACTTCTGTCTCAGTCTGATTCATGGTTTCTGACAATGTAAACTTTTGATCAGGGTCATTTGGGTAGTTTCTGTTGTGATTATGATTTCAAAAGAGTAAACACAGTTGATTGATAATAAAAGGCTTCAGCCAAACACTAACCATGAGTGAAAGAAAAGTTTTTGTGTTATCATTCATTTTCTCTGAAAAATGGCCAAGTAATCATAAATTCTACCAGGGTATATAAACTTATGAGCCCAACTGTATATTTAATTTACATCTATGAAGCAATTACAAATCTTACGACATAATTCCTGCTCAGAATAATACGATTAGTATAAATCAAGCTGGTCACAGACAAGTATTTGTGGTAGGGTTACCTATTTGGTGAGGTGAGAATTTTGTCACCGGCATGATATTCATTTCATTTCAATATACATTTCATCTGCTGTGTGTCCTTTTAGATTGTGAGGAAACAGTTTCTATATTTTCAATCTGTTTTGCTGCATACATTTGGGGCTTAGTACTATCATTGAGGCTTATTGTGGGGTTGTGACGTGCAAGCCCTTGCACAGGGGTTAACAGAGGTACAGGTAAAAGTGGTGGTTTCATTATGCAAATATACACTGGGGCATTCTTATATATTTTGAAAAAGCTTCACTCTTCCATTTTGCATTTGATGTGCATATTGTAGTAGGTCGATTTTTTTTGTAAATGTTTTTATTGAAGGTATAAAAGATATAACAGGGAAAAGTACAAATGCGGTCGCAGCCACTAAGATGCACAAAAAAACATTCAGATAGAGCAGTAATTCTGTTAAAGACATAAACCATATGGTACAATGTGATGATTGATTAGCATTTGTCACTAAGTGAACAATCAGTTGAGCAACCATAGCAATTCTTTATTTTCTTTCATATATCTAGGGTGGTTGGAAATTTGTTCGTTGTTATATAGCAAATTTGGTGTTAGTGTTCCAATGTGGAAAGCTGGGGTGTGGGGGGGGGGAGGTATGTAAATGGGGGGATAACAGGTAAGGAGGGGGGAATCTGGAAGGTTGCCGTTCCCTTATTCGAGCCACGACTCCCGAGGCCATATCAGGTTGTGGCGTTTTTGTATTCATCTATTGGGACAAAATTTAGCCAGCAAGACCAGCGTTTGCTGAATTTAGAGGGGGTGTATTTTGTTTAATATATCAAGTCCTCATTTTGGCAGTTTTTTGTATTTGTTGAACCAGTCTGTGATAGACGGCGGTTCTGGGGAATGCCATTTTGGAACACACATCTTCACCGCATTCACCATGTGCATGGCAAGTGAGCGGAGGTATGCGCTCTTTGGGATTGAAGAGTGATGTAGTAGGAATTGCTCTGGTGAAAAATTGAGATTTAGGGTATTGACCTGGTTTGTAATTCGGTGGACTTCTTTCCAGAAGGGTTGTAATTTGGGGCATGTCCACCAGATGTAGTAGGTCAAATTTGATCTTTGCAATCATTATTGTGATGTTTGTCTGTAAATATGCGCAGCGCTCAACCCCGCAGCCAATGAGAATATGTCCAGATTCTCCCACAGTAGTATAAAACCTGCCAGTCACACAAGCACAGTCTCACAGACAGTGCAGGCTCAGTCTAGGTGAGGTCTTTTTAGTATTTTTTGCTTAAGAACGTCAGCAGGAGAGGGGTTTAGGGTCACAGGATACTCCAAAACAATCAGTAACAACCATACGACGACAAACTTTTCTCTAATCTTCCACTAGCAGCTTTTCTGGAAGTACCAAGAAATGGTCAATGTATCCAGGACCCTACAGCAACAGTTCATAAAACCACTTCTGGCATTAATTCCCTTATGGCACTTGCACAGCTATTAGTCCCCAGCAAGGTATTTACTCACAGGAGCTGTCTGCCACTCAGCATCCGCAGGTAGATCCTAGGAGAGGGAGATTAATTAGATCTTTCTCCAGACCTGGACTTCACCGCGGTGCCCTCCAGCAAATGTGATCCTCTGGCAAACTTCCCCAGGCCCTCAGCCCAGCAGCTGCTATGGCTCAGACTGCAGCTTCTTTTCTTAGTGGAGCTACCTCAAGGGGCAGCAGCCCCAAGGGAACTGCATCTCTCCCTAGAGAGAAAAGAACAATCAGTCAGGCCTCCTGCACATTTATCATCTCCCCAGCCATCTTCTGAATTCCTCCTTCAAGGGATCAACTGGGGTATGATAAATATTCAACTGATCATTTGAATTTTCTGGCCCTGTGTTCTGGAAACGTCTTTCAGAGGCAGGTGGGAGTAATCAAACTCTCATCTCAGGAAACCTTGAACAGACCAACACAATCAATCATTGCTCCATTTACTACAATAGAGCCAAAAACTAAATTTACCTACCAGCCTAAATAGAAGAGGGTGCTACACATGGTGTGAGATTTACTAAAACTGAAGCACACAGAATCTGGTGCAGCTGTGCATAGTAACCAATCAGCTTTTAGGTTTTATTGTCAAAGCTTAATTGAACAAGCAGAAGTTAGAAGCAGATTGATTACTATGTACAGCTGCACCAGATTCTATGTGCACCAGCTTTAGTAAATCTCCCCCATGAGATCTCGGGAATTCTTCTCAAAAGATATATTAATAAGGGACAGAACAGCTTAGTCCAAGATTAGCCATTGCCAGTAGCATTGCAGCATCTTCTGCCCTGTGGAAAATGTATAAACATGTAAGAGGGACTACGATTGGTGCCAAGCTGTATAAGTCTCCTCCCCTTCGAATAGGACAGCTAACCACCTGTAGTTGGATTACCTCCCACCATATTGTGTCATACTCCTGGCCATAGATCTGCTTATGACATCCCTGGCCTGTGACATTACTATTTGAGAATAAAGCAATGTTCACACACAAAATGCACTTTCTGCACTTTACTGTAACTTCACAAAGATTTCCTTGACATCTGACATCATATTTGATATAGTAGCAGAATTTTTCAGTGCAAAACACTATGAATAGGAGTAGACAATCTGTAAATCTAATTTTTGCACATATCTTTTAAGCCATCTTGCCTCTACACTTCCATACCTCTCCGTGGGAGTATAACAAAGTTGGGACTACTTCTCCATGTATACTATGTCCGCAGCATTAGCTTCTATCACCTTTCACAGGACCCACAGCTGAGGGTTGGGGGAATAAAGGTGCCCTCTTTAGTATACCAGTCTCTGTCTCTCTCTCACTGTACCTTCCATGGCTCTGCCCAGGCAGGCACACTTCCAGGTGGCACAAACTTTCCCAGGCTTCCACCACTGCTCACAATTGTTGTTCCACCTTGCCTGGGACTTCAGCCCTGCAAAAGGCCCTTTAGATTAATACTGAAGTAGGCACATCTTGGCAGCTTCAGGGTGTTTGCCTCCCATGCCCCATCTGTCACTAGGCTCCTCCCTTACTGGCATTTATTTATAAATGCCAGTAAGGGTTATATTGGGACAAACTAACTGCACCTGCCAGCAAACATGAACCCTCAGCTGAAATGAACATTTCAAGGAAAAGTACATCCAAAGTTTGCTTGGCTATACTTCAGTTAGTTCTGCACTCCTGTGACCCGTTTTTGGGTGATGTCAGCTGTCAGCTTACATAACAGAGCTGGTCCAGGCTGGGGAAAAATCACAACAATATGGTCAGGATCCACCCAGAACCCTGGACCGGCACCTAGCTCCGCTTGTCAGCAAGCCACTGAGAGCCTGGACCAGCCACTCCTACCCCTCCTCTGCCACACTATACTGGGACAAACTAACTGCACCAGCCAGCAAACATGAACCCTCAGCTGAAATGAAAATTTAAAGGAAAAGTACATCCATAGTTTGTTTGGCTATACTTCTCCTATGGATAACAGAAGTGCAGTTAGTTCTGCACCCCTTTGACCTGTTTTTGGGTGATGTCAGCTGACATCACAGAGCTGGTCCAGGCTGGGGAAAAATTGCAACCATATGGTCGGGATCCATCCAGAACCCTGGAACCAGCACCTAACTCAACTTCTCTGAGAGCCTGGTCCAGCCACTCCCACCCCTCCACAGCCCAGCTTTCCAGTGAGTGCAGGGGTGGGGCAGAGCAGAGAGCTAATGACTGACAATCACAAGCTCTCTGCTCACAGAGTTTTGAGAACCCAGCAATCAGCAGTGTTTGATTGATCAGTTCTCAGTTTTAAAGCCGGCAGGGGACAGATGCAGCATCGGACCGATGCTGCATACACCTAGGTAAGTATGATTCTTTAAAAAAAAATTACAAACTTCCCCTTTTTATTTTATGCAAGGACAGAAAATATGAATTGATCTTGCCAGAAATCCAATATCCTGTTAGCTAAATGAAAAGCACAAATAATGGAGATGAAGAGTGGAAGATATGTTTGATGTCCAGCCTGGGTGACAACCAACATTTCCTCTATAGATTCTATAAAGTGAGTGAATGTAGCTACCCTAGGACAATACAGGGGTGGATCCCGGGGGGCAATGGGGCAATTCCCCAACGAGAAATTTGTTGCGGGTGGCTGGGCGGGTGAGAGAGTGGGAGGCTCCGGGAGTAGGCCAGGCTGCCGGGTGGCTCGGTGTGTGAGCGGGCAGGCGGGTGAGAGAGCCTGTAGGCCTGGCTGTTGGGTGGCTCAGTGTGTGAGCGGGCGGGGGAGGGTGACAGAGAGGGAGGGCCAGTCTGCTGGGTGGCTCAGTGTGTGAATGGGCAGGCGGCTTGACGGCAGCTGGGAGAGCGGGCGGTCAGCTGAGTGGCTCGGTGTGTGAGCAGGCGGCTTGCCAATCAGCGAGCCAGCGGGAGGGGGAGCAGAGAGATGACATCATCTCTCACAGCCCCGTGCTCGCCCTGCATCCCTGCAGTAACTTCCACCCTCACTGTGCAGGCAGTGCAGGCAGCAGAGAGATTACATCATCTCTGTGCTGCCTGACTCTGGGTGGAACAAAGCAAGAGACAAGCAAAACACCACCTTAGCAGGCAAGTGACAATCTGCAAGGTGTGGCAGGTGACATGGCAAGTGACAATCCGCAACATGTGGCAGGCGATGTGGCAAGTGACAATCCACAACATGTCGCAGGTAATGTGGCAAGTGACAATCCACAATGTTTGGCAGGTGACGTGGCAAGTGACAATCCGCAACATGTGTCAGGTGACGTGGCAAGTGACATTCCGCAATGTGTGTCAGGTGATGTGGCAAGTGACAATCCGCAATGTGTGGCAGGTGACGTGGCAAGTGACAATCCGCAACATGAGGCAGGTGACGTGGCAAGTGACAATCCGCAACGTGTGGCAGGGGATGTGGCAGGTGACAATCCGCAAAATGTGGCAAGTGACAATCTGCATCTGGTGGCAGGCGACGGTGGCAAGTGACACACTGCATTATGGTGAGATGAACCATTTCATTTTATATTACAATGTAATAATATAAATAATGCGCATCAATCATCCTGACACCATAACAACCATGGTGCCAGGATGATTGAAGCGCCAACACCAGCCATTTCCCAGATAAATTGCTTGCAAAAAAAGTATTTTCTGGCAGAGCCCCTCCCGAGACTAGACTCTGGATCCGCTCCTGGGACAATAAGTGCATTGTTTGCAGGATTACCAGGCAAAAATGAAGGATAAATTCTGAAAAAATGAAACCAATACAGCTACAGATGTTAAGGACTGCTAAATTGCAATATATATATACTTCCTATATACGGTGCCTTGAAAAAAGTATTCATACCCCTTGAAATTTTCTACATTTGGTCATGTTTCAACCAAAAACGTAAATGTATTTTATCAGGATTTTATATAATAGACCAACACAAAGTGGCACATAATTGTGAAGTGGAAGTAAAATTTATAAATGTTTTTCAAAATCTTTTACTAATAAATATCTGAAAAGTGTGGCATGCATTTGTACTCAGCCCCCCTGAGTCAATACTTTGTAGCACCACCTTTTGCTGCAATTATAGCTGCAAGTCTTTTAAGTATGTCTCTACCAGCTTTGCACATCTAAAGGGTGAAATGTAGCTCAAGCTCAAATTGGATAGAGAGCATCTGTGAACAGCAATTGTCAAGTCTTGCCACAGATTCTCAATTGGATTTAGGTCTGAACTTTGGGCCATTCTAATACATGAATATGCTTTGATTCCATTGTAGCTCTGGCTGTATGTTTAGGGTTGTTGTCCTGCTGGAAGGTGAACTTCCGCCCATGTCTCAAGTCTTTTGCAGACTCTAACAAGTTATTTTTCAAGATTGCCGTTTATTTGGCTCCATCCATCTTCCCATCAACTCTGAACAGCTTCCATGTCCCTGCTGTAGTAAAGCATCCCCGCAACATGATCAGGGTGATGTGCAGTGTTAGTTTTGTGCCACACATAGCGTTTTGCTTTTAGGCCATAAAGTTCAATTTTGGTCTCATCTGACCGGAGCACCTTCTTCCACCTGTTTGTGGTGTCCCCCACATGGCTTCTCGCAAACTGCAAATGGGACTTCTTATGGCTTTCTTTTAACAATGGCTTTCTTCTTGCCAGTCTTCCATAAAGGCCAGATTTGTGGAGTTGTGGATCTCTGCAGCTCCCACAGAGTTACCATGGGCTTCTTGGCTGCTTCTCTAATTAATGCTCTCCTTGCCCGGCCTGTCAATTTAGGTGGATAGCCACGTCTTGGTAGGTTTGCAGTTGTGCCATACTCTTTCCATGTTCGAATGATGGATTGAACAGTACTGCGTGAGATGTTCAAAGCTTGGGATTTTTTTTATAACCTAAACCTGCTTTAAACTTCTACACATGTTTATCCCTGACCTGTCTGGTGTGTTCCTTGGCCTTTATGATTCTGTTTGTTCACCAAGGTTCTCTAATAAACATCTGAGGGCTTCACAGAACAGCTGTATTTATACTGAGATTAAATTACACACAGGTAGAATTTTTTTACTAATTTGGTGACTTCTGAAGGCAATTGGGTCCACTAGATTTTAGTTAGGGGTGTCAGAGTAAAGGGACTGAATACAAATGCATGCCACACTTTTCAGATATTTAAATTTAAAGTACATTTCTAAACCATTTATCATTTCCCTTCTACTTCACAATTATGTGCCATTTTGCATATTCAAAGACTGCCGCACTCCCATAGTTCCAATTTAGCTTTTTATTTCTTCAAAATAAATACATATCCATTATGGTCCAAAAGCTTGCACTGGAGGAACATCCTGTTGGCATTGTATACTATGGATATATATTTATTTTGAAGAAATAAAAAGTTAAATTAAAAGTACAGGAATGTGGCAGCCTTTAAATGTTTTAGTATGCTTTTAGGCTTTTTTTTAGATATGTTTTAGGTCCTCTATATGCAAGTAAAAAAGGGGCTCTACGTCTGATCTTCTTGAATACTTGCAAACAATTTGAGTGTTGACTGTCTACAAAGAAATGTTCTTTCATCCCCTACAAGGATAAATAGGTCATTATCTCAGTGTCTATATTAGAGATCGGGTCAAAGTTGAGCACAAGGTCCATGTTGCTCTTTCATGCCACTACTTACAACCAATCTAGTACCTTCCCTTTCTTTGCCATTGATTTCCTTGAAACTGATTATTGTTGGGGCTTCCATATGCTTTCAGGGCCCATTAAGCAGAAGGAAGAAATTATGTACTATAGTTCTATAGCTGAAACGTTTTTTGAAGTTTTGTGAAGGATTCTTTAGGGCTCAGAAGTAAACTTTCTGATCCTAAACATATTATGAATATCTTTATTATTCAGTTTGATGTATGATTTTCAAAACAGTCTAAAGATTCTAAATAATTTACAATTAAATGATTTCAATCTGTAGCATTTCCTATAACTTCAAATAAAGTAAGTTGACAGGAAAAGAAAGTTATGTCAGTACGCATATAGGTTTCTTTCTGAAATTTGTAATAATATGTCGGTAAAGTATGTAATAAATATAAACAGTTGAGCTATCGTACAGATGGAAGAGCTGTAATTATACCCTGATCAAAGTGTGGCATCTTGACCAGCTACTAATTTGGCACAACATGACAGGCAACATCTGCATTTCTGGAGACTGATAATCATATCTAAAATATTTATGAGGTATAAATCACAGAGCTGTCATGTCAGATCCAGCACCTTGAAAAGAAATACCTAATTTATTAGAGTAGAAATATTATTCAACTAGCATGATCTTACTAATCCGAATACAATTTAAAAGTTATTCAGACATTCCTATTCAAACAGGCAGTGTAATAGGTCATTTTACACAGCAGTTAAAGCAAAATTCCAGCTAAAATGCAAGGCGGGCCCTCTCACTTTTGAAAACACAGCATAAAATAAAGTAAAAATACAGTGGGGGTAGAAAGCATGATTACCTTTCCCCAACTTCCACCAGGGCCAAGGTGAGGGAGGTGTTATCCACCATCCAGCGAGATCTGGGAAATCTAGAGTATTTAAAGTACTAGCTAAGAACCCACATACAGTAGATGGTCCCAGCACTGTGCTGCTGTGTCTTCTTGTGAGATTGGAAGTATTCACCATTCCCCAGGATGTTGTTCAAAGAAGGATGATGTCAATCATGCACCTCCAAAAATGGAGGAACATAAGTATATTTTGTATCATTTACTCCCTTAAAGCAGGACTTCACCTGAAAAGAGAGGTTTCACTCTTCCTCCTTTTTTCCCCCTCCTCTCTCATGATTGTGAAAAAAAAATTTACGGAACTAGTACCTATTTCTGACAGGTACCCACTTCAACTTCTGCTCTCCTTGCCTACGAAATTAGAGCAGAATTATGCCCCCCTCCCCTCCCTGCTTGCAACCTCCTGGAACAGATCACATGTCCCAGAAGACTGAGGAACGACTGTGAAAGCACAGCACATCTTGCACATGTACAATAGAAAGCTGGCTGTGAAACACTAGGAAGTCACAGCTGGATTTCCACAAGCAAGATATTAGTGCCAGGGACTTGAAGACCGGCAAACAAATGTACCCAGTTGATGACAGCACTATATTGCTGTGCTGGGCTGTTTCTATCCGTATATTAAAAGTCAGCAGGTACAGCATTTGTAGCTGCTCACTTTTTTTTATACTTGACCAGAGCTCCTCTTTAAGGTTTTTTTTAAAGTGTATGCTGCATTTTATTAAGGAGAAAGGTCCTCTTTAAGCATAGCAACTGATCTGATTCTGCCCCACCTATACTTTTGTTGTATTAAACTGTTACTATTATTCTGATGCATGCTGACAACTAGTGGTGGTTTTGGAGCACTACAACTTGTTTACTATGTGATTTGGTTTCACCCACTGTCCTTCCTCGTGTTTAGGGTGAATTAGTTCCGTTTTAGTTAGACCCTCCCTGCTTCTTTCGTGTTCCCTCAGTCAGGGTTAGCTCCTCACAGAGATAGGGCTTAGAAGCTTTCTGTGTCTTATTGAAGCATTAAGTTGCCTGTGGATGGTAGGTGTCAAGCACTTCTTTTGTAGGCTGATCCTCTTGCCTGTACCACTGGGGCCTGTTTATATACTTGAATTTCCAGCTAGGGCAAGATAAAACATAGCCCTTGCCCATTCTCAATGCTGCATTCAGGACTTTAGTGGCCTAAAAGATCTTTTTTTTTTAAGGTGTAATTTTATTTATTTATTTATTTATTTTTACTACACAAACAACAAGTATATAGGTATACATTTAAGTGAACATCGCTCTTAATGAAAACATTTGTCTGGTATCCAGTCAATAAACACAAAGCGACATGAAAATTAAATTCCTAATCTGCTTGATTCGATCCTTATGGAGTCTAGCTATAGACATACATTTAACATAAGTTAGTGATACAGCCTCCTCCCATAGATCAGGGGGCAGGTGGTATGGTGGGATCTGAGCTAACCCAAGAATTCCAAATCTTCGAAAAATTTTAGGGCATCCTTTGGCTTCATATGTCAACTTTTACAATGGGATGGCATGGTTAACAATAGTGAGCCAAAAGGCTATAGTGGGTGAGGATTGAGATTTCCAATGCATGATTATTGATTTTTTGGCATAAAACAGAACTATACGTATAAAGGTTTGTACATTTTTAGACAGTCCTTCATCCTAATATATCCTAATAGGCATTGCAGGGGATTACATATATTAGCTATCTGAGTTATGGAGCTAATAAAGGCCATGACCTCCGACCAGAACTTTCTAATCAGTGGACATTCCCACATTAAATGAAAGAACGTGCCATCAGCCATGCCACACCGGGAACACAGGGCGGAGGTTATTCTATGCAGTATATGAAGCAAGCAAGGTGAAGTGGGACCTGTATAGCAATTTGGTTTGGATTACCTTATCACAGGATGAAATGACAGAGGCAACCTGAACAGGAAGCACTTCCTGCCAGATATCCTCTGTCAGCTCAGGTATGTCAGAATGCCATTTACTTTCAGTGGCGCACAGCCTGTTGGTCGTGGATTGGAGTAGAGATTTATAGTATGTAGAAACAAGTTTTGTATGAGAGGGGTCAGTTAATAGACTTTCAATCATGGAAGGTTTGATATCTATGTTACGAAGGCCAAACTGTGTCGCAGCAGTGTGACATATCTGTAGATATTGGAAATATGCTGTGACCGAAGTATCTCCGAAATTCCGCGAAGGAGCGAAACATGTTGTCTGAAAATAGATGCAAGATTATTTTCACCCCCCCCATTTAAACCAGAAACCCCCATCCATTCTACGGAAAAATTCTTGCAACCGTGGATTGCCCAAAAGCGGGGCATTTGGTGAGTGTGCGACTTGTGAGTCAGATGGTAATAGCTTAGAAAGCTTAAATATCCATAGGGTCATTGCCAGGACATTTGTACCCCCTCTTCCCTTGAGTGACATTCTGTATATGAGGTTCTGGAGAGATACATAGAAGGTAAGGATGGCTGCCTCCAAAGCAGTGACCACATTGTTGGCTTCGGGATAAAACCACCAATGCACATGTGCCAATTGCGAGGCCACATAATATTTTTGAAGGCAAGGAAGTGCCATACTCCCTTCTAGAACAGGTAATTGCAAGGTATTTTTTGCGATCCAAACTTCTCCTCCCCTCCAGAGAAAGTTAGTAAGGATGGAATCTATTGCTTTAAATTTGGTTTTAGTAATATTACCGAGTTACTCAGAATATATAAAAAGCACAGCAGAAAAATCATTTAAAAAATATTTATCTTACCTAGCAATGTCAGAGGAAGATTGGACCATATCTTCAGTGTGTTTCTTAATATACCAATAAGAGGGTCCAGATAAATTTTCATGTATGAGGAGATAGGGTGCTGTATCAAAAGCCCCAGATATTTAAAAAAATTGAGGTTTTTGAAGTGGGCATGTGGGATAAAATGCTATATAGGCTGCCTGATCTATCATAAATAAGATAAATTTATCCCAGTTAACCTGGAAACCTGAAAAATTACCAAACCATCAGATAATATCCATCAGGGCTGGGAGAGGCGACTGAAGGTCCACCAATTATATTAGCATGTCATCTGCATAATAGGATACCTTTTCTTCCAGACCCCCAATTGTCAATCCCACAACCGCCCCACTGGATCATATCAGTGCCGCAAGGGGTTCTATCGCCAGTGCGAATAGCAGAGGCGACAGAGGACACCCCTGTCTGGTGCCTCTGCTTATTAGAAAGGGATCGGATATGGAAACATTCAATCTCAGTCTAGCCATAGGTTTATGATACAGTAGCTGTACCCATCTGATAAAGGCATTGCCAAATCCAAATTTAGCCAAGACTTCTAAGAGATACGGCCACTCGACCGAGTCGAAGGCCTTATGAGTGTCCAGGGCTAAAATGGCCCAAGATCCCATGTTATCATGGGCGGGCCTGCATGTTGGTAAAAATGTTGATCGCCCTGGGATAAATCCAGTCTGATCTGCTCCAATAAGAGTGGTGATGACTGTATTCAATCGCCGGGCAAGCACTTTGGCTACAATCTTTACATTTGAGTTACGGTAATTAACTAAATCGGTCGCTATGATTTACAAAGAAGATGATCCTTATGGGGCTTAGGGATAAGGACAATCAGCGCCTCTGACATAGAAGATGGCAGCCATCTCATCTTTAGGGCAAAGTTATATACCCGAAGCAGGTGTGGGATCAGTAATTCTCTAAAATGCATGTACCACCCTATGGGGAATCCATCTAATCCTGGCATTTTATTTCTGGCAAATGAGTGCATAGCCTTCCCTATTTCCTCAGTCGTTAAGGGGGCTTCAAACAATGAAGCCTGAGGGTCCCACAACTTTGGAAGTGAGATGTCAGATAGGTAGTCATCTAGTTCCACAATAGTGTTGTGAGCTCTAGAATAGTATAATGTGGAGAAGAATGTGACAAATGCCTCCATTATCTCTGCATTTTGTTCAACTTTGGTTCCTTCTGAGTTCCTAATTCTCGGAATGTTGCATGGCTGATAGTCTCGTCTAGAGAGATATGCTAACAGGTGACTATTCTTGTTGCCGAACTCAAAAAGTCTCTGATTCTGATATAGCAACTTTTTCTGGGTGCGCTCCAACTCCCTAGCCTGATGTCGCCAAACAGCATGTGTCTCAGGAGTGGGAGACATAGAGTATGTGGTCTCAGCCTCCCTAAGTCCCCCTTCTGCATCCACCAGTCTGGACTGAGATGCCTTGCTGGCCTGCCCTATATCTGCAGCGAAAGGGCCGTGTGTGGTGGCTTTAAAGGCATCCCATACCACAGGGATAGAGGCGCTCTGTTTGTTGGTTATCCAATAGGATTTCATTTCGGCCAGACTCTGATCAACAACAGCCTGGTCAGCCAGCCTCAGTGGGATCAACCTCCACAGTCGATAAGGTCCCTTTCACACTGGGGCGGTGGGGGGCATCGGCGGTAAAACAGCGCTATTTTTAGCGCTGTTTTACCGTTGTTTTTGCGGCTGTATTCAGCCGCTAGCAGTGCGGTAGGGATGAGCTTGTTCGACTCGAACATTGGCTGTTCGCAAGTTCGCCGAACAGCGAACAATTTGAGGTGTTCGCAGCAAATTCGAATCAAATCAAATTCAAATCAAAAGTGCTAATTTTAAAGGCTTATATGCAAGTTATTGTCATAAAAAGTGTTTGGGGACCTGGGTCCTGCCCCAGGGGACATGGATCAATGCAAACAAAAGTTTTAAAAACGGCCGTTTTTTCAGGAGCAGTGATTTTAATAATGCTTAAAGTCAAACAATAAAAGTGTAATATCCCTTTAAATTTCGTAGCTGGGGGTGTATATAGTATGCCTGTAAAGGGGCGCATGTTTCCCAGTCCACAGTCTGACAGCAAAATGACATTTCGAAGGAAAAAACCCATTTAAAACTACTTGCGGCTATTAATGAATTGCCGGTCCGACAATACACATAGAAGTTCATTGATAAAAACGGCATGGGAATTCCCCACAGGGGAACCCCGAACCAAAATTTAAAAAAAAAAATGACGTGGGGGTCCCCCTAAATTCCATACCAGGCCCTTCAGGTCTGGTATGGATATTAAGGGGAACCCTGGCCAAAATAGAAAAAAAAATGACGTGGGGGTCCCCCTAAATTCCATACCCGACCCTTCAGGTCTGGCATGGACTTTAAGGGTAACCCCGCGCCAAAAAAAAACAAAAAACGGCGTGGGGTCCCCCCAAACATCCATACCAGACCCTTATCCGAGCACGCAACCTGGCAGGCCACAGGAAAAGAGGGGGGGACGAGAGTGTGCCCCCCCTCCTGAACTGTACCAGGCCACATGCCCTCAACATTGGGAGGGTGCTATGGGGTAGCCCCCAAAACACCTTGTCCCCATGTTGATGAGGACAAGGGCCTCATCCCCACAACCCTGGCCGGTGGTTGTGGGGGTCTGCGGGCGGGGGGCTTATCGGAATCTGGAAGCCCCCTTTAACAAGGGGACCCCCAGATCCCGGCCCCCCCTGTGTGAAATGGTAAGGGGGTACTTACCCCTACCATTTCACTAAAAAAACTATCAAAAATGTTAAAAATGACAAGAGACAGTTTTTGACAATTCCTTTATTTAAATGCTTCTTCTTTCTTCTATCTTCCTTCATCTTCTCCTTCTGGTTCATCTGGCTCTTCTGGTTCTTCCTCCGGCATTCTCGTCCAGCATCTCCTCCACGGTGTCTTCTATCTTCTTCTCCTTGGGACGCTCCGCACCCATGGCATGGGGGGAGGCTCCCGCTCTTCTCTTTATCTTCTTCTCTTCCCCATGAGGCCCTTGTCCCCATGTGGATGGGTCAAGGGCCTCATCCTTGACCGGTGGTGTTGGGGGTATGGGGTGGGGGGCTTATCGGAATCTTGAAGCCCCCTTTAACAAGGGGATCCCAGATCCCGGACCCCCCTATGTGATTTGGTAACGGGTACATTGTACCCCTACCGTTTCACAAAAAGAAGAGTCAAAATGGTTAAAAAGACAAGAGAAAGCTTGGGACAAGTCCTTTATTAAAAAATAAAAACAATAAAATGTCTAGCGATGTAAATTCACGCCGCCCGACGGACCAAAAAAAAAAAGCCGCAACCGTTCCGCCTCTATGGGAGGCTACGCCGAGTGACGCTTCTTCTGGGTGACAATTTTTATATAGCTGAGGGCGGGGCCACCCGGTAATGTAAAAGAGTGACCCCACCCCCTTGGATGCCACATGGGCTTCCCCGTGGCTTCAGAGGGAGGCGGGGTCACCCGTTTACTTCACTGAGTGGCCCCGCCCTCAGATATATAAGAACTGTCACCCAGAAGAAGCGTCATTCGCCGGGAGCCTCCCATGGAGGCAGAATGGTTGTGGCTTTTTTTTCTTTTTCGGTCCATCGGGCGACGTAACCCCGTTACCAATTCACATAGGGGGGCCGGGATCTGGGGTCTCTTGTTAAAGGGGGCTTTCAGAATCCAATAAGCCCCCTGCCTGCATACCACCACAACCACCGGGCAAGGGTTGTGGGGATGAGGCCCTTGTCCCCATCAACATGGGGACAAGGTGCTTTGGGAGGCTACTCCAAAGCACCCTCCCCATGTTGAGGGTATGTGGCCCGGTACAGTTCAAGAGGGGGGGCGCTCTCTCATTCCCCCCTCTTTTCCTGCAGCCTTCCAGGTTGTGTGCTTGGATACGGGTCTGGTAGGGATTTTGGGGGACCCCTACGCCATTTTAAAAAAAATTTTGGTGCATGGTTCACCTTAAAATCCATACCAGTCCGTAACGATTTTGGGGGGACCCCTACGCCATGTTATTTTTAAATTTGGCGCAGGGTTTCCCTTAATTTCCATACCAGACCTGAAGGGCCTAGTATGGATTTTGGGGGGACCCCCACGCATTTTTTTTAGATCAGTTTTAAATGACAATTTTCCTTTAGAAATGTAATTTTGCTGTAGTACTGTTATAAACACAGGAAAAATGTGCCACTTTACAGGCATACTATAGACACCGCCCAGGCACGATAGTTAAAGGAATATTTCATTTTTATTGTTTCACTTTAAGCATTAAAAAAATCACTGCTCCCGAAAAAACGCCCATTGATACATGTCCCCTGGGGCAGGACCCAGGTCCCCAAACACTTATTATGACAATAACTTGCATATAAGCCTTTAAAATGAGCACTTTTGATTTTTCATGTTAGTGTCCCATAGACTTTAATGGTGTTCCGGTGGCTTTCGAATTTGCCCTAAACACTGCATATTGTTCGGTGTTTGCAGAACATCCAAACAACCAAAGTTCAGCCCGAACGTATGCTCAAGCCGAACCGTTAGCCCATCCCTTCCTCAGACACCATATTAAGCATAGCCGACAAGACCAGACATAAATCTATGCGTGACAGTGTACCGTGAGAATCAGATTGGCATGAGTATTCCCTGACATCCGCATGCTTCCACCACCAGGCCTCCACCAGGTCAAATTGAGTCAGAAAGGCACTTAAAGGCATGGGGGGTGATGTAGAACTGTGTTGTAATTACCAGCTATCAGTAAAGAGCCCTCTGCAATTTTCAGGATTGTGCCCATTACTCACTCAAAGAATTGTTTAGTGAAAGGTGGTGGAACATGCAGGCTAGTTATTGTGTAGGGTTTACCAAGGAGTTCAAGCACTAAAATTACAAAGCAGCCACCCGGATCTAATTTGATGTGTTTGATAGTGACAGAAACTGATTTGGCTATAAGGATAGACATACCTTTAGCATATGTGGAATATGTGGAGTGAATGGTATACGCTATTTTTGCTCTTTTAAGGGCCATAACCCTGGAGCCCTGTAGATGGGTGTCCTGGAGAAGGACCACATGCAGATTATGTCTTGTTAGATATTCAAACATCAGTGACCGTTTCACTTTGGTGTTAAGCCCCCTAACATTCCAAAAAATCAAGCGTAATTTAGCCATAAGCAAGTAGTAAACATAGTCATCAATACACATCTCTCACAGAACATCAGAATAAACCATACTGCAAAGATCTGTACACCCTGAGAGGTATAAGGAAATATGCATAGCTTATACATAGTAGGGAGCAATATGTCCTTTGCGGATATGAACTGTATACCAAGATGCCCAACCAGGCTGGTGAGCATGACAAAAAAAAAAAATAAGGGAAAAAATTGCAAAAAAAAAACAGTCCCAAAACATTCAGCTTTGTTCCCAAAACCAAAACTGCAAAGCAGGGGAGTCATGGTACAGTCCCACAACCAACAAACCAGAAGTAGTGGAAAAAGGTTTGCAGCAATGGGCTTCCATCCGTGTCCCCACAAAACAAAATATGTTGATTGGCCTGGTTCCTAGAGTGTTCCTAGAGTGTTCCAGGGTAGCAGAAAAATAAAATAAAATGAAAAAGAAAAAAGAGGGGAGGACCAGGATGTGGTGGCAATAGTCATCCAGGACAGAGGACGCCAAGGCAATATATGGCAAAGTGTCGGAAAGTGTCCCCAGCTTCTTGTGGATAGGAGTGAAAAAGAGGATTGGAAGGCATTGTGGTTTTCTCTTTCCCCCCGGTAACATAAACTAAGTGGGGGGGTTTCAAACAGGAGGTAGAGAGACCTATTACAGGACTTTCACAGTCAGCAAGAAGAAGATCTCTGGTTCTGGTTTCACGGATTCAGCGGCCCTATGGTATCCACCCAGTGCTCTGCATCCTTATGATCTGTAAAGAAGTAGACCTTGCCCTGGTGAATGATCTGCAGTGGTGCAGGATACAGCATGCTGTAAGGCAATTGGAGATCCCTCAGCCCTCATTTGATGGCCAGGAAGGTATCCCTCTGTTTTTGTGTAGCTACCGAGAAATCCGGGAAAATGGTGATTCCATTATCATTAAAGGATACACCTTTTTCTCGGGCAGCCCTGAGAACCACCTCTCTGTCCCTGAAGTGCAGTAGTTTAATAAGCATGGCACGTGGTGGGGCCCCAGAGGGCAGGGGGCGTAAATGAACTCTATGAGCTTGTTCAATGGTGAACAATGGTGAAAAAATGGAGGTGCCAAAAGTGGATGTCAGCCATCGCTCCGTGAAAGCCTCGGGGGCCTGCCCTCTGGAACCCCAGGAAGCGCAGATTATTATGCCTCAGGCGATCTTCCATGTCAGTAAGCTTGTCAGCAGTGTAGCCTTGAGCTTGACGCAGCTCTCTAACAGAGGCCTGTAAGGGACGTGTCTCGTCCTCCAGCTCTCCTATTCGTTGTATAGCATTAGTCACTTTGTGACGGAGATTGTGTACATCTTGTTTCAGGGAGGATAACTCAGTTTTAATGGAGTCCATTTGCATGGTGAGGGAAGCAAGGGTCATCAGGGCTAGAAGCAGGGGGTGATGTGACTCAACTTTCCATGAAAGCTGCTGCGCCAAGTAGGAGGAAGAGGACGGCTGGCTGCGTCTCTGTGCAGGATGCTGGCCAGTGCCATCTTGCTTCTGCATGCATGGCAGCATCGGTGGCGTGAATCCTGGTGTGTTCTCCATAGGTGGGGCATATTTGACCATCGCCTGGTGGGCTCTAGGGTTCCGAGAAGCTGTGGAGGCAGAAGAGGCCCCTGAAGAGCAGTCATGTCTGCAAGACCGGGTAAGGATGTGTGCGGTGTGGACGGAGCTCAGGCTACTCATGTCCTCACATCCCCATCGTTGGCCACGCCCCCGGCCTAAAAGAAATTAGGTGCTTTGGAGGGTGGGGGTAAAGCTTACCAAACTTTAGAATGTCTGTATTTTCCCCTGAAGTTCTGTGTCTTAGGCCAGGAGGTTTGTTTTAAAATATAGTATGATCAGACACCTTATGGTGCATTTAACCACTTCAGATCTGGAAGGTTTTACCCCCTTCATGACCAAGCCATTTTTTGCTATTTAGCACTGCGCAATCTAATACTAATGCCCTGTACACACGATCGGACATTGATCGAAGCGATCAAAGTGCTAAATGTGTGGCTAACAGGGGTAATGTGTATATTGTGTGCTGCTTTTACTAAATATCTCTTTGTTTCTTATTCCTGCCTTGCAGAGATAAGAAACATTATGATTGTTTACTCTATACAGAGCCCTGTGTTGTTTGTCTCTGGGTTGTGATTGGACACAGCTGATCTGCAGATCCTGGCCATGAATTATTGGCCAGGACCTGCTAAAAAAATCCCGCTGTGTCAAATCACAGCGGGTGTCAGGACGGGGGGCATGCATGAGTGAGTCGTAATACTGGAGTAGGCCAGCAACGTACAGACCGGCCCCTACAGGCAACGTTGCTGTGCCTGTAGGGGCCGGGTGGCCACAGTACATTGTGGTTCAGAAGAGGTTAACCAACAACTGTGTTCATCTTCAAACTATTTACTTTGGTTTTCTTTAGAATTTCAGTTTTGTTGAGAAAAGTTCCTACCAGGTCAACTATGTGCAAGAAATTTAGCAAACGCCATGGCTGATCTTTGCTGTCTGTTTATTTTACCATTTCACCTGTATACCTCTGATAGGCCACAGCAATTTTTACATTTCTGTGTTTTAAGCAGAAATAGCTTTGTCACTACTTACCAAACAAAGATAACATAGCAATGCACTTTTTTAGGACAAACAAAATATTCTGATAGCGATATTACCTTGAAAAATGATTTGAATTTGTAAATAATCCAGAGGCAAAAAAGTAATAAAACAAAAAACATATTTTTTTCTACTTTGATCAGTGTTAGTTTAAAAACTATAATTTTTTTGTAGATAAAAAGTGTAAACCTTATGTTTTGTCAAGTTGCTTTAATTAACATCATATGCAGAATAACACTCATCCCTTTGGGGCTCTTTCTCAGCAGCCCCATTGGCCTGCACTGGGCAACATTGCCTAATGTCTATGCAATGCAAAGACAAAACAAAAAGCCTTGTTTTGTTTAGGGTCTGTTTACGCCACCCATTTTATCAGAGCAGCATGGTACAGTGCATGCCCAATGTCCACAATTGGTTAAGGTAGGCTATTTAAAGGAATATATCTATTTATAAAACATCTATTAAAGTTTATCTCTTAGAAAAAACCTTTTACCATGAAAAAAGTGGGGGAGAGCAAAACTTTTATAATTGTCTCCAGAACAATTAGCAAAGGGAAAACTTTCAACAGAAAAACCTGTTCTGGGAACAAATGTCTAGGAGGGGAAGTCCCTTCAATCTGCAATATTTTCTCTAACATTCCAGTCTCTGGGACAGGACATGAAAGATGATTTTCCCAGTGGTATGCAGAAAGCAAAAAAGATTTGCAAAAAATGTAACCCTTCCCTAAGCTATCCAAAACTATGTAATGGAAATTTGTAAGTTCTGTATATAATTCTATTCTATTTTGTATGTATTGCACACTGCCCTCACTGTGCACACAGCACTAATAATGTTTTCAGTACATGTTTACATTCTTTTGAGTCCTGATTAGAATTAGCCTGCCTATGTAACGCCCCTTGTTACCATAAATGTACAATTGTAATATTAATGTGATACCTACGTAATCATGTGTATAAAAACCTTCAATTGCGTCATAATAAAGCAGAACAGTTATTTGGAAAGATGCTGAGCGTATCTTTTGTGTCTGTTCCCTACTGCAGTAGTTATTATTAATCTGGAACCACTAATCAATATGAGGATAGGAGTTGCCTATCATCAATTTAACCAAGTCAGCATGGCGAGCTTTGCCTTAGGAGGTGATTCCAGGTGACCCTGAGTATCCGAAACGAGGAGCTTGAGACGATCCGGGAATTTCTGGTAATCAGTCGGCTGAGGTAAGCCTTTTGCTTACATTTGAGTTATCAGACTTCCTTGATCGGTAAGGCATTTTCAGGACAAAGGGTACCTATTTTGCTCCCCTTAATCGAACTGTATTGATTGGTGGTTATATGTTATGTTTGTCCCTGTCTATTGTCCATTGGAGTGTTATAGATAAGAAAGGGTAGAATAGTGCTGTTCACAGGTATATGTACTACATCTGCTAGATAAAGTAGTTTAGAGGCAAGAGGGTATAGGCACACGTAGAGAAGAGAAAAGACTGGCCTGTCATTATGGGCATTAAATTAAGTAAGGGAATGAAGGGTAAAAGACTGTCAGAGAACCATTACAAACGCTCGTTCCCTTGCGCCAGCCAGACGTGCGGCATGAACGTGTGAACCCCGGACCAGGCACGCACGTTAGTGCTCTCATACGAACGAGTGCACGTCGGCGTGGGCATGTCCGCAAGCCAACGAATCACAGCACAGGGCGCCCTATTTAAAGGATCAGCATACTAGTATCAGTGCTGGATTGTCTCAGCTAGTTCCTGTATCCTTGATTGCTGTTTGATTGAACCTTGATCCTGAAACCTTGGCCTTCCTGACTACTCTTTTGGATTATGCCTGCAACTCTGTTTACTTCTGCTTCCTGTACTGAACCCGGCTTGAACTTCTGACCACGGCTCTGTCTTCCGATCTTGTACCTCTCTGCCAGCCCATTGCCAACCTCCGCTAGCCCCTGACTATGAACCTGCCTATCGATTGTGCACCTTCCTGCCAGCACGTTGCTGACTCCTGCTTGTTCCCGACCTTGCAAGTTCTCCTGCTGGACTTTCCTGAACCTATCCAGGATCAACATCTCACCAGCATCTCTAGGCTCCGGTGTTCCTGATCCTGCCAACAGGCACCTGCACCCTTCCGTTGCCCTAGCAGCCCTGTCTCCACCTTCAGGGGTGTTAGAACCGGAACCGTGCAAGAGGCCACCCTCGTCATTTCAGACTCCACAGTAAGGTACGTGACAGTACAATCCAGCCAAATGGAGTCTGAAAGGGGGGCCTCAGCTATGGATGCTCTGTGCCAGCAGATTGCAAACCTCACTCAAGCAGTCCAGGGCCTGCAGGATGGCTATCAGCGACTTGAGCAACGAGTGGAGTCTCTCTCTCCAAGCACCTCGGCACGCCAGACAGCCGCAGCACCTGCACCGTCGATCTCAACTTCTACTCCCACAGTAGTGGTGCCACCCCCAGAGCCACGAGTTCCTGCTCCAGAAAGATTCATGGGAGACCGCAGTAAATTCCGCGCTTTCAGAAACGCTTGCCATCTGTATTTCCTACTTCAGTCTCGCACCTTCTCCTTGGAAAGTACCAAGGTGGGATTCATCATCTCGTTGCTACAGGGAGAACCCCAGGCCTGGGCTCACCATCTATTAGAACAAGCTAGTCCCTTGCTAGGCACCATGGACTCTTTTTTGGATGAAATGGCTAAGCTTTATAATGACCCTCAGAGCACCACTACAGCGGAGGCTAGTCTCCACTCCCTCCAGCAAGGCCGTAGGCCTGTGGAGGACTATGTCACAGACTTTAGACGGTGGAGTTCTGACACACGGTGGAAAGACGCCGCTCTTCGTTTTCAGTTCCGCTCAGGACTGTCAGAGGCATTGAAAGATGAACTAGCTCGGGTGGGGGTCCCCAATTCTCTTGAAGAACTGATTCAGCTATCTATTCAGATCGATCGCCGGCTGAGGGAGCGAAGATCTGAAGGAACCAGCCAATACCAGCCCATGAGGATGTTACCTAGGGTACCCAGCCACCCACCTATTCCTGCAACCCCACTATCTGCTCCAGTCACTGAAGCTCCAGAGCCAATGCAATTAGGCCTGCTTCGTGCCCCATTGACACCAGAAGAGAAGCAGCGCCGCCGTATGAATAATCTCTGCCTTTACTAGCTGATGGGTCCAACATCAAATCTGGGCCCATCATTCAAGAAACTCAACCTCTGCCCACTGATATCTCACCCAACCACCAAGAACTGTTGTGCCTAGACGTGATATCCTCACTCTTCCCAATCATCCTGGGAATGCCATGGTTGCAAGCACACAACCCACAGATCGATTGGACAACCGGCAAGGTGGTCTTTCAGTCTGCCTATTGCCTCCATAACTGCCTCCAAACCCTCCACCACTCAGTACCAGTTGTTGGCTGTCTCAAACCCACATCCGAATCCCAAGATCTTGTTCCACCCGTATACCACGATTTCCTGGATGTCTTTGATAAACAGAAAGCAGACACCCTTCCTCCCCACAGGGCCTACGATTGCCCAATTGAACTTTTACCAGGGGCAAAAATCCCCTTTGGCCGAATTTTCCCCCTCTCGGAACCTGAACTCTTGGTCCTGAAAGACTACGTCAACGAGAACCTCAAAAAGGGGTTCATCCAACACTCTACTTCTCCAGCCGGAGCAGGAATATTCTTTGTTGAAAAGAAGGACCACTCACTCCGGCCGTGTGTGGATTATAGGGAACTAAATCGGATTACCGTTAAAAACCGCTACCCCCTGCCTCTAATTCCAGAATTACTCCAGAGACTCCGCTCTGCAACGATTTTCACCAAGTTGGATCTGCGAGGTGCTTACAACTTGATCAGGATCAGAAAGGGTGATGAGTGGAAAACGACCTTCCGGACGTGGTTTGGCCATTTCGAGTACCTCGTTATGCCCTTTGGGTTATGTAATGCACCAGCAACTTTCCAGCATTTCGTAAATAATATTTTCAGAGACTTTCTAGACTTATTCATGATCGTTTATCTAGACGACATTCTGATTTTCTCGGTTTCCCTGGAACTACATCGTGACCATGTGAAACAGGTCCTTCTTAGGTTAAGACAAAATGGACTCTATGCCAAGGCCGAGAAATGTGAATTAGAACGGCAGACCATTCACTTTCTCGGACTACTAATCTCTACAGGAGGAATGGCAATGGATCCTCAAAAGGTCGCAGCCATAATGTCCTGGCCGCCTCCCATTTACAAGAAAGGGTTACAACGGTTTATTGGTTTCTCCAATTTTTACAGGAATATTTATTAAAAACTTTTCGGGTATCATCATGCCCATCACTCAGCTCACCAAAAAACAGAACCGCTTTCAGTGGACAGAGGTAGCTCAAGCTGCTTTTGACAAATTAAAGAGACTATTCACCTCTGCCCCGGTATTGAAGCACCCTGATCCTGCCCTTCCATACATACTGGAAGTAGATGCTTCAGAGAGCGCTGTAGGGGCCATCTTGTCTCAGCGCCAAGGACCTAAAGCTTTAATGCACCCTGTGGCCTTTTTCTCAAAGAAATTAGGGCCTTCAGAAAGGAACTACGATGTGGGGGACCGGGAACTGTTGGCAATCAAATCGGCTCTGGAAGAATGGCGGTACCTCTTGGAGGGAGCAACACACCCAATACTGTTCTTCACAGATCACAAAAATTTAGAGTATCTCAGGACTGCTAAACGTCTCAGACCCAGACAAGCAAGATGGGCTCTTTTTTTTTCTCACTTCAGTTTTCATATAACCTACCGGCCCGGATCCAAGAGTGTGAAACCAGACGCGTTGTCGCGTATGTTCACGGAAATCGAGGTTCCACCTCAAACGGATATCATATTACAGGCTGGGAATTTTTTGCTCAAACAAAATGATTTAATGACACAGATACGTCAAGCATCCAGGGGAATCTCTCTGCCTCCAGATATGAACCTTCAAGAAGACGATGGGCTCTATTGGCAGGGGAATAAAATTTTCGTACCACAGAATCTGCGTACTACTATTTTACAAGTGTGCCATGACTACCCGCTGGCCGGCCATTTCGGGGGACACAAGACCATGGATTTGGTCCAGAGACATTTTTGGTGGCCCAGCTTAGCAAGGGACTGCAGGAAATATGTCGGCTCGTGCTCAATTTTTCTCAGAAACAAGAACAACAAAAGAAAAAGCATGGGGATTATTAAGACCACTACCCATTCCTGGGATAAGATTGCGATGGATTTTATTGTAGAGCTCCCTCCATCGGAAGGATTTTCATCCATCTTTGTAGTGGTGGACCGCCTCTCCAGGATGTCACATTTTGTCCCCATGAAAGGGACCCCATCAGCAACAGAAACTGCTGAAGTTTTTATTAAAGAAGTGGTGAGATTGCATGGAATCCCTAGTGACATTGTTTCAGATCGTGGAGTGCAGTTTACTTTAAGATTTTGGAAAACACTGTGCAAAGCACTGAGCATCAAACTAAATTTCTCCTCAGTGTATCATCCCCAGTCCAATGGACAGACTGAGCGTACCAACCAAATGCTAGAACAATACCTGCGATGCTTTACCTCTTTTTCCCAGGAAGATTGGGCCTCACTATTGCCCTTGGCGGAATTCGCATTTAACAACTCTACCCATACAGCTACCAACCAATCTCCCTTCTTCTCTAATTATGGGTTCCATCCCTCTTTCTTGCCAACGCTAATTCCAGACTCTCCGTTACCAGCTGTTCAGAACAGACTAAATTTCCTTGCTACTAATAACCAGGTGCTGAGAGAGACCATTGCCAGGACACAGGAGGTTAATAAAAGATTCTTTGACAGAAAGAGGAGAGGAGAACTGGATTTGAAAGTGGGTGACCATGTGTGGCTTTCAACAGTCAATCTGAAACTGGCCTGCCCGTCCAGGAAATTGGGACCTAAATATCTGGGACCTTTCCCAGTCAAGAGAAAGATCAATTCAGTGGCATATGAACTTGAACTTCCCGACACATTCAAGATACATCCTGTGTTTCATACTTCCTTGTTGAAACCTGACATGGTTAATCCCTTTCCAGGACGCGAAATGGGGCCCCCAGAGGCCATAATGGTGGATGGAGAGGAGGAGTTCGAGATCGAGACCATTGTGGACTGCAGAAAAAGGCAAGGACATAATCAATATTTAATTAAATGGAAAGGTTTTGGCCCAGAAGAAAACTCCTGGGAACCGAAAGCAAACCTTCATGCCCCAAGGCTTATACAAGCCTTTCATCGCTCTCATCCAGAAAGAAGGATCCAGAGGGGCATCCGGAGGCTGCCCGTAAGGAGGGGGCTATGTCAGAGAACCATTACAAACGCTCGTTCCAGTGCGCCAGCCAGACGTGCGGCACGAACGTGTGAACACCGGACCAGGCACGCACGTTAGCACTCATACGAACGAGTGCACGTCGGCGTGGGCATGTCCGCAAGCCAACGAATCACAGCACAGGGTGCCCTATTTAAAGGATCAGCATACTAGTATCAGTGCTGGATTGTCTCAGCTAGTTCCTGTATCCTTGATTGCTGTTTGATTGAACCTTGATCCTGAAACCTTGGCCTTCCTGACTACTCTTTTGGATTATCCCTGCAACTCTGTTTACTTCTGCTTCCTGTACTGAACCTGGCTTGAACTTCTGACCACGGCTCTGTCTTCCGATCTTGTACCTCTCTGCCAGCCCATTGCCAACCTCCGCTAGCCCCTGACTAAGAACCTGCCTATCGATTGTGCACCTTCCTGCCAGCATGTTGCCGACTTCTGCTTGTTCCCGACCTTGCAAGTTCTCCTGCTGGACTTTCCTGAACCTATCCAGGATCAACATCTCACCAGCATCTCTAGGCTCCGGTGTTCCTGATCCTGCCACCAGGCACCTGCACCCTTCAGTTGCCCTAGCAGCCCTGTCTCCACCTCCAGGGGTGTTAGGACCGGAACCGTGCAAGAGGCCACCCTCGTCATTTCAGACTCCACAGTAAGGTACGTGACAGTACAATCCAGCCAAATGGAGTCTGAAAGGGGGGCCTCAGCTATGGATGCTCTGTGCCAGCAAATTGCAAACCTCACTCAAGCAGTCCAGGGCCTGCAGGATGGCTATCAGCGACTTGAGCAACGAGTGGAGTCTCTCTCTCCAAGCACCTCGGCACGCCAGACAGCCGCAGCACCTGCACCGTCGATCTCAACTTCTACTCCCACTCCCTCGAAAATGCCCAGCGCAAGAGGAGCGCTATATGTGAACCAAAGGTGCGGTTCCGCCTATACTGAGCCCCTAGATTAATGGTTAAAGTGGACAGGGATCCACAATGGGTAACTGGGTTACCAAGGTCCACAGGGACTAAGAATCATGCAGAGTAAACAGCTAGAGAAACAGCTATGTGAGCAGGATGGATCAAGGGTGACATTAAAGCGGAGCGCCGCCGAAAGAAAAAATTTTAAAAGTCAGCAGCTACAAATACTGCAGCTGCTGACTTTTAAAACATGGACACTTACCTGTCCAGGGCGCCCGCGATGTCGGCACCCGAGGCCGAAGCGTCTCTCCGTCCTCGGGTGCTGCCGCCTCCATCTTCGGTAAGGGAATCAGGAAATGAAGCCGTGCGGCTTCACTTCCCGGTTCCCTACTGCGCATGCGCGAGTCGCGCCGTGCAATACGAATGCTCCCTGCTGCCTCTGGGACCCGTGTGTGTTTCCCAGCAGGCAGCGGGAGGGAGCAGGAAGTGGCGTAAATAACCGCAGATTCTGCAGCTATTTATGCCGGAAGTGGGTACAGATACCTGTAATATACAGGTATCTGTACCCCCCTCCCCCCTGAAAGGTGCCAACTGTGTCACCGGAGGGGGGGAGGAATCTGATTAGTGGAAGTTCCACTTTTGGGTGGAACTCCACTTTAACACTAGACAGAAAGGGACATTTTCATGTTAAGTTGTGGGATGAATTTGGGGTCAGGCACTGCAACTATTAGAATCACAAACAGAGAAATGAGAGGTAAAACAGAATACTTTATATGTTGTCAGAGAGGGAAGATGGGATGAGCACTCTGGCTCCCCGTCTGATCATAGAAGCTAGAAATAAAAGATATCTGAACAAAATACGGTAAGGAATGCAGAATTTAAGGCAGGGAAATATTAAAGAGTTAAAAGAAAGTGAGAGAATGATATGCATGTGTTGTGTACAAATGGGAAAAAGTAAGCGATTTAAGAGAGATATTGGTGTATGTGTGTGCGAATGCTGGGACCTTTAGTTCTATTGCTTGTGTGTTTCATGTATGCAGATGTGACCCCCTCCTTTGCGCTCTCATGAAAGAAATGTGGCTGGTATGAGAGGTCAGTGATAAGCTGGAAGGACACCGTGCCAATTCCAGTTTTTTAGACAAAACATTTATAACAAAATGTGCCGGGTTAACGAATCTAATGATAAACAATGTGATCACAATTATTTTGAATCTGTTTTCCAAACATGGTAAAATGAAGGTTACATTTAACCGTGTATTACACAAATTGAATATCCTTTGATAATATAATATCCTTTTGATACTGTGGAAACAGTGCATTTAAAAAGGGAAATTAAGTAAAATTAAGTAATAATGAGCATTAATTTCTAATATGAGTTTAACAATTTTATTAATAATATAGATATATTGAAACTGGTTTAGACAACCTTTGGTTGGAAATGAAATTCAGGTTAATGGGGAAATTTGTAATGAATGAGATTAGTTTAGATTAAGATGAGGTTGTTATTTGGAATACAGCTGCCATAATATTTAACAAAGCCAAGATGGATGGAATACATAAAAAGTTTTTCTACAAAAATGACATTTTAAGGTTTTTGATAATAACTTGATGTGCGATCTATGATGTGAGAGTAATAATAAATAAAATTTAAATATAACAGACCCATCACATCAAGTCCACACACCCTGTTAGGATAGATGCCACCTGCAGCCAGTTGTTTTATAATTTTTAATGCTTTCTGGTCCATCATACAGATTGATGGTCCTTTTGTTTTTATTTATTTTTATTTTTGAAATCCAAAGCAGAAGGTGTGGATTGTGAAATGATGTGCCCCTTTTCCTTGTAAGTACAGTGGTATAAGCAGAAGAATATTTTGGATTTATGGGCATCTCTGCATGACCGCAGGTTATTGTTATCATTTATCATAATATTGCCAGGAAAAAGTTGTCTTTTGAAACATGAAACTGGAGTTCTTACACAAACAGCGTGATAGAAAACAAGCCATTGTAATATATTTATGCAAGCTGGACCCAGTAATGAAGGGTTCATCCCGATATATCAGAGCTGTAGCTTTTATGCAAAGGTGCTATTAGACAAAGTTAGATATTATTTTGGTCAAATATTTAATTTTCAATGGTGCGACATTCTGCGCAGCAAATATACAGCTAACTAAATGTTTGTCTAATGAAAGGTTTAAAATATGAGTTTGTTTATGTACAAGTCTAACAATGAAAAATGCGTACATTTGAATCCAGCCACCTTATTGCCTCTATTGGAGGAGGCTGGAGGAAGACACATGTGTTAAATTGATGGTGTAGGAATCAGCTGCTGTGAGCCCAGTGCGGGACACACTCCCTGAAGACCCAGATATTACATTTTTTGTAGATTTGAGTATGCAGTTTATCACCCAGAAGGATACTCTGTATTCAAAGTCATTGAATCTTTTTTCCCCAGCTCATTAAGCAGAGCTCCATGTTTTAGCAAAGCCTGTGAGCTATAAAAAGAATGTATATTTATATAGATAGTCGAGATATAGAGAGCGTTTGGTTCCATTTGAAGGGCCAGAAGTTTGTTTTTACTTCGGCAGGTAAACCAATAAAGCATGGCAAGTTAATTTGATCTGCTGTTTTCAGCCTTCCAGGTTCTTACTGAGGTAGCCATATTAACTTTCACACATGGAAGCAGACCAGGATGCACTAAGGATGCTGCATTTACAGCCCCGGACACTTGATGGGTCTGTGCAACTCACAGATTCCACCCTAGTTCTGGCCCAGTATAGCTGGGATTAATAATTCAACTTTAAGGACCCCAGAACGAGAAGAACAAGTGGTCCACAGGGGGCAACTTCTTATGAAACAGGACTTTGGAAAAGGTGATCTTTTATGTCTGTCAGCCATTCTTTTCCCTCCAGCTTGACACATAGGCCGTGTCACCAGTCACAAGCATTTATGGCTGCCTTAGTAAATGAGCATGGGATAGAGCCAGGGTTCTCCACAGTTGTTTTTATAACATACCACTTCTTGTTTTACCTGTTACCAAAGGTGTTACCAAAAGCTGAACATCCCTTCCAGAGATTACAAAAAGATATATCCAGATGCCCAAGTTAGGATCTTACGAGTATGCATTTTGTCTGTATGGACATGTTTTTTTGATGTCCAGTGGCAAATGCTACTGGCAAAGGCCACAGTAAAAAGTGTTATCAGAAGTAGTTTGTAAGTACAGAGTGCAGAAAGTACAGAGAGTAACAGAGGAAATCATTTTTTATAGGAGAGTCCTTACTAGAAGTTTTGAGGTTTTATTTTTACACCCCCTGCTGTCTACAATGTAGTGGGCAAAGTAAAGTAAGAAACTAGAAAACTTTTGCCTGAATGTTTTCTTATATTTTATCAAGCCCCTAAGGGGGATGTTGGACTCTCTCCATATGGGATTTGGTATGGGAGTGTGTTACTCACTTGCTTATATTTTGTCTCAGCAGCTGAAGTCCTCCATTCGGATCTCACAGAGAATGTTGCTGATCTTTTAAGGTTTTTGACAAACTCATTTATGTGTTTTCTCCCCAATTCCAGATCCTAAAAGTTTGGAAGGATCTAAAACTAAAGCCAGGTGACTTGTGGATTGTTAAGAGACATTTATATATAAGGAAATATTTGGAGACTCAATACAGCATCTATTTCATGTACAGTTTTTGCAAAACTTGAAGGAAAAGTCACCTGGATCCACACCAGACACTGCAAAAATGACTTAATTAACCACTTCAGCCCCGGAAGGATTTACCCCTTTCCTGACCAGAGCACTTTTTACAATTTGGCACTGCGTCGCTTTAACTGCTAATTGCGCGGTCATGCAATGCTGTACCCAAACGAAATTTGCGTCCTTTTCTTCCCACAAATAGAGCTTTCTTTTGATGGTATTTGATCACCTCTGCCGTTTTTATTTTTTGCGCTATAAACGGAAAAAGACCGAAAATTTTGAAAAAAATTATATTTTCTACTTTTTGTTATTAAAAAAATCCAATAAACTCAATTTTAGTCATACATTTAGGCCAAAATGTATTCGGCCACATGTCTTTGGTAAAAAAAATGTCAATAAGCATATATTTATTGGTTTGCGCAAAAGTTATAGCGTCTACAAACTAGGGTACATTTTCTGGAATTTACACAGCTTTTAGTTTATGACTGCCTATGTCATTTCTTGAGGTGCTAAAATGGCAGGGCAGTACAAACCCCCCCAAATGACCCCATTTTGGAAAGTAGACACCCCAAGGAAATTGCTGAGAGGCATGTTGAGCCCATTGAATATATTTTTTTTTGTCCGAAGTGATTGAATAATGACAAAAAAAAAATTTACAAAAAGTTGTCACTAAATGATATATTGCTCACACAGGCCATGGGCCTATGTGGAATTGCACCCCAAAATACATTCAGCTGCTTCTCTTGAGTACGGGGATACCACATGTGTGGGACTTTTTGGGAGCCTAGCCGCGTACGGGGCCCCAAAAACCAAGCACCGCCTTCAGGATTTCTAAGGGCATACATTTTTGATTTCACTCCTCACTACCTATCACAGTTTTGAAGGCCATAAAATGCCAAGATGGCACAAAACCCTACCAAATGACCCCATTTTGGAAAGTAGACACCCCAAGCTATTTGCTGAGAGGCATGTTGAGTCCATGGAATATTTTATTTTTTGACACAAGTTGTGGGAAAGTGACAATGTTTTTTTTTTGCACCAAGTTGTCACTAAATGATATATTGCTCACACAGGCCATGGGCATATGTGGAATTGCACCCCAAAATACATTCTGCTGATTCTCCTGAGTACGGGGATACCACATTTGTGGGACTTTTTGGGAGCCTAGCCACGTACGGGGCCCCGAAAACCCAGCACCGCCTTCAGGATTTCTAAGGGCGTAAAGTTGTGATTTCACTCCTCACTACCTATCACATTTTTGAAGGCCATAAAATGCGCAGATGGCACAAACCCCGGCAAATGACCCCATTTTGGAAAGTAGACACCCCAAGCTATTTGCTGAGAGGCATGTTGAGTCCATGGAATATTTTATATTTTGACACAAGTTGCGGGAAAGTGACAATTTTTTTTTTTTTGCACAAAGTTGTCACTAAATGATATATTGCTCAAACATGCCATGAGCATATGTGGAATTACACCACAAAATACATTCTGCTGCTTCTCCTGAGTACGGGGATACCACATGAGTGGCACTTTTTGGGAGCCTAGCTTCTCACGGGGCCCCGAAATCCAATCACCGCCTTCAGGATTTCTAAGGGCGTAAATTTTTGATTTCACTCCTCCCTACCCATCACAGTTTCGAAGGCCATAAAATGCCAAGATAGCACAAAACCCCCCAAAATGACCCCATTTTGGAAAGTAGACACCCCAAGCTATTTGCTGAGAGGCATGGTGAGTATTTTGCAGCTCTCATTTGTTTTTGAAAATGAAGAAAGACAAGAAAAACATATTTTTTTTTCTTTTTTCAATTTTCAAAAGTTTGTGACAAAAAGTGAGGTCTGCAAAATACTCACTATATCTCTCAGCAAATAGCTTTGGGTGTCTATTTTCCAAAATGGGGTCATTTGGGGGGGTTTGTGCCATCTGGGCACTCCATGGCCTCCGAAACTGTGATAGGCAGTGAAGAGTGAAATCAAAAAGTTATGCCCTTAGAAAGCCTGAAGGCGGTGCTTGGTTTTCGGGGTCCCGTACGCGGCTAGGCTCCCAAAAAGTCTTACACATGTGGTATCCCCGTACTCAGGAGAAGCAACAGAATGTATTTTGGGGTGTAATTTCACATATTCCCATGGCATGTTTGAGCAATATATCATTTAGTGACAATTTTGTGCAAAAAAAAAAAAAATTTGTCTTTTTCCCGCAACTTGTGTCACAATATAAAATATTCAATGGACTCGACATGCCTCTCAGCAAATAGCTTGGGGTGTCTACTTCCAAAATGGGGTCATTTGGGGGGTTTTGAACTGTCCTGGTATTTTATGCACAGCATTTAGAAGCTTATGTCACACATCACCCACTCTTCTAACCATTTGAAGACAAAGCCCTTTCTGACACTTTTTGTTTACATGAAAAAATTATTTTTTTTTGCAAGAAAATTACTTTGAACCCCCAAACATTATATATTTTTTTAAAGCAAATGCCCTACAGATTAAAATGATGGGTGTTTCATTTTTTTTTCACACAGTATTTGCGCAGCGATTTTTCAAACGCATTTTTTGGGGAAAAAACACACTTTTTAAAATTTTGATGCACTAAAACACACTATATTGCCCAAATGTTTGATGAAATAAAAAAGATGATCTTAGGCTGAGTACATGGATACCAAACATGACATGCTTTAAAATTGCGCACAAACGTGCAGTGGCGACAAACTAAATACATTTTTAAAAGCCTTTAAAAGCCCTTACAGGTTACCACTTTAGATTTGCAGAGGAGGTCTACTGCTAAAATTACTCCCCTGGATCTGACCTTTGCGGTGACACCTCACATGCATGGTGCAATTGCTGTTTACATTTGACACCAGACCGACGCTTGTGGTCGCCTTTGTGCGAGAGCAGGGGGGGACAGGGGTGCTTTTTTTTTTTTCTTTATTATTTTTTTGCTTTTTTATCCTACTTTTAAACTGTTCCTTTCATTTTTATTTTTTTAATCATTTTTATTGTTATCTCAGGGAATGTAAATATCCCCCATGATAGCAATAGGTAGTGACAGGTACTCTTTTTTGAAAAAATTGGGGTCTATTAGACCCTAGATCTCTCCTCTGCCCTCAAAGCATCTGACCACACCAAAATCTGTGTGATAAAATGCTTTCCCAATTTCCTAATGGCGCTGTTTACATCCGGCGAAATCTAAGTCATGAAATGCTTGTAGCTTCCGGTTTCTTAGGCCATAGAGATGTTTGGAGCCATTCTGGTCTCTGATCAGCTCTATGGTCAGCTGGCTGAATCACCGGCTGCATTCTCAGGTTCCCTGTTGGGACAGGAGAGCCAGAGAAAAACATGGAAGACGGTGGGGGGGCATTCCCTCCCACTGCTTGTAAAAGCAGTCTAGAGGCTAATTAGCCGCTAGGATTGCTTTTACATGAAAGCCGACCGCTGGCTGAAAAGAATGATACAAGATAATAGCTAAACCTGCAGGCATCATTCTGGTATAACCACTCAAAGTCCAGCAACATACCGGTACGTTGCTGGTCCTTGTGGGCTGAACGAAAAAAAGATATTGAACGGTGGGTATGCCCACCATTAGAATACCTCCCTTCATCCACCCACTTCTAATGATGGGCATACATGCACCGTATATATATGCCGAAGCATGGGGGCATCCTCCCGCAAAAGTTAGGAGCAAATCGTTCCTCCACCCACTGCTGCCCCCACGCTTCGGCATATATGCTGAAATATGTAACTGTGGTGGTGAAATCACCTCCGACAAAAAACGCTGTTGCTGTTAAGATAAATAAATCCGCTCTGCAGCTGAATGGCGTACCTGAAAACAAAAAAGTGGTTAACAATAAAAAAACAAAGTATAAAAAAATTGCATACCTATAAAGCAAACATGAAACATAACAATAAAACATTTCAGTATAGAATGCAGAACAATAGAGAGAGAATAGAGAGAGAACAATAAAACAACAACTATTTTTGTTTTTTTATTTTATATATTTTTTTGTGCTTTTTCTTTTTTTTTACTTTTTTTTGTTTTTTTTTGTTTTTTTTACACTTTTTTTTGTAACTTTAACTTTTTTAACTGGTACCAGGTTTGGGTCTCTCAAAATGCGACAGCATCTTGGGAGACCCTGTGAAAGTGTGTCCTAGTCTGTGCAGTGCTGTACCCTACGCTAATACTCCACTATTGTATGGTAGCGTTCAGAACATTCACCAATGCAAAGACCAGAATTGCCAGGACAGAGGGGAAAATAATACCGGGTGTCACGCCTAAATGCTTACTGCAGACACGACATATTTTTTGGGGGGCTCGTTGGGTAGGGGTACTCGGGAGGGCATAAAGAAAATGCCTCTCATGCAGCCGGCTTACTGCATTTGGTTGGGGATGGTGAGGTGGAGCACCGTCTGGATACAGAAGGGCTCTGACGATCTCTTCCTGGAATTTAAGGAAGGATCCAGTCTGTCCTGAAGCTCTGTATAGCACATGAGCGTTCAGCAAAGCCAATTGAAATAAATAAACAGACACTATTTTGTACCAGCGTCTGGCCTTACGGGCAATTAGGTACGGCGCCAACAACTGGTCATTGAGGTCCACCCCTCCCATATTAAGGTTATATTCGTGGACACAGAGGGGTTTCTCCACAACACCAGTCGCAGTAGGAATTTGTACCGCCATGTCTGCATGAAGGGAAGTAAGAACAAAAACATTCTTATTGTCCCTCCACTTCATAGCGAGCAAGTTATTACACTGCAAGCAGGCTCTCTCCCCCAGCCTAAGACGGGAATCTACAAGCCGCTGGGGAAAGCCCTGGCGATTAGGTTGCACGGTGCCACATGCTCCAATCTGATGATCAAAAAGGTGGCTAAAAAGTGGCACGCTCGTGTAATAATTGTCCACGTACAAGTGGTACTCCTTTCCGAATAAAGGTGACACCAAGTCCCACACTATCTTGCCAGCGCTTCCTATGTAGTCAGGGTAGTTTGTCGGCTCTACGTGACTATCTTTGCCCTCGTAAACCATAAAACTACATGTATAGCCTGTGGTCCTGTCACAGAGCTTATACATCTTGACCCCGTATCTGGCACGCTTGCTGGGAAGGTACTGTTTGAATGACAAGCAGCCAGAAAATTTAATCAGGGACTCATCAACGCAGACAACTTGATGGGGAGTAAACAAGTCTGCAAAACGTTGGTTGAAGTGGTTTACGAGGGGCCGAATTTTGTAGAGCTGATCGTATCCAGGGTCTCCACGAGGACGACAGAGTTCATTGTCGTTGAAGTGCAAGAACCGCAAAATCTGCTCGTATCGTGCCCTGGCCATGGAAGCAGAGAACAAGGGCGAATGGTAAATTGGGTCAGTGGACCAATATGACCGCAACTCACTCTTTTTATTCAAGCCCATGAGGAGAAGAGGGAAAGGCCCAGAAAGATCTTAAATTCGGAAACCGTAATTGGTTTCCAATCTCTGGCAAGGGAGGACTGGGGATTAGCGGCGATGTGTTGACCAGTGTACAAATTGCTTTGGTCCACAATAGATCTATAGAGATCTTCGGTGAAAACAGTAAATAAAAATCCAGTGGCGTAAAGTCAACTGTTTCCACCTGAATTCCGGGTTGGCCAGTGAATGGGGGAAGTACGGGTGCTGCAGAAGTGGTGGGTACCCAATTCGGATTGGCGAATGCAGCAGGAAGGGCACTATGGGCACGACGGGCCTGTGTTCGTCTTCTTGGTGGCAGCGGGACACTACTAGTGCTTGCCACCTCGCCAGCTTGAACTGCACTTATGGGACTCGCCACGTCACCACGTGATACTGCAGTGCTGGATGTACGACCAGGGTGTACTAGGCCACTAGTGCTTGCCAGTTCACCAGAAGGAATAGCGGCACTAGTACTTCTCTGCTCCATACGAGAGCCCTGCGGTTCTTGCACTTCAAGGACAGAAGAAGTCGGGGTCTGGTACGCCTGACCTCAGCAGGGACCACAACTCCGTCATCAGAGCTATCTGTCATGGAGCTGCTGTCCTCTACAGGATTGTATTCTGAGCCTGAATCTGACAGATGAGTGACTTCCTCTTCACTATCTGTCATGCTCAGAAACGTGTAGGCCTCTTCGATTTGCCATTTTGGGCTCTAAATTTAGGGGTACACTAGTGAAACTCACAGGCAAAAAAGCTCCTAACTGTTAGCGACTGATTCAAAACACTACCAAAAAACTGTTAGCGATCGCAGGGATCAGGCCTGACTCTGCGAACGCTGCAGTTATGTGTGCTTAGTGTTTTGTAAGTGACAGTTATCGATCGATACTGCACTTGGGTGGGCTTGGCTGGGCTGGGCCGAGGAGCAAAACGCAGGTGCTAGCAGGTATCTGGGCTGATCCCGCTAACACTGCGTTTTTGGGAACCCTAAACTGCTGGGGAGTATAGATCTGATCGGATCAGATATCGATCCGTTCAGATACTATAGCACTAAGGGAGGTGTATGCTGCGTGCGTGGGTTTTAGCGGTACTGGCGCTAACCTGACGCTGCCTGGGGCGACGCAGACCTTATCTGACCCTAAAAACGTAACTTATATCACCGCCGGGCAATAAACGGCGGGTGCCCTAAAACTATAATAAACTATAATAAACTATAATAAACTATAAAAAAATAAACTAACTAACCAGCGTCACCCGTAACACTTATACGGTGATCGCTGGTGAAAGGGTTAACTAGGGGGCAATCAGGGGGTTAAAACCTTTAGCAGGTAGTATATGGGGGTCCCTGTCGCTATAAAACACTGACAGCGAACCTATATACTTACCTCCCTAACTAGCGTCACCTGTGTCACTAATACAGCGATCAGAAAAATTATCGCTTAGCGACACTGGTGACGGGGGGTGATCACGGGGTTAACCTTTATTAGGGGGGGTTAGGGGGGTACCCAGGACCTAAAGGGGGGTACCCTAGACCTAAAGGGGGCTAACCTAACTGCCCTAACACTTATAACTGTCACAAACTGACACCAATGCAAAACAAAAAAAATTGCTATTGGTGTCAGTGTGACAGGGGGTACAGGGGGGTGATCGGGGGGTGATTGGGGGGTGAAGGGGGGGTGAAAAGTGTGCCTGCGTGTTCTACTGAACATGTAGTGTTGGTGCAACTTACTTGGATGTCTTCTCTCCTCTGCACCGGATCGAAAAGACCAGCTCGAGGAGGGATGACATCACTTTCTCTCCCTCTGTTTACATTACAGAGGGAGAGGAAGCATTTCATTCGCTGGGAGCGATCGGGAGGGGGTGGCCATCAATGGATGGCCTCCCCCTCACCTCTCATCGCCCGAGAACAAGAGCCGATCGCCTATGGCACCGGGGGGGGTCCGGTCGGACCCCCCACCCGCGGGAAGGCAATCACGTACCAGGTACGTGATTTTGCCTGCCGTGCCATTCTGTTGACGTATATCGTCGTTAGGCGGTCGGCAAGTGGTTAAAGAAATCTCTGTGTTTAATTTGTTTCCCTCTTGTGATCACAGTCTAGGGTACTTTTTGATTAAATTACTTTAATTGTAAGGTATATATATATTTGAAAAGTAGTTTAGCCATGTTGAAGTCATATTTTGTCTTTTGTACAATTTCCATTTTATGTAGAATTGTCTGTGTTTACATATGCTGATAAGTCAGCATGCTCACAATTAAGCTAGAAGGCCATTCTGGCCACAGGAGTGTACAGGCAGTACTCTGTAAACATGTCTTATCAATCATTTGTTTTTCACAATGAAAAGTCATTTGGTAATGGAAAAGTTGCTCAGCTATTATTTTCTCCACAATGGAGTTTTTTTTGCCTCTTTGGCCAGGATTACCTCCACCTAAGTGTGTGGAGGTTCCAGGTTAAAGGTGATAGCAGGTATGGTTAGTGATTAAAATATTGATCAAAAGAGGGGAGACTGTAATGGAAATTTGTAAGTTCTGTATATAATTCTATTCTATTTTGTATGTATTGCACACTGCCCTCACTGTGCACACAGCACTAATAATGTTTTCAGTACATGTTTACATTCTTTTGAGTCCTGATTAGAATTAGCCTGCCTATGTAACGCCCCTTGTTACCATAAATGTACAATTGTAATATTAATGTGATACCTACGTAATCATGTGTATAAAAACCTTCAATTGCGTCATAATAAAGCAGAACAGTTATTTGGAAAGATGCTGAGCGTATCTTTTGTGTCTGTTCCCTACTGCAGATTATTAATCTGGAACCACTAATCAATATGAGGATAGGAGTTGCCTATCATCAATTTAACTAAGTCAACTAAAAAATAGTTTTCACTATACATACACTTTAAAATGTGTTTTAAATAGGAAGAATTCTGACTATACTATATATTCTTACCATTGTTCTGAGGGAACCCTTGCATTCCTCCCTATATTGCTAGGGGTTCCTTAAGCAATGAGTAGTTGTGGATTGATCTGCCACTCATACTGACCATAAATGGAACTTTTGCACTTTTATTTTACTGAAATCTACTTTAAAGAGCCACTTCACCACTGGCCACCAGTATAAGGTGGTACTTCACCACTGACTGCCAATGTAAAAGGGGCACTGCACTGACCATCAATGTAAAGGGACACTGCATTGAGCGCCCATTAAAGTATGTACTACACTGATCACTTATATTAGCTGACTCTTCACTGAACACTAAAGTAAGTGGGCATTTCTCCATTAGCGTAGGAGACAATAAGATTTTTATAGTTTGAAATTTCTTTTTTTTATGACCAGGGCATAATACAAAGATCATCTCATGGTTGGACTGGGTAAAGGCAACAGAGATTCTGTTTCTTGGAGTAATCGAGTGGCAGCATCCATGGTGCTTAGGAGAGCCCTACACTCTCCCTACATCCAGGCCCTTGTTGTTGTTAGGCCTCTTGTTTAGGGACAATCCCCTCTGTCATGACTTGAATACTGCTCACTTACACCAAGGCTCGCTTACACCAAGAAGCAGGAACGCTGCTGTATAATAGTAAAATGTGATAAACTAGTGATCTGTTAATAGAAAACACATTTAAAAAAAATCTTTTGTGTTGTTCCATTGCCAACAATGAAAATTCTTAGAATAACCCCATGGAATAGCCCATTTTTTCATGGGATGTATAGCCACTTTTTATTTTTAATGAAATACAGACTGTTAAGAATTATTTTTAAAATTTTGTTTGGCTTCTTTGTCTGGTCACTCCTGCTACTAGCATAAACAAATACCGCCAAACCAGTTTGTAGCCTCTAACTACAGTGCAATAATATTAGCTGTAGGTTACAATTTGCAATGCACAATTATTAGCCTGTGTGCAATACAAATTGTTTTGTTTTGTCTGGTATTATTCAGTGGATTCCCTTGCAATCTCCATAAAGGCCAATATTGGTAGCTTCTTATTTGAAATGACAGTGTTTTTCTGGTATGTGTAATTATCTTCAATACCCATAAATTCATAATCCATAAACTCCAAAGGAAACGCAAAACAGGTCAAGCTTCTTCTCACAATGTTACTCTCAAAATACACTAATCAGCATTAATTCATGAGATGCCCTCCAAACATAAAGACACAAGCAGAAAATTATGTAAAAGTATTTCATCAAGCAAGTAATGAATGCAACTGAACTTCCAAGGACACTGCATGTATTTGCTCATCAGCTGGAAAACATGAGAGGTTTAGGAAAAGATAAAAGAAATAGCAAAACAAAGTAACACAGAAATAGGATATGTGTCAATCACAAAGTAAAAATACAAAGCAAATAAGAATGGAAAGAATCCAAATAAGGCAACATTGTTATCTAGGGAAGTACATACCATATGATAGATGAGACATTACACTACAAAAGCATTGAGCTTGTTTTTCTTTTTCATAAATTCTTTATTTAGACAAGGCATAAGGTGATACAGAGACCTCAACATCATTGTACATACTGTAGTTCACCTCCACAAGCTAGACCAGGTGCACAAACATCGCAATAGTGCAGGTGATATAAACATATACTCGCCGACTAGACAACGGTTCACACCAAATTATTCAGGTTGAAAAGAGAAGTACAGTATGAGTATGACCCTAGGGCCAAACAGCAAAGAAAAGCCAGATAAGAAAAGGATGAAGAAAAGTATAAAGAAGGGGGAGAGAGGGGAGAACAAAAAAAAGGGGTAGGAGAAGGGGGGAGGGGACCACCTTCCAGTCCCTCCATCAATGTCCGGGGAGCCATCTCATGTGTCTCTACTCCCAAGGGAGTTAGATCATCAGCTCCGCATGCTCCTCCGAATAAACAAACTTCTGCCAATAAAACCATTTCTTGAGGAACTTCTCTCTGAGGCCCCTATCCGTGGCCACCAAGTCCTCCATTTCATTGATTTTGACTACTCTTTTCAACCAGACGGCCACCGCCGGCGGCTGTGTCTGATTCAAAAACAAAGGGATGCAACTTTTGCAGGAGCAGGAAAGGTAGGATGGATCTCCTATAGATCTTGCTTGGAATCTCATGGTGGTGTAAGAGGAAGAAAGCGTGTGTCCAAGGCAACTCCCGATCAGTAAACTCCTGGACAATGAGGTGAACCTCAGTCCAATAGGGGAGCAGAAAATGGCAGGACCATAAGACGTGGAGGAGAGAACCTGGTTCTTCCCCACATCCCCAGCTCAAATCAGAGCTCTGAGGGAACATCTTATGAATCCTCACTTGTGTATAGCACCACTGGGTCAGCACCTTAAACCCTGCCTCCTGGTGATTAGCACACACAGAGGTTTTACATGAGAAGAGAAGAAGTCTCTCCACTTGCCGCTCAGTGAATTAAAGTCCCAATTCTTGCTGCCACTTGGAAATATAGGAGGGTCTGAACTGGGAGGCAATATGAGCAATTGATAAGTCAAAGAAACTGTATGGTGCACGGGGGACAGTTCCAGGCATAATTGCTCGAAGGTAGTCAGGGCGTTGGGGGGGGGTTGCGACCCTATGAAGTGAGCTAGCTGGAGTTTTTGCCAAAAGGATAGACTCGCCAAGGACGGGTTATCCATAATGTTTTTCCTGGATTTAAATGGGTTTTTTCCTTCAAAATGTAATTTTGCTGTCAGACTGTTCTAAACACAGGAAACATGCGCCCCTTTACAGGCATACTATAGACACCCCCCAGCTACGAAATTTAAAGGGATATTACACATTTATTGTTTGACTTTAAGCATTATTAAAATCACTGCTCCTGAAAAAACGGCCGTTTTTAAAACTTTTTTTTGCATTGATCCATGTCCCCTGGGGCAGGACCCAGGTCCCCAAACACTTTTTATGACAATAACTTGCATATAAGCCTTTAAAATTAGCACTTTTGATTTCTCACATAGACTTTTAAAGGGTGTTCCGCGGCATTCGAATTTTCCGCGAACACCCCAAATTGTTCGCTGTTCGGCGAACTTGCGAACAGCCAATGCTCGAGTCGAACATGAGTTCGACTCGAACTCAAAGCTCATCCCTAGACGACACTAAGGACGACATGATCTGCAGCCACCTCCACCCAGCCACGTACAAGTTCATGGGTTTCTGGGGACTGAAAATGATCCCTTGGAGACTGCTGCTGATGCTGAGTGCTAGGCTCCTTCTCCATGCTGACACAATCCTCATCCTCCTCCTCTTCCTGTGTGATAGGCGGGCCCGCAGGAATACTGTCTGGATAAAGGGGGCCGTGAAAGGTAAGGAAGTCCTCCTCTTCCTCCCTCTGTTCTGCCTCAAGTGCCCTGTCCATTATTCCACGCAGAATGTGCTCCAACAGGAAGACAAGAGGGACAGTATCACTGATACATGCACTGTCACTGCTCACCATCCTCATGGCCTCCTCAAATTGTGACAGGACAGTGCATACATCCTTGATCATTAGCCACTGGTGTGGAAAAAAAGCCAAGCTCCCCTGACCCTGTCCTGGTGCTATACTCGCACAGGTACTCATTGATGGCCCTCTGCTGCATGTGCAGCCGCTGCAGCATTGCCAAAATTGAGTTCCACCTGATGGGCATGTCACAGATGAGGCGGTTCTTGGGCAGGTTGCATTCCTTTTGAAGGTCAGCCAGCCGAGCACTTGCATTATACGACCAGCGGAAATGCTCACAGACTTTCCTGGCCTGCCTCAGGAGATCCTGTAAGCCCGGGTAACTGCACAAGAACTGCTGCACCACCAAGTTAAGGACTTGAGCCAAACAGGGAACATGGGTCAAGTGTCCCTGTCAGAGGGCGGAGAGGAGGTTGGTGCCATTGTCACAAGCCACCATTCCTGGCTGAAGCTGGCGTGGCATCAACCACCTCTGAACCTGCCCCTGCAGAGCTGCCAGAATCTCTGCCCCAGTGTGGCTCCTGTCCCCTAAGCATCTTTTTGTCTGAGTGCTTGCGTAGCCCCTAGAACGCCTACGGAGAACCACGGGTTCCGAGGACAAATCTGCACAGGACGAGGTCATAGATGAAGAATAAGAGGAGGGGGTGGAGAAGAGAGGTGTGGCAGAATCACCACTACCAGCATTTTGGAGGCGTGGTGGTGGAACAAGCTCCAACATTACTGCACCCTGACCTGCATCCTTCCCAGCTGCCAGCAGAGTTACCCAGTACGCCGTGAAAGAAAGATAACGTCCCTGTCCATGCTTGCTGGACCATGAGTCAGCGGTAATATGCACCTTACCACTGACCGCCCTGTCCAACGAGGCCAAGACATTGCCTTCCACATGCCGGTAGAGAGCCGGAATGGCCTCAAGAGAAAAAAAATGGCATTTGGGAACCTGCCACTGAGGTACCACACATTCCACAAATTCTTGAAAGGGGGCAGAGTCTACCAGCTCAATAGGCAGCAGTTGGAGTGCTAGCAATTTAGCCAAACTAGCATTCAGCCACTGAGCATTTCGATGGCTGGGACCAAATTTCTTTCGACGGTTTAGCAACTGGGGTAGGGAAATTTTCCTGCTACAATAGGATTTATGTGTACCGCTAGCAGATTGCCCGCAAGTGCTTGGGACACCTAATTCTACACCTTCATTCCTCTCAGTGCAGGTCTCTGAGAGGACTGAAGGTATAGTGGGGTTGGAGATCCCAGCTGATGAGGAGCAAGGAGAGGTCCGCCTTGTTCTTTAGTGTGGGTCTTTTAAGTACTGTTGCCAACGGACTGCATGGGTGCCCAAGCAGCTGCTGTTTTGGCCACGCTTGATACGCTTCAGACATATGTTGCAAACAGCAACGGTGCGATCTGCTGCACACGTCTAAAAAATGGCCCACACCAAAGAACTTTTGAAAAAACGCGCAGAGTCAGCAGCGCCCTGCACATGCGGAGCTCTGCAGTGTGATGCAGTCAGTTGGCTGTGCTTAGGCTGGCCCCTGGAGGGCATCCTGCCTCATTGGAGATGTGCCTCCTCCTCTTCCTCTCTTCTATCAGGCACCCACGTAGAGTCAGTGACCTCATCATTCCCTCCCTCCTCGCCACTGGAGCAAACCTGGCAGTATGCTGCAGCTGGGGGAACATTACTGCCAATTTCTTGTCCTTCTTGGGCACTCCCTCTCTCTGGGCTCACGTTACTGCCTTCATCCTCAACCTGGGTACCATCATTGGAGCCTTCAAAACGCTGCACATCCTCCTGCAGCATGTACCCAACACTGTTGTCAAACAGCTCAGGGGACTCCTCAGGACATGATGGTGGGGCTAGGGAAGGAGTGACTAATGCCATTGAGCCAATGGAATAGGCCGCTTTTGCAGCTGCATTGGCAGCCAAATTTCTCTTAGCCTGGGAGACTCTACCACTCTACCAACTCTTCTGCATGTTGTGGCTCAACACGGCCAGCTGTCGAAAAAAAGGACAAGCGTGCCCCACGGCCACGTGCTGAGGATGCACTGTGTCCACAACCAGCACTGTTGGCTGTAGACACAGAGCCTGCTTGCCCTCTTTTAGTGGCCTGTGAGCGTCTGCCTTTCCTTGGTGGCCTTCCAGACATGCTGTAAAATTGGATTAGCAAAACACAGCCTGAAGTTTACTAGAAAAATTACACCAGGAATGGCCTGCAGTCAGGTATAGGCTTGGCTAGACTAGAATGCAGTGGATATATATGTAGGAGACTGTATATATATCTTTATCCACTGCAGATCACTGAATCACCTGCCTGCCTACTTGAAAGTGTCATTGAAAACATACACCAGGAATGGCCTGTAGTCAGGTATAGGCTTGGCTAGACTAGAATGCAGTGGATATATATGTAGGAGACTGTATATATAACTTTATGCACTGCAGATCACTGAATCACCTGCCTGGCCTGCCTGCCTAAAGGTCTTTGAATACGTAGACCAGGAATGGCCTATAGTCAGGTATAGGCTTGGCTAGACTAGAATGCAGTGGATATATGTAGGAGACTGTATATATATTTAATGCACTGCAGATCACTGAATCACTTGCCTGCCTGCCTGCCTGAAAGTGTATTTGAAAACATACACCAGCAATGACCTGCAGTCAGATATAGGCTTGGCTAGACTAAAATACGGTGGATATATATATATGTTGAAGACTAGCCTGCCTGAAAGTGTATTTGAAAACGTACACCAGCAATGACCTGCAGTCAGATATAGGCTTTGCTAGACTAGAATGCAGCAGATATATATATGTTGGAGACTGTATATAAATTTAATGCACTGCAGATCACTGAATCACTTGCCTGCCGGCCTGAAAGTGTATTTGAAAACGTACACCAGCAATGGCCTGCAGTCATATATAGGCTTGGCTAGACTGGAATGCAGTGGATATATATATGTTGGAGACTGTGTATATATATTTAATGCACTGCAGATCACTGATTCACTTGCCTGCCTGAAAGTGTATTTGAAAACGTACACCAGCAATGGCCTGCAGTCAGATATAGGTTTGGCTAGACTAGAATGCAGTGGGTATATATGTAGGAGACAGTATATATATGTTATGCACTGCATACGTACACCAGGAATGGTCTGCAGTCAGATCTAGCTAGACAGGATACAGTGTATATGTATATATATATATATATATATATATACAAAGCCGGGATGTATATATATACTAAATACACTGCAGCTAGCTGAATCAACTGCCTGCCTGAAGTATATAAGAAACAGTACACCAGGAATGGTCTGCAGTGAGATCTAGCTAAACTGGATACAGTGGATATATATATATATATATATATATATATATATATATATATATATATATTTACCAGTCTGACTGTATATATATGTATACTAAATACACTAAGTACACTGCAGCTAACTGAATCAACTGCCTACCTGAAGTAGATTAGAAGAAACAGTACACCAGGAACGGACTGCAGTGAGATCTAGCTAAACTGGATACAGTCAGTGGATATATATATATATATATATATATATATATATATATATATATATACCCAGGGCTTTTTTTCAGGGGGGACTTGGTGGAACTCAGTTCCACCACCTCTGGCTCAGACCCTTTGGTGCCTGCTCACCACAATCACTTGTAAACACAGAAGTCTGGTTTCTGTGTTTACAAGTGACAGCTCTGCACTCTGTATGTAATGCAATCCTGGTATTTAATGCCCCTTTAAGACCCTCCTACTGTTTTCGTGAAATTTGACTTAACACACCCACTATTTGTTTTAAATAAAATATACCCACTATTTGATGTGATTTGGAGGGTGTGTGTAGGGGAAGGGGTTTTGTGGGGCCGTGGTTAAGTTCCAGCACCTATTGTTTGAGAAAAAAAGCCCTGTATATACCAGTCTGACTGTATATATATATATATTAAATACACTGCAGCTAACTAAATCACCTGCCTGCCTGAAGTAGATTAAAAACAGTACACCAGGAATGGACTGCCTGCTCAATCGAATGCCAGCAACACACTACACAGGGTCAATGTGCAGGCGGCCTTATATAGTGTGGGGCGTGGACTTAACCCCCTGAGCCATAATTGGCCAAAGGCACCCTGCCTTTGGCCAATTATGGCTCTCTTTGCTGACAGCGCTGTGATTGGCCAAAGCATGCGGGTCATAGTGCATGCTTGGCTAATCATCAGCCAGCAATGCACTGCGATGTCGCAGTGCATTATGGAGAGTGACGCACTTTTCGAATTTGGCGCAAACGCCCCATAATGGTCGATCTTCGTCGAACGATCAAACAGCCGATTTTCGAGTCGATCTCATGTTCGACTCGAACAGAAAGCTCATCCCTAGTCATGAGATGGCTGTGAAAGGGAAGACATGCAGCCAATCAACATTTTTAGTTCATAAGCAATTGACAATAAACAGCAGTTCTTCTTTATAAGCTTCATAATTATTTTAAACCTTCGAAGTTGGTTTAACCAAGCATTTACCTTGTCTGCTTACTTCCAAATCTAGAAAGAATTCTGGTTCTTGTTGTGTTTCAGTTTCCACACAAAGTGTAATTTCTCTGTGTGACATGGTGTTAACAATGAAAGAGGTAACTGGCAGTCCTGCTCTAAATAGTGTCTAAAACTTATGGTTAAATACTAGGCATACAAACACAAAATATTTAGAGGGTTTTTGTTCTTTGAGAATATATTACACTGTAATATTGAATTCCTTATGAGAAAATGGCTGGTGAGGGTCCTGTTCAAAATGGGGCCAAGTACCAGCAATTTAACCACTTCAGCTCCAGAAGGTTTAACCCCCTTCATGACTAGGCCATTTTTTACGATATGGCACTGCCTTACTTTAACCAGTTGCCGACCGCCTAACGCAGATATACTGCGGCAGAATGGCACAGGCAGGCAAAATCACGTACCTGGTACGTGATCTGACTCCCGCGGGCGGGGGGTCCGATTGGACCCCCCCGGTGCCCAAGGTGGTCGGCTTCTGTCTGGGAGCGATCAGAGGTGAGGGGGAGACCATCCATTCGTGCCCCCCCCCTCGCGATCGCTCCCAGCCAGTGAGATTCTTCCTCTGCTGCTGTATAGTAAACAGCAGCACAGGAAATGATGAAATCTCTCCTCGGTTCGGTATTTTCTGTTCCGGCGCCGAGGAGAGAAGACATCTGAGTGAGTTGCACAACACAACACACACAGTAGAACACGCCAGGCATACTGTGCACCCCCATCACCCCCTGATCACCCCCCAATCACCCCCCCCGTCACACTGACACCAAGCAGGTTTTTTTTTCTGATTATTGCATTGGTGTCAGTTTGTGACAGTTAGTGTGGTAGGGCAGTTAGTGTTAGCCCCCTTTAGGTCTAGGGTACCCCCCTAACCCCCCCTAATAAAGTTTTAACCCCTTGATCACCCCCCCTTTGTCAGTGTCACTAAGCGATCGTTTATCTGATCACTGTATTAGTGTCACTAGTGACGCAAGTTAGGGAGGTAAATATATAGGTTCGCCGTCAGCGTTTTATAGCGTCAGGGACCCACATATACTACCTAATAACTGTTTTAACCCCTTGGTTGCCCCCTAGTTAACCCTTTCACCAGTGATCACCGTATAACTGTTACGGGTGACGCTGGTTAGGCACTCGCCGTTTATTACCGAATAAAGATTTAGCCCCCTAATCGCCCGGCGGTGATAAAGGTTAGGTTTTAGGGTCAGATAGGGTCTGCGTCGCCCCAGGCAGCGTCAGGTTAGTGCCAGTAGCGCTAACACCCACGCACGCAGCATACAATTACCTTAGTGGTATAGTATCTGAACGGATCAATATCTGATCCGATCAGATCTATACTAGCATCCCCAGCAGTTTAGGGTTCCCAAAAACGCAGTGTTAGCAGGATCAGCCCAGATACCTGCTAGCACCTGCGTTTTGCCCCTCCGCCCGGCCCAGCCTAGCCGACCCAAGTGCAGTATCGATCGATCACTGTCACTTACAAAACACTAAACACACATAACTGCAGCGTTCGCAGAGTCAGGCCTGATCCCTGCGATCGCTAACAGTTTTTTTTTTAGCGTTTTGGTGAACTAGCAAGCACCAGCCCCAGGCAGCATCAGGTTGGTGCCAGTAGTGCTAACACCCACGCACGCACCGTACACCTCCCTTAGTGGCATAGTATCTGAACGGATCAATATCTGATCCGATCAGATCTATACTAGCGTCCCCAGCAGTTTAGGGTTCCCAAAAACGGAGTGTTAGCGGGATCAGCCCAGATACCTGCTAGCACCTGCATTTTGCCCCTCTGCCCAGCCCAGCCCACCCAAGTGCAGTATCGATCGATCACTGTCACTTGCAAAACACTAAACACACATAACTGCAGCGTTCGCAGAGTCAGGCGTGATCCCTGCGATCGCTAACAGTTTTTTTTGGTAGCGTTTTGGTGAACTGGCAAGCACCAGCCCCAGGCAGCGTCAGGTTAGTGCCAGTAGCGCTAACACCCACGCACGCACCGTACACCTCCCTTAGTGGCATAGTGTCTGAACGGATCAATATCTGATCCAATCAGATCTATACTAGCATCCCCAGCAGTTTAGGGTTCCCAAAAACGCAGTGTTAGCGGGATCAGCCCAGATACCTGATAGCACCTGCGTTTTGCCCCTCTGCCCGGCCCAGCCCAGCCCACCCAAGTGCAGTATTGATCGATCACTGTCACTTACAAAACACTAAACACACATAACTGCAGCGTTCGCAGAGTCAGGCGTGATCCCTGCGATTGCTAACAGTTTTTTTGGTAGCGTTTTGGTGAACTGGCAAGCACCAGCCATAGGCAGCGTCAGGTTAGTGCCAGTGGCGCTAACACCCACACACGCACTGTACACCTCCCTTAGTGGCATAGTATCTGAACGGATCAATATCTGATCCGATCATATCTATACTAGCTTCCCAGGCAGTTTAGGGTTCCCATAAACGCAGTGTTAGCGGGATCAGCCCAGATACCTGCTAGCACCTGCGTTTTGCCCCTCCGCCCAGCCCAGCTCACCCAAGTGCAGTATCGATCGATCACTGCCATTTACAAAACACTAAATGCCTAACTGCAGCGTTCGCAGAGTCAGGCCTGATCCCTGCGATCGCTAACAGTTTTTTGGTAGCATTTTGGTGAACTGGCAAGCACTAGCGGCCTAGTACACCCCAGTCGTCATCAAACCAGCACTGCAGTAACACTTGGTGACGTGGCGAGTCCCATAAGTGCAGTTCAAGCTGGTGAGGTGGCAAGCACAAGTAGTGTCCCGCTGCCACCAAGAAGAAGACAAACACAGGCCCGTCGTGCCGATAATGCCCTTCCTGCTGCATTCGCCAATCCTAATAATTGGGAACCCACCAATTTTGCAGCACCCGTACTTCCCCCATTCACATCCCCAACCAAATACAGTCGGCTGCATGAGAGGCATTTTCTTTATGTCCTCCCGAGTACCCCTACCCGAACCCCCCCAAAAAAGATGTCGTGTCTGCAGCAAGCGCGGATATAGGCGTTACACCCGCTATTATTTTCCCTCCTGTCCTGACAATCCTGGTCTTTGCATTGGTGAATGTTTTGAACGCTACCATTCACTAGTTGAGTATTAGCGTAGGGTACAGCATTGCACAGACTAGGCACACTTTCACAGGGTCTCCCAAGATGCCATCACATTTTGAGAGACCCGAACCTGGAACCGGTTACAGTTATAAAAGTTACAGTTACAAAAAAAAGTATAAAAAAAAAAAAACACAAAAAAATATATAAAATAAAAAAAAATAGTTGTTGTTTTATTGTTCTTTCTCTCTCTATTCTCTCTCTATTGTTCTGCTCTTTTTTACTGTATTCTATTGTATATATATTCTATATGTTTTATTGTTATTATGTTTTACCATGTTTGCTTTTCAGGTATGCAATTTTTTCTACTTTACTGTTTACTGTGTTTTATTGTTAACCATTTTGTTGTCTTCAGGTACGCCATTTACGACTTTAAGTGGTTATACCAGAATGATACCTGCAGGTTTAGGTATCATCTTGGTATCATTCTTTTCAGCCAGCGGTCGGCTTTCATGTAAAAGAAATCCTAGTGGCTAATTAGCCTCTAGACTGCTTTTACAAGCAGTGGGAGGGAATGCCCCCCCCCCACCGTCTTCCGTGTCTTTCTCTGGCTCTCCTGTCTCAACAGGGAACCTGAGAATGCAGCCAGTGATTCAGCCAGCTGAATCTCTATGTCCTAAGAAACCGGAAGCTACAAGCATTTCATAACTTAGATTTCGCCGGATGTAAACAGTGCCATTGGGAAATTGGGAAAGCATTTTATCACACCGATCTTGATGTGGTCAGATGCTTTGAAGGCAGAGGAGAGATCTAGGGTCTAATAGACCCCAATTTTTTCAAAAAAGAGTACCTGTCACTACCTATTGCTATCATAGGGGATATTTACATTCCCTGCGATAACAATAAAAATGATTAAAGAAAAAAAATGAAAGGAACAGTTTAAAAATAATATAAAAAAGCAAAAAAAAAAAAAAAAGCACCCCTGTCCTCCCCACTCTCGTGCTAAGGCGAACGCAAGCGTCAGTCTGGTGTCAAATGTAAACAGCAATTGCACCATGCATGTGAGGTATTACCACGAAGTTCAGATCGAGGGCAGTGATTTTAGCAGTAGACCTCCTCTGTAAATCTAAAGTGGTAACCTGTAAAGGCTTTTAAAGGCTTTTAAAAATGTATTTCATTTGTCGCCACTGCACGTTTGTGCGCAATTTTAAAGCATGTCATGTTTGGTATCCAGGTACTCGGCCTATGATCATATTTTTTATTTCAACAAACTTTTGGGCAATATAGTGTGTTTTAGTGCATTAAAATTTTAAAAAGTGTGTTTTTTCCCAAAAAAATGAGTTTGAAAAATAGCTACGCAAATACTGTGTGAAAAAAAAAATGAAACACCCACCATTTTAATCTGTAGGGCATTTGCTTTTAAAAATATATAATGTTTGGGGGTTCAAAGTAATTTTCTTGCAAAAAAAATAAAAAATTTCATGTAAACAAAGTGTCAGAAAGGGCTTTGTCTTCAAGTAGTTAGAAGAGTGGGTGATGTGTCACATAAGCTTCTAAATGTTGTGCATAAAATGCCAGGACAGTTCAAACCCCCCCCAAATGACCCTATTTTGGAAAGTAGACACCCCAAGCTATTTGCTGAGAGGTATAGTGAGTATTTTGCAGACCTCCCTTTTTGTCACAAAGTTTTGAAAATAAAGAAAAAAAAAATTTCTTGTCTTTCTTCATTTTCAAAAACAAATGAGAGCTGCAAAATACTCACCATGCCTCTCAGCAAATAGCTTGGGGTGTCTGCTTTCCAAAATGGGGTCATTGGGGGGGGGGGGGTTGTGTCACCTGGGCATTCCATGGCCTCCAAAACTGTGATAGGCAGTGAAGAGTGAAATCAAAAATTTACGCCCTTAGAAATCCTGAAGGCGGTGATTGGTTTTCGGGGCCCCGTACGCGGCTAGGCTCCCAAAAAGTCCCACACATGTGGTATCCCCATACTCAGGAGAAGCAGCTAAATGTATTTTGGGGTGCAATTCCACATATGCCCATGGCCTGTGTGAGCAATATATCATTTAGTGACAACTTTGTGCAAAAAAAAAAAAATTGTCACTTACCCACAACTTGTGTCAAAATATAAAATATTCCTTGGGCTCAACATGCCTCTCAGCAAATATCTTGGGGTGTCTACTTTCGCATTTTATGGCCTTCAAAACTGTGATAGGTAGTGAGGAGTGAAATAAAAAATTTACGCCCTTAGAAATCCTAAAGGCAGTGATTGGTTTTCGGGGGCCCCGTACGCGGCTAGGCTCCCAAAAAGTCACACACATGTAGTATCTCTGTACTCAGGAGAAGCAGCTGAGTGTATTTTGGGGTGCAATTCCACATATGCCCATGGCCTGTGTAAGCAATATATCATTTAGTGACAAATTTTTGTAATTTTTTTTTTATGTCATTATTCAATCACTTGGGACAAAAAAAATGAATATTCAATGGGCTCAACATGCCTCTCAGCAATTTACTTGGGGTGTCTACTTTCCAAAATGGGTTCATTTGTGGGGGTTTGTACTGCCCTGCCATTTTAGTACCTCAAGAAATGACATAGGCAGTCATAAACTAAAAGCTGTGTAAATTCCAGAAAATGTACCCTAGTTTGTAGACGCTATAACTTTTGCGCAAACCAATAAATATACGCTTATTGACATTTTTTTTACCAAAGACATGTGGCAGAATAAATTTTGGCCTAAATGTATGACTAAAATTGAGTTTATTGGATTTTTTTTATAACAAAAAGTAGAAAATATCTTTTTTTTTTCAAAATTTTCGGTCTTTTTCCATTTATAGCGCAAAAAATAAAAACCGCAGAGGTGATCAAATACCTTCAAAAGAAAGCTCTATTTGTGGGAAGAAAAGGACGGAAATTTAGTTTGGGTACAGCATTGCATGACCGCGCAATTAGCAGTTAAAATCACGCCGTGCCAAATTGTAAAAAGTGCTCTGGTCAGGAAGGGGGTAAATCCTTCCGGGGCTGAAGTGGTTAATTGACAATTATGCAGTCGTGTGACACTATACCCAAATAAAATGTATGTCCTTTTTTTCCCCATAAATAGAGCTTTCTTTTGGTGGTATTTGATCACCCCTGTGGTTTTTACTCTTTGCACTATAAACAAAAAAAATTGACAATTTTGAAAAAAAAAACAATATTTTTTACTTTCTGCTTTAAAACACATCCAATAAAGAAATGTGAAGATCACATTTTTTTGTTCATTAATTTAGGCCAAAATGTATTCTGTTATATACTTTAGGTAAAAAAAAAAGTTATAGCGTCCAAAAACTATGGGATATATTTATGGTTATTTTATTATTTATTTTTTATTTTATTTTTTTTATTAGGAATGGCGGCGATATTTGGGCAGACAAATTGGACACCTAACTGACATTTTTGACACTTTTTTGGGAACCAGTGAGACCAATACAGTGATCCGTGCTAGAAATATGCACTGTCACTGTACTAATGACACTGACAGAGAAGGGGTTAACATCTAGGGTGATCAAGGGGTTAAATGTGTGACCAACATGTTTTACTGTGTACTGTGTGAGGTGTTTTTACTAAGCAATGTGCTGTTTTTTTACTTCTTGCTTTGCAGGAAGAAAAAAACAGCACATTGCTGCTGTCTGAAGAGCCCTGTGTTTGTTTACCTACACAGGGCTCTCTTTGGTAATGTCCAGAGCTGATCATCAGGTGCCAGCGACCAATCAGCATATACACCAGTACACTAATATGTACTGTATACGGTCAGCAAGCGTTTAATAGTGAGTAGGGATGAGCCGAACACCCCCCTGTTCGGTTCGCATTTGTTCGAACACGCGAACACCGTTAAAGTCTATGGGACACGAACATGAATAATCAAAAGTGCTAATTTTAAAGGCTTATATGCAAGTTATTGTCATACAAAGTGTTTGGGGACCTGGGTCCTGCCCCAGGGGACATGGATCAATGTAAAAAAAGTTTTAAAAACGGCCGTTTTTTCGGGAGCAGTGATTTTAATAATGCTTAAAGTGAAACAATAAAAGTGTAACATTCCTTTAAATTTCATACCTGGGGGGTGTCTATAGTATGCCTGTAAAGGGTGCATGTTTCCCGTGTTTAGAACAGTCTGACAGCAAAATGACATTTCAAAGGAAAAAAAGTCATTAAAAACTACTCGCGGCTATTAATGAATTGCCGATCCGACAATACACATAAAAGTTCATTGATAAAAACGGCATGGGAATTCCCCACAGGGGAACCCCGAACCAAAATTTAAAAAAAAATGACGTGGGGGATCCCCCAAAATTCCATACCAGGCCCTTCAGGTCTGGTATGGATAATAAGGGGAACCCCAGCCAAAGTTAAAAAAAAAAATGGCCTGGGGTCCCCCTCAAAATCTATACCAAACCCTTCAGGTCTGGTATGATGTATTTTAAGGGGAACTCCACGCCAAAATTTTTTAAAAAATGGCGTGGGGTCCCCCCAAAGATCCATACCAGACCCTTATCCGAGCATGCAACCTGGCAGGCCGCAGGAAAAGGGGGGGACGAGAGAGCAGGCCCCCCTCCTGAACTGTACCAGGCCACATGCCCTCAACATTGGGAGGGTGCTTTTGGGTAGCCCCCCCAAAACACCTTGTCCCCATGTTGATGGGAACAAGGGCCTCATCCCCACAAAGCTTGCCCGGTGGTTGTGGGGGTCTGCGGGGTGGGGACTTATCGGAATCTTGAAGCCCCCTTTAACAAGGGGACCCCCAGATCCCGGCACACCCCCCTGTGTGAAATGGTAAGCGGGTACAAAAGTACCCCTACCATTTCACAAAAAAACTGTCAAAAATGTTCAAAATGACAAGAGACAGTTTTTGACAATTCCTTTATTTAAATGCTTCTTTTTTCTTCTATCTTCTTTATTCTATCTTCCTTCGGTTTCTTCCTCCATCTTCTTCTGCTTCTGGTTCTTCTGGTTCTTCCTCCGGTGTTCTTGTCCGGCATCTTCCTCCGCGGCGTCTTCTTCCCTTCTTCTCCTCGGGCCGCTCCGCATACATGATGTCATGATGGGAGGCTCCTGCTGTGTGACGCTTCTCCTCTTCTGACGGTTCTTAAATAATGGGGGGTGGGGTCACCCGGTGACCCCGCCCCCCTCTGAGGTACGGGGACTTGATGGGGACTTCCCTGTGGCATTCCCGTGACGTCAGAGGGGGCGGGGTCACCCGTTACATAACCCCACCTCTTCTTACATCACGGAGAATGCCACAGGGAAGTCCCATCAAGTCCCTGTGCGTCAGAGGGGGCGAGGTCACCGGGCGGCCCACCATTATTTAAGAACCGTCAGAAGAGGAGAAGCGTCACACAGCGGGAGCCTCCCATCATGTATGCGGAGCGGCCCCAGGAGAAGAAGGGAAGAAGACAGCGCGGAGGAAAATGCCGGACGAGAACACCAGAGGAAGAACCAGAAGAAGAAGAAGATGGAGGAAGAAACCGAAGGAAGATAGAAGATAGAAGAAAGAGATAGAAGAAAGAAGAAGCATTTAAATAAAAGAATTGTCAAAAACTGTCTCGTGTCACTTTCAGGAAAACGGAAAATTGTTACCAATACTTACTGTAATTTTCCTTTCCTGGCCTGCCCTCACGTCAGCACACAATGGGTTAATCCCTTCCTCCAGTCTCTCAGTACCACCTTCTCTTAGCTGATAAAAGGGAGCCCCTCCTCCCCCTCCCTTGTTCCATTAACTAGCGGACAACAGGCTTGTAGGGAGGGAAAAAAAGATTGTGCTGATGTGAGGGCAGGCCAGGAAAGGAAAATTACAGTAAGTATTGGTAACAATTTTCCGTTTTCCTGGCCAGCCTCACGTCAGCACACAATGGGATTTGATTTAGCTGATATAGGGTGGGATAACAAAGACTCGAAAAACAACTGGTAATGCTGCTTTGGTGAATATTTTATTTTGCTTGGAACGGTACTGACATCACTGCGTTTCCAAAATTTGATGCGCTAGCTGCTGTGACATCTAAACTGTAATGTCTTGCAAAGGTTTCGCAGGAGCTCCAACTAGCGGTCCTGCATATGTCTTCAACCGATATTTTAAGAGAAGCTGCCCATGAGGCTGCCACCCCTCTTGTTGAATGAGCTCTAATAACCTGTGGAGGCGTTAGCCCCTGTTTCTCATACATGAGGCTTATCACCTTGGTGATCCAGGTAGCTATAATTCTAGCTGATGCCGCTTCTCCTCTTCTAGGTCCTGACGGCAGGACGAACAAGGTATCCGTTTTGCACATCTGTAGAGAGCGGTTTAAGTAGGTTGAAAATAGGTTGACCATGTCCGATGGTCTGAGATCTAGTTCCTCCGCTTGTCTCGGCGGTTGCGTGAAGCTGGGTAGGACCACCTCCCAATTTACATGGAACTGGGAAACCACCTTAGGGGTTAAGGCTGGCGAGGGCCTTAGGATCACTTTGTCCGGGAGAATGATGCAGAAAGGATCTTTGCAAGATAGAGCTGCCAGCACTGAAACTTTCCTCGCTGATGTTATGGCTGTGAGGAAAATCAGCTTGACTGTCAGGAACCATAGTAGGCATGTCTCTGCAGGCACGAATGGATGCTGGAGCAAAGCTTTTAGCACTGTGCCCAAGTCCCAGGCTGGGAACAGGGACTTCCTTGATGGTCTTATTCTTATGGCCGCTATGAGAAATTGCTTTATTAGCGGCTCGTCTGCCCACTTGTGGCCTGTGAAGCAAGACAAGGCTGACACCTGCACCTTTATGTTGTTGTATGCATACTTAGAGCTGACTGTAAAAATTCCAGCACCTGCGAAATGTTTGCGGACAATGGGGCAAATTTTTGTTATAAAGCGAATGCTGTAAATTTTCTCCAGATCCTGGTGTATGTGGCATTAGTTGTGGCCCTTCTTGACTTCAATAATGTCAAGATGACCTCCTCTGTGATGCCCTGAGACTGCAGTCTGGCTGATTCAACAGCCATGCTGTTCGTTGCAATCTGTCTGGGTTGGGGTGACACCATTAGTCCTGCTGTAGGAGGTCCTTTTTTAGCGGCAGCCATATTGGGGGAACTGCCGCCATCTGCAGGAGCCAGTGGGAGCCATGGCCTTCGTGGCCAGAAGGGTAGGATTGCAATTGCATGGACGTTCTCCCTCGCAATTTTTATAGAGTTTTCATTATCAGAGGTACTGGTGGGAAAAGGTAGACTAGGGGAAATTCCCACGGGATTGAGAAGGCATCTTGAGCTAGCGCTTCAGTGTATTCTTGACACAAACTGGGGTACCTGTGCATTCCATGGGGTCGCCATCAGATCTATCAAGGGTGTACCCCACCTGTAAAAGATTGTTTTCAGATAGTCCTTGTTGAGTGCCCACTCATTTTTGTTGGGAAAAACCCGACTCAAATGGTCTGCTATGTAGTTTTGACTGCCCGGAATGTATGCTGCCATCAAGGCTTCCACATGTGCCTCGGCCCAGATGAATATCTCGGTTGCCAACTGCCCGCAGTGGCAAGCTCTTGGTTCCTCCCAGTTTGGTTATATAAGCGACCGCCGTCCGGTTGTCCAACATAAGCTTGACCCGAGCTCCCTGAATCAGGTTCTCGAATGCCAGTAGGTCTAGGTATGCTGCCTGTAACTCCAACAGGTTGGAGTGTCTGGTCTCCATCTTGCTCCATTTGCCTTGAACCCGTCTGCCGAGGCAGTGAGAGCCCCAGCCCCAGAGACTGGTATCCAAGGTTATCTGGATCCAATCTCCGGGGCTGAGAGGCATGCCCCGCGACAGAGTTCCTGGTGTTATCCACCACGCCAAGCCCTGGCTGATCCGTCTTGATATGAAGATCTTTTGGTGGAGTGATACACCATCCCACCATCCCATCCCAGAAACGATGTCTGGAATGCCCTTGTATGGAATCTTGCCCAGGGAACAGCTGGGGTTGCTGCGGTAAACATTCCCAGAAGCATTATACAGTCCCTCGCCGACAGCAACGAGGACTACATCACGCTGTTCATACAGGCTACTAGCTCGGCTATCTTGCGATGTGGTAGCGAGACCTGCCCTTTGCTTGTGTTGAAAACAAGCCCTAGGTACTCCATCTCTTGGGAGGGAATCAACTGGCTCTTCTGCTTGTTGATAATCCAGCCGAATTCAGATAGAATTTTCAACACCACTTTGCTTTGTGCCGTTAACTCCTCTCTTGCATGGGCCACTACCAAGATGTCGTCTAAGTAGTGTAAAATTTTTATGCCCCTCAAACGTATAACAGCGATGGTAGCTAGCAAGATCTTGGAAAAGACTCAAGGTGCTGTGCTGATTCTGAAGGGCAGACATTTGTACTGGAAATGATCTTCCCCTACCATGAATCTCAGGTATCTTTGGTGATGCCTGTTGATTGGGACATGAAGGAAGGCATCTGCTAAATCGACTGATATTAGCCATTCCCCTGGTTGCAGAATTTATATAACTGTAAATATTGATTCCATTTTGAATGTCTTGGGATCAATGTAGTGGTTTAGAGATCTTAGGTCTAAGACCGGTCTGAGATCTCCGGACGCTTTGGGCACCAGAAAAATTGGGGAGTAAACCCCTGTTCCCTGCTGCTTTAGAGGAACCGGCGAGATTGCCTCTTTCTGAAGTCATTTGGTCACATATTCTTGCAAGCACCTTCATTTCTTCTGATCTTGTGGCCATTCTGCCTGGACAAGGATGTCCGGTGGTTTTTCACGAAACATTATCCTCTATCCTCGCCTGATTGTTTTCTGGACCCATTGGTCCTTGACTTTCTCCGCCCATACCTTCCAAAAGGATGCCAACCTGGCACCCACCTGGGTGGGATGGGCGGTCAACCCGTCAAAAGGACTTCTCCGTTTTTTTAGCGGTCTGAGCGGCCTTAGACTTCACGTTCCGAAGAAAGGAGCTTTGTGAGCCTCTCCATTGGGGTCTCGAATATTCTCGGCCTGGTCTATATGACCTGGCCTCCTGTGCCCTTCTGAACTCTGATTGGCCTGACCGAGCGGTTTGCTGTCTCCTTTTGGGTCTCTGTGGTAGCAGACCCGACTTCACTCCAGTAGCTCGTTTACTAGCTTCCTCCAGGGTGTCCCCGAATAGCATCTTGCCCCTGTATGGAATGTTACAAAGTGCCTGTTTCGAGGTACTGTCTGCCACCCAATGGCGTAACCATAGGGCTCTTTTCGCCGTTACTGAAAACATCATAATTCTTGTGAGCAGTTTTACTAGGTCTATAGAGGTTTCTGCCAAAAAGGCGGCTGAGAGATTAAGTTCCTCCATTGCCGAAATGATTCTGGCCGCCTCTACGTCAGACTTCAGGGCCGTCTCCACATTTGTGACCCAGACCTTCAGAGCCCTGGAGATCAAGGTTAGGGCTATGGCCAGGCGGCAAGCTGCACCAGCAGTTAAATAGATCTTCCTTAGATCTGTGTCTGTGCGCCTGTCCATCGGGTCTCTGAAGGTTGTAGAATCCTGCAATGGCAGAGACACCTGCCTTGCTAAGCGCTGCAAGGCTGCATCTACCCCTGGGGGTGACTCCCAAGAGGCAGCATCTGGGGTGTTAAATGGGTATAATTGTAAAAAGCGATTTTGTACGTTTGACTTCCTTTCAGGTTTTCCCCATTCCTCATCGAATAATTCGCGGATTTCCGTCATAAGCAGGAAGGTTGCCCCTTGCCTTTTCAAGTTAGGGAAATATCTTTTAATTTTTTCCGGAGGCTGAGTGCCTCCTTCACTGCTACAATGTAAGGGTCTATGAGTTGGAAGTAGAATAAATATTCAGATGGTTCATCAGAGTCTGAAGAATCTCCTGAAGATATTTCAAGCCCCGGCGATGAGTCACGCTTCTGCTTAGATGCGTTCTTGGCTCTAGGCTTAGTCCCGGAGGCACTTACGCCTGCGACCGCTTGCATACTCTCCGTCACCGCCTCCTGAATATAGTCCTTTATCCTACGCGCCTCTGTTTCTCTATCTGTGGCTACATCACTTATGCATTCTGCGCACAAGAGTTTCTCAGGGGTGGATGGCGCTGAACAGGCCCAGCAAAGGCCTTCTGCGGGACGGCCTCTTGTCGCACTTGGTTCTGCCGCCATAGCAGTCTGAGCATTTTTGCGGCATGGACTGGCCGTTGCTTGGGATCTATGTCCTGCGCGTGACCCAGATGCATGCAGAGATTTTGAGCAGTGGCGGGACTTTTCATTCCGCGAACACCTTATTAGACTGGTGCTGCACTCTTGTTTTGTGGCCCCCGTAGACCCCTCCTACCTTTCCGACGATCTTCGTGAACTTTAGGGCCGTGGTGAGCTCATACTACAGCAACAAAAGACAGGATATAGAAATAAGAAAAAAGAAGTTCCTATTCTATTGCTTTTTTTTTTTTTACTGGCTCTTTAAAGGAAATAACTTTACCTTAATACTGGATATGGAGTCACTCGGGGTGGCAGCAGGTTTGTAGGGTATCTGAAAAGCTGTAAACACATGGTGTAATGCATTTTGTTATCATGGCTCAGTAAACACTGACAAAACCCAGCTACCCCTCTCCCTCTGTGAAGGAAACTCACCAGTACACCTCACTCACTAGCTGTGGCAAACAGCACTGGAGCTTCTGGCTCTCCAGGCTTTATGGTGAGCATTGCTAGGTGACGCCTGACACCTCCACCGCCACAGCCTAAAATGGTAAGCTCTTTAAGCCTTAGTATGCCCGCATGGCTCCTACACATACAGCGTGCAGTGTGATAAAAGGAACCTTTATTGTTCTGGACCTTCCGATCCCAGGAGAAGCTTGAACCTGGGTGGGTAGGTTCGGTAGGGGGGTGTAGTCTAATCCACGATCATGGTGGCCTGGAGTCCGACCACAAAAAAGGAACAAGGGCGGGGGAGAAGGGGCTTCCTTTTATCAGCTAAGAGAACTGAGAGACTGGAGGAAGGGGTTTACCCATTGTGTGTTGACGTGAGGCTGGCCAGGAAAATGTGATGTATGTAAGGTGATCAAACGGGCTGGAATGATTGGAACAGGTGGATTTATTATGAGGGCCTACACCTTACTCCTTACAGCTCCTACTGTGGGAGCTTATTATGTTAATTGTTACTATACAGTAGAATCTGCTTGAATCTGCTTAAAAGATCACTAGCCATGCAAAAAAGATGACAAGAAGCAGTGACTCTTCTGATGTCATTGTAGACACTGAAACTAAGCAACATTGGTCATACACCAATAACAAATACTATAGATAGGGAAACAAGTGTGCCCTCTTCTTGCTAACCTTACTAGACCCCATAGCTTGAAATGTCATATCTTAAACTTTTTAGATGCAGGGACCTATAACACTACTACACAAATTAGCTTGATTGTCTCAATCTTTAAACGGTATTATAGACTACCTTACTCAGCTCAAACATCCCACCCTTCCCTACTTCAATTTTTTTTTTAACTGACCAAATTGCCCTGCTTAACCCCAGACCAACGGAACCTGCCAACTTGACCATCACAGAGGAGGTTTTCGAAAGTGAAAAACCCTAGGTCTGGATGGTTATACAACCAATTTCTGAAGCTTTTGTCAATATCTTACCCATAACACTCCTTGCCTTGAATTTACTGAAACCTATAGCCTTACCCATAGCCTCAATCTAGGGAAAAATCCTTAACATATTCAATCCTATTGTCTCACTAAATTACGCAGACCACAAACTTTTACCTAACATTAAAACAGACTGCTTTCAAGCTCATATTCCTATGCTGTTAAAGTGGTTATAAAGTCAGAAGTTTTTTTTTATCTTAATGCATTCTATGCATTAAGATAAAAAGCCTTCTGTGTGCAGCAGCCCCCCTCGGCCCCCCTAATATATACCTGAGCCATATCTCTGTCCAGCGATTTCCATGAGTGTCTCAGCCATCCTTGATCTCCCTCCTGATTGGCTGTCAATCAAATTCAGTTAGTCAATCAGGAGAGAGAAGAGGCGGGGCCAAACCACAGCTCCGTGTCTGAATGGACACACGGAGCTGCAGCTCGGCTAAGGTGCCCCCATAGCAATCTTCTTGCTGTGGGGCACTTAACAGAAGGGAGGGGCCAGGAGCACAGAAGAGGGACCCAAGAAGAGGAGGATCAGGGCTGCGCTGTACAAATCCACTGCAACAGAGCAGGTAAGTATAACATGTTTGTTATTTTTATAGAAAAAAACAAGATTTTAAAATCACTTTAAGTGTTTTGTTCATCAGTTGCGCTTTATTAACAACAAAATTGCACCTTGGGAATTTGTGCCGCTATTGCGGCCACAGTCTATGCCAAATTATCACCTCCATCATCCCCACCTACCATGCTTTTTAGCATTGATGATAAAAAGGTTTTTGATTAAATTGAGTGGCCTCTTTGGAATTATGTCTGTACCGCTAGAGCTTTTTGACATATCTTTCTTCCTGTATCTAATATATTTATTTCTTCCTTCAGCTTAGTTAATAATCAACAATCAATTTTCTTTTTCCATACCCATTTTTCCAGACACTAGACAAGGCTGCCTTTTATCCTACATACTATTTAACCTTACATTAGATCCTTTATTGTGACTTCCAGTGTCAGGAAGCTTGAATGAATAATTAAGTCAGCGATATTGATAGTTTAATTAATCGATATATGACAGTGCCTGCAATATAAAATAAATAATGAAAAATAATTATGCTGACCTGGTTAATTATTCCCTGAAATTCTTGCTCTCTGCAGATATTCTTAAACACAATAAAATTGTATGAAAGTATGGACTACAACAATATAATAGTAAATTAAGATTTTTTTTTTCAATTAAGTCACCAACAATCATGTATAGCAGCAGAATTAATAAAAGTAGACAAGTAAAATTTATATTCCATAACACAATACCTCAACTTATATGGCTAAAAATACATGCCTAGTAATAGCTGAATTGGATCATTTGTTTTCAAATTGTAAGTATCATAACCGTGTGCCAATAAATGGACTAAACTAGCAGACAACCAGTGTATGTTGTCAGACCAACCCCCAGATTCTTCTGCAGCAGAATAAAGGGGTTGAGTCTATGCAACAGGTTGAGTTTATACAGCTAAAACTTAAAGTTTTATTCCCTAGGGGTTATGACACTGTGAGTGAAATATCACATCAACGAAGCAAACATCTATCTCACAAATAAGGCAATATATCTATGTCAGTTGCATTCAGGAGTAAGATGGAATTTTCAAAGTAATAAGCAAATTATACTGTACCCAGGAAGTTATTGGTGCTGAGTTAGATTAGGCTGATGATCAGGATCAGGATCAAGCTCTGGATGAAGATGAGGATTATATTTCAAGATAGTGGTTCAAGATGGAGCAAGATGGAGCAAGATGGATCAAGATAGATGGATATAGATGAAGCCTAAGGTGAAGTATGATCTCCTCTCCCTCTTGTTCCAAAAAGAACAGAGATTAGCCCAGAGGTTGTATTCTGCAAAATGTACTCATCTCTGATTGGGGAGTAATATCAATAATTAAGTAATTATTTGCACAGCCAATAGATTAACTTGTCCACCAGATGGAACTCGAAAACATGAAACATGTTCCTAAAAGTTTGGCATTTTGCTTGTGACATTGCCTAGGATCTGGGGTGCTTGGAGGGGATCAATGCTTCTTAGGAGTGCTTGTCTCCGGCCATTAGGGAGAAAGTGGGAGAGGTGACCATTCTGTCTCTGCCACCAAGGTGCAGAACATCTTTTCCAGCTGCCATCTTATTTACCCAGTTTGCCATGAAGGTATATAATTTCTGCTTCTGCTTCCTGGACTACATATCTGTGGTCATGTTGATTCTCATGCTGATAGTGTTGTTAAGCTGGTGAAGGGCAGGCATGACTTTCTGGCCAAACAATGGCATCTGGGTTCTGCAGCACAGGCCATAAACTGGTAGAGCGGGGGTGCACAAAAAAGACAGCACCTGAAGTCTATGTTGCTGAACTCATGCAAATATCATGGAACTTGGGTCTTTTCATTTTGGATGCCCATCCCAACAATGAGCTTGGAGTTACTTTTCTCACCAAGGTGCTGCTCCCCCACCCCCCAGACATTTATTGCATAGTTCTGTGTTTCCTCTTGCATGCAGTATTCAGGCCCTCACTCTTATCACACCGATTATGCTGCAGGCAAAGGCTACAGACCACAATGACTCTGTTGGCAGCTAATACTTTAACCACTTCAAGCCCACATGCTTCCAGTCCAGGTCATTTTTCAGTTTTCAGCACTGTCGCATTTGGAGTGACAATTACTCAGTCATGCAACACTGTACCCCAATAAAACTTTACCTTTTTTTTTTAAAGAAAGATAGAGCTTTCATTTAGTGGTATTTAATTACCACTGGGGTTTTTAGTTTTTGCCATATATAAAAAAAACTAAATTCTGAGAAAATACATGTTTTTCTTCTGTTTCTGTTAGAAAATTTTGCACATAAATAATCTTGCTTCATAAATTTAGGCCAAAATGTATTATTGTTACATTTCTTTCCTACAAATAACCCAAATCATTATATATTATTTAGTCTGTGTGAAAGTTATAAAGCCTACAAGCTATGGTATATACAGTATGTACTGATGCCTATCACAATTGTTGAATGCCAGGAAAGTACAAATACCACCGAAATTACTCCTTTTTGGAAAATAGACAGTCCAAGGTATTTGGTAAGAGGCATGGTGAGTTTTTTGACGTTGTATTTTTACCACAATTGTTTGAAGAATGAAGAAATTAAATAAAAATTGTTTTTTTTCACAAAGCTGTCATTTTAACAAGTTATTTATCACATACAGCACATGCATATTTATAAATACACCCCAAAACACATTCTACCCTGCCTCTTGAGTTTGGAGATACGATATGTGTGAGACTTTTTTAATGCCTAGATGCATTGAGGGGTCCAAAATCCAAGGAGCACCTTTTGGCTTTCAAGGAGCATAAATGAAGCATCTAATTTCCTGACTACCTATCACATTTTTGGAGGCCCTGGAGCTCCATTTTGGAAAACAAACACTCCAAAGTATTCTCTGAAAGACATGGTGAGTCTTTTGAAAATGTCAAGTTATTGGAAAATGCAGGAAAGAAAATAAAAATGTATTTTTTTACACAAAGTTGCCATTTAATAACATATTTCTAACACACATCGTAAGTATAGAATTACACCCCAAAACATTCTGCTACTCCTTATGAGTATGATGGTACCACATGTGTGAGACTTTTTCACAGTCTAGTCCAGTGTTTCTCAACCTTGTTTCTGTCAAGGCACCCTTTACAATTCTGCACAATCCTGAGGCACCCTATTCTAAAATGTAAAAAATTAAACAAATAGTTTTACATAATGCAGCAACATCCCAACATTAGAGGTGATCTATTCTTCCAAAGCAAATACACCTTTGCACACTGATACTGACTAGTAGATACTAGTAGATAGATACTGGTATTCCAATGTTTTTCTTCTCCCTCAGTTTCTCTTCCTCACTCCACTAATGTGACCCCAGTGCTGATGGAAAGGGGCAAAAAAGGATGCTGTGCAGTTGCCCATTGTCCTCATTATGAACTGGTGACATCATTGGTTGTTAGAACACCGGTGGCTGGAAGGTAGTAATGGTGCACAATTAAAATCGGTGGCTTTTTGTAACTAAAAATCCAGCTTCATTCACCCACTGGCTGGTATACAAGTTTTGGGCAATTTGTAGGCATTTTGCTAATGCACCCCTGAAGACTCCTGAAGGCACCCTGGTTGAAAAAGGCTGGTCTAGCCACACAGAGGGGCCCAAAATCCAAGGAGCCCCTTCAGGTGTTTCAGGGGCATAAATTACCCATCTATATTACTAACTACCTATCACAGTTTTGGAGGCCCTGGAGCACCAGGACCTTGGAAACACCCACAAAATGACCACCTTTTAGAAAGCAAACACCCCAGGGTATTTTGAGGCATATTGAGTCTTTTGAAGACTTCTTTTTTTGCCACGAGTTTTTGGAAAATGCTGAATGAAATTAATAAAGAAAATTATTTATTCTGTGAATGGGTATGGGGTACATTGTACCCCTACTCATTCCCCAAAAAAGTGTCATAATGTTAAAAATGACAAGAAACAGCTTGGGACAAGTCTGTTATTAAAAAAATTAAAATATAAAACTGTGCCGAGATGTCCACCCATCTTTGATCACAGCACTGATGGGTCGAGAAAAAAAATGCAGCAACTCCGCCTCCATGGGAGGCTCCCGCTGACTGAAGCCTCTTCGCAATTACAGCTGTTATATAGCTGAGGGCTATATAACAGCTGTACACCCCCCTACTGGCAGGCATGACTTTCTGGCCAAACAATGGCATCTGGGTTCTGCAGCACAGGCCATAAACTGGTAGAGGGGAGGTGCACAAAAAAGACAGCACCTGAAGTCTATGTTGCTGAACTCATGCAAATATCATGGAACTTGGGTCTTTTCACTTTGGATGCCCATCCCAACAATGAGCTTGGAGTTACTTTTCTCACCGAGGTGCTGCTCCCCCACCCCCCAGACATTTATTGCATAGTTCTGTGTTTCCTCTTGCATGCAGTATTCAGGCCCTCACTCTTATCACACCGATTATGCTGCAGGCAAAGGCTACAGACCACAATGACTCTGTTGGCAGCTAATACTTTAACCACTTCAAGCCCACATCCTTCCAGTCCAGGTCATTTTTCAGTTTTCAGCACTGTCGCACTTGGAGTGACAATTACTCAGTCATGCAACACTGTACCCCAATAAAACTTTACCTTTTTTTTTTAAAGAAAGATAGAGCTTTCATTTAGTGGTATTTAATTACCACTGGGGTTTTTAGTTTTTGCCATATATTAAAAAAACTAAATTCTGAAAAAATACATGTTTTTCTTCTGTTTCTGTTAGAAAATTTTGCACATAAATAATCTTGCTTCATAAATTTAGGCCAAAATGTATTATTGTTACATTTCTTTCCTACAAATAACCCAAATCATTATATATTATTTAGTCTGTGTGAAAGTTATAAAGCCTACAAGCTATGGTATATACAGTATGTACTGATGCCTATCACAATTGTTGAATGCCAGGAAAGTACAAATACCCCCAAAATTACTCCTTTTTGGAAAATAGACAGTCCAAGGTATTTGGTAAGAGGCATGGTGAGTTTTTTGACGTTGTATTTTTACCACAATTGTTTGAAGAATGAAGAAATTAAATAAAAATTGTTTTTTTTCACAAAGCTGTCATTTTAACAAGTTATTTATCACATACAGCACATGCATATTTATAAATACACCCCAAAACACATTCTACCCTGCCTCTTGAGTTTGGAGATACGATATGTGTGAGACTTTTTCAATGCCTAGATGCATTGAGGGGTCCAAAATCCAAGGAGCACCTTTTGGCTTTCAAGGAGCATAAATGAAGCATCTAATTTCCTGACTACCTATCACATTTTTGGAGGCCCTGGAGCTCCATTTTGGAAAACAAACACTCCAAAGTATTCTCTGAAAGACATGGTGAGTCTTTTGAAAATGTCAAGTTATTGGAAAATGCAGGAAAGAAAATAAAAATGTATTTTTTTACACAAAGTTGCCATTTAATAACATATTTCTAACACACATCGTAAGTATAGAATTACACCCCAAAACATTCTGCTACTCCTTATGAGTATGATGGTACCACATGTGTGAGACTTTTTCACAGTCTAGTCCAGTGTTTCTCAACCTTGTTTCTGTCAAGGCACCCTTTACAATTCTGCACAATCCTGAGGCACCCTATTCTAAAATGTAAAAAATTAAACAAATAGTTTTACATAATGCAGCAACATCCCAACATTAGAGGTGATCTATTCTTCCAAAGCAAATACACCTTTGCGCACTGATACTGACTAGTAGATACTAGTAGATAGATACTGGTATTCCAATGTTTTTCTTCTCCCTCAGTTTCTCTTCCTCACTCCACTAATGTGACCCCAGTGCTGATGGAAAGGGGCAAAAAAGGATGCTGTGCAGTTGCCCATTGTCCTCATTATGAACTGGTGACATCATTGGTTGTTAGAACACCGGTGGCTGGAAGGTAGTAATGGTGCACAATTAAAATCGGTGGCTTTTTGTAACTAAAAATCCAGCTTCATCCACCCACTGGCTGGTATACAAGTTTTGGGCAATTTGTAGGCATTTTGCTAATGCACCCCTGAGGACTCCTGAAGGCACCCTGGTTGAAAAAGGCTGGTCTAGCCACACAGAGGGGCCCAAAATCCAAGGAGCCCCTTCAGGTGTTTCAGGGGCATAAATTACCCATCTATATTACTAACTACCTATCACAGTTTTGGAGGCCCTGGAGCACCTTGGAAACACCCACAAAATGACCACCTTTTAGAAAGCAAACACCCCAGGGTATTTTGAGGCATATTGAGTCTTTTGAAGACTTCTTTTTTTGTCACGAGTTTTTGGAAAATGCTAAATGAAATTATTAAAGAAAATTATTTATTCTGTGAATGGGTATCGGGTACATTGTACCCCTACTCATTCCCCAAAAAAGTGTCATAATGTTAAAAATGACAAGAAACAGCTTGGGACAAGTCTGTTATTAAAAAAATTAAAATAAAAAATTGTGCCGAGATGTCCACCCATCTTTGATCACAGCACTGATGGACCGAGAAAAAAAAATGCAACAACTCCGCCTCCATGGGAGGCTCCCACTGACTGAAGCCTCTTCGCAATTACAGCTGTTATATAGCTGAGGGCAGGGCCACCCAGTGAAATAAACAGGTGACCTCGTCCCCTTCTGATGTCACGTGACGTCATACCAGACCTGAAGGGCCTGGTATGGATTTTGGTGGGGGGGTTCCCCTTAATATTCATACCAGAACCAAAGGGCCTGGTAAAGGACTGGGGGGAACCCATGCTGTTTTTTTCAATAATTTTATCTGTATTGCCGGGATCCGACAATATATTACAGCCACGAGCAGTTTTAAATGATATTTTTTCCTTTAGAAATGTCATTTTGCTGCGGCATTGTTCTAAACATGGGAAAAATGCGCTACTTTACAGGCATACTAAGGACACCTCCCAGGCATGATGTTTAAAGGAATATTTCATTTTTTTGTTTCACTTTAAGCATTATTGAAATCACTGCTCCTGAAAAAACAGCCATTTTTAAAACTTTTTTTGCATTGATACATGTCCCCTGGGGCAGGACCCGGGTCCCCATACACTTTTTGTGACAATAACTTGCATATAAGCCCTTAAAATGAGCACTTTTGGTTTTTCATGTTCCTGTCCCATAGACTTTAACGGTGTTTGCTTGTTCAAATTTTTTGCCTGTTCGCATGTTCTGGTGCAAACCAAACTGGGGATTGTTCAGCTCATCCCTAACTGTGATCACTGTGATTGGTAATAGCGATCACATGGTACCAGGGGTGCTCAAAGCAGCCTAGAGTCCAGTGGACACAGCGGTCACAGATCGTGCAGCTACGTGCTCCATATAGCACACACGATCGGACAATGTGGATAGACATACGGGTATTTCCACCTTCTTTAGAGCCAATGGTATATGTACAATGACAGGATGGGAGGCAGTTAAAAAAGGCCCACACCGCAGAACACTTTCAATTTGTTGTCTATTCAAGTGCTCAGGTACTGTTCTGAAGCTAGCCAAATTCTGCTGAACACATTCCTGAAGTCTATTTCTTGAGAAATCTTGGGAATAATTAGACATATAGGAATAAGAGAGGGGGTTTAAGGAATGTGGGATTGTGGTTTGAAGAATTTGCTGCACTCTCTTTTGACATTTTCGTTAACTTGTACTTTTGTTAGAATTTTTACAAAACATAACAAAGAGGTGGATATGTCCAGTACATCACGCAAAAGATGTGATACAAACAGGTGCAGTGGCAGACTGTAGAAAGAGGATTATCACCACATTTAAAGGCACTTTTTAAATGAAGGCATGGCACAAGCAACAAAGTAAATGAGCAGCAAAGTCATGGATCAGGCTGGGTATACCCCAGGCCCACCACACCCAGACAGAAGTGTAAAAGTCATACAAGGTGATATTATATATGGTGATATGGTGGAATTTAAGGTTTACCATATATAGATTGGTCCCACAGAGCCCATACATTATTAAATTGTTCCAAAGTTGTGCCCCCCATGTTGAGGGCATGTGTCCTGGTACGGTTCAGGAGGGGGGTGCTCTCTCATCCCCCCTTTTCCTGCAGACTGCCAGGTTGCGTGCTCGGATAAGAGTCTAGTATGGATTTTGGGGGGCCCCACGCCATTTTTTTTTTACTTGGGCACAGGGTTCCCCTTAATATCCATACGAGACCTGAAGGGCCAGGTATGGATTTTAGGGGGGACCCCATGCCGTTATTTTCAATGATTTTTTATGTATATGTGGAAACTGTGTTAGAAAATAATCCAGAATTAGACTAAATCATCACACTAGACAGCGCTAATGTTGAGCAACTAAAACATGTGGCCAACAACACATGCAAAGGAAAATCCTATAACAGAAAAGTCCCTTGGGAGAAAGTCCCTTATAAAGGGCAGTGATGTAAAGTTCAGGGTGTAGTTCACAAATATTAATCAGGTGATCATGAAAACATTCCTCAGCATGCACCTTCCACCGATCACTAGGAAATCCACCCGGTGCAAACACTCTCCCCCTAGGGGGTTAAACTCACCAGAATTATGAGTAACATGTATTGCTGGGTAGTGACAGCGTATAATGTTATGCTGTCTAGGATTAGCTCATGCTATTGATAGGGATGTAAATTTATTTATTCCAAGTTCTTTTACGTCCATTTTTCTATTTGTTCTAATCTATGTGCCTGTTTAATATGTGCAGTGTTTTTGTGCCCCTTTGCACCTTCTGTTACAAGCCGTCAGTGAGACCGGGGCTGGCGACGTGCACCCTCCGGCACCCGAGTTGCGCTGTGATTGGCGGGGTGGGCTGCAAAGGGATATTTAAGCCGATAAGTTTGTTGTGTAGCCACGCCCTCTGTTGAAGTCAGGATATGACGAAACGCGTCAGGGCGTGGCTTACGCGACGTAGGAAGTGACGTGTGCGCTCCACCTGAGTCTACTGCACAACCAGGAAGTAACCATCGTCTCCTGTGTAGCGGCGCTGACATCTCATGGTGAAGTTTACACAATCTCACTACCTGCCTGCTTGAATGATTGCTCTCTTTTAAAGCTTATTTGATGTACGTATATTTATTGAAGGGGGGTTGCTGTTTTTACTTGTGGAAGGGTATACAGTCAATAAACGGGATTACGCTATGTGCACTTTTCTTTCCGTTTTTTGACTTATTATGAGCCCTGGAAATCTGTGACCCTTCATGAAGTGATGTTAACAACAAGCTGCTGGCAAAGATTTTTATTCTAAATGCTTTATTACTCCCCAATTCTGGTGAGTTTAACCCCCTAGGGGGAGAGTGTTTGCACCGGGTGGATTTCCTAGTGATCGGTGGAAGGTGCATGCTGAGGAATGTTTTCATGATCACCTGATTAATATTTGTGAACTACACCCTGAACTTTACATCACTGCCCTTTATAAGGGACTTTCTCCCAAGGGACTTTTCTGTTATAGGATTTTCCTTTGCATGTGTTGTTGGCCACATGTTTTAGTTGCTCAACATTAGCGCTGTCTAGTGTGATGATTTAGTCTAATTCTGGATTATTTTCTAACACAGTGTTCACATTTACGTATTTTGTTTGAGACAGCTGCTTTGCCTTATCCCGGGTCTCCTCTCTGCTTAACGGCAAAGTGGAGTCTAATTTTATATATGTATTTATGAATGGTTTTGAATATTTATATAGCTGCAAATTGATGTTTATTCACATCTATGCACTTTTGAATGTTGATTAATATTTATATACATCTGCATTTCGGATCAGCATAGTGACCTGGCGCTGAGTAGTGTTTCTGCAGGCCTGGTGAAACACTTGTAGTTTTTTATTTCTTGATTTTTTATGTATATTGCCGAGATTCGGCAATACATTACAGACGCCAGCAATTTTGAATGACTTTTTTCCTTTAGAAATGTCATTTTGCTGTGGTACTATTGTGAACATGGGAAAGATGCGCTACTTTACAGGCAGACTAAGGAGACCCCCCAGGCATGATATTTAAAGGAATATTTCCTTTTTTATTGTTTCACTTTAAGCATTATTAAAATTACTGCTCCTGAAAAAATGGCTGTTTTTAAAACTTTTTTTTGCATTGATACATGTCCCCTGGGGCAATACCCACGTCTCCAAACACTTTTTATAGCAATAACTTGCATATAAGCCTTTAAAATTAGCACTTTTGGTTTTTCATATTCGTGTTCCATAGAATTTAACGGCGTTCGCACAAATTTTTTGCCTGTTTGAATGTTCTGCTGTGAACCAAACCGGGGGGTGTTCAGCTCATCCCTAGTGATGTACTTCAAGCAAGTCTGTGTAGGAGGAAGCTGAAGAAGTATGTACAGACAATACAGTTACAATACAAGGAATCAGAAGGCCCTGCTCATTAGAGCTTACAATCTAGAAGGGGGGGGTCAAGTGAAACAAAAGGAGATAACTATAAGGGTTGAGCTGATGGAGAAAATGAAAATACAGTTTTTAGGTCTGGGTAGGATAGGCTTCTCTGAAGAGGAGAGTTTTCAGGGATCGTCTAAAAGCTATTAGAGTAGGAGATAATCAGACAGGTTGGGGGTAAGCAAATTCCATAGGATTGGAAAGGCTCTGGAAGAGTCCTGGAGACAAGCATGGGAGGAGGTTACAAGGGAGCTAGAGAGCAGGATGTCTCCCACAAATAGAGCTTTCTTTTGGTGGTATTTGATCAGCTCTGTGGTTTTTATTTTTTACTATAATACATATCCAAAAAAAAATATATATATAAAGAAACAAATGTATTCATCAGTTTAGGTTGATATAAATTCTTCTACATATTTTTTGGTAAAAAAATCGCAATAGGCATATATTGATTGTTTTTTGCAAAAAAAAAACATCTACAAACTGGGATAGATTTAGGGATTTTTTTTCTATTGTTTTTCCTAATAATGACGGTGATCTGCGATTTTTAGCGGAACTGCGACATTGCGGCGGACATATCTGACCCCAAATGACATTAATACATTGATTGGTGCTATAAAAATGCAGTGATCAATGTAAAAATGACACTGGCAGGGAAGGGGTTAACACTAGGGGGCGATCAAGGGGTTTACTGTGTTCCCTGGGTGTGTTCTAACTGTAGAAGGGGGTGGGCTGGCAGGGACATGACAGAGATCACCGTTCCCGATCACCGAGAAAAGTAGATCTCTGTCATGTCATCTGTCAGAATGGGCATCCGTCTTGTTTACAAAGGCAGATCCCCATTCTGCCTCTGTACTAGGCGATCGCGGGTCGCCGGCGGACATCGAGTCCGCCAGCCCGCTATCGCGCCTGCGCGAGCTAACGTACAGCTACGGCGATTAGCTCAGTATAGCTGGCCTGCTGCCGTATAACGACGGCGGCTAGTCGGCAAGTGGTTAAGGAGAGTTTAGAGTCCAGGACTATACCTAGGACCTTGGCATGTGGGAAAGGGCTGATAGTTGTGCCATCGATTTTGACAAAGAGATCAGGGGAAGGGACACGTGGTGGAGGAAAAATTATAAGTTCGGTTTTGGACAGATTGAGTTTGAGGAAGTGGTGTGACATCCAGACTGATATATCTGTAAGTAAATTAGTGATATGTGAGGAGACTGAGGGACTGAGCTGAGGAGTAACAAAATAGATTAGGGTGTCACCAGTATAGAGATGGTATTGGAAGCCATGAGAGGCTAGCAGCTGACCCAGGGAGGAGGTGTAGACTGAAAATAGAAGAGGTCCAAGAACAGAACCTTGGGGGACCCCAACAGAGAAAGGAAGAAGAGAGGAGGAAGTAGAATTGTAAGTAATGCTAAAGGTGCGGTTGGATAAGTAGGAAGAGAGCCAGCAAAGAGTACAATCACAGAGACCAAAGGCATGGAGTTTTTTGAGGTGGAGGGGGTGGTCAACCATATCGAAGGCAGCAGAAAGATCCAGGAATAGGAGTACAGAATAATGTCCATTGGTTTTGGCCGTTAGTAGATTGTTTGTTAGTTTTAGGAGAGCAGTTTATGTTGAGTATTAAGGACGAAATCCAGACTGAAGTGGATCAAGAAGGCTATTCTTGGCAAAGTGGTCGCTCAGTCGGTTGTAGACCAGACGTTTAAGAGGTTTGGATAAAAAGGGGAGCAAGGAGATGGGGCATAGTGTTGGTAAGATTGGTTGGGTCCAGTGAGGGCTTTTTAAGTATGGGGCTGACTAGTGCATGTTTTAGAGAGTTGGGGAAGATGCCAAAAGAGAGGGACAGATTGAGGATGTGGGTTAGAGAGTGTAGAATAGAGCCAGAGGGTAAATGTAGCATTAGTGAGGGAACAGGATCCAGAGGGCAGGTGGTCAACTGGATGTTAGCAAGTAATTTAGCAACCTTGTCTCTAGTGATGGCGATGAATGAGGGAAGTATTGATTGTACCTATGCACATGAAGTGTAAAGCATTGAGGGTATCTGAACAGCAGAGATCTCCTTACAAATTGTATCAATCTTCTGTTTGAAGTGATTGGCGATCTCCTGGGCAGTGAGTGAGTTAGTGGGTGGAGGCAGTGGAGGATGAAGTAGAGAGTTGAAGGTAGAGAAGAGTTGACAGGGACGGGATGATAAGTTATTAATGAGGGTATTAAAATAGGTCTGCTTGGCAGTGAGGAGGCTGGAATTGTGTTTTTGGAGGGCAGATTTATATTGGTTGAAATCTTTCTGAGACTTATGCCCCGTACACATGGTCAGATTTTCCGATGGATGTAAGTAGTTGTGCTGTGTTTCTATTCTTTATGTTTATTACATTCGTGCTGCTCCATGTGCTTTTCTTAATAACTGTTATCCAGTTTAAAATGGCAACTTTCATGTTCATGGGCACATTATTCGTTCGTATCAAACATAGTTCATTTGGTCATATGCAATTGCCATCATTTTTTGGGGCCTACTTTTGTAAAAAGAATTGGGTGGTGTAGATGTGTTTGTTACTAGAATGAAATGCCAACTAGATTCTGTGTAAGGAGAGGACACTCAGCAGTTTTCACATCTGGACGCTGGAGCACTAGTGTGGGACACAAGAACACCCTTTTTATTAGGGGGCCCACACAGGTGCTCCAGTGTATACTATAGGGGGGTCTCCATCTGTGAAGCTTGTACAAGACAGGTATAGTATTGAAGCTTGACAAAGGACAATAAAAATGCTACATCTTGGAACTCTGCCAAAATAGACAATTGTACCCCACTTCCAAGCAATGCTTCATATTTATAGTTCTGACATTAAATATCTGTGTGCTAAGTATACCTATTTTTTTTACATAGGGGATAAAAGACTCGGAGGACACCCCTCATCTGAGGAGACCACAGACCCCCCACCTCTGGAAGAAGGGGAAATCCACCAAAGACAAGAAGAGCAGGAGGAGGAAGACGTGGTGGAAATTGTCACCACAACAGGTGAGTGTCTGCGACCACAGGCTCAGGTAAGAGATGGATGCCGGCATATTTATAATACCTGTTTTTTTTTTTGTTTCTCTCTTTTTAGGTGATCGTGATGTTGTGGATCCTGATCCTTTCACCTCTGAAAGTGCCCAGATCCTGATCGGGGAGATCATGGGGTGTAATGTTGCATTGAAAACATCAAGAAAAACATCAATGATGTTCTTCAAAAAAATAAGAACATCATTGATGTTTTAGGGCGAGTTTAAAAGCCCTCCAAATCCCTTTGTTTTTTGGTGTGCTACAATTTTTGAAAATTTTTAAAAAAATATTAGAAAAGCCAAATTTTGAAGATGCACACAGTGTGTCAATATGTGCTATCTGCCATCACGGGAGATCAGTGGACGCGTTTTGGGGGTGCAACCCCTTCCTCAATAATAAAGTAGCTGTGAGGAAGGGGTTGCACCCCCAAAACATGTCCCTTGATCCCCCATGATGGCAGCTAGCATGTGTTGACATTCTTAAATTTGTGTGAATCTTCAAAATTTGGCTTTTCCTGGGGTGACTTCACCCCATCTGAACGCAATATCAAACTCAGTTTGTAAATACTCATGTCTAATATTGCCTTCAAGTTCTACCAAATGTGAACTTTGTAAGTTAAAGATTTGTGTCTTTCTTGTTGGTTTTAAACATGCCTGTGTTATCTTAAATGGACATTTCTAATTTTTCTAATGTGACCACAAAAATTGTTATACAACAAACATGTTGGTTTGTTTTAAAAACCTTTTCTAAATGCACAAAAAGTATGCTGGTGCTGGTATTAAAAAGATTGTTAATCAAGATTGTGTGGATTATTGTCTCAACGCTACAAAACTTTTGTTGTGCTGTAATGGGTGTTTCCTGTGACAATGGGTGTTATTTCCTAAGGGCAAATCCACTTTGCACTACAAGTGCAGTTTCAGTGCAGTTTCAAGTGCACTTGTAGTGCAAAGTGTCTTTGCCTTTAGGAAATAACACCCAACAGTGCTTTGTAAGGTTACACAATCACGCCAATTTCAGGACTCACCACATTTCTCTCAGGGTCAGCTAAAACAAACACAGGCAGTAAATGTCACCAAACCTTGGTTTTATTATTTTTTTTATTTAAAAAATGTTTTAGACATTGTCTGGCATATTGATGGCCCCTCTACCGCAAAGAATTCAAGGTATCTTTGCCGGACATCACGGGCACTCAGGGGGGGCAAGCCAGGACGGCCACTTTCAAGCGCCGTCAGGGTTGGTTCATTAGGAATTCTGGCCTCAGGCCAAACTGAGCCAGCATAGTTGGCAGAATGTTTCCGTAAAAAGTTGTCTAGAACACAGCACGCCAGGATAATGTGATTCAGTTTGTACTCCGCTATATGTATGTGTCAGAAGAAGCCTTCGTTCCGGTCCGGTCGTTTTTCTCGTATTCCCGGCGGAACGGCGTTTCGGCGCATGCGCGTTCGCGGCTCGGCGTTACGGCGCTCGCGCACGCGCACTGGTGCACACCCAACGTGATTCCCTGGGCAGCCTATAAAAGGCGCTCAGAGGATCAAACAAATTGCTGGTTTGTCTCAGCTTCCTGTAGTATCTGAACCTGTATCCTGAATCTCTGCCTGACTTCCTGTTGTGACCCGGATTTGCCTTTGGACTTCTCTTGCCTCTCTCCTGGACCTGACCTCTGCCTGCTTATCGGATTCCCACCAATCTCCTGTGTTTGACCCTCGGCCTGTTACCTGGACTGTCTCCTGTCTCCCAGCCTGACCCCTTGCTTGTACCTGGACTTTCTTGATCTTGTCATCTTACCTTGCAGATCCTGTAGTGCCATAGCACCTTTCCAGTGTTTGACCCTCTGCCCAGCTCTGGACCTCCTGCCGGTTGCCTCTGTCTGCACCCGCCTACCAGTACCTACACAGCGGCTCCTCCCTACAAGACCTCACCAGCGAGCCACTTACGGTCCATTGGGGAGCTTGTGCCTCTTTGTGCCGTTCACCCCCTGTCCCAACTCCAGGGGGCGGACTGCGCTTAGTCGCAAAGGCGAAACCGCTCTCGGCATCTCGGCCTCGGTAAGTACTATCTCTGACAGTATGGGTGCAAGAAATAGGTGGAACCGGCTGGCCATGATTCCAAACGTGTTCTCCACCACTCTTCTGGCCCTGGCCAGCCGGTAATTAAAAACCCTCTGGTCCGGGGTGAGGGTCCTCATCGGGAATGGCCGCATAAGATGGTCCCCCAGCGCAAATGCTTCATCCGCAACAAAGACGAATGGGAGTCCTTCCACATTGTCTTCTGGAGGTGGCAAGTCCAAGCTGCCATTCTGGAGACGCCTGTAAAACTCTGTCTGGGTGATGACTCCACCATCGGACATCCGGCCATTCTTCCCCACGTCCACATACAGGAACTCATAATTAGCCAGCACCACCGCCAACATCACAATACTATTGAACCCCTTGTAGTTGTAATAGTATGACCCCGAGTTGGGTGGTGGGACGATGTGGACGTGTTTCCCATCAATTGCGCCTCCGCAGTTAGGAAAGTCCCACCGCTGGGCAAAGTGGGAGGCCACAGTCTGCCATTCCTGTGGCGTGGAAGGAAACTGTGGAATCAAAACAAAATCAAAAATTAGTCACTTTGCACATACACATGGAAAGCAGATTAGACACAAACATTCTTGCCCAACATTAAGCTAACATTTTTATGAGGGAATTTTTTAAGACCAAAGTATAAGGTACACCTATCAGATCCCCCCTCTCCTGGGCCATTTCTAACATTATAGGGGGGTGAACTCTGGGACAGGTAACCCTCTCCACTTCATTGAGATATGAATGCCTAAATAAATGCCTAAATAATGGGTATTACTTTGAACAGCCCCTCCTTAGTTACACTATTGGCAGCCCACTGGACAGGTAAGAAGTGTCATAATACAAAGATATAAATACACACTGTACACATTTGAGCACATTTGAACATTCTGCTATTACCTATCAAGATAATAATAGTATACACAAACTTTAAACAGTACCATTTAAAAGTATACAGGCAGGCCCTTGCACTACATGCTTTGGGGAATTCATCCATAAATCTGACCACTAAAGAGATGGGTATAGTGTGTATGGGTTTGGCAAAGTCAGCAGATAGATGATTGAGGATAGATAGAGGATTGGTATCAGCTGACTTAGCAGTTGGGGGGAGGGAGGGTTCCAAATGATTTGGGGACACCCAAAAAAAGCCTCTGGCACTCTGCCTGAATTTAAAGCACAAATCACATTTCTAAACATTTTAGGGGGTGTTTGGGGTAAAGCACTACTATGGAGCTGATAAAATACATTGTTAAGTGACTACATGAGGTGAATATAGGGGCAGGAGAGCATGCTGGGGATCTAAGTAAAGGCAAATATGTATGAAGGACAACAAAAATAATTACATAAAAATCCAGCATGCATGAGAACAAAGGGGACATTCACAGCATATTACAATCATGGAAATTAGGGAATGATGAAAGAAATACAATACATTAGCAAACATTAAATACAATAAAATGTGATATTAAAGGATAAAAATCTTACCTTCATATACTCCTTCTGCAGGACCTGGATGATGGCAGAACAGGTCTCTGGGATAATGATCCCCAGAGCCTGGGGGGAGATGCCTGTCGAGAACTTCAAGTCCTGCAGGCTTCTCCCCGTCGCCAAGTACCGCAGGGTGGTGACTAGCCTCTGCTCCGGAGTGATGGCTTGCCTCATGCAGGTATCCTGCCTGCTGATATAGGGGGTCAGCGAAGCCAACAAATGGTGAAAAATGGGGTCCGTCATCCGGAGAAAGTTCCTGAAATCATTAGGATTATTCTCACGGATCTCACGGAGCAAAGACATTTGACAGAACTGGTCACGCTGGAACAAACAATTCTTAGTCCATGAACTCCTCCCCACCCTGTTCATGGACTGGACTTGTGTCAAGGTCAGGACCCCAACACCAAGCCCCCGCACAGCACGAACTCTACGAGGAGTACGTATACGCAACATGGCTAGAAAACGGTCGGCTGCTCAGAACGAAGTAACAGAACGCACTGAAGAACAGCAAGGCCTGTGAAGAGCGACCTGAAAAACAGCAACAAGCGGACAAGAATGCAATGAATAATCAAATACAAACTCACTGCACGCACTGAAGAGCAGATACAAACCCACAAGCACAAACTGAACAGCAGAAAATGATCTGAAAACCACGAGTCTGAAAAAGCGCAAATCGTCTCTCACCAAACTTTTACTAACACGAGATTAGCAAAAGGAGCCCAAAGGTGCCGCGCTTGGTTCTGAAATGGCCTTTTATAGTCTCACCGCAAGGCTTCACTGCCAGTTTCTCTTACAGGCAATGGCATTGGCAGCACCCAAGAGCCAAAGGAAACATCGGCTGGGGTGCCGACATCACTGGATTCCAGGACAGGTAAGTGTCCTAATATTAAAAGTCAGCAGCTACAGTATTTGTAGCTGCTGACTTTTAATTTTTTCATGGGGGGCTGAACCTCCTCTTTAAGCCTTCTTTTTTTTTAGAAAGTACAATTTCCTAAAGCTTTTAGATCTGTTGTGGCTGTTTGCCATTAATCCCACTGATCAATTCATGCCCATTATGGATGTTCAAGAATTCAGCGCATCTACAACTAGCTAAAAAAGCTATTGTTTTTGTGTTATAATAATCAGATTGGGGAGCTACTAACAATATATTAAAGGTAAGCAAAAAAGTAAAAGTAAAAAATATATTGCACATGCAAATTATGTGATGCCAGGATGTAGTGTCACCTATGCTGCCTGTGAGAATTCTACTATTCTGTAACACCACATATCAGGAACCTGCAGTGAGGTCAGTGGCTGGTGAGGCACTGGCTAGTATAAGAGCCAGATAAACACAGGTTACACAAACGTTAAAGCGAGAGCAATAATTCTAGCACTAGACCTCCTCTGTAACTCTAAACATGTAACCTGTAAAAAAATGTAAAGCGTCGCCTATTGAGATTTTTAAGTACCGAAGTTTGGCGCTAACTTTAGTGTTTTTTTTTTTTTTATATATATTCACGGAACAGTTTTTTTGAAAAATTGCAGTGCAAATACCGTGTAACATAAAAAGTTGCAAAAAATTGATGCACAAATACCGCGTAACATAAAAAGTTCGACCACCGTTTTATTCCCTAGGGTGTCTGATACAAAAATATATGTAATGTTTGGGAGTTCCGAGTAATTTTCTAGCAAAAAAATATATGATTTTTACATGTAGAAGAGAAGTGTCAGAATTGGCCTGGGTGGCAAGTGGTTAATTACCATAAGTAAGTAATATGCAAATAATTATTATATATTGTTTTTAAGGTAATTTACTATATTTTCAAAAACTACTCGAGCAGGTGGCTTAACGGAAAAATTACAGAAGTTTGAAGTTATAACTTCAAACCAGTAATTTCACAGTAAATAGATATATAATCAATTATTATGTTATAACATATAGCATAATAATATACGGTATGATTTAGTTTGATTAAAATAGTAGCTTTTCAGCAGGCATCAGATTCTCATTCTCCCACTTAACTGTGTGAGAAAAACATAGTGGGTAAATCTTATACCCATTATCCCATGCTTTTTCCTTATATTTAAGAGGGCTGAGCTAGAAGGGAGAATTTGTCTTTTAGACACATGCCCCTTCTATGACACTGCAGTGAGAGGACAGCCTCCACTGCAGAATTTTTATTGGACAGCTTGTTCCAATGGTGCTCTACCATTGGTCCAAGGCTGATTGCACGCCCCTGCCACATATTGCTTAAAAGAAAATCTAATTGAAAGGATTGGTATTTTTTCCAATATCAACCCAAAAGTCTTAAAGTTAAAAGTGGACCCTTTTTCAATTGAATGCTACTTTAACATTTTTTGAATTGGTACATGCCCCCAAGAGCATTGCCAAGTTCCCAATATCCTTTGTTTGACAATCCCTTACCAATTAGCCATAAAAATGCTTTGTGAGATTCTTTGCCTATTTACTTCAGTGAGGCTTGGAATAAAGTTTGCTATTTCCTTATGATAAATAACAGTCAGCAAATAAAGTTAAAGCACATTTGCCCATCGCTAATGGTCACTGACTAAAATGTTTACTTTCATACTACCATGGCTTTGCGTGAAGAGGTTGTTAAAAACACTATTGGACTACCAAAATGTCTGTTCTGGGCCATATTTTTATTTTGTGCTCCCAAAGACTGACTTTGCTAATAGGTCCCTAAGCTTGAATATGATATTTTAAAGATGCCATTTACAGTTTTCAAAGATCTGAAATAGATATATGTACTTAAAGTATTTTATCTGCCCAAGCATTATACATCTCTGATAAGTTGGAGTAATGATGTCCCCAAATGTTAACGCTTCTTTTTTAAATAAATACATAATTGGATTGAACACTATAGCACCAGCCATCCCTAACTGATAATTCATCTCTGAGATTCCACAAGGGGTGAGATTCCTTAAGGTAAATCTGTGCTTTATTTTAAATGTTTAAACGCAAAAAGAATTTATGCTTGAGAGCAGGCACCACAGCAGACCTACTGCTGCATCTCCTAACTAGAGTCCTCATCTGTGTTCCTTTCCAAAGTCCTCATCAAATTATTTTCACCTTTTAACAAGAGCTTAAATGTAGTGCAAGGGCCTGCTTGATTGCATACAAATTGAAAGTTTTTAAGTTTTACTTCATATTATTTGGTTTTGGTAAATGTAAAGGAAAATTGTACAAAATATTGTATAATGTATGGCCAGCCTTACACTCAACATGTCAGAAAATGGAAAAACGGGTAACTTCAGGTTCTAGTTATTGTGGACCAGGTTTGTGCTGACTGTACCAACCTATAACTAGACTGCCACCCAGATGTTTGGAAGCACTTCTGTCACCCTTATGGCTGTCTGCAAAAGATACATTCAGATTTGGGGCTCTGTTTAGAAAATAAGCTCTTTCAGGAATAGTGCCACTGGGCTTTAAGAGGTTATATGCAACTGCATACCATACAGTGCTTACTAAACTTAAAAATGGACTCTACCCTTTCTGAAGTTTAACAGTTCATTAAAGACTGTTCATGGTAGGAGCAAGGGGAGTTGGAAGCCTCAGACTTTGAACTTGGGGACAGACTGATAGTCTGATGCAGAAGTGCTCACCAGCTAGAAAATGTGCAAACACCACAGGAAGAAGTCCCTAGTGTTGTTATAAAACAGCCTAATCTAAGTGTGCCAGTCTATGTTATTCAAAGAGAAGAAGCAAGAGAAAAACCAGGGTGCCTACACGGTAAGCTCCTGAAGCTCATCGAGAACCACAGAGGGGCCCATGGATTGTTTTTTTGGAGAATCTGTTCAAGTTCATGAGCCACAAGCATCTCAGCCACCAGAGGTCCTGCTTTTCCACCCTTACCTCCAAGACCCCCAAGGAAAGGCATGATCTTAACAATGTTACACAGCCACTTGTCATCCAGATAAGATTCAAGCTCTCACTGTGGAGCCCTTTGAACCAATATTCACTGATGCACCTGAAGGTAGATCCACCACTCAAACCCTGAGGTGTTCCTAGAGACCTAATTTTAGGAGATCCCTGAATGCTTTATTCAGGATAACTTTGTTTGCAAACTTGTCAGGGATAGCAAATTCAAGCGCATGGAGTTTAGAAAAGTGCCCCTTTACTTACCCCTGATAATTCCCTGGGCTCCAACAAGCCCCTGAACTTTTAGACATAACCTGGAATATGTTTCCTTGTTTTCTGCCCATACCTGATGAGGCAAAAGCGGCTGGGCATGCAATCAGCTGCCAGGCTTACAGTCCTCCACTGTTAATCCCCAGTGCCAGAATGTAATAGAGCACTGGGCATATTTTTCAACAGTACTGAGTCTGAAGTTGGGAGGTCCTGTGCCTACAGCCATTCACCTTGCAGCCTAAAGTCTCTTCCAGCTTCTTGCCGGTGGAACTGGTCCTGGGATCCCTCCAGCCACTTGCCTGGACTAGCAAATTGAGCCTACTTCACTGAGAGAGAGACACAGTTTAGGGCCCTGCACAAATAACTGTTCTTGTACTTTTCTGTATGGTTTACCAAAACAGTGAATACTTTCTATATTCTTTTCCTTCAAAGTTTCACAGAAACTGTGTGGTACTAGACACCTAGTGTCCTTACTAAGTAACAGCGACATAGCTCTTAGGAGCTCCTGTTTGGATAAATACATAATCTGTTTCACATTGTTCTATTTTGCTTGAATACTCTTTGCCCTTATGACCCTATTTGTTAACCTTACTATTTAGTAAGGTTTATCTTAAAGCCACCATCTGTCTATCTTTTAGTCAATTCCCCTACACCAGTAACAAAGTAAAACTAAACTAAAAAGGCTGATAAATAGAATGACGGACATCTTGTGGTATCTACTTTTCAGTAGGATTTTGGCTTTTAAAAGTATGAAATTATTGCAGACCTAGTTTTAATACTTTCCAACATAATGGAACCACTTCCAGGCATACATTTAGGTGGTTGGTTGGTTGCTGATGAAAAAAGACATATACAATGTTTGAAATGACTTTTTAGATATCTATAGAAACTACATGCCTTTTGGACGCGGCCCATGACCTGTGGGAATCAATAGGGTGGATTTACTAAAGGCAAATAGACTGTGCACTTTGCAGTTGCACTCTTTTTACTCAGTAAATGTAAATATGTTGAAGCTTCACTTTGTAAAGAATACCCAGGTGCAAGGAAAAAAGCATATTTTGCTTGCACTTGATTGGATGATGGAAATCAGCAGAGCTTTACCACATTTACTAAACTCTGGGGAAAATAAGCGCAACTGCACTTTGCCTTTAGTAAATCCACCCTTAAATGTTAATTGTACCAGGAACGCCAAAGCAGATAACTGTAGGAGATTTCTATTTCAGGAATACATTTCCGACTTCCTTCTTTCTTATGATGCAATGATAGTAGTAGCTCATAACAGTTTTCAAAACATATATGACTAAATCTAAAAAACACCCAGTATATGTGACCTTTGGGTAGAAATAGTATTTTACTGGTTTCATTATTGCCTGATATCGGATTACCAAGTTGCGCCAACCTTTTATTGTCAGTACAACAGAGTCTGTGGTAAGTTTAATCTGCTTATATGTCATTTTCTCTTATCATTTATTGTAAAGCTTGAACTACATTTGTATAGTGTAGCAGTAATGTATTGTTAGATGTTTAGTGCTTTATGCTGTGCTTAATTAAGATCAACTCCCAACCAGACAATAGCAACAACACAGTGTTTTGCAGAAAGTTAATTCGCTGCTTGGAAGATGCTACGGTTGAGCCAGTTGACTTGAGAAGATAGAAGACAGCTGAGATTGCAAATTAATTGTAATGCATGATTGCTTCTTCCCTGCAGGATCTACTACTTTTAGTTTTCTTTATTTAGTCTGCTAAATTGCGAGGGAATGAGGTAATTCACTACGCTAAAGCAGTGGGAAGACTATAATTTGCAGAATAGAATTCTTCATAAACACCATCTGGGGAAGCACTCAGGCTGAATCCTTGGGTTTATTGTGTAATATCAAGATATGCATCATGGCTTGGAAATGAGTGTGGAGGTTTCTTCCATAAACTGAAGGCTGTCATGCATTGGGAAGCTCTGCATAGAACTCCAGCAGAGAAGAGCTGTTGTTAGTGGGGGAAGGTAGCTTCCTTATTCACTATGCTCAATACCATCGGGAAACCCACAAGAAGATAAGTAAGAAGCAGTGAAGCTAAGAGTTGATTAGCTTTCAGATTTTCAACATCAGTATGTAAATGTCTTTATAATGAATATGCTTCCCTCCTCTTTAGACTTGTTATTTAAAAGGAATGAGAGATACAGCAAAAGTAGATATTTGTTTAATGTTATGTATACTTATATTTAGTTTTGATTTTGAGTTTTCATTTGTACACAATTACATTTATTTGCTTGTGCAAAAAAAATAAAAATTAAAAAAAAAATTTACCTGAAGTGATTCTATTTATACCTACAAAGACTTCATCTGACATCTTGGCCTTTAGGCCTCTAAATACATTTCTAAATGTAATGTGGATCTTATCTTTAAAATTAACATTTGGAATAATTCAATATGACATGTCTGCATTGCCAAACCACATAATTGCTTTGAGTTAAGGAGTACATCCTTCGTTTTTTGCTCCTGTTACAGTAAATCAACTAAATTGTGCCCAATTTTCTAAATATCTGTAGGCATTTCAATGATGATAACAGTACTTTTTAATGTATATATTATGATGGTAAGGTGAAAGCTTATGAGAGTGATGATATGGTGTTGCTCCCAGGGCAGAGGGTAAAGGCCTGATGTCCTAGACTCAAAGAAAGTGGGTTGCTGTGTGTGATTCAACCAGGAGGAGGAGCAGCACCACATATTTGGATCTATAAGTCTGCGGTGGACACCACTGGAGACTGGGTAAGTATAATATATTAAGCTGATTTCTTTTTTTTAAAGAGCTAATAGGGGTATTTGGACTTTAAAGTTGTACTGCAATCAAAATGAAAATTAAAGCATGCTGGTCATCTAGATCTAAAGCCCACATTTTAGTTTTGGATGGAATAACAAATGTTTGAAAACCCCATAATATTTTTATTGCTGTGCGCCCACTAGGGAGATCCCCCCCTGTTTGTTCTAAGGACCATTGTCACTGGGATATAGAGTGATAGAAAATAAAAAATGTTAACTGTCACCAAGATAGAAGATGAAGGGAAATCTTCCAAATGTCTGCGAGAGGGTTTCTTTTCACTTTCTGCTCTTTCAGGGAAAATCTGCAGGACACAGAATACACTTTAAAAATAAAAACACCTTAGGCCCCTTTCACACTGGGGCAGCGTTGGCGGTAAAGCACCGCTATTGTTAGCAGCGCTTTACCGTCGGTATTCGGCCGCTAGCGGGGTGGTTTAACCCCCCGCTAGCGGCCAAGAAAGGGTTAAAAACCACAGCAAAGCGCCTCTGCAAAGGCGCTTTGCCGGCGGTATAGCCGCGGTGTCCCATTGATTTCAATTGGCAGAACGGTGAAGGAGCGGTATACGCACTGCTCCTTCACTGCTCCAAAGATGCTGCTAGCAGGACTTTTTTATCGTCCTGCCAGCGCACCGCTCCAGTGTGAAAGCCCTCGGCAAAGCAGCGGCACTTTCAGGTCGGTTTTCAGGCGCTATTTTTAGCGCAATGGCGCCTGCAAACCTCCCCAGTGTGAAAGGGGCTTTAAGGTCAGCATTTGGATCCTCCTTGACAAAAATACTGGCTTCCCTTTTCAAGTCTAGTTCTCTATTATAATGAACCGTAAACTTGCTGCTCTTGCAATTATTGCTCAGCGTTGCATAAACATTTTTCATTAATGACTGTTACTGACTCAAGTATTAAAAAGAAGCTATGCAATGAGATTTTGTATTTCATACTACTTCTTTATTTACTGTCTTTCCTGGGACAACCAATATAATTTGCAGATGTTGCTTTGAAATTAGATTCAACCTCTATTTTTTCTATGTGGAATACTTGAATTTGATTTAAACCGATTATCTATCTCTAGGAAATACTTCTCATATTGCTTTGCAAGCTTGTGACATGCATTAAACAACCACTTGCAAGCAGTCAGTGAATGGCAAACCCCTTCCCTTTTATTAATCAGGCCGCCTATTTTCCCTCTCTTAATGTGAAGTAGACTGAAGGCACAGAGCACAGAGAGACATCAGGGAGTGTATTACAGAGACCAGGGACTGTAGCTTTAGCAGTGCTAGTAATTTTTAGAAGAACTGGCCATCATTGGTTCAGTTAGAATCCTTTTTTCATGTAATTTCAACTACACAGGAATAGGGATGGGCCGAACAGCCCCCCATCCCCCCGGTTCGGTTCGGTTTGGTTACAAAACCATTGCCAGCAAAACAAAAATGTTAAAAAAAATGCTGTGGGAGTCCCCCCCCAATCCATACCAGACCCTTAAGGTCTGGTATGGATTTTAAGGGGAACCCCACACCAAAATTTTTTTTCAAAAACGGCGTGGGGTCCCCCCAAGATCCATACCAGACCCTTATCCAAGCATTAAGCCCAGCAGGTCAAGAAAGGGGGGAACGAGCGAGTGCTCCCCCTCCTGAACCATACCAGGGTTCATGGCCTCAACCGATGGGGGGGTCTGCCCCCACCCCAAAGCACCTTGTCCCTGTGTTGATGGATGACAAGGGCCTTTTCCCGACAACCCTGCAATGTGGTTGTGGGGGTCTGCGGGCAGGGGGCTTATCGGAATCTGGAAGCCCCCTTTAACAAGGGTGCCCCCAGATCCCAGCCCCCTCCCTATGTGAATATGTATGGGGTATATTGTACCCCTAACCATTCAACAAGGAAACATATCAAAAACAAATAAAGACAGGAGGCAGTTTTCCTTTATTAAAAAATTAAAAACAGTGTCCCCTAAAGTAGATCCATCATCAATCACAATGCACTTCTGTACCGCTGGACCCCAAAAAAATGCTTCACCCGCAACCAAGGCTAACAGCCCAATGCCTGCTCCACAGTTTGACAGTTATAAATAGGTAAGGGGCAGGGTGCATGCTGGGTCAGTAGTGTCACAAGGGGGCGGGGGCCCGCCCCTTACCTGTTTAAGAACTGTCAAACGGCAGAGCAAGCATTCTTTGGTTAGCCTTCGTTGCGAGCGGAGCATTTTTTTCTTCTTTTGGGTCTGGCGGTGTGACAGGCATCGTGATTGATGATGGATCTACATTGGGAAAACTGAAAATTTCCTATTAAATACTTACCGTAATTTTCCTTTCCTGATGGACTCCATGGCAGCCTACGTGTGGATTAACACCGCCTCCTCTCCGATGCTATAGGACCCCATTCCCATAAATTTGAGCTCACAGCGAGAGACTGCGTTCCGTAACTAGCCAACTCTAGACTGATGGGTGGGAACTCCATCTGCCATGGAGTTCATCAGGACCCCCCATCATCTCTGGTGGTCGTAGAGGTCATCGTGCCAATAATTTTTAGGCACTGTGAGGCCCTCAGACGTGAGGAGGTTAGAACCCGTGACACTCTTTCTCGTATGACTGGGATCTTCTCCACTGGCAGAGAGATGGTACTTTCCACAGTGTTGAACTGGGCCCCTAGGTATACCAGGCGCTGTACTGGTTCCATATGTCTTTTCTGTAAGTTTAGCAGCCAACCAAACTCGAGCAGTGTGGTGATGACCTAAGCTCTGTGGATCAGCAGCTGCTACTTGTCTTCTCATGAGGGCCACCATGGCCAGAAGAACTTTCGAAAAGACTCGGGGTAAGGTTGTCAGCCCAAAAAGGAGGCAGGAGAACTGTAGATGTTCTTGCCCGACCATGAACCGAAGGTATTTGAGGAATTCTTCTGCTGCAGGCACATGGAAATAGGCATCCTTTAAGTCAATTGAGACTAGCCAATCACCTGGCTGCACGGCTTGCTGGATGGTAGACAGAGTCTCCATTTTGAATCTTTCGTGTTTTATAAACTTGTTTAGGTAGGTTAGGTCTAACACAGGGCGCCATGAACCGTTTTTCTTTAGCACTTGGAAGAGGGGGGAGTACACCCCTTGAAATGCTTCGCCCTGCAGGACGGGCACCACGGCTCCCTGTACCATCAGTGAATCCACATAGGACAGTAACACCTGCTTCTTTTCTTCTGACCTTGATAGCAGGGTAGAAATAAACCTGGGGGGAGTACTGGTGAAGGACCATGTGTGGCCTATGGAGACTGTCCTGATGGTCCAGTAGTCCGAGACTGAGGCCACCCAGACGTGCCAGAAGAGAAGCAGACGCACCCCCACCTCGGTGGGCCAAAATTCTAAACGACTTAGCTGGCTCACGTCTGCTGGACTCCTGGCTTTTAGCAGGCTTTTGGAAGGGTGTCTGACCCCTGCTCTTCTCCGCTGGGGCCTCTTCTGGCTGAGCAGATGCCTATCCTGGAGCAAGAAGCCTGACTTCCCACCCGTGGCCTGGGCTATTGCGCTATCCAGCCTGTTGCCAAACAGCGAGGGCGCTTCAAAGGGCATCCTACACCACTCTTGTTTACATGCTGGATCAATGAGCCAAGGGCGTAACCATAAGGCCCGCTTAGCCGTGACAGAGGATAGCAAAGTCATCAGGTCAATGGAAGCTTCCTCCAGGAAGGCCACTGCCAGCTTCAATTCTTGGACGGCCGAGCCCCTGGCCAGTTCTTCTGAAATGCCCTTGAGCACGGAATCCACATTTTCTGTCCAGGCTTCCATTGCCTTGGACATGGCTGTGAGGGCCAAGACAGGTTTGCAAGCCATACCGGACTAGCCCGTATATCCTCTTGAGGTCCTGATCTATTCTCCTCTCGAGCCCATCCTTGAAGGATACAGCGTATTCTAGAGGAAGAGTGACATGTTTAGCCAGTCGCATCAGTTCTGCGTGTACGAAGGGAGCATTTTCCAGATGCTTCACTTCCTCTGCCTTGAAGGGGTATAATCTGGAGGTTTTACTTGATAAAGAGGTCTTCTTGTCAACTTTACTCCATTCCTCATCAATGATGTCTTTCAATTCTGAAAGAAGTGGGAAATTAGAGCGCTCCTCCCTCAGGTGCTTAAAGAATTTCCTTTGCTTAGCCGGGGGAGTGGAAGGATCTTCCCATTTGAGGGTCTCATTGACGGCTTTAATTAGTGGTGAGACTAGGGTGAAGTGGAAGCCTCCGATAAATTCATCTCCCTCTACTTCGCTGTCTGAAGACCCGGGAGATGCATCATAAGGCTGGGATAGGCCTGGATCCTTTTGGGCCTCATCAGCCAGGGAGCCTGATAGAGTGGTGAACTGGCTCCACGTGCGGGTCATACCCCACTCCTTCAGGGATTGCTGCACCACATGCTTGACTAGAGAATCCATCCATTTGTTTTCAGTGTCTTTTTCCCCGCCTGCTTGGGCATAGCATGGGTCACATAAAGATTTTCCCTCCAGGACTCGTGTCCCACATCCTCAACAGGCTCTGCGGTCAGAGCATCTGTCATGGTGGTGGTTGCGGTGTCTGGAGGAGGAATGGGAGCATCTCCTCTGTTGATGGGTCCTAGATGGGGAGTCATGTCTGGACCTGGATGAGAAAGGCTGATGTTGCAGCCTGGCATGGTCTCTGTCATTCCGTGCCACGAAAAGGCAATCCAACCTGGAAGGACTAAATAAAAGAGAAGGGTAGGAAAAAAAGATAGCATGTCATTAGGGCATGTGTCCATCCATTAGCGGACCTGACCCCTTTCCTCTTGCCCACACGTACCTAGAGCATGAGGACTGGCCGCACGGAGGCGGTGACCTGTCCATGGCACCATGGAGGATGAATAGGTGAAGATTATGCAGCTTGTAGGAACACCACATGTTCTAGAGAAAAGGAGTAAGGTGGCAGCACAAAAAGGAATGCACTTCCCCTTTAAGTGACGCCTTTCCCCCTCCCCTTCCTGCACCATAATTCTGGGCTGGTGCTTACCTGATCCTGGGTGCCTGCGGAAATTGCTGCATACTGCCCGCAGGTAATCCCAAAGTGACTGCCGTACTGACATCACCGCCATGCCCCGTTCACGCCTGCGCTGTGGCGACCCGCCATCAGGCGCCTGCATGGCAACGGGCAACGGGTCCCCCGCCGAGCTGTGCAGGACGTCTCTCTTCTGGGCATACCCAGGCCGTCCCCACCACTGGACACATATGCCTGAAGCCACACACCCGCCCATGGCTGGGCCTTGGGCTATCTTTTGACACCGATTGAATGGCATGCCTGACATAAACCCACTTGGGGCTCAATCATCCGGTCTTGGACGTCATGAAAGAAACATAAGTGTAAGTCCAATGAGGAGATCAAAAAAGGAACGCAGTTTCTGGCTGTGAGCTTGAATTTATGGGAATGGGGTCCTATAGCATTAGGGAGGAGACAGGTACTACATGTTAACCTATATGCAGACTGTCATGGAGTCTGTCAGGAAACATTGTTTTTTATTTTTTTTAATAAAGGAATTGTCAAAAACTGCCTCCTGTCTTCATTTTTTTCTGACACTTTTTTTTTGGTGAATGGGTATTTGTACAATGTACCACATACTCATTCACATGGGGGGGTGGGATCTGGGGGCCTCCTTGTTAAAGGGGGCTTCTAGATTCCAATAAGCCCCCTGCCAGCAGACCTCTACAAACACCGCCCAGGAAGAGGCCCCCCCGCATAAAAGCACCTACCCATATTAAGGGCATGTGGTCTGGTATGGTTCAGGAGGGGGGGCGGATAAGTGTCCGCTATGGATTTTGGGGGCACCCCACAGTATTTTTTCACTTATTTCTGTTGCTGGAAGTGTTTTTTTTCATTCAGTTGTCAGCGGGGAAACCCGTTGACAGTTAACAACTTATCCATTGTTAAGGACACAGAGGTCGGCTTTCCTTCCCCCTACTTAACAACCAGTTATTTAATGTGCCCTGATTGGGCAAAGCTTTGCCCAATCGGGGCTTAGAATGCATTGTACATGTTTGCCCGCTGAGCTCCTCGCAAATTTGGGTGTTCGCCGAACAGGCGAACAGACGATATTCGGGCCGAATTTTTGCTCGGCTCAAACTGTTCGCCCAACTCTAATGTTATATATAAATTCTAATAAGCAGACAAAAATACATAAGCACCTAAAAGGTCAGACCCCTCTTGTTACAAAACAGTAAAATTGTAGAAATGATTTCCAATTTGTTGACTGAAGACACTCATTGCACAATAATTGTTACAATTGTTTAAGCTGCAAACCAGGCTGGGGTAAAGCCTAGGATAATTAACTATCATACAGCTAATAGCCTGATACACACTAAAATGAATTAGTTGACCCTATAAATAGACTAAAATACTAGTTACCTTTAACACTTACATTTCTATGGAGGAGGAAAAGGCAAAAAAGATGCATAGAAGGAAACAATCTAGTCTAGGGAATTAGTGGTAAGAGACCAAAAAAAAACATGTAGTAATCCAGAACTTACACATCTTAAGGAACATCTAATTCACAACACTAAAAAACCCACTCAAACTGCACAATGGAAACATAAGCTCCATGGCATACACAAAAAGCTCTTGCCAGTTGTTCAACCTGCTGATGCAGAAGTCTATAAAGGGCCTTAGCCAGCTTAACTCTATGGCCCCGTACACACGGCAGGTTTTCCAATGGAAAATGTCCGATCGGAGTGTGTTGTCGGACATTCCGACCGTGTGTGGGCTCCGTCGGACATTTTCCATCGGATTTTCCGACACACAAAGTTTGAGAGCAGGCTATAAAATTTTCCGACAACAAAATCCGATCGCGTCAATTCCGACCGTGTGTGTGGCCTGTTCCGACGCACAAAGTGCCACGCATGCTCAGAAGAAATTCCGAGATGGAACAGCTCGGTCGGATAAAATTAGCGTTCGGAATGGATACAGCACTTTCGTCACGCTGCAATGTCAAAAATAGTTTAATACAGCGCACTCTCTTCTTCTTTATAATGTGAGAAGAATTAAGTAGTTTTGCTGCTCATATTCACACAGACTTCTCACAAACTTCTTTCTTTATTATTTATCGGGATTCCCTCAATATATTTAGATTTGTCACATCTGACCAAATTTGTTTTGGTTTGTTTTGAAATTTTTTTGGTTTTATTCCAGGCTGGTTTTGTATTTTTTTGGGGGGGGGGGTTCAAGGCTGTGTTTTTATTGTTGTTTTTGTTGTGTTTTACTCTATAATATTTTTGTGTGTGTTTTGTGTGTCAAGTTACCACAACACCATTGATATCTTATATTATTTAATCTGTAGGAGATTGTTTGGTGTTGGTGTCTCTTGTTAATTTCACATTGTATATTTGAAATGTACCTGAATCCTCACAAACAAACTGTCCTTTTTGAAGGAAAACACACATAGGCTAGTATAATTGAGCAAAAAATTCCTTTATTAAGGGCTCACAACTAAACAAAGAGGGAGGCAGCACTGGAGAAACAGCTGACATGGGTGAAGCCTTTGGCCCCCAGGGTACACATCAACTATTTTCAAGCAAAATTGGTGGCCTGAGGAGTCCATATATAAGGGAGTGCAGTCTGGTCCAGAAGTCCCAGAGATCCTGAAAGCAGCAGATGACATCTGTGTCCCCAGGCTGTGGTCATACAAGAGACTGCATCTTTGGCCAGACCAGACTGAACCTAGGGCCATCACTCTCTGGTCTTCCTTCCACCCTTCCTTCAATGCTGTGACTCTGGTGGTGGAGTTGTGGCAGCAGGAGGAGGAGGAGGAGGATGGTCCAACTCAATCACGTCGGGCTTGGGTGTGATTTCACCACTCACCCCCTTAGTTAGGACTTTATAAATAAGTTGCTCATACATGAGGCATTGACCCTGCATGCACTTCAGTTTGGTGGCAGCCATGCAGGCAAAGTCCTCTTCAGGAGTGGGTAAATCTCTGAGGGACGCAGAAGCCTCCTGAATGAGCCTGAGTGCTGAATCCTGCATGTGAGTCGCCTTCCTCGCTCTTTTGTATGGAAGGCGGAGGGGAGGAACCTGCAATTCGGTCAGGCTGCGACTGGTCCCAGGCTTCTCCTGGCTGCCACTTAGCCCCGCCTCTTCCTGGCTGCCACTAACCCCCGCCTCCTCCTGGCTGCCACATTTCAGAGCCTCCTCCTGGCTGAGGTCTTCCTGTGTATGAAAAAGGGACATAGTTTTAGTTTTTTATTCATCAATCACACACAATTTTCACCTCCTGACTGTTGCAAATTGAATGTTAACAAATATAACTAATGATCCTTCTGAGCCCAGCATTTTTCATTCTTGTCCCAATTTTTTGTGCCCACTACTGTCTATTGATATGTAAAACACTTTTTTCAATGAGCAATTAGTGATCAATAATGACATCTAGTAAACATCATTTATTTATTGACCAGAAATCTGTAGAATAATGCTATACCTGACTCAAGCTGGGCTCCTCCACTTCTTCCTGGCTAGAAGGCCCAGGTTGGACATCGGAAGCCTCAGCTGGGGTGGAAGGAAGAGTGGAAGGAAGAGTGGAGAGGGATTCCCTGACTTCAGTGTGGTCTGACAGAAATCGTAGTCTCTCATAGTACCACAGCCTGGGGACATAAATGTCATCTGCTGCAGCTCCGGACCTCTGGGAATCCGTGACCTTCTTGCTCTCCCTAAGATAAGTGCTCCTCAGGCCACCAATTTTGGTTTTTAAATAGGGGATGGTTGCTGTGGGGACCATCGGCGTCACCAACTCCAGCAGTTTCTCCAGCGCTGCCTGCCTCTTTTGTTTATTATTATAATGAGGATGTCTCACCTGTATTTGTCTATGAACAGGGGGAGGAAATTGTGGTCGTTGAAGCCATCCATTTTCTCTGCAAGACACAACACAAGACAAACCCTAATGTCAGGCAAAACTCTCCTAATCTTGTTACAATATAGGCCTCAATTTAGAAGCGGTATAGGCCCAAGTTTAGATCTTACCTTCGTTTTCATGATCGGCTCCTCCGATACTCCTTCCTCCACTCACAGATCGTACGTACTACGCACGCGTGTTACGCTTTATAGACACTGCGCATGCATGTAGCTCCGCCCGCCCCTGATGTTCTTTCTAGTCTATTCCCCGCCCCTTTTCGTTCGGCACAGTGGGGGAAGAGCACATGGCGGAGACACAGCAGGTGTGTGCTAATTACAGCAACGAGGAGGAGGAGGAGGAAAGCCCAGATCAGGAAACGTCTGGATCAATAAGGAGAAGATTTAAGGCCTCAAATATGTCCTTTGGGGAGATGTTGGAGATGGTGGACATCCTGAAGAAGGCCGACTATGATGGAAAGTATGGACCTTACCCAACCCCAATGTCAGAAAGGCCAAGATAATGGTGAAAGTGGTCAGGAGTCTGCACCGGAATTTCGGGGTACGACGATCAAAAGATCAGCTCAGGAAACGGTGGTCAAACCTGAAATTGAGAGAACATGAGCAGTACAGAAAGATCCGGAGAGTGCTGCAAAAAATTAAGTAGTCCCTTGATCCCCCGTGATGGCAGCTAGCACATGTTGACATTCGTAAATTGGTGTGCATTTTCAAAATTTGGCTTTTCCTGGGGTGACTTAACCCCATCTAAATGCAATATCAAACAGAGTTCCTAAATACTCATGTCTGATATTGCCTTCAAGTTCTACCAAATGTGAACTTTGTAAGTTGAAGATTTGTGTCTTTCTTGTTGGTTTGAAACATGCCTGTTTTATCTTAAATGGACATTTGTACTTTTTCTAATGCCACCCCAAAAATTGTTATACAACAAACATGTTGGTTTGTTTTAAAAACCTTTTCTAAATGTACATGTGATTGTGCTGGTATTAAAAAGATTGTTAATCAAGAATGTGTGGATAATTGTCTCAATGCTACAACACTTTTGTGGTGCTCCAATTGCTGCTTTATGTGACAATGGGGGTTATTTAATAAGGGCCAATCCACTTTGCACTACAAGTGCAGTTTCACGTGCACTTGTAGTGCAAAGTGTCTTTGCCTTTAGTAAATAACACCCAACAGTGCTTTGTAAGGTTACACAATCAGGCCATTTCCAGGACTCACCACATTTCTGTCAGGGTCAGCTAAAACAAACACAAGCAGTAAATGTCAACAAAGATTTGATTAATTTTTTTTTTATTTGATAAAGGTTTCACACATTGTCTGGCATATTGATGGCCCCCCTACCCACAAAGAACTCAAGGTATCTTAGCCGTACATCACGGGCACTGAGGGAGGGCAAGCCAGGACGGCCACTTTCAAGCGCCGTCAGGGTTGTTTCATTTATAATTCCGGCCTCAGGCCCAACTGAGCCAGCATAGTTGGCAGAATGTTGACATAAAAAGTTATGTAGAACACAGCACGCCAGGATAATATGATTCAGTTTATCTTTACTCCGCCATACGTATGGGTGTAAGAAATAGGCGGAACCGGCTGGCCATGATTCCAAATGTGTTCTCCACCACTCTTCTGGCTCTGGCCAGCCGGTAATAAAAAACCCTCTGGTCCGGGGTGAGGGTCCTCATCACGAATGGCCGCATAAGATGGTCCCTCAGCGCAAATGCTTCATCCGCAACAAAGACGAATGGGAGTCCTTCCACATTGTCTTCTGGAGGTGGCAAGTCCAAGTTGCCATTCTGGAGATGCCTGTAAATCTCAGTCTGGGCGATGACTCCACCATCGGACATCCGGCCATTCTTCCCCATGTCCACATACAGGAACTCGTAATTAGCTGACACTACCGCCAACATCACAAAATTATTGAACCCCTTATAATTATAATAGTACGACCCTGAGTTGGGTGGTGGGACGATGTGGACGTGTTTCACATCAATTGCCCCTCCGCAGTTAGGAAAGTCCCACCGCTGGTCAAAGTGGGAGGCCACAGTCTGCCATTCCTGTGGCGTGGAAGGTAACTGTTGAAGAAAACAAAAAAAAATAGTCTTTTTGCACATAAACATGGAAAGCAGATTAGACACAAAACTTCTTGGCCAATATCAAGATAACATTTATTAATGGGAATTTTTTAAGACCAAAGTATAAGGTACACCTATCAGATTCCCCCCCCCCCCTCATGGGCCATTTCTAACATTATAGGGGGGGAGCTCTTGGACAGGTAACCCTTTCCACTTCATTGAGAGATGAATGCCTAAATAATGTGTATTACTTTGAACAGCCCCTCCTTAGTTACACTATTGGCAGCCCACTGGACAGGTAAGAAGTGTCATAATACAAAGATATAAATACACATTGTACACATTTGAGCACATTTGGACATTCTGCTATTACCTAGCAAGATAATAATAGTATACACAAACGTTAAACAGTACCATTTAAAAGTATACAGGCAGGCCCTTGCACTACATGCTTTGGGGAATTCATCCATAAATCTGACCAAAAAAGAGATGGGTATAGTGTGTATGGGTTTGGCAAAGTCAGCAGATAGATGATTGAGGATAGATAGAGGATTGGTATCAGCTGACCTAGCAGTTGGGGGGAGGGAGGGTTCCAAATGATTTGGGGACCCCCCCAAAAAAAGCCTCTGGCACTCTGCCTGAATTTAAAGCACAAATCACATTTCTAAACATTTTAGGGAGTGTTTGGGGTAAAGCACTACTATGGAGCTGATAAAATACATTGTTAAGTGACTACATGAGGTGAATATAGGGGCAGGAGAGCATGCTGGGGAGGTAAGTGAAGGCAAATATGTATGAAGGACAAAAAAAATAAGTACATAAAAATTCAGCATGCATGAGGACAAAGGGGACATTCACAGCATATTACAATCATGGTCATTAGGGAATGATGAAAGAAATACAATACATTATCAAACATTATATACAATAAAAAGTGAGGTTAAAGGATAAAAATCTTACCTTAATATATTTCTTCTGCAGGACCTGGATGATGGCAGAACAGGTCTCTGGGATAATGATACCCAGAGCCTGGGGGGAGATGCCTGTCGAGAACTTCAAGTCCTGCAGACTTCTCCCCGTCGCCAAGTACCGCAGGGTAGCGACGAGCCTCTGCTCCGGAGTGATGGCTTGCCTCATGCAGGTATCCTGCCTGCTGATATAGGGGGTCTGCGAAGCCAACAAACAGTGAAATACGGGGTCCGTCATCCGGAGAAAGTTCCTGAAATCATCAGGATTATTCTCACGGATCTCAAGGAGCAAAGGCATATGACAGAACTGGTCATGCTGGAGCAACCAATTCTTGGTCCATGAACTCCTCCCCACCCTGTTCATGGACTGGACTTGTGTCAAGGTCAGGACCCCAACACCAAGTCCCCACACAGCACGAACTCTACGAGGAGTACGTATATGCAACATGGCTAGAAAACGGTCGGCTGCTCAGAACGAAGTAACACAACGCACTGAAGAACAGCAAGGCCTGTGAAGAGTGACCTGAAAAACAGCAAAGAACGAACAAGAACACAATGACTAATGAAAGTCACGCGTAGCTTGCTGCACGCACTGAAGAGCAGATACAAACCCACAAGCACAAACTGAACAGCAGAAAACGATCTGAAAACTACGAGTCTGAAAAAGCGCAAATCATCTCTCACCAAACTTTTACTAACACGAGATTAGCAAAAGGAGCCCAAAGGGTGCCGTGCTTGGTTCTGAACTGGCCTTTTCTAGTCTCTTCGTACGTGGTTGACGTCACCGCGTTCTTGGAGATCAGAAATTCTGACAACTTTGTGCGACCGTGTGTACGCAAAACAAGTTTGAGCCAACATCCGTCAGAAAAAATCCTAGGATTTTGTTGTCGGAATGTCCGATTAATGTCCGACCGTGTGTACGGGACATAAGGATGCAGAGTAAATGACACATTCTCAACTCTCCTCTCTGGTCTCCAAAAAAACACCCATGTACCATGGATCTTTCTTTTGCAAATGTCCCCTCATAGGTGGTATGTCATACGAGCAGCCATGTAAAAGAGGCTATGTCCTACCTGACTGATATGACCAGAAAGATAAAAAGTATTAAAGATAGGCAACAAAACACAAATGAAACAAAAAAAAAGAGAATAAAAAGAGAATAAAAATCTTGCCACAGTAGAAAGTAATAGTAACAAAATTGGACAATGGAAGGTTCAGGAGGGGTATCTATTAAGGGGAACCCTGCGCCAATTTTTTTTTCTTCAAATGACATAGGGGCCCCCCAAAATCCATACCAGACCCTTATCTGAGCATGCAACGGTAATGTAAACAGCTGACTCTGCCCCCTCTGATGCCACATGACATCAGAGGAAGGCGGGGTCACCCGTTTACATCAGCGGGTGGCCCCACCCTCAGCTATATAACAGCTGTCATCGGGAAGAAGCGTCAGTCAGCAGGAGCCTCCCATGAAGGTGGAGTTGTTGCATTTTTTTTCTTTTTTCGGTCCATCGGGCGCTGTAATCTAAAATATATTTACCTTGTGGGAATTTTTTTTTTAATGAAAGACTTGTCCCAAAGTGTCTCCTGTCATTTTTACAATTTTTGAAACTTTTCTGGTGAATTGGTAGGGGTACAATGTACCCCATACCCATTCACATAGAGGGGACTGGCATCTGGTGGTCCCCTTGTTAAAGGGGGCTTCCAGATTCCGATAAGCCCCCCGCCCGCAAACCCCCACAACCACCGGGCAAGGGTTGTGGGGACAAGGTCCTTGTCCCCATCAACATGGGGACAAGATATTTTGAGGGGGGACCCCAAAACATCCTCCCCATGTTGAGGGCATGTGGCCTGGTACGGTTCAGGAGGGGGAGGCGCTCCCTTGTCCCCCCTCTTTTCCTGTGGCCTGCCAGGTTTTTATGCACAGATAAGGGCCTGGTATGGATTTTGGGGAACCCCTACGCCTTTTTTTTATTTTGGTGCAGGGTTGCCCTTAAAATCCATACCAGACTATGGATTTTGGGGGACCCCTATGCCATTAAAAAAAAATGGCGCAGGGTTCCCCTTAATATCCATACCAGACCTGAAGGGCCTGGTATGGATTTTGGGGGAACCCCCATGCATTTTTTTTACATTTTTTTCAATGATTTTTTTCTATATTGCCGCAATCCAACAATACATTACAGCCGCGATCAGTTTTGAATGAAATTCTTTCCTTTAAAATGTCATTTTGCTGTGGTATTGTTCTAAACACTGGAAAAATGCACTACTTTAAAGGCATACTAAGGGGGCCCCCAGGTACTATATTTAAAGGAATATTTCATTTTTATTGTTTCACTTTAAGCATTATTAAAATCACTGCTCCCGAAAAAACTGCCATTTTTAAAACTTTTTTTTGCATTGATTCATGTTCCTTGGGGTAGGACCCAGATCCCCAAAACTCTTTATGGCAATAACTTGCATATAAGCCTTTAAAATTAGCCCTTTTGGTTTTTCATGTTAGTGTCCCATAGACTTTAACAGTGTTCCGTGGCTTTTCGATTTTGCTGGGAACACCGCATAATGTTCGCTATTCGGCGAACACCTAATGTTCGAGTCGAACTTACATTCGACTCGAATATAGAGCTCATCCCTACTATTTAACAAAGAAGAAAATAGCTCAGTTTAGGTTTCCTTTTAACTTATTGCTTGTACAAATAAAAATTCTAGGAGTTATTGAGGATATATAAGGGCGACACACTGTTGGTGACTTGGTCTAGGTTTTATGTTAATTAAACAGCTACAGTACAAGTATTCAAACAAAACTTTGAAATAAAACAACTTGTGGGCCACTTCTGAGTGTACAAATGTGCCATATAGCTTGCAGAAGAGGTGTTCCTATTACACATAGAACAAACAATGGCAACAATAGTCATATTCTGGTCATAAACCTTTGGTCACTACTATGGAACAAATATTTTGGATTAGATTTTTATTGTAGGGAAATTTTAGTATTTGCCCATTCAGGCATAGGAATCGTTGCATCATATATTTTACATTATTTTCTCTTTCCGTTCAGTGTTTTCAGTTTCTGTTCATAAAAAGCTTGTTATCTCCTACTTGTTTTAAGATTAAAGTCTCTGTAGCTGTCTGATGTCTCTTTGATGTTCCATGCAATTGGTCTTGGGTGTAAATGTTTGTCAGAACAAAAGTTGACAAAGTACCATGTAAGCATAAACTAGGAAGTAGGATGAAGTAATCACAATTCACATAGAAAATGCAAACAGTATTGGAATAATCACCACACTGCAAATGCCTGAAACATTTTGTGCCAAAGTAATAGCTGTAACAAGGGATTTCTGTGCACATTTACCAACAATAGTGTGAATAAATTTGCCTATTTTTTAATAAAATAATATGCTAATTAGATTTAGTTTGCATTTTAAAATTTTTGGGTCCATCAAAAACTCCAGGAAAATAAAACTGGCAGATTAAAGGGAATACATGATAGTCTGGTAATTAGACTGTCGTTTATAGAGCTCAACAGCTTAAGATAGAAATTTACACACACGTGACACATGTGAATTACATATGAATTAATCAGACTTGTCCCCATCTCTTACCATCCCTTATTATTGCTTCCTCCAAGGTTTCAACAGTGGTGTATTTAGGTTTTGTGCTGCCCTAGGCCTGATTAAACTCGTGCACCCCCTAGTTTAAGTATGGCCCAACTCTTCCTGTCATGGCAACATCTCTTCCTGTTTAAGGCCCGCCCTGTCATCTGTAAACCACACCTCTTCCTCTTTAGGCTCCACCTTTTCTTATTAGAGCTCCACTCATCCTCCACTAATTTCCACTCACCAAATGCAAGCAGGCGAGTTGAAATTTTGAGGGCTGTATAGATATAGCAAATAGATTCAAAAGCAAATGTACATATTAGCTAAGATCAGTAGCATAAATATTTCTTCTCTACAACATACTGTACAATGTGCAATGCATAATATATTATCCATGTTAAAACTCTGTGACGTCACTTAAAACTGAATTTCTCATGGTTAATTCTTGTAATTATTAAATCATTAAAGTGGAAGTCCATGCAAAAACGAAAATCCCTGCATCTATAGACGTCAGGGATCTAACACTAACCTCTCTAAGAAAAATGAGTATACATACCTTTTTGGAAGCCGATCTGACTGCAGCCAGCTCTTCAAATTCCAGTACTCCTGGAGTCCTGGACTGGACTCAGAACCTGCCTCGGTATTCTAACTTCCATTAGTACAGCTACTCTGCCTATAGCTACCCCTCTACTTAGATGCTGCTCAGGTAGTGTAAGTCTGGCCAGAGTGGCAACCTTTTAATTGCTGGAACCTTGCCAGTGTGCTGCTAACATTGCTGAGTGCTTCCACATATGTGTTCTTGTTTACTGTGTTACAGATAACAGAACATTGAATGACAAATACTCACCGTAACTTTCCTTTCCTGATGAGCTCCATGGCAGCACAGCTGGGTGAGGCCCCGCTTACCCACTTCCTGATCAGTTCATACATCAATACATTTTTGGCCCACCTCAGCCTCTGCATTCTGAAACTCATACTACTGAACTGGGTGGGAATTGTGCTGCAATGGAGCCAGTCAGGGAAGGAAAATTACGGTAAGTATTTGTCATTCAATTTTCTGTTTTCCTGATGGCTCCATGTCATCATAGCTGGGAATAGGGATGAGCTTCGTGTTCGAGTCGAACCCATGTTCGACTCGAACATCGGCTGTTCGGTCGTTCGCCGAATTGCGAACGATATGGGCTGTTCGCGCCAAATTCGTGTGGCGCGTCACGGCCCATAATTCACTGCGGCATCGCAGTGCATTGCTTGCTGATGATTGGCCAAGCATGCACTATGACCCGCATGCTTGGCCAATCACAGCGCCGCCTGAACAGAGAGCCGTAATTGGCCAAAGCCAAGGAGGCTTTGGCCAATTATGGCTCAGGGGATTTAGTACACGCCCCACACTATATAAGGCCGCCTGCACGGCGGCCCTGTGCAGTGTGTTCCGGTGTGCTTAGAGAGAGAGAGAGACAGTGTCATTTCATTTGAGTTAGCTAGATTAGACAGGACAGTCAGTCAGTTAGCTGCACTTAAAGTGTATTGTGTATATATATATATGCATCCCAGGTGTTGCATATATATATATATATATACACTGTATTCAGTTTAGCTAGATCCGTTCCTGTTATCTTCTAGACTATTTACATTTAGTGCAGTGCGTCCTGCTCACAGTGTTCAGCTAGATCCGTTCCTGTTATCTTCCTACTGACAGGCAGGCTTGTCTTGTTACAGTATTTACAGCTACCTAAAGAAAATTACTGGTATTCTTTTGATCCTATTAGTACCACGGTCAGGCAGCTAGACTATTTACATTTAGTACAGTGCGTCCTGCTCACAGTGTTCAGCTATATCCGTTCTTGTTATCTTCCTACTGACAGGCAGGCTTGTCTTGTTACAGTATATAAAGCTACCTGAAGAAAATTACTGGTGTTCTTTTGATCCTATTAGTACCACGGTCAGGCAGCTAGACTATTTACATTTAGTGCAGTGCGTCCTGCTCACAGTGTTCAGCTAGATCCGTTCCTGTTATCTTCCTACTGACAGGCAGGCTTGTCTTGTTACAGTATATAAAGCTACCTGAAGAAAATTACTGGTGTTCTTTTGATCCTATTAGTACCACGGTCAGGCAGCTAGACTATTTACATTTAGTGCAGTGCGTCCTGCTCACAGTGTTCAGCTAGATCCGTTCCTGTTATCTTCCTACTGACAGGCAGGCTTGTCTTGTTACAGTATTTACAGCTACCTAAAGAAAATTACTGGTGTTCTTTTGATCCTATTAGTACCACGGTCAGGCAGCTAGACTATTTACATTTAGTACAGTGCGTCCTGCTCACAGTGTTCAGCTAGATCCGTTCCTGTTATTTTCCTACCGACAGGCAGGCTTGTCTTGTTACAGTATATAAAGCTACCTGAAGAAAATTACTGGTGTTCTTTTGATCCTATTAGTACCACGGTCAGGCAGCTAGACTATTTACATTTAGTGCAGTGCGTCCTGCTCACAGTGTTCAGCTAGATCCGTTCCTGTTATCTTCCTACTGACAGGCAGGCTTGTCTTGTTAAAGTATTTACAGCTACCTAAAAAAAATTACTGGTGTTCTTAGATCCTATTAGTACCACGGTCAGGCAGCTAGACTATTTACATTTAGTACAGTGCGTCCTGCTCACAGTGTTCAGCTAGATCCGTTCCTGTTATCTTCCTATTGACAGGCAGGCTTGTCTTGTTACAGTATATAAAGCTACCTGAAGAAAATTACTGGTGTTCTTTTGATCCTATTAGTACCACGGTCAGGCAGCTAGACTATTTACATTTAGTGCAGTGCGTCCTGCTCACAGTGTTCAGCTAGATCTGTTTCTGTTATCTTCCTACTGACAGGCAGGCTTGTCTTGTTAAAGTATTTACAGCTACCTAAAGAAAATTACTGGTGTTCTTTTGATCCTATTAGTACCACGGTCACGCAGCTAGACTATTTACATTTAGTACAGTGCGTCCTGCTCACAGTGTTCAGCTAGATCCGTTCCTGTTATCTTCCTACTGACAGGCAGGCTTGTCTTGTTACAGTATATAAAGCTACCTGAAGAAAATTACTGGTGTTCTTTTGATCCTATTAGTACCACGGTCAGGCAGCTAGACTATTTACATTTAGTGCAGTGCGTCCTGCTCACAGTGTTCAGCTAGATCCGTTCCTGTTATCTTCCTACTGACAGGCAGGCTTGTCTTGTTACAGTATATAAAGCTACCTGAAGAAAATTACTGGTGTTCTTTTGATCCTATTAGTACCACGGTCAGGCAGCTAGACTATTTACAGTTAGTGCAGTGCGTCCTGCTCACAGTGTTCAGCTAAACCTACAAGTTAGTGGGGTGCGTCCACCTCACAGTGTTCAGCTAAAGCTACCTGTAGAAGGTTGGTGGTGTTCTCATACTACAGGCAGGCAGTTGATTTTGCTAGCTGCAGTATATATATATATATATATATATATATATATATATATATATATATATATCCCAGCTTAGTGCAGCTACAGGCCATTAGTATGTCTGGAAGGCCAAGAAGGAGAGGCAGACAGTCACAAGCCAATAAGAGAGGACAAGCAGGCTCTGTGTCTAGTGCTGGTCGTGGAGATGGTGTATCCTCATCAGCACGTTGCCATGGGACACGCTTGGCCTTTTTTTCGGCAGCTGGCCGCGTTGAGCCGCAACATGCGGAAGGCTTGGTCGAGTGGATGACCAAGCCGTCCTCATCCTCCTCATCCTCTCTCACCCATGCCCAGGGTGCTTTGTCTGGCAAAGCAGCGGCCTCTTCCCTCGGCTCAATGTCATCAGTGACTCCTTCCCTAGCTCCACCATGTCCTCCTGAGGAGTCCCTCGAACTGTTTGACCACAGTGTTGGGTACATGCTCCAGGAGGATGCCCAGCGTTTGGAAGGCTCTGATGATGATACTGAGCTCGATGAAGGCAGTAACATGAGCACGGACAGAGGGGGTGCCCAAGAAGGACAGCAATCTGGCAGTCATGCTCCCCCTGCTGCAGCATACTGCCAGGTTTGCTCCAGTGATGAGGAGGGAGGGGATGATGAGGTCACTGACTCAACGTGGGTGCCTGATAGGAGAGAGGAGGAGGAGGCGGCACATCACCAACGAGGCAGGATGCCCTCCAGGGGCCAGCCTAAGGGCAGCACATTGACTGCATCACATGTGCAGGGCGCTGCAGTCTCTGTGCGTTATTCAAAAAGTTCTTTGGTGTGGGCCTTTTTTGAGACGAGTGCATCAGATCGCACCGCTGCTATTTGCAACATATGTCTCAAGCGTATCTCACGTGGCCAAAACATCTCCCGCTTGGGTACCACATGCTTGACCAGACATATGTTGACCTGCCATGCAGTTCGTTGGCAAGCGCATCTAAAAGACCCACACCAAAGAACAAAGAGGACCTCTCCTTGCTCCTCATCAGCTGAGATTTCCAACCCCACTAGACCTTCAGTCCTCTCTGAGACCTGCACTGAGAGGAATGAAGGTGTAGAATTAGGTGTGTCACAGCCAAGTACTTGTGGGCAATCTGCTTTGGTACACCGATGTCAGATTGTACCAGGCAAATTCCCCTGCCCCAGCTGCTGCACCGCCGAAAGAAGTTTGCTCCCAGCCATCCACATGCCCAGCGGTTGAATGCTAGCTTGGCAAAATTGCTAGCACTTCAACTGCTGCCTTTTCAGTTGGTAGACTCTGCCCCCTTCCGTGAGTTTGTGGAATGTGCGGTTCCTCAGTGGCAGGTACCCAAACGCCACTTTTTCTCACGGAAGGCGATTCCGGCTCTCTACCGGCATGTGGAAGGCAATGTCCATGCCTCGCTGGACAGGGCGGTCAGCGGTAAGGTGCATATTACCGCTGACTCATGGTCCAGCAGGCATGGACAGGGACGTTACCTAAGTTTCACGGCGCATTGGGTGACTCTGCTGGCAGCTGGGAAGGATGCAGGACAAGGTGCAGTAGTGTTGGAGGTTGTTCCGCCACCACGCCTCCAAAATGCTAATGATTGTGACACACCTCTCTCCTCCACCCCTCCTCTTCTTCTTCCTCCATGGCCTCTTCCTCGGAACCAGCGGTGCTCCGTAGTTGTTCAAGGGGCTACGCAAGTACGCAGGCCAAAAGATGCCATGCAGTGCTTGAGCTGGTGTGCTTGGGGGACAGGAGCCACACTGGGGCAGAGGTTCTGTCAGTTCTGCAGGGGCAGGTTCAGAGGTGGTTGACGCCACGCCAACTTAAGGCAGGAACGGTGGTTTGCGACAATGGCACCAACCTCCTCTCTGCCCTCCGACAGGGACAAATGACCCATGTGCCCTGTTTGGCTCACGTCCTTAACTTGGGGGTGCAGCGGTTCTTGGGCAGGTACCCGGGCTTACAGGATGTCCTGAGGCAGGCCAGGAAAGTCTGTGTGCATTTCCGCCGGTCATATAATGCCAGTGCTCGGCTGACGGACCTCCAAAAGGAGTTTAACCTGCCCAAGAACCGCCTAATCTGTGACATGCCCACCAGGTGGAACTCAACGTTGGCCATGCTGCAGCGGCTGCACACGCAGCAGAGGGCCATCAATGAGTACCTGTGCGACTATGGCACCAGGACAGGGTCAGGGGAGCTTGGTTTTTTTTCCCCACGCCAGTGGGCCATGATCAGGGATGCATGCACTGTCCTGTCACTATTTGAGGAGGCCACGAGGATGGTGAGCAGTGACAGTGCATGCATCAGTGACACTGTCCCCCTTGTCCACCTGTTGGAGCACACGCTGCGTGGAATAATGGACAGGGCACTTGAGGCAGAACAGAGGCAGGAAGAGGAGGACTTCCTTAGCTCTCAAGGCCCCCTTTATCCAAACAGTGTTCCTGCATGCCCGCCGATCACACAGGAAGAGGACGAGGAGGAGGAGGAGGAGGAGGAGGAAGATTGTGTCAGTATGGAGGTGGAGCCTGGCACTCAGCATCAGCAGCAGTCTTTAAGGGATCAGTCCCAAGAAACACATGGACTTGTACGTGGCTGGGAGGAGGTGGCTGCGGACCATGTCGTCCTTAGTGACCCAGAGGACTCCAGACCGAATGCCTCAGCAAACCTACGCTGCATGGCCTCCCTGATCCTGCAAAGCCTGCGTAAGGATCCTCGTATTCGTGGTATCAAGGAGAAATACTGGCTGGCAACCCTCCTTAATCCACGTTACAAGGGTAAGGTTGCGGACCTTATCTTGCCATCGCAGAGGGAGCAGAGGATGAAACATCTTCGGGAGGCCTTGCAGAAAGGTCTGTGCAACGCGTTCCCAGAGACTGGGAGGTTACAAACTCCTGTTTCTGGACAACGTGTTGCTGAGGCTTCGGTCAGTCAAAGAAGGAGCGGTGGAGAAGGTGGCCGTCTGACCGATGCGTTCAGACAATTTTTTGGTCCGCAGCCCCAAGGTATGATCGGTTCCAGCAACCATCGCCAGCGTCTGTTTTACTTGGTGCAGGAATACCTAGGGGCAAGATTAGACTTGGACACCTTTCCCACCGAAAATCCTCTGGGTTACTGGGTCTTGAGGATGGATCACTGGCCAGAGCTTGCACAGTATGCAATTGAGCTACTGGCCTGTCCTGCATCCAGCGTTCTTTCGGAACGCACATTCAGTGCTGCTGGAGGCGTGGTAACCGATCACAGGGTGCGTCTGTCCACCGACTCGGTCGATCGACTGACCTTCATAAAAATGAATCAGTCTTGGATCACCACCAGCTACCAAGCACCTGATGCTGATGTAACCGAATAATTTTTTTTGAAATCTCAGATCCCTTCAAAGACTGCCTATGCTGATGCTGAGTGACTATCCCTGAGTAATTATCCTCTTCCTCCTCAATCATCACGCTGATAGCTTGTAAGAACATTTTTGGTTCTGGGCGCCACCACCAGTGCCTAAGGCACAATTTTTCAGCCCCTGTTTAACAGGGAAGTGTAATTACAATTTTTGATGCAATACTTTGCAGCAGGGCTCGTTCCTACATTCCAACTAGAGTGTCTGTGAGGGGTTGCAGTGTTGTGGCACCAGCACCAGTGCCCAAGGCCCAATTTTTCTGCTCCTGTCTAACAGGGGCGTGTAATTACAACTTTTGATGCAATACTTTGCAGCAGGGCTCGTTCCTGCATTCCAACTAGAGTGTCTGTGAGGGGTTGCAGTGTTGTGGCACCAGCACCAGTGCCCAAGGCCCAATTTTTCTGCTCCTGTCTAACAGGGGCGTGTAATTACAATTTTTGATGCAATACTTTGCAGCTGGGCTCGTTCCTGCATTCCAACTAGAGTGTCTGTGAGGGGTTGCAGTGTTGTGGCACGAGCACCAGTGCCCAAGGCCCAATTTTTCTGCTCCTGTCTAACAGGGGCGTGTAATTACAATTTTTAATGCAATACTTTGCAGCAGGGCTCGTTCCTGCGTTCCAACTAGAGTGTCTGTGAGGGGTTGCAGTGTTGTGGCACCAGCACCAGTGCCTAAGGCCCAATTTTTCATCCCTTGTTTAACAGGGGCGTGTAATTACAATTTTTGATGCAATACTTTGCAGCAGGGCTCGTTCCTGCGTTCCAACTAGAGTGTCTGTGAGGGGTTGCAGTGTTGTGGCACCAGCACCAGTGCCTAAGGCCCAATTTTTCTGCCCCTGTCTAACAGGGGCGTGTAATTACAATTTTTGATGCAATACTTTGCAGCAGGGCTCGTTCCTGCGTTCCAACTAGAGTGTCTGTGAGCGGTTGCAGTGTTGTGGCACCAGCACCAGTGCCTAAGGCCTAATTTTTCAGCTCCTATTCAACAGGGGCATGTAATTACAATTCTTGATCTAATATTTCACAGCAGGACCCTGTGAGGGCTTATGCCCCGTACACACGATCGGATTTTCCGATGGACAATGTCCGATCGGAGCGTGTTGTCGGAAATTCCGACCATGTGTGGGCGCCATCGGACATTTTCCATCGGATTTTCCGACACACAAAGTTGGACAGCAGGAGATAAAATTTTCCGACAACAAAATCCGATCGCGTCAATTCCGACCGTGTGTGGCCTGTTCCGACGCACAAAGTGCCACGCATGCTCAGAAAAAATTCCGACACGGGACAGCTCGTTCTGGTAAACTTAGCGTTCGTAATGGATAAAGCACTTTCGTCACGCTGCAATGTTCAAAATGGTTTAATACAGCGCACTCTCTTCTTCTTTATAATGTGACAAGAATTAAGTCGTTTTGATGCTCATATTCACACACACTTCTCACAAACTTTTTTCGTTACTATTTATCAGGATTCCCTCAATATATTTTGATTTCTCACATCTGACAACAAATTTTTTTTTTTTTTTACTTTAATGTAGAATCTTTTTTTGTGTTTCTCTTTTTTTTTTTTTTTTTTTTTGGTGATTTTGTTTTGTACTCTCGAAAATGTTTGTGTGTTTTTTGTGACAAGTTCCCACAACACCATTGATATGTTGTTCTATTTAATCTGTAGGAGGAGATTGTTTGGTGTTGTTGTCCCTTGTTAATTTCACATTGTACTTTAGAAATGTACCTGAATACTCACCAACAAACTGTCCTTTTTGGATGAAAACACACACAGGAGAGTAGAATTTACCTAAAAATATTTTATTAAGGGGTCACAACTATAAAAAAACAAAGAGGGAGGCAACGCTGGAGAAACTGCAGAAGTGGGCAAAGCCTTGGACTCCCAGGGCAGACATCAATTATTTAAAAGCAAAATTGGTGGCCTGAGGAGTCCATATCTAAGGGAGGGCAGTCTGGTCCAGAAGTCCCAGAGATCCGGAAAGCAGCAGATGACATCTGTGTCCCCAGGCTGTGGTCATACAAGAGACTGCATCTTCTGTCAGACCAGACTGAACCTAGGGCAATTACTCTTTGGTCTTCCTTCCACGCTTCCTTCCAGCCTTTGGCTGTGGTGGTGGAGTTGTGGCAGCAGGAGGAGGAGGATGGTCCATCTCAATGACATCCGTCTTGGGTGTCAGTTCCCCACTCTCCCCCTTTTACGAAGGACTTTATAAATCAGGTCCTCAGAAATCTTGCGTTGGCCCTCCTGCATGCCCTGCAATTTGGTGGCAGCCATGCAGGCAAAGGCCTCTTCAGGACTGGGGAAGGCTCTGAGGGATGCCGAAGCCTCCTGGATCAGCCCGTACGCTGAATCCTGCACAGGACTGGGAGTGGCCTTCCTGGCCCTTTTATATGGCAGGCGGAGGGGAGGGACCTGAGACTCAGTCAGGCTGCGACTTGTCCCTGGCTTCTCTTGGCTGACACTTAGCCCCGCCTCCTCCTGGCTGCCACTAATCCCCGTCTCCTCCTGACTGCCACATTCCACAGCCTCCTCCTGGCTGAGATCTTCCTGTGTATGAAAAAGGGACATAGTTTTAGTATTGTTTTCATCAATCACACAGAATTTTCACCTCCTGACTGCTGCAAATTCAATGTTAACAAATATAACAGACTATCCTTCTGAGCCCAGCATTTTGCATTCTTGTCCCAATTTTGGGTGCCCACTACTGTGTATTGATATGTAAAACACTTTCAAGCAGCAATTAGTGATCAATAATAACATCTAGTAAACATAATTTCTTTATTGCCCAGAAATCTGTAGAAGAATGCTATACCTGACTCCAGCCTGGCTCCTCCACTTCTTCCTGGCTGGAAGGCCTAGGTTGGACATCGGAAGCCTCAGCTGGGGTGGAAGGAAGAGTGGAAGGAAGAGTGGAGAGGGATTCCCTGACTTCAGTGTGGTCTGACAGAAATCGCAGTCTCTCATAGTACCACAGCCTGGGGACATAAACGTCATCTGCTGCAGCTCCGGACCTCTGGGAATCTGTGACCTTCTTGCGCTCCCTCAGATAAGTGCTCCTCAGGCCACCAATTTTAGCTTTTAAATAAGGGATGGTTGCTGTGGGGACCACCGCCGTCACCAACTCCAGCAGTTTCTCCAGCGCTGCCTGCCTCTTCTGTTTGTGGTTATAGTGGGGGTGTCTGACCTGCCACAGACAGGGCAGCTCTCTGTACTTGTCAATAAACAGGGGCAGGAAATTGTGGTCGTTGAACCCATCCATTTTCTCTGCAAGACACAACACAAGACAAACCCTAATGTCAGGCCAAACTCCCCTAATCTTGTTACAATATAGGCTTCAGTTTCGAAGCAGTATAGGCCCAAGTTTAGATCCTACCTTCGTTAGCACGATCGGCGTCTCCGATGCTCCTTCCTCCGCTCACAGATCGTACATAAGACGCGCGCGTTACAATTTATACACACTGCGCATGCGTATAACTCCGCCCGCCCCTGACGTTCTTTCTATTCTATTCCCCGCCCCTTTTTGTTCGGCGCAGTGGAGGAAGAGCACATGGCGGATAGACAGCAGGATCGTGCTAATTACAGCAACGAGGAGGAGGAGGAGGAGGAACGGCCGGAGCCTGAAACGTCCCGATCCAGAAGGAGATTAAAGGACTCAAATATGTCCTTTGGGGAGATGTTGGAAATGGTGGACATCCTGAAGAAGGCCGACTATGATGGAAAGTATGGGCCTTACCCCAACCACAATGTCCGAAAGGCCAAGATCATGGCGAAAGTGGTAAGGAGCCTGCACCGGAAATTCAGGGTACGACGATCGAAAGATCAGCTCAGGAAGCGGTGGTTGGACCTGAAATTACGAGAACATGAGCAGTACAGAAAGATCCGGAGAGTGCTGCAAAAAAGTAAGTAGTTGTGCTGTGTTCCTATTGTTCTTGTGTTTATTACGTTCGTGCTGCTCTATGTGCTTTTAGGAACTGTTGTACAGTTTAAAATGGCAACTTTCATGTTCATGGGCACATTATTCGTTCGGATCACACATTTTTTTTTGGACTATAAAATACCATTGTTTAGCCCATATGCATTTGGCCACCATTTTGAGGCCCTATACTTGTCTTCAAAGAATTGGGTTGTGTAGATGGCTTTGTTACTAGAATGAAATGCAAACTAGATTGTGTGTAAGGAGAGGACACTGAGCAGCTGTTTTCACATCTGGACACTGGAGCACTAGTGTGGGACCCCAGAACACCCTTTTTATTAGGGGGGCCACACAGGTGCTCCAGTGTATACTATAGGGGGGTCTCCATCTGTGAAGCTTGTACAAAACAGGTAAAGTATTGCAGCTTGACAAAGGACACTAAAAAAGCTACATCTTGGAACTCTGCTAAAATAGACAATTGTACCCCACTTCCAAGCAATGTTTCATCTTTAGAGTTCTGCCATCAAATATCTGTGTGCTAATTATACCATTTTTGTTTTACATAGGGGAGAAAAGACTCGGAGGACACCCCCTCATCCGAGGAGACCATCCGTGGTGTAACTAGTCACCACAACAGGTGAGTGTCTGCGACCACAGGCTCAGATAAGAGATGGATGGCGGCATTTTTTTTAGACCTAATTTATTTTGGGTTTCCTTTCTTTTTAGGTGATCGTGAGGTTGTGGATGAAGATCCTTTCACATCCGAAAGTGCCCAGATCCTGATCGGGGAGATCATGGGGTGTAATTTAGAATTGGAAAACATCAAGCAAAACATCAATGATGTTATTCCAAAATATAAAAACATCATTGATGTTTTGGGGCGAGTTTAAAGCCCCTCAAAATCACTTTCTTCTTTTGTCTGCTACAATGTGCGAAATGTTTTTGTGATTTTTCCCAAAGCCAAATTTGGAGGATGCACACAGTGTGCCAACAAGTGCTATCTGCCATCACGGGAGATCAATGGACGTGTTTTGGGGGTGCAACCCCTTCCTCAATAATAAAGTAGCGGTGAGGAAGGGCTTTCTCCCCCAAAACACATCCCTTGATCCCCCGTGATGGCAGATAGCACATGTTGACATTGGGAAATTTGTGTGCATCTTCCAAATTTGGCTTTTCCAGGGGTGATTTCCCCCCATCTGAACGCAATATCAAACACAGTTCCTAAATACTCATGTCTGATATTGCCTTCAAGTTCTACCAAATGTGAACTTTGTAAGATCAAGATTTGTGTCTTTCTTGTGGGTTTTACACAGGCCTGTTTTCTATAAAATGCACATTTTGATTTTGGATAATGACACCACAAAAATTGTTATACAACAAACATGTTGGTTTGTCAGAAAAACCTTTGGTATGCACATGTGATTGTGCTGGTATTAAAAAGATTGTTCATCAAGAATGTGTGGATTATTGTCTCAACGCTACAACACTTTTGGGGTGATGTAATTGTTGTTTGATGAGAAAATGGGGGTAATTTCCTAAGGGCAAATCCACTTTGCACTACAAGTGCAGTTTCAGTGCAGTTGCAAGTGCACTTGTAGTGAAAAGTGTCTTTGCATTTAGTAAATAACAGCCAACAGTGCTTTGTATAAGGTTACACAATCACGACATTTTCTGGACTCCACACATTTCTGTCAGGGTCAGCTAAAACAAACACAAGCAGTAAATGTCCACAAAGAAGAGCCTGGGGGGAGATGCCTGTCGAGAACTTGAGGTCCTGCAGGCTTCTCCCTGTCGCCAAATACCGCAAGGTAGCGACCAACCTCTGCTCCGGAGTGATGGCTTGCCTCATGCAGGTATCCTGCCTGCTGATATAGGGGGTCAGCGAAGCCAACAAACAGTGAAATACGGGGTCCGTCATCCTGAGAAAATTCCTGAAATCACCAGGATTATTCTCACGGATCTCACGGAGCAAAGGCATATGACAGAACTGGTCACACTGAAGCAACCAATTCTTGGTCCATGAACTCCTCCTCGCCCTGTTCATGGACTGGACTTGTGTCAAGGTCAGGACCCCAACACCAAGCCCCCGCACAGCACGAACTCTACGAGGTGTACGCATACGAAACATGGCTAGAAAACGGTCGGCTGCTCAGAACGAAGTAACAGAACGCACTGAAGAACAGCAAGGCCTGTGAAGAGCGACCTGAAAAACAGCAACGAGCGGACAAGATCGCACAGAAAACTCCGATACGAACTGACTGCACGCACTGAAGAGCAAATACAAACCCACAAGCACAAACTGAATGGCAGAAAACGATCTGAAAGCCACGAGTCTGAAAAAGCGCGAATCGTCTCTCACCAAACTTTTACTAACACGAGATTAGCAAAAGGAGCACAAAGGGTGCCTCACTTGGTTCTGAACTGGCCTTTTCTAGTCTCGTCGTACGTGCTTGACGTCACCGCGTTCTTGGCGATCGGAAATTCCGACAACTTTGTGCGACCGTGTGTAGGCAAAACAAGTTTGAGCCAACATCCGTCGGAAAAAATCCTAGGATTTTGTTGTCGGAATGTCCGAACAAAGTCCGACCGTGTGTACGGGGCATTACAGTGTTGTGGCCACAGCAACACCTAAGGCCCAAATTTCTGCTGAGTATATAGGGCAGGACCCTACTTTCAAACATCTAACTTACAAACGACTCCTCCTTGCAAACGGAAGGAGACAACAGGAAATGAGATGAAATCTACCCCTAGGAAGGGAAATTCTCTCCTGTAAGAGTTAATATGGGAAAAAAATTCTCCTTTCCACTGATGCTTTCCAATCCTTGTTCCACAAAAAAACCCAAATTTTCAAAAAACATTTTTCATTGGGACAAAAAGTGAGGTGAAATCTTCTGAAGAGGAGGAAAGACAGCAAAACAAATGTCACAGGGGTGATAACCCTTCCCTATGTTTTCCAAAAAGCTTAAAAAAGATTTTTTGGCTGAACAAAAAATGTTAAAAATGTACCTGTTCAAAATCACAAACAGATTCTACTTAACAACAAACCTACAGTCCCTGTCTTGTTTGCACCGCCTGTATACTGCTGTTCAGAGTATATAGGGCCTGGTGGCCCCACACCTTTCCTTATTTTAATTTGGGTGGGAGGTTCCCCTTAATATCCATACAAGACCCAAAGGGCCTGGTAATGGACTGGGGGGTACCCATGCCGTTTGTCTCACTGATTTTCATCCATATTGCCATGACCCGACATTACATTAAACCCGCAAGCAGTTTTAAATGAGATTTTTTCCTTTAAAAATGACATTTGGTGCAGGGACTGTTCTAAACACGGGAAACACGCGTCACTTTACAGGCATACTATAGACACCCCCCAGGTACGATATTTAAAGGAATATTTCACTTTTTTTTTTACTTTAAGCATCATTAAAATCACTGCTCCCGAAAAAACGGCCGTTTTTAAAAGTTTTTTTTGCATTGATACATGTCCCCTGGGGTAGGACCCGGGTCCCCAAACCCTTTTTAGGACAATACCATGCAAATTAGCCTTTAAAATGAGCACTTTTGATTTTGAACGTTCGAGTCCCATAGACGTCAATGGGGTTCTAACGTTCGTACGAACTTTCGGTCCGTTCGCAGGTTCTGGTGCGAACCGACCTGGGGGGTGTTCGGCTCATCCCTAGCTGGGAATTAACTAGCCACACAAGGGAGGGTAATGTTTGATCAATTTAATTTTGAATGGAAGCAGTAACCAAAACACCGCTGCCAAAACCAACAGTAGTCAGAGCCACAGGATCTATACAGTAATGCATCATGAAGGTTTGCACAGAAGACCATGTAGCCACCTTTCAGATTGTTTCTAGAGAAACTCATTCTGCTACCACCCAAAAAGTTGAGACTCCTCTAGTGGAATGCACTGTGACCCCCTCAGGCACAGGCAAACTGCTTGCTCTGTAAGCCAAAGAGATGATCTTGACCAGCCACGAGGTGATAACTTTACCAGAAGCTCTCAAGCCTTTCTGTGCACCGTTAGGGATGATGAAGATATGGTCTGATTTCTTGAGCTCAGCAGTAGTATCCACATAGGCCTTCAATAAATGTCCTACATCAAGCGGACTTAGTTTCAGGGAATTCTGCGAATAGAACATAAGTATAATTTCTTGCATTAACCTGTTTCCCCGAAAATAAGACCTAGCGTGATTGTCGATGATGGCTGCAATATAAGCCCTACCCCCCAAATAAGCCCTAGTTAAAGTCCCTGTAGGTCTTATTTTCAGGGTAGGGCTTGTTTTCGGGGAAACAGGGTAGGGCTTATTTGGGGGGTAGGGCTTATATTGCAGCCATGACGGACAATCACGCTAGGTCTTATTTTCGGGGAAACAGGGTATGTGAAACCTGGAGGCCACTTTGGGAACAAATCCTAGCATCGCTCCAAGCACCACTCTATCTGGAACGGAGAGGAAGGTGTCTTTAAACCCTAAGGCTGCCAATTCTGATACTCATCTGGCTGATGTTATAGCTACTAGAAACGCTGCCTTCAGAAAAAGATGCCATAGCAAAACAGGATGATTGAAGGTGTCTGCCTAGAGGAAGTCCAACACCAGAGGCAAGTCCCATTTTGGAAATATCAGAGGCCTGGGTGGTTTTAGGCGGATAGCTGCTTTAAAGAAATGAACTACAAAAGAGTCCAAGGCCAATTGGGTAACCGTAAAAGCCAAGATGGCAGACGCGTGGGCTTTCAGAGCACTCACAGAAATTTTTAATCCCACCTGAAGGAATTCCACTATGTGACAGACTCTCAGGGAATCTGGTGAAAAGACATTCTTACTGGCAAACTCTGCAAACTTGCTCCATATCCTGCTCTAGGCAATGTTTGTGCTGTCCTTCCTGGTCCTCATCAGGGTATCCGTGACCCTAGCCAAGCATCCTAGACTGGTTAGCCTTTGCCTTTCAAGACCCAGGCCATCAGCCTGAGCCTCTTCGAAACTGGATGCCGTATGGGTCCCTGCATCAGCAGATGCACTGTCAGTGGCAGAGGGCATGGTTCTCTGATGTTCAACAGTGGGTACCAAGGCTTTTTGGGCCAGTTCGGCACTGCTGCCAGAATGGTCACCTTCTCCTGACACACTCTGTGCAGAAAGCTGAGAATAACCAAAATTGGAGGGAAGGCGTATGCGGTCCTTAAATTCTATGTCACTGTTAATGCATTTACTCCCATTGCTTGTGGGTGACTGGTCTTGGCAAAAAAAGTGGCAGAGTGATATTCTCTGGAGAGGCAACAGGTCTATCTCTGGGAAAAAGACCCATGCCGCTAAGCTCCAAAAGACATGTTGTAATAGGGTATTCAAAAGGCCGGGCACATACACCGCTGCTAGCAGTTGTAAGTTGGATTGAGCCTATTACATAATTGGAGCCTAGAGGGCCTAGAGGGCCTAGAAGGCTGCCCTCAGTTCCAGAATGTTGGAATTGGAAACCATATTGGCAGCATGGAATGACCAATGGCTCTAGGTCCAGTGGCCTCTGCATAGGGCTTTCCAACCTACTTTGCCAGCATCTGTTTGGACTACCTGCCACTGTATTGTAAGTAAAGAATGGCATAGTAGGAGATTCTCTCATCTCAACCACCACCCCAGGCTCGTTCTCATCTGAGAAGTGATCTGGATCCTCTGCCCAAGGACCTCTGACCTCCACTGTCCTAGGTGCCCAATCCAAAAGGGACATGAATTCCATTGTGCCCATTTGACCATTGGAATGGTTAAGGTCATATTTCTGAGAAGGCGCATATACAGTTGTGCTCATAAGTTTACATACCCTGGCAGAATTTATGATCTTTGGCCATTTTTCAGAGAATATAAATGATAACACAAAAACTTTCACTCAATGTTAGTGTTTGGCTGAAGCAAAACACTAACTGCCCCCCCCCCCCCAGATAAGGGATGTCTGTAGATAAAAACAAACTGTGCAGCTCTGACTAAAGACGAATAATACCCTTGCTATAGGTGTAGGCCATTTACCTCAAATATGGTTTGGCTCTGAAGAAGAAGGTGCTACCTTCAAAACATGCCAGTCAGTGTGGGCCTCCATAGGATCCCCTCGAACTCTGGAGAGCACTGCGTCTAGGAGTCCAGAGTTCTACTTTAAAGGGAACCCATTTACTGGTGCAATCTTCATAATAAATTATACCCATGATAGTGTGCGGCTGCTGCAGCATTAGCCATTGTGCTGGGTGTACACAAATAAAGATTGCACCAGTAAATAGGTTCCCTTTAACTCCAAACTTTGTTTCCATGGCTGGCCTTGTGATAGGAAGGTGTGATGGGATGGGCATGGGCCTGTGATCACAGGCAAACTGATCATTAATTATCTTGATTGTATACCTGGCCTCAGAGAATCTTCACCCCAAATGGGGATTGGGGAATCTTACTATTGTGGACTCCACACTGCATGATGCCATGGATGGTCACCTCATTGACTTAGGCGTTTGAAGCCAGAGCCAAGGATCCGCACTGTGTGTAAGCTGCTGCCTGCTTGTAATCTGTGTCAAAGAGAGACAGGGACTCAGTTTCACAACACTCGGGCTTACCTCTGAAGAAGATCTACGAGCCGGCTCCTCCTGTGTGTCTCTGCAGGCTCTGTGTCTCCCCCCACCCTGGACAATGCCGGCTAATAATTGGTCCTCTGTCCCCCATGGGGTGGGGATCTCTGCAGCTCTGTAACTCGAGTCGGACTCCAGACTGTGTTTGGCTGTGTGGGGGGAAGTGAAAGGAAGCGGAGGCTTCTTTCTCTATAGTGGCCAGCCGCCACGCAGGCTAGCAGCGGCGCAGGTGACAGATACATTTCATGTGCTGCTGTAGGTGAAGCGGGCCCTGGCTAGCCAGGACCCTTGGGTCGCTCGGGCCCCTTACTTGAGCACTGCCTGTAACCCCCTGATGGTGGCCCTACGTGTATTGCCCCCTTTAACATCAATGACAGCTTGAAGTCTTTTGTAGTATTTGTGGATGAGGCTCTTTATCTTCTCAGATGGTAAAGCTGCCCATTCCTCTTGGCAAAAATCCTCCAGTTACTGTAAATTCTTGGACTGTCTTGTATGAACTGCACGTTTGAGATCTCCCCAGAGTGGCTCAAAGATATTGAGGTCAGGAGACTGAGATGGCCACTCCCGAACCTTCACTTTATTCTACTGTAGCCAGGGACAGGTCGACTTGGCCTTGTGTTTTGGATCATTGTTATGTTGGAATGTCCAAGTACGTCCCATGTGCAGCTTCCCAGCTGATGAATGCAAATGTTCTTCCAGTATTTTTTGATAACATACTGCTTTCATCTTGCCAACAATTTTGACCAAATTTCCTGTGCCTTTGTAGCTCACACTTCCCCAAAACATCAGCGATCCACCTTCGTACCATTCATCATAGGCCTTGCTTACTCCCCTCCAAATGTAGCGTTTATGGTTGTGGCCAAAAAGCTTAATTTTGGTCTCATCTCCCCAAATGACTTTGTGCCAAAAGGTTTGAGGCTTGTCTATATGCTGTTTGGTGTATTGTAAGTGGGATACTATTGTTTAGGGTGGAGAGGTGGGGAGGGGTGCTATTGTTTAGGGTGAAGAGGGGTTATTGTTTAGGGTGCAAAGGTCGGGAGGGGGATTATTGTTAAGTGTGGCAAGGTGGGGAGTTATTGTTTAGGGTGGCGAGGGGGTTATTGTTTAGGGTGGAGAGGGGGGATGTGTTATTGTATAGGGTGGGGAGGGGGGACGGGTGTTATTGTTTAGGGTGGGGAGGGGGTTATTGTTTAGGGTGGAGAGGGGCTTATTGTTTAGAGTGAAAAGGTGGAGAGGGGTGTTATTGTTAAGGGTGGAGAGAGGGTTATTGTTTAGGGTGGAGAGGGGGGCAGGGGTTAGTGATTAGGGTGGAGAGGTGGGGAGGGGGTTATTGTTTAGGTGGGGAGGGGCATAATTGTTAAGGGTGGAGAGAGGGGAGGGGGTTTATTGTTTAGGGTGGAGGGGCAGGGAGGGGGGTTATTGTTTTGGGTGGAGAGGGGGAAGAGAAGGGAGTATTTGGGAACCCATACACTGCCAATCACTGCAATACAGCACCCAGCAGACCTGCCTTCCCCCTCCAAGAAGTTCTGCAGCAGCAAAGCCCGGCTCAGTGCAGGACACACTACTCACCAGGCAGGCAGATGTGTCACCCCACAGAGGAGCCCGAAGAGGAGAAGCACCTCGCAGGAGGACACAAAAACTGAGCTAAGGGGGAGGGGCAGAGGCGGGCGCAGAAAGGGGCAGAGCCAGGCTGGGTCCTCTGCAAGCAAGGGAAATCCCCACTGACAGCTGAAACATCATTGGTTGGTAAGGACGCTGCGGCCCCGCTCCTTAATAACTAATGACTGCCTGCATTCTTTTGTATACCTTTCATCTGTCAGCGGGGATGAAAGAGCCGAACCTGAAGGTATCGGTTTCAGGTATCGGCACATTTGCATGAGTACCGATACTCGTGCAAATGCTTAGTATCGGCACTTTTTGATTAGAGTTTGAACATTGCTGATTGACATTCTCATTTCCTTGGATATCTTTTTATATCCCTTTCCTGTTTTATACAGTTCAACTACCTTTCCTGCAGATCCTTTGACAATTCTTTTGCTTTCCCCATGGCTCAGAATCCAGAAACGTCAGTGCAGCACTGGATGAAAGATGCAAGGGTCTAAAATATTTTACAGCGCACACATACAAGAATGACATTTCCTGCAGGGCTAGTTAAAAACACCTGAATATATTCAAAAAATATGGGGGTTTGGTCACACTATATGGTCATATAGCGCTAAGCCCACTTACTGCGACAAAGTACCCCGAATTAGTGGGTCCTACTCTAGTAATAGAATGGAAGATCCTTTGTCTCAACCATGGGATCTGAACTCCTCTATGTGGGAGAACTGAAGGGGATACATCCTATACACTGGTGGCCACTAAATAAGAGGTAATGAGGAGGGGGAGGGGTGCTCCAGCCCAAAAGACCTGGTCAGGGCCTATTACAATATACAAGAACATATTTGGGGGGCACACCATACAATGCGTTTAAATTTAAATGCATTGTATGGTGTGCCCCCCAAATATGTTCTTGTAGATGCAAGGGTCTGTCAGGAGTCCAGAAACTCATTGACCTTTTATACACACACACACACTAATTACAAGCAAACAGATCACAGGTGAGGATGGTTACATTTATTATTACCTTTGTTATTAGGCCAAAATCACCAGGGTATGTAATTTTTTGATCAGGGTCATTTGGGTAAATTCTGTTGCCATTATGATTTAAAAAGAGTAAACACAGTTGATTGCTAATAAATGGCTTCAGCCAAACACTAACCACTAACCATGAGTGAAATAAAAAAATTATGTTATCATTCATATTCTCCGAAAAATGGCCAAGAAATCATAAGTTCTGGCAGGGTATGTAAACTTATTAGCACAACTGTACTCTTCCTGCAGTCTGCCAACATTATGTTCACGCTGCATGACATCATGCTACCGACGCTGCTTGAGTATTTACTTCTGCACCTAGATACACCCGCATTTTTCTCACCTTTAAAACAAGAAAAAAACTGCACTATAAAATTAATAAGTATGTGAGTGCATAAAAATCAATTAATGCATAACATAGTTCATAAGATAGGAGATCCAAGAAATCTTCCAGAAAAGTAAGGAAAGTCCCAAGGCATATTCACTCAATGATTTACAGTGAGAACTGGTGCAGAAAGCTTGAGATAAACACCACCCATAGTGATCCACCACCACGTGAAATTCATGCTAACCAGAAAGCAAGCTAATTAGGCTTGTATGTAAACCGAGATCCAAAATGGCCAACCAATGATGCAGCTTCTCTGTATTCAGTGTGGCTAGGGAAGTGCGATGGATAATGGCTCATAAACCAACCCGAATTTATCTTGTGTACACCTGGAGGAGGTAGAGTGCCGTGTGACCTGCCTCGTACTATGATGAGTAGCTAGGAGTATACAGGTCGGCTTCCTTTTCTCACCTTGATTATCTTCCGGTCTGATGGAAGCATGTCTCTGTCTTGAATCAGGAGTAAAATGTCATCCAAACAGTGATTTATTCATACTCCTTTCAATCTCAGGTACGCCACCAGGGCCAGAAGAAACGTTGTGAACACTCTGGGTCCTGTGGTCAGCCCAAAGGATAGACATACAGACTGGTAGTGAAGCTGCCCAACCATATAAACTTCTGGAAGACTGGGGCCACCAGCACATGGAAATATGCTGGCCTTTAAATGGTATCTTACACCATCCTTGTTTGGAATCTGGGACTGCCACCCAGGGCCTCAGCCATAGGGCTTCTCTAGCTGTTACTGCATTGAGCATAACCCTGGCCAACATCTTAATCAGATCAATGGATGCCTCTGCCATAAAAGAAGCCGTTAACTTCCAGTTAGCAAATGAGGCCAAGACCTGGGCTTTGCCCAGGTCGCTCTCCACCACCATTCATGACTTCTGAACCCAAGCCTCCATGGCCTTAAATATCCACCAAAGCAATAGAAGGCCTGCATGCCCCACTGGCAAGTGTGTAGACCAACTGTGTAGACCTTTTTAAGATCTACATCCACTCTCCTATCCAACATGTCCCTGAAGGTTACAGCATCATCAGCAGTTTACAGATTACAGCATCATTTAGTTGAAGGGTCACGTGTCTAGGGAGGCGCATAAGTGCAGCATCCACCACCGGAGGCTCCTCCAAACTCCTAATATTTTTTTACTTAAAGGGGTACAACTTTTCAAACCAATTCTTGAATGTAATTCTTTTATCTGCTTGATTCCACTCATCACTAATTATGTCCTGAATTTCTTCCATGAAGGGGAAATTCACTCCTTCCTTTTTCATGTTCCCAAAATACTTCCTTTGTTTTTTCTGCGGTTCTTGCACCAAAGCAGAGCCTGTCTAATCTCCTTTACAAAAGGCTGGACTAGGGTGAAGTCAAAACCATGATACCTGCCCTCCTCCTCCTCTGAGGAGGCAACATCTGAAGCAGAGGGCTCCTGGGCCTCTGGAATCACCGGGGACACCCAAGGTGATAAGGAGCACGAGGAGGACAGAACTGGAGTGGCTGAAGCCTGCGACTGTGATGCAAAAGCCATTAGTGTTTCCTCAAACATTTACTTCATTAGAGATACCATTTCCTCTTTATCTGGGTTTTGGTGCTTGGTTGAACAAGTCATCTTGCCCAGTGCTTTTTTAGGGCATGCCCAGCATCCTTCTGGGTTGCTCGTGAAGTGACCTTCTCGATATTACAATGGTGAATGATAACCCCTACAGGCAGTACGGGAATGAGACGCTTCTTTTCTTCTCCGGGAGCATCGATCTTCCCATTAGGATAACTGTCTCCTAATCCTTCCTGGGCTTCTTTCTTCTGACTGTCGAGAGGAGCCATGACCAAGATGTGAGAAGCTGGGACAGAACAGAGAAATTAGTATCTGACCAGAAAAATCTAAACATGTGCATCTGTCGACGTCTCCCCTACCATCTTTTTGAGCGCTGGTTTTTATAGGGGGTAGACATGTTGCCACTGTTGTAAAGAAAACCAAAAGAGTCCTGATATGAGAGCAAGTACAATTGATAGCCATTGCAGTTGCAAGGCATACCTGAGAGAGGAGAAACAGCAGAGCCTGGTAGCTGCAGGAGCACACACAGCACAGCAGAGCAGCAGATGCTTCAAGGCAGAAGCATTTTTAAATTTTGGCCCTCTTAATCTGACCCTGCCTCCCCCTTCGCTGATTGGTCGAGCATGCTCAGAGAGGTCCAAAGTTTTTGCTCCAATGCTGGCCCGCATACAGTGTCTGAACACCGACTCTACTCGCTGCTACCTCACAGCAGCCCCCATGCCGCTACCAAGAAGAGACTCACCCTGTCAGCAGCTGCAGAGGGACTGAGACCATCAGTGTGCCTGGCTGCAGGGCTGAAGTCTGGGAAGACCTGGACAGTAATCTAGCAGCTCCTATAGGAGTAGCACTACATACTAATAGGGGCGGTGACCAGCGACTTATAGTGGGACTATGATAGTGCGGTGGGAAATCTGAAACTAAATGACACTGGGTGGGAACTGATTAACTGAAACTGACATCACCAGTGACACTAATACAGTAATTAGTGATAATACTATACACTGTCACTGAACTAATGACACTAGCTGAAAGAGGTTAACATCTCAGGATAATCAAGGGGTTAAGTGTGTACCTAAAAAGTGTTAATGTGTGTATTATGTGCTGCTTTTTACTAAAAATCTATTTGTTCCTTCTCCATGCTTTGCAGAGAGAAGAAACAAAGAGATTATTCCTTCTAAACAGTATCTTGTTTTGTTTGTCAACATAGGGAACTGGGCTGTGATTGGACACAGCCGCTCAGCAGGTATCATTGGCCAGGACCTGCAGACGAATCCTGCTGTGTGCAATCACAGTAGGAGTCGGCAGGAGTGTGGGCCCGCACGCCCTGAACCTGGAAACAGGCTTCAGGCTTCTGAACCTGGAAACAGGGAGCAATGTACAGGTACGTTGCTGTGCCTGTAGGAACTGTCCGTCCGCAGAACAATGTGGGCAGGTCCGTCTGAAGTTGTTAATGAATTCTAATGGCCAGAATACATTTATAATAGAATACCTTAACATTCCAACACTAGATATGCCTACATGAGTGTGCACTATGCAGCTTTTACTGTGTTTTCTTAAGCAGCTTTTTTCCTGACAGGAGTTTTGGCATTCAGAGGAGCTAAACAGACAACCTGGGTGCATGAGGCCTAAAGAAATCTATTGCACTGGCATGGCCAGGAAACAGATAATTATGAGAAGACACAATAAAGTGACCTTGCCACTGTCATCTGAATTAGGTAAGTTGAGGCTGTGTAAGTCAGTAAGAGGGGAAATAAATGCATCTTAACAAACCTAAACATTACTAAATATGCTTCAAAATGGGGACATCTAAACACATTAAAAAGTGATCTTGGAAGCATAAAAGTTGTTGCTACTTTCCAGATAACACTGGAGTGCCAGTGTGGTGTGTGAATGAGGCCTTAAAGTGATTGTAAAGCTCAGACATTAAATATGAACAAAACATATCCTTATATAGTGTGTACTTGTCTCAACCCAGAGCACTAAGTGTCATTTCTGTCTGCTGCCTCGTTCCTTTGCATGAGTCACTTCTGACAAAAGAAAAAAGGTGACGGGGAGGGAGCTCCAGCACACAGCATGTGATTGATAGCCTCAGCTCTTTTCTGTTTGAAGATGGGTGTGTTTCTTGCCTCCAATCAGTTCTCACTGAGCTCTTCAGAATGTAACTTCAGCTCCCCACCCACTACTTTCTGAACACTCACACAAACTGGTATAAATTCAGGATTTTGAACAGATGTAAAGATGAGATAGCTGCAGATAAACAGGTACAACTCATGTAGGAGGATTTATTAATTTCCGTATTACCTGAGGCTGCTCACTTCACTGGGAATATGTAAGGGTTTACAACCACTTTAAGTGCATGTTACTTCTAGCCCTTTTAGTAGTAGTTCCAAACATAACATAGTCCCTGACAGTAGAGGTGGTATACATTTCAGTTATATATGAACTACTGCATTTTCTGCCCCTGTTTTGGTCATAACCAAAGAAGGTTGCAGATTATTTTCTTGCATGTATTCTGCATAGGTCAAAAATAGGCCACATGGTCAGTATATACATTACTTAAGTGCTAGATGTTTCTGCTGCCCAGGACCCAACAAAATAACTGACAAGATCAGTGGAATTATTAGTGGAATAATCAGCAAAAGGGCACCCCTACACTCCATAGCAACTGCAATGGCTGCTATGGTCGCAGTTAATGCAATAATAAATCCTAACTCTAGGTTTCATTGAACTATTTACACCAAGCTGGTCCTTCTCTAATATATGCACTTGCTGTCATCAGCTACATACAGTACACAGTGCTGTGTTCCAGGAGTGGTACAGGGACTTCCCACCCTGTTCCCAGAACACAACTGAGTGCTGCTCACAGGAAGCTTTGTATTTTATGAATGAATACAAGGCTTCCCCTGAATGGCTGAAACGGAGATTGTGATGTCATTTGCCTACTTCTCAACCTCCACCAATCAGAGGAAGCCTTGTATTAATTAATAAATACAAAGCTTCCTGCTAGCAGTGCTTAGCCTGACTGGATTTTATTTTTAAACTTTACATTTTTTATTTTTTTAAATGTTGATACATTGCAACAATTATAGCATAGGGTATTTCAATAACGCACTGTAACATTAAGAGGTCTGAGATTTAAACATACAATAAAGAACTAGAAACAAGAAGTCAACAAATGTACAAGGTAGTGTCTATATTCTTGATAGTCAATTTCCGCCCACCCCTAATGGGACCTAACTGTAAGCGGAGATCAACTCTCAAGATCTTATAACCAGTAAGGGAGAAAGAAGAGGTAAACCTGGGTTATATGCTATATCAAGTCATGTTTTTAGAATACTGTTGTTATCAATTAGTAAGATATTTATAGTTCACAATTTTTATCAATTAATAAGATATTTATATATGGCAATTTTTTAGGTAATTAGAGCCTCTCGGGTTATGTAGCCATTTTTGCCAGTTTTTTTTTTTTATTTAGTTGTAGAGTAGTTTTTATATGTGAGCAACCATTCATATTGTGCTTGGATATTGAGTCTGGTGATGACATTCATTAAGTTAGGATTTTCATTAGATTTCCATTAGCTAGATATAGTAAGTCTTGCTGCTATAAGTATGTGTGCCACAATTGTTCTATAACTTAGTGGATATATCTCAAGACTTATCCCCAAGAGTGCCATTTCGGGAGATATTACTTTTAAGTTACCAGTTAGGGCAGCTATGAATGAGGAAATAGATTTCCAAAAACTGAGTAGGTTTTTACATGACCATAGGGTATGATAAAGGTTGCCTATTTGTTCATTGCATCTTCAACATATAGGGGATGTAGATGGGAAAATCTTTGATATTTTGTAAGGGGTTAAATACTACCTGTTTAAGATTTTTTGGCGAATTATCCCAATGGTCCGTGCAGGAGGAAACTTTACTAGTAGTCAATAAAGCATTCTTCCATTGTTTCTTTGTGAAATTAAGAGAAAGTCTTTCTCCAACTTGGTCATGTTGGGATTTTTATATTCTGTCGGAGGGGCTGCTAAAAGGTTATAGATTAAAGTAATTCCTTTCTTTATTTGGTACTTTTGGAGTGTAAATTATTGCCATAGATCTGTGGGGATGTGGATATGCTTATTAGGATCAATATCATTCAGTCGGTATATTTGATAATTTTACTAATCGCTATGTTCTTAACGTGGGTAGGTAGACACTTATATACATTGTAACCTTTAGTAACTGATTATCTTACTGACATTCGAATCTTGCAGTAATCTAAAACTCTTGTTGGCATTGCAACTTTGGTGTGTGCAGCATTGTCTTTTGTTTTGGATAGGATATGTTTCCACACTATCAATGTTACTTTAATGCTACGGAGGTTTGGTATAATTATTTTTTTTTTTTTTGTAGGGTGTGGTAAGCCATGGAAAGGGTGGCCATATCATGACCTATTGTGGCCTCTCTTTCCATGTTAATCCATAGTTTGACTTCTGGGGAGGAAAACCAATATTTAATTTGGGCTGGTAGTGAAGCATAGTAATTGTTTTTTATATCTGGGAGACCCATTCCACCTAAGGTTTTCGTAGTAGTTAATATCAAGAACGACACTCTGGGTTTTTTTACCATTCCATAGGCATTTTTTCAGATTGGTATTGGTCTGTGTAAAAAATTTGGTAGGTATCAAAATAGGGAGAGTACGAAAATAATATGGGATTTTAGGTAGCGTTTGCATTTTGAAAGCCGCTATCTTACCAACCCATGAAAGTTGTTTTTTTGGATATGTTGTAGATCTTTGTTGATTTGCTCTAGCAGGTTGGGAAAGTTAATTTCATATAGTTTGGAGATGGGGTAGGTGAGCTTTACGCCCAAATAAGAAATCGATGTCTCATTCCAGTTATATCCATATTTAGTACGCAGATTATTAGACTTATCTATAGAAAGATTCATAGGTAAAAAATAACATTTATGTTTATTGACTTTGTAATATGATACATTACCATAAAATTCTAATATTTTTTGAACAGCAGTTAAGGAGGTATCCGGTTTTGTCAATGATAAAATAATATCATCCGTAAAGAGTCCTATCTTATGTTCTTATTGGCCTATTCTAATACCATTAATATCAGAGTTGTTGCGTATACTTTCTGCTAGAGGTTCGATTTACCCGCTGAGCTGCATCTGGATTTGAAGCCGATGTGGATGTCTCCAGGCTGGTGAGCTGCAGCCACCCCAGATCGTTTACCGTGTAGTGAGCGGAGCTATCTGTGTTCCCGCCGCGATCCCGCGAGGCCGTGCGGGTCTTATCATTACGTCATTAGACTGCTCGGCTGGTCAGATGATACGACGAGTGAGGTAAGGGAGGTGTAAGCGGTGAGTGCACTGCCGGGAAGCGGGAAGCCCCCCTAGGAGATTCAAACCCCCCCTGCATTAATAACCTATATAATAACCTACATTTAACCCTTGGCTAATTTAATCATTGAACTGTTGCTGCTTAGTTGCTGAAGCTTCTTTGTATGTCTAAAAAACGCCCAGCTGATGAGCAGTCACCCCACGAAGGGTCACAAATGACACGCTCCGCAAAAGAGAAGGGAAAGGGGAACCAGGCGGCAGCCGCTGTGACTAAATTGGAACCTTGTGCCCATACAATTCCCCTGTCGCCTATTAAGGGGGGTCATCAGCAGACAGGGGCGCAAGCCAAAACTCAGGCGGGGTCCAGATAGAAGGAGTCAAGGAAATGGCCAGATATCCTCAAACCCTACCACCCCATCCAGCAATAAAACCACAAGTACCAAGGGGACAGGGGGAGGAAAAAAAGGGCCAGCATTAACAAAACCCGCGGCGGCTGGGGTGACCATTATGACCAACACTATTTCTGAGAGTGAGGAGCTGACACTGAGGGATGTTCTCTCTGCCGTTAACGCCTGCAAAGACTCAATTATCAGTCTCGATAGTCAGCTAAAAAGTATTAAAGATGAATTACTCTCAATGAGTCAGGTATTGGGTAAGACTGTAGAGAGGACTACTGCCTTAGAAGAGAGACTTAGTACAGTTGAGGATGATTTATTCCCACTAAAGCAAGTAATCAAGAGGCTACAGGAACAAATGGCTGCACAGGCTACTAAACTCGACGAAATGGAAAACAGAAGCCGTAGAAACAACGTGAGAGTGATAGGCCTACCTGAGGGGAGTGAGGGTTCCTATCCCATAGCTTTCCTTCAGGGGTGGTTTAGGGAAACTTTTGGGGCCACTACTTTTACAGCACTATTCGCGATTGAAAGAGCCCACCGAGTTCCCCTCAAGGCCCGCCAGTCGGGCGAATATACCAGGCCACTGCTCCTGAAACTTGTTAACTACAACGATAAGGTGATCCTACTACAGAAGGCCAGAGAGATGGGGGTCATTATGTACAATGGGGTTGGAGTCTCGCTGTACCCAGACTTCCCACCGGAGCTCCAGAAGCGTAGGGTGGAGTTCATACCAATCAAGCGAATTTTGCAGAAATATAAGCTTGCATATGCGTTGTTGTATCCAGCTCACTTGCAGGTGACAGCATTCGGTGGAACTTTGTTCTTTGGCTCACCGCCTGAAGTGGAGCAGTGGCTGGAGGAAAATAAGAAGGACCCGTAGAAGACATAGAGCATTGAACTATTTTTTTTTGCGGGGAGGGAGTGGGGAGGGGGTTGATCTGGTTGAGGTTTGTTAAGCCATTTTGGGTTAATGGCCCCTCTCTCTCCCTCCCCCTTCTCCCTTTTTTTTTTTTTTTGCACTATTTTGATCCATCATTGAAACATCACCACTATACAATGGAAATTAGTTTGATTGTTCAGATTGGAGGGAGTGGAGGAGGGGGTATATGTTTGTAAGGAGGGGAGCAAGAGAGTGTAAGGGACTCCCATTTTTAAGCTTTACATTAAAGTCACGGGGTCAGAATATGTGGAGGGCAAGTTGGGAGTGGTATGATAAGGTCACAGGTGAAGCCCTTAGGGTAGGCCCTGATAGGCAGGGGGGGTATGGGTGGGGGTGGGTAAGAGCAGGTGTGAGCCTGGGTGGGGGGTAGGGTAAGGGTTAAGAAACACACATCACTAATATTAGTATTTTGCATGACACAAATTGAGAGAGGGGAAGGGTACGGTGAGAGGGAGAAAAACACAGATTGGAAAACCCACTTGAGTTCAAGAGATGTGAGTGAGATTGCTAGGTTGATCACTTTTTCAATCAATTTTGTGTTACTTTCCAGCGTTAATTTATTTTTATTTATTTTACCATGCAAGAAAGGAGAGTCAGCATAACCTCATGCAATGTCCGGGGCCTAGGGGATCCAATTAAGAGAGTCGTGGTTCTATCGGCATTAGAGGGGAGTGGGCCAGGACTACTTTGCCTGCAGGAGACGCATCTGTCTAATGACACGGCATTACAATTGCGCAGTCAGAACTTCCAAGCCCAATACCATTCGGTCTATTCCTCCTACTCAAGGGGGGTAAGTATTCTGGTTGGCATTCTCCTGCAGGGAAAGCTGTATTGATGAACAGGGCCGATATATTTTTCTACTTTGTTCGAACGAAAACAAATTATTTGTGTTGGCAAACATTTACATTCCCCAGCCATTCAAGCTAGAGGTTCTACATAAGTTTTTGGAGTTTGTGCTGGATAAAGCGGGAACCCCGATAATAGCGGTGGGTTACTTCAACAAAGTCCTTGATGGCAGTCTAGACCGATTCCCGTCGGGTCATAGGTCCAATACAGCAGGCGAGAGTCGGCTATCGTGGTTCCTAGTGGGATTGAGTGACATATGGCGAATGCGCTATCCGCAATAAAGACAGTTTTCATGCGTCTCAAGTTCTTATCTCACTCTCTCTAGAATTGATTTGGCCCTGGGTAACTGGGAGGCAATATCAACAATAAACAGTATAGAATATGGGCCGAGAGGATTCTCAGATCACTCTCTGCTTGTACTGACAATAAATGCCGGGGGTAAGACCCCTCCTAGAGAATGGAAAATAAGCACTTGTTGGCTGGAATTGATTGGCAATTCCGGAGAAGTGGTGTCTAGTCTAAATGAATATGTACAAATTAACACAGGTTCGGTATTGCTGGATGTGGTTTGGGACTCGAAGGCCTATCTCAGAGGCCTCCCGATTCAACAGGTGGCAAGAACTAAGGGGAAATCCAGAGAGTGGGAAAGGGATATTAGGAAAGAGGTGGCACTGGCAGAGAAGCGTTATGTCGAAGATCCAACCCTAGATAGGCAGAGGGAATGGTTAGATAAGCAACAAGTGTACAAAATGGCTATTACCAGGAGGACGGAGAATAGACGTATATTTCAGAGGCCGTGCCATTTTGGGGAGGGAGAAAGGGTTGGCCGTATGCTATCCCTCCTGATTAAATCTAATACTCCCCCATCGTCTTTGTGATTAGGACTCCAAGCGGGGACATTACCGCCGACACGATAGAGATAATGCAGGTATTTAGTAATTACTACAAGTCTTTGTATAAATCTAACAGGGGCGAAGGGAGTGAAATAATGGACGATTTCCTCCAGGGAATATCAATCCCGTCCTAATCAGAGCAAGATAGGACAGACTTGGAGGCACCAGTGACTTTGGAGGAATTAAAACGGGCAGTGGCTGGGATGTCAAGCCAAAAATCACTGGGCCCAGATGGGCTCCCGGTAGAAATATATAAAAGATATGGTGAGGTACTTCTCTCAGAACTGTTGGAAACTGAAAAAAAAAAACTGAAAAAACTGAAACTGTTGGGCACTAGCTAATGGGAGACTTCCTACTTCAATGTCAGAAGCCACTATTATTGTAATACACAAGGAGGGGAAAGACCATCTGGATGTTTCCTCCTATCGCCCAATCTCATTACTATGCACCGACGTAAAAATCTTAGCGAAAGTTCTAGCAACCCGTTTAAATAGATGTATTCAAGGGTTGATACATCCGGACCAGTCGGGTTTCATTCCCAATAGACCAACAAGCATTAATATTAGAAGAGTCTTCTTAAACATGCAGATTCCCACTGATAACTTAGGTCCTAAGGCCATTTTGGCCCTTGATGCTGCCAAGGCCATTGATAGTCTAGCATGGGATTACCTATGGAAGGTGCTAATCCGATTTGGATTTGGCCCCTCCTTCATTAGTTGGGTGAAGCTACTATATAATGAACCAAGAGCAAAAATTAAAATTAACAAGAAATATTCGGAAGTGTTCCAGTTGGAGAGAGGGACGAGACAGGGTTGTCCCCTGTCTCCCCTATTGTTCGCCCTTGCAATGGAACCCCTAGCAATCATGACTAAATCAAGGCCAGACATACAAGGGTTCCGGCGCCAGCTAGAAGAGGACAGGATAGCACTGTTCACAGATGATGTCCTGTTTTTTCTTGGGGACGTTGAAACCTTGCTAAACCCAGTGATACAAATGGTGGGTGAGTTCGGGCGCCTCTCTGGTCTGGTCATCAATTAGGATAAGTTGGCTTTGTTACCAATCGACCCACTTGGCGACCAGATACCACCGGGAATTTCTCACCTGAAATTTCTTATTTGAGCGTAAAGGTGGTATTCCAAATCTTTGGGGTTAATCTCCGTTAGGTTCACAGAGTTTAAAAAGTTTAACATGTTTGTGGTTGTGGGTTGAGGTGAATTTTTGTCTTGTTTAAGATTATATAGGGATTCGTAGTATTCTAAAAAGGTGTCTGCTATCCCTTGAGGGTTATATATTACTTTGCCAGATAGATAATGGATTAATTTGTTTGTTTTGTTTTTGTGCTGGAGCTGATGCAATTGGTTAGGCAGTAGTTTGCTAGCTATGTTGCCATGAGAGTAATGATTTAGTTTTAGCCTTTTTGGATATTTGTCATGTTGTTCTTCTAATCTGAAGATATCTTTTAGTAGCTTGTCCAAAGCGGAAGCTTTTCTTTTTTTTCCCCTTGCCACAATTTGTATGAGGAGGCCCCTAACAAAGGCTTTGTCAGTACACCATAGAATTGTATTTGTCACAGAGTTGTTGTCATTATTTTTTTTATCACAGACAAGTACCTCTCTTGAGATAGTATAAATGTGTTGTTTTTCCACAAAATGTTATTGTTACATGGTTGATTCACTTTAATTTTAAGTGTAATTGGAGCATGGTCAGACCCGGTTATATTGTGAATATTAGCATTAGCTATTTTTTGTAAAAGGATCTTGTTCGTGATAAAATAGTCTATCCTTGAATAGGATTTGTGTACATGATAGTAGAATGTATAATCCCTTTCGGTGGAATGGAGGCATCTCCAGGGATCATATACCGGTAAATTTTCATTAAGAAAGATTTGTTTAGTCCAGTTCTAGTGGGAGATCCTTGCTTGGAGGTGTCCATCAGTGGGTCTAGGGGTGCGTTGAAGTCCCCACATATAATAAAGTGACCTTTTTGTATTTTTCTAGCCTTTGTCAGGATTTTCCTTATAAACTGATGAGGAGTCTTATTGGGAGCATGTATATTGATGATTTTGAATGTTACGTTTTAAATGGTTGCTACTAGAATGATGAATCTTCCTTGGTTGTCTATTTTAGTGTCTATAAGTTGAAAGGAGACTGAGTCTTTAATCATTGTTATTACTCTCTTCTTTCTATTCTTCTTGCTGGATGTGAATATGTGTGGGAATTTTTGGTGAGAACATTTTAGAGTTTTATCCTTAGCAAAATGAGATTCCTGTATACAGATAATGTCTCTGCCCAATTTCAGAATGTCCTTCCAGAGAGGTTTACGCTTATATGGGCTGTTGAAGCCTTTTTCATTCAGAGACATGAGTCTAAGAACATGATCTTAAACATGAGTTTAAGATCCATGAAGTTGGTAGTAGATAATGCTTGGAAAGGAATGATAACAAGAGTTTGAGGCTTGCATTGGTTTACTTATAATTCCAGTGTTGTTACTTCTTTTGGCCATTAGATGGTAGTATTGTACCTTGTCTGGATCTATCCTCTAAATCTGCGACCTTCAATCTGAGATTTTTAACCTCCTCTTCCAGTTCATAATGTGCATCCATGATATCATTGTGTGCATCAGTGAAGTTGCACATTTTGTTTTCTTTGTAATCCACTCTATTTCCAATGACATTTATTTCTCTTTTAGATTGCTGCATAAAATTTAGCATATCATGCTGCAGTGCCCCTCTTAGTGAGATTATCATATTTTTGATTGTGGAGTCAGATATAGGCTGGTGGTGGGGATTGCACTCAGATTGGAATCATAGTCACGTAATTCTCTTCGAATGAGGTAATTCTTCTCTTCTGTTTTGGAGGGCTCATTATGTCCTCTTGGATTGATGTGCTGTCCTCATATCGAGTTTCAACCTGTGTCCATTCACCCTCTCCAGCGTGTGCTTCCTGCTGCCTCATGCTGCTCTGTGAGGAGGAGGGGACAGCGCCATCTTTCTTTTCAGGAGTCCCAGCTGGGCTCCTGAATTTCCCTAATTTTCGGGGTTTCTCACTGTTTTCGTCATTGTTTCTGGATGGTCGCCACTGCTCCCGAATTCAGTTGGAGACCTCAGAATTGCTTTTTATAGCTTTAGAATGCCGCATGGAGACCCGTTCATACAAAGCTCACTCAGGCTGCTTCCATTTGCCTTCACAGCCGGCCACGCGCCTCAGTCTGACTTGATTTTATTCTAACAATGAGACAGGGAGTCCCCTTACCATTGCCAGATAACAGCATCAGCGTATGGATTATTTTTAGAGAATAAGGCTACCATTTTGTGTCTCTTTAACTTCCCTGGCCATATGATTATGTCTGATTTTTGATACTGAACACAGTACATTGTTTTTCATGGAAATTCGGCATTTTATATTATAGGCCTGTAATTTTTAGGAATAACTCACTTAAATCTGGCCAAACAAGAGTCTAGTAGACATCCTGGGTATGATAAAGTTTGAAACACAACATCATAAATTATAATATAATAAATAACTATAAATAATAACAAATAATAATATAATAATAATACATTTTATTCAATACATTTTAGTCAAATAATATAATCAAATCAAAAACACTGAAATTTGTTCAAACAAGGGTGCAATATTACTAGTCATATTGATTCAGTAAACATCCCGGGTATGAAAATTTTTGAAACATGGGACTGCACAAAGTCCGACGTTACATTCAGAACAATGGAACCTGGTTTCCTTTTGGATTTTCTTTTCATTGCCATCTCACTTTGAGCAACAAACCACACACATCTATGTAGGTGCTGACTTTTTCTCAGTTTGTGGTATGTAGTCCATGAAATGATGACCAGTCAGGCGTTCTGGGTTGACAACACCAGCAACAGGACATCCAGCTCTATTCACAGCCATTGGTGTTTGGTGATTTTTACAAAGATCAGTTCGGCAACTTTCCAAATAAAGTCAGAATGGGCTTGTCACTCTGTTTTTTGAGGAGAATGTAGGCATTCCACAAGCATTGATCAAGAAGATTCCTAAAGAAGTTCTTGTAATACTTTTTTTTCTGTTTCCACATTGCCGGATAGAATGTCATTGCTTGGTTGGGTCTGTCGACACCTCCCATGGTGTTATTGTAGTTTATCACTACTTGTGGCTTCAGGATTTTGTTCCCACCTTTTGTGTGTACCATAACAGTGGAGGTATCATTGACTGTACTCATTAGTCACACATCTTTTTTGCCATGCCATACTCTGACATGACCGTGCCAAAGAATAGAGTGGCAAGCAATTTATTTGTTGTCCAATACTACTTCTACAGGGGTTTCCCCACCACTGCCTGAAGTATTCTTAGGCCCAGAAATTTCCAATGGTCATCTTTGGTCACTGGTTTTACTGCTTGAAAACTTCTGATGCGTAGTAGCTTGTTGCTCTTGGGACCGGTTTGTTTCCATAACTATTTTATCAATAACCTCATCAGTCATAAATAGTTGTAGGTATGCTAAGGGGTTGTCATCTTCAATGTCCACTTAATACCAGGTGCTCCAGTAAATGGGAATCTTGGGGGCGCTGCGTGATCCGTACCGCAGTCAATAGAGCACCAAGTCCGCACATCACTGAGCTCAGTCGCAGGGTCGGCGCTGAAATCACTTTCTGTGTCTGATGACGAATTTCCCCATGAATCTCTATAACTCAATTCTGCAAGTGATTCTGTATTGCTGCAGCTGTTTTCAAGCAGGTCATAAACTACTTTTGATGTAGAGGCACGCTTTTTGGATGCCATGGTCGTTCTCCAGTTTCCAGGCAGAAAGAACTGTAAAACTGCTGGGAGGGCACTGGCCAAAGCATAGGAGAGCAAACTGAGATCAAATGAATTTTTTACAGTAATGTAATACAATAAGATTACAATGTATTGTGTATGTGTTGTGATTTATACATTTTGAAATTGCCGCCGGTTACACCCCCCCTGCATTGCGACGCTCGCAGGGAATGGAAGCCAGGACACACAGAGCATCAGGCAGAAGATCCGGCTTCCGGTGTTGTGGAAATTCCACTATACGCTGCACGTAATCCATGTCTCCTGCGCTAATAGAGAGCCCTTTCAGCTTCTTGGTATAATGCATCTTAGTAAACCCCTATTTCCTGTATAAGTAAACAGACATGACCAGAATCCTTACATCCTTAGCTCCACAGCTCGACTGTCCCTCTAGAGACCGTGTTCTGTTTCTTTAGAATACCTAACAAGAGAGCTTGATGGTTTCACAATCAGCCAATCAAGCACAGGCAAACAGGAGGAGTTATACAGATCTCAACCAATGAACAATGACTAGAGCAGTGTATGACCGTATCTATGCAGGGGCAGTGTGTATGATTTCCCGCCCCCTGTACCTGTAAGCAATGCTCTCCAGTAACACAAAGGAAGCTACATGGCTGGCCTTGAAATCATGGACGCTGTCCCCGACCATAACAATTCAAAGACTGCCATTTTCACCAATGGTGTGAATCCTTATTTTGCATTGTTCAGAGAACAATGCATACCTCGATTATTCTACCATTCCTGAGGATGGGAGACTATCTGTAGGAACATGCCGTAGCCTCCCTACGTGTTGATCAGGCACACAAGAGACACAGGCGCAAATCCCCCATAACCGATAATGTCTTTGCAGAGTGAACACATCCCCCCAGACTGTCGTCTGTGCATTGCACAGGGGCCCTTCGCTGGTGGACATATCCACACTCTGCAAAGACTTCACTGCATCCTCAAGAAGCTTTCCACTACCAAAACGGGTCTCAACCAGCCTCAGTCTGCCCCAGTCCGCTCTTTACAGCGGGTTGCAGGAGAACTAACACTGGGAGACACTGTGACAATACATATTAAATACATCTTTATAAAATTTCCACAACAGTCCCTCCTCTCTTGTCATATGCTCCCATGTGCCCCTTGATGAATCTTGATTTTCTTCTTACACCTGAAAATGAATCAGTCCTTACAGTCCATATGAGTCCATAAAAAGGAAAACATGGCTTGACTTGTAGACTCTATTCTTCTGGAGGGATGACTTAGAGGAGGACATGAAGGCCGGTCAGTCTGGGATCTTCTGTGTCTTGTACGTGGGTTGGGCTTTGGGGCATCTCATTTCAGCGAGGAAGATGTGGTCATCTGCTCGGACTCTGTTCACTTGTCCAATCAGACAGTAGCACTTCATCACGGCATATAGAGGGAATAGAAACAAAAACAACATGAGTATATATACCCCTACTTCCTTCAACCATGATCCACTGAAAAATAAAAAAAATCCCCAAAGATTCTCAGACCCTTAATAGGATTTCAGCCTTCACTAGTTACAGCTCTGACTTTGCCTTCCAGGGATCTAACCTTATAACTATGGGCCTGAACTTTGTCACTAGTATCCCGATCCAGGTACAACAATCTCTACCTACGAATTCACAGAAACCCCCCTTGGATGCCAACAGATAATCATGGGCCATCTTTTAATAGAGGGGTCTTGATCTGCCGTTGTTCCTGTGGGATCTTCCTTGTGGCTTCAACAGTTTAATTAAACATCCCATCCACAATGGATGAGAAATTGTTCAATCGTTTCATAAGCTCAAGCCAACACCCTGTACAAGCAGGAAACCATGCCCAGACCTTGTTGGGGTTGGTGAACAATTCCCTTCTAGCTGTCCCTGCCATTCTTACCTTCTCTTGTGCCATCAAATCTTTATGATCGGCCGCGACATAAGATGCTCTGACGAGTTTCACCAGGATGCATGAACCTCTTGCATTAGTGGGAGTTACTGGATAAGCTGTAGACCCGCATAAGTACCAAACTAAAGTTGAAGCACATTTGTGGGCTACCTAGTTATCCCGATACCCAAACTGGCAAGTACCAGCACTATTGTTAAAACTATAACAAATTTTACCCTCTAGAAATGTCTTAAAGTTCTATTGACAAGTGTCTGTTTGGAGTTTTTACTAGTTTGTCAAAACTCCTCATACCACTTTAAACATCATATATAGCATGTACCAATGTCATCGCTGGGGTACTAAAGCTCGGTGGAGATTCAGAGTAGACCCAGCAATTTGTCCTGTTCGCTTTCTTAGCTAGTTGGAGAATACACTAAGCTAAAAATATAAATAAACCAAGATACTCCTCATCTTTTGGTGTAGTTATGCAGCTTCTCGCAGTGGCTGGCGTGGATCCAGTTGTCTTGTCCCTCAAGCTTCCTTACAATGATTCAGTCACCTGGTTGAAAAGAATGTAAACCGGTTTTTGTGTCAGAGTCCAGGAGGGACTCATGAACCCTGTGGTGGACCTTTTGAAGTTCATGTTACAGTGACTGCACATACCCCATCAGCTGAGAATGTAGGCGACAGCTGCTGAGGAAAGTACAACCCTGTTTTTGGTTGACCTCCTAACAAACCTCATATGGCAATAACCCAGAGCATGTGGGAACTCAATGGCTGTGGTCACTGTATAACCTGTGGGTGGCTTACCATCTGGGGTGTAATACCTGGAACCATTGACAAAAAGGTTCTTAGGATCTGGGATGGGAGCCTCCTTCACCAGACTGCTGGTTGCTGATTCAAATTCCATTAAAGAAAGACAGTCGTGGAAAATGTCATCCTACTAGGTCACAAACTTGATTACAATTAAAGCGGTTAGTATTATTAGTTTGAAAACTGTCATTCTCACCATTATCCCCCCATTTTCTACCTCATTACAAACTGGAGGAAGAGACGCAGGGTTTAGAATGGTGCAGGAAAAAAAAACAATGAAACAATGAAACAGCCTATTATACTTTTAACTTCGTTTAGGCATGTGTATTTATGCATGTATACAGCTATCTACGTACACCTGCTTTCTATGTACATACACTTTCATAAACTCACTGGACCTGAAAAAGATGCTTATAAACTAAAGTTATAAGCATTACAAACTGGAGGAAGAGATGCAGGGTTTAGAATGGTGCAGGAAAAAAAAAAAAACAATGAAACAGCCTATTATACTTTTACCTTCTTTTAGGCGTGTGTATTTATGCATGTATACAGCTATCTACGTACACCTGCTTTCTATGTACATACACTTTCATAAACTCACTGGACCTGAAAAAGATGCTTATAAACAAAAGGTATTACTCTATCCTTCATCTTTAACCTGCAAAGAATGGCAAACAATACAACATTTGTGTACATTGGTAAATTGGCATTGACATTCCTCAAAACCAACAACAACGAAACCCTCATGTTCCTACAAAAATACAATGGCTGTGACACATAGGAGGGCTGCTGCAGTGGGCTCTAACATATTCATGTTACTGCATACAAACAATGAGAAGACTAAAACATGAGACAAACATTTAGATACAAATGTGATGGAGATATTTCATAGTTTCCAAAACAAAAACAAAAAAACAACCAGATGGAATGCTGCCTGCACTCTTTTAGCAATAGAAAAAAATACAATGGGAAAAACACAAGAGCAGCGCCAAACCTTGCATGGGCCAGCCACACAAAGTTCAAAAACAAGCAGGAGGATTTTAACCACAAAAGTGTGTACTACACATTCAACCCACTCATCATTACAGATTTTTGAAGCCACAGTTGAGCTACATCTAAGGTCTTTGCTGCCCAGTTTAAACTTAGTTATGAATTTCTCCGACCTCCAGGCGTCAAATGTCCCCTCCAGAGGGATACCCCAAGTAGTATCCTTGGAGCCCCTATGTCATTCCTTAAGGGGTTTAATGGCCTTTGCCCCAAAACTAGACTTCATGTACTGTGCAGCTGTCTAACTGTGGGAAGCCTTGCATGGACTGTCCATTGCCCATGGTGATTCGAATCGGCTTATAGTCTTGCCCCTGTGTCCAGGGAAACCCTTGCACCTATTTAGGAAAGCACTTCCCCGTGCCTTCTTCTACGGTGGATTGAAAGACTACAACCACTATATCTGGTCCAGTCCCCCAACTAGAAACCCTAACCAAGGAGTTATTTAACTCCATGGCTTGTTGTCCCAACACTTTTGGCACAGAACTACACTCTTTTACACTGCAATACCCGTAATAAAAACCAGCTATTAACTATGCCAAACGATTAGTCAACAACCACAGATCACCCCCCGAATTATGTCTCTATCCCTCACAGTGCATGCATACACAAGCATATCTGCTATATGACCATACACTGCGTCGCCAGACTAAACTGTACAGCACACTTATGCCCATTTTCTCTACAGAACAATGTGGCTTATCTGTACCTAGATGTTACAACAATAACGTGGATGCCTCACGTTTACTGTCTACCCTATACTGTATTACAGTATAAAACTTTGTAAAACAACTGGAATTAAATTAAAAAACCAAAGTGATTTCCATCGTACTTCCAAACACAAGTCCCTTTGCCCACATGCTTGTTTCAAAAGACCCCAAGCTGTTCTCACCAACTTCCTGTTGATACATCACATCCTGCAAAGAACTTCCTGTTGCATACAACACATCCTGCAAAGAGCTTCCTGTTCTCTGCTGATCTCTAAAAACCCATCTAACTGGTTTATTTAAATATCAATGGACAGGAAGGGGGAGGGGAGTGGAAGTCTAGCTTCCCTGAACTTCATATTCTGTCTATTACACAAAAAAATAGCTATGGCTACCCCCCCTGGACTTTATAACATCATATAGGAAACTTCAACATGTCTAGAAACCTTTTTTCCAGGAAAGGGTGGAATAAACTCCCATATTGCAAATGGGAGGGAATCCCCCTCGACTCCCATATCCCCTGTTTACTACTGAAAGTACTGCAAAAATATTTCAAACTCACTAAACGCTAAAACCTGGCCCAAAAGCAGAGCAATTCCACCAGATCCAAAACTCAGCAGAAATGAAATGGCAGTTGCAACAATCGAAAATCGGACCACAACCACCTGGTGATGAAATCCAGACTACAACAAAATGGCCGACGACAATCGGACCACAACCACATGGTGATGAAATCCAGACTACAACAAAATGTCCAACGACAATCATACGATGACCGCGTGGTGATGAAATCCAGACTACAATGAAATAGCTGACGACAATCGGACCATGACAAAATGGTGGCATTAACACCTGAAATTCAGTTGCTGATCCCACCAAAACCAGCACAAACCAAAATTTCTCCCCACAAAAACTGACTACAAAATTGAGACACCAAATGAACACTTAACCGTAGACAAACACTTTAGGCTACATCAACTAGGGCCCATAGGATGCCTAAAACATGGGCTATCCAACCAAACAACACATTTTAAAACACCAAAGTTACATAAAACACAAAATAACACGGGTTAAACATACACTCTTGTTCCCAAATATAAAATACTTAGCTCTGAAAGTTGAACGGTCAACAGATACACGGGATCAAGACAATGCTGCTTGCATGCTTGACCGTTTTATCTCAAAACAAAAGAGCTCCTCCATGCTATCATTGATGCTATTGACCAGAAACCTGTAAAACATGTCCCAGCAATGCATGGCCGCCCTTCCCCCTTCAGCCACATGGCCACTTGAATATGCAGCAGCCATTTTCAAATCAAAATCTTTTCTAAACAACCATCAAAGTCCACCAAACCATCTGTGTCTTGTGTCAGTTAAACAATCTACTTGTTGGTCCCATACATAGGTAATAATTACAATTCATACATTTCGATTTGTCATATACATCACAAACTTATTACACAACATACAGTAACTTACACAAACATTTTAGGTTGTATTAAATGGGTCCTATAGAGGAGGTAAGTATCCCAAACAATAGACCTATCTACAAAAACAAACATACAATTAAAATCTCGCCATTATACCAAAAGATGAAAAATTAGTTATTTTGCGGAGAGAGAAAACAAACCTGCCTCAGGACAACAAAGTATTTCAAACAGTTTGATGTCCTGGACTTGGATCTGCTCTCCCTCCTTCCTCTTCCGATGCTTAGGAGATTCTGTTCTCTCCATAATATCCTAGCCTACCATTAATGTTGTGGAAATTCCACTATTTGCTGCACGTAATCACGTAGTCTGCTGTGCTAATAGAGTGCCCTTTTAGCTTCTTGGTATAATGCATCTTAGTAAACCCCTGTTTCCCGTATAAGTAAACAGACATGACCACCATCCTTACATCCTTAGCTCCACAGCTTGACTGCCCCTCTAGAGACCGTGTTCTGTTTATTTAGAGTACTTAACAATGGAGCTTGATGATTTCACAATTAGCCAATCAAGCACAGGCAAACAGGAGGAGTTATACAGATCTTTACCAATGAACAATGACTAGGGCGGTATATGGGCATGTCTATGCAGGGGCAGTGTGTATGATTTCCAGCCCCCTGTACCTGTAAGCCATGCTTTCCAGTAAGACAAAGGAAGCCGCATGGCTGGCCTTGAAATCATGAACGCTGTCCCCAACCATAACAATTCAAAGACTGTTGAATTGTTATGGTTGTGGACAGCGTCCATGATTTTCACTGTTGGCGTGAATCCTTATTCTGCATTGTTCAGAGAAGAATGTTCTGAATGGGAGTTTTTGGGCAGAAAAAATGCTTGATACATCTAAATGCATGCAATAAATTAATATTCTGGCCAATGGTATCCATACATGCTTATATTATTGACATGCCTAAACACAATAAAACGCCTGTGCAAAACATGGCTTTAGGCAAGTTTTATAAGCAGCTTTTCTCCTTCCAGGAGAAAATGTGGTCAAGGGAGCCGAGCAAACACTTAGTGTGCATGAGGCCTTACATTGTTTTCAATCATCCCCAAGGACTACCAAAACCTTCATCTAAATTTTGAAAGAAAAGTGAGGGATAGGTTTCCACAGTCCTGTCTTAGATAGGCAACATTGCTTCTTTATAAATAAAGTATGATGAGTAAATTGTGTCACCTTAGGACAGAAAGCTTGTTTCTGGGGAATGTCCTTCTAGATTTTAGATGGTAACTGGTGTGGGGAGTTCTAGTAACTGTCCCTGGTGTGGGGAGTTCTAGTAACTGTTCCTCGAGTAGGGAGTTCTAGTAACTGTTCCTGGTGTGGGGAGTTCTAGCAGAAGGAAGGTAGAAAAGCAAGGCAGAAGGATAGGGGAAATAGGGTATTATATGTTGTGATACATAGCTGTCATCCAATATTCCTAGCAGATCAAAAGGACCAACGTAGTTAGCCAGACTGAATGTGCTTAATTGATTAGTAGATATATCATATCAGACAGTTAGTATAATAGGGCTTGGGAAGCTGTAGTGTCCCTGAAGAGGATTAAAATTCACAGGGGTCTATTTATTAAACATTTACTGTGCGAGTGCATAAATGACTGCAGTATAGTGTCTAATATATTGATTTCCCATGATTGTTGGGATCATCTAGTGGGCATAATGCAGTATTTTCCTGAATGGGGTATTTCAGGAAAATACTACATTATGGCCACTAGATGGAGATGATGATTGCGAGGAACCCAGCACATTAGACACTATTATGAGGGTTATTTTTGATGGCTGTGCTAATGTTCAGGCATGGATGCTCCTGTATGTGAGTGAGTCAGCAGGCTCCTGCTCTGTCATTGAGCTGACATTGGGCTCTTTGCTGCCACCTCCAGCCATTTTCTGCACGTGTACCCCCCTGCATGTGGAAACAAGAGCTGGGACTAGGCCCACCTCACAAGTAAGGGCTTTTGTGCAGGGGGGGCTGTGTGTGTGTCTGTGTACATGCCTGCATGTGTACATTTCTCTGTGTGTACATGTCTCTGTGTGTGTATATGTCTTGTGTATGTACATGCCTCTGTGTGTGTACATGTCTATGTGTGTGTACATGTGTCTTGTGTGTGTACATGCCTCTGTATTTGTACATGTCCCTGTGTGTGTACATGCCTCTGTGTGTACATGTCTCTCTGTGTGTACATGTCTCTGTGTGTATACATGTCTTGTGTGTGTACATGCCTCTGTGTGTGTACATGTCTCTCTGTGTGTACATGTCTCTGTGTGTATACATGTCTTGTGTGTGTACATGCCTCTGTGTGTGTACATGTCTCTGTGTGTGTACATGCCTCTGTGTGTGTAGATGTCTCTCTGTGTGCACATGTCTCTGTGTGTATACATGTCTCTCTGTGTGTGTACATGTCTCTGTGTGTGTACATGCCTTTGCGTGTGTACATGTCTCTCTGTGTGTACATGTCTCTCTGTGTGTACATGCCTCTGTGTGTGTACATGTCTTGTGTGTGTACATGCCTCTGTGTGCGTACATGCCTCTGTGTGTGTGCATGTCTCTCTGTGTGTACATGTCTCTGTGTGTGTACATGTCTTGTGTGTGTATACATGCCTGTGTGTGTGTTTACATGCATGTCATATATATACATGTGAGTGGTGCTGGGAGCGTACAGGTTTGAGGGGGCTGAGAGCGTACAGGTGTGAGGCGGGCTGAAAGCGTACAGATGTGAGGGGGGCTGAGAGCATACAGGTGTGGGGGGGCTGAGAGTGTACAGATGTGAGGGGGGCTGAAAGCATACAGGTGTGAGTGGGGCTGAGAGCATACAAGTGTGAGGGGGCTGAGAGCATGCAGGTGTGGATGGGGCTGAGAGCATACAGATGTGAGGGGGGCTGAGAGCATACAGGTGTGAGGGGGGCTGAGAGCGTACAGGTGTGAGGGGGCTGAGAGCGTACGGATGTGAGGGGGGCAGAGAGTGTACAGGTGTGAGTGGGGCTGAGAGCATACAAGTGTGAAGGGGCTGAGAGCGTACAGGTGTGAGTGGGGCTGAGAGCATACAAGTGTGAAGGGGCTGAGAGCGTACCGGTGTGAGTGGGGCTGAGAGCATACAAGTGTGAAGGGGCTGAGAGCGTACAGGTGTGAGGGGGCTGAGAGCATACAAGTGTGAAGGGGCTGAGAGCGTACAGGTGTGGGGGAGCTGAGAACGTACAGATGTGAGGGGGGCTGAGAGTATACAGGTGTGAGGGGGACTGAGGCACTGAAGTACTTGATGGGATGGCTAGTGGGCAGATTCTGTGGGGCAGCCAGTGGGGGGGACCCTGGGGAATATTGGTGGTCAGGCTGGGGGGGGGCTCAGGCCTAAAGCTGTGTAAGGGGCCCCACAATTTCTGATGGCTGCCCTGAATGGGGACACTAGTACTGGTGACCCTGGTGACAATAAGCGATTCCCTCACTTTAGAGTATTTCCTTTCATTTCCTATTTTTCCTATGAGACTCGAAGTTAAAGAGTAATTCCCCTTTTGTTGAGAAAAAAAACATTCTCCTTTGTTGCAGATTCCTACTTTTTGTTATTCTGAAGAAATAGATGCATGTGCAGAGTGAGTTCCATTTCACATCACGAAAACATCCTCCAGGTCCGTTCCAGATGCGTTTCTACATGCGCATTTTTTTATTCCTAACTATTTTGATGCTTTTTACAGCATTCCAATACAGTTCTGTGCAGGAAAAAAGCAGCATGTTGTACTTTTTCTGCTTTTTTTCCTTTTTATGATTCTGGAAAAAAACACTGCACTGCTTGGGGTATGAACAGGCGCTCAATCTGTATGGGAGTGATTGTATAATTATCAGTCAGCTGCTGCACCTGCAGTGCTCTAATGAGGAAATTGGCAGAGTCTGCATCCCATTATATGTGATTTCCCTTTGGGAGGCTCTTTTTAAAAATTACATTTTTGTTGCAGAGGATGGCAAATTCTGACTTGTATCTTAGTGTAGACTTCTGGAAAAATCTGAAAACTAATCACTCAAGCAGAAAATTACATTTTCATGTTGCATTCTGTACATCATCTGTGTACAGAATACCTCCAGGTAGCCATATTGCATTGCATTTTACTGAAAATCACACAGCTGCAGATTGAAAAGGAAAAGTCATTTTTAATAACAAGCGATTTAAATATGACTTGAGTTGAAATTGTATACGCTATATTTTTTTTTCATTTGCTATATTTTTCCCCACATAAGTGGAGTAAACCTAAGTGAAATGTCCCCAATGTGGGATACAGATGACAAAAAAGAAACTGACAGGGTTTTACTTTACAATCACTTTCTTATCTTAATGCATCATGCATTAAGATAAAAAGCCTTCTGTGTGTAGCAGCCTCTTCAGCACCCCCTAATTACTTACCTGAGCCCCATCTCTCTCCAGCGAGTGTCTTAGCCGTTGGGGACTCTCCTCCTGATTGGGTGAAACACAGCAGTGGTGCCACTGGCTCCCATGGCTGTCAATCAAAGTCAGTTAGGGGGCGGGGCCGGGCGGGGCTCTGTGTCTGAATGGACACAACACAGAGCTGTGACTCAGGTTGGGTGCCCCCATAGCAAACTGTCTGCTGTGGGGGCACACAATAGGAGGGGGGCCAGGAGCAGCAAGGAGGAACCCGAGAAAAGGATCCGGGCTGCTCTGTGCAAAACCAACTGCACAGAACAGGTAAGTACAACATGTTTGTTATAAAAAAACAAAAACAAAAGTAGACTTTACAATCACTGTCTTAAAAATTTTGATGTGAACAATGTATATTTTGAGTAGCTAGGTTTTCGTCACCTGTGGTTTGGGTGTTTGGTTTATATGTCTTTAATACCTTGTTACAATCTTTCTACTGAGTGATTGTTTTCTAAGACTTGGTTCACACAGGGGCAACTTGTCAGGCGACTTAGTCACCTGACAAGTTGTGTTCCTTTCTGTACTATGGAACCGTTCTAATAGGAACGGCTCAAGTCGCTCCAACTTAGAAAAAGGTTCCTGTTAGACATGTGCATTCGTTTTCGTCCGAATGCATTTTCGTCCGAATTTCAGGTATTTTCGTTATCGTTTTAACAAATGATAACGAAAGTGCAGAATCCGAAAAACGAAAGATCCGACATAAACAAATGCTTTATTTTCGTTTTTGTTGCTACAATAGTTCGATATAGATAGGAGATTCGACATGATGATGACAATAACAATCTGTGTCCATCAAACCTGTGGTCGAATGTGCCTAACCTTAACTCTATTAGTCCAAGATTATTCTACATAGAGAGAAAAGATTCGACGTAGAGAGAAAAGATTCGACATAGGGGAGAAAGATTCGACATAGGGGAGAAAAGATTTGACGTAGGGGAGAAAGATTTGACGTAGGGGAGAAAAGATTTGACGTAGGGGAGAAAAGATAAATAAAAATAATGATGATGATGAATGGTATTGGCTGATTGTAACCAAAGAGGAGGAGCAGTAAAATAGCTAGAACTAAGTACACACGTACTTTGGCTTTTTTTTTTAAAGAAGATTCCACGGGCAGGTAAACTATATGGCATTGTACAGTTTAGCTGCTCCGTCGAATCTTCTTTGAACATTCGACAGACACCATAAGCCTTCAATGACAGATTCTACCTTCATTTGGAATTTTGGACGAATGCAATTTTTAACGAAAAACAAAATAAATAAAAACGAATTTCGGGAGTAACTAAATAATTTTTTTTTGGGGATGAAAACAAAATTCTGAAATTAAATATTTCAGTGTGCACATGTCTAGTTCCTGTACTACTTCGGGACGACTTCAGGGTGACTTGCATTGACTTCCATACAGAAGTCATTTTTCAAGCTGCCACTGAAGTTGTGTGCAGGTCGCCTAAGGCAGTTGCGCTGCAAGTTGTGCTGCCCCTATGTGAACCGGCTCTAAAAAGTACGATTTATTCTGTTCTCTGAGGCTAGCTATACACGTTAAGATCTCTTGTTCACCTGAATTTGATTCCCCCATCACTGCTAATCTGCTGGCTGTTGCATTCATGCAGCCACAACACCTGTGGCTCTCTGAATACTCAAACAGTGACTCCATCTGATTGTCTGTATTTCTAACTGGCTCCTTAGATGTTTTAGTAAAACTTATTATGAGGAACTGGGTGCTGCAAACAGCTGTGTGAGCAGTGCATAGGCAGCTTAAGTTTGCCTCTTCAGAACTAATTATGTTCAAAGCTGGGTTTCACTCTAAGGCTGGGTTCACACTGCTGCGGTGGCAGACATCGTATGTGATTCGCAGCGCACTGCTGTTCACATCACATGCGATGTCTGTGCTGTGCGATATCAGCCATACAGATAGTATGGCTGATATCGCACCGCATTCGGTCCAAACTCGCACAGGACCCTTTTTTTTGTTCGGACCAGAATCGGATCGCATGGGTGTTCACACCTATGCGATCCGATACATGTCCGAATTGTCAGTTCGCAGTGCGATATGCGGGCTGAACTGGGGGTGTCATTAACATTGTATGACACTCCCCGGCAGTTCGCATATGGCAGTGTGAACTGCCGTGCGAGTTGGTGCGATGCGGGAACCCGCAGTAAATTCGCTGCGTTCCCGCACCGCAGCAGTGTGAACCCAGCCTCAAACACCGTTTCACCCTTTCTGTCACTTCTCCAATAGAAATTTTCCCTTTCAGTTCTCTAATTAATGGGAGTGGTTAATTTTTCACAGGTGGGATATAAGCAACTACACAACTCACAGAGCTTGCTCACCCTGGCTTGTAAACTAAGTGGATTGGAATAAGTGGAGTTAAAACCAAAGGAGTTTAAACAAAAAGGAGTCAACAAGGTATATATAAGATTTTGACATTCATGTAAGTATTATACAAGTTGATAATTGAAAAACTAGGGCTAGCAAGTTTAAAGGGTTTTTTTTTTGTTGCACAATGTGCCACATGTATACAAATGCTGCAAGAGCTCCAGCATTGATATAACTCTCAGAAAGTTGCCTACCTGATAACTTATATTAGAAATTTGGAAAAACATCAAATTGCAAATCTGTGGAGACTTGACAGCTTTTACATAAGACTTTGAATGGCTTAAAGTGTTACTAAACCCAGTAAAATCAGTCTGTATATGCAGAAAAATATGCTTGTTATACTCACTGTGGAACCTAAGGGGTTAATCATCCGCCTTTTGTTAAAAGGATGTTTGATCCTGTCTTCTCTGATCCTCTCATTCTTCTACTGTCCCCAATCTACCTTCTGATAGTACAGAGCCTTGGAGGCACTCTGCAAATGCTCAGTTTTTTTTTCTAGGGAGAGTGCATGTGATTAGCACAGGGCCAATCGGCACTGACCAGACAGAGGGTCAGGGGTCATCAAAACTCATAGGACAGTCAGAGGAGAATCAAAACTCCTCCTACAAGCTTTAACCAAACACTGATTGAAGTCACAAGTCTGCTATATAATGCTGATTAAAAAAGAGTATTTAGCAGTTTCCATTTAATAAAATAATTGCATTTCCATGTTCTGTGCACTGTGGGAAACAAGATATAATGAATTTATGGTCCTGGGTTTAGTAAAACTTTAAGTTCACAAAAAAAGGTTCACAGATAACCAATCAAATTGCTATTAGGTGTAGGTTTAAGTAGTAGGTGATATTTACAGGCTACCAGTTTACAAATTTGGAAAAAAACAGTGTTTGTATAAATCAACATGCCTAGAATGCCGGGGCCTTACCGTATACTTTGGAAGCAGTCTATCTGCCTTTATCATCCTGCCACCCATGTGTGACATTTCTTACATACTTGTAAAAATCATTGATTGTGAAAAAAAAAAACATCACATCATATTTTTTTTTTTTAATCAGAGGACCTAGAGAATAAAATAGTAGTTTTTGCCATTCTTTATGTCACAAAATATATGAGCAACCATATTTAACATGCAAATTTTAAGGTCAAAATACATGTTAATGCATTTTGTTCATCAAACCCAATCTAATCCCGAATTTTTGGCTAAAATATAAAAGATGATATTGCGCCGATTAAATCGATACCTACCATGTCATGCGTTAACATGCCCATGCTTCTTTACAGGCTGCCAGTTTAACGTTACACTGGAGGTCTGGTGCTCGAATTATTGCTGGGTTATTAGCGCCCTCGGTCTGACGTTTGCAGCGATACCTCAGATGTGTGGTGCGATTACTGTTAACATATGCACGCTGGACCTACGTGTGCGTTTGCGCGACAATGTTTTGTTTAAATTAGATACACTGTTTCTTTGTTTTTATTTATGTAATTTGCATCAACTTTTTTGCTATCACAAGGGATGAACAGCAACGCTACTGCGAAAGCATGGGCCATGACTGGTCTTCTTTATGGATAGATCTAGGGTGTATCTAGGATTGGGTGCAGGAGATTACCCATCGACCCAAGTGTGGGGCGGATAAAATGGGTGGCATGAGTTGGGTAAGGGGAGCTGGAATGTAGGAAAAAGTGGGGAGATGGAGTATTGATGGGAAAAGTGACTGGTCAAAAAAGGGGAAGCCGAGCCAGGACTGGTGGGGAGTCCTGAAAAGGGGTTGGGGGAAAAGGTAATGCACAGGGCACAAGTGGACACCGATAAAGGGGTCCAGGGGAGGGATTGGGATGAAAAACCTGGAGGTAGGTGGGCGAGCACTTTAAAGAATATGTCAGTGTAAAATTGCACACATGCTTTAAAGCATCTCTATCCTCCTTCCGTAGTGTCAACGTTGACACTCGACAGAAACCCTTTAGACTTGGTGTTTTGAGCGAGGTCGCCAGAAGCTTAATTTCCAGACCAATAAAGCCCCTCTTAAAAGACCATTTAAAGGACTTGAGTTAAGCATAGCTCGTGTAGTGTGTGTCCAAAATGAGGACACATCTCCCCGTCGGGGAATCGAACCCCGGTCTCCCGCGTGACAGGCGGGGATACTCACCACTATACTAACGAGGACCACTTGGTGGGTGGGCCACCGTTGTCGTCTTCCTACAGTTCAGCACATGGCTGTGGCTCTTGTCTTCTTTATGGAGAGATCTAGGGTGTATTAAAATCCCTTGGTATAGAGTAGAGTGCAGTTGCCATGTCTGATATGGACCTGTTTTTTAGAGGACTTTGCAAGCACCTCCAGTGGTGGTGCAATGGGTAAAGCGCCTGTTGGCTTATCGTGAGGTTATGAGTTCAAATCCCGGCTGTGGCATTCCGAATTTGAAGTGGGGACGTGAGAAAGGGCAAAGCGGCTGTGGATGCGCAGTTGAAAGAATAGTTACGTGCACCCTGAAAGGGGGTGGGCTTTGAAATTGGGAGGTGCTTTGGACAGTACCAAAACAGGGTTCAGGAGAGGACAGGAAGTGTGGGAGTCAGAAGAGGAGGTAGGTGGTGGTGGTGGGGAAGTGTATAAGGGAACACAGAAACAGGGTTCAGGTGGGAGTGTCAGAAGAGGAGGTAGGTGTTGGGGGGTGGAGAAATGTGTAGGGGAACACGGAAGCAGGGTTCAGGGCTGGAAAATGAGGGCGGCTGAGAAGAAGAGGTCGGTGTGAGTTCACGGTAAAGAGATTAATGATACTGTGTTCAGAAAGTGAGGTTTATGCTCCTCTTTTCACCAAAACCCCCTTTTTAATTGTCCCCCTGCTAGCTTTCCCTTCTCTCTTTGCCACACCCACAGCCACCTCCCCAAGCAACCCTAGGCATGCACCCCTGTTCCGCAGCTCCACGCTTCTGCGCCAACCTCCTCCCGTTGTCTATGGGGCACCCCAACCTTGCCTCCACCAAACCCCATGCTTGCTGAACTGTGCATCCTATTCAACAACCCCTCCCCGACTAATTCCGCTTCCTCCAGCGCATAGCTATGCAGCCCCAGCGCCTCTAGGCCTTGACAACCAGCTCCACTCCCTAAGGGATATTGTGGATACTTTGGGCCCTTAGGTTCTCCTCGGATCGCGACACATACCAGCCAGCTCTCTCGTGCATTTTTTGGAGGCTGCACTCTAGGGATTGCAAATTACGTGCTCCTACACACCGGTCCGGGTATTCGAACCAGTGACTTCTCGCTTGCGAGCCGGGTGCTCTAGCACTTGCGCCACCGTCCGAGGTGTTTGTGATGCTGCTGAAAATGCTGGGGTCTTATCGTGTGTTTTTGAGGCAGCCTATCTAACCTTAACCACCTGCTGACGTTGACGTTGGGGAAAAGTATTGACTTGCTTGGGCTCAGTAATATGGGGGATTGGGTGCAGAGGATCACCTATCTAGCACCTATCTAGCTTTTTTTTATCAAAGGCCCTGGAGAAAAAAATGGTGTTTTTAAAATATCCATAGGTAAAACTTTAGAGGCTACCAGTTTCAAGTTACACAGGAGGTCCAGTGGCCGAATTATTGCAGAATTATTATTGCAATACACGTTAATGCATTTTATTCATCAAACCCAATCTAATCCCGAATTTTTGGCTAAAATATAAAAGATGATATTGCGCCGATTAAATCGATACCTACCATGTCATGCGTTAACATGCCCATGCTTCTTTACAGGCTGCCAGTTTAACGTTACACTGGAGGTCTGGTGCTCGAATTATTGCTGGGTTATTAGCGCCCTCGGTCTGACGTTTGCAGCGATACCTCAGATGTGTGGTGCGATTACTGTTAACATATGCACGCTGGACCTACGTGTGCGTTTGCGCGACAATGTTTTGTTTAAATTAGATACACTGTTTCTTTGTTTTTATTTATGTAATTTGCATCAACTTTTTTGCTATCACAAGGGATGAACAGCAACGCTACTGCGAAAGCATGGGCCATGACTGGTCTTCTTTATGGATAGATCTAGGGTGTATCTAGGATTGGGTGCAGGAGATTACCCATCGACCCAAGTGTGGGGCGGATAAAATGGGTGGCATGAGTTGGGTAAGGGGAGCTGGAATGTAGGAAAAAGTGGGGAGATGGAGTATTGATGGGAAAAGTGACTGGTCAAAAAAGGGGAAGCCGAGCCAGGACTGGTGGGGAGTCCTGAAAAGGGGTTGGGGGAAAAGGTAATGCACAGGGCACAAGTGGACACCGATAAAGGGGTCCAGGGGAGGGATTGGGATGAAAAACCTGGAGGTAGGTGGGCGAGCACTTTAAAGAATATGTCAGTGTAAAATTGCACACATGCTTTAAAGCATCTCTATCCTCCTTCCGTAGTGTCAACGTTGACACTCGACAGAAACCCTTTAGACTTGGTGTTTTGAGCGAGGTCGCCAGAAGCTTAATTTCCAGACCAATAAAGCCCCTCTTAAAAGACCATTTAAAGGACTTGAGTTAAGCATAGCTCGTGTAGTGTGTGTCCAAAATGAGGACACATCTCCCCGTCGGGGAATCGAACCCCGGTCTCCCGCGTGACAGGCGGGGATACTCACCACTATACTAACGAGGACCACTTGGTGGGTGGGCCACCGTTGTCGTCTTCCTACAGTTCAGCACATGGCTGTGGCTCTTGTCTTCTTTATGGAGAGATCTAGGGTGTATTAAAATCCCTTGGTATAGAGTAGAGTGCAGTTGCCATGTCTGATATGGACCTGTTTTTTAGAGGACTTTGCAAGCACCTCCAGTGGTGGTGCAATGGGTAAAGCGCCTGTTGGCTTATCGTGAGGTTATGAGTTCAAATCCCGGCTGTGGCATTCCGAATTTGAAGTGGGGACGTGAGAAAGGGCAAAGCGGCTGTGGATGCGCAGTTGAAAGAATAGTTACGTGCACCCTGAAAGGGGGTGGGCTTTGAAATTGGGAGGTGCTTTGGACAGTACCAAAACAGGGTTCAGGAGAGGACAGGAAGTGTGGGAGTCAGAAGAGGAGGTAGGTGGTGGTGGTGGGGAAGTGTATAAGGGAACACAGAAACAGGGTTCAGGTGGGAGTGTCAGAAGAGGAGGTAGGTGTTGGGGGGTGGAGAAACGTGTAGGGGAACACGGAAGCAGGGTTCAGGGCTGGAAAATGAGGGCGGCTGAGAAGAAGAGGTTGGTGTGAGTTCACGGTAAAGAGATTAATGATACTGTGTTCAGAAAGTGAGGTTTATGCTCCTCTTTTCACCAAAACCCCCTTTTTAATTGTCCCCCTGCTAGCTTTCCCTTCTCTCTTTGCCACACCCACAGCCACCTCCCCAAGCAACCCTAGGCATGCACCCCTGTTGCGCAGCTCCACGCTTCTGCGCCAACCTCCTCCCGTTGTCTATGGGGCACCCCAACCTTGCCTCCACCAAACCCCATGCTTGCTGAACTGTGCATCCTATTCAACAACCCCTCCCCGACTAATTCCGCTTCCTCCAGCGCATAGCTATGCAGCCCCAGCGCCTCTAGGCCTTGACAACCAGCTCCACTCCCTAAGGGATATTGTGGATACTTTGGGCCCTTAGGTTCTCCTCGGATCGCGACACATACCAGCCAGCTCTCTCGTGCATTTTTTGGAGGCTGCACTCTAGGGATTGCAAATTACGTGCTCCTACACACCGGTCCGGGTATTCGAACCAGTGACTTCTCGCTTGCGAGCCGGGTGCTCTAGCACTTGCGCCACCGTCCGAGGTGTTTGTGATGCTGCTGAAAATGCTGGGGTCTTATCGTGTGTTTTTGAGGCAGCCTATCTAACCTTAACCACCTGCTGACGTTGACGTTGGGGAAAAGTATTGACTTGCTTGGGCTCAGTAATATGGGGGATTGGGTGCAGAGGATCACCTATCTAGCACCTATCTAGCTTTTTTTTATCAAAGGCCCTGGAGAAAAAAATGGTGTTTTTAAAATATCCATAGGTAAAACTTTAGAGGCTACCAGTTTCAAGTTACACAGGAGGTCCAGTGGCCGAATTATTGCAGAATTATTATTGCAATACACGTTAATGCATTTTATTCATCAAACCCAATCTAATCCCGAATTTTTGGCTAAAATATAAAAGATGATATTGCGCCGATTAAATCGATACCTACCATGTCATGCGTTAACATGCCCATGCTTCTTTACAGGCTGCCAGTTTAACGTTACACTGGAGGTCTGGTGCTCGAATTATTGCTGGGTTATTAGCGCCCTCGGTCTGACGTTTGCAGCGATACCTCAGATGTGTGGTGCGATTACTGTTAACATATGCACGCTGGACCTACGTGTGCGTTTGCGCGACAATGTTTTGTTTAAATTAGATACACTGTTTCTTTGTTTTTATTTATGTAATTTGCATCAACTTTTTTGCTATCACAAGGGATGAACAGCAACGCTACTGCGAAAGCATGGGCCATGACTGGTCTTCTTTATGGATAGATCTAGGGTGTATCTAGGATTGGGTGCAGGAGATTACCCATCGACCCAAGTGTGGGGCGGATAAAATGGGTGGCATGAGTTGGGTAAGGGGAGCTGGAATGTAGGAAAAAGTGGGGAGATGGAGTATTGATGGGAAAAGTGACTGGTCAAAAAAGGGGAAGCCGAGCCAGGACTGGTGGGGAGTCCTGAAAAGGGGTTGGGGGAAAAGGTAATGCACAGGGCACAAGTGGACACCGATAAAGGGGTCCAGGGGAGGGATTGGGATGAAAAACCTGGAGGTAGGTGGGCGAGCACTTTAAAGAATATGTCAGTGTAAAATTGCACACATGCTTTAAAGCATCTCTATCCTCCTTCCGTAGTGTCAACGTTGACACTCGACAGAAACCCTTTAGACTTGGTGTTTTGAGCGAGGTCGCCAGAAGCTTAATTTCCAGACCAATAAAGCCCCTCTTAAAAGACCATTTAAAGGACTTGAGTTAAGCATAGCTCGTGTAGTGTGTGTCCAAAATGAGGACACATCTCCCCGTCGGGGAATCGAACCCCGGTCTCCCGCGTGACAGGCGGGGATACTCACCACTATACTAACGAGGACCACTTGGTGGGTGGGCCACCGTTGTCGTCTTCCTACAGTTCAGCACATGGCTGTGGCTCTTGTCTTCTTTATGGAGAGATCTAGGGTGTATTAAAATCCCTTGGTATAGAGTAGAGTGCAGTTGCCATGTCTGATATGGACCTGTTTTTTAGAGGACTTTGCAAGCACCTCCAGTGGTGGTGCAATGGGTAAAGCGCCTGTTGGCTTATCGTGAGGTTATGAGTTCAAATCCCGGCTGTGGCATTCCGAATTTGAAGTGGGGACGTGAGAAAGGGCAAAGCGGCTGTGGATGCGCAGTTGAAAGAATAGTTACGTGCACCCTGAAAGGGGGTGGGCTTTGAAATTGGGAGGTGCTTTGGACAGTACCAAAACAGGGTTCAGGAGAGGACAGGAAGTGTGGGAGTCAGAAGAGGAGGTAGGTGGTGGTGGTGGGGAAGTGTATAAGGGAACACAGAAACAGGGTTCAGGTGGGAGTGTCAGAAGAGGAGGTAGGTGTTGGGGGGTGGAGAAACGTGTAGGGGAACACGGAAGCAGGGTTCAGGGCTGGAAAATGAGGGCGGCTGAGAAGAAGAGGTTGGTGTGAGTTCACGGTAAAGAGATTAATGATACTGTGTTCAGAAAGTGAGGTTTATGCTCCTCTTTTCACCAAAACCCCCTTTTTAATTGTCCCCCTGCTAGCTTTCCCTTCTCTCTTTGCCACACCCACAGCCACCTCCCCAAGCAACCCTAGGCATGCACCCCTGTTGCGCAGCTCCACGCTTCTGCGCCAACCTCCTCCCGTTGTCTATGGGGCACCCCAACCTTGCCTCCACCAAACCCCATGCTTGCTGAACTGTGCATCCTATTCAACAACCCCTCCCCGACTAATTCCGCTTCCTCCAGCGCATAGCTATGCAGCCCCAGCGCCTCTAGGCCTTGACAACCAGCTCCACTCCCTAAGGGATATTGTGGATACTTTGGGCCCTTAGGTTCTCCTCGGATCGCGACACATACCAGCCAGCTCTCTCGTGCATTTTTTGGAGGCTGCACTCTAGGGATTGCAAATTACGTGCTCCTACACACCGGTCCGGGTATTCGAACCAGTGACTTCTCGCTTGCGAGCCGGGTGCTCTAGCACTTGCGCCACCGTCCGAGGTGTTTGTGATGCTGCTGAAAATGCTGGGGTCTTATCGTGTGTTTTTGAGGCAGCCTATCTAACCTTAACCACCTGCTGACGTTGACGTTGGGGAAAAGTATTGACTTGCTTGGGCTCAGTAATATGGGGGATTGGGTGCAGAGGATCACCTATCTAGCACCTATCTAGCTTTTTTTTATCAAAGGCCCTGGAGAAAAAAATGGTGTTTTTAAAATATCCATAGGTAAAACTTTAGAGGCTACCAGTTTCAAGTTACACAGGAGGTCCAGTGGCCGAATTATTGCAGAATTATTATTGCAATACACGTTAATGCATTTTATTCATCAAACCCAATCTAATCCCGAATTTTTGGCTAAAATATAAAAGATGATATTGCGCCGATTAAATCGATACCTACCATGTCATGCGTTAACATGCCCATGCTTCTTTACAGGCTGCCAGTTTAACGTTACACTGGAGGTCTGGTGCTCGAATTATTGCTGGGTTATTAGCGCCCTCGGTCTGACGTTTGCAGCGATACCTCAGATGTGTGGTGCGATTACTGTTAACATATGCACGCTGGACCTACGTGTGCGTTTGCGCGACAATGTTTTGTTTAAATTAGATACACTGTTTCTTTGTTTTTATTTATGTAATTTGCATCAACTTTTTTGCTATCACAAGGGATGAACAGCAACGCTACTGCGAAAGCATGGGCCATGACTGGTCTTCTTTATGGATAGATCTAGGGTGTATCTAGGATTGGGTGCAGGAGATTACCCATCGACCCAAGTGTGGGGCGGATAAAATGGGTGGCATGAGTTGGGTAAGGGGAGCTGGAATGTAGGAAAAAGTGGGGAGATGGAGTATTGATGGGAAAAGTGACTGGTCAAAAAAGGGGAAGCCGAGCCAGGACTGGTGGGGAGTCCTGAAAAGGGGTTGGGGGAAAAGGTAATGCACAGGGCACAAGTGGACACCGATAAAGGGGTCCAGGGGAGGGATTGGGATGAAAAACCTGGAGGTAGGTGGGCGAGCACTTTAAAGAATATGTCAGTGTAAAATTGCACACATGCTTTAAAGCATCTCTATCCTCCTTCCGTAGTGTCAACGTTGACACTCGACAGAAACCCTTTAGACTTGGTGTTTTGAGCGAGGTCGCCAGAAGCTTAATTTCCAGACCAATAAAGCCCCTCTTAAAAGACCATTTAAAGGACTTGAGTTAAGCATAGCTCGTGTAGTGTGTGTCCAAAATGAGGACACATCTCCCCGTCGGGGAATCGAACCCCGGTCTCCCGCGTGACAGGCGGGGATACTCACCACTATACTAACGAGGACCACTTGGTGGGTGGGCCACCGTTGTCGTCTTCCTACAGTTCAGCACATGGCTGTGGCTCTTGTCTTCTTTATGGAGAGATCTAGGGTGTATTAAAATCCCTTGGTATAGAGTAGAGTGCAGTTGCCATGTCTGATATGGACCTGTTTTTTAGAGGACTTTGCAAGCACCTCCAGTGGTGGTGCAATGGGTAAAGCGCCTGTTGGCTTATCGTGAGGTTATGAGTTCAAATCCCGGCTGTGGCATTCCGAATTTGAAGTGGGGACGTGAGAAAGGGCAAAGCGGCTGTGGATGCGCAGTTGAAAGAATAGTTACGTGCACCCTGAAAGGGGGTGGGCTTTGAAATTGGGAGGTGCTTTGGACAGTACCAAAACAGGGTTCAGGAGAGGACAGGAAGTGTGGGAGTCAGAAGAGGAGGTAGGTGGTGGTGGGGGGGAAGTGTATAAGGGAACACAGAAACAGGGTTCAGGTGGGAGTGTCAGAAGAGGAGGTAGGTGTTGGGGGGTGGAGAAACGTGTAGGGGAACACGGAAGCAGGGTTCAGGGCTGGAAAATGAGGGCGGCTGAGAAGAAGAGGTCGGTGTGAGTTCACGGTAAAGAGATTAATGATACTGTGTTCAGAAAGTGAGGTTTATGCTCCTCTTTTCACCAAAACCCCCTTTTTAATTGTCCCCCTGCTAGCTTTCCCTTCTCTCTTTGCCACACCCACAGCCACCTCCCCAAGCAACCCTAGGCATGCACCCCTGTTCCGCAGCTCCACGCTTCTGCGCCAACCTCCTCCCGTTGTCTATGGGGCACCCCAACCTTGCCTCCACCAAACCCCATGCTTGCTGAACTGTGCATCCTATTCAACAACCCCTCCCCGACTAATTCCGCTTCCTCCAGCGCATAGCTATGCAGCCCCAGCGCCTCTAGGCCTTGACAACCAGCTCCACTCCCTAAGGGATATTGTGGATACTTTGGGCCCTTAGGTTCTCCTCGGATCGCGACACATACCAGCCAGCTCTCTCGTGCATTTTTTGGAGGCTGCACTCTAGGGATTGCAAATTACGTGCTCCTACACACCGGTCCGGGTATTCGAACCAGTGACTTCTCGCTTGCGAGCCGGGTGCTCTAGCACTTGCGCCACCGTCCGAGGTGTTTGTGATGCTGCTGAAAATGCTGGGGTCTTATCGTGTGTTTTTGAGGCAGCCTATCTAACCTTAACCACCTGCTGACGTTGACGTTGGGGAAAAGTATTGACTTGCTTGGGCTCAGTAATATGGGGGATTGGGTGCAGAGGATCACCTATCTAGCACCTATCTAGCTTTTTTTTATCAAAGGCCCTGGAGAAAAAAATGGTGTTTTTAAAATATCCATAGGTAAAACTTTAGAGGCTACCAGTTTCAAGTTACACAGGAGGTCCAGTGGCCGAATTATTGCAGAATTATTATTGCAATACACGTTAATGCATTTTATTCATCAAACCCAATCTAATCCCGAATTTTTGGCTAAAATATAAAAGATGATATTGCGCCGATTAAATCGATACCTACCATGTCATGCGTTAACATGCCCATGCTTCTTTACAGGCTGCCAGTTTAACGTTACACTGGAGGTCTGGTGCTCGAATTATTGCTGGGTTATTAGCGCCCTCGGTCTGACGTTTGCAGCGATACCTCAGATGTGTGGTGCGATTACTGTTAACATATGCACGCTGGACCTACGTGTGCGTTTGCGCGACAATGTTTTGTTTAAATTAGATACACTGTTTCTTTGTTTTTATTTATGTAATTTGCATCAACTTTTTTGCTATCACAAGGGATGAACAGCAACGCTACTGCGAAAGCATGGGCCATGACTGGTCTTCTTTATGGATAGATCTAGGGTGTATCTAGGATTGGGTGCAGGAGATTACCCATCGACCCAAGTGTGGGGCGGATAAAATGGGTGGCATGAGTTGGGTAAGGGGAGCTGGAATGTAGGAAAAAGTGGGGAGATGGAGTATTGATGGGAAAAGTGACTGGTCAAAAAAGGGGAAGCCGAGCCAGGACTGGTGGGGAGTCCTGAAAAGGGGTTGGGGGAAAAGGTAATGCACAGGGCACAAGTGGACACCGATAAAGGGGTCCAGGGGAGGGATTGGGATGAAAAACCTGGAGGTAGGTGGGCGAGCACTTTAAAGAATATGTCAGTGTAAAATTGCACACATGCTTTAAAGCATCTCTATCCTCCTTCCGTAGTGTCAACGTTGACACTCGACAGAAACCCTTTAGACTTGGTGTTTTGAGCGAGGTCGCCAGAAGCTTAATTTCCAGACCAATAAAGCCCCTCTTAAAAGACCATTTAAAGGACTTGAGTTAAGCATAGCTCGTGTAGTGTGTGTCCAAAATGAGGACACATCTCCCCGTCGGGGAATCGAACCCCGGTCTCCCGCGTGACAGGCGGGGATACTCACCACTATACTAACGAGGACCACTTGGTGGGTGGGCCACCGTTGTCGTCTTCCTACAGTTCAGCACATGGCTGTGGCTCTTGTCTTCTTTATGGAGAGATCTAGGGTGTATTAAAATCCCTTGGTATAGAGTAGAGTGCAGTTGCCATGTCTGATATGGACCTGTTTTTTAGAGGACTTTGCAAGCACCTCCAGTGGTGGTGCAATGGGTAAAGCGCCTGTTGGCTTATCGTGAGGTTATGAGTTCAAATCCCGGCTGTGGCATTCCGAATTTGAAGTGGGGACGTGAGAAAGGGCAAAGCGGCTGTGGATGCGCAGTTGAAAGAATAGTTACGTGCACCCTGAAAGGGGGTGGGCTTTGAAATTGGGAGGTGCTTTGGACAGTACCAAAACAGGGTTCAGGAGAGGACAGGAAGTGTGGGAGTCAGAAGAGGAGGTAGGTGGTGGTGGTGGGGAAGTGTATAAGGGAACACAGAAACAGGGTTCAGGTGGGAGTGTCAGAAGAGGAGGTAGGTGTTGGGGGGTGGAGAAACGTGTAGGGGAACACGGAAGCAGGGTTCAGGGCTGGAAAATGAGGGCGGCTGAGAAGAAGAGGTCGGTGTGAGTTCACGGTAAAGAGATTAATGATACTGTGTTCAGAAAGTGAGGTTTATGCTCCTCTTTTCACCAAAACCCCCTTTTTAATTGTCCCCCTGCTAGCTTTCCCTTCTCTCTTTGCCACACCCACAGCCACCTCCCCAAGCAACCCTAGGCATGCACCCCTGTTCCGCAGCTCCACGCTTCTGCGCCAACCTCCTCCCGTTGTCTATGGGGCACCCCAACCTTGCCTCCACCAAACCCCATGCTTGCTGAACTGTGCATCCTATTCAACAACCCCTCCCCGACTAATTCCGCTTCCTCCAGCGCATAGCTATGCAGCCCCAGCGCCTCTAGGCCTTGACAACCAGCTCCACTCCCTAAGGGATATTGTGGATACTTTGGGCCCTTAGGTTCTCCTCGGATCGCGACACATACCAGCCAGCTCTCTCGTGCATTTTTTGGAGGCTGCACTCTAGGGATTGCAAATTACGTGCTCCTACACACCGGTCCGGGTATTCGAACCAGTGACTTCTCGCTTGCGAGCCGGGTGCTCTAGCACTTGCGCCACCGTCCGAGGTGTTTGTGATGCTGCTGAAAATGCTGGGGTCTTATCGTGTGTTTTTGAGGCAGCCTATCTAACCTTAACCACCTGCTGACGTTGACGTTGGGGAAAAGTATTGACTTGCTTGGGCTCAGTAATATGGGGGATTGGGTGCAGAGGATCACCTATCTAGCACCTATCTAGCTTTTTTTTATCAAAGGCCCTGGAGAAAAAAATGGTGTTTTTAAAATATCCATAGGTAAAACTTTAGAGGCTACCAGTTTCAAGTTACACAGGAGGTCCAGTGGCCGAATTATTGCAGAATTATTATTGCAATACACGTTAATGCATTTTATTCATCAAACCCAATCTAATCCCGAATTTTTGGCTAAAATATAAAAGATGATATTGCGCCGATTAAATCGATACCTACCATGTCATGCGTTAACATGCCCATGCTTCTTTACAGGCTGCCAGTTTAACGTTACACTGGAGGTCTGGTGCTCGAATTATTGCTGGGTTATTAGCGCCCTCGGTCTGACGTTTGCAGCGATACCTCAGATGTGTGGTGCGATTACTGTTAACATATGCACGCTGGACCTACGTGTGCGTTTGCGCGACAATGTTTTGTTTAAATTAGATACACTGTTTCTTTGTTTTTATTTATGTAATTTGCATCAACTTTTTTGCTATCACAAGGGATGAACAGCAACGCTACTGCGAAAGCATGGGCCATGACTGGTCTTCTTTATGGATAGATCTAGGGTGTATCTAGGATTGGGTGCAGGAGATTACCCATCGACCCAAGTGTGGGGCGGATAAAATGGGTGGCATGAGTTGGGTAAGGGGAGCTGGAATGTAGGAAAAAGTGGGGAGATGGAGTATTGATGGGAAAAGTGACTGGTCAAAAAAGGGGAAGCCGAGCCAGGACTGGTGGGGAGTCCTGAAAAGGGGTTGGGGGAAAAGGTAATGCACAGGGCACAAGTGGACACCGATAAAGGGGTCCAGGGGAGGGATTGGGATGAAAAACCTGGAGGTAGGTGGGCGAGCACTTTAAAGAATATGTCAGTGTAAAATTGCACACATGCTTTAAAGCATCTCTATCCTCCTTCCGTAGTGTCAACGTTGACACTCGACAGAAACCCTTTAGACTTGGTGTTTTGAGCGAGGTCGCCAGAAGCTTAATTTCCAGACCAATAAAGCCCCTCTTAAAAGACCATTTAAAGGACTTGAGTTAAGCATAGCTCGTGTAGTGTGTGTCCAAAATGAGGACACATCTCCCCGTCGGGGAATCGAACCCCGGTCTCCCGCGTGACAGGCGGGGATACTCACCACTATACTAACGAGGACCACTTGGTGGGTGGGCCACCGTTGTCGTCTTCCTACAGTTCAGCACATGGCTGTGGCTCTTGTCTTCTTTATGGAGAGATCTAGGGTGTATTAAAATCCCTTGGTATAGAGTAGAGTGCAGTTGCCATGTCTGATATGGACCTGTTTTTTAGAGGACTTTGCAAGCACCTCCAGTGGTGGTGCAATGGGTAAAGCGCCTGTTGGCTTATCGTGAGGTTATGAGTTCAAATCCCGGCTGTGGCATTCCGAATTTGAAGTGGGGACGCGAGAAAGGGCAAAGCGGCTGTGGATGCGCAGTTGAAAGAATAGTTACGTGCACCCTGAAAGGGGGTGGGCTTTGAAATTGGGAGGTGCTTTGGACAGTACCAAAACAGGGTTCAGGAGAGAACAGGAAGTGTGGGAGTCAGAAGAGGAGGTAGGTGGTGGTGGTGGGGGGGAAGTGTATAAGGGAACACAGAAACAGGGTTCAGGTGGGAGTGTCAGAAGAGGAGGTAGGTGTTGGGGGGTGGAGAAACGTGTAGGGGAACACGGAAGCAGGGTTCAGGGCTGGAAAATGGGGGCGGCTGAGAAGAAGAGGTCGGTGTGAGTTCACGGTAAAGAGATTAATGATACTGTGTTCAGAAAGTGAGGTTTATGCTCCTCTTTTCACCAAAACCCCCTTTTTAATTGTCCCCCTGCTAGCTTTCCCTTCTCTCTTTGCCACACCCACAGCCACCTCCCCAAGCAACCCTAGGCATGCACCCCTGTTCCGCAGCTCCACGCTTCTGCGCCAACCTCCTCCCGTTGTCTATGGGGCACCCCAACCTTGCCTCCACCAAACCCCATGCTTGCTGAACTGTGCATCCTATTCAACAACCCCTCCCCGACTAATTCCGCTTCCTCCAGCGCATAGCTATGCAGCCCCAGCGCCTCTAGGCCTTGACAACCAGCTCCACTCCCTAAGGGATATTGTGGATACTTTGGGCCCTTAGGTTCTCCTCGGATCGCGACACATACCAGCCAGCTCTCTCGTGCATTTTTTGGAGGCTGCACTCTAGGGATTGCAAATTACGTGCTCCTACACACCGGTCCGGGTATTCGAACCAGTGACTTCTCGCTTGCGAGCCGGGTGCTCTAGCACTTGCGCCACCGTCCGAGGTGTTTGTGATGCTGCTGAAAATGCTGGGGTCTTATCGTGTGTTTTTGAGGCAGCCTATCTAACCTTAACCACCTGCTGACGTTGACGTTGGGGAAAAGTATTGACTTGCTTGGGCTCAGTAATATGGGGGATTGGGTGCAGAGGATCACCTATCTAGCACCTATCTAGCTTTTTTTTATCAAAGGCCCTGGAGAAAAAAATGGTGTTTTTAAAATATCCATAGGTAAAACTTTAGAGGCTACCAGTTTCAAGTTACACAGGAGGTCCAGTGGCCGAATTATTGCAGAATTATTATTGCAATACACGTTAATGCATTTTATTCATCAAACCCAATCTAATCCCGAATTTTTGGCTAAAATATAAAAGATGATATTGCGCCGATTAAATCGATACCTACCATGTCATGCGTTAACATGCCCATGCTTCTTTACAGGCTGCCAGTTTAACGTTACACTGGAGGTCTGGTGCTCGAATTATTGCTGGGTTATTAGCGCCCTCGGTCTGACGTTTGCAGCGATACCTCAGATGTGTGGTGCGATTACTGTTAACATATGCACGCTGGACCTACGTGTGCGTTTGCGCGACAATGTTTTGTTTAAATTAGATACACTGTTTCTTTGTTTTTATTTATGTAATTTGCATCAACTTTTTTGCTATCACAAGGGATGAACAGCAACGCTACTGCGAAAGCATGGGCCATGACTGGTCTTCTTTATGGATAGATCTAGGGTGTATCTAGGATTGGGTGCAGGAGATTACCCATCGACCCAAGTGTGGGGCAGATAAAATGGGTGGCATGAGTTGGGTAAGGGGAGCTGGAATGTAGGAAAAAGTGGGGAGATGGAGTATTGATGGGAAAAGTGACTGGTCAAAAAAGGGGAAGCCGAGCCAGGACTGGTGGGGAGTCCTGAAAAGGGGTTGGGGGAAAAGGTAATGCACAGGGCACAAGTGGACACCGATAAAGGGGTCCAGGGGAGGGATTGGGATGAAAAACCTGGAGGTAGGTGGGCGAGCACTTTAAAGAATATGTCAGTGTAAAATTGCACACATGCTTTAAAGCATCTCTATCCTCCTTCCGTAGTGTCAACGTTGACACTCGACAGAAACCCTTTAGACTTGGGTTTTTGAGCGAGGTCGCCAGAAGCTTAATTTCCAGACCAATAAAGCCCCTCTTAAAAGACCATTTAAAGGACTTGAGTTAAGCATAGCTCGTGTAGTGTGTGTCCAAAATGAAGACTCATCTCCCCGTCGGGGAATCGAACCCCGGTCTCCCGCGTGACAGGCGGGGATACTCACCACTATACTAACGAGGACCACTTGGTGGGTGGGCCACCGTTGTCGTCTTCCTACAGTTCAGCACATGGCTGTGGCTCTTGTCTTCTTTATGGAGAGATCTAGGGTGTATTAAAATCCCTTGGTATAGAGTAGAGTGCAGTTGCCATGTCTGATATGGACCTGTTTTTTAGAGGACTTTGCAAGCACCTCCAGTGGTGGTGCAATGGGTAAAGCGCCTGTTGGCTTATCGTGAGGTTATGAGTTCAAATCCCGGCTGTGGCATTCCGAATTTGAAGTGGGGACGCGAGAAAGGGCAAAGCGGCTGTGGATGCGCAGTTGAAAGAATAGTTACGTGCACCCTGAAAGGGGGTGGGCTTTGAAATTGGGAGGTGCTTTGGACAGTACCAAAACAGGGTTCAGGAGAGGACAGGAAGTGTGGGAGTCAGAAGAGGAGGTAGGTGGTGGTGGTGGTGGTGGTGGGGGGGAAGTGTATAAGGGAACACAGAAACAGGGTTCAGGTGGGAGTGTCAGAAGAGGAGGTAGGTGTTGGGGGGTGGAGAAACGTGTAGGGGAACACGGAAGCAGGGTTCAGGGCTGGAAAATGAGGGCGGCTGAGAAGAAGAGGTCGGTGTGAGTTCACGGTAAAGAGATTAATGATACTGTGTTCAGAAAGTGAGGTTTATGCTCCTCTTTTCACCAAAACCCCCTTTTTAATTGTCCCCCTGCTAGCTTTCCCTTCTCTCTTTGCCACACCCACAGCCACCTCCCCAAGCAACCCTAGGCATGCACCCCTGTTCCGCAGCTCCACGCTTCTGCGCCAACCTCCTCCCGTTGTCTATGGGGCACCCCAACCTTGCCTCCACCAAACCCCATGCTTGCTGAACTGTGCATCCTATTCAACAACCCCTCCCCGACTAATTCCGCTTCCTCCAGCGCATAGCTATGCAGCCCCAGCGCCTCTAGGCCTTGACAACCAGCTCCACTCCCTAAGGGATATTGTGGATACTTTGGGCCCTTAGGTTCTCCTCGGATCGCGACACATACCAGCCAGCTCTCTCGTGCATTTTTTGGAGGCTGCACTCTAGGGATTGCAAATTACGTGCTCCTACACACCGGTCCGGGTATTCGAACCAGTGACTTCTCGCTTGCGAGCCGGGTGCTCTAGCACTTGCGCCACCGTCCGAGGTGTTTGTGATGCTGCTGAAAATGCTGGGGTCTTATCGTGTGTTTTTGAGGCAGCCTATCTAACCTTAACCACCTGCTGACGTTGACGTTGGGGAAAAGTATTGACTTGCTTGGGCTCAGTAATATGGGGGATTGGGTGCAGAGGATCACCTATCTAGCACCTATCTAGCTTTTTTTTATCAAAGGCCCTGGAGAAAAAAATGGTGTTTTTAAAATATCCATAGGTAAAACTTTAGAGGCTACCAGTTTCAAGTTACACAGGAGGTCCAGTGGCCGAATTATTGCAGAATTATTATTGCAATACACGTTAATGCATTTTATTCATCAAACCCAATCTAATCCCGAATTTTTGGCTAAAATATAAAAGATGATATTGCGCCGATTAAATCGATACCTACCATGTCATGCGTTAACATGCCCATGCTTCTTTACAGGCTGCCAGTTTAACGTTACACTGGAGGTCTGGTGCTCGAATTATTGCTGGGTTATTAGCGCCCTCGGTCTGACGTTTGCAGCGATACCTCAGATGTGTGGTGCGATTACTGTTAACATATGCACGCTGGACCTACGTGTGCGTTTGCGCGACAATGTTTTGTTTAAATTAGATACACTGTTTCTTTGTTTTTATTTATGTAATTTGCATCAACTTTTTTGCTATCACAAGGGATGAACAGCAACGCTACTGCGAAAGCATGGGCCATGACTGGTCTTCTTTATGGATAGATCTAGGGTGTATCTAGGATTGGGTGCAGGAGATTACCCATCGACCCAAGTGTGGGGCGGATAAAATGGGTGGCATGAGTTGGGTAAGGGGAGCTGGAATGTAGGAAAAAGTGGGGAGATGGAGTATTGATGGGAAAAGTGACTGGTCAAAAAAGGGGAAGCCGAGCCAGGACTGGTGGGGAGTCCTGAAAAGGGGTTGGGGGAAAAGGTAATGCACAGGGCACAAGTGGACACCGATAAAGGGGTCCAGGGGAGGGATTGGGATGAAAAACCTGGAGGTAGGTGGGCGAGCACTTTAAAGAATATGTCAGTGTAAAATTGCACACATGCTTTAAAGCATCTCTATCCTCCTTCCGTAGTGTCAACGTTGACACTCGACAGAAACCCTTTAGACTTGGTGTTTTGAGCGAGGTCGCCAGAAGCTTAATTTCCAGACCAATAAAGCCCCTCTTAAAAGACCATTTAAAGGACTTGAGTTAAGCATAGCTCGTGTAGTGTGTGTCCAAAATGAGGACACATCTCCCCGTCGGGGAATCGAACCCCGGTCTCCCGCGTGACAGGCGGGGATACTCACCACTATACTAACGAGGACCACTTGGTGGGTGGGCCACCGTTGTCGTCTTCCTACAGTTCAGCACATGGCTGTGGCTCTTGTCTTCTTTATGGAGAGATCTAGGGTGTATTAAAATCCCTTGGTATAGAGTAGAGTGCAGTTGCCATGTCTGATATGGACCTGTTTTTTAGAGGACTTTGCAAGCACCTCCAGTGGTGGTGCAATGGGTAAAGCGCCTGTTGGCTTATCGTGAGGTTATGAGTTCAAATCCCGGCTGTGGCATTCCGAATTTGAAGTGGGGACGTGAGAAAGGGCAAAGCGGCTGTGGATGCGCAGTTGAAAGAATAGTTACGTGCACCCTGAAAGGGGGTGGGCTTTGAAATTGGGAGGTGCTTTGGACAGTACCAAAACAGGGTTCAGGAGAGGACAGGAAGTGTGGGAGTCAGAAGAGGAGGTAGGTGGTGGTGGTGGGGAAGTGTATAAGGGAACACAGAAACAGGGTTCAGGTGGGAGTGTCAGAAGAGGAGGTAGGTGTTGGGGGGTGGAGAAACGTGTAGGGGAACACGGAAGCAGGGTTCAGGGCTGGAAAATGAGGGCGGCTGAGAAGAAGAGGTTGGTGTGAGTTCACGGTAAAGAGATTAATGATACTGTGTTCAGAAAGTGAGGTTTATGCTCCTCTTTTCACCAAAACCCCCTTTTTAATTGTCCCCCTGCTAGCTTTCCCTTCTCTCTTTGCCACACCCACAGCCACCTCCCCAAGCAACCCTAGGCATGCACCCCTGTTCCGCAGCTCCACGCTTCTGCGCCAACCTCCTCCCGTTGTCTATGGGGCACCCCAACCTTGCCTCCACCAAACCCCATGCTTGCTGAACTGTGCATCCTATTCAACAACCCCTCCCCGACTAATTCCGCTTCCTCCAGCGCATAGCTATGCAGCCCCAGCGCCTCTAGGCCTTGACAACCAGCTCCACTCCCTAAGGGATATTGTGGATACTTTGGGCCCTTAGGTTCTCCTCGGATCGCGACACATACCAGCCAGCTCTCTCGTGCATTTTTTGGAGGCTGCACTCTAGGGATTGCAAATTACGTGCTCCTACACACCGGTCCGGGTATTCGAACCAGTGACTTCTCGCTTGCGAGCCGGGTGCTCTAGCACTTGCGCCACCGTCCGAGGTGTTTGTGATGCTGCTGAAAATGCTGGGGTCTTATCGTGTGTTTTTGAGGCAGCCTATCTAACCTTAACCACCTGCTGACGTTGACGTTGGGGAAAAGTATTGACTTGCTTGGGCTCAGTAATATGGGGGATTGGGTGCAGAGGATCACCTATCTAGCACCTATCTAGCTTTTTTTTATCAAAGGCCCTGGAGAAAAAAATGGTGTTTTTAAAATATCCATAGGTAAAACTTTAGAGGCTACCAGTTTCAAGTTACACAGGAGGTCCAGTGGCCGAATTATTGCAGAATTATTATTGCAATACACGTTAATGCATTTTATTCATCAAACCCAATCTAATCCCGAATTTTTGGCTAAAATATAAAAGATGATATTGCGCCGATTAAATCGATACCTACCATGTCATGCGTTAACATGCCCATGCTTCTTTACAGGCTGCCAGTTTAACGTTACACTGGAGGTCTGGTGCTCGAATTATTGCTGGGTTATTAGCGCCCTCGGTCTGACGTTTGCAGCGATACCTCAGATGTGTGGTGCGATTACTGTTAACATATGCACGCTGGACCTACGTGTGCGTTTGCGCGACAATGTTTTGTTTAAATTAGATACACTGTTTCTTTGTTTTTATTTATGTAATTTGCATCAACTTTTTTGCTATCACAAGGGATGAACAGCAACGCTACTGCGAAAGCATGGGCCATGACTGGTCTTCTTTATGGATAGATCTAGGGTGTATCTAGGATTGGGTGCAGGAGATTACCCATCGACCCAAGTGTGGGGCGGATAAAATGGGTGGCATGAGTTGGGTAAGGGGAGCTGGAATGTAGGAAAAAGTGGGGAGATGGAGTATTGATGGGAAAAGTGACTGGTCAAAAAAGGGGAAGCCGAGCCAGGACTGGTGGGGAGTCCTGAAAAGGGGTTGGGGGAAAAGGTAATGCACAGGGCACAAGTGGACACCGATAAAGGGGTCCAGGGGAGGGATTGGGATGAAAAACCTGGAGGTAGGTGGGCGAGCACTTTAAAGAATATGTCAGTGTAAAATTGCACACATGCTTTAAAGCATCTCTATCCTCCTTCCGTAGTGTCAACGTTGACACTCGACAGAAACCCTTTAGACTTGGTGTTTTGAGCGAGGTCGCCAGAAGCTTAATTTCCAGACCAATAAAGCCCCTCTTAAAAGACCATTTAAAGGACTTGAGTTAAGCATAGCTCGTGTAGTGTGTGTCCAAAATGAGGACACATCTCCCCGTCGGGGAATCGAACCCCGGTCTCCCGCGTGACAGGCGGGGATACTCACCACTATACTAACGAGGACCACTTGGTGGGTGGGCCACCGTTGTCGTCTTCCTACAGTTCAGCACATGGCTGTGGCTCTTGTCTTCTTTATGGAGAGATCTAGGGTGTATTAAAATCCCTTGGTATAGAGTAGAGTGCAGTTGCCATGTCTGATATGGACCTGTTTTTTAGAGGACTTTGCAAGCACCTCCAGTGGTGGTGCAATGGGTAAAGCGCCTGTTGGCTTATCGTGAGGTTATGAGTTCAAATCCCGGCTGTGGCATTCCGAATTTGAAGTGGGGACGTGAGAAAGGGCAAAGCGGCTGTGGATGCGCAGTTGAAAGAATAGTTACGTGCACCCTGAAAGGGGGTGGGCTTTGAAATTGGGAGGTGCTTTGGACAGTACCAAAACAGGGTTCAGGAGAGGACAGGAAGTGTGGGAGTCAGAAGAGGAGGTAGGTGGTGGTGGGGGGGAAGTGTATAAGGGAACACAGAAACAGGGTTCAGGTGGGAGTGTCAGAAGAGGAGGTAGGTGTTGGGGGGTGGAGAAACGTGTAGGGGAACACGGAAGCAGGGTTCAGGGCTGGAAAATGAGGGCGGCTGAGAAGAAGAGGTCGGTGTGAGTTCACGGTAAAGAGATTAATGATACTGTGTTCAGAAAGTGAGGTTTATGCTCCTCTTTTCACCAAAACCCCCTTTTTAATTGTCCCCCTGCTAGCTTTCCCTTCTCTCTTTGCCACACCCACAGCCACCTCCCCAAGCAACCCTAGGCATGCACCCCTGTTCCGCAGCTCCACGCTTCTGCGCCAACCTCCTCCCGTTGTCTATGGGGCACCCCAACCTTGCCTCCACCAAACCCCATGCTTGCTGAACTGTGCATCCTATTCAACAACCCCTCCCCGACTAATTCCGCTTCCTCCAGCGCATAGCTATGCAGCCCCAGCGCCTCTAGGCCTTGACAACCAGCTCCACTCCCTAAGGGATATTGTGGATACTTTGGGCCCTTAGGTTCTCCTCGGATCGCGACACATACCAGCCAGCTCTCTCGTGCATTTTTTGGAGGCTGCACTCTAGGGATTGCAAATTACGTGCTCCTACACACCGGTCCGGGTATTCGAACCAGTGACTTCTCGCTTGCGAGCCGGGTGCTCTAGCACTTGCGCCACCGTCCGAGGTGTTTGTGATGCTGCTGAAAATGCTGGGGTCTTATCGTGTGTTTTTGAGGCAGCCTATCTAACCTTAACCACCTGCTGACGTTGACGTTGGGGAAAAGTATTGACTTGCTTGGGCTCAGTAATATGGGGGATTGGGTGCAGAGGATCACCTATCTAGCACCTATCTAGCTTTTTTTTATCAAAGGCCCTGGAGAAAAAAATGGTGTTTTTAAAATATCCATAGGTAAAACTTTAGAGGCTACCAGTTTCAAGTTACACAGGAGGTCCAGTGGCCGAATTATTGCAGAATTATTATTGCAATACACGTTAATGCATTTTATTCATCAAACCCAATCTAATCCCGAATTTTTGGCTAAAATATAAAAGATGATATTGCGCCGATTAAATCGATACCTACCATGTCATGCGTTAACATGCCCATGCTTCTTTACAGGCTGCCAGTTTAACGTTACACTGGAGGTCTGGTGCTCGAATTATTGCTGGGTTATTAGCGCCCTCGGTCTGACGTTTGCAGCGATACCTCAGATGTGTGGTGCGATTACTGTTAACATATGCACGCTGGACCTACGTGTGCGTTTGCGCGACAATGTTTTGTTTAAATTAGATACACTGTTTCTTTGTTTTTATTTATGTAATTTGCATCAACTTTTTTGCTATCACAAGGGATGAACAGCAACGCTACTGCGAAAGCATGGGCCATGACTGGTCTTCTTTATGGATAGATCTAGGGTGTATCTAGGATTGGGTGCAGGAGATTACCCATCGACCCAAGTGTGGGGCGGATAAAATGGGTGGCATGAGTTGGGTAAGGGGAGCTGGAATGTAGGAAAAAGTGGGGAGATGGAGTATTGATGGGAAAAGTGACTGGTCAAAAAAGGGGAAGCCGAGCCAGGACTGGTGGGGAGTCCTGAAAAGGGGTTGGGGGAAAAGGTAATGCACAGGGCACAAGTGGACACCGATAAAGGGGTCCAGGGGAGGGATTGGGATGAAAAACCTGGAGGTAGGTGGGCGAGCACTTTAAAGAATATGTCAGTGTAAAATTGCACACATGCTTTAAAGCATCTCTATCCTCCTTCCGTAGTGTCAACGTTGACACTCGACAGAAACCCTTTAGACTTGGTGTTTTGAGCGAGGTCGCCAGAAGCTTAATTTCCAGACCAATAAAGCCCCTCTTAAAAGACCATTTAAAGGACTTGAGTTAAGCATAGCTCGTGTAGTGTGTGTCCAAAATGAGGACACATCTCCCCGTCGGGGAATCGAACCCCGGTCTCCCGCGTGACAGGCGGGGATACTCACCACTATACTAACGAGGACCACTTGGTGGGTGGGCCACCGTTGTCGTCTTCCTACAGTTCAGCACATGGCTGTGGCTCTTGTCTTCTTTATGGAGAGATCTAGGGTGTATTAAAATCCCTTGGTATAGAGTAGAGTGCAGTTGCCATGTCTGATATGGACCTGTTTTTTAGAGGACTTTGCAAGCACCTCCAGTGGTGGTGCAATGGGTAAAGCGCCTGTTGGCTTATCGTGAGGTTATGAGTTCAAATCCCGGCTGTGGCATTCCGAATTTGAAGTGGGGACGTGAGAAAGGGCAAAGCGGCTGTGGATGCGCAGTTGAAAGAATAGTTACGTGCACCCTGAAAGGGGGTGGGCTTTGAAATTGGGAGGTGCTTTGGACAGTACCAAAACAGGGTTCAGGAGAGGACAGGAAGTGTGGGAGTCAGAAGAGGAGGTAGGTGGTGGTGGTGGGGAAGTGTATAAGGGAACACAGAAACAGGGTTCAGGTGGGAGTGTCAGAAGAGGAGGTAGGTGTTGGGGGGTGGAGAAACGTGTAGGGGAACACGGAAGCAGGGTTCAGGGCTGGAAAATGAGGGCGGCTGAGAAGAAGAGGTTGGTGTGAGTTCACGGTAAAGAGATTAATGATACTGTGTTCAGAAAGTGAGGTTTATGCTCCTCTTTTCACCAAAACCCCCTTTTTAATTGTCCCCCTGCTAGCTTTCCCTTCTCTCTTTGCCACACCCACAGCCACCTCCCCAAGCAACCCTAGGCATGCACCCCTGTTCCGCAGCTCCACGCTTCTGCGCCAACCTCCTCCCGTTGTCTATGGGGCACCCCAACCTTGCCTCCACCAAACCCCATGCTTGCTGAACTGTGCATCCTATTCAACAACCCCTCCCCGACTAATTCCGCTTCCTCCAGCGCATAGCTATGCAGCCCCAGCGCCTCTAGGCCTTGACAACCAGCTCCACTCCCTAAGGGATATTGTGGATACTTTGGGCCCTTAGGTTCTCCTCGGATCGCGACACATACCAGCCAGCTCTCTCGTGCATTTTTTGGAGGCTGCACTCTAGGGATTGCAAATTACGTGCTCCTACACACCGGTCCGGGTATTCGAACCAGTGACTTCTCGCTTGCGAGCCGGGTGCTCTAGCACTTGCGCCACCGTCCGAGGTGTTTGTGATGCTGCTGAAAATGCTGGGGTCTTATCGTGTGTTTTTGAGGCAGCCTATCTAACCTTAACCACCTGCTGACGTTGACGTTGGGGAAAAGTATTGACTTGCTTGGGCTCAGTAATATGGGGGATTGGGTGCAGAGGATCACCTATCTAGCACCTATCTAGCTTTTTTTTATCAAAGGCCCTGGAGAAAAAAATGGTGTTTTTAAAATATCCATAGGTAAAACTTTAGAGGCTACCAGTTTCAAGTTACACAGGAGGTCCAGTGGCCGAATTATTGCAGAATTATTATTGCAATACACGTTAATGCATTTTATTCATCAAACCCAATCTAATCCCGAATTTTTGGCTAAAATATAAAAGATGATATTGCGCCGATTAAATCGATACCTACCATGTCATGCGTTAACATGCCCATGCTTCTTTACAGGCTGCCAGTTTAACGTTACACTGGAGGTCTGGTGCTCGAATTATTGCTGGGTTATTAGCGCCCTCGGTCTGACGTTTGCAGCGATACCTCAGATGTGTGGTGCGATTACTGTTAACATATGCACGCTGGACCTACGTGTGCGTTTGCGCGACAATGTTTTGTTTAAATTAGATACACTGTTTCTTTGTTTTTATTTATGTAATTTGCATCAACTTTTTTGCTATCACAAGGGATGAACAGCAACGCTACTGCGAAAGCATGGGCCATGACTGGTCTTCTTTATGGATAGATCTAGGGTGTATCTAGGATTGGGTGCAGGAGATTACCCATCGACCCAAGTGTGGGGCGGATAAAATGGGTGGCATGAGTTGGGTAAGGGGAGCTGGAATGTAGGAAAAAGTGGGGAGATGGAGTATTGATGGGAAAAGTGACTGGTCAAAAAAGGGGAAGCCGAGCCAGGACTGGTGGGGAGTCCTGAAAAGGGGTTGGGGGAAAAGGTAATGCACAGGGCACAAGTGGACACCGATAAAGGGGTCCAGGGGAGGGATTGGGATGAAAAACCTGGAGGTAGGTGGGCGAGCACTTTAAAGAATATGTCAGTGTAAAATTGCACACATGCTTTAAAGCATCTCTATCCTCCTTCCGTAGTGTCAACGTTGACACTCGACAGAAACCCTTTAGACTTGGTGTTTTGAGCGAGGTCGCCAGAAGCTTAATTTCCAGACCAATAAAGCCCCTCTTAAAAGACCATTTAAAGGACTTGAGTTAAGCATAGCTCGTGTAGTGTGTGTCCAAAATGAGGACACATCTCCCCGTCGGGGAATCGAACCCCGGTCTCCCGCGTGACAGGCGGGGATACTCACCACTATACTAACGAGGACCACTTGGTGGGTGGGCCACCGTTGTCGTCTTCCTACAGTTCAGCACATGGCTGTGGCTCTTGTCTTCTTTATGGAGAGATCTAGGGTGTATTAAAATCCCTTGGTATAGAGTAGAGTGCAGTTGCCATGTCTGATATGGACCTGTTTTTTAGAGGACTTTGCAAGCACCTCCAGTGGTGGTGCAATGGGTAAAGCGCCTGTTGGCTTATCGTGAGGTTATGAGTTCAAATCCCGGCTGTGGCATTCCGAATTTGAAGTGGGGACGCGAGAAAGGGCAAAGCGGCTGTGGATGCGCAGTTGAAAGAATAGTTACGTGCACCCTGAAAGGGGGTGGGCTTTGAAATTGGGAGGTGCTTTGGACAGTACCAAAACAGGGTTCAGGAGAGAACAGGAAGTGTGGGAGTCAGAAGAGGAGGTAGGTGGTGGTGGTGGGGGGGAAGTGTATAAGGGAACACAGAAACAGGGTTCAGGTGGGAGTGTCAGAAGAGGAGGTAGGTGTTGGGGGGTGGAGAAACGTGTAGGGGAACACAGAAGCAGGGTTCAGGGCTGGAAAATGGGGGCGGCTGAGAAGAAGAGGTCGGTGTGAGTTCACGGTAAAGAGATTAATGATACTGTGTTCAGAAAGTGAGGTTTATGCTCCTCTTTTCACCAAAACCCCCTTTTTAATTGTCCCCCTGCTAGCTTTCCCTTCTCTCTTTGCCACACCCACAGCCACCTCCCCAAGCAACCCTAGGCATGCACCCCTGTTCCGCAGCTCCACGCTTCTGCGCCAACCTCCTCCCGTTGTCTATGGGGCACCCCAACCTTGCCTCCACCAAACCCCATGCTTGCTGAACTGTGCATCCTATTCAACAACCCCTCCCCGACTAATTCCGCTTCCTCCAGCGCATAGCTATGCAGCCCCAGCGCCTCTAGGCCTTGACAACCAGCTCCACTCCCTAAGGGATATTGTGGATACTTTGGGCCCTTAGGTTCTCCTCGGATCGCGACACATACCAGCCAGCTCTCTCGTGCATTTTTTGGAGGCTGCACTCTAGGGATTGCAAATTACGTGCTCCTACACACCGGTCCGGGTATTCGAACCAGTGACTTCTCGCTTGCGAGCCGGGTGCTCTAGCACTTGCGCCACCGTCCGAGGTGTTTGTGATGCTGCTGAAAATGCTGGGGTCTTATCGTGTGTTTTTGAGGCAGCCTATCTAACCTTAACCACCTGCTGACGTTGACGTTGGGGAAAAGTATTGACTTGCTTGGGCTCAGTAATATGGGGGATTGGGTGCAGAGGATCACCTATCTAGCACCTATCTAGCTTTTTTTTATCAAAGGCCCTGGAGAAAAAAATGGTGTTTTTAAAATATCCATAGGTAAAACTTTAGAGGCTACCAGTTTCAAGTTACACAGGAGGTCCAGTGGCCGAATTATTGCAGAATTATTATTGCAATACACGTTAATGCATTTTATTCATCAAACCCAATCTAATCCCGAATTTTTGGCTAAAATATAAAAGATGATATTGCGCCGATTAAATCGATACCTACCATGTCATGCGTTAACATGCCCATGCTTCTTTACAGGCTGCCAGTTTAACGTTACACTGGAGGTCTGGTGCTCGAATTATTGCTGGGTTATTAGCGCCCTCGGTCTGACGTTTGCAGCGATACCTCAGATGTGTGGTGCGATTACTGTTAACATATGCACGCTGGACCTACGTGTGCGTTTGCGCGACAATGTTTTGTTTAAATTAGATACACTGTTTCTTTGTTTTTATTTATGTAATTTGCATCAACTTTTTTGCTATCACAAGGGATGAACAGCAACGCTACTGCGAAAGCATGGGCCATGACTGGTCTTCTTTATGGATAGATCTAGGGTGTATCTAGGATTGGGTGCAGGAGATTACCCATCGACCCAAGTGTGGGGCAGATAAAATGGGTGGCATGAGTTGGGTAAGGGGAGCTGGAATGTAGGAAAAAGTGGGGAGATGGAGTATTGATGGGAAAAGTGACTGGTCAAAAAAGGGGAAGCCGAGCCAGGACTGGTGGGGAGTCCTGAAAAGGGGTTGGGGGAAAAGGTAATGCACAGGGCACAAGTGGACACCGATAAAGGGGTCCAGGGGAGGGATTGGGATGAAAAACCTGGAGGTAGGTGGGCGAGCACTTTAAAGAATATGTCAGTGTAAAATTGCACACATGCTTTAAAGCATCTCTATCCTCCTTCCGTAGTGTCAACGTTGACACTCGACAGAAACCCTTTAGACTTGGGTTTTTGAGCGAGGTCGCCAGAAGCTTAATTTCCAGACCAATAAAGCCCCTCTTAAAAGACCATTTAAAGGACTTGAGTTAAGCATAGCTCGTGTAGTGTGTGTCCAAAATGAAGACTCATCTCCCCGTCGGGGAATCGAACCCCGGTCTCCCGCGTGACAGGCGGGGATACTCACCACTATACTAACGAGGACCACTTGGTGGGTGGGCCACCGTTGTCGTCTTCCTACAGTTCAGCACATGGCTGTGGCTCTTGTCTTCTTTATGGAGAGATCTAGGGTGTATTAAAATCCCTTGGTATAGAGTAGAGTGCAGTTGCCATGTCTGATATGGACCTGTTTTTTAGAGGACTTTGCAAGCACCTCCAGTGGTGGTGCAATGGGTAAAGCGCCTGTTGGCTTATCGTGAGGTTATGAGTTCAAATCCTGGCTGTGGCATTCCGAATTTGAAGTGGGGACGCGAGAAAGGGCAAAGCGGCTGTGGATGCGCAGTTGAAAGAATAGTTACGTGCACCCTGAAAGGGGGTGGGCTTTGAAATTGGGAGGTGCTTTGGACAGTACCAAAACAGGGTTCAGGAGAGGACAGGAAGTGTGGGAGTCAGAAGAGGAGGTAGGTGGTGGTGGTGGTGGTGGGGGGGAAGTGTATAAGGGAACACAGAAACAGGGTTCAGGTGGGAGTGTCAGAAGAGGAGGTAGGTGTTGGGGGGTGGAGAAACGTGTAGGGGAACACGGAAGCAGGGTTCAGGGCTGGAAAATGAGGGCGGCTGAGAAGAAGAGGTCGGTGTGAGTTCACGGTAAAGAGATTAATGATACTGTGTTCAGAAAGTGAGGTTTATGCTCCTCTTTTCACCAAAACCCCCTTTTTAATTGTCCCCCTGCTAGCTTTCCCTTCTCTCTTTGCCACACCCACAGCCACCTCCCCAAGCAACCCTAGGCATGCACCCCTGTTCCGCAGCTCCACGCTTCTGCGCCAACCTCCTCCCGTTGTCTATGGGGCACCCCAACCTTGCCTCCACCAAACCCCATGCTTGCTGAACTGTGCATCCTATTCAACAACCCCTCCCCGACTAATTCCGCTTCCTCCAGCGCATAGCTATGCAGCCCCAGCGCCTCTAGGCCTTGACAACCAGCTCCACTCCCTAAGGGATATTGTGGATACTTTGGGCCCTTAGGTTCTCCTCGGATCGCGACACATACCAGCCAGCTCTCTCGTGCATTTTTTGGAGGCTGCACTCTAGGGATTGCAAATTACGTGCTCCTACACACCGGTCCGGGTATTCGAACCAGTGACTTCTCGCTTGCGAGCCGGGTGCTCTAGCACTTGCGCCACCGTCCGAGGTGTTTGTGATGCTGCTGAAAATGCTGGGGTCTTATCGTGTGTTTTTGAGGCAGCCTATCTAACCTTAACCACCTGCTGACGTTGACGTTGGGGAAAAGTATTGACTTGCTTGGGCTCAGTAATATGGGGGATTGGGTGCAGAGGATCACCTATCTAGCACCTATCTAGCTTTTTTTTATCAAAGGCCCTGGAGAAAAAAATGGTGTTTTTAAAATATCCATAGGTAAAACTTTAGAGGCTACCAGTTTCAAGTTACACAGGAGGTCCAGTGGCCGAATTATTGCAGAATTATTATTGCAATACACGTTAATGCATTTTATTCATCAAACCCAATCTAATCCCGAATTTTTGGCTAAAATATAAAAGATGATATTGCGCCGATTAAATCGATACCTACCATGTCATGCGTTAACATGCCCATGCTTCTTTACAGGCTGCCAGTTTAACGTTACACTGGAGGTCTGGTGCTCGAATTATTGCTGGGTTATTAGCGCCCTCGGTCTGACGTTTGCAGCGATACCTCAGATGTGTGGTGCGATTACTGTTAACATATGCACGCTGGACCTACGTGTGCGTTTGCGCGACAATGTTTTGTTTAAATTAGATACACTGTTTCTTTGTTTTTATTTATGTAATTTGCATCAACTTTTTTGCTATCACAAGGGATGAACAGCAACGCTACTGCGAAAGCATGGGCCATGACTGGTCTTCTTTATGGATAGATCTAGGGTGTATCTAGGATTGGGTGCAGGAGATTACCCATCGACCCAAGTGTGGGGCGGATAAAATGGGTGGCATGAGTTGGGTAAGGGGAGCTGGAATGTAGGAAAAAGTGGGGAGATGGAGTATTGATGGGAAAAGTGACTGGTCAAAAAAGGGGAAGCCGAGCCAGGACTGGTGGGGAGTCCTGAAAAGGGGTTGGGGGAAAAGGTAATGCACAGGGCACAAGTGGACACCGATAAAGGGGTCCAGGGGAGGGATTGGGATGAAAAACCTGGAGGTAGGTGGGCGAGCACTTTAAAGAATATGTCAGTGTAAAATTGCACACATGCTTTAAAGCATCTCTATCCTCCTTCCGTAGTGTCAACGTTGACACTCGACAGAAACCCTTTAGACTTGGTGTTTTGAGCGAGGTCGCCAGAAGCTTAATTTCCAGACCAATAAAGCCCCTCTTAAAAGACCATTTAAAGGACTTGAGTTAAGCATAGCTCGTGTAGTGTGTGTCCAAAATGAGGACACATCTCCCCGTCGGGGAATCGAACCCCGGTCTCCCGCGTGACAGGCGGGGATACTCACCACTATACTAACGAGGACCACTTGGTGGGTGGGCCACCGTTGTCGTCTTCCTACAGTTCAGCACATGGCTGTGGCTCTTGTCTTCTTTATGGAGAGATCTAGGGTGTATTAAAATCCCTTGGTATAGAGTAGAGTGCAGTTGCCATGTCTGATATGGACCTGTTTTTTAGAGGACTTTGCAAGCACCTCCAGTGGTGGTGCAATGGGTAAAGCGCCTGTTGGCTTATCGTGAGGTTATGAGTTCAAATCCCGGCTGTGGCATTCCGAATTTGAAGTGGGGACGTGAGAAAGGGCAAAGCGGCTGTGGATGCGCAGTTGAAAGAATAGTTACGTGCACCCTGAAAGGGGGTGGGCTTTGAAATTGGGAGGTGCTTTGGACAGTACCAAAACAGGGTTCAGGAGAGGACAGGAAGTGTGGGAGTCAGAAGAGGAGGTAGGTGGTGGTGGTGGGGAAGTGTATAAGGGAACACAGAAACAGGGTTCAGGTGGGAGTGTCAGAAGAGGAGGTAGGTGTTGGGGGGTGGAGAAACGTGTAGGGGAACACGGAAGCAGGGTTCAGGGCTGGAAAATGAGGGCGGCTGAGAAGAAGAGGTTGGTGTGAGTTCACGGTAAAGAGATTAATGATACTGTGTTCAGAAAGTGAGGTTTATGCTCCTCTTTTCACCAAAACCCCCTTTTTAATTGTCCCCCTGCTAGCTTTCCCTTCTCTCTTTGCCACACCCACAGCCACCTCCCCAAGCAACCCTAGGCATGCACCCCTGTTCCGCAGCTCCACGCTTCTGCGCCAACCTCCTCCCGTTGTCTATGGGGCACCCCAACCTTGCCTCCACCAAACCCCATGCTTGCTGAACTGTGCATCCTATTCAACAACCCCTCCCCGACTAATTCCGCTTCCTCCAGCGCATAGCTATGCAGCCCCAGCGCCTCTAGGCCTTGACAACCAGCTCCACTCCCTAAGGGATATTGTGGATACTTTGGGCCCTTAGGTTCTCCTCGGATCGCGACACATACCAGCCAGCTCTCTCGTGCATTTTTTGGAGGCTGCACTCTAGGGATTGCAAATTACGTGCTCCTACACACCGGTCCGGGTATTCGAACCAGTGACTTCTCGCTTGCGAGCCGGGTGCTCTAGCACTTGCGCCACCGTCCGAGGTGTTTAAAATATCCATAGGTAAAACTTTAGAGGCTACCAGTTTCAAGTTACACAGGAGGTCCAGTGGCCGAATTATTGCAGAATTATTATTGCAATACACGTTAATGCATTTTATTCATCAAACCCAATCTAATCCCGAATTTTTGGCTAAAATATAAAAGATGATATTGCGCCGATTAAATCGATACCTACCATGTCATGCGTTAACATGCCCATGCTTCTTTACAGGCTGCCAGTTTAACGTTACACTGGAGGTCTGGAGCTCGAATTATTGCTGGGTTATTAGCGCCCTCGGTCTGACGTTTGCAGCGATACCTCAGATGTGTGGTGCGATTACTGTTAACATATGCACGCTGGACCTACGTGTGCGTTTGCGCGACAATGTTTTGTTTAAATTAGATACACTGTTTCTTTGTTTTTATTTATGTAATTTGCATCAACTTTTTTGCTATCACAAGGGATGAACAGCAACGCTACTGCGAAAGCATGGGCCATGACTGGTCTTCTTTATGGATAGATCTAGGGTGTATCTAGGATTGGGTGCAGGAGATTACCCATCGACCCAAGTGTGGGGCGGATAAAATGGGTGGCATGAGTTGGGTAAGGGGAGCTGGAATGTAGGAAAAAGTGGGGAGATGGAGTATTGATGGGAAAAGTGACTGGTCAAAAAAGGGGAAGCCGAGCCAGGACTGGTGGGGAGTCCTGAAAAGGGGTTGGGGGAAAAGGTAATGCACAGGGCACAAGTGGACACCGATAAAGGGGTCCAGGGGAGGGATTGGGATGAAAAACCTGGAGGTAGGTGGGCGAGCACTTTAAAGAATATGTCAGTGTAAAATTGCACACATGCTTTAAAGCATCTCTATCCTCCTTCCGTAGTGTCAACGTTGACACTCGACAGAAACCCTTTAGACTTGGTGTTTTGAGCGAGGTCGCCAGAAGCTTAATTTCCAGACCAATAAAGCCCCTCTTAAAAGACCATTTAAAGGACTTGAGTTAAGCATAGCTCGTGTAGTGTGTGTCCAAAATGAGGACACATCTCCCCGTCGGGGAATCGAACCCCGGTCTCCCGCGTGACAGGCGGGGATACTCACCACTATACTAACGAGGACCACTTGGTGGGTGGGCCACCGTTGTCGTCTTCCTACAGTTCAGCACATGGCTGTGGCTCTTGTCTTCTTTATGGAGAGATCTAGGGTGTATTAAAATCCCTTGGTATAGAGTAGAGTGCAGTTGCCATGTCTGATATGGACCTGTTTTTTAGAGGACTTTGCAAGCACCTCCAGTGGTGGTGCAATGGGTAAAGCGCCTGTTGGCTTATCGTGAGGTTATGAGTTCAAATCCTGGCTGTGGCATTCCGAATTTGAAGTGGGGACGCGAGAAAGGGCAAAGCGGCTGTGGATGCGCAGTTGAAAGAATAGTTACGTGCACCCTGAAAGGGGGTGGGCTTTGAAATTGGGAGGTGCTTTGGACAGTACCAAAACAGGGTTCAGGAGAGAACAGGAAGTGTGGGAGTCAGAAGAGGAGGTAGGTGGTGGTGGTGGGGGGGAAGTGTATAAGGGAACACAGAAACAGGGTTCAGGTGGGAGTGTCAGAAGAGGAGGTAGGTGTTGGGGGGTGGAGAAACGTGTAGGGGAACACGGAAGCAGGGTTCAGGGCTGGAAAATGGGGGCGGCTGAGAAGAAGAGGTCGGTGTGAGTTCACGGTAAAGAGATTAATGGTACTGTGTTCAGAAAGTGAGGTTTATGCTCCTCTTTTCACCAAAACCCCCTTTTTAATTGTCCCCCTGCTAGCTTTCCCTTCTCTCTTTGCCACACCCACAGCCACCTCCCCAAGCAACCCTAGGCATGCACCCCTGTTCCGCAGCTCCACGCTTCTGCGCCAACCTCCTCCCGTTGTCTATGGGGCACCCCAACCTTGCCTCCACCAAACCCCATGCTTGCTGAACTGTGCATCCTATTCAACAACCCCTCCCCGACTAATTCCGCTTCCTCCAGCGCATAGCTATGCAGCCCCAGCGCCTCTAGGCCTTGACAACCAGCTCCACTCCCTAAGGGATATTGTGGATACTTTGGGCCCTTAGGTTCTCCTCGGATCGCGACACATACCAGCCAGCTCTCTCGTGCATTTTTTGGAGGCTGCACTCTAGGGATTGCAAATTACGTGCTCCTACACACCGGTCCGGGTATTCGAACCAGTGACTTCTCGCTTGCGAGCCGGGTGCTCTAGCACTTGCGCCACCGTCCGAGGTGTTTGTGATGCTGCTGAAAATGCTGGGGTCTTATCGTGTGTTTTTGAGGCAGCCTATCTAACCTTAACCACCTGCTGACGTTGACGTTGGGGAAAAGTATTGACTTGCTTGGGCTCAGTAATATGGGGGATTGGGTGCAGAGGATCACCTATCTAGCACCTATCTAGCTTTTTTTTATCAAAGGCCCTGGAGAAAAAAATGGTGTTTTTAAAATATCCATAGGTAAAACTTTAGAGGCTACCAGTTTCAAGTTACACAGGAGGTCCAGTGGCCGAATTATTGCAGAATTATTATTGCAATACACGTTAATGCATTTTATTCATCAAACCCAATCTAATCCCGAATTTTTGGCTAAAATATAAAAGATGATATTGCGCCGATTAAATCGATACCTACCATGTCATGCGTTAACATGCCCATGCTTCTTTACAGGCTGCCAGTTTAACGTTACACTGGAGGTCTGGTGCTCGAATTATTGCTGGGTTATTAGCGCCCTCGGTCTGACGTTTGCAGCGATACCTCAGATGTGTGGTGCGATTACTGTTAACATATGCACGCTGGACCTACGTGTGCGTTTGCGCGACAATGTTTTGTTTAAATTAGATACACTGTTTCTTTGTTTTTATTTATGTAATTTGCATCAACTTTTTTGCTATCACAAGGGATGAACAGCAACGCTACTGCGAAAGCATGGGCCATGACTGGTCTTCTTTATGGATAGATCTAGGGTGTATCTAGGATTGGGTGCAGGAGATTACCCATCGACCCAAGTGTGGGGCGGATAAAATGGGTGGCATGAGTTGGGTAAGGGGAGCTGGAATGTAGGAAAAAGTGGGGAGATGGAGTATTGATGGGAAAAGTGACTGGTCAAAAAAGGGGAAGCCGAGCCAGGACTGGTGGGGAGTCCTGAAAAGGGGTTGGGGGAAAAGGTAATGCACAGGGCACAAGTGGACACCGATAAAGGGGTCCAGGGGAGGGATTGGGATGAAAAACCTGGAGGTAGGTGGGCGAGCACTTTAAAGAATATGTCAGTGTAAAATTGCACACATGCTTTAAAGCATCTCTATCCTCCTTCCGTAGTGTCAACGTTGACACTCGACAGAAACCCTTTAGACTTGGTGTTTTGAGCGAGGTCGCCAGAAGCTTAATTTCCAGACCAATAAAGCCCCTCTTAAAAGACCATTTAAAGGACTTGAGTTAAGCATAGCTCGTGTAGTGTGTGTCCAAAATGAGGACACATCTCCCCGTCGGGGAATCGAACCCCGGTCTCCCGCGTGACAGGCGGGGATACTCACCACTATACTAACGAGGACCACTTGGTGGGTGGGCCACCGTTGTCGTCTTCCTACAGTTCAGCACATGGCTGTGGCTCTTGTCTTCTTTATGGAGAGATCTAGGGTGTATTAAAATCCCTTGGTATAGAGTAGAGTGCAGTTGCCATGTCTGATATGGACCTGTTTTTTAGAGGACTTTGCAAGCACCTCCAGTGGTGGTGCAATGGGTAAAGCGCCTGTTGGCTTATCGTGAGGTTATGAGTTCAAATCCCGGCTGTGGCATTCCGAATTTGAAGTGGGGACGTGAGAAAGGGCAAAGCGGCTGTGGATGCGCAGTTGAAAGAATAGTTACGTGCACCCTGAAAGGGGGTGGGCTTTGAAATTGGGAGGTGCTTTGGACAGTACCAAAACAGGGTTCAGGAGAGGACAGGAAGTGTGGGAGTCAGAAGAGGAGGTAGGTGGTGGTGGTGGGGAAGTGTATAAGGGAACACAGAAACAGGGTTCAGGTGGGAGTGTCAGAAGAGGAGGTAGGTGTTGGGGGGTGGAGAAACGTGTAGGGGAACACGGAAGCAGGGTTCAGGGCTGGAAAATGAGGGCGGCTGAGAAGAAGAGGTTGGTGTGAGTTCACGGTAAAGAGATTAATGATACTGTGTTCAGAAAGTGAGGTTTATGCTCCTCTTTTCACCAAAACCCCCTTTTTAATTGTCCCCCTGCTAGCTTTCCCTTCTCTCTTTGCCACACCCACAGCCACCTCCCCAAGCAACCCTAGGCATGCACCCCTGTTCCGCAGCTCCACGCTTCTGCGCCAACCTCCTCCCGTTGTCTATGGGGCACCCCAACCTTGCCTCCACCAAACCCCATGCTTGCTGAACTGTGCATCCTATTCAACAACCCCTCCCCGACTAATTCCGCTTCCTCCAGCGCATAGCTATGCAGCCCCAGCGCCTCTAGGCCTTGACAACCAGCTCCACTCCCTAAGGGATATTGTGGATACTTTGGGCCCTTAGGTTCTCCTCGGATCGCGACACATACCAGCCAGCTCTCTCGTGCATTTTTTGGAGGCTGCACTCTAGGGATTGCAAATTACGTGCTCCTACACACCGGTCCGGGTATTCGAACCAGTGACTTCTCGCTTGCGAGCCGGGTGCTCTAGCACTTGCGCCACCGTCCGAGGTGTTTGTGATGCTGCTGAAAATGCTGGGGTCTTATCGTGTGTTTTTGAGGCAGCCTATCTAACCTTAACCACCTGCTGACGTTGACGTTGGGGAAAAGTATTGACTTGCTTGGGCTCAGTAATATGGGGGATTGGGTGCAGAGGATCACCTATCTAGCACCTATCTAGCTTTTTTTTATCAAAGGCCCTGGAGAAAAAAATGGTGTTTTTAAAATATCCATAGGTAAAACTTTAGAGGCTACCAGTTTCAAGTTACACAGGAGGTCCAGTGGCCGAATTATTGCAGAATTATTATTGCAATACACGTTAATGCATTTTATTCATCAAACCCAATCTAATCCCGAATTTTTGGCTAAAATATAAAAGATGATATTGCGCCGATTAAATCGATACCTACCATGTCATGCGTTAACATGCCCATGCTTCTTTACAGGCTGCCAGTTTAACGTTACACTGGAGGTCTGGTGCTCGAATTATTGCTGGGTTATTAGCGCCCTCGGTCTGACGTTTGCAGCGATACCTCAGATGTGTGGTGCGATTACTGTTAACATATGCACGCTGGACCTACGTGTGCGTTTGCGCGACAATGTTTTGTTTAAATTAGATACACTGTTTCTTTGTTTTTATTTATGTAATTTGCATCAACTTTTTTGCTATCACAAGGGATGAACAGCAACGCTACTGCGAAAGCATGGGCCATGACTGGTCTTCTTTATGGATAGATCTAGGGTGTATCTAGGATTGGGTGCAGGAGATTACCCATCGACCCAAGTGTGGGGCGGATAAAATGGGTGGCATGAGTTGGGTAAGGGGAGCTGGAATGTAGGAAAAAGTGGGGAGATGGAGTATTGATGGGAAAAGTGACTGGTCAAAAAAGGGGAAGCCGAGCCAGGACTGGTGGGGAGTCCTGAAAAGGGGTTGGGGGAAAAGGTAATGCACAGGGCACAAGTGGACACCGATAAAGGGGTCCAGGGGAGGGATTGGGATGAAAAACCTGGAGGTAGGTGGGCGAGCACTTTAAAGAATATGTCAGTGTAAAATTGCACACATGCTTTAAAGCATCTCTATCCTCCTTCCGTAGTGTCAACGTTGACACTCGACAGAAACCCTTTAGACTTGGTGTTTTGAGCGAGGTCGCCAGAAGCTTAATTTCCAGACCAATAAAGCCCCTCTTAAAAGACCATTTAAAGGACTTGAGTTAAGCATAGCTCGTGTAGTGTGTGTCCAAAATGAGGACACATCTCCCCGTCGGGGAATCGAACCCCGGTCTCCCGCGTGACAGGCGGGGATACTCACCACTATACTAACGAGGACCACTTGGTGGGTGGGCCACCGTTGTCGTCTTCCTACAGTTCAGCACATGGCTGTGGCTCTTGTCTTCTTTATGGAGAGATCTAGGGTGTATTAAAATCCCTTGGTATAGAGTAGAGTGCAGTTGCCATGTCTGATATGGACCTGTTTTTTAGAGGACTTTGCAAGCACCTCCAGTGGTGGTGCAATGGGTAAAGCGCCTGTTGGCTTATCGTGAGGTTATGAGTTCAAATCCCGGCTGTGGCATTCCGAATTTGAAGTGGGGACGCGAGAAAGGGCAAAGCGGCTGTGGATGCGCAGTTGAAAGAATAGTTACGTGCACCCTGAAAGGGGGTGGGCTTTGAAATTGGGAGGTGCTTTGGTCAGTACCAAAACAGGGTTCAGGAGAGGACAGGAAGTGTGGGAGTCAGAAGAGGAGGTAGGTGGTGGTGGTGGGGGGGAAGTGTATAAGGGAACACAGAAACAGGGTTCAGGTGGGAGTGTCAGAAGAGGAGGTAGGTGTTGGGGGGTGGAGAAACGTGTAGGGGAACACGGAAGCAGGGTTCAGGGCTGGAAAATGGGGGCGGCTGAGAAGAAGAGGTCGGTGTGAGTTCACGGTAAAGAGATTAATGATACTGTGTTCAGAAAGTGAGGTTTATGCTCCTCTTTTCACCAAAACCCCCTTTTTAATTGTCCCCCTGCTAGCTTTCCCTTCTCTCTTTGCCACACCCACAGCCACCTCCCCAAGCAACCCTAGGCATGCACCCCTGTTCCGCAGCTCCACGCTTCTGCGCCAACCTCCTCCCGTTGTCTATGGGTCACCCCAACCTTGCCTCCACCAAACCCCATGCTTGCTGAACTGTGCATCCTATTCAACAACCCCTCCCCGACTAATTCCGCTTCCTCCAGCGCATAGCTATGCAGCCCCAGCACCTCTAGGCCTTGACAACCAGCTCCACTCCCTAAGGGATATTGTGGATACTTTGGGCCCTTAGGTTCTCCTCGGATCGCGACACATACCAGCCAGCTCTCTCGTGCATTTTTTGGAGGCTGCACTCTAGGGATTGCAAATTACGTGCTCCTACACACCGGTCCGGGTATTCGAACCAGTGACTTCTCGCTTGCGAGCCGGGTGCTCTAGCACTTGCGCCACCGTCCGAGGTGTTTGTGATGCTGCTGAAAATGCTGGGGTCTTATCGTGTGTTTTTGAGGCAGCCTATCTAACCTTAACCACCTGCTGACGTTGACGTTGGGGAAAAGTATTGACTTGCTTGGGCTCAGTAATATGGGGGATTGGGTGCAGAGGATCACCTATCTAGCACCTATCTAGCTTTTTTTTATCAAAGGCCCTGGAGAAAAAAATGGTGTTTTTAAAATATCCATAGGTAAAACTTTAGAGGCTACCAGTTTCAAGTTACACAGGAGGTCCAGTGGCCGAATTATTGCAGAATTATTATTGCAATACACGTTAATGCATTTTATTCATCAAACCCAATCTAATCCCGAATTTTTGGCTAAAATATAAAAGATGATATTGCGCCGATTAAATCGATACCTACCATGTCATGCGTTAACATGCCCATGCTTCTTTACAGGCTGCCAGTTTAACGTTACACTGGAGGTCTGGTGCTCGAATTATTGCTGGGTTATTAGCGCCCTCGGTCTGACGTTTGCAGCGATACCTCAGATGTGTGGTGCGATTACTGTTAACATATGCACGCTGGACCTACGTGTGCGTTTGCGCGACAATGTTTTGTTTAAATTAGATACACTGTTTCTTTGTTTTTATTTATGTAATTTGCATCAACTTTTTTGCTATCACAAGGGATGAACAGCAACGCTACTGCGAAAGCATGGGCCATGACTGGTCTTCTTTATGGATAGATCTAGGGTGTATCTAGGATTGGGTGCAGGAGATTACCCATCGACCCAAGTGTGGGGCGGATAAAATGGGTGGCATGAGTTGGGTAAGGGGAGCTGGAATGTAGGAAAAAGTGGGGAGATGGAGTATTGATGGGAAAAGTGACTGGTCAAAAAAGGGGAAGCCGAGCCAGGACTGGTGGGGAGTCCTGAAAAGGGGTTGGGGGAAAAGGTAATGCACAGGGCACAAGTGGACACCGATAAAGGGGTCCAGGGGAGGGATTGGGATGAAAAACCTGGAGGTAGGTGGGCGAGCACTTTAAAGAATATGTCAGTGTAAAATTGCACACATGCTTTAAAGCATCTCTATCCTCCTTCCGTAGTGTCAACGTTGACACTCGACAGAAACCCTTTAGACTTGGTGTTTTGAGCGAGGTCGCCAGAAGCTTAATTTCCAGACCAATAAAGCCCCTCTTAAAAGACCATTTAAAGGACTTGAGTTAAGCATAGCTCGTGTAGTGTGTGTCCAAAATGAGGACACATCTCCCCGTCGGGGAATCGAACCCCGGTCTCCCGCGTGACAGGCGGGGATACTCACCACTATACTAACGAGGACCACTTGGTGGGTGGGCCACCGTTGTCGTCTTCCTACAGTTCAGCACATGGCTGTGGCTCTTGTCTTCTTTATGGAGAGATCTAGGGTGTATTAAAATCCCTTGGTATAGAGTAGAGTGCAGTTGCCATGTCTGATATGGACCTGTTTTTTAGAGGACTTTGCAAGCACCTCCAGTGGTGGTGCAATGGGTAAAGCGCCTGTTGGCTTATCGTGAGGTTATGAGTTCAAATCCCGGCTGTGGCATTCCGAATTTGAAGTGGGGACGCGAGAAAGGGCAAAGCGGCTGTGGATGCGCAGTTGAAAGAATAGTTACGTGCACCCTGAAAGGGGGTGGGCTTTGAAATTGGGAGGTGCTTTGGACAGTACCAAAACAGGGTTCAGGAGAGAACAGGAAGTGTGGGAGTCAGAAGAGGAGGTAGGTGGTGGTGGTGGGGGGGAAGTGTATAAGGGAACACAGAAACAGGGTTCAGGTGGGAGTGTCAGAAGAGGAGGTAGGTGTTGGGGGGTGGAGAAACGTGTAGGGGAACACGGAAGCAGGGTTCAGGGCTGGAAAATGGGGGCGGCTGAGAAGAAGAGGTCGGTGTGAGTTCACGGTAAAGAGATTAATGATACTGTGTTCAGAAAGTGAGGTTTATGCTCCTCTTTTCACCAAAACCCCCTTTTTAATTGTCCCCCTGCTAGCTTTCCCTTCTCTCTTTGCCACACCCACAGCCACCTCCCCAAGCAACCCTAGGCATGCACCCCTGTTCCGCAGCTCCACGCTTCTGCGCCAACCTCCTCCCGTTGTCTATGGGGCACCCCAACCTTGCCTCCACCAAACCCCATGCTTGCTGAACTGTGCATCCTATTCAACAACCCCTCCCCGACTAATTCCGCTTCCTCCAGCGCATAGCTATGCAGCCCCAGCGCCTCTAGGCCTTGACAACCAGCTCCACTCCCTAAGGGATATTGTGGATACTTTGGGCCCTTAGGTTCTCCTCGGATCGCGACACATACCAGCCAGCTCTCTCGTGCATTTTTTGGAGGCTGCACTCTAGGGATTGCAAATTACGTGCTCCTACACACCGGTCCGGGTATTCGAACCAGTGACTTCTCGCTTGCGAGCCGGGTGCTCTAGCACTTGCGCCACCGTCCGAGGTGTTTGTGATGCTGCTGAAAATGCTGGGGTCTTATCGTGTGTTTTTGAGGCAGCCTATCTAACCTTAACCACCTGCTGACGTTGACGTTGGGGAAAAGTATTGACTTGCTTGGGCTCAGTAATATGGGGGATTGGGTGCAGAGGATCACCTATCTAGCACCTATCTAGCTTTTTTTTATCAAAGGCCCTGGAGAAAAAAATGGTGTTTTTAAAATATCCATAGGTAAAACTTTAGAGGCTACCAGTTTCAAGTTACACAGGAGGTCCAGTGGCCGAATTATTGCAGAATTATTATTGCAATACACGTTAATGCATTTTATTCATCAAACCCAATCTAATCCCGAATTTTTGGCTAAAATATAAAAGATGATATTGCGCCGATTAAATCGATACCTACCATGTCATGCGTTAACATGCCCATGCTTCTTTACAGGCTGCCAGTTTAACGTTACACTGGAGGTCTGGTGCTCGAATTATTGCTGGGTTATTAGCGCCCTCGGTCTGACGTTTGCAGCGATACCTCAGATGTGTGGTGCGATTACTGTTAACATATGCACGCTGGACCTACGTGTGCGTTTGCGCGACAATGTTTTGTTTAAATTAGATACACTGTTTCTTTGTTTTTATTTATGTAATTTGCATCAACTTTTTTGCTATCACAAGGGATGAACAGCAACGCTACTGCGAAAGCATGGGCCATGACTGGTCTTCTTTATGGATAGATCTAGGGTGTATCTAGGATTGGGTGCAGGAGATTACCCATCGACCCAAGTGTGGGGCAGATAAAATGGGTGGCATGAGTTGGGTAAGGGGAGCTGGAATGTAGGAAAAAGTGGGGAGATGGAGTATTGATGGGAAAAGTGACTGGTCAAAAAAGGGGAAGCCGAGCCAGGACTGGTGGGGAGTCCTGAAAAGGGGTTGGGGGAAAAGGTAATGCACAGGGCACAAGTGGACACCGATAAAGGGGTCCAGGGGAGGGATTGGGATGAAAAACCTGGAGGTAGGTGGGCGAGCACTTTAAAGAATATGTCAGTGTAAAATTGCACACATGCTTTAAAGCATCTCTATCCTCCTTCCGTAGTGTCAACGTTGACACTCGACAGAAACCCTTTAGACTTGGGTTTTTGAGCGAGGTCGCCAGAAGCTTAATTTCCAGACCAATAAAGCCCCTCTTAAAAGACCATTTAAAGGACTTGAGTTAAGCATTAAGCCTGTTGGCTTATCGTGAGGTTATGAGTTCAAATCCCGGCTGTGGCATTCCGAATTTGAAGTGGGGACGCGAGAAAGGGCAAAGCGGCTGTGGATGCGCAGTTGAAAGAATAGTTACGTGCACCCTGAAAGGGGGTGGGCTTTGAAATTGGGAGGTGCTTTGGACAGTACCAAAACAGGGTTCAGGAGAGGACAGGAAGTGTGGGAGTCAGAAGAGGAGGTAGGTGGTGGTGGTGGTGGTGGTGGGGGGGAAGTGTATAAGGGAACACAGAAACAGGGTTCAGGTGGGAGTGTCAGAAGAGGAGGTAGGTGTTGGGGGGTGGAGAAACGTGTAGGGGAACACGGAAGCAGGGTTCAGGGCTGGAAAATGAGGGCGGCTGAGAAGAAGAGGTCGGTGTGAGTTCACGGTAAAGAGATTAATGATACTGTGTTCAGAAAGTGAGGTTTATGCTCCTCTTTTCACCAAAACCCCCTTTTTAATTGTCCCCCTGCTAGCTTTCCCTTCTCTCTTTGCCACACCCACAGCCACCTCCCCAAGCAACCCTAGGCATGCACCCCTGTTCCGCAGCTCCACGCTTCTGCGCCAACCTCCTCCCGTTGTCTATGGGGCACCCCAACCTTGCCTCCACCAAACCCCATGCTTGCTGAACTGTGCATCCTATTCAACAACCCCTCCCCGACTAATTCCGCTTCCTCCAGCGCATAGCTATGCAGCCCCAGCGCCTCTAGGCCTTGACAACCAGCTCCACTCCCTAAGGGATATTGTGGATACTTTGGGCCCTTAGGTTCTCCTCGGATCGCGACACATACCAGCCAGCTCTCTCGTGCATTTTTTGGAGGCTGCACTCTAGGGATTGCAAATTACGTGCTCCTACACACCGGTCCGGGTATTCGAACCAGTGACTTCTCGCTTGCGAGCCGGGTGCTCTAGCACTTGCGCCACCGTCCGAGGTGTTTGTGATGCTGCTGAAAATGCTGGGGTCTTATCGTGTGTTTTTGAGGCAGCCTATCTAACCTTAACCACCTGCTGACGTTGACGTTGGGGAAAAGTATTGACTTGCTTGGGCTCAGTAATATGGGGGATTGGGTGCAGAGGATCACCTATCTAGCACCTATCTAGCTTTTTTTTATCAAAGGCCCTGGAGAAAAAAATGGTGTTTTTAAAATATCCATAGGTAAAACTTTAGAGGCTACCAGTTTCAAGTTACACAGGAGGTCCAGTGGCCGAATTATTGCAGAATTATTATTGCAATACACGTTAATGCATTTTATTCATCAAACCCAATCTAATCCCGAATTTTTGGCTAAAATATAAAAGATGATATTGCGCCGATTAAATCGATACCTACCATGTCATGCGTTAACATGCCCATGCTTCTTTACAGGCTGCCAGTTTAACGTTACACTGGAGGTCTGGTGCTCGAATTATTGCTGGGTTATTAGCGCCCTCGGTCTGACGTTTGCAGCGATACCTCAGATGTGTGGTGCGATTACTGTTAACATATGCACGCTGGACCTACGTGTGCGTTTGCGCGACAATGTTTTGTTTAAATTAGATACACTGTTTCTTTGTTTTTATTTATGTAATTTGCATCAACTTTTTTGCTATCACAAGGGATGAACAGCAACGCTACTGCGAAAGCATGGGCCATGACTGGTCTTCTTTATGGATAGATCTAGGGTGTATCTAGGATTGGGTGCAGGAGATTACCCATCGACCCAAGTGTGGGGCGGATAAAATGGGTGGCATGAGTTGGGTAAGGGGAGCTGGAATGTAGGAAAAAGTGGGGAGATGGAGTATTGATGGGAAAAGTGACTGGTCAAAAAAGGGGAAGCCGAGCCAGGACTGGTGGGGAGTCCTGAAAAGGGGTTGGGGGAAAAGGTAATGCACAGGGCACAAGTGGACACCGATAAAGGGGTCCAGGGGAGGGATTGGGATGAAAAACCTGGAGGTAGGTGGGCGAGCACTTTAAAGAATATGTCAGTGTAAAATTGCACACATGCTTTAAAGCATCTCTATCCTCCTTCCGTAGTGTCAACGTTGACACTCGACAGAAACCCTTTAGACTTGGTGTTTTGAGCGAGGTCGCCAGAAGCTTAATTTCCAGACCAATAAAGCCCCTCTTAAAAGACCATTTAAAGGACTTGAGTTAAGCATAGCTCGTGTAGTGTGTGTCCAAAATGAGGACACATCTCCCCGTCGGGGAATCGAACCCCGGTCTCCCGCGTGACAGGCGGGGATACTCACCACTATACTAACGAGGACCACTTGGTGGGTGGGCCACCGTTGTCGTCTTCCTACAGTTCAGCACATGGCTGTGGCTCTTGTCTTCTTTATGGAGAGATCTAGGGTGTATTAAAATCCCTTGGTATAGAGTAGAGTGCAGTTGCCATGTCTGATATGGACCTGTTTTTTAGAGGACTTTGCAAGCACCTCCAGTGGTGGTGCAATGGGTAAAGCGCCTGTTGGCTTATCGTGAGGTTATGAGTTCAAATCCCGGCTGTGGCATTCCGAATTTGAAGTGGGGACGTGAGAAAGGGCAAAGCGGCTGTGGATGCGCAGTTGAAAGAATAGTTACGTGCACCCTGAAAGGGGGTGGGCTTTGAAATTGGGAGGTGCTTTGGACAGTACCAAAACAGGGTTCAGGAGAGGACAGGAAGTGTGGGAGTCAGAAGAGGAGGTAGGTGGTGGTGGTGGGGAAGTGTATAAGGGAACACAGAAACAGGGTTCAGGTGGGAGTGTCAGAAGAGGAGGTAGGTGTTGGGGGGTGGAGAAACGTGTAGGGGAACACGGAAGCAGGGTTCAGGGCTGGAAAATGAGGGCGGCTGAGAAGAAGAGGTTGGTGTGAGTTCACGGTAAAGAGATTAATGATACTGTGTTCAGAAAGTGAGGTTTATGCTCCTCTTTTCACCAAAACCCCCTTTTTAATTGTCCCCCTGCTAGCTTTCCCTTCTCTCTTTGCCACACCCACAGCCACCTCCCCAAGCAACCCTAGGCATGCACCCCTGTTCCGCAGCTCCACGCTTCTGCGCCAACCTCCTCCCGTTGTCTATGGGGCACCCCAACCTTGCCTCCACCAAACCCCATGCTTGCTGAACTGTGCATCCTATTCAACAACCCCTCCCCGACTAATTCCGCTTCCTCCAGCGCATAGCTATGCAGCCCCAGCGCCTCTAGGCCTTGACAACCAGCTCCACTCCCTAAGGGATATTGTGGATACTTTGGGCCCTTAGGTTCTCCTCGGATCGCGACACATACCAGCCAGCTCTCTCGTGCATTTTTTGGAGGCTGCACTCTAGGGATTGCAAATTACGTGCTCCTACACACCGGTCCGGGTATTCGAACCAGTGACTTCTCGCTTGCGAGCCGGGTGCTCTAGCACTTGCGCCACCGTCCGAGGTGTTTGTGATGCTGCTGAAAATGCTGGGGTCTTATCGTGTGTTTTTGAGGCAGCCTATCTAACCTTAACCACCTGCTGACGTTGACGTTGGGGAAAAGTATTGACTTGCTTGGGCTCAGTAATATGGGGGATTGGGTGCAGAGGATCACCTATCTAGCACCTATCTAGCTTTTTTTTATCAAAGGCCCTGGAGAAAAAAATGGTGTTTTTAAAATATCCATAGGTAAAACTTTAGAGGCTACCAGTTTCAAGTTACACAGGAGGTCCAGTGGCCGAATTATTGCAGAATTATTATTGCAATACACGTTAATGCATTTTATTCATCAAACCCAATCTAATCCCGAATTTTTGGCTAAAATATAAAAGATGATATTGCGCCGATTAAATCGATACCTACCATGTCATGCGTTAACATGCCCATGCTTCTTTACAGGCTGCCAGTTTAACGTTACACTGGAGGTCTGGTGCTCGAATTATTGCTGGGTTATTAGCGCCCTCGGTCTGACGTTTGCAGCGATACCTCAGATGTGTGGTGCGATTACTGTTAACATATGCACGCTGGACCTACGTGTGCGTTTGCGCGACAATGTTTTGTTTAAATTAGATACACTGTTTCTTTGTTTTTATTTATGTAATTTGCATCAACTTTTTTGCTATCACAAGGGATGAACAGCAACGCTACTGCGAAAGCATGGGCCATGACTGGTCTTCTTTATGGATAGATCTAGGGTGTATCTAGGATTGGGTGCAGGAGATTACCCATCGACCCAAGTGTGGGGCGGATAAAATGGGTGGCATGAGTTGGGTAAGGGGAGCTGGAATGTAGGAAAAAGTGGGGAGATGGAGTATTGATGGGAAAAGTGACTGGTCAAAAAAGGGGAAGCCGAGCCAGGACTGGTGGGGAGTCCTGAAAAGGGGTTGGGGGAAAAGGTAATGCACAGGGCACAAGTGGACACCGATAAAGGGGTCCAGGGGAGGGATTGGGATGAAAAACCTGGAGGTAGGTGGGCGAGCACTTTAAAGAATATGTCAGTGTAAAATTGCACACATGCTTTAAAGCATCTCTATCCTCCTTCCGTAGTGTCAACGTTGACACTCGACAGAAACCCTTTAGACTTGGTGTTTTGAGCGAGGTCGCCAGAAGCTTAATTTCCAGACCAATAAAGCCCCTCTTAAAAGACCATTTAAAGGACTTGAGTTAAGCATAGCTCGTGTAGTGTGTGTCCAAAATGAGGACACATCTCCCCGTCGGGGAATCGAACCCCGGTCTCCCGCGTGACAGGCGGGGATACTCACCACTATACTAACGAGGACCACTTGGTGGGTGGGCCACCGTTGTCGTCTTCCTACAGTTCAGCACATGGCTGTGGCTCTTGTCTTCTTTATGGAGAGATCTAGGGTGTATTAAAATCCCTTGGTATAGAGTAGAGTGCAGTTGCCATGTCTGATATGGACCTGTTTTTTAGAGGACTTTGCAAGCACCTCCAGTGGTGGTGCAATGGGTAAAGCGCCTGTTGGCTTATCGTGAGGTTATGAGTTCAAATCCCGGCTGTGGCATTCCGAATTTGAAGTGGGGACGTGAGAAAGGGCAAAGCGGCTGTGGATGCGCAGTTGAAAGAATAGTTACGTGCACCCTGAAAGGGGGTGGGCTTTGAAATTGGGAGGTGCTTTGGACAGTACCAAAACAGGGTTCAGGAGAGGACAGGAAGTGTGGGAGTCAGAAGAGGAGGTAGGTGGTGGTGGTGGGGAAGTGTATAAGGGAACACAGAAACAGGGTTCAGGTGGGAGTGTCAGAAGAGGAGGTAGGTGTTGGGGGGTGGAGAAACGTGTAGGGGAACACGGAAGCAGGGTTCAGGGCTGGAAAATGAGGGCGGCTGAGAAGAAGAGGTCGGTGTGAGTTCACGGTAAAGAGATTAATGATACTGTGTTCAGAAAGTGAGGTTTATGCTCCTCTTTTCACCAAAACCCCCTTTTTAATTGTCCCCCTGCTAGCTTTCCCTTCTCTCTTTGCCACACCCACAGCCACCTCCCCAAGCAACCCTAGGCATGCACCCCTGTTCCGCAGCTCCACGCTTCTGCGCCAACCTCCTCCCGTTGTCTATGGGGCACCCCAACCTTGCCTCCACCAAACCCCATGCTTGCTGAACTGTGCATCCTATTCAACAACCCCTCCCCGACTAATTCCGCTTCCTCCAGCGCATAGCTATGCAGCCCCAGCGCCTCTAGGCCTTGACAACCAGCTCCACTCCCTAAGGGATATTGTGGATACTTTGGGCCCTTAGGTTCTCCTCGGATCGCGACACATACCAGCCAGCTCTCTCGTGCATTTTTTGGAGGCTGCACTCTAGGGATTGCAAATTACGTGCTCCTACACACCGGTCCGGGTATTCGAACCAGTGACTTCTCGCTTGCGAGCCGGGTGCTCTAGCACTTGCGCCACCGTCCGAGGTGTTTGTGATGCTGCTGAAAATGCTGGGGTCTTATCGTGTGTTTTTGAGGCAGCCTATCTAACCTTAACCACCTGCTGACGTTGACGTTGGGGAAAAGTATTGACTTGCTTGGGCTCAGTAATATGGGGGATTGGGTGCAGAGGATCACCTATCTAGCACCTATCTAGCTTTTTTTTATCAAAGGCCCTGGAGAAAAAAATGGTGTTTTTAAAATATCCATAGGTAAAACTTTAGAGGCTACCAGTTTCAAGTTACACAGGAGGTCCAGTGGCCGAATTATTGCAGAATTATTATTGCAATACACGTTAATGCATTTTATTCATCAAACCCAATCTAATCCCGAATTTTTGGCTAAAATATAAAAGATGATATTGCGCCGATTAAATCGATACCTACCATGTCATGCGTTAACATGCCCATGCTTCTTTACAGGCTGCCAGTTTAACGTTACACTGGAGGTCTGGTGCTCGAATTATTGCTGGGTTATTAGCGCCCTCGGTCTGACGTTTGCAGCGATACCTCAGATGTGTGGTGCGATTACTGTTAACATATGCACGCTGGACCTACGTGTGCGTTTGCGCGACAATGTTTTGTTTAAATTAGATACACTGTTTCTTTGTTTTTATTTATGTAATTTGCATCAACTTTTTTGCTATCACAAGGGATGAACAGCAACGCTACTGCGAAAGCATGGGCCATGACTGGTCTTCTTTATGGATAGATCTAGGGTGTATCTAGGATTGGGTGCAGGAGATTACCCATCGACCCAAGTGTGGGGCGGATAAAATGGGTGGCATGAGTTGGGTAAGGGGAGCTGGAATGTAGGAAAAAGTGGGGAGATGGAGTATTGATGGGAAAAGTGACTGGTCAAAAAAGGGGAAGCCGAGCCAGGACTGGTGGGGAGTCCTGAAAAGGGGTTGGGGGAAAAGGTAATGCACAGGGCACAAGTGGACACCGATAAAGGGGTCCAGGGGAGGGATTGGGATGAAAAACCTGGAGGTAGGTGGGCGAGCACTTTAAAGAATATGTCAGTGTAAAATTGCACACATGCTTTAAAGCATCTCTATCCTCCTTCCGTAGTGTCAACGTTGACACTCGACAGAAACCCTTTAGACTTGGTGTTTTGAGCGAGGTCGCCAGAAGCTTAATTTCCAGACCAATAAAGCCCCTCTTAAAAGACCATTTAAAGGACTTGAGTTAAGCATAGCTCGTGTAGTGTGTGTCCAAAATGAGGACACATCTCCCCGTCGGGGAATCGAACCCCGGTCTCCCGCGTGACAGGCGGGGATACTCACCACTATACTAACGAGGACCACTTGGTGGGTGGGCCACCGTTGTCGTCTTCCTACAGTTCAGCACATGGCTGTGGCTCTTGTCTTCTTTATGGAGAGATCTAGGGTGTATTAAAATCCCTTGGTATAGAGTAGAGTGCAGTTGCCATGTCTGATATGGACCTGTTTTTTAGAGGACTTTGCAAGCACCTCCAGTGGTGGTGCAATGGGTAAAGCGCCTGTTGGCTTATCGTGAGGTTATGAGTTCAAATCCCGGCTGTGGCATTCCGAATTTGAAGTGGGGACGCGAGAAAGGGCAAAGCGGCTGTGGATGCGCAGTTGAAAGAATAGTTACGTGCACCCTGAAAGGGGGTGGGCTTTGAAATTGGGAGGTGCTTTGGACAGTACCAAAACAGGGTTCAGGAGAGAACAGGAAGTGTGGGAGTCAGAAGAGGAGGTAGGTGGTGGTGGTGGGGGGGAAGTGTATAAGGGAACACAGAAACAGGGTTCAGGTGGGAGTGTCAGAAGAGGAGGTAGGTGTTGGGGGGTGGAGAAACGTGTAGGGGAACACGGAAGCAGGGTTCAGGGCTGGAAAATGGGGGCGGCTGAGAAGAAGAGGTCGGTGTGAGTTCACGGTAAAGAGATTAATGATACTGTGTTCAGAAAGTGAGGTTTATGCTCCTCTTTTCACCAAAACCCCCTTTTTAATTGTCCCCCTGCTAGCTTTCCCTTCTCTCTTTGCCACACCCACAGCCACCTCCCCAAGCAACCCTAGGCATGCACCCCTGTTCCGCAGCTCCACGCTTCTGCGCCAACCTCCTCCCGTTGTCTATGGGGCACCCCAACCTTGCCTCCACCAAACCCCATGCTTGCTGAACTGTGCATCCTATTCAACAACCCCTCCCCGACTAATTCCGCTTCCTCCAGCGCATAGCTATGCAGCCCCAGCGCCTCTAGGCCTTGACAACCAGCTCCACTCCCTAAGGGATATTGTGGATACTTTGGGCCCTTAGGTTCTCCTCGGATCGCGACACATACCAGCCAGCTCTCTCGTGCATTTTTTGGAGGCTGCACTCTAGGGATTGCAAATTACGTGCTCCTACACACCGGTCCGGGTATTCGAACCAGTGACTTCTCGCTTGCGAGCCGGGTGCTCTAGCACTTGCGCCACCGTCCGAGGTGTTTGTGATGCTGCTGAAAATGCTGGGGTCTTATCGTGTGTTTTTGAGGCAGCCTATCTAACCTTAACCACCTGCTGACGTTGACGTTGGGGAAAAGTATTGACTTGCTTGGGCTCAGTAATATGGGGGATTGGGTGCAGAGGATCACCTATCTAGCACCTATCTAGCTTTTTTTTATCAAAGGCCCTGGAGAAAAAAATGGTGTTTTTAAAATATCCATAGGTAAAACTTTAGAGGCTACCAGTTTCAAGTTACACAGGAGGTCCAGTGGCCGAATTATTGCAGAATTATTATTGCAATACACGTTAATGCATTTTATTCATCAAACCCAATCTAATCCCGAATTTTTGGCTAAAATATAAAAGATGATATTGCGCCGATTAAATCGATACCTACCATGTCATGCGTTAACATGCCCATGCTTCTTTACAGGCTGCCAGTTTAACGTTACACTGGAGGTCTGGTGCTCGAATTATTGCTGGGTTATTAGCGCCCTCGGTCTGACGTTTGCAGCGATACCTCAGATGTGTGGTGCGATTACTGTTAACATATGCACGCTGGACCTACGTGTGCGTTTGCGCGACAATGTTTTGTTTAAATTAGATACACTGTTTCTTTGTTTTTATTTATGTAATTTGCATCAACTTTTTTGCTATCACAAGGGATGAACAGCAACGCTACTGCGAAAGCATGGGCCATGACTGGTCTTCTTTATGGATAGATCTAGGGTGTATCTAGGATTGGGTGCAGGAGATTACCCATCGACCCAAGTGTGGGGCAGATAAAATGGGTGGCATGAGTTGGGTAAGGGGAGCTGGAATGTAGGAAAAAGTGGGGAGATGGAGTATTGATGGGAAAAGTGACTGGTCAAAAAAGGGGAAGCCGAGCCAGGACTGGTGGGGAGTCCTGAAAAGGGGTTGGGGGAAAAGGTAATGCACAGGGCACAAGTGGACACCGATAAAGGGGTCCAGGGGAGGGATTGGGATGAAAAACCTGGAGGTAGGTGGGCGAGCACTTTAAAGAATATGTCAGTGTAAAATTGCACACATGCTTTAAAGCATCTCTATCCTCCTTCCGTAGTGTCAACGTTGACACTCGACAGAAACCCTTTAGACTTGGGTTTTTGAGCGAGGTCGCCAGAAGCTTAATTTCCAGACCAATAAAGCCCCTCTTAAAAGACCATTTAAAGGACTTGAGTTAAGCATAGCTCGTGTAGTGTGTGTCCAAAATGAAGACTCATCTCCCCGTCGGGGAATCGAACCCCGGTCTCCCGCGTGACAGGCGGGGATACTCACCACTATACTAACGAGGACCACTTGGTGGGTGGGCCACCGTTGTCGTCTTCCTACAGTTCAGCACATGGCTGTGGCTCTTGTCTTCTTTATGGAGAGATCTAGGGTGTATTAAAATCCCTTGGTATAGAGTAGAGTGCAGTTGCCATGTCTGATATGGACCTGTTTTTTAGAGGACTTTGCAAGCACCTCCAGTGGTGGTGCAATGGGTAAAGCGCCTGTTGGCTTATCGTGAGGTTATGAGTTCAAATCCCGGCTGTGGCATTCCGAATTTGAAGTGGGGACGCGAGAAAGGGCAAAGCGGCTGTGGATGCGCAGTTGAAAGAATAGTTACGTGCACCCTGAAAGGGGGTGGGCTTTGAAATTGGGAGGTGCTTTGGACAGTACCAAAACAGGGTTCAGGAGAGGACAGGAAGTGTGGGAGTCAGAAGAGGAGGTAGGTGGTGGTGGTGGTGGTGGTGGGGGGGAAGTGTATAAGGGAACACAGAAACAGGGTTCAGGTGGGAGTGTCAGAAGAGGAGGTAGGTGTTGGGGGGTGGAGAAACGTGTAGGGGAACACGGAAGCAGGGTTCAGGGCTGGAAAATGAGGGCGGCTGAGAAGAAGAGGTCGGTGTGAGTTCACGGTAAAGAGATTAATGATACTGTGTTCAGAAAGTGAGGTTTATGCTCCTCTTTTCACCAAAACCCCCTTTTTAATTGTCCCCCTGCTAGCTTTCCCTTCTCTCTTTGCCACACCCACAGCCACCTCCCCAAGCAACCCTAGGCATGCACCCCTGTTCCGCAGCTCCACGCTTCTGCGCCAACCTCCTCCCGTTGTCTATGGGGCACCCCAACCTTGCCTCCACCAAACCCCATGCTTGCTGAACTGTGCATCCTATTCAACAACCCCTCCCCGACTAATTCCGCTTCCTCCAGCGCATAGCTATGCAGCCCCAGCGCCTCTAGGCCTTGACAACCAGCTCCACTCCCTAAGGGATATTGTGGATACTTTGGGCCCTTAGGTTCTCCTCGGATCGCGACACATACCAGCCAGCTCTCTCGTGCATTTTTTGGAGGCTGCACTCTAGGGATTGCAAATTACGTGCTCCTACACACCGGTCCGGGTATTCGAACCAGTGACTTCTCGCTTGCGAGCCGGGTGCTCTAGCACTTGCGCCACCGTCCGAGGTGTTTGTGATGCTGCTGAAAATGCTGGGGTCTTATCGTGTGTTTTTGAGGCAGCCTATCTAACCTTAACCACCTGCTGACGTTGACGTTGGGGAAAAGTATTGACTTGCTTGGGCTCAGTAATATGGGGGATTGGGTGCAGAGGATCACCTATCTAGCACCTATCTAGCTTTTTTTTATCAAAGGCCCTGGAGAAAAAAATGGTGTTTTTAAAATATCCATAGGTAAAACTTTAGAGGCTACCAGTTTCAAGTTACACAGGAGGTCCAGTGGCCGAATTATTGCAGAATTATTATTGCAATACACGTTAATGCATTTTATTCATCAAACCCAATCTAATCCCGAATTTTTGGCTAAAATATAAAAGATGATATTGCGCCGATTAAATCGATACCTACCATGTCATGCGTTAACATGCCCATGCTTCTTTACAGGCTGCCAGTTTAACGTTACACTGGAGGTCTGGTGCTCGAATTATTGCTGGGTTATTAGCGCCCTCGGTCTGACGTTTGCAGCGATACCTCAGATGTGTGGTGCGATTACTGTTAACATATGCACGCTGGACCTACGTGTGCGTTTGCGCGACAATGTTTTGTTTAAATTAGATACACTGTTTCTTTGTTTTTATTTATGTAATTTGCATCAACTTTTTTGCTATCACAAGGGATGAACAGCAACGCTACTGCGAAAGCATGGGCCATGACTGGTCTTCTTTATGGATAGATCTAGGGTGTATCTAGGATTGGGTGCAGGAGATTACCCATCGACCCAAGTGTGGGGCGGATAAAATGGGTGGCATGAGTTGGGTAAGGGGAGCTGGAATGTAGGAAAAAGTGGGGAGATGGAGTATTGATGGGAAAAGTGACTGGTCAAAAAAGGGGAAGCCGAGCCAGGACTGGTGGGGAGTCCTGAAAAGGGGTTGGGGGAAAAGGTAATGCACAGGGCACAAGTGGACACCGATAAAGGGGTCCAGGGGAGGGATTGGGATGAAAAACCTGGAGGTAGGTGGGCGAGCACTTTAAAGAATATGTCAGTGTAAAATTGCACACATGCTTTAAAGCATCTCTATCCTCCTTCCGTAGTGTCAACGTTGACACTCGACAGAAACCCTTTAGACTTGGTGTTTTGAGCGAGGTCGCCAGAAGCTTAATTTCCAGACCAATAAAGCCCCTCTTAAAAGACCATTTAAAGGACTTGAGTTAAGCATAGCTCGTGTAGTGTGTGTCCAAAATGAGGACACATCTCCCCGTCGGGGAATCGAACCCCGGTCTCCCGCGTGACAGGCGGGGATACTCACCACTATACTAACGAGGACCACTTGGTGGGTGGGCCACCGTTGTCGTCTTCCTACAGTTCAGCACATGGCTGTGGCTCTTGTCTTCTTTATGGAGAGATCTAGGGTGTATTAAAATCCCTTGGTATAGAGTAGAGTGCAGTTGCCATGTCTGATATGGACCTGTTTTTTAGAGGACTTTGCAAGCACCTCCAGTGGTGGTGCAATGGGTAAAGCGCCTGTTGGCTTATCGTGAGGTTATGAGTTCAAATCCCGGCTGTGGCATTCCGAATTTGAAGTGGGGACGTGAGAAAGGGCAAAGCGGCTGTGGATGCGCAGTTGAAAGAATAGTTACGTGCACCCTGAAAGGGGGTGGGCTTTGAAATTGGGAGGTGCTTTGGACAGTACCAAAACAGGGTTCAGGAGAGGACAGGAAGTGTGGGAGTCAGAAGAGGAGGTAGGTGGTGGTGGTGGGGAAGTGTATAAGGGAACACAGAAACAGGGTTCAGGTGGGAGTGTCAGAAGAGGAGGTAGGTGTTGGGGGGTGGAGAAACGTGTAGGGGAACACGGAAGCAGGGTTCAGGGCTGGAAAATGAGGGCGGCTGAGAAGAAGAGGTTGGTGTGAGTTCACGGTAAAGAGATTAATGATACTGTGTTCAGAAAGTGAGGTTTATGCTCCTCTTTTCACCAAAACCCCCTTTTTAATTGTCCCCCTGCTAGCTTTCCCTTCTCTCTTTGCCACACCCACAGCCACCTCCCCAAGCAACCCTAGGCATGCACCCCTGTTCCGCAGCTCCACGCTTCTGCGCCAACCTCCTCCCGTTGTCTATGGGGCACCCCAACCTTGCCTCCACCAAACCCCATGCTTGCTGAACTGTGCATCCTATTCAACAACCCCTCCCCGACTAATTCCGCTTCCTCCAGCGCATAGCTATGCAGCCCCAGCGCCTCTAGGCCTTGACAACCAGCTCCACTCCCTAAGGGATATTGTGGATACTTTGGGCCCTTAGGTTCTCCTCGGATCGCGACACATACCAGCCAGCTCTCTCGTGCATTTTTTGGAGGCTGCACTCTAGGGATTGCAAATTACGTGCTCCTACACACCGGTCCGGGTATTCGAACCAGTGACTTCTCGCTTGCGAGCCGGGTGCTCTAGCACTTGCGCCACCGTCCGAGGTGTTTGTGATGCTGCTGAAAATGCTGGGGTCTTATCGTGTGTTTTTGAGGCAGCCTATCTAACCTTAACCACCTGCTGACGTTGACGTTGGGGAAAAGTATTGACTTGCTTGGGCTCAGTAATATGGGGGATTGGGTGCAGAGGATCACCTATCTAGCACCTATCTAGCTTTTTTTTATCAAAGGCCCTGGAGAAAAAAATGGTGTTTTTAAAATATCCATAGGTAAAACTTTAGAGGCTACCAGTTTCAAGTTACACAGGAGGTCCAGTGGCCGAATTATTGCAGAATTATTATTGCAATACACGTTAATGCATTTTATTCATCAAACCCAATCTAATCCCGAATTTTTGGCTAAAATATAAAAGATGATATTGCGCCGATTAAATCGATACCTACCATGTCATGCGTTAACATGCCCATGCTTCTTTACAGGCTGCCAGTTTAACGTTACACTGGAGGTCTGGTGCTCGAATTATTGCTGGGTTATTAGCGCCCTCGGTCTGACGTTTGCAGCGATACCTCAGATGTGTGGTGCGATTACTGTTAACATATGCACGCTGGACCTACGTGTGCGTTTGCGCGACAATGTTTTGTTTAAATTAGATACACTGTTTCTTTGTTTTTATTTATGTAATTTGCATCAACTTTTTTGCTATCACAAGGGATGAACAGCAACGCTACTGCGAAAGCATGGGCCATGACTGGTCTTCTTTATGGATAGATCTAGGGTGTATCTAGGATTGGGTGCAGGAGATTACCCATCGACCCAAGTGTGGGGCGGATAAAATGGGTGGCATGAGTTGGGTAAGGGGAGCTGGAATGTAGGAAAAAGTGGGGAGATGGAGTATTGATGGGAAAAGTGACTGGTCAAAAAAGGGGAAGCCGAGCCAGGACTGGTGGGGAGTCCTGAAAAGGGGTTGGGGGAAAAGGTAATGCACAGGGCACAAGTGGACACCGATAAAGGGGTCCAGGGGAGGGATTGGGATGAAAAACCTGGAGGTAGGTGGGCGAGCACTTTAAAGAATATGTCAGTGTAAAATTGCACACATGCTTTAAAGCATCTCTATCCTCCTTCCGTAGTGTCAACGTTGACACTCGACAGAAACCCTTTAGACTTGGTGTTTTGAGCGAGGTCGCCAGAAGCTTAATTTCCAGACCAATAAAGCCCCTCTTAAAAGACCATTTAAAGGACTTGAGTTAAGCATAGCTCGTGTAGTGTGTGTCCAAAATGAGGACACATCTCCCCGTCGGGGAATCGAACCCCGGTCTCCCGCGTGACAGGCGGGGATACTCACCACTATACTAACGAGGACCACTTGGTGGGTGGGCCACCGTTGTCGTCTTCCTACAGTTCAGCACATGGCTGTGGCTCTTGTCTTCTTTATGGAGAGATCTAGGGTGTATTAAAATCCCTTGGTATAGAGTAGAGTGCAGTTGCCATGTCTGATATGGACCTGTTTTTTAGAGGACTTTGCAAGCACCTCCAGTGGTGGTGCAATGGGTAAAGCGCCTGTTGGCTTATCGTGAGGTTATGAGTTCAAATCCCGGCTGTGGCATTCCGAATTTGAAGTGGGGACGTGAGAAAGGGCAAAGCGGCTGTGGATGCGCAGTTGAAAGAATAGTTACGTGCACCCTGAAAGGGGGTGGGCTTTGAAATTGGGAGGTGCTTTGGACAGTACCAAAACAGGGTTCAGGAGAGGACAGGAAGTGTGGGAGTCAGAAGAGGAGGTAGGTGGTGGTGGGGGGGAAGTGTATAAGGGAACACAGAAACAGGGTTCAGGTGGGAGTGTCAGAAGAGGAGGTAGGTGTTGGGGGGTGGAGAAACGTGTAGGGGAACACGGAAGCAGGGTTCAGGGCTGGAAAATGAGGGCGGCTGAGAAGAAGAGGTCGGTGTGAGTTCACGGTAAAGAGATTAATGATACTGTGTTCAGAAAGTGAGGTTTATGCTCCTCTTTTCACCAAAACCCCCTTTTTAATTGTCCCCCTGCTAGCTTTCCCTTCTCTCTTTGCCACACCCACAGCCACCTCCCCAAGCAACCCTAGGCATGCACCCCTGTTCCGCAGCTCCACGCTTCTGCGCCAACCTCCTCCCGTTGTCTATGGGGCACCCCAACCTTGCCTCCACCAAACCCCATGCTTGCTGAACTGTGCATCCTATTCAACAACCCCTCCCCGACTAATTCCGCTTCCTCCAGCGCATAGCTATGCAGCCCCAGCGCCTCTAGGCCTTGACAACCAGCTCCACTCCCTAAGGGATATTGTGGATACTTTGGGCCCTTAGGTTCTCCTCGGATCGCGACACATACCAGCCAGCTCTCTCGTGCATTTTTTGGAGGCTGCACTCTAGGGATTGCAAATTACGTGCTCCTACACACCGGTCCGGGTATTCGAACCAGTGACTTCTCGCTTGCGAGCCGGGTGCTCTAGCACTTGCGCCACCGTCCGAGGTGTTTGTGATGCTGCTGAAAATGCTGGGGTCTTATCGTGTGTTTTTGAGGCAGCCTATCTAACCTTAACCACCTGCTGACGTTGACGTTGGGGAAAAGTATTGACTTGCTTGGGCTCAGTAATATGGGGGATTGGGTGCAGAGGATCACCTATCTAGCACCTATCTAGCTTTTTTTTATCAAAGGCCCTGGAGAAAAAAATGGTGTTTTTAAAATATCCATAGGTAAAACTTTAGAGGCTACCAGTTTCAAGTTACACAGGAGGTCCAGTGGCCGAATTATTGCAGAATTATTATTGCAATACACGTTAATGCATTTTATTCATCAAACCCAATCTAATCCCGAATTTTTGGCTAAAATATAAAAGATGATATTGCGCCGATTAAATCGATACCTACCATGTCATGCGTTAACATGCCCATGCTTCTTTACAGGCTGCCAGTTTAACGTTACACTGGAGGTCTGGTGCTCGAATTATTGCTGGGTTATTAGCGCCCTCGGTCTGACGTTTGCAGCGATACCTCAGATGTGTGGTGCGATTACTGTTAACATATGCACGCTGGACCTACGTGTGCGTTTGCGCGACAATGTTTTGTTTAAATTAGATACACTGTTTCTTTGTTTTTATTTATGTAATTTGCATCAACTTTTTTGCTATCACAAGGGATGAACAGCAACGCTACTGCGAAAGCATGGGCCATGACTGGTCTTCTTTATGGATAGATCTAGGGTGTATCTAGGATTGGGTGCAGGAGATTACCCATCGACCCAAGTGTGGGGCGGATAAAATGGGTGGCATGAGTTGGGTAAGGGGAGCTGGAATGTAGGAAAAAGTGGGGAGATGGAGTATTGATGGGAAAAGTGACTGGTCAAAAAAGGGGAAGCCGAGCCAGGACTGGTGGGGAGTCCTGAAAAGGGGTTGGGGGAAAAGGTAATGCACAGGGCACAAGTGGACACCGATAAAGGGGTCCAGGGGAGGGATTGGGATGAAAAACCTGGAGGTAGGTGGGCGAGCACTTTAAAGAATATGTCAGTGTAAAATTGCACACATGCTTTAAAGCATCTCTATCCTCCTTCCGTAGTGTCAACGTTGACACTCGACAGAAACCCTTTAGACTTGGTGTTTTGAGCGAGGTCGCCAGAAGCTTAATTTCCAGACCAATAAAGCCCCTCTTAAAAGACCATTTAAAGGACTTGAGTTAAGCATAGCTCGTGTAGTGTGTGTCCAAAATGAGGACACATCTCCCCGTCGGGGAATCGAACCCCGGTCTCCCGCGTGACAGGCGGGGATACTCACCACTATACTAACGAGGACCACTTGGTGGGTGGGCCACCGTTGTCGTCTTCCTACAGTTCAGCACATGGCTGTGGCTCTTGTCTTCTTTATGGAGAGATCTAGGGTGTATTAAAATCCCTTGGTATAGAGTAGAGTGCAGTTGCCATGTCTGATATGGACCTGTTTTTTAGAGGACTTTGCAAGCACCTCCAGTGGTGGTGCAATGGGTAAAGCGCCTGTTGGCTTATCGTGAGGTTATGAGTTCAAATCCCGGCTGTGGCATTCCGAATTTGAAGTGGGGACGTGAGAAAGGGCAAAGCGGCTGTGGATGCGCAGTTGAAAGAATAGTTACGTGCACCCTGAAAGGGGGTGGGCTTTGAAATTGGGAGGTGCTTTGGACAGTACCAAAACAGGGTTCAGGAGAGGACAGGAAGTGTGGGAGTCAGAAGAGGAGGTAGGTGGTGGTGGTGGGGAAGTGTATAAGGGAACACAGAAACAGGGTTCAGGTGGGAGTGTCAGAAGAGGAGGTAGGTGTTGGGGGGTGGAGAAACGTGTAGGGGAACACGGAAGCAGGGTTCAGGGCTGGAAAATGAGGGCGGCTGAGAAGAAGAGGTTGGTGTGAGTTCACGGTAAAGAGATTAATGATACTGTGTTCAGAAAGTGAGGTTTATGCTCCTCTTTTCACCAAAACCCCCTTTTTAATTGTCCCCCTGCTAGCTTTCCCTTCTCTCTTTGCCACACCCACAGCCACCTCCCCAAGCAACCCTAGGCATGCACCCCTGTTCCGCAGCTCCACGCTTCTGCGCCAACCTCCTCCCGTTGTCTATGGGGCACCCCAACCTTGCCTCCACCAAACCCCATGCTTGCTGAACTGTGCATCCTATTCAACAACCCCTCCCCGACTAATTCCGCTTCCTCCAGCGCATAGCTATGCAGCCCCAGCGCCTCTAGGCCTTGACAACCAGCTCCACTCCCTAAGGGATATTGTGGATACTTTGGGCCCTTAGGTTCTCCTCGGATCGCGACACATACCAGCCAGCTCTCTCGTGCATTTTTTGGAGGCTGCACTCTAGGGATTGCAAATTACGTGCTCCTACACACCGGTCCGGGTATTCGAACCAGTGACTTCTCGCTTGCGAGCCGGGTGCTCTAGCACTTGCGCCACCGTCCGAGGTGTTTGTGATGCTGCTGAAAATGCTGGGGTCTTATCGTGTGTTTTTGAGGCAGCCTATCTAACCTTAACCACCTGCTGACGTTGACGTTGGGGAAAAGTATTGACTTGCTTGGGCTCAGTAATATGGGGGATTGGGTGCAGAGGATCACCTATCTAGCACCTATCTAGCTTTTTTTTATCAAAGGCCCTGGAGAAAAAAATGGTGTTTTTAAAATATCCATAGGTAAAACTTTAGAGGCTACCAGTTTCAAGTTACACAGGAGGTCCAGTGGCCGAATTATTGCAGAATTATTATTGCAATACACGTTAATGCATTTTATTCATCAAACCCAATCTAATCCCGAATTTTTGGCTAAAATATAAAAGATGATATTGCGCCGATTAAATCGATACCTACCATGTCATGCGTTAACATGCCCATGCTTCTTTACAGGCTGCCAGTTTAACGTTACACTGGAGGTCTGGTGCTCGAATTATTGCTGGGTTATTAGCGCCCTCGGTCTGACGTTTGCAGCGATACCTCAGATGTGTGGTGCGATTACTGTTAACATATGCACGCTGGACCTACGTGTGCGTTTGCGCGACAATGTTTTGTTTAAATTAGATACACTGTTTCTTTGTTTTTATTTATGTAATTTGCATCAACTTTTTTGCTATCACAAGGGATGAACAGCAACGCTACTGCGAAAGCATGGGCCATGACTGGTCTTCTTTATGGATAGATCTAGGGTGTATCTAGGATTGGGTGCAGGAGATTACCCATCGACCCAAGTGTGGGGCGGATAAAATGGGTGGCATGAGTTGGGTAAGGGGAGCTGGAATGTAGGAAAAAGTGGGGAGATGGAGTATTGATGGGAAAAGTGACTGGTCAAAAAAGGGGAAGCCGAGCCAGGACTGGTGGGGAGTCCTGAAAAGGGGTTGGGGGAAAAGGTAATGCACAGGGCACAAGTGGACACCGATAAAGGGGTCCAGGGGAGGGATTGGGATGAAAAACCTGGAGGTAGGTGGGCGAGCACTTTAAAGAATATGTCAGTGTAAAATTGCACACATGCTTTAAAGCATCTCTATCCTCCTTCCGTAGTGTCAACGTTGACACTCGACAGAAACCCTTTAGACTTGGTGTTTTGAGCGAGGTCGCCAGAAGCTTAATTTCCAGACCAATAAAGCCCCTCTTAAAAGACCATTTAAAGGACTTGAGTTAAGCATAGCTCGTGTAGTGTGTGTCCAAAATGAGGACACATCTCCCCGTCGGGGAATCGAACCCCGGTCTCCCGCGTGACAGGCGGGGATACTCACCACTATACTAACGAGGACCACTTGGTGGGTGGGCCACCGTTGTCGTCTTCCTACAGTTCAGCACATGGCTGTGGCTCTTGTCTTCTTTATGGAGAGATCTAGGGTGTATTAAAATCCCTTGGTATAGAGTAGAGTGCAGTTGCCATGTCTGATATGGACCTGTTTTTTAGAGGACTTTGCAAGCACCTCCAGTGGTGGTGCAATGGGTAAAGCGCCTGTTGGCTTATCGTGAGGTTATGAGTTCAAATCCCGGCTGTGGCATTCCGAATTTGAAGTGGGGACGCGAGAAAGGGCAAAGCGGCTGTGGATGCGCAGTTGAAAGAATAGTTACGTGCACCCTGAAAGGGGGTGGGCTTTGAAATTGGGAGGTGCTTTGGACAGTACCAAAACAGGGTTCAGGAGAGAACAGGAAGTGTGGGAGTCAGAAGAGGAGGTAGGTGGTGGTGGTGGGGGGGAAGTGTATAAGGGAACACAGAAACAGGGTTCAGGTGGGAGTGTCAGAAGAGGAGGTAGGTGTTGGGGGGTGGAGAAACGTGTAGGGGAACACAGAAGCAGGGTTCAGGGCTGGAAAATGGGGGCGGCTGAGAAGAAGAGGTCGGTGTGAGTTCACGGTAAAGAGATTAATGATACTGTGTTCAGAAAGTGAGGTTTATGCTCCTCTTTTCACCAAAACCCCCTTTTTAATTGTCCCCCTGCTAGCTTTCCCTTCTCTCTTTGCCACACCCACAGCCACCTCCCCAAGCAACCCTAGGCATGCACCCCTGTTCCGCAGCTCCACGCTTCTGCGCCAACCTCCTCCCGTTGTCTATGGGGCACCCCAACCTTGCCTCCACCAAACCCCATGCTTGCTGAACTGTGCATCCTATTCAACAACCCCTCCCCGACTAATTCCGCTTCCTCCAGCGCATAGCTATGCAGCCCCAGCGCCTCTAGGCCTTGACAACCAGCTCCACTCCCTAAGGGATATTGTGGATACTTTGGGCCCTTAGGTTCTCCTCGGATCGCGACACATACCAGCCAGCTCTCTCGTGCATTTTTTGGAGGCTGCACTCTAGGGATTGCAAATTACGTGCTCCTACACACCGGTCCGGGTATTCGAACCAGTGACTTCTCGCTTGCGAGCCGGGTGCTCTAGCACTTGCGCCACCGTCCGAGGTGTTTGTGATGCTGCTGAAAATGCTGGGGTCTTATCGTGTGTTTTTGAGGCAGCCTATCTAACCTTAACCACCTGCTGACGTTGACGTTGGGGAAAAGTATTGACTTGCTTGGGCTCAGTAATATGGGGGATTGGGTGCAGAGGATCACCTATCTAGCACCTATCTAGCTTTTTTTTATCAAAGGCCCTGGAGAAAAAAATGGTGTTTTTAAAATATCCATAGGTAAAACTTTAGAGGCTACCAGTTTCAAGTTACACAGGAGGTCCAGTGGCCGAATTATTGCAGAATTATTATTGCAATACACGTTAATGCATTTTATTCATCAAACCCAATCTAATCCCGAATTTTTGGCTAAAATATAAAAGATGATATTGCGCCGATTAAATCGATACCTACCATGTCATGCGTTAACATGCCCATGCTTCTTTACAGGCTGCCAGTTTAACGTTACACTGGAGGTCTGGTGCTCGAATTATTGCTGGGTTATTAGCGCCCTCGGTCTGACGTTTGCAGCGATACCTCAGATGTGTGGTGCGATTACTGTTAACATATGCACGCTGGACCTACGTGTGCGTTTGCGCGACAATGTTTTGTTTAAATTAGATACACTGTTTCTTTGTTTTTATTTATGTAATTTGCATCAACTTTTTTGCTATCACAAGGGATGAACAGCAACGCTACTGCGAAAGCATGGGCCATGACTGGTCTTCTTTATGGATAGATCTAGGGTGTATCTAGGATTGGGTGCAGGAGATTACCCATCGACCCAAGTGTGGGGCAGATAAAATGGGTGGCATGAGTTGGGTAAGGGGAGCTGGAATGTAGGAAAAAGTGGGGAGATGGAGTATTGATGGGAAAAGTGACTGGTCAAAAAAGGGGAAGCCGAGCCAGGACTGGTGGGGAGTCCTGAAAAGGGGTTGGGGGAAAAGGTAATGCACAGGGCACAAGTGGACACCGATAAAGGGGTCCAGGGGAGGGATTGGGATGAAAAACCTGGAGGTAGGTGGGCGAGCACTTTAAAGAATATGTCAGTGTAAAATTGCACACATGCTTTAAAGCATCTCTATCCTCCTTCCGTAGTGTCAACGTTGACACTCGACAGAAACCCTTTAGACTTGGGTTTTTGAGCGAGGTCGCCAGAAGCTTAATTTCCAGACCAATAAAGCCCCTCTTAAAAGACCATTTAAAGGACTTGAGTTAAGCATAGCTCGTGTAGTGTGTGTCCAAAATGAAGACTCATCTCCCCGTCGGGGAATCGAACCCCGGTCTCCCGCGTGACAGGCGGGGATACTCACCACTATACTAACGAGGACCACTTGGTGGGTGGGCCACCGTTGTCGTCTTCCTACAGTTCAGCACATGGCTGTGGCTCTTGTCTTCTTTATGGAGAGATCTAGGGTGTATTAAAATCCCTTGGTATAGAGTAGAGTGCAGTTGCCATGTCTGATATGGACCTGTTTTTTAGAGGACTTTGCAAGCACCTCCAGTGGTGGTGCAATGGGTAAAGCGCCTGTTGGCTTATCGTGAGGTTATGAGTTCAAATCCTGGCTGTGGCATTCCGAATTTGAAGTGGGGACGCGAGAAAGGGCAAAGCGGCTGTGGATGCGCAGTTGAAAGAATAGTTACGTGCACCCTGAAAGGGGGTGGGCTTTGAAATTGGGAGGTGCTTTGGACAGTACCAAAACAGGGTTCAGGAGAGGACAGGAAGTGTGGGAGTCAGAAGAGGAGGTAGGTGGTGGTGGTGGTGGTGGGGGGGAAGTGTATAAGGGAACACAGAAACAGGGTTCAGGTGGGAGTGTCAGAAGAGGAGGTAGGTGTTGGGGGGTGGAGAAACGTGTAGGGGAACACGGAAGCAGGGTTCAGGGCTGGAAAATGAGGGCGGCTGAGAAGAAGAGGTCGGTGTGAGTTCACGGTAAAGAGATTAATGATACTGTGTTCAGAAAGTGAGGTTTATGCTCCTCTTTTCACCAAAACCCCCTTTTTAATTGTCCCCCTGCTAGCTTTCCCTTCTCTCTTTGCCACACCCACAGCCACCTCCCCAAGCAACCCTAGGCATGCACCCCTGTTCCGCAGCTCCACGCTTCTGCGCCAACCTCCTCCCGTTGTCTATGGGGCACCCCAACCTTGCCTCCACCAAACCCCATGCTTGCTGAACTGTGCATCCTATTCAACAACCCCTCCCCGACTAATTCCGCTTCCTCCAGCGCATAGCTATGCAGCCCCAGCGCCTCTAGGCCTTGACAACCAGCTCCACTCCCTAAGGGATATTGTGGATACTTTGGGCCCTTAGGTTCTCCTCGGATCGCGACACATACCAGCCAGCTCTCTCGTGCATTTTTTGGAGGCTGCACTCTAGGGATTGCAAATTACGTGCTCCTACACACCGGTCCGGGTATTCGAACCAGTGACTTCTCGCTTGCGAGCCGGGTGCTCTAGCACTTGCGCCACCGTCCGAGGTGTTTGTGATGCTGCTGAAAATGCTGGGGTCTTATCGTGTGTTTTTGAGGCAGCCTATCTAACCTTAACCACCTGCTGACGTTGACGTTGGGGAAAAGTATTGACTTGCTTGGGCTCAGTAATATGGGGGATTGGGTGCAGAGGATCACCTATCTAGCACCTATCTAGCTTTTTTTTATCAAAGGCCCTGGAGAAAAAAATGGTGTTTTTAAAATATCCATAGGTAAAACTTTAGAGGCTACCAGTTTCAAGTTACACAGGAGGTCCAGTGGCCGAATTATTGCAGAATTATTATTGCAATACACGTTAATGCATTTTATTCATCAAACCCAATCTAATCCCGAATTTTTGGCTAAAATATAAAAGATGATATTGCGCCGATTAAATCGATACCTACCATGTCATGCGTTAACATGCCCATGCTTCTTTACAGGCTGCCAGTTTAACGTTACACTGGAGGTCTGGTGCTCGAATTATTGCTGGGTTATTAGCGCCCTCGGTCTGACGTTTGCAGCGATACCTCAGATGTGTGGTGCGATTACTGTTAACATATGCACGCTGGACCTACGTGTGCGTTTGCGCGACAATGTTTTGTTTAAATTAGATACACTGTTTCTTTGTTTTTATTTATGTAATTTGCATCAACTTTTTTGCTATCACAAGGGATGAACAGCAACGCTACTGCGAAAGCATGGGCCATGACTGGTCTTCTTTATGGATAGATCTAGGGTGTATCTAGGATTGGGTGCAGGAGATTACCCATCGACCCAAGTGTGGGGCGGATAAAATGGGTGGCATGAGTTGGGTAAGGGGAGCTGGAATGTAGGAAAAAGTGGGGAGATGGAGTATTGATGGGAAAAGTGACTGGTCAAAAAAGGGGAAGCCGAGCCAGGACTGGTGGGGAGTCCTGAAAAGGGGTTGGGGGAAAAGGTAATGCACAGGGCACAAGTGGACACCGATAAAGGGGTCCAGGGGAGGGATTGGGATGAAAAACCTGGAGGTAGGTGGGCGAGCACTTTAAAGAATATGTCAGTGTAAAATTGCACACATGCTTTAAAGCATCTCTATCCTCCTTCCGTAGTGTCAACGTTGACACTCGACAGAAACCCTTTAGACTTGGTGTTTTGAGCGAGGTCGCCAGAAGCTTAATTTCCAGACCAATAAAGCCCCTCTTAAAAGACCATTTAAAGGACTTGAGTTAAGCATAGCTCGTGTAGTGTGTGTCCAAAATGAGGACACATCTCCCCGTCGGGGAATCGAACCCCGGTCTCCCGCGTGACAGGCGGGGATACTCACCACTATACTAACGAGGACCACTTGGTGGGTGGGCCACCGTTGTCGTCTTCCTACAGTTCAGCACATGGCTGTGGCTCTTGTCTTCTTTATGGAGAGATCTAGGGTGTATTAAAATCCCTTGGTATAGAGTAGAGTGCAGTTGCCATGTCTGATATGGACCTGTTTTTTAGAGGACTTTGCAAGCACCTCCAGTGGTGGTGCAATGGGTAAAGCGCCTGTTGGCTTATCGTGAGGTTATGAGTTCAAATCCCGGCTGTGGCATTCCGAATTTGAAGTGGGGACGTGAGAAAGGGCAAAGCGGCTGTGGATGCGCAGTTGAAAGAATAGTTACGTGCACCCTGAAAGGGGGTGGGCTTTGAAATTGGGAGGTGCTTTGGACAGTACCAAAACAGGGTTCAGGAGAGGACAGGAAGTGTGGGAGTCAGAAGAGGAGGTAGGTGGTGGTGGTGGGGAAGTGTATAAGGGAACACAGAAACAGGGTTCAGGTGGGAGTGTCAGAAGAGGAGGTAGGTGTTGGGGGGTGGAGAAACGTGTAGGGGAACACGGAAGCAGGGTTCAGGGCTGGAAAATGAGGGCGGCTGAGAAGAAGAGGTTGGTGTGAGTTCACGGTAAAGAGATTAATGATACTGTGTTCAGAAAGTGAGGTTTATGCTCCTCTTTTCACCAAAACCCCCTTTTTAATTGTCCCCCTGCTAGCTTTCCCTTCTCTCTTTGCCACACCCACAGCCACCTCCCCAAGCAACCCTAGGCATGCACCCCTGTTCCGCAGCTCCACGCTTCTGCGCCAACCTCCTCCCGTTGTCTATGGGGCACCCCAACCTTGCCTCCACCAAACCCCATGCTTGCTGAACTGTGCATCCTATTCAACAACCCCTCCCCGACTAATTCCGCTTCCTCCAGCGCATAGCTATGCAGCCCCAGCGCCTCTAGGCCTTGACAACCAGCTCCACTCCCTAAGGGATATTGTGGATACTTTGGGCCCTTAGGTTCTCCTCGGATCGCGACACATACCAGCCAGCTCTCTCGTGCATTTTTTGGAGGCTGCACTCTAGGGATTGCAAATTACGTGCTCCTACACACCGGTCCGGGTATTCGAACCAGTGACTTCTCGCTTGCGAGCCGGGTGCTCTAGCACTTGCGCCACCGTCCGAGGTGTTTAAAATATCCATAGGTAAAACTTTAGAGGCTACCAGTTTCAAGTTACACAGGAGGTCCAGTGGCCGAATTATTGCAGAATTATTATTGCAATACACGTTAATGCATTTTATTCATCAAACCCAATCTAATCCCGAATTTTTGGCTAAAATATAAAAGATGATATTGCGCCGATTAAATCGATACCTACCATGTCATGCGTTAACATGCCCATGCTTCTTTACAGGCTGCCAGTTTAACGTTACACTGGAGGTCTGGAGCTCGAATTATTGCTGGGTTATTAGCGCCCTCGGTCTGACGTTTGCAGCGATACCTCAGATGTGTGGTGCGATTACTGTTAACATATGCACGCTGGACCTACGTGTGCGTTTGCGCGACAATGTTTTGTTTAAATTAGATACACTGTTTCTTTGTTTTTATTTATGTAATTTGCATCAACTTTTTTGCTATCACAAGGGATGAACAGCAACGCTACTGCGAAAGCATGGGCCATGACTGGTCTTCTTTATGGATAGATCTAGGGTGTATCTAGGATTGGGTGCAGGAGATTACCCATCGACCCAAGTGTGGGGCGGATAAAATGGGTGGCATGAGTTGGGTAAGGGGAGCTGGAATGTAGGAAAAAGTGGGGAGATGGAGTATTGATGGGAAAAGTGACTGGTCAAAAAAGGGGAAGCCGAGCCAGGACTGGTGGGGAGTCCTGAAAAGGGGTTGGGGGAAAAGGTAATGCACAGGGCACAAGTGGACACCGATAAAGGGGTCCAGGGGAGGGATTGGGATGAAAAACCTGGAGGTAGGTGGGCGAGCACTTTAAAGAATATGTCAGTGTAAAATTGCACACATGCTTTAAAGCATCTCTATCCTCCTTCCGTAGTGTCAACGTTGACACTCGACAGAAACCCTTTAGACTTGGTGTTTTGAGCGAGGTCGCCAGAAGCTTAATTTCCAGACCAATAAAGCCCCTCTTAAAAGACCATTTAAAGGACTTGAGTTAAGCATAGCTCGTGTAGTGTGTGTCCAAAATGAGGACACATCTCCCCGTCGGGGAATCGAACCCCGGTCTCCCGCGTGACAGGCGGGGATACTCACCACTATACTAACGAGGACCACTTGGTGGGTGGGCCACCGTTGTCGTCTTCCTACAGTTCAGCACATGGCTGTGGCTCTTGTCTTCTTTATGGAGAGATCTAGGGTGTATTAAAATCCCTTGGTATAGAGTAGAGTGCAGTTGCCATGTCTGATATGGACCTGTTTTTTAGAGGACTTTGCAAGCACCTCCAGTGGTGGTGCAATGGGTAAAGCGCCTGTTGGCTTATCGTGAGGTTATGAGTTCAAATCCTGGCTGTGGCATTCCGAATTTGAAGTGGGGACGCGAGAAAGGGCAAAGCGGCTGTGGATGCGCAGTTGAAAGAATAGTTACGTGCACCCTGAAAGGGGGTGGGCTTTGAAATTGGGAGGTGCTTTGGACAGTACCAAAACAGGGTTCAGGAGAGAACAGGAAGTGTGGGAGTCAGAAGAGGAGGTAGGTGGTGGTGGTGGGGGGGAAGTGTATAAGGGAACACAGAAACAGGGTTCAGGTGGGAGTGTCAGAAGAGGAGGTAGGTGTTGGGGGGTGGAGAAACGTGTAGGGGAACACGGAAGCAGGGTTCAGGGCTGGAAAATGGGGGCGGCTGAGAAGAAGAGGTCGGTGTGAGTTCACGGTAAAGAGATTAATGGTACTGTGTTCAGAAAGTGAGGTTTATGCTCCTCTTTTCACCAAAACCCCCTTTTTAATTGTCCCCCTGCTAGCTTTCCCTTCTCTCTTTGCCACACCCACAGCCACCTCCCCAAGCAACCCTAGGCATGCACCCCTGTTCCGCAGCTCCACGCTTCTGCGCCAACCTCCTCCCGTTGTCTATGGGGCACCCCAACCTTGCCTCCACCAAACCCCATGCTTGCTGAACTGTGCATCCTATTCAACAACCCCTCCCCGACTAATTCCGCTTCCTCCAGCGCATAGCTATGCAGCCCCAGCGCCTCTAGGCCTTGACAACCAGCTCCACTCCCTAAGGGATATTGTGGATACTTTGGGCCCTTAGGTTCTCCTCGGATCGCGACACATACCAGCCAGCTCTCTCGTGCATTTTTTGGAGGCTGCACTCTAGGGATTGCAAATTACGTGCTCCTACACACCGGTCCGGGTATTCGAACCAGTGACTTCTCGCTTGCGAGCCGGGTGCTCTAGCACTTGCGCCACCGTCCGAGGTGTTTGTGATGCTGCTGAAAATGCTGGGGTCTTATCGTGTGTTTTTGAGGCAGCCTATCTAACCTTAACCACCTGCTGACGTTGACGTTGGGGAAAAGTATTGACTTGCTTGGGCTCAGTAATATGGGGGATTGGGTGCAGAGGATCACCTATCTAGCACCTATCTAGCTTTTTTTTATCAAAGGCCCTGGAGAAAAAAATGGTGTTTTTAAAATATCCATAGGTAAAACTTTAGAGGCTACCAGTTTCAAGTTACACAGGAGGTCCAGTGGCCGAATTATTGCAGAATTATTATTGCAATACACGTTAATGCATTTTATTCATCAAACCCAATCTAATCCCGAATTTTTGGCTAAAATATAAAAGATGATATTGCGCCGATTAAATCGATACCTACCATGTCATGCGTTAACATGCCCATGCTTCTTTACAGGCTGCCAGTTTAACGTTACACTGGAGGTCTGGTGCTCGAATTATTGCTGGGTTATTAGCGCCCTCGGTCTGACGTTTGCAGCGATACCTCAGATGTGTGGTGCGATTACTGTTAACATATGCACGCTGGACCTACGTGTGCGTTTGCGCGACAATGTTTTGTTTAAATTAGATACACTGTTTCTTTGTTTTTATTTATGTAATTTGCATCAACTTTTTTGCTATCACAAGGGATGAACAGCAACGCTACTGCGAAAGCATGGGCCATGACTGGTCTTCTTTATGGATAGATCTAGGGTGTATCTAGGATTGGGTGCAGGAGATTACCCATCGACCCAAGTGTGGGGCGGATAAAATGGGTGGCATGAGTTGGGTAAGGGGAGCTGGAATGTAGGAAAAAGTGGGGAGATGGAGTATTGATGGGAAAAGTGACTGGTCAAAAAAGGGGAAGCCGAGCCAGGACTGGTGGGGAGTCCTGAAAAGGGGTTGGGGGAAAAGGTAATGCACAGGGCACAAGTGGACACCGATAAAGGGGTCCAGGGGAGGGATTGGGATGAAAAACCTGGAGGTAGGTGGGCGAGCACTTTAAAGAATATGTCAGTGTAAAATTGCACACATGCTTTAAAGCATCTCTATCCTCCTTCCGTAGTGTCAACGTTGACACTCGACAGAAACCCTTTAGACTTGGTGTTTTGAGCGAGGTCGCCAGAAGCTTAATTTCCAGACCAATAAAGCCCCTCTTAAAAGACCATTTAAAGGACTTGAGTTAAGCATAGCTCGTGTAGTGTGTGTCCAAAATGAGGACACATCTCCCCGTCGGGGAATCGAACCCCGGTCTCCCGCGTGACAGGCGGGGATACTCACCACTATACTAACGAGGACCACTTGGTGGGTGGGCCACCGTTGTCGTCTTCCTACAGTTCAGCACATGGCTGTGGCTCTTGTCTTCTTTATGGAGAGATCTAGGGTGTATTAAAATCCCTTGGTATAGAGTAGAGTGCAGTTGCCATGTCTGATATGGACCTGTTTTTTAGAGGACTTTGCAAGCACCTCCAGTGGTGGTGCAATGGGTAAAGCGCCTGTTGGCTTATCGTGAGGTTATGAGTTCAAATCCCGGCTGTGGCATTCCGAATTTGAAGTGGGGACGTGAGAAAGGGCAAAGCGGCTGTGGATGCGCAGTTGAAAGAATAGTTACGTGCACCCTGAAAGGGGGTGGGCTTTGAAATTGGGAGGTGCTTTGGACAGTACCAAAACAGGGTTCAGGAGAGGACAGGAAGTGTGGGAGTCAGAAGAGGAGGTAGGTGGTGGTGGTGGGGAAGTGTATAAGGGAACACAGAAACAGGGTTCAGGTGGGAGTGTCAGAAGAGGAGGTAGGTGTTGGGGGGTGGAGAAACGTGTAGGGGAACACGGAAGCAGGGTTCAGGGCTGGAAAATGAGGGCGGCTGAGAAGAAGAGGTTGGTGTGAGTTCACGGTAAAGAGATTAATGATACTGTGTTCAGAAAGTGAGGTTTATGCTCCTCTTTTCACCAAAACCCCCTTTTTAATTGTCCCCCTGCTAGCTTTCCCTTCTCTCTTTGCCACACCCACAGCCACCTCCCCAAGCAACCCTAGGCATGCACCCCTGTTCCGCAGCTCCACGCTTCTGCGCCAACCTCCTCCCGTTGTCTATGGGGCACCCCAACCTTGCCTCCACCAAACCCCATGCTTGCTGAACTGTGCATCCTATTCAACAACCCCTCCCCGACTAATTCCGCTTCCTCCAGCGCATAGCTATGCAGCCCCAGCGCCTCTAGGCCTTGACAACCAGCTCCACTCCCTAAGGGATATTGTGGATACTTTGGGCCCTTAGGTTCTCCTCGGATCGCGACACATACCAGCCAGCTCTCTCGTGCATTTTTTGGAGGCTGCACTCTAGGGATTGCAAATTACGTGCTCCTACACACCGGTCCGGGTATTCGAACCAGTGACTTCTCGCTTGCGAGCCGGGTGCTCTAGCACTTGCGCCACCGTCCGAGGTGTTTGTGATGCTGCTGAAAATGCTGGGGTCTTATCGTGTGTTTTTGAGGCAGCCTATCTAACCTTAACCACCTGCTGACGTTGACGTTGGGGAAAAGTATTGACTTGCTTGGGCTCAGTAATATGGGGGATTGGGTGCAGAGGATCACCTATCTAGCACCTATCTAGCTTTTTTTTATCAAAGGCCCTGGAGAAAAAAATGGTGTTTTTAAAATATCCATAGGTAAAACTTTAGAGGCTACCAGTTTCAAGTTACACAGGAGGTCCAGTGGCCGAATTATTGCAGAATTATTATTGCAATACACGTTAATGCATTTTATTCATCAAACCCAATCTAATCCCGAATTTTTGGCTAAAATATAAAAGATGATATTGCGCCGATTAAATCGATACCTACCATGTCATGCGTTAACATGCCCATGCTTCTTTACAGGCTGCCAGTTTAACGTTACACTGGAGGTCTGGTGCTCGAATTATTGCTGGGTTATTAGCGCCCTCGGTCTGACGTTTGCAGCGATACCTCAGATGTGTGGTGCGATTACTGTTAACATATGCACGCTGGACCTACGTGTGCGTTTGCGCGACAATGTTTTGTTTAAATTAGATACACTGTTTCTTTGTTTTTATTTATGTAATTTGCATCAACTTTTTTGCTATCACAAGGGATGAACAGCAACGCTACTGCGAAAGCATGGGCCATGACTGGTCTTCTTTATGGATAGATCTAGGGTGTATCTAGGATTGGGTGCAGGAGATTACCCATCGACCCAAGTGTGGGGCGGATAAAATGGGTGGCATGAGTTGGGTAAGGGGAGCTGGAATGTAGGAAAAAGTGGGGAGATGGAGTATTGATGGGAAAAGTGACTGGTCAAAAAAGGGGAAGCCGAGCCAGGACTGGTGGGGAGTCCTGAAAAGGGGTTGGGGGAAAAGGTAATGCACAGGGCACAAGTGGACACCGATAAAGGGGTCCAGGGGAGGGATTGGGATGAAAAACCTGGAGGTAGGTGGGCGAGCACTTTAAAGAATATGTCAGTGTAAAATTGCACACATGCTTTAAAGCATCTCTATCCTCCTTCCGTAGTGTCAACGTTGACACTCGACAGAAACCCTTTAGACTTGGTGTTTTGAGCGAGGTCGCCAGAAGCTTAATTTCCAGACCAATAAAGCCCCTCTTAAAAGACCATTTAAAGGACTTGAGTTAAGCATAGCTCGTGTAGTGTGTGTCCAAAATGAGGACACATCTCCCCGTCGGGGAATCGAACCCCGGTCTCCCGCGTGACAGGCGGGGATACTCACCACTATACTAACGAGGACCACTTGGTGGGTGGGCCACCGTTGTCGTCTTCCTACAGTTCAGCACATGGCTGTGGCTCTTGTCTTCTTTATGGAGAGATCTAGGGTGTATTAAAATCCCTTGGTATAGAGTAGAGTGCAGTTGCCATGTCTGATATGGACCTGTTTTTTAGAGGACTTTGCAAGCACCTCCAGTGGTGGTGCAATGGGTAAAGCGCCTGTTGGCTTATCGTGAGGTTATGAGTTCAAATCCCGGCTGTGGCATTCCGAATTTGAAGTGGGGACGCGAGAAAGGGCAAAGCGGCTGTGGATGCGCAGTTGAAAGAATAGTTACGTGCACCCTGAAAGGGGGTGGGCTTTGAAATTGGGAGGTGCTTTGGTCAGTACCAAAACAGGGTTCAGGAGAGGACAGGAAGTGTGGGAGTCAGAAGAGGAGGTAGGTGGTGGTGGTGGGGGGGAAGTGTATAAGGGAACACAGAAACAGGGTTCAGGTGGGAGTGTCAGAAGAGGAGGTAGGTGTTGGGGGGTGGAGAAACGTGTAGGGGAACACGGAAGCAGGGTTCAGGGCTGGAAAATGGGGGCGGCTGAGAAGAAGAGGTCGGTGTGAGTTCACGGTAAAGAGATTAATGATACTGTGTTCAGAAAGTGAGGTTTATGCTCCTCTTTTCACCAAAACCCCCTTTTTAATTGTCCCCCTGCTAGCTTTCCCTTCTCTCTTTGCCACACCCACAGCCACCTCCCCAAGCAACCCTAGGCATGCACCCCTGTTCCGCAGCTCCACGCTTCTGCGCCAACCTCCTCCCGTTGTCTATGGGTCACCCCAACCTTGCCTCCACCAAACCCCATGCTTGCTGAACTGTGCATCCTATTCAACAACCCCTCCCCGACTAATTCCGCTTCCTCCAGCGCATAGCTATGCAGCCCCAGCACCTCTAGGCCTTGACAACCAGCTCCACTCCCTAAGGGATATTGTGGATACTTTGGGCCCTTAGGTTCTCCTCGGATCGCGACACATACCAGCCAGCTCTCTCGTGCATTTTTTGGAGGCTGCACTCTAGGGATTGCAAATTACGTGCTCCTACACACCGGTCCGGGTATTCGAACCAGTGACTTCTCGCTTGCGAGCCGGGTGCTCTAGCACTTGCGCCACCGTCCGAGGTGTTTGTGATGCTGCTGAAAATGCTGGGGTCTTATCGTGTGTTTTTGAGGCAGCCTATCTAACCTTAACCACCTGCTGACGTTGACGTTGGGGAAAAGTATTGACTTGCTTGGGCTCAGTAATATGGGGGATTGGGTGCAGAGGATCACCTATCTAGCACCTATCTAGCTTTTTTTTATCAAAGGCCCTGGAGAAAAAAATGGTGTTTTTAAAATATCCATAGGTAAAACTTTAGAGGCTACCAGTTTCAAGTTACACAGGAGGTCCAGTGGCCGAATTATTGCAGAATTATTATTGCAATACACGTTAATGCATTTTATTCATCAAACCCAATCTAATCCCGAATTTTTGGCTAAAATATAAAAGATGATATTGCGCCGATTAAATCGATACCTACCATGTCATGCGTTAACATGCCCATGCTTCTTTACAGGCTGCCAGTTTAACGTTACACTGGAGGTCTGGTGCTCGAATTATTGCTGGGTTATTAGCGCCCTCGGTCTGACGTTTGCAGCGATACCTCAGATGTGTGGTGCGATTACTGTTAACATATGCACGCTGGACCTACGTGTGCGTTTGCGCGACAATGTTTTGTTTAAATTAGATACACTGTTTCTTTGTTTTTATTTATGTAATTTGCATCAACTTTTTTGCTATCACAAGGGATGAACAGCAACGCTACTGCGAAAGCATGGGCCATGACTGGTCTTCTTTATGGATAGATCTAGGGTGTATCTAGGATTGGGTGCAGGAGATTACCCATCGACCCAAGTGTGGGGCGGATAAAATGGGTGGCATGAGTTGGGTAAGGGGAGCTGGAATGTAGGAAAAAGTGGGGAGATGGAGTATTGATGGGAAAAGTGACTGGTCAAAAAAGGGGAAGCCGAGCCAGGACTGGTGGGGAGTCCTGAAAAGGGGTTGGGGGAAAAGGTAATGCACAGGGCACAAGTGGACACCGATAAAGGGGTCCAGGGGAGGGATTGGGATGAAAAACCTGGAGGTAGGTGGGCGAGCACTTTAAAGAATATGTCAGTGTAAAATTGCACACATGCTTTAAAGCATCTCTATCCTCCTTCCGTAGTGTCAACGTTGACACTCGACAGAAACCCTTTAGACTTGGTGTTTTGAGCGAGGTCGCCAGAAGCTTAATTTCCAGACCAATAAAGCCCCTCTTAAAAGACCATTTAAAGGACTTGAGTTAAGCATAGCTCGTGTAGTGTGTGTCCAAAATGAGGACACATCTCCCCGTCGGGGAATCGAACCCCGGTCTCCCGCGTGACAGGCGGGGATACTCACCACTATACTAACGAGGACCACTTGGTGGGTGGGCCACCGTTGTCGTCTTCCTACAGTTCAGCACATGGCTGTGGCTCTTGTCTTCTTTATGGAGAGATCTAGGGTGTATTAAAATCCCTTGGTATAGAGTAGAGTGCAGTTGCCATGTCTGATATGGACCTGTTTTTTAGAGGACTTTGCAAGCACCTCCAGTGGTGGTGCAATGGGTAAAGCGCCTGTTGGCTTATCGTGAGGTTATGAGTTCAAATCCCGGCTGTGGCATTCCGAATTTGAAGTGGGGACGCGAGAAAGGGCAAAGCGGCTGTGGATGCGCAGTTGAAAGAATAGTTACGTGCACCCTGAAAGGGGGTGGGCTTTGAAATTGGGAGGTGCTTTGGACAGTACCAAAACAGGGTTCAGGAGAGAACAGGAAGTGTGGGAGTCAGAAGAGGAGGTAGGTGGTGGTGGTGGGGGGGAAGTGTATAAGGGAACACAGAAACAGGGTTCAGGTGGGAGTGTCAGAAGAGGAGGTAGGTGTTGGGGGGTGGAGAAACGTGTAGGGGAACACGGAAGCAGGGTTCAGGGCTGGAAAATGGGGGCGGCTGAGAAGAAGAGGTCGGTGTGAGTTCACGGTAAAGAGATTAATGATACTGTGTTCAGAAAGTGAGGTTTATGCTCCTCTTTTCACCAAAACCCCCTTTTTAATTGTCCCCCTGCTAGCTTTCCCTTCTCTCTTTGCCACACCCACAGCCACCTCCCCAAGCAACCCTAGGCATGCACCCCTGTTCCGCAGCTCCACGCTTCTGCGCCAACCTCCTCCCGTTGTCTATGGGGCACCCCAACCTTGCCTCCACCAAACCCCATGCTTGCTGAACTGTGCATCCTATTCAACAACCCCTCCCCGACTAATTCCGCTTCCTCCAGCGCATAGCTATGCAGCCCCAGCGCCTCTAGGCCTTGACAACCAGCTCCACTCCCTAAGGGATATTGTGGATACTTTGGGCCCTTAGGTTCTCCTCGGATCGCGACACATACCAGCCAGCTCTCTCGTGCATTTTTTGGAGGCTGCACTCTAGGGATTGCAAATTACGTGCTCCTACACACCGGTCCGGGTATTCGAACCAGTGACTTCTCGCTTGCGAGCCGGGTGCTCTAGCACTTGCGCCACCGTCCGAGGTGTTTGTGATGCTGCTGAAAATGCTGGGGTCTTATCGTGTGTTTTTGAGGCAGCCTATCTAACCTTAACCACCTGCTGACGTTGACGTTGGGGAAAAGTATTGACTTGCTTGGGCTCAGTAATATGGGGGATTGGGTGCAGAGGATCACCTATCTAGCACCTATCTAGCTTTTTTTTATCAAAGGCCCTGGAGAAAAAAATGGTGTTTTTAAAATATCCATAGGTAAAACTTTAGAGGCTACCAGTTTCAAGTTACACAGGAGGTCCAGTGGCCGAATTATTGCAGAATTATTATTGCAATACACGTTAATGCATTTTATTCATCAAACCCAATCTAATCCCGAATTTTTGGCTAAAATATAAAAGATGATATTGCGCCGATTAAATCGATACCTACCATGTCATGCGTTAACATGCCCATGCTTCTTTACAGGCTGCCAGTTTAACGTTACACTGGAGGTCTGGTGCTCGAATTATTGCTGGGTTATTAGCGCCCTCGGTCTGACGTTTGCAGCGATACCTCAGATGTGTGGTGCGATTACTGTTAACATATGCACGCTGGACCTACGTGTGCGTTTGCGCGACAATGTTTTGTTTAAATTAGATACACTGTTTCTTTGTTTTTATTTATGTAATTTGCATCAACTTTTTTGCTATCACAAGGGATGAACAGCAACGCTACTGCGAAAGCATGGGCCATGACTGGTCTTCTTTATGGATAGATCTAGGGTGTATCTAGGATTGGGTGCAGGAGATTACCCATCGACCCAAGTGTGGGGCAGATAAAATGGGTGGCATGAGTTGGGTAAGGGGAGCTGGAATGTAGGAAAAAGTGGGGAGATGGAGTATTGATGGGAAAAGTGACTGGTCAAAAAAGGGGAAGCCGAGCCAGGACTGGTGGGGAGTCCTGAAAAGGGGTTGGGGGAAAAGGTAATGCACAGGGCACAAGTGGACACCGATAAAGGGGTCCAGGGGAGGGATTGGGATGAAAAACCTGGAGGTAGGTGGGCGAGCACTTTAAAGAATATGTCAGTGTAAAATTGCACACATGCTTTAAAGCATCTCTATCCTCCTTCCGTAGTGTCAACGTTGACACTCGACAGAAACCCTTTAGACTTGGGTTTTTGAGCGAGGTCGCCAGAAGCTTAATTTCCAGACCAATAAAGCCCCTCTTAAAAGACCATTTAAAGGACTTGAGTTAAGCATTAAGCCTGTTGGCTTATCGTGAGGTTATGAGTTCAAATCCCGGCTGTGGCATTCCGAATTTGAAGTGGGGACGCGAGAAAGGGCAAAGCGGCTGTGGATGCGCAGTTGAAAGAATAGTTACGTGCACCCTGAAAGGGGGTGGGCTTTGAAATTGGGAGGTGCTTTGGACAGTACCAAAACAGGGTTCAGGAGAGGACAGGAAGTGTGGGAGTCAGAAGAGGAGGTAGGTGGTGGTGGTGGTGGTGGTGGGGGGGAAGTGTATAAGGGAACACAGAAACAGGGTTCAGGTGGGAGTGTCAGAAGAGGAGGTAGGTGTTGGGGGGTGGAGAAACGTGTAGGGGAACACGGAAGCAGGGTTCAGGGCTGGAAAATGAGGGCGGCTGAGAAGAAGAGGTCGGTGTGAGTTCACGGTAAAGAGATTAATGATACTGTGTTCAGAAAGTGAGGTTTATGCTCCTCTTTTCACCAAAACCCCCTTTTTAATTGTCCCCCTGCTAGCTTTCCCTTCTCTCTTTGCCACACCCACAGCCACCTCCCCAAGCAACCCTAGGCATGCACCCCTGTTCCGCAGCTCCACGCTTCTGCGCCAACCTCCTCCCGTTGTCTATGGGGCACCCCAACCTTGCCTCCACCAAACCCCATGCTTGCTGAACTGTGCATCCTATTCAACAACCCCTCCCCGACTAATTCCGCTTCCTCCAGCGCATAGCTATGCAGCCCCAGCGCCTCTAGGCCTTGACAACCAGCTCCACTCCCTAAGGGATATTGTGGATACTTTGGGCCCTTAGGTTCTCCTCGGATCGCGACACATACCAGCCAGCTCTCTCGTGCATTTTTTGGAGGCTGCACTCTAGGGATTGCAAATTACGTGCTCCTACACACCGGTCCGGGTATTCGAACCAGTGACTTCTCGCTTGCGAGCCGGGTGCTCTAGCACTTGCGCCACCGTCCGAGGTGTTTGTGATGCTGCTGAAAATGCTGGGGTCTTATCGTGTGTTTTTGAGGCAGCCTATCTAACCTTAACCACCTGCTGACGTTGACGTTGGGGAAAAGTATTGACTTGCTTGGGCTCAGTAATATGGGGGATTGGGTGCAGAGGATCACCTATCTAGCACCTATCTAGCTTTTTTTTATCAAAGGCCCTGGAGAAAAAAATGGTGTTTTTAAAATATCCATAGGTAAAACTTTAGAGGCTACCAGTTTCAAGTTACACAGGAGGTCCAGTGGCCGAATTATTGCAGAATTATTATTGCAATACACGTTAATGCATTTTATTCATCAAACCCAATCTAATCCCGAATTTTTGGCTAAAATATAAAAGATGATATTGCGCCGATTAAATCGATACCTACCATGTCATGCGTTAACATGCCCATGCTTCTTTACAGGCTGCCAGTTTAACGTTACACTGGAGGTCTGGTGCTCGAATTATTGCTGGGTTATTAGCGCCCTCGGTCTGACGTTTGCAGCGATACCTCAGATGTGTGGTGCGATTACTGTTAACATATGCACGCTGGACCTACGTGTGCGTTTGCGCGACAATGTTTTGTTTAAATTAGATACACTGTTTCTTTGTTTTTATTTATGTAATTTGCATCAACTTTTTTGCTATCACAAGGGATGAACAGCAACGCTACTGCGAAAGCATGGGCCATGACTGGTCTTCTTTATGGATAGATCTAGGGTGTATCTAGGATTGGGTGCAGGAGATTACCCATCGACCCAAGTGTGGGGCGGATAAAATGGGTGGCATGAGTTGGGTAAGGGGAGCTGGAATGTAGGAAAAAGTGGGGAGATGGAGTATTGATGGGAAAAGTGACTGGTCAAAAAAGGGGAAGCCGAGCCAGGACTGGTGGGGAGTCCTGAAAAGGGGTTGGGGGAAAAGGTAATGCACAGGGCACAAGTGGACACCGATAAAGGGGTCCAGGGGAGGGATTGGGATGAAAAACCTGGAGGTAGGTGGGCGAGCACTTTAAAGAATATGTCAGTGTAAAATTGCACACATGCTTTAAAGCATCTCTATCCTCCTTCCGTAGTGTCAACGTTGACACTCGACAGAAACCCTTTAGACTTGGTGTTTTGAGCGAGGTCGCCAGAAGCTTAATTTCCAGACCAATAAAGCCCCTCTTAAAAGACCATTTAAAGGACTTGAGTTAAGCATAGCTCGTGTAGTGTGTGTCCAAAATGAGGACACATCTCCCCGTCGGGGAATCGAACCCCGGTCTCCCGCGTGACAGGCGGGGATACTCACCACTATACTAACGAGGACCACTTGGTGGGTGGGCCACCGTTGTCGTCTTCCTACAGTTCAGCACATGGCTGTGGCTCTTGTCTTCTTTATGGAGAGATCTAGGGTGTATTAAAATCCCTTGGTATAGAGTAGAGTGCAGTTGCCATGTCTGATATGGACCTGTTTTTTAGAGGACTTTGCAAGCACCTCCAGTGGTGGTGCAATGGGTAAAGCGCCTGTTGGCTTATCGTGAGGTTATGAGTTCAAATCCCGGCTGTGGCATTCCGAATTTGAAGTGGGGACGTGAGAAAGGGCAAAGCGGCTGTGGATGCGCAGTTGAAAGAATAGTTACGTGCACCCTGAAAGGGGGTGGGCTTTGAAATTGGGAGGTGCTTTGGACAGTACCAAAACAGGGTTCAGGAGAGGACAGGAAGTGTGGGAGTCAGAAGAGGAGGTAGGTGGTGGTGGTGGGGAAGTGTATAAGGGAACACAGAAACAGGGTTCAGGTGGGAGTGTCAGAAGAGGAGGTAGGTGTTGGGGGGTGGAGAAACGTGTAGGGGAACACGGAAGCAGGGTTCAGGGCTGGAAAATGAGGGCGGCTGAGAAGAAGAGGTTGGTGTGAGTTCACGGTAAAGAGATTAATGATACTGTGTTCAGAAAGTGAGGTTTATGCTCCTCTTTTCACCAAAACCCCCTTTTTAATTGTCCCCCTGCTAGCTTTCCCTTCTCTCTTTGCCACACCCACAGCCACCTCCCCAAGCAACCCTAGGCATGCACCCCTGTTCCGCAGCTCCACGCTTCTGCGCCAACCTCCTCCCGTTGTCTATGGGGCACCCCAACCTTGCCTCCACCAAACCCCATGCTTGCTGAACTGTGCATCCTATTCAACAACCCCTCCCCGACTAATTCCGCTTCCTCCAGCGCATAGCTATGCAGCCCCAGCGCCTCTAGGCCTTGACAACCAGCTCCACTCCCTAAGGGATATTGTGGATACTTTGGGCCCTTAGGTTCTCCTCGGATCGCGACACATACCAGCCAGCTCTCTCGTGCATTTTTTGGAGGCTGCACTCTAGGGATTGCAAATTACGTGCTCCTACACACCGGTCCGGGTATTCGAACCAGTGACTTCTCGCTTGCGAGCCGGGTGCTCTAGCACTTGCGCCACCGTCCGAGGTGTTTGTGATGCTGCTGAAAATGCTGGGGTCTTATCGTGTGTTTTTGAGGCAGCCTATCTAACCTTAACCACCTGCTGACGTTGACGTTGGGGAAAAGTATTGACTTGCTTGGGCTCAGTAATATGGGGGATTGGGTGCAGAGGATCACCTATCTAGCACCTATCTAGCTTTTTTTTATCAAAGGCCCTGGAGAAAAAAATGGTGTTTTTAAAATATCCATAGGTAAAACTTTAGAGGCTACCAGTTTCAAGTTACACAGGAGGTCCAGTGGCCGAATTATTGCAGAATTATTATTGCAATACACGTTAATGCATTTTATTCATCAAACCCAATCTAATCCCGAATTTTTGGCTAAAATATAAAAGATGATATTGCGCCGATTAAATCGATACCTACCATGTCATGCGTTAACATGCCCATGCTTCTTTACAGGCTGCCAGTTTAACGTTACACTGGAGGTCTGGTGCTCGAATTATTGCTGGGTTATTAGCGCCCTCGGTCTGACGTTTGCAGCGATACCTCAGATGTGTGGTGCGATTACTGTTAACATATGCACGCTGGACCTACGTGTGCGTTTGCGCGACAATGTTTTGTTTAAATTAGATACACTGTTTCTTTGTTTTTATTTATGTAATTTGCATCAACTTTTTTGCTATCACAAGGGATGAACAGCAACGCTACTGCGAAAGCATGGGCCATGACTGGTCTTCTTTATGGATAGATCTAGGGTGTATCTAGGATTGGGTGCAGGAGATTACCCATCGACCCAAGTGTGGGGCGGATAAAATGGGTGGCATGAGTTGGGTAAGGGGAGCTGGAATGTAGGAAAAAGTGGGGAGATGGAGTATTGATGGGAAAAGTGACTGGTCAAAAAAGGGGAAGCCGAGCCAGGACTGGTGGGGAGTCCTGAAAAGGGGTTGGGGGAAAAGGTAATGCACAGGGCACAAGTGGACACCGATAAAGGGGTCCAGGGGAGGGATTGGGATGAAAAACCTGGAGGTAGGTGGGCGAGCACTTTAAAGAATATGTCAGTGTAAAATTGCACACATGCTTTAAAGCATCTCTATCCTCCTTCCGTAGTGTCAACGTTGACACTCGACAGAAACCCTTTAGACTTGGTGTTTTGAGCGAGGTCGCCAGAAGCTTAATTTCCAGACCAATAAAGCCCCTCTTAAAAGACCATTTAAAGGACTTGAGTTAAGCATAGCTCGTGTAGTGTGTGTCCAAAATGAGGACACATCTCCCCGTCGGGGAATCGAACCCCGGTCTCCCGCGTGACAGGCGGGGATACTCACCACTATACTAACGAGGACCACTTGGTGGGTGGGCCACCGTTGTCGTCTTCCTACAGTTCAGCACATGGCTGTGGCTCTTGTCTTCTTTATGGAGAGATCTAGGGTGTATTAAAATCCCTTGGTATAGAGTAGAGTGCAGTTGCCATGTCTGATATGGACCTGTTTTTTAGAGGACTTTGCAAGCACCTCCAGTGGTGGTGCAATGGGTAAAGCGCCTGTTGGCTTATCGTGAGGTTATGAGTTCAAATCCCGGCTGTGGCATTCCGAATTTGAAGTGGGGACGTGAGAAAGGGCAAAGCGGCTGTGGATGCGCAGTTGAAAGAATAGTTACGTGCACCCTGAAAGGGGGTGGGCTTTGAAATTGGGAGGTGCTTTGGACAGTACCAAAACAGGGTTCAGGAGAGGACAGGAAGTGTGGGAGTCAGAAGAGGAGGTAGGTGGTGGTGGGGGGGAAGTGTATAAGGGAACACAGAAACAGGGTTCAGGTGGGAGTGTCAGAAGAGGAGGTAGGTGTTGGGGGGTGGAGAAACGTGTAGGGGAACACGGAAGCAGGGTTCAGGGCTGGAAAATGAGGGCGGCTGAGAAGAAGAGGTCGGTGTGAGTTCACGGTAAAGAGATTAATGATACTGTGTTCAGAAAGTGAGGTTTATGCTCCTCTTTTCACCAAAACCCCCTTTTTAATTGTCCCCCTGCTAGCTTTCCCTTCTCTCTTTGCCACACCCACAGCCACCTCCCCAAGCAACCCTAGGCATGCACCCCTGTTCCGCAGCTCCACGCTTCTGCGCCAACCTCCTCCCGTTGTCTATGGGGCACCCCAACCTTGCCTCCACCAAACCCCATGCTTGCTGAACTGTGCATCCTATTCAACAACCCCTCCCCGACTAATTCCGCTTCCTCCAGCGCATAGCTATGCAGCCCCAGCGCCTCTAGGCCTTGACAACCAGCTCCACTCCCTAAGGGATATTGTGGATACTTTGGGCCCTTAGGTTCTCCTCGGATCGCGACACATACCAGCCAGCTCTCTCGTGCATTTTTTGGAGGCTGCACTCTAGGGATTGCAAATTACGTGCTCCTACACACCGGTCCGGGTATTCGAACCAGTGACTTCTCGCTTGCGAGCCGGGTGCTCTAGCACTTGCGCCACCGTCCGAGGTGTTTGTGATGCTGCTGAAAATGCTGGGGTCTTATCGTGTGTTTTTGAGGCAGCCTATCTAACCTTAACCACCTGCTGACGTTGACGTTGGGGAAAAGTATTGACTTGCTTGGGCTCAGTAATATGGGGGATTGGGTGCAGAGGATCACCTATCTAGCACCTATCTAGCTTTTTTTTATCAAAGGCCCTGGAGAAAAAAATGGTGTTTTTAAAATATCCATAGGTAAAACTTTAGAGGCTACCAGTTTCAAGTTACACAGGAGGTCCAGTGGCCGAATTATTGCAGAATTATTATTGCAATACACGTTAATGCATTTTATTCATCAAACCCAATCTAATCCCGAATTTTTGGCTAAAATATAAAAGATGATATTGCGCCGATTAAATCGATACCTACCATGTCATGCGTTAACATGCCCATGCTTCTTTACAGGCTGCCAGTTTAACGTTACACTGGAGGTCTGGTGCTCGAATTATTGCTGGGTTATTAGCGCCCTCGGTCTGACGTTTGCAGCGATACCTCAGATGTGTGGTGCGATTACTGTTAACATATGCACGCTGGACCTACGTGTGCGTTTGCGCGACAATGTTTTGTTTAAATTAGATACACTGTTTCTTTGTTTTTATTTATGTAATTTGCATCAACTTTTTTGCTATCACAAGGGATGAACAGCAACGCTACTGCGAAAGCATGGGCCATGACTGGTCTTCTTTATGGATAGATCTAGGGTGTATCTAGGATTGGGTGCAGGAGATTACCCATCGACCCAAGTGTGGGGCGGATAAAATGGGTGGCATGAGTTGGGTAAGGGGAGCTGGAATGTAGGAAAAAGTGGGGAGATGGAGTATTGATGGGAAAAGTGACTGGTCAAAAAAGGGGAAGCCGAGCCAGGACTGGTGGGGAGTCCTGAAAAGGGGTTGGGGGAAAAGGTAATGCACAGGGCACAAGTGGACACCGATAAAGGGGTCCAGGGGAGGGATTGGGATGAAAAACCTGGAGGTAGGTGGGCGAGCACTTTAAAGAATATGTCAGTGTAAAATTGCACACATGCTTTAAAGCATCTCTATCCTCCTTCCGTAGTGTCAACGTTGACACTCGACAGAAACCCTTTAGACTTGGTGTTTTGAGCGAGGTCGCCAGAAGCTTAATTTCCAGACCAATAAAGCCCCTCTTAAAAGACCATTTAAAGGACTTGAGTTAAGCATAGCTCGTGTAGTGTGTGTCCAAAATGAGGACACATCTCCCCGTCGGGGAATCGAACCCCGGTCTCCCGCGTGACAGGCGGGGATACTCACCACTATACTAACGAGGACCACTTGGTGGGTGGGCCACCGTTGTCGTCTTCCTACAGTTCAGCACATGGCTGTGGCTCTTGTCTTCTTTATGGAGAGATCTAGGGTGTATTAAAATCCCTTGGTATAGAGTAGAGTGCAGTTGCCATGTCTGATATGGACCTGTTTTTTAGAGGACTTTGCAAGCACCTCCAGTGGTGGTGCAATGGGTAAAGCGCCTGTTGGCTTATCGTGAGGTTATGAGTTCAAATCCCGGCTGTGGCATTCCGAATTTGAAGTGGGGACGCGAGAAAGGGCAAAGCGGCTGTGGATGCGCAGTTGAAAGAATAGTTACGTGCACCCTGAAAGGGGGTGGGCTTTGAAATTGGGAGGTGCTTTGGACAGTACCAAAACAGGGTTCAGGAGAGAACAGGAAGTGTGGGAGTCAGAAGAGGAGGTAGGTGGTGGTGGTGGGGGGGAAGTGTATAAGGGAACACAGAAACAGGGTTCAGGTGGGAGTGTCAGAAGAGGAGGTAGGTGTTGGGGGGTGGAGAAACGTGTAGGGGAACACGGAAGCAGGGTTCAGGGCTGGAAAATGGGGGCGGCTGAGAAGAAGAGGTCGGTGTGAGTTCACGGTAAAGAGATTAATGATACTGTGTTCAGAAAGTGAGGTTTATGCTCCTCTTTTCACCAAAACCCCCTTTTTAATTGTCCCCCTGCTAGCTTTCCCTTCTCTCTTTGCCACACCCACAGCCACCTCCCCAAGCAACCCTAGGCATGCACCCCTGTTCCGCAGCTCCACGCTTCTGCGCCAACCTCCTCCCGTTGTCTATGGGGCACCCCAACCTTGCCTCCACCAAACCCCATGCTTGCTGAACTGTGCATCCTATTCAACAACCCCTCCCCGACTAATTCCGCTTCCTCCAGCGCATAGCTATGCAGCCCCAGCGCCTCTAGGCCTTGACAACCAGCTCCACTCCCTAAGGGATATTGTGGATACTTTGGGCCCTTAGGTTCTCCTCGGATCGCGACACATACCAGCCAGCTCTCTCGTGCATTTTTTGGAGGCTGCACTCTAGGGATTGCAAATTACGTGCTCCTACACACCGGTCCGGGTATTCGAACCAGTGACTTCTCGCTTGCGAGCCGGGTGCTCTAGCACTTGCGCCACCGTCCGAGGTGTTTGTGATGCTGCTGAAAATGCTGGGGTCTTATCGTGTGTTTTTGAGGCAGCCTATCTAACCTTAACCACCTGCTGACGTTGACGTTGGGGAAAAGTATTGACTTGCTTGGGCTCAGTAATATGGGGGATTGGGTGCAGAGGATCACCTATCTAGCACCTATCTAGCTTTTTTTTATCAAAGGCCCTGGAGAAAAAAATGGTGTTTTTAAAATATCCATAGGTAAAACTTTAGAGGCTACCAGTTTCAAGTTACACAGGAGGTCCAGTGGCCGAATTATTGCAGAATTATTATTGCAATACACGTTAATGCATTTTATTCATCAAACCCAATCTAATCCCGAATTTTTGGCTAAAATATAAAAGATGATATTGCGCCGATTAAATCGATACCTACCATGTCATGCGTTAACATGCCCATGCTTCTTTACAGGCTGCCAGTTTAACGTTACACTGGAGGTCTGGTGCTCGAATTATTGCTGGGTTATTAGCGCCCTCGGTCTGACGTTTGCAGCGATACCTCAGATGTGTGGTGCGATTACTGTTAACATATGCACGCTGGACCTACGTGTGCGTTTGCGCGACAATGTTTTGTTTAAATTAGATACACTGTTACTTTGTTTTTATTTATGTAATTTGCATCAACTTTTTTGCTATCACAAGGGATGAACAGCAACGCTACTGCGAAAGCATGGGCCATGACTGGTCTTCTTTATGGATAGATCTAGGGTGTATCTAGGATTGGGTGCAGGAGATTACCCATCGACCCAAGTGTGGGGCAGATAAAATGGGTGGCATGAGTTGGGTAAGGGGAGCTGGAATGTAGGAAAAAGTGGGGAGATGGAGTATTGATGGGAAAAGTGACTGGTCAAAAAAGGGGAAGCCGAGCCAGGACTGGTGGGGAGTCCTGAAAAGGGGTTGGGGGAAAAGGTAATGCACAGGGCACAAGTGGACACCGATAAAGGGGTCCAGGGGAGGGATTGGGATGAAAAACCTGGAGGTAGGTGGGCGAGCACTTTAAAGAATATGTCAGTGTAAAATTGCACACATGCTTTAAAGCATCTCTATCCTCCTTCCGTAGTGTCAACGTTGACACTCGACAGAAACCCTTTAGACTTGGGTTTTTGAGCGAGGTCGCCAGAAGCTTAATTTCCAGACCAATAAAGCCCCTCTTAAAAGACCATTTAAAGGACTTGAGTTAAGCATAGCTCGTGTAGTGTGTGTCCAAAATGAAGACTCATCTCCCCGTCGGGGAATCGAACCCCGGTCTCCCGCGTGACAGGCGGGGATACTCACCACTATACTAACGAGGACCACTTGGTGGGTGGGCCACCGTTGTCGTCTTCCTACAGTTCAGCACATGGCTGTGGCTCTTGTCTTCTTTATGGAGAGATCTAGGGTGTATTAAAATCCCTTGGTATAGAGTAGAGTGCAGTTGCCATGTCTGATATGGACCTGTTTTTTAGAGGACTTTGCAAGCACCTCCAGTGGTGGTGCAATGGGTAAAGCGCCTGTTGGCTTATCGTGAGGTTATGAGTTCAAATCCCGGCTGTGGCATTCCGAATTTGAAGTGGGGACGCGAGAAAGGGCAAAGCGGCTGTGGATGCGCAGTTGAAAGAATAGTTACGTGCACCCTGAAAGGGGGTGGGCTTTGAAATTGGGAGGTGCTTTGGACAGTACCAAAACAGGGTTCAGGAGAGGACAGGAAGTGTGGGAGTCAGAAGAGGAGGTAGGTGGTGGTGGTGGTGGTGGTGGGGGGGAAGTGTATAAGGGAACACAGAAACAGGGTTCAGGTGGGAGTGTCAGAAGAGGAGGTAGGTGTTGGGGGGTGGAGAAACGTGTAGGGGAACACGGAAGCAGGGTTCAGGGCTGGAAAATGAGGGCGGCTGAGAAGAAGAGGTCGGTGTGAGTTCACGGTAAAGAGATTAATGATACTGTGTTCAGAAAGTGAGGTTTATGCTCCTCTTTTCACCAAAACCCCCTTTTTAATTGTCCCCCTGCTAGCTTTCCCTTCTCTCTTTGCCACACCCACAGCCACCTCCCCAAGCAACCCTAGGCATGCACCCCTGTTCCGCAGCTCCACGCTTCTGCGCCAACCTCCTCCCGTTGTCTATGGGGCACCCCAACCTTGCCTCCACCAAACCCCATGCTTGCTGAACTGTGCATCCTATTCAACAACCCCTCCCCGACTAATTCCGCTTCCTCCAGCGCATAGCTATGCAGCCCCAGCGCCTCTAGGCCTTGACAACCAGCTCCACTCCCTAAGGGATATTGTGGATACTTTGGGCCCTTAGGTTCTCCTCGGATCGCGACACATACCAGCCAGCTCTCTCGTGCATTTTTTGGAGGCTGCACTCTAGGGATTGCAAATTACGTGCTCCTACACACCGGTCCGGGTATTCGAACCAGTGACTTCTCGCTTGCGAGCCGGGTGCTCTAGCACTTGCGCCACCGTCCGAGGTGTTTGTGATGCTGCTGAAAATGCTGGGGTCTTATCGTGTGTTTTTGAGGCAGCCTATCTAACCTTAACCACCTGCTGACGTTGACGTTGGGGAAAAGTATTGACTTGCTTGGGCTCAGTAATATGGGGGATTGGGTGCAGAGGATCACCTATCTAGCACCTATCTAGCTTTTTTTTATCAAAGGCCCTGGAGAAAAAAATGGTGTTTTTAAAATATCCATAGGTAAAACTTTAGAGGCTACCAGTTTCAAGTTACACAGGAGGTCCAGTGGCCGAATTATTGCAGAATTATTATTGCAATACACGTTAATGCATTTTATTCATCAAACCCAATCTAATCCCGAATTTTTGGCTAAAATATAAAAGATGATATTGCGCCGATTAAATCGATACCTACCATGTCATGCGTTAACATGCCCATGCTTCTTTACAGGCTGCCAGTTTAACGTTACACTGGAGGTCTGGTGCTCGAATTATTGCTGGGTTATTAGCGCCCTCGGTCTGACGTTTGCAGCGATACCTCAGATGTGTGGTGCGATTACTGTTAACATATGCACGCTGGACCTACGTGTGCGTTTGCGCGACAATGTTTTGTTTAAATTAGATACACTGTTTCTTTGTTTTTATTTATGTAATTTGCATCAACTTTTTTGCTATCACAAGGGATGAACAGCAACGCTACTGCGAAAGCATGGGCCATGACTGGTCTTCTTTATGGATAGATCTAGGGTGTATCTAGGATTGGGTGCAGGAGATTACCCATCGACCCAAGTGTGGGGCGGATAAAATGGGTGGCATGAGTTGGGTAAGGGGAGCTGGAATGTAGGAAAAAGTGGGGAGATGGAGTATTGATGGGAAAAGTGACTGGTCAAAAAAGGGGAAGCCGAGCCAGGACTGGTGGGGAGTCCTGAAAAGGGGTTGGGGGAAAAGGTAATGCACAGGGCACAAGTGGACACCGATAAAGGGGTCCAGGGGAGGGATTGGGATGAAAAACCTGGAGGTAGGTGGGCGAGCACTTTAAAGAATATGTCAGTGTAAAATTGCACACATGCTTTAAAGCATCTCTATCCTCCTTCCGTAGTGTCAACGTTGACACTCGACAGAAACCCTTTAGACTTGGTGTTTTGAGCGAGGTCGCCAGAAGCTTAATTTCCAGACCAATAAAGCCCCTCTTAAAAGACCATTTAAAGGACTTGAGTTAAGCATAGCTCGTGTAGTGTGTGTCCAAAATGAGGACACATCTCCCCGTCGGGGAATCGAACCCCGGTCTCCCGCGTGACAGGCGGGGATACTCACCACTATACTAACGAGGACCACTTGGTGGGTGGGCCACCGTTGTCGTCTTCCTACAGTTCAGCACATGGCTGTGGCTCTTGTCTTCTTTATGGAGAGATCTAGGGTGTATTAAAATCCCTTGGTATAGAGTAGAGTGCAGTTGCCATGTCTGATATGGACCTGTTTTTTAGAGGACTTTGCAAGCACCTCCAGTGGTGGTGCAATGGGTAAAGCGCCTGTTGGCTTATCGTGAGGTTATGAGTTCAAATCCCGGCTGTGGCATTCCGAATTTGAAGTGGGGACGTGAGAAAGGGCAAAGCGGCTGTGGATGCGCAGTTGAAAGAATAGTTACGTGCACCCTGAAAGGGGGTGGGCTTTGAAATTGGGAGGTGCTTTGGACAGTACCAAAACAGGGTTCAGGAGAGGACAGGAAGTGTGGGAGTCAGAAGAGGAGGTAGGTGGTGGTGGTGGGGAAGTGTATAAGGGAACACAGAAACAGGGTTCAGGTGGGAGTGTCAGAAGAGGAGGTAGGTGTTGGGGGGTGGAGAAACGTGTAGGGGAACACGGAAGCAGGGTTCAGGGCTGGAAAATGAGGGCGGCTGAGAAGAAGAGGTTGGTGTGAGTTCACGGTAAAGAGATTAATGATACTGTGTTCAGAAAGTGAGGTTTATGCTCCTCTTTTCACCAAAACCCCCTTTTTAATTGTCCCCCTGCTAGCTTTCCCTTCTCTCTTTGCCACACCCACAGCCACCTCCCCAAGCAACCCTAGGCATGCACCCCTGTTCCGCAGCTCCACGCTTCTGCGCCAACCTCCTCCCGTTGTCTATGGGGCACCCCAACCTTGCCTCCACCAAACCCCATGCTTGCTGAACTGTGCATCCTATTCAACAACCCCTCCCCGACTAATTCCGCTTCCTCCAGCGCATAGCTATGCAGCCCCAGCGCCTCTAGGCCTTGACAACCAGCTCCACTCCCTAAGGGATATTGTGGATACTTTGGGCCCTTAGGTTCTCCTCGGATCGCGACACATACCAGCCAGCTCTCTCGTGCATTTTTTGGAGGCTGCACTCTAGGGATTGCAAATTACGTGCTCCTACACACCGGTCCGGGTATTCGAACCAGTGACTTCTCGCTTGCGAGCCGGGTGCTCTAGCACTTGCGCCACCGTCCGAGGTGTTTGTGATGCTGCTGAAAATGCTGGGGTCTTATCGTGTGTTTTTGAGGCAGCCTATCTAACCTTAACCACCTGCTGACGTTGACGTTGGGGAAAAGTATTGACTTGCTTGGGCTCAGTAATATGGGGGATTGGGTGCAGAGGATCACCTATCTAGCACCTATCTAGCTTTTTTTTATCAAAGGCCCTGGAGAAAAAAATGGTGTTTTTAAAATATCCATAGGTAAAACTTTAGAGGCTACCAGTTTCAAGTTACACAGGAGGTCCAGTGGCCGAATTATTGCAGAATTATTATTGCAATACACGTTAATGCATTTTATTCATCAAACCCAATCTAATCCCGAATTTTTGGCTAAAATATAAAAGATGATATTGCGCCGATTAAATCGATACCTACCATGTCATGCGTTAACATGCCCATGCTTCTTTACAGGCTGCCAGTTTAACGTTACACTGGAGGTCTGGTGCTCGAATTATTGCTGGGTTATTAGCGCCCTCGGTCTGACGTTTGCAGCGATACCTCAGATGTGTGGTGCGATTACTGTTAACATATGCACGCTGGACCTACGTGTGCGTTTGCGCGACAATGTTTTGTTTAAATTAGATACACTGTTTCTTTGTTTTTATTTATGTAATTTGCATCAACTTTTTTGCTATCACAAGGGATGAACAGCAACGCTACTGCGAAAGCATGGGCCATGACTGGTCTTCTTTATGGATAGATCTAGGGTGTATCTAGGATTGGGTGCAGGAGATTACCCATCGACCCAAGTGTGGGGCAGATAAAATGGGTGGCATGAGTTGGGTAAGGGGAGCTGGAATGTAGGAAAAAGTGGGGAGATGGAGTATTGATGGGAAAAGTGACTGGTCAAAAAAGGGGAAGCCGAGCCAGGACTGGTGGGGAGTCCTGAAAAGGGGTTGGGGGAAAAGGTAATGCACAGGGCACAAGTGGACACCGATAAAGGGGTCCAGGGGAGGGATTGGGATGAAAAACCTGGAGGTAGGTGGGCGAGCACTTTAAAGAATATGTCAGTGTAAAATTGCACACATGCTTTAAAGCATCTCTATCCTCCTTCCGTAGTGTCAACGTTGACACTCGACAGAAACCCTTTAGACTTGGGTTTTTGAGCGAGGTCGCCAGAAGCTTAATTTCCAGACCAATAAAGCCCCTCTTAAAAGACCATTTAAAGGACTTGAGTTAAGCATAGCTCGTGTAGTGTGTGTCCAAAATGAAGACTCATCTCCCCGTCGGGGAATCGAACCCCAGTCTCCCGCGTGACAGGCGGGGATACTCACCACTATACTAACGAGGACCACTTGGTGGGTGGGCCACCGTTGTCGTCTTCCTACAGTTCAGCACATGGCTGTGGCTCTTGTCTTCTTTATGGAGAGATCTAGGGTGTATTAAAATCCCTTGGTATAGAGTAGAGTGCAGTTGCCATGTCTGATATGGACCTGTTTTTTAGAGGACTTTGCAAGCACCTCCAGTGGTGGTGCAATGGGTAAAGCGCCTGTTGGCTTATCGTGAGGTTATGAGTTCAAATCCTGGCTGTGGCATTCCGAATTTGAAGTGGGGACGCGAGAAAGGGCAAAGCGGCTGTGGATGCGCAGTTGAAAGAATAGTTACGTGCACCCTGAAAGGGGGTGGGCTTTGAAATTGGGAGGTGCTTTGGACAGTACCAAAACAGGGTTCAGGAGAGGACAGGAAGTGTGGGAGTCAGAAGAGGAGGTAGGTGGTGGTGGTGGTGGTGGGGGGGAAGTGTATAAGGGAACACAGAAACAGGGTTCAGGTGGGAGTGTCAGAAGAGGAGGTAGGTGTTGGGGGGTGGAGAAACGTGTAGGGGAACACGGAAGCAGGGTTCAGGGCTGGAAAATGAGGGCGGCTGAGAAGAAGAGGTCGGTGTGAGTTCACGGTAAAGAGATTAATGATACTGTGTTCAGAAAGTGAGGTTTATGCTCCTCTTTTCACCAAAACCCCCTTTTTAATTGTCCCCCTGCTAGCTTTCCCTTCTCTCTTTGCCACACCCACAGCCACCTCCCCAAGCAACCCTAGGCATGCACCCCTGTTCCGCAGCTCCACGCTTCTGCGCCAACCTCCTCCCGTTGTCTATGGGGCACCCCAACCTTGCCTCCACCAAACCCCATGCTTGCTGAACTGTGCATCCTATTCAACAACCCCTCCCCGACTAATTCCGCTTCCTCCAGCGCATAGCTATGCAGCCCCAGCGCCTCTAGGCCTTGACAACCAGCTCCACTCCCTAAGGGATATTGTGGATACTTTGGGCCCTTAGGTTCTCCTCGGATCGCGACACATACCAGCCAGCTCTCTCGTGCATTTTTTGGAGGCTGCACTCTAGGGATTGCAAATTACGTGCTCCTACACACCGGTCCGGGTATTCGAACCAGTGACTTCTCGCTTGCGAGCCGGGTGCTCTAGCACTTGCGCCACCGTCCGAGGTGTTTGTGATGCTGCTGAAAATGCTGGGGTCTTATCGTGTGTTTTTGAGGCAGCCTATCTAACCTTAACCACCTGCTGACGTTGACGTTGGGGAAAAGTATTGACTTGCTTGGGCTCAGTAATATGGGGGATTGGGTGCAGAGGATCACCTATCTAGCACCTATCTAGCTTTTTTTTATCAAAGGCCCTGGAGAAAAAAATGGTGTTTTTAAAATATCCATAGGTAAAACTTTAGAGGCTACCAGTTTCAAGTTACACAGGAGGTCCAGTGGCCGAATTATTGCAGAATTATTATTGCAATACACGTTAATGCATTTTATTCATCAAACCCAATCTAATCCCGAATTTTTGGCTAAAATATAAAAGATGATATTGCGCCGATTAAATCGATACCTACCATGTCATGCGTTAACATGCCCATGCTTCTTTACAGGCTGCCAGTTTAACGTTACACTGGAGGTCTGGTGCTCGAATTATTGCTGGGTTATTAGCGCCCTCGGTCTGACGTTTGCAGCGATACCTCAGATGTGTGGTGCGATTACTGTTAACATATGCACGCTGGACCTACGTGTGCGTTTGCGCGACAATGTTTTGTTTAAATTAGATACACTGTTTCTTTGTTTTTATTTATGTAATTTGCATCAACTTTTTTGCTATCACAAGGGATGAACAGCAACGCTACTGCGAAAGCATGGGCCATGACTGGTCTTCTTTATGGATAGATCTAGGGTGTATCTAGGATTGGGTGCAGGAGATTACCCATCGACCCAAGTGTGGGGCGGATAAAATGGGTGGCATGAGTTGGGTAAGGGGAGCTGGAATGTAGGAAAAAGTGGGGAGATGGAGTATTGATGGGAAAAGTGACTGGTCAAAAAAGGGGAAGCCGAGCCAGGACTGGTGGGGAGTCCTGAAAAGGGGTTGGGGGAAAAGGTAATGCACAGGGCACAAGTGGACACCGATAAAGGGGTCCAGGGGAGGGATTGGGATGAAAAACCTGGAGGTAGGTGGGCGAGCACTTTAAAGAATATGTCAGTGTAAAATTGCACACATGCTTTAAAGCATCTCTATCCTCCTTCCGTAGTGTCAACGTTGACACTCGACAGAAACCCTTTAGACTTGGTGTTTTGAGCGAGGTCGCCAGAAGCTTAATTTCCAGACCAATAAAGCCCCTCTTAAAAGACCATTTAAAGGACTTGAGTTAAGCATAGCTCGTGTAGTGTGTGTCCAAAATGAGGACACATCTCCCCGTCGGGGAATCGAACCCCGGTCTCCCGCGTGACAGGCGGGGATACTCACCACTATACTAACGAGGACCACTTGGTGGGTGGGCCACCGTTGTCGTCTTCCTACAGTTCAGCACATGGCTGTGGCTCTTGTCTTCTTTATGGAGAGATCTAGGGTGTATTAAAATCCCTTGGTATAGAGTAGAGTGCAGTTGCCATGTCTGATATGGACCTGTTTTTTAGAGGACTTTGCAAGCACCTCCAGTGGTGGTGCAATGGGTAAAGCGCCTGTTGGCTTATCGTGAGGTTATGAGTTCAAATCCCGGCTGTGGCATTCCGAATTTGAAGTGGGGACGTGAGAAAGGGCAAAGCGGCTGTGGATGCGCAGTTGAAAGAATAGTTACGTGCACCCTGAAAGGGGGTGGGCTTTGAAATTGGGAGGTGCTTTGGACAGTACCAAAACAGGGTTCAGGAGAGGACAGGAAGTGTGGGAGTCAGAAGAGGAGGTAGGTGGTGGTGGTGGGGAAGTGTATAAGGGAACACAGAAACAGGGTTCAGGTGGGAGTGTCAGAAGAGGAGGTAGGTGTTGGGGGGTGGAGAAACGTGTAGGGGAACACGGAAGCAGGGTTCAGGGCTGGAAAATGAGGGCGGCTGAGAAGAAGAGGTTGGTGTGAGTTCACGGTAAAGAGATTAATGATACTGTGTTCAGAAAGTGAGGTTTATGCTCCTCTTTTCACCAAAACCCCCTTTTTAATTGTCCCCCTGCTAGCTTTCCCTTCTCTCTTTGCCACACCCACAGCCACCTCCCCAAGCAACCCTAGGCATGCACCCCTGTTCCGCAGCTCCACGCTTCTGCGCCAACCTCCTCCCGTTGTCTATGGGGCACCCCAACCTTGCCTCCACCAAACCCCATGCTTGCTGAACTGTGCATCCTATTCAACAACCCCTCCCCGACTAATTCCGCTTCCTCCAGCGCATAGCTATGCAGCCCCAGCGCCTCTAGGCCTTGACAACCAGCTCCACTCCCTAAGGGATATTGTGGATACTTTGGGCCCTTAGGTTCTCCTCGGATCGCGACACATACCAGCCAGCTCTCTCGTGCATTTTTTGGAGGCTGCACTCTAGGGATTGCAAATTACGTGCTCCTACACACCGGTCCGGGTATTCGAACCAGTGACTTCTCGCTTGCGAGCCGGGTGCTCTAGCACTTGCGCCACCGTCCGAGGTGTTTGTGATGCTGCTGAAAATGCTGGGGTCTTATCGTGTGTTTTTGAGGCAGCCTATCTAACCTTAACCACCTGCTGACGTTGACGTTGGGGAAAAGTATTGACTTGCTTGGGCTCAGTAATATGGGGGATTGGGTGCAGAGGATCACCTATCTAGCACCTATCTAGCTTTTTTTTATCAAAGGCCCTGGAGAAAAAAATGGTGTTTTTAAAATATCCATAGGTAAAACTTTAGAGGCTACCAGTTTCAAGTTACACAGGAGGTCCAGTGGCCGAATTATTGCAGAATTATTATTGCAATACACGTTAATGCATTTTATTCATCAAACCCAATCTAATCCCGAATTTTTGGCTAAAATATAAAAGATGATATTGCGCCGATTAAATCGATACCTACCATGTCATGCGTTAACATGCCCATGCTTCTTTACAGGCTGCCAGTTTAACGTTACACTGGAGGTCTGGTGCTCGAATTATTGCTGGGTTATTAGCGCCCTCGGTCTGACGTTTGCAGCGATACCTCAGATGTGTGGTGCGATTACTGTTAACATATGCACGCTGGACCTACGTGTGCGTTTGCGCGACAATGTTTTGTTTAAATTAGATACACTGTTTCTTTGTTTTTATTTATGTAATTTGCATCAACTTTTTTGCTATCACAAGGGATGAACAGCAACGCTACTGCGAAAGCATGGGCCATGACTGGTCTTCTTTATGGATAGATCTAGGGTGTATCTAGGATTGGGTGCAGGAGATTACCCATCGACCCAAGTGTGGGGCGGATAAAATGGGTGGCATGAGTTGGGTAAGGGGAGCTGGAATGTAGGAAAAAGTGGGGAGATGGAGTATTGATGGGAAAAGTGACTGGTCAAAAAAGGGGAAGCCGAGCCAGGACTGGTGGGGAGTCCTGAAAAGGGGTTGGGGGAAAAGGTAATGCACAGGGCACAAGTGGACACCGATAAAGGGGTCCAGGGGAGGGATTGGGATGAAAAACCTGGAGGTAGGTGGGCGAGCACTTTAAAGAATATGTCAGTGTAAAATTGCACACATGCTTTAAAGCATCTCTATCCTCCTTCCGTAGTGTCAACGTTGACACTCGACAGAAACCCTTTAGACTTGGTGTTTTGAGCGAGGTCGCCAGAAGCTTAATTTCCAGACCAATAAAGCCCCTCTTAAAAGACCATTTAAAGGACTTGAGTTAAGCATAGCTCGTGTAGTGTGTGTCCAAAATGAGGACACATCTCCCCGTCGGGGAATCGAACCCCGGTCTCCCGCGTGACAGGCGGGGATACTCACCACTATACTAACGAGGACCACTTGGTGGGTGGGCCACCGTTGTCGTCTTCCTACAGTTCAGCACATGGCTGTGGCTCTTGTCTTCTTTATGGAGAGATCTAGGGTGTATTAAAATCCCTTGGTATAGAGTAGAGTGCAGTTGCCATGTCTGATATGGACCTGTTTTTTAGAGGACTTTGCAAGCACCTCCAGTGGTGGTGCAATGGGTAAAGCGCCTGTTGGCTTATCGTGAGGTTATGAGTTCAAATCCCGGCTGTGGCATTCCGAATTTGAAGTGGGGACGCGAGAAAGGGCAAAGCGGCTGTGGATGCGCAGTTGAAAGAATAGTTACGTGCACCCTGAAAGGGGGTGGGCTTTGAAATTGGGAGGTGCTTTGGACAGTACCAAAACAGGGTTCAGGAGAGAACAGGAAGTGTGGGAGTCAGAAGAGGAGGTAGGTGGTGGTGGTGGGGGGGAAGTGTATAAGGGAACACAGAAACAGGGTTCAGGTGGGAGTGTCAGAAGAGGAGGTAGGTGTTGGGGGGTGGAGAAACGTGTAGGGGAACACGGAAGCAGGGTTCAGGGCTGGAAAATGGGGGCGGCTGAGAAGAAGAGGTCGGTGTGAGTTCACGGTAAAGAGATTAATGGTACTGTGTTCAGAAAGTGAGGTTTATGCTCCTCTTTTCACCAAAACCCCCTTTTTAATTGTCCCCCTGCTAGCTTTCCCTTCTCTCTTTGCCACACCCACAGCCACCTCCCCAAGCAACCCTAGGCATGCACCCCTGTTCCGCAGCTCCACGCTTCTGCGCCAACCTCCTCCCGTTGTCTATGGGGCACCCCAACCTTGCCTCCACCAAACCCCATGCTTGCTGAACTGTGCATCCTATTCAACAACCCCTCCCCGACTAATTCCGCTTCCTCCAGCGCATAGCTATGCAGCCCCAGCGCCTCTAGGCCTTGACAACCAGCTCCACTCCCTAAGGGATATTGTGGATACTTTGGGCCCTTAGGTTCTCCTCGGATCGCGACACATACCAGCCAGCTCTCTCGTGCATTTTTTGGAGGCTGCACTCTAGGGATTGCAAATTACGTGCTCCTACACACCGGTCCGGGTATTCGAACCAGTGACTTCTCGCTTGCGAGCCGGGTGCTCTAGCACTTGCGCCACCGTCCGAGGTGTTTGTGATGCTGCTGAAAATGCTGGGGTCTTATCGTGTGTTTTTGAGGCAGCCTATCTAACCTTAACCACCTGCTGACGTTGACGTTGGGGAAAAGTATTGACTTGCTTGGGCTCAGTAATATGGGGGATTGGGTGCAGAGGATCACCTATCTAGCACCTATCTAGCTTTTTTTTATCAAAGGCCCTGGAGAAAAAAATGGTGTTTTTAAAATATCCATAGGTAAAACTTTAGAGGCTACCAGTTTCAAGTTACACAGGAGGTCCAGTGGCCGAATTATTGCAGAATTATTATTGCAATACACGTTAATGCATTTTATTCATCAAACCCAATCTAATCCCGAATTTTTGGCTAAAATATAAAAGATGATATTGCGCCGATTAAATCGATACCTACCATGTCATGCGTTAACATGCCCATGCTTCTTTACAGGCTGCCAGTTTAACGTTACACTGGAGGTCTGGTGCTCGAATTATTGCTGGGTTATTAGCGCCCTCGGTCTGACGTTTGCAGCGATACCTCAGATGTGTGGTGCGATTACTGTTAACATATGCACGCTGGACCTACGTGTGCGTTTGCGCGACAATGTTTTGTTTAAATTAGATACACTGTTTCTTTGTTTTTATTTATGTAATTTGCATCAACTTTTTTGCTATCACAAGGGATGAACAGCAACGCTACTGCGAAAGCATGGGCCATGACTGGTCTTCTTTATGGATAGATCTAGGGTGTATCTAGGATTGGGTGCAGGAGATTACCCATCGACCCAAGTGTGGGGCGGATAAAATGGGTGGCATGAGTTGGGTAAGGGGAGCTGGAATGTAGGAAAAAGTGGGGAGATGGAGTATTGATGGGAAAAGTGACTGGTCAAAAAAGGGGAAGCCGAGCCAGGACTGGTGGGGAGTCCTGAAAAGGGGTTGGGGGAAAAGGTAATGCACAGGGCACAAGTGGACACCGATAAAGGGGTCCAGGGGAGGGATTGGGATGAAAAACCTGGAGGTAGGTGGGCGAGCACTTTAAAGAATATGTCAGTGTAAAATTGCACACATGCTTTAAAGCATCTCTATCCTCCTTCCGTAGTGTCAACGTTGACACTCGACAGAAACCCTTTAGACTTGGTGTTTTGAGCGAGGTCGCCAGAAGCTTAATTTCCAGACCAATAAAGCCCCTCTTAAAAGACCATTTAAAGGACTTGAGTTAAGCATAGCTCGTGTAGTGTGTGTCCAAAATGAGGACACATCTCCCCGTCGGGGAATCGAACCCCGGTCTCCCGCGTGACAGGCGGGGATACTCACCACTATACTAACGAGGACCACTTGGTGGGTGGGCCACCGTTGTCGTCTTCCTACAGTTCAGCACATGGCTGTGGCTCTTGTCTTCTTTATGGAGAGATCTAGGGTGTATTAAAATCCCTTGGTATAGAGTAGAGTGCAGTTGCCATGTCTGATATGGACCTGTTTTTTAGAGGACTTTGCAAGCACCTCCAGTGGTGGTGCAATGGGTAAAGCGCCTGTTGGCTTATCGTGAGGTTATGAGTTCAAATCCCGGCTGTGGCATTCCGAATTTGAAGTGGGGACGTGAGAAAGGGCAAAGCGGCTGTGGATGCGCAGTTGAAAGAATAGTTACGTGCACCCTGAAAGGGGGTGGGCTTTGAAATTGGGAGGTGCTTTGGACAGTACCAAAACAGGGTTCAGGAGAGGACAGGAAGTGTGGGAGTCAGAAGAGGAGGTAGGTGGTGGTGGTGGGGAAGTGTATAAGGGAACACAGAAACAGGGTTCAGGTGGGAGTGTCAGAAGAGGAGGTAGGTGTTGGGGGGTGGAGAAACGTGTAGGGGAACACGGAAGCAGGGTTCAGGGCTGGAAAATGAGGGCGGCTGAGAAGAAGAGGTTGGTGTGAGTTCACGGTAAAGAGATTAATGATACTGTGTTCAGAAAGTGAGGTTTATGCTCCTCTTTTCACCAAAACCCCCTTTTTAATTGTCCCCCTGCTAGCTTTCCCTTCTCTCTTTGCCACACCCACAGCCACCTCCCCAAGCAACCCTAGGCATGCACCCCTGTTCCGCAGCTCCACGCTTCTGCGCCAACCTCCTCCCGTTGTCTATGGGGCACCCCAACCTTGCCTCCACCAAACCCCATGCTTGCTGAACTGTGCATCCTATTCAACAACCCCTCCCCGACTAATTCCGCTTCCTCCAGCGCATAGCTATGCAGCCCCAGCGCCTCTAGGCCTTGACAACCAGCTCCACTCCCTAAGGGATATTGTGGATACTTTGGGCCCTTAGGTTCTCCTCGGATCGCGACACATACCAGCCAGCTCTCTCGTGCATTTTTTGGAGGCTGCACTCTAGGGATTGCAAATTACGTGCTCCTACACACCGGTCCGGGTATTCGAACCAGTGACTTCTCGCTTGCGAGCCGGGTGCTCTAGCACTTGCGCCACCGTCCGAGGTGTTTGTGATGCTGCTGAAAATGCTGGGGTCTTATCGTGTGTTTTTGAGGCAGCCTATCTAACCTTAACCACCTGCTGACGTTGACGTTGGGGAAAAGTATTGACTTGCTTGGGCTCAGTAATATGGGGGATTGGGTGCAGAGGATCACCTATCTAGCACCTATCTAGCTTTTTTTTATCAAAGGCCCTGGAGAAAAAAATGGTGTTTTTAAAATATCCATAGGTAAAACTTTAGAGGCTACCAGTTTCAAGTTACACAGGAGGTCCAGTGGCCGAATTATTGCAGAATTATTATTGCAATACACGTTAATGCATTTTATTCATCAAACCCAATCTAATCCCGAATTTTTGGCTAAAATATAAAAGATGATATTGCGCCGATTAAATCGATACCTACCATGTCATGCGTTAACATGCCCATGCTTCTTTACAGGCTGCCAGTTTAACGTTACACTGGAGGTCTGGTGCTCGAATTATTGCTGGGTTATTAGCGCCCTCGGTCTGACGTTTGCAGCGATACCTCAGATGTGTGGTGCGATTACTGTTAACATATGCACGCTGGACCTACGTGTGCGTTTGCGCGACAATGTTTTGTTTAAATTAGATACACTGTTTCTTTGTTTTTATTTATGTAATTTGCATCAACTTTTTTGCTATCACAAGGGATGAACAGCAACGCTACTGCGAAAGCATGGGCCATGACTGGTCTTCTTTATGGATAGATCTAGGGTGTATCTAGGATTGGGTGCAGGAGATTACCCATCGACCCAAGTGTGGGGCGGATAAAATGGGTGGCATGAGTTGGGTAAGGGGAGCTGGAATGTAGGAAAAAGTGGGGAGATGGAGTATTGATGGGAAAAGTGACTGGTCAAAAAAGGGGAAGCCGAGCCAGGACTGGTGGGGAGTCCTGAAAAGGGGTTGGGGGAAAAGGTAATGCACAGGGCACAAGTGGACACCGATAAAGGGGTCCAGGGGAGGGATTGGGATGAAAAACCTGGAGGTAGGTGGGCGAGCACTTTAAAGAATATGTCAGTGTAAAATTGCACACATGCTTTAAAGCATCTCTATCCTCCTTCCGTAGTGTCAACGTTGACACTCGACAGAAACCCTTTAGACTTGGTGTTTTGAGCGAGGTCGCCAGAAGCTTAATTTCCAGACCAATAAAGCCCCTCTTAAAAGACCATTTAAAGGACTTGAGTTAAGCATAGCTCGTGTAGTGTGTGTCCAAAATGAGGACACATCTCCCCGTCGGGGAATCGAACCCCGGTCTCCCGCGTGACAGGCGGGGATACTCACCACTATACTAACGAGGACCACTTGGTGGGTGGGCCACCGTTGTCGTCTTCCTACAGTTCAGCACATGGCTGTGGCTCTTGTCTTCTTTATGGAGAGATCTAGGGTGTATTAAAATCCCTTGGTATAGAGTAGAGTGCAGTTGCCATGTCTGATATGGACCTGTTTTTTAGAGGACTTTGCAAGCACCTCCAGTGGTGGTGCAATGGGTAAAGCGCCTGTTGGCTTATCGTGAGGTTATGAGTTCAAATCCCGGCTGTGGCATTCCGAATTTGAAGTGGGGACGCGAGAAAGGGCAAAGCGGCTGTGGATGCGCAGTTGAAAGAATAGTTACGTGCACCCTGAAAGGGGGTGGGCTTTGAAATTGGGAGGTGCTTTGGACAGTACCAAAACAGGGTTCAGGAGAGAACAGGAAGTGTGGGAGTCAGAAGAGGAGGTAGGTGGTGGTGGTGGGGGGGAAGTGTATAAGGGAACACAGAAACAGGGTTCAGGTGGGAGTGTCAGAAGAGGAGGTAGGTGTTGGGGGGTGGAGAAACGTGTAGGGGAACACGGAAGCAGGGTTCAGGGCTGGAAAATGGGGGCGGCTGAGAAGAAGAGGTCGGTGTGAGTTCACGGTAAAGAGATTAATGATACTGTGTTCAGAAAGTGAGGTTTATGCTCCTCTTTTCACCAAAACCCCCTTTTTAATTGTCCCCCTGCTAGCTTTCCCTTCTCTCTTTGCCACACCCACAGCCACCTCCCCAAGCAACCCTAGGCATGCACCCCTGTTCCGCAGCTCCACGCTTCTGCGCCAACCTCCTCCCGTTGTCTATGGGGCACCCCAACCTTGCCTCCACCAAACCCCATGCTTGCTGAACTGTGCATCCTATTCAACAACCCCTCCCCGACTAATTCCGCTTCCTCCAGCGCATAGCTATGCAGCCCCAGCGCCTCTAGGCCTTGACAACCAGCTCCACTCCCTAAGGGATATTGTGGATACTTTGGGCCCTTAGGTTCTCCTCGGATCGCGACACATACCAGCCAGCTCTCTCGTGCATTTTTTGGAGGCTGCACTCTAGGGATTGCAAATTACGTGCTCCTACACACCGGTCCGGGTATTCGAACCAGTGACTTCTCGCTTGCGAGCCGGGTGCTCTAGCACTTGCGCCACCGTCCGAGGTGTTTGTGATGCTGCTGAAAATGCTGGGGTCTTATCGTGTGTTTTTGAGGCAGCCTATCTAACCTTAACCACCTGCTGACGTTGACGTTGGGGAAAAGTATTGACTTGCTTGGGCTCAGTAATATGGGGGATTGGGTGCAGAGGATCACCTATCTAGCACCTATCTAGCTTTTTTTTATCAAAGGCCCTGGAGAAAAAAATGGTGTTTTTAAAATATCCATAGGTAAAACTTTAGAGGCTACCAGTTTCAAGTTACACAGGAGGTCCAGTGGCCGAATTATTGCAGAATTATTATTGCAATACACGTTAATGCATTTTATTCATCAAACCCAATCTAATCCCGAATTTTTGGCTAAAATATAAAAGATGATATTGCGCCGATTAAATCGATACCTACCATGTCATGCGTTAACATGCCCATGCTTCTTTACAGGCTGCCAGTTTAACGTTACACTGGAGGTCTGGTGCTCGAATTATTGCTGGGTTATTAGCGCCCTCGGTCTGACGTTTGCAGCGATACCTCAGATGTGTGGTGCGATTACTGTTAACATATGCACGCTGGACCTACGTGTGCGTTTGCGCGACAATGTTTTGTTTAAATTAGATACACTGTTTCTTTGTTTTTATTTATGTAATTTGCATCAACTTTTTTGCTATCACAAGGGATGAACAGCAACGCTACTGCGAAAGCATGGGCCATGACTGGTCTTCTTTATGGATAGATCTAGGGTGTATCTAGGATTGGGTGCAGGAGATTACCCATCGACCCAAGTGTGGGGCAGATAAAATGGGTGGCATGAGTTGGGTAAGGGGAGCTGGAATGTAGGAAAAAGTGGGGAGATGGAGTATTGATGGGAAAAGTGACTGGTCAAAAAAGGGGAAGCCGAGCCAGGACTGGTGGGGAGTCCTGAAAAGGGGTTGGGGGAAAAGGTAATGCACAGGGCACAAGTGGACACCGATAAAGGGGTCCAGGGGAGGGATTGGGATGAAAAACCTGGAGGTAGGTGGGCGAGCACTTTAAAGAATATGTCAGTGTAAAATTGCACACATGCTTTAAAGCATCTCTATCCTCCTTCCGTAGTGTCAACGTTGACACTCGACAGAAACCCTTTAGACTTGGGTTTTTGAGCGAGGTCGCCAGAAGCTTAATTTCCAGACCAATAAAGCCCCTCTTAAAAGACCATTTAAAGGACTTGAGTTAAGCATAGCTCGTGTAGTGTGTGTCCAAAATGAAGACTCATCTCCCCGTCGGGGAATCGAACCCCGGTCTCCCGCGTGACAGGCGGGGATACTCACCACTATACTAACGAGGACCACTTGGTGGGTGGGCCACCGTTGTCGTCTTCCTACAGTTCAGCACATGGCTGTGGCTCTTGTCTTCTTTATGGAGAGATCTAGGGTGTATTAAAATCCCTTGGTATAGAGTAGAGTGCAGTTGCCATGTCTGATATGGACCTGTTTTTTAGAGGACTTTGCAAGCACCTCCAGTGGTGGTGCAATGGGTAAAGCGCCTGTTGGCTTATCGTGAGGTTATGAGTTCAAATCCCGGCTGTGGCATTCCGAATTTGAAGTGGGGACGCGAGAAAGGGCAAAGCGGCTGTGGATGCGCAGTTGAAAGAATAGTTACGTGCACCCTGAAAGGGGGTGGGCTTTGAAATTGGGAGGTGCTTTGGACAGTACCAAAACAGGGTTCAGGAGAGGACAGGAAGTGTGGGAGTCAGAAGAGGAGGTAGGTGGTGGTGGGGAAGTGTATAAGGGAACACAGAAACAGGGTTCAGGTGGGAGTGTCAGAAGAGGAGGTAGGTGTTGGGGGGTGGAGAAACGTGTAGGGGAACACGGAAGCAGGGTTCAGGGCTGGAAAATGAGGGCGGCTGAGAAGAAGAGGTCGGTGTGAGTTCACGGTAAAGAGATTAATGATACTGTGTTCAGAAAGTGAGGTTTATGCTCCTCTTTTCACCAAAACCCCCTTTTTAATTGTCCCCCTGCTAGCTTTCCCTTCTCTCTTTGCCACACCCACAGCCACCTCCCCAAGCAACCCTAGGCATGCACCCCTGTTCCACAGCTCCACGCTTCTGCGCCAACCTCCTCCCGTTGTCTATGGGGCACCCCAACCTTGCCTCCACCAAACCCCATGCTTGCTGAACTGTGCATCCTATTCAACAACCCCTCCCCGACTAATTCCGCTTCCTCCAGCGCATAGCTATGCAGCCCCAGCGCCTCTAGGCCTTGACAACCAGCTCCACTCCCTAAGGGATATTGTGGATACTTTGGGCCCTTAGGTTCTCCTCGGATCGCGACACATACCAGCCAGCTCTCTCGTGCATTTTTTGGAGGCTGCACTCTAGGGATTGCAAATTACGTGCTCCTACACACCGGTCCGGGTATTCGAACCAGTGACTTCTCGCTTGCGAGCCGGGTGCTCTAGCACTTGCGCCACCGTCCGAGGTGTTTGTGATGCTGCTGAAAATGCTGGGGTCTTATCGTGTGTTTTTGAGGCAGCCTATCTAACCTTAACCACCTGCTGACGTTGACGTTGGGGAAAAGTATTGACTTGCTTGGGCTCAGTAATATGGGGGATTGGGTGCAGAGGATCACCTATCTAGCACCTATCTAGCTTTTTTTTATCAAAGGCCCTGGAGAAAAAAATGGTGTTTTTAAAATATCCATAGGTAAAACTTTAGAGGCTACCAGTTTCAAGTTACACAGGAGGTCCAGTGGCCGAATTATTGCAGAATTATTATTGCAATACACGTTAATGCATTTTATTCATCAAACCCAATCTAATCCCGAATTTTTGGCTAAAATATAAAAGATGATATTGCGCCGATTAAATCGATACCTACCATGTCATGCGTTAACATGCCCATGCTTCTTTACAGGCTGCCAGTTTAACGTTACACTGGAGGTCTGGTGCTCGAATTATTGCTGGGTTATTAGCGCCCTCGGTCTGACGTTTGCAGCGATACCTCAGATGTGTGGTGCGATTACTGTTAACATATGCACGCTGGACCTACGTGTGCGTTTGCGCGACAATGTTTTGTTTAAATTAGATACACTGTTTCTTTGTTTTTATTTATGTAATTTGCATCAACTTTTTTGCTATCACAAGGGATGAACAGCAACGCTACTGCGAAAGCATGGGCCATGACTGGTCTTCTTTATGGATAGATCTAGGGTGTATCTAGGATTGGGTGCAGGAGATTACCCATCGACCCAAGTGTGGGGCGGATAAAATGGGTGGCATGAGTTGGGTAAGGGGAGCTGGAATGTAGGAAAAAGTGGGGAGATGGAGTATTGATGGGAAAAGTGACTGGTCAAAAAAGGGGAAGCCGAGCCAGGACTGGTGGGGAGTCCTGAAAAGGGGTTGGGGGAAAAGGTAATGCACAGGGCACAAGTGGACACCGATAAAGGGGTCCAGGGGAGGGATTGGGATGAAAAACCTGGAGGTAGGTGGGCGAGCACTTTAAAGAATATGTCAGTGTAAAATTGCACACATGCTTTAAAGCATCTCTATCCTCCTTCCGTAGTGTCAACGTTGACACTCGACAGAAACCCTTTAGACTTGGTGTTTTGAGCGAGGTCGCCAGAAGCTTAATTTCCAGACCAATAAAGCCCCTCTTAAAAGACCATTTAAAGGACTTGAGTTAAGCATAGCTCGTGTAGTGTGTGTCCAAAATGAGGACACATCTCCCCGTCGGGGAATCGAACCCCGGTCTCCCGCGTGACAGGCGGGGATACTCACCACTATACTAACGAGGACCACTTGGTGGGTGGGCCACCGTTGTCGTCTTCCTACAGTTCAGCACATGGCTGTGGCTCTTGTCTTCTTTATGGAGAGATCTAGGGTGTATTAAAATCCCTTGGTATAGAGTAGAGTGCAGTTGCCATGTCTGATATGGACCTGTTTTTTAGAGGACTTTGCAAGCACCTCCAGTGGTGGTGCAATGGGTAAAGCGCCTGTTGGCTTATCGTGAGGTTATGAGTTCAAATCCCGGCTGTGGCATTCCGAATTTGAAGTGGGGACGTGAGAAAGGGCAAAGCGGCTGTGGATGCGCAGTTGAAAGAATAGTTACGTGCACCCTGAAAGGGGGTGGGCTTTGAAATTGGGAGGTGCTTTGGACAGTACCAAAACAGGGTTCAGGAGAGGACAGGAAGTGTGGGAGTCAGAAGAGGAGGTAGGTGGTGGTGGTGGGGAAGTGTATAAGGGAACACAGAAACAGGGTTCAGGTGGGAGTGTCAGAAGAGGAGGTAGGTGTTGGGGGGTGGAGAAACGTGTAGGGGAACACGGAAGCAGGGTTCAGGGCTGGAAAATGAGGGCGGCTGAGAAGAAGAGGTCGGTGTGAGTTCACGGTAAAGAGATTAATGATACTGTGTTCAGAAAGTGAGGTTTATGCTCCTCTTTTCACCAAAACCCCCTTTTTAATTGTCCCCCTGCTAGCTTTCCCTTCTCTCTTTGCCACACCCACAGCCACCTCCCCAAGCAACCCTAGGCATGCACCCCTGTTCCGCAGCTCCACGCTTCTGCGCCAACCTCCTCCCGTTGTCTATGGGGCACCCCAACCTTGCCTCCACCAAACCCCATGCTTGCTGAACTGTGCATCCTATTCAACAACCCCTCCCCGACTAATTCCGCTTCCTCCAGCGCATAGCTATGCAGCCCCAGCGCCTCTAGGCCTTGACAACCAGCTCCACTCCCTAAGGGATATTGTGGATACTTTGGGCCCTTAGGTTCTCCTCGGATCGCGACACATACCAGCCAGCTCTCTCGTGCATTTTTTGGAGGCTGCACTCTAGGGATTGCAAATTACGTGCTCCTACACACCGGTCCGGGTATTCGAACCAGTGACTTCTCGCTTGCGAGCCGGGTGCTCTAGCACTTGCGCCACCGTCCGAGGTGTTTGTGATGCTGCTGAAAATGCTGGGGTCTTATCGTGTGTTTTTGAGGCAGCCTATCTAACCTTAACCACCTGCTGACGTTGACGTTGGGGAAAAGTATTGACTTGCTTGGGCTCAGTAATATGGGGGATTGGGTGCAGAGGATCACCTATCTAGCACCTATCTAGCTTTTTTTTATCAAAGGCCCTGGAGAAAAAAATGGTGTTTTTAAAATATCCATAGGTAAAACTTTAGAGGCTACCAGTTTCAAGTTACACAGGAGGTCCAGTGGCCGAATTATTGCAGAATTATTATTGCAATACACGTTAATGCATTTTATTCATAGCTTCCTCCAGCGCATAGCTATGCAGCCCCAGCGCCTCTAGGCCTTGACAACCAGCTCCACTCCCTAAGGGATATTGTGGATACTTTGGGCCCTTAGGTTCTCCTCAGATCGCGACACATACCAGCCAGCTCTCTCGTGCATTTTTTGGAGGCTGCACTCTAGGGATTGCAAATTACGTGCTCCTACACACCGGTCCGGGTATTCGAACCAGTGACTTCTCGCTTGCGAGCCGGGTGCTCTAGCACTTGCGCCACCGTCCGAGGTGTTTGTGATGCTGCTGAGAATGCTGGGGTCTTATCGTGTGTTTTTGAGGCAGCCTATCTAACCTTAACCACCTGCTGACGTTGACGTTGGGGAAAAGTATTGACTTGCTTGGGCTCAGTAATATGGGGGATTGGGTGCAGAGGATCACCTATCTAGCACCTATCTAGCTTTTTTTTATCAAAGGCCCTGGAGAAAAAAATGGTGTTTTTAAAATATCCATAGGTAAAACTTTAGAGGCTACCAGTTTCAAGTTACACAGGAGGTCCAGTGGCCGAATTATTGCAGAATTATTATTGCAATACACGTTAATGCATTTTATTCATCAAACCCAATCTAATCCCGAATTTTTGGCTAAAATATAAAAGATGATATTGCGCCGATTAAATCGATACCTACCATGTCATGCGTTAACATGCCCATGCTTCTTTACAGGCTGCCAGTTTAACGTTACACTGGAGGTCTGGTGCTCGAATTATTGCTGGGTTATTAGCGCCCTCGGTCTGACGTTTGCAGCGATACCTCAGATGTGTGGTGCGATTACTGTTAACATATGCACGCTGGACCTACGTGTGCGTTTGCGCGACAATGTTTTGTTTAAATTAGATACACTGTTTCTTTGTTTTTATTTATGTAATTTGCATCAACTTTTTTGCTATCACAAGGGATGAACAGCAACGCTACTGCGAAAGCATGGGCCATGACTGGTCTTCTTTATGGATAGATCTAGGGTGTATCTAGGATTGGGTGCAGGAGATTACCCATCGACCCAAGTGTGGGGCGGATAAAATGGGTGGCATGAGTTGGGTAAGGGGAGCTGGAATGTAGGAAAAAGTGGGGAGATGGAGTATTGATGGGAAAAGTGACTGGTCAAAAAAGGGGAAGCCGAGCCAGGACTGGTGGGGAGTCCTGAAAAGGGGTTGGGGGAAAAGGTAATGCACAGGGCACAAGTGGACACCGATAAAGGGGTCCAGGGGAGGGATTGGGATGAAAAACCTGGAGGTAGGTGGGCGAGCACTTTAAAGAATATGTCAGTGTAAAATTGCACACATGCTTTAAAGCATCTCTATCCTCCTTCCGTAGTGTCAACGTTGACACTCGACAGAAACCCTTTAGACTTGGTGTTTTGAGCGAGGTCGCCAGAAGCTTAATTTCCAGACCAATAAAGCCCCTCTTAAAAGACCATTTAAAGGACTTGAGTTAAGCATAGCTCGTGTAGTGTGTGTCCAAAATGAGGACACATCTCCCCGTCGGGGAATCGAACCCCGGTCTCCCGCGTGACAGGCGGGGATACTCACCACTATACTAACGAGGACCACTTGGTGGGTGGGCCACCGTTGTCGTCTTCCTACAGTTCAGCACATGGCTGTGGCTCTTGTCTTCTTTATGGAGAGATCTAGGGTGTATTAAAATCCCTTGGTATAGAGTAGAGTGCAGTTGCCATGTCTGATATGGACCTGTTTTTTAGAGGACTTTGCAAGCACCTCCAGTGGTGGTGCAATGGGTAAAGCGCCTGTTGGCTTATCGTGAGGTTATGAGTTCAAATCCCGGCTGTGGCATTCCGAATTTGAAGTGGGGACGCGAGAAAGGGCAAAGCGGCTGTGGATGCGCAGTTGAAAGAATAGTTACGTGCACCCTGAAAGGGGGTGGGCTTTGAAATTGGGAGGTGCTTTGGACAGTACCAAAACAGGGTTCAGGAGAGAACAGGAAGTGTGGGAGTCAGAAGAGGAGGTAGGTGGTGGTGGTGGGGGGGAAGTGTATAAGGGAACACAGAAACAGGGTTCAGGTGGGAGTGTCAGAAGAGGAGGTAGGTGTTGGGGGGTGGAGAAACGTGTAGGGGAACACGGAAGCAGGGTTCAGGGCTGGAAAATGGGGGCGGCTGAGAAGAAGAGGTCGGTGTGAGTTCACGGTAAAGAGATTAATGATACTGTGTTCAGAAAGTGAGGTTTATGCTCCTCTTTTCACCAAAACCCCCTTTTTAATTGTCCCCCTGCTAGCTTTCCCTTCTCTCTTTGCCACACCCACAGCCACCTCCCCAAGCAACCCTAGGCATGCACCCCTGTTCCGCAGCTCCACGCTTCTGCGCCAACCTCCTCCCGTTGTCTATGGGGCACCCCAACCTTGCCTCCACCAAACCCCATGCTTGCTGAACTGTGCATCCTATTCAACAACCCCTCCCCGACTAATTCCGCTTCCTCCAGCGCATAGCTATGCAGCCCCAGCGCCTCTAGGCCTTGACAACCAGCTCCACTCCCTAAGGGATATTGTGGATACTTTGGGCCCTTAGGTTCTCCTCGGATCGCGACACATACCAGCCAGCTCTCTCGTGCATTTTTTGGAGGCTGCACTCTAGGGATTGCAAATTACGTGCTCCTACACACCGGTCCGGGTATTCGAACCAGTGACTTCTCGCTTGCGAGCCGGGTGCTCTAGCACTTGCGCCACCGTCCGAGGTGTTTGTGATGCTGCTGAAAATGCTGGGGTCTTATCGTGTGTTTTTGAGGCAGCCTATCTAACCTTAACCACCTGCTGACGTTGACGTTGGGGAAAAGTATTGACTTGCTTGGGCTCAGTAATATGGGGGATTGGGTGCAGAGGATCACCTATCTAGCACCTATCTAGCTTTTTTTTATCAAAGGCCCTGGAGAAAAAAATGGTGTTTTTAAAATATCCATAGGTAAAACTTTAGAGGCTACCAGTTTCAAGTTACACAGGAGGTCCAGTGGCCGAATTATTGCAGAATTATTATTGCAATACACGTTAATGCATTTTATTCATCAAACCCAATCTAATCCCGAATTTTTGGCTAAAATATAAAAGATGATATTGCGCCGATTAAATCGATACCTACCATGTCATGCGTTAACATGCCCATGCTTCTTTACAGGCTGCCAGTTTAACGTTACACTGGAGGTCTGGTGCTCGAATTATTGCTGGGTTATTAGCGCCCTCGGTCTGACGTTTGCAGCGATACCTCAGATGTGTGGTGCGATTACTGTTAACATATGCACGCTGGACCTACGTGTGCGTTTGCGCGACAATGTTTTGTTTAAATTAGATACACTGTTTCTTTGTTTTTATTTATGTAATTTGCATCAACTTTTTTGCTATCACAAGGGATGAACAGCAACGCTACTGCGAAAGCATGGGCCATGACTGGTCTTCTTTATGGATAGATCTAGGGTGTATCTAGGATTGGGTGCAGGAGATTACCCATCGACCCAAGTGTGGGGCAGATAAAATGGGTGGCATGAGTTGGGTAAGGGGAGCTGGAATGTAGGAAAAAGTGGGGAGATGGAGTATTGATGGGAAAAGTGACTGGTCAAAAAAGGGGAAGCCGAGCCAGGACTGGTGGGGAGTCCTGAAAAGGGGTTGGGGGAAAAGGTAATGCACAGGGCACAAGTGGACACCGATAAAGGGGTCCAGGGGAGGGATTGGGATGAAAAACCTGGAGGTAGGTGGGCGAGCACTTTAAAGAATATGTCAGTGTAAAATTGCACACATGCTTTAAAGCATCTCTATCCTCCTTCCGTAGTGTCAACGTTGACACTCGACAGAAACCCTTTAGACTTGGGTTTTTGAGCGAGGTCGCCAGAAGCTTAATTTCCAGACCAATAAAGCCCCTCTTAAAAGACCATTTAAAGGACTTGAGTTAAGCATAGCTCGTGTAGTGTGTGTCCAAAATGAAGACTCATCTCCCCGTCGGGGAATCGAACCCCGGTCTCCCGCGTGACAGGCGGGGATACTCACCACTATACTAACGAGGACCACTTGGTGGGTGGGCCACCGTTGTCGTCTTCCTACAGTTCAGCACATGGCTGTGGCTCTTGTCTTCTTTATGGAGAGATCTAGGGTGTATTAAAATCCCTTGGTATAGAGTAGAGTGCAGTTGCCATGTCTGATATGGACCTGTTTTTTAGAGGACTTTGCAAGCACCTCCAGTGGTGGTGCAATGGGTAAAGCGCCTGTTGGCTTATCGTGAGGTTATGAGTTCAAATCCCGGCTGTGGCATTCCGAATTTGAAGTGGGGACGCGAGAAAGGGCAAAGCGGCTGTGGATGCGCAGTTGAAAGAATAGTTACGTGCACCCTGAAAGGGGGTGGGCTTTGAAATTGGGAGGTGCTTTGGACAGTACCAAAACAGGGTTCAGGAGAGGACAGGAAGTGTGGGAGTCAGAAGAGGAGGTAGGTGGTGGTGGTGGTGGTGGGGGGGAAGTGTATAAGGGAACACAGAAACAGGGTTCAGGTGGGAGTGTCAGAAGAGGAGGTAGGTGTTGGGGGGTGGAGAAACGTGTAGGGGAACACGGAAGCAGGGTTCAGGGCTGGAAAATGAGGGCGGCTGAGAAGAAGAGGTCGGTGTGAGTTCACGGTAAAGAGATTAATGATACTGTGTTCAGAAAGTGAGGTTTATGCTCCTCTTTTCACCAAAACCCCCTTTTTAATTGTCCCCCTGCTAGCTTTCCCTTCTCTCTTTGCCACACCCACAGCCACCTCCCCAAGCAACCCTAGGCATGCACCCCTGTTCCACAGCTCCACGCTTCTGCGCCAACCTCCTCCCGTTGTCTATGGGGCACCCCAACCTTGCCTCCACCAAACCCCATGCTTGCTGAACTGTGCATCCTATTCAACAACCCCTCCCCGACTAATTCCGCTTCCTCCAGCGCATAGCTATGCAGCCCCAGCGCCTCTAGGCCTTGACAACCAGCTCCACTCCCTAAGGGATATTGTGGATACTTTGGGCCCTTAGGTTCTCCTCGGATCGCGACACATACCAGCCAGCTCTCTCGTGCATTTTTTGGAGGCTGCACTCTAGGGATTGCAAATTACGTGCTCCTACACACCGGTCCGGGTATTCGAACCAGTGACTTCTCGCTTGCGAGCCGGGTGCTCTAGCACTTGCGCCACCGTCCGAGGTGTTTGTGATGCTGCTGAAAATGCTGGGGTCTTATCGTGTGTTTTTGAGGCAGCCTATCTAACCTTAACCACCTGCTGACGTTGACGTTGGGGAAAAGTATTGACTTGCTTGGGCTCAGTAATATGGGGGATTGGGTGCAGAGGATCACCTATCTAGCACCTATCTAGCTTTTTTTTATCAAAGGCCCTGGAGAAAAAAATGGTGTTTTTAAAATATCCATAGGTAAAACTTTAGAGGCTACCAGTTTCAAGTTACACAGGAGGTCCAGTGGCCGAATTATTGCAGAATTATTATTGCAATACACGTTAATGCATTTTATTCATCAAACCCAATCTAATCCCGAATTTTTGGCTAAAATATAAAAGATGATATTGCGCCGATTAAATCGATACCTACCATGTCATGCGTTAACATGCCCATGCTTCTTTACAGGCTGCCAGTTTAACGTTACACTGGAGGTCTGGTGCTCGAATTATTGCTGGGTTATTAGCGCCCTCGGTCTGACGTTTGCAGCGATACCTCAGATGTGTGGTGCGATTACTGTTAACATATGCACGCTGGACCTACGTGTGCGTTTGCGCGACAATGTTTTGTTTAAATTAGATACACTGTTTCTTTGTTTTTATTTATGTAATTTGCATCAACTTTTTTGCTATCACAAGGGATGAACAGCAACGCTACTGCGAAAGCATGGGCCATGACTGGTCTTCTTTATGGATAGATCTAGGGTGTATCTAGGATTGGGTGCAGGAGATTACCCATCGACCCAAGTGTGGGGCGGATAAAATGGGTGGCATGAGTTGGGTAAGGGGAGCTGGAATGTAGGAAAAAGTGGGGAGATGGAGTATTGATGGGAAAAGTGACTGGTCAAAAAAGGGGAAGCCGAGCCAGGACTGGTGGGGAGTCCTGAAAAGGGGTTGGGGGAAAAGGTAATGCACAGGGCACAAGTGGACACCGATAAAGGGGTCCAGGGGAGGGATTGGGATGAAAAACCTGGAGGTAGGTGGGCGAGCACTTTAAAGAATATGTCAGTGTAAAATTGCACACATGCTTTAAAGCATCTCTATCCTCCTTCCGTAGTGTCAACGTTGACACTCGACAGAAACCCTTTAGACTTGGTGTTTTGAGCGAGGTCGCCAGAAGCTTAATTTCCAGACCAATAAAGCCCCTCTTAAAAGACCATTTAAAGGACTTGAGTTAAGCATAGCTCGTGTAGTGTGTGTCCAAAATGAGGACACATCTCCCCGTCGGGGAATCGAACCCCGGTCTCCCGCGTGACAGGCGGGGATACTCACCACTATACTAACGAGGACCACTTGGTGGGTGGGCCACCGTTGTCGTCTTCCTACAGTTCAGCACATGGCTGTGGCTCTTGTCTTCTTTATGGAGAGATCTAGGGTGTATTAAAATCCCTTGGTATAGAGTAGAGTGCAGTTGCCATGTCTGATATGGACCTGTTTTTTAGAGGACTTTGCAAGCACCTCCAGTGGTGGTGCAATGGGTAAAGCGCCTGTTGGCTTATCGTGAGGTTATGAGTTCAAATCCCGGCTGTGGCATTCCGAATTTGAAGTGGGGACGTGAGAAAGGGCAAAGCGGCTGTGGATGCGCAGTTGAAAGAATAGTTACGTGCACCCTGAAAGGGGGTGGGCTTTGAAATTGGGAGGTGCTTTGGACAGTACCAAAACAGGGTTCAGGAGAGGACAGGAAGTGTGGGAGTCAGAAGAGGAGGTAGGTGGTGGTGGTGGGGAAGTGTATAAGGGAACACAGAAACAGGGTTCAGGTGGGAGTGTCAGAAGAGGAGGTAGGTGTTGGGGGGTGGAGAAACGTGTAGGGGAACACGGAAGCAGGGTTCAGGGCTGGAAAATGAGGGCGGCTGAGAAGAAGAGGTCGGTGTGAGTTCACGGTAAAGAGATTAATGATACTGTGTTCAGAAAGTGAGGTTTATGCTCCTCTTTTCACCAAAACCCCCTTTTTAATTGTCCCCCTGCTAGCTTTCCCTTCTCTCTTTGCCACACCCACAGCCACCTCCCCAAGCAACCCTAGGCATGCACCCCTGTTCCGCAGCTCCACGCTTCTGCGCCAACCTCCTCCCGTTGTCTATGGGGCACCCCAACCTTGCCTCCACCAAACCCCATGCTTGCTGAACTGTGCATCCTATTCAACAACCCCTCCCCGACTAATTCCGCTTCCTCCAGCGCATAGCTATGCAGCCCCAGCGCCTCTAGGCCTTGACAACCAGCTCCACTCCCTAAGGGATATTGTGGATACTTTGGGCCCTTAGGTTCTCCTCGGATCGCGACACATACCAGCCAGCTCTCTCGTGCATTTTTTGGAGGCTGCACTCTAGGGATTGCAAATTACGTGCTCCTACACACCGGTCCGGGTATTCGAACCAGTGACTTCTCGCTTGCGAGCCGGGTGCTCTAGCACTTGCGCCACCGTCCGAGGTGTTTGTGATGCTGCTGAAAATGCTGGGGTCTTATCGTGTGTTTTTGAGGCAGCCTATCTAACCTTAACCACCTGCTGACGTTGACGTTGGGGAAAAGTATTGACTTGCTTGGGCTCAGTAATATGGGGGATTGGGTGCAGAGGATCACCTATCTAGCACCTATCTAGCTTTTTTTTATCAAAGGCCCTGGAGAAAAAAATGGTGTTTTTAAAATATCCATAGGTAAAACTTTAGAGGCTACCAGTTTCAAGTTACACAGGAGGTCCAGTGGCCGAATTATTGCAGAATTATTATTGCAATACACGTTAATGCATTTTATTCATCAAACCCAATCTAATCCCGAATTTTTGGCTAAAATATAAAAGATGATATTGCGCCGATTAAATCGATACCTACCATGTCATGCGTTAACATGCCCATGCTTCTTTACAGGCTGCCAGTTTAACGTTACACTGGAGGTCTGGTGCTCGAATTATTGCTGGGTTATTAGCGCCCTCGGTCTGACGTTTGCAGCGATACCTCAGATGTGTGGTGCGATTACTGTTAACATATGCACGCTGGACCTACGTGTGCGTTTGCGCGACAATGTTTTGTTTAAATTAGATACACTGTTTCTTTGTTTTTATTTATGTAATTTGCATCAACTTTTTTGCTATCACAAGGGATGAACAGCAACGCTACTGCGAAAGCATGGGCCATGACTGGTCTTCTTTATGGATAGATCTAGGGTGTATCTAGGATTGGGTGCAGGAGATTACCCATCGACCCAAGTGTGGGGCGGATAAAATGGGTGGCATGAGTTGGGTAAGGGGAGCTGGAATGTAGGAAAAAGTGGGGAGATGGAGTATTGATGGGAAAAGTGACTGGTCAAAAAAGGGGAAGCCGAGCCAGGACTGGTGGGGAGTCCTGAAAAGGGGTTGGGGGAAAAGGTAATGCACAGGGCACAAGTGGACACCGATAAAGGGGTCCAGGGGAGGGATTGGGATGAAAAACCTGGAGGTAGGTGGGCGAGCACTTTAAAGAATATGTCAGTGTAAAATTGCACACATGCTTTAAAGCATCTCTATCCTCCTTCCGTAGTGTCAACGTTGACACTCGACAGAAACCCTTTAGACTTGGTGTTTTGAGCGAGGTCGCCAGAAGCTTAATTTCCAGACCAATAAAGCCCCTCTTAAAAGACCATTTAAAGGACTTGAGTTAAGCATAGCTCGTGTAGTGTGTGTCCAAAATGAGGACACATCTCCCCGTCGGGGAATCGAACCCCGGTCTCCCGCGTGACAGGCGGGGATACTCACCACTATACTAACGAGGACCACTTGGTGGGTGGGCCACCGTTGTCGTCTTCCTACAGTTCAGCACATGGCTGTGGCTCTTGTCTTCTTTATGGAGAGATCTAGGGTGTATTAAAATCCCTTGGTATAGAGTAGAGTGCAGTTGCCATGTCTGATATGGACCTGTTTTTTAGAGGACTTTGCAAGCACCTCCAGTGGTGGTGCAATGGGTAAAGCGCCTGTTGGCTTATCGTGAGGTTATGAGTTCAAATCCCGGCTGTGGCATTCCGAATTTGAAGTGGGGACGTGAGAAAGGGCAAAGCGGCTGTGGATGCGCAGTTGAAAGAATAGTTACGTGCACCCTGAAAGGGGGTGGGCTTTGAAATTGGGAGGTGCTTTGGACAGTACCAAAACAGGGTTCAGGAGAGGACAGGAAGTGTGGGAGTCAGAAGAGGAGGTAGGTGGTGGTGGTGGGGAAGTGTATAAGGGAACACAGAAACAGGGTTCAGGTGGGAGTGTCAGAAGAGGAGGTAGGTGTTGGGGGGTGGAGAAACGTGTAGGGGAACACGGAAGCAGGGTTCAGGGCTGGAAAATGAGGGCGGCTGAGAAGAAGAGGTTGGTGTGAGTTCACGGTAAAGAGATTAATGATACTGTGTTCAGAAAGTGAGGTTTATGCTCCTCTTTTCACCAAAACCCCCTTTTTAATTGTCCCCCTGCTAGCTTTCCCTTCTCTCTTTGCCACACCCACAGCCACCTCCCCAAGCAACCCTAGGCATGCACCCCTGTTCCGCAGCTCCACGCTTCTGCGCCAACCTCCTCCCGTTGTCTATGGGGCACCCCAACCTTGCCTCCACCAAACCCCATGCTTGCTGAACTGTGCATCCTATTCAACAACCCCTCCCCGACTAATTCCGCTTCCTCCAGCGCATAGCTATGCAGCCCCAGCGCCTCTAGGCCTTGACAACCAGCTCCACTCCCTAAGGGATATTGTGGATACTTTGGGCCCTTAGGTTCTCCTCGGATCGCGACACATACCAGCCAGCTCTCTCGTGCATTTTTTGGAGGCTGCACTCTAGGGATTGCAAATTACGTGCTCCTACACACCGGTCCGGGTATTCGAACCAGTGACTTCTCGCTTGCGAGCCGGGTGCTCTAGCACTTGCGCCACCGTCCGAGGTGTTTGTGATGCTGCTGAAAATGCTGGGGTCTTATCGTGTGTTTTTGAGGCAGCCTATCTAACCTTAACCACCTGCTGACGTTGACGTTGGGGAAAAGTATTGACTTGCTTGGGCTCAGTAATATGGGGGATTGGGTGCAGAGGATCACCTATCTAGCACCTATCTAGCTTTTTTTTATCAAAGGCCCTGGAGAAAAAAATGGTGTTTTTAAAATATCCATAGGTAAAACTTTAGAGGCTACCAGTTTCAAGTTACACAGGAGGTCCAGTGGCCGAATTATTGCAGAATTATTATTGCAATACACGTTAATGCATTTTATTCATCAAACCCAATCTAATCCCGAATTTTTGGCTAAAATATAAAAGATGATATTGCGCCGATTAAATCGATACCTACCATGTCATGCGTTAACATGCCCATGCTTCTTTACAGGCTGCCAGTTTAACGTTACACTGGAGGTCTGGTGCTCGAATTATTGCTGGGTTATTAGCGCCCTCGGTCTGACGTTTGCAGCGATACCTCAGATGTGTGGTGCGATTACTGTTAACATATGCACGCTGGACCTACGTGTGCGTTTGCGCGACAATGTTTTGTTTAAATTAGATACACTGTTTCTTTGTTTTTATTTATGTAATTTGCATCAACTTTTTTGCTATCACAAGGGATGAACAGCAACGCTACTGCGAAAGCATGGGCCATGACTGGTCTTCTTTATGGATAGATCTAGGGTGTATCTAGGATTGGGTGCAGGAGATTACCCATCGACCCAAGTGTGGGGCGGATAAAATGGGTGGCATGAGTTGGGTAAGGGGAGCTGGAATGTAGGAAAAAGTGGGGAGATGGAGTATTGATGGGAAAAGTGACTGGTCAAAAAAGGGGAAGCCGAGCCAGGACTGGTGGGGAGTCCTGAAAAGGGGTTGGGGGAAAAGGTAATGCACAGGGCACAAGTGGACACCGATAAAGGGGTCCAGGGGAGGGATTGGGATGAAAAACCTGGAGGTAGGTGGGCGAGCACTTTAAAGAATATGTCAGTGTAAAATTGCACACATGCTTTAAAGCATCTCTATCCTCCTTCCGTAGTGTCAACGTTGACACTCGACAGAAACCCTTTAGACTTGGTGTTTTGAGCGAGGTCGCCAGAAGCTTAATTTCCAGACCAATAAAGCCCCTCTTAAAAGACCATTTAAAGGACTTGAGTTAAGCATAGCTCGTGTAGTGTGTGTCCAAAATGAGGACACATCTCCCCGTCGGGGAATCGAACCCCGGTCTCCCGCGTGACAGGCGGGGATACTCACCACTATACTAACGAGGACCACTTGGTGGGTGGGCCACCGTTGTCGTCTTCCTACAGTTCAGCACATGGCTGTGGCTCTTGTCTTCTTTATGGAGAGATCTAGGGTGTATTAAAATCCCTTGGTATAGAGTAGAGTGCAGTTGCCATGTCTGATATGGACCTGTTTTTTAGAGGACTTTGCAAGCACCTCCAGTGGTGGTGCAATGGGTAAAGCGCCTGTTGGCTTATCGTGAGGTTATGAGTTCAAATCCCGGCTGTGGCATTCCGAATTTGAAGTGGGGACGCGAGAAAGGGCAAAGCGGCTGTGGATGCGCAGTTGAAAGAATAGTTACGTGCACCCTGAAAGGGGGTGGGCTTTGAAATTGGGAGGTGCTTTGGACAGTACCAAAACAGGGTTCAGGAGAGAACAGGAAGTGTGGGAGTCAGAAGAGGAGGTAGGTGGTGGTGGTGGGGGGGAAGTGTATAAGGGAACACAGAAACAGGGTTCAGGTGGGAGTGTCAGAAGAGGAGGTAGGTGTTGGGGGGTGGAGAAACGTGTAGGGGAACACGGAAGCAGGGTTCAGGGCTGGAAAATGGGGGCGGCTGAGAAGAAGAGGTCGGTGTGAGTTCACGGTAAAGAGATTAATGATACTGTGTTCAGAAAGTGAGGTTTATGCTCCTCTTTTCACCAAAACCCCCTTTTTAATTGTCCCCCTGCTAGCTTTCCCTTCTCTCTTTGCCACACCCACAGCCACCTCCCCAAGCAACCCTAGGCATGCACCCCTGTTCCGCAGCTCCACGCTTCTGCGCCAACCTCCTCCCGTTGTCTATGGGGCACCCCAACCTTGCCTCCACCAAACCCCATGCTTGCTGAACTGTGCATCCTATTCAACAACCCCTCCCCGACTAATTCCGCTTCCTCCAGCGCATAGCTATGCAGCCCCAGCGCCTCTAGGCCTTGACAACCAGCTCCACTCCCTAAGGGATATTGTGGATACTTTGGGCCCTTAGGTTCTCCTCGGATCGCGACACATACCAGCCAGCTCTCTCGTGCATTTTTTGGAGGCTGCACTCTAGGGATTGCAAATTACGTGCTCCTACACACCGGTCCGGGTATTCGAACCAGTGACTTCTCGCTTGCGAGCCGGGTGCTCTAGCACTTGCGCCACCGTCCGAGGTGTTTGTGATGCTGCTGAAAATGCTGGGGTCTTATCGTGTGTTTTTGAGGCAGCCTATCTAACCTTAACCACCTGCTGACGTTGACGTTGGGGAAAAGTATTGACTTGCTTGGGCTCAGTAATATGGGGGATTGGGTGCAGAGGATCACCTATCTAGCACCTATCTAGCTTTTTTTTATCAAAGGCCCTGGAGAAAAAAATGGTGTTTTTAAAATATCCATAGGTAAAACTTTAGAGGCTACCAGTTTCAAGTTACACAGGAGGTCCAGTGGCCGAATTATTGCAGAATTATTATTGCAATACACGTTAATGCATTTTATTCATCAAACCCAATCTAATCCCGAATTTTTGGCTAAAATATAAAAGATGATATTGCGCCGATTAAATCGATACCTACCATGTCATGCGTTAACATGCCCATGCTTCTTTACAGGCTGCCAGTTTAACGTTACACTGGAGGTCTGGTGCTCGAATTATTGCTGGGTTATTAGCGCCCTCGGTCTGACGTTTGCAGCGATACCTCAGATGTGTGGTGCGATTACTGTTAACATATGCACGCTGGACCTACGTGTGCGTTTGCGCGACAATGTTTTGTTTAAATTAGATACACTGTTTCTTTGTTTTTATTTATGTAATTTGCATCAACTTTTTTGCTATCACAAGGGATGAACAGCAACGCTACTGCGAAAGCATGGGCCATGACTGGTCTTCTTTATGGATAGATCTAGGGTGTATCTAGGATTGGGTGCAGGAGATTACCCATCGACCCAAGTGTGGGGCAGATAAAATGGGTGGCATGAGTTGGGTAAGGGGAGCTGGAATGTAGGAAAAAGTGGGGAGATGGAGTATTGATGGGAAAAGTGACTGGTCAAAAAAGGGGAAGCCGAGCCAGGACTGGTGGGGAGTCCTGAAAAGGGGTTGGGGGAAAAGGTAATGCACAGGGCACAAGTGGACACCGATAAAGGGGTCCAGGGGAGGGATTGGGATGAAAAACCTGGAGGTAGGTGGGCGAGCACTTTAAAGAATATGTCAGTGTAAAATTGCACACATGCTTTAAAGCATCTCTATCCTCCTTCCGTAGTGTCAACGTTGACACTCGACAGAAACCCTTTAGACTTGGGTTTTTGAGCGAGGTCGCCAGAAGCTTAATTTCCAGACCAATAAAGCCCCTCTTAAAAGACCATTTAAAGGACTTGAGTTAAGCATAGCTCGTGTAGTGTGTGTCCAAAATGAAGACTCATCTCCCCGTCGGGGAATCGAACCCCGGTCTCCCGCGTGACAGGCGGGGATACTCACCACTATACTAACGAGGACCACTTGGTGGGTGGGCCACCGTTGTCGTCTTCCTACAGTTCAGCACATGGCTGTGGCTCTTGTCTTCTTTATGGAGAGATCTAGGGTGTATTAAAATCCCTTGGTATAGAGTAGAGTGCAGTTGCCATGTCTGATATGGACCTGTTTTTTAGAGGACTTTGCAAGCACCTCCAGTGGTGGTGCAATGGGTAAAGCGCCTGTTGGCTTATCGTGAGGTTATGAGTTCAAATCCCGGCTGTGGCATTCCGAATTTGAAGTGGGGACGCGAGAAAGGGCAAAGCGGCTGTGGATGCGCAGTTGAAAGAATAGTTACGTGCACCCTGAAAGGGGGTGGGCTTTGAAATTGGGAGGTGCTTTGGACAGTACCAAAACAGGGTTCAGGAGAGGACAGGAAGTGTGGGAGTCAGAAGAGGAGGTAGGTGGTGGTGGTGGTGGTGGGGGGGAAGTGTATAAGGGAACACAGAAACAGGGTTCAGGTGGGAGTGTCAGAAGAGGAGGTAGGTGTTGGGGGGTGGAGAAACGTGTAGGGGAACACGGAAGCAGGGTTCAGGGCTGGAAAATGAGGGCGGCTGAGAAGAAGAGGTCGGTGTGAGTTCACGGTAAAGAGATTAATGATACTGTGTTCAGAAAGTGAGGTTTATGCTCCTCTTTTCACCAAAACCCCCTTTTTAATTGTCCCCCTGCTAGCTTTCCCTTCTCTCTTTGCCACACCCACAGCCACCTCCCCAAGCAACCCTAGGCATGCACCCCTGTTCCACAGCTCCACGCTTCTGCGCCAACCTCCTCCCGTTGTCTATGGGGCACCCCAACCTTGCCTCCACCAAACCCCATGCTTGCTGAACTGTGCATCCTATTCAACAACCCCTCCCCGACTAATTCCGCTTCCTCCAGCGCATAGCTATGCAGCCCCAGCGCCTCTAGGCCTTGACAACCAGCTCCACTCCCTAAGGGATATTGTGGATACTTTGGGCCCTTAGGTTCTCCTCGGATCGCGACACATACCAGCCAGCTCTCTCGTGCATTTTTTGGAGGCTGCACTCTAGGGATTGCAAATTACGTGCTCCTACACACCGGTCCGGGTATTCGAACCAGTGACTTCTCGCTTGCGAGCCGGGTGCTCTAGCACTTGCGCCACCGTCCGAGGTGTTTGTGATGCTGCTGAAAATGCTGGGGTCTTATCGTGTGTTTTTGAGGCAGCCTATCTAACCTTAACCACCTGCTGACGTTGACGTTGGGGAAAAGTATTGACTTGCTTGGGCTCAGTAATATGGGGGATTGGGTGCAGAGGATCACCTATCTAGCACCTATCTAGCTTTTTTTTATCAAAGGCCCTGGAGAAAAAAATGGTGTTTTTAAAATATCCATAGGTAAAACTTTAGAGGCTACCAGTTTCAAGTTACACAGGAGGTCCAGTGGCCGAATTATTGCAGAATTATTATTGCAATACACGTTAATGCATTTTATTCATCAAACCCAATCTAATCCCGAATTTTTGGCTAAAATATAAAAGATGATATTGCGCCGATTAAATCGATACCTACCATGTCATGCGTTAACATGCCCATGCTTCTTTACAGGCTGCCAGTTTAACGTTACACTGGAGGTCTGGTGCTCGAATTATTGCTGGGTTATTAGCGCCCTCGGTCTGACGTTTGCAGCGATACCTCAGATGTGTGGTGCGATTACTGTTAACATATGCACGCTGGACCTACGTGTGCGTTTGCGCGACAATGTTTTGTTTAAATTAGATACACTGTTTCTTTGTTTTTATTTATGTAATTTGCATCAACTTTTTTGCTATCACAAGGGATGAACAGCAACGCTACTGCGAAAGCATGGGCCATGACTGGTCTTCTTTATGGATAGATCTAGGGTGTATCTAGGATTGGGTGCAGGAGATTACCCATCGACCCAAGTGTGGGGCGGATAAAATGGGTGGCATGAGTTGGGTAAGGGGAGCTGGAATGTAGGAAAAAGTGGGGAGATGGAGTATTGATGGGAAAAGTGACTGGTCAAAAAAGGGGAAGCCGAGCCAGGACTGGTGGGGAGTCCTGAAAAGGGGTTGGGGGAAAAGGTAATGCACAGGGCACAAGTGGACACCGATAAAGGGGTCCAGGGGAGGGATTGGGATGAAAAACCTGGAGGTAGGTGGGCGAGCACTTTAAAGAATATGTCAGTGTAAAATTGCACACATGCTTTAAAGCATCTCTATCCTCCTTCCGTAGTGTCAACGTTGACACTCGACAGAAACCCTTTAGACTTGGTGTTTTGAGCGAGGTCGCCAGAAGCTTAATTTCCAGACCAATAAAGCCCCTCTTAAAAGACCATTTAAAGGACTTGAGTTAAGCATAGCTCGTGTAGTGTGTGTCCAAAATGAGGACACATCTCCCCGTCGGGGAATCGAACCCCGGTCTCCCGCGTGACAGGCGGGGATACTCACCACTATACTAACGAGGACCACTTGGTGGGTGGGCCACCGTTGTCGTCTTCCTACAGTTCAGCACATGGCTGTGGCTCTTGTCTTCTTTATGGAGAGATCTAGGGTGTATTAAAATCCCTTGGTATAGAGTAGAGTGCAGTTGCCATGTCTGATATGGACCTGTTTTTTAGAGGACTTTGCAAGCACCTCCAGTGGTGGTGCAATGGGTAAAGCGCCTGTTGGCTTATCGTGAGGTTATGAGTTCAAATCCCGGCTGTGGCATTCCGAATTTGAAGTGGGGACGTGAGAAAGGGCAAAGCGGCTGTGGATGCGCAGTTGAAAGAATAGTTACGTGCACCCTGAAAGGGGGTGGGCTTTGAAATTGGGAGGTGCTTTGGACAGTACCAAAACAGGGTTCAGGAGAGGACAGGAAGTGTGGGAGTCAGAAGAGGAGGTAGGTGGTGGTGGTGGGGAAGTGTATAAGGGAACACAGAAACAGGGTTCAGGTGGGAGTGTCAGAAGAGGAGGTAGGTGTTGGGGGGTGGAGAAACGTGTAGGGGAACACGGAAGCAGGGTTCAGGGCTGGAAAATGAGGGCGGCTGAGAAGAAGAGGTCGGTGTGAGTTCACGGTAAAGAGATTAATGATACTGTGTTCAGAAAGTGAGGTTTATGCTCCTCTTTTCACCAAAACCCCCTTTTTAATTGTCCCCCTGCTAGCTTTCCCTTCTCTCTTTGCCACACCCACAGCCACCTCCCCAAGCAACCCTAGGCATGCACCCCTGTTCCGCAGCTCCACGCTTCTGCGCCAACCTCCTCCCGTTGTCTATGGGGCACCCCAACCTTGCCTCCACCAAACCCCATGCTTGCTGAACTGTGCATCCTATTCAACAACCCCTCCCCGACTAATTCCGCTTCCTCCAGCGCATAGCTATGCAGCCCCAGCGCCTCTAGGCCTTGACAACCAGCTCCACTCCCTAAGGGATATTGTGGATACTTTGGGCCCTTAGGTTCTCCTCGGATCGCGACACATACCAGCCAGCTCTCTCGTGCATTTTTTGGAGGCTGCACTCTAGGGATTGCAAATTACGTGCTCCTACACACCGGTCCGGGTATTCGAACCAGTGACTTCTCGCTTGCGAGCCGGGTGCTCTAGCACTTGCGCCACCGTCCGAGGTGTTTGTGATGCTGCTGAAAATGCTGGGGTCTTATCGTGTGTTTTTGAGGCAGCCTATCTAACCTTAACCACCTGCTGACGTTGACGTTGGGGAAAAGTATTGACTTGCTTGGGCTCAGTAATATGGGGGATTGGGTGCAGAGGATCACCTATCTAGCACCTATCTAGCTTTTTTTTATCAAAGGCCCTGGAGAAAAAAATGGTGTTTTTAAAATATCCATAGGTAAAACTTTAGAGGCTACCAGTTTCAAGTTACACAGGAGGTCCAGTGGCCGAATTATTGCAGAATTATTATTGCAATACACGTTAATGCATTTTATTCATCAAACCCAATCTAATCCCGAATTTTTGGCTAAAATATAAAAGATGATATTGCGCCGATTAAATCGATACCTACCATGTCATGCGTTAACATGCCCATGCTTCTTTACAGGCTGCCAGTTTAACGTTACACTGGAGGTCTGGTGCTCGAATTATTGCTGGGTTATTAGCGCCCTCGGTCTGACGTTTGCAGCGATACCTCAGATGTGTGGTGCGATTACTGTTAACATATGCACGCTGGACCTACGTGTGCGTTTGCGCGACAATGTTTTGTTTAAATTAGATACACTGTTTCTTTGTTTTTATTTATGTAATTTGCATCAACTTTTTTGCTATCACAAGGGATGAACAGCAACGCTACTGCGAAAGCATGGGCCATGACTGGTCTTCTTTATGGATAGATCTAGGGTGTATCTAGGATTGGGTGCAGGAGATTACCCATCGACCCAAGTGTGGGGCGGATAAAATGGGTGGCATGAGTTGGGTAAGGGGAGCTGGAATGTAGGAAAAAGTGGGGAGATGGAGTATTGATGGGAAAAGTGACTGGTCAAAAAAGGGGAAGCCGAGCCAGGACTGGTGGGGAGTCCTGAAAAGGGGTTGGGGGAAAAGGTAATGCACAGGGCACAAGTGGACACCGATAAAGGGGTCCAGGGGAGGGATTGGGATGAAAAACCTGGAGGTAGGTGGGCGAGCACTTTAAAGAATATGTCAGTGTAAAATTGCACACATGCTTTAAAGCATCTCTATCCTCCTTCCGTAGTGTCAACGTTGACACTCGACAGAAACCCTTTAGACTTGGTGTTTTGAGCGAGGTCGCCAGAAGCTTAATTTCCAGACCAATAAAGCCCCTCTTAAAAGACCATTTAAAGGACTTGAGTTAAGCATAGCTCGTGTAGTGTGTGTCCAAAATGAGGACACATCTCCCCGTCGGGGAATCGAACCCCGGTCTCCCGCGTGACAGGCGGGGATACTCACCACTATACTAACGAGGACCACTTGGTGGGTGGGCCACCGTTGTCGTCTTCCTACAGTTCAGCACATGGCTGTGGCTCTTGTCTTCTTTATGGAGAGATCTAGGGTGTATTAAAATCCCTTGGTATAGAGTAGAGTGCAGTTGCCATGTCTGATATGGACCTGTTTTTTAGAGGACTTTGCAAGCACCTCCAGTGGTGGTGCAATGGGTAAAGCGCCTGTTGGCTTATCGTGAGGTTATGAGTTCAAATCCCGGCTGTGGCATTCCGAATTTGAAGTGGGGACGTGAGAAAGGGCAAAGCGGCTGTGGATGCGCAGTTGAAAGAATAGTTACGTGCACCCTGAAAGGGGGTGGGCTTTGAAATTGGGAGGTGCTTTGGACAGTACCAAAACAGGGTTCAGGAGAGGACAGGAAGTGTGGGAGTCAGAAGAGGAGGTAGGTGGTGGTGGTGGGGAAGTGTATAAGGGAACACAGAAACAGGGTTCAGGTGGGAGTGTCAGAAGAGGAGGTAGGTGTTGGGGGGTGGAGAAACGTGTAGGGGAACACGGAAGCAGGGTTCAGGGCTGGAAAATGAGGGCGGCTGAGAAGAAGAGGTCGGTGTGAGTTCACGGTAAAGAGATTAATGATACTGTGTTCAGAAAGTGAGGTTTATGCTCCTCTTTTCACCAAAACCCCCTTTTTAATTGTCCCCCTGCTAGCTTTCCCTTCTCTCTTTGCCACACCCACAGCCACCTCCCCAAGCAACCCTAGGCATGCACCCCTGTTCCGCAGCTCCACGCTTCTGCGCCAACCTCCTCCCGTTGTCTATGGGGCACCCCAACCTTGCCTCCACCAAACCCCATGCTTGCTGAACTGTGCATCCTATTCAACAACCCCTCCCCGACTAATTCCGCTTCCTCCAGCGCATAGCTATGCAGCCCCAGCGCCTCTAGGCCTTGACAACCAGCTCCACTCCCTAAGGGATATTGTGGATACTTTGGGCCCTTAGGTTCTCCTCGGATCGCGACACATACCAGCCAGCTCTCTCGTGCATTTTTTGGAGGCTGCACTCTAGGGATTGCAAATTACGTGCTCCTACACACCGGTCCGGGTATTCGAACCAGTGACTTCTCGCTTGCGAGCCGGGTGCTCTAGCACTTGCGCCACCGTCCGAGGTGTTTGTGATGCTGCTGAAAATGCTGGGGTCTTATCGTGTGTTTTTGAGGCAGCCTATCTAACCTTAACCACCTGCTGACGTTGACGTTGGGGAAAAGTATTGACTTGCTTGGGCTCAGTAATATGGGGGATTGGGTGCAGAGGATCACCTATCTAGCACCTATCTAGCTTTTTTTTATCAAAGGCCCTGGAGAAAAAAATGGTGTTTTTAAAATATCCATAGGTAAAACTTTAGAGGCTACCAGTTTCAAGTTACACAGGAGGTCCAGTGGCCGAATTATTGCAGAATTATTATTGCAATACACGTTAATGCATTTTATTCATCAAACCCAATCTAATCCCGAATTTTTGGCTAAAATATAAAAGATGATATTGCGCCGATTAAATCGATACCTACCATGTCATGCGTTAACATGCCCATGCTTCTTTACAGGCTGCCAGTTTAACGTTACACTGGAGGTCTGGTGCTCGAATTATTGCTGGGTTATTAGCGCCCTCGGTCTGACGTTTGCAGCGATACCTCAGATGTGTGGTGCGATTACTGTTAACATATGCACGCTGGACCTACGTGTGCGTTTGCGCGACAATGTTTTGTTTAAATTAGATACACTGTTTCTTTGTTTTTATTTATGTAATTTGCATCAACTTTTTTGCTATCACAAGGGATGAACAGCAACGCTACTGCGAAAGCATGGGCCATGACTGGTCTTCTTTATGGATAGATCTAGGGTGTATCTAGGATTGGGTGCAGGAGATTACCCATCGACCCAAGTGTGGGGCGGATAAAATGGGTGGCATGAGTTGGGTAAGGGGAGCTGGAATGTAGGAAAAAGTGGGGAGATGGAGTATTGATGGGAAAAGTGACTGGTCAAAAAAGGGGAAGCCGAGCCAGGACTGGTGGGGAGTCCTGAAAAGGGGTTGGGGGAAAAGGTAATGCACAGGGCACAAGTGGACACCGATAAAGGGGTCCAGGGGAGGGATTGGGATGAAAAACCTGGAGGTAGGTGGGCGAGCACTTTAAAGAATATGTCAGTGTAAAATTGCACACATGCTTTAAAGCATCTCTATCCTCCTTCCGTAGTGTCAACGTTGACACTCGACAGAAACCCTTTAGACTTGGTGTTTTGAGCGAGGTCGCCAGAAGCTTAATTTCCAGACCAATAAAGCCCCTCTTAAAAGACCATTTAAAGGACTTGAGTTAAGCATAGCTCGTGTAGTGTGTGTCCAAAATGAGGACACATCTCCCCGTCGGGGAATCGAACCCCGGTCTCCCGCGTGACAGGCGGGGATACTCACCACTATACTAACGAGGACCACTTGGTGGGTGGGCCACCGTTGTCGTCTTCCTACAGTTCAGCACATGGCTGTGGCTCTTGTCTTCTTTATGGAGAGATCTAGGGTGTATTAAAATCCCTTGGTATAGAGTAGAGTGCAGTTGCCATGTCTGATATGGACCTGTTTTTTAGAGGACTTTGCAAGCACCTCCAGTGGTGGTGCAATGGGTAAAGCGCCTGTTGGCTTATCGTGAGGTTATGAGTTCAAATCCCGGCTGTGGCATTCCGAATTTGAAGTGGGGACGCGAGAAAGGGCAAAGCGGCTGTGGATGCGCAGTTGAAAGAATAGTTACGTGCACCCTGAAAGGGGGTGGGCTTTGAAATTGGGAGGTGCTTTGGACAGTACCAAAACAGGGTTCAGGAGAGAACAGGAAGTGTGGGAGTCAGAAGAGGAGGTAGGTGGTGGTGGTGGGGGGGAAGTGTATAAGGGAACACAGAAACAGGGTTCAGGTGGGAGTGTCAGAAGAGGAGGTAGGTGTTGGGGGGTGGAGAAACGTGTAGGGGAACACGGAAGCAGGGTTCAGGGCTGGAAAATGGGGGCGGCTGAGAAGAAGAGGTCGGTGTGAGTTCACGGTAAAGAGATTAATGATACTGTGTTCAGAAAGTGAGGTTTATGCTCCTCTTTTCACCAAAACCCCCTTTTTAATTGTCCCCCTGCTAGCTTTCCCTTCTCTCTTTGCCACACCCACAGCCACCTCCCCAAGCAACCCTAGGCATGCACCCCTGTTCCGCAGCTCCACGCTTCTGCGCCAACCTCCTCCCGTTGTCTATGGGGCACCCCAACCTTGCCTCCACCAAACCCCATGCTTGCTGAACTGTGCATCCTATTCAACAACCCCTCCCCGACTAATTCCGCTTCCTCCAGCGCATAGCTATGCAGCCCCAGCGCCTCTAGGCCTTGACAACCAGCTCCACTCCCTAAGGGATATTGTGGATACTTTGGGCCCTTAGGTTCTCCTCGGATCGCGACACATACCAGCCAGCTCTCTCGTGCATTTTTTGGAGGCTGCACTCTAGGGATTGCAAATTACGTGCTCCTACACACCGGTCCGGGTATTCGAACCAGTGACTTCTCGCTTGCGAGCCGGGTGCTCTAGCACTTGCGCCACCGTCCGAGGTGTTTGTGATGCTGCTGAAAATGCTGGGGTCTTATCGTGTGTTTTTGAGGCAGCCTATCTAACCTTAACCACCTGCTGACGTTGACGTTGGGGAAAAGTATTGACTTGCTTGGGCTCAGTAATATGGGGGATTGGGTGCAGAGGATCACCTATCTAGCACCTATCTAGCTTTTTTTTATCAAAGGCCCTGGAGAAAAAAATGGTGTTTTTAAAATATCCATAGGTAAAACTTTAGAGGCTACCAGTTTCAAGTTACACAGGAGGTCCAGTGGCCGAATTATTGCAGAATTATTATTGCAATACACGTTAATGCATTTTATTCATCAAACCCAATCTAATCCCGAATTTTTGGCTAAAATATAAAAGATGATATTGCGCCGATTAAATCGATACCTACCATGTCATGCGTTAACATGCCCATGCTTCTTTACAGGCTGCCAGTTTAACGTTACACTGGAGGTCTGGTGCTCGAATTATTGCTGGGTTATTAGCGCCCTCGGTCTGACGTTTGCAGCGATACCTCAGATGTGTGGTGCGATTACTGTTAACATATGCACGCTGGACCTACGTGTGCGTTTGCGCGACAATGTTTTGTTTAAATTAGATACACTGTTTCTTTGTTTTTATTTATGTAATTTGCATCAACTTTTTTGCTATCACAAGGGATGAACAGCAACGCTACTGCGAAAGCATGGGCCATGACTGGTCTTCTTTATGGATAGATCTAGGGTGTATCTAGGATTGGGTGCAGGAGATTACCCATCGACCCAAGTGTGGGGCGGATAAAATGGGTGGCATGAGTTGGGTAAGGGGAGCTGGAATGTAGGAAAAAGTGGGGAGATGGAGTATTGATGGGAAAAGTGACTGGTCAAAAAAGGGGAAGCCGAGCCAGGACTGGTGGGGAGTCCTGAAAAGGGGTTGGGGGAAAAGGTAATGCACAGGGCACAAGTGGACACCGATAAAGGGGTCCAGGGGAGGGATTGGGATGAAAAACCTGGAGGTAGGTGGGCGAGCACTTTAAAGAATATGTCAGTGTAAAATTGCACACATGCTTTAAAGCATCTCTATCCTCCTTCCGTAGTGTCAACGTTGACACTCGACAGAAACCCTTTAGACTTGGTGTTTTGAGCGAGGTCGCCAGAAGCTTAATTTCCAGACCAATAAAGCCCCTCTTAAAAGACCATTTAAAGGACTTGAGTTAAGCATAGCTCGTGTAGTGTGTGTCCAAAATGAGGACACATCTCCCCGTCGGGGAATCGAACCCCGGTCTCCCGCGTGACAGGCGGGGATACTCACCACTATACTAACGAGGACCACTTGGTGGGTGGGCCACCGTTGTCGTCTTCCTACAGTTCAGCACATGGCTGTGGCTCTTGTCTTCTTTATGGAGAGATCTAGGGTGTATTAAAATCCCTTGGTATAGAGTAGAGTGCAGTTGCCATGTCTGATATGGACCTGTTTTTTAGAGGACTTTGCAAGCACCTCCAGTGGTGGTGCAATGGGTAAAGCGCCTGTTGGCTTATCGTGAGGTTATGAGTTCAAATCCCGGCTGTGGCATTCCGAATTTGAAGTGGGGACGTGAGAAAGGGCAAAGCGGCTGTGGATGCGCAGTTGAAAGAATAGTTACGTGCACCCTGAAAGGGGGTGGGCTTTGAAATTGGGAGGTGCTTTGGACAGTACCAAAACAGGGTTCAGGAGAGGACAGGAAGTGTGGGAGTCAGAAGAGGAGGTAGGTGGTGGTGGTGGGGAAGTGTATAAGGGAACACAGAAACAGGGTTCAGGTGGGAGTGTCAGAAGAGGAGGTAGGTGTTGGGGGGTGGAGAAACGTGTAGGGGAACACGGAAGCAGGGTTCAGGGCTGGAAAATGAGGGCGGCTGAGAAGAAGAGGTCGGTGTGAGTTCACGGTAAAGAGATTAATGATACTGTGTTCAGAAAGTGAGGTTTATGCTCCTCTTTTCACCAAAACCCCCTTTTTAATTGTCCCCCTGCTAGCTTTCCCTTCTCTCTTTGCCACACCCACAGCCACCTCCCCAAGCAACCCTAGGCATGCACCCCTGTTCCGCAGCTCCACGCTTCTGCGCCAACCTCCTCCCGTTGTCTATGGGGCACCCCAACCTTGCCTCCACCAAACCCCATGCTTGCTGAACTGTGCATCCTATTCAACAACCCCTCCCCGACTAATTCCGCTTCCTCCAGCGCATAGCTATGCAGCCCCAGCGCCTCTAGGCCTTGACAACCAGCTCCACTCCCTAAGGGATATTGTGGATACTTTGGGCCCTTAGGTTCTCCTCGGATCGCGACACATACCAGCCAGCTCTCTCGTGCATTTTTTGGAGGCTGCACTCTAGGGATTGCAAATTACGTGCTCCTACACACCGGTCCGGGTATTCGAACCAGTGACTTCTCGCTTGCGAGCCGGGTGCTCTAGCACTTGCGCCACCGTCCGAGGTGTTTGTGATGCTGCTGAAAATGCTGGGGTCTTATCGTGTGTTTTTGAGGCAGCCTATCTAACCTTAACCACCTGCTGACGTTGACGTTGGGGAAAAGTATTGACTTGCTTGGGCTCAGTAATATGGGGGATTGGGTGCAGAGGATCACCTATCTAGCACCTATCTAGCTTTTTTTTATCAAAGGCCCTGGAGAAAAAAATGGTGTTTTTAAAATATCCATAGGTAAAACTTTAGAGGCTACCAGTTTCAAGTTACACAGGAGGTCCAGTGGCCGAATTATTGCAGAATTATTATTGCAATACACGTTAATGCATTTTATTCATCAAACCCAATCTAATCCCGAATTTTTGGCTAAAATATAAAAGATGATATTGCGCCGATTAAATCGATACCTACCATGTCATGCGTTAACATGCCCATGCTTCTTTACAGGCTGCCAGTTTAACGTTACACTGGAGGTCTGGTGCTCGAATTATTGCTGGGTTATTAGCGCCCTCGGTCTGACGTTTGCAGCGATACCTCAGATGTGTGGTGCGATTACTGTTAACATATGCACGCTGGACCTACGTGTGCGTTTGCGCGACAATGTTTTGTTTAAATTAGATACACTGTTTCTTTGTTTTTATTTATGTAATTTGCATCAACTTTTTTGCTATCACAAGGGATGAACAGCAACGCTACTGCGAAAGCATGGGCCATGACTGGTCTTCTTTATGGATAGATCTAGGGTGTATCTAGGATTGGGTGCAGGAGATTACCCATCGACCCAAGTGTGGGGCGGATAAAATGGGTGGCATGAGTTGGGTAAGGGGAGCTGGAATGTAGGAAAAAGTGGGGAGATGGAGTATTGATGGGAAAAGTGACTGGTCAAAAAAGGGGAAGCCGAGCCAGGACTGGTGGGGAGTCCTGAAAAGGGGTTGGGGGAAAAGGTAATGCACAGGGCACAAGTGGACACCGATAAAGGGGTCCAGGGGAGGGATTGGGATGAAAAACCTGGAGGTAGGTGGGCGAGCACTTTAAAGAATATGTCAGTGTAAAATTGCACACATGCTTTAAAGCATCTCTATCCTCCTTCCGTAGTGTCAACGTTGACACTCGACAGAAACCCTTTAGACTTGGTGTTTTGAGCGAGGTCGCCAGAAGCTTAATTTCCAGACCAATAAAGCCCCTCTTAAAAGACCATTTAAAGGACTTGAGTTAAGCATAGCTCGTGTAGTGTGTGTCCAAAATGAGGACACATCTCCCCGTCGGGGAATCGAACCCCGGTCTCCCGCGTGACAGGCGGGGATACTCACCACTATACTAACGAGGACCACTTGGTGGGTGGGCCACCGTTGTCGTCTTCCTACAGTTCAGCACATGGCTGTGGCTCTTGTCTTCTTTATGGAGAGATCTAGGGTGTATTAAAATCCCTTGGTATAGAGTAGAGTGCAGTTGCCATGTCTGATATGGACCTGTTTTTTAGAGGACTTTGCAAGCACCTCCAGTGGTGGTGCAATGGGTAAAGCGCCTGTTGGCTTATCGTGAGGTTATGAGTTCAAATCCCGGCTGTGGCATTCCGAATTTGAAGTGGGGACGCGAGAAAGGGCAAAGCGGCTGTGGATGCGCAGTTGAAAGAATAGTTACGTGCACCCTGAAAGGGGGTGGGCTTTGAAATTGGGAGGTGCTTTGGACAGTACCAAAACAGGGTTCAGGAGAGGACAGGAAGTGTGGGAGTCAGAAGAGGAGGTAGGTGGTGGTGGTGGTGGTGGGGGGGAAGTGTATAAGGGAACACAGAAACAGGGTTCAGGTGGGAGTGTCAGAAGAGGAGGTAGGTGTTGGGGGGTGGAGAAACGTGTAGGGGAACACGGAAGCAGGGTTCAGGGCTGGAAAATGAGGGCGGCTGAGAAGAAGAGGTCGGTGTGAGTTCACGGTAAAGAGATTAATGATACTGTGTTCAGAAAGTGAGGTTTATGCTCCTCTTTTCACCAAAACCCCCTTTTTAATTGTCCCCCTGCTAGCTTTCCCTTCTCTCTTTGCCACACCCACAGCCACCTCCCCAAGCAACCCTAGGCATGCACCCCTGTTCCACAGCTCCACGCTTCTGCGCCAACCTCCTCCCGTTGTCTATGGGGCACCCCAACCTTGCCTCCACCAAACCCCATGCTTGCTGAACTGTGCATCCTATTCAACAACCCCTCCCCGACTAATTCCGCTTCCTCCAGCGCATAGCTATGCAGCCCCAGCGCCTCTAGGCCTTGACAACCAGCTCCACTCCCTAAGGGATATTGTGGATACTTTGGGCCCTTAGGTTCTCCTCGGATCGCGACACATACCAGCCAGCTCTCTCGTGCATTTTTTGGAGGCTGCACTCTAGGGATTGCAAATTACGTGCTCCTACACACCGGTCCGGGTATTCGAACCAGTGACTTCTCGCTTGCGAGCCGGGTGCTCTAGCACTTGCGCCACCGTCCGAGGTGTTTGTGATGCTGCTGAAAATGCTGGGGTCTTATCGTGTGTTTTTGAGGCAGCCTATCTAACCTTAACCACCTGCTGACGTTGACGTTGGGGAAAAGTATTGACTTGCTTGGGCTCAGTAATATGGGGGATTGGGTGCAGAGGATCACCTATCTAGCACCTATCTAGCTTTTTTTTATCAAAGGCCCTGGAGAAAAAAATGGTGTTTTTAAAATATCCATAGGTAAAACTTTAGAGGCTACCAGTTTCAAGTTACACAGGAGGTCCAGTGGCCGAATTATTGCAGAATTATTATTGCAATACACGTTAATGCATTTTATTCATCAAACCCAATCTAATCCCGAATTTTTGGCTAAAATATAAAAGATGATATTGCGCCGATTAAATCGATACCTACCATGTCATGCGTTAACATGCCCATGCTTCTTTACAGGCTGCCAGTTTAACGTTACACTGGAGGTCTGGTGCTCGAATTATTGCTGGGTTATTAGCGCCCTCGGTCTGACGTTTGCAGCGATACCTCAGATGTGTGGTGCGATTACTGTTAACATATGCACGCTGGACCTACGTGTGCGTTTGCGCGACAATGTTTTGTTTAAATTAGATACACTGTTTCTTTGTTTTTATTTATGTAATTTGCATCAACTTTTTTGCTATCACAAGGGATGAACAGCAACGCTACTGCGAAAGCATGGGCCATGACTGGTCTTCTTTATGGATAGATCTAGGGTGTATCTAGGATTGGGTGCAGGAGATTACCCATCGACCCAAGTGTGGGGCGGATAAAATGGGTGGCATGAGTTGGGTAAGGGGAGCTGGAATGTAGGAAAAAGTGGGGAGATGGAGTATTGATGGGAAAAGTGACTGGTCAAAAAAGGGGAAGCCGAGCCAGGACTGGTGGGGAGTCCTGAAAAGGGGTTGGGGGAAAAGGTAATGCACAGGGCACAAGTGGACACCGATAAAGGGGTCCAGGGGAGGGATTGGGATGAAAAACCTGGAGGTAGGTGGGCGAGCACTTTAAAGAATATGTCAGTGTAAAATTGCACACATGCTTTAAAGCATCTCTATCCTCCTTCCGTAGTGTCAACGTTGACACTCGACAGAAACCCTTTAGACTTGGTGTTTTGAGCGAGGTCGCCAGAAGCTTAATTTCCAGACCAATAAAGCCCCTCTTAAAAGACCATTTAAAGGACTTGAGTTAAGCATAGCTCGTGTAGTGTGTGTCCAAAATGAGGACACATCTCCCCGTCGGGGAATCGAACCCCGGTCTCCCGCGTGACAGGCGGGGATACTCACCACTATACTAACGAGGACCACTTGGTGGGTGGGCCACCGTTGTCGTCTTCCTACAGTTCAGCACATGGCTGTGGCTCTTGTCTTCTTTATGGAGAGATCTAGGGTGTATTAAAATCCCTTGGTATAGAGTAGAGTGCAGTTGCCATGTCTGATATGGACCTGTTTTTTAGAGGACTTTGCAAGCACCTCCAGTGGTGGTGCAATGGGTAAAGCGCCTGTTGGCTTATCGTGAGGTTATGAGTTCAAATCCCGGCTGTGGCATTCCGAATTTGAAGTGGGGACGTGAGAAAGGGCAAAGCGGCTGTGGATGCGCAGTTGAAAGAATAGTTACGTGCACCCTGAAAGGGGGTGGGCTTTGAAATTGGGAGGTGCTTTGGACAGTACCAAAACAGGGTTCAGGAGAGGACAGGAAGTGTGGGAGTCAGAAGAGGAGGTAGGTGGTGGTGGTGGGGAAGTGTATAAGGGAACACAGAAACAGGGTTCAGGTGGGAGTGTCAGAAGAGGAGGTAGGTGTTGGGGGGTGGAGAAACGTGTAGGGGAACACGGAAGCAGGGTTCAGGGCTGGAAAATGAGGGCGGCTGAGAAGAAGAGGTCGGTGTGAGTTCACGGTAAAGAGATTAATGATACTGTGTTCAGAAAGTGAGGTTTATGCTCCTCTTTTCACCAAAACCCCCTTTTTAATTGTCCCCCTGCTAGCTTTCCCTTCTCTCTTTGCCACACCCACAGCCACCTCCCCAAGCAACCCTAGGCATGCACCCCTGTTCCGCAGCTCCACGCTTCTGCGCCAACCTCCTCCCGTTGTCTATGGGGCACCCCAACCTTGCCTCCACCAAACCCCATGCTTGCTGAACTGTGCATCCTATTCAACAACCCCTCCCCGACTAATTCCGCTTCCTCCAGCGCATAGCTATGCAGCCCCAGCGCCTCTAGGCCTTGACAACCAGCTCCACTCCCTAAGGGATATTGTGGATACTTTGGGCCCTTAGGTTCTCCTCGGATCGCGACACATACCAGCCAGCTCTCTCGTGCATTTTTTGGAGGCTGCACTCTAGGGATTGCAAATTACGTGCTCCTACACACCGGTCCGGGTATTCGAACCAGTGACTTCTCGCTTGCGAGAGGACAGGAAGTGTGGGAGTCAGAAGAGGAGGTAGGTGGTGGTGGTGGGGAAGTGTATAAGGGAACACAGAAACAGGGTTCAGGTGGGAGTGTCAGAAGAGGAGGTAGGTGTTGGGGGGTGGAGAAACGTGTAGGGGAACACGGAAGCAGGGTTCAGGGCTGGAAAATGAGGGCGGCTGAGAAGAAGAGGTCGGTGTGAGTTCACGGTAAAGAGATTAATGATACTGTGTTCGGAAAGTGAGGTTTATGCTCCTCTTTTCACCAAAACCCCCTTTTTAATTGTCCCCCTGCTAGCTTTCCCTTCTCTCTTTGCCACACCCACAGCCACCTCCCCAAGCAACCCTAGGCATGCACCCCTGTTCCGCAGCTCCACGCTTCTGCGCCAACCTCCTCCCGTTGTCTATGGGGCACCCCAACCTTGCCTCCACCAAACCCCATGCTTGCTGAACTGTGCATCCTATTCAACAACCCCTCCCCGACTAATTCCGCTTCCTCCAGCGCATAGCTATGCAGCCCCAGCGCCTCTAGGCCTTGACAACCAGCTCCACTCCCTAAGGGATATTGTGGATACTTTGGGCCCTTAGGTTCTCCTCGGATCGCGACACATACCAGCCAGCTCTCTCGTGCATTTTTTGGAGGCTGCACTCTAGGGATTGCAAATTACGTGCTCCTACACACCGGTCCGGGTATTCGAACCAGTGACTTCTCGCTTGCGAGCCGGGTGCTCTAGCACTTGCGCCACCGTCCGAGGTGTTTGTGATGCTGCTGAAAATGCTGGGGTCTTATCGTGTGTTTTTGAGGCAGCCTATCTAACCTTAACCACCTGCTGACGTTGACGTTGGGGAAAAGTATTGACTTGCTTGGGCTCAGTAATATGGGGGATTGGGTGCAGAGGATCACCTATCTAGCACCTATCTAGCTTTTTTTTATCAAAGGCCCTGGAGAAAAAAATGGTGTTTTTAAAATATCCATAGGTAAAACTTTAGAGGCTACCAGTTTCAAGTTACACAGGAGGTCCAGTGGCCGAATTATTGCAGAATTATTATTGCAATACACGTTAATGCATTTTATTCATCAAACCCAATCTAATCCCGAATTTTTGGCTAAAATATAAAAGATGATATTGCGCCGATTAAATCGATACCTACCATGTCATGCGTTAACATGCCCATGCTTCTTTACAGGCTGCCAGTTTAACGTTACACTGGAGGTCTGGTGCTCGAATTATTGCTGGGTTATTAGCGCCCTCGGTCTGACGTTTGCAGCGATACCTCAGATGTGTGGTGCGATTACTGTTAACATATGCACGCTGGACCTACGTGTGCGTTTGCGCGACAATGTTTTGTTTAAATTAGATACACTGTTTCTTTGTTTTTATTTATGTAATTTGCATCAACTTTTTTGCTATCACAAGGGATGAACAGCAACGCTACTGCGAAAGCATGGGCCATGACTGGTCTTCTTTATGGATAGATCTAGGGTGTATCTAGGATTGGGTGCAGGAGATTACCCATCGACCCAAGTGTGGGGCGGATAAAATGGGTGGCATGAGTTGGGTAAGGGGAGCTGGAATGTAGGAAAAAGTGGGGAGATGGAGTATTGATGGGAAAAGTGACTGGTCAAAAAAGGGGAAGCCGAGCCAGGACTGGTGGGGAGTCCTGAAAAGGGGTTGGGGGAAAAGGTAATGCACAGGGCACAAGTGGACACCGATAAAGGGGTCCAGGGGAGGGATTGGGATGAAAAACCTGGAGGTAGGTGGGCGAGCACTTTAAAGAATATGTCAGTGTAAAATTGCACACATGCTTTAAAGCATCTCTATCCTCCTTCCGTAGTGTCAACGTTGACACTCGACAGAAACCCTTTAGACTTGGTGTTTTGAGCGAGGTCGCCAGAAGCTTAATTTCCAGACCAATAAAGCCCCTCTTAAAAGACCATTTAAAGGACTTGAGTTAAGCATAGCTCGTGTAGTGTGTGTCCAAAATGAGGACACATCTCCCCGTCGGGGAATCGAACCCCGGTCTCCCGCGTGACAGGCGGGGATACTCACCACTATACTAACGAGGACCACTTGGTGGGTGGGCCACCGTTGTCGTCTTCCTACAGTTCAGCACATGGCTGTGGCTCTTGTCTTCTTTATGGAGAGATCTAGGGTGTATTAAAATCCCTTGGTATAGAGTAGAGTGCAGTTGCCATGTCTGATATGGACCTGTTTTTTAGAGGACTTTGCAAGCACCTCCAGTGGTGGTGCAATGGGTAAAGCGCCTGTTGGCTTATCGTGAGGTTATGAGTTCAAATCCCGGCTGTGGCATTCCGAATTTGAAGTGGGGACGCGAGAAAGGGCAAAGCGGCTGTGGATGCGCAGTTGAAAGAATAGTTACGTGCACCCTGAAAGGGGGTGGGCTTTGAAATTGGGAGGTGCTTTGGACAGTACCAAAACAGGGTTCAGGAGAGAACAGGAAGTGTGGGAGTCAGAAGAGGAGGTAGGTGGTGGTGGTGGGGGGGAAGTGTATAAGGGAACACAGAAACAGGGTTCAGGTGGGAGTGTCAGAAGAGGAGGTAGGTGTTGGGGGGTGGAGAAACGTGTAGGGGAACACGGAAGCAGGGTTCAGGGCTGGAAAATGAGGGCGGCTGAGAAGAAGAGGTCGGTGTGAGTTCACGGTAAAGAGATTAATGATACTGTGTTCAGAAAGTGAGGTTTATGCTCCTCTTTTCACCAAAACCCCCTTTTTAATTGTCCCCCTGCTAGCTTTCCCTTCTCTCTTTGCCACACCCACAGCCACCTCCCCAAGCAACCCTAGGCATGCACCCCTGTTCCACAGCTCCACGCTTCTGCGCCAACCTCCTCCCGTTGTCTATGGGGCACCCCAACCTTGCCTCCACCAAACCCCATGCTTGCTGAACTGTGCATCCTATTCAACAACCCCTCCCCGACTAATTCCGCTTCCTCCAGCGCATAGCTATGCAGCCCCAGCGCCTCTAGGCCTTGACAACCAGCTCCACTCCCTAAGGGATATTGTGGATACTTTGGGCCCTTAGGTTCTCCTCGGATCGCGACACATACCAGCCAGCTCTCTCGTGCATTTTTTGGAGGCTGCACTCTAGGGATTGCAAATTACGTGCTCCTACACACCGGTCCGGGTATTCGAACCAGTGACTTCTCGCTTGCGAGCCGGGTGCTCTAGCACTTGCGCCACCGTCCGAGGTGTTTGTGATGCTGCTGAAAATGCTGGGGTCTTATCGTGTGTTTTTGAGGCAGCCTATCTAACCTTAACCACCTGCTGACGTTGACGTTGGGGAAAAGTATTGACTTGCTTGGGCTCAGTAATATGGGGGATTGGGTGCAGAGGATCACCTATCTAGCACCTATCTAGCTTTTTTTTATCAAAGGCCCTGGAGAAAAAAATGGTGTTTTTAAAATATCCATAGGTAAAACTTTAGAGGCTACCAGTTTCAAGTTACACAGGAGGTCCAGTGGCCGAATTATTGCAGAATTATTATTGCAATACACGTTAATGCATTTTATTCATCAAACCCAATCTAATCCCGAATTTTTGGCTAAAATATAAAAGATGATATTGCGCCGATTAAATCGATACCTACCATGTCATGCGTTAACATGCCCATGCTTCTTTACAGGCTGCCAGTTTAACGTTACACTGGAGGTCTGGTGCTCGAATTATTGCTGGGTTATTAGCGCCCTCGGTCTGACGTTTGCAGCGATACCTCAGATGTGTGGTGCGATTACTGTTAACATATGCACGCTGGACCTACGTGTGCGTTTGCGCGACAATGTTTTGTTTAAATTAGATACACTGTTTCTTTGTTTTTATTTATGTAATTTGCATCAACTTTTTTGCTATCACAAGGGATGAACAGCAACGCTACTGCGAAAGCATGGGCCATGACTGGTCTTCTTTATGGATAGATCTAGGGTGTATCTAGGATTGGGTGCAGGAGATTACCCATCGACCCAAGTGTGGGGCGGATAAAATGGGTGGCATGAGTTGGGTAAGGGGAGCTGGAATGTAGGAAAAAGTGGGGAGATGGAGTATTGATGGGAAAAGTGACTGGTCAAAAAAGGGGAAGCCGAGCCAGGACTGGTGGGGAGTCCTGAAAAGGGGTTGGGGGAAAAGGTAATGCACAGGGCACAAGTGGACACCGATAAAGGGGTCCAGGGGAGGGATTGGGATGAAAAACCTGGAGGTAGGTGGGCGAGCACTTTAAAGAATATGTCAGTGTAAAATTGCACACATGCTTTAAAGCATCTCTATCCTCCTTCCGTAGTGTCAACGTTGACACTCGACAGAAACCCTTTAGACTTGGTGTTTTGAGCGAGGTCGCCAGAAGCTTAATTTCCAGACCAATAAAGCCCCTCTTAAAAGACCATTTAAAGGACTTGAGTTAAGCATAGCTCGTGTAGTGTGTGTCCAAAATGAGGACACATCTCCCCGTCGGGGAATCGAACCCCGGTCTCCCGCGTGACAGGCGGGGATACTCACCACTATACTAACGAGGACCACTTGGTGGGTGGGCCACCGTTGTCGTCTTCCTACAGTTCAGCACATGGCTGTGGCTCTTGTCTTCTTTATGGAGAGATCTAGGGTGTATTAAAATCCCTTGGTATAGAGTAGAGTGCAGTTGCCATGTCTGATATGGACCTGTTTTTTAGAGGACTTTGCAAGCACCTCCAGTGGTGGTGCAATGGGTAAAGCGCCTGTTGGCTTATCGTGAGGTTATGAGTTCAAATCCCGGCTGTGGCATTCCGAATTTGAAGTGGGGACGTGAGAAAGGGCAAAGCGGCTGTGGATGCGCAGTTGAAAGAATAGTTACGTGCACCCTGAAAGGGGGTGGGCTTTGAAATTGGGAGGTGCTTTGGACAGTACCAAAACAGGGTTCAGGAGAGGACAGGAAGTGTGGGAGTCAGAAGAGGAGGTAGGTGGTGGTGGTGGGGAAGTGTATAAGGGAACACAGAAACAGGGTTCAGGTGGGAGTGTCAGAAGAGGAGGTAGGTGTTGGGGGGTGGAGAAACGTGTAGGGGAACACGGAAGCAGGGTTCAGGGCTGGAAAATGAGGGCGGCTGAGAAGAAGAGGTCGGTGTGAGTTCACGGTAAAGAGATTAATGATACTGTGTTCAGAAAGTGAGGTTTATGCTCCTCTTTTCACCAAAACCCCCTTTTTAATTGTCCCCCTGCTAGCTTTCCCTTCTCTCTTTGCCACACCCACAGCCACCTCCCCAAGCAACCCTAGGCATGCACCCCTGTTCCGCAGCTCCACGCTTCTGCGCCAACCTCCTCCCGTTGTCTATGGGGCACCCCAACCTTGCCTCCACCAAACCCCATGCTTGCTGAACTGTGCATCCTATTCAACAACCCCTCCCCGACTAATTCCGCTTCCTCCAGCGCATAGCTATGCAGCCCCAGCGCCTCTAGGCCTTGACAACCAGCTCCACTCCCTAAGGGATATTGTGGATACTTTGGGCCCTTAGGTTCTCCTCGGATCGCGACACATACCAGCCAGCTCTCTCGTGCATTTTTTGGAGGCTGCACTCTAGGGATTGCAAATTACGTGCTCCTACACACCGGTCCGGGTATTCGAACCAGTGACTTCTCGCTTGCGAGCCGGGTGCTCTAGCACTTGCGCCACCGTCCGAGGTGTTTGTGATGCTGCTGAAAATGCTGGGGTCTTATCGTGTGTTTTTGAGGCAGCCTATCTAACCTTAACCACCTGCTGACGTTGACGTTGGGGAAAAGTATTGACTTGCTTGGGCTCAGTAATATGGGGGATTGGGTGCAGAGGATCACCTATCTAGCACCTATCTAGCTTTTTTTTATCAAAGGCCCTGGAGAAAAAAATGGTGTTTTTAAAATATCCATAGGTAAAACTTTAGAGGCTACCAGTTTCAAGTTACACAGGAGGTCCAGTGGCCGAATTATTGCAGAATTATTATTGCAATACACGTTAATGCATTTTATTCATCAAACCCAATCTAATCCCGAATTTTTGGCTAAAATATAAAAGATGATATTGCGCCGATTAAATCGATACCTACCATGTCATGCGTTAACATGCCCATGCTTCTTTACAGGCTGCCAGTTTAACGTTACACTGGAGGTCTGGTGCTCGAATTATTGCTGGGTTATTAGCGCCCTCGGTCTGACGTTTGCAGCGATACCTCAGATGTGTGGTGCGATTACTGTTAACATATGCACGCTGGACCTACGTGTGCGTTTGCGCGACAATGTTTTGTTTAAATTAGATACACTGTTTCTTTGTTTTTATTTATGTAATTTGCATCAACTTTTTTGCTATCACAAGGGATGAACAGCAACGCTACTGCGAAAGCATGGGCCATGACTGGTCTTCTTTATGGATAGATCTAGGGTGTATCTAGGATTGGGTGCAGGAGATTACCCATCGACCCAAGTGTGGGGCGGATAAAATGGGTGGCATGAGTTGGGTAAGGGGAGCTGGAATGTAGGAAAAAGTGGGGAGATGGAGTATTGATGGGAAAAGTGACTGGTCAAAAAAGGGGAAGCCGAGCCAGGACTGGTGGGGAGTCCTGAAAAGGGGTTGGGGGAAAAGGTAATGCACAGGGCACAAGTGGACACCGATAAAGGGGTCCAGGGGAGGGATTGGGATGAAAAACCTGGAGGTAGGTGGGCGAGCACTTTAAAGAATATGTCAGTGTAAAATTGCACACATGCTTTAAAGCATCTCTATCCTCCTTCCGTAGTGTCAACGTTGACACTCGACAGAAACCCTTTAGACTTGGTGTTTTGAGCGAGGTCGCCAGAAGCTTAATTTCCAGACCAATAAAGCCCCTCTTAAAAGACCATTTAAAGGACTTGAGTTAAGCATAGCTCGTGTAGTGTGTGTCCAAAATGAGGACACATCTCCCCGTCGGGGAATCGAACCCCGGTCTCCCGCGTGACAGGCGGGGATACTCACCACTATACTAACGAGGACCACTTGGTGGGTGGGCCACCGTTGTCGTCTTCCTACAGTTCAGCACATGGCTGTGGCTCTTGTCTTCTTTATGGAGAGATCTAGGGTGTATTAAAATCCCTTGGTATAGAGTAGAGTGCAGTTGCCATGTCTGATATGGACCTGTTTTTTAGAGGACTTTGCAAGCACCTCCAGTGGTGGTGCAATGGGTAAAGCGCCTGTTGGCTTATCGTGAGGTTATGAGTTCAAATCCCGGCTGTGGCATTCCGAATTTGAAGTGGGGACGTGAGAAAGGGCAAAGCGGCTGTGGATGCGCAGTTGAAAGAATAGTTACGTGCACCCTGAAAGGGGGTGGGCTTTGAAATTGGGAGGTGCTTTGGACAGTACCAAAACAGGGTTCAGGAGAGGACAGGAAGTGTGGGAGTCAGAAGAGGAGGTAGGTGGTGGTGGTGGGGAAGTGTATAAGGGAACACAGAAACAGGGTTCAGGTGGGAGTGTCAGAAGAGGAGGTAGGTGTTGGGGGGTGGAGAAACGTGTAGGGGAACACGGAAGCAGGGTTCAGGGCTGGAAAATGAGGGCGGCTGAGAAGAAGAGGTTGGTGTGAGTTCACGGTAAAGAGATTAATGATACTGTGTTCAGAAAGTGAGGTTTATGCTCCTCTTTTCACCAAAACCCCCTTTTTAATTGTCCCCCTGCTAGCTTTCCCTTCTCTCTTTGCCACACCCACAGCCACCTCCCCAAGCAACCCTAGGCATGCACCCCCGTTCCGCAGCTCCACGCTTCTGCGCCAACCTCCTCCCGTTGTCTATGGGGCACCCCAACCTTGCCTCCACCAAACCCCATGCTTGCTGAACTGTGCATCCTATTCAACAACCCCTCCCCGACTAATTCCGCTTCCTCCAGCGCATAGCTATGCAGCCCCAGCGCCTCTAGGCCTTGACAACCAGCTCCACTCCCTAAGGGATATTGTGGATACTTTGGGCCCTTAGGTTCTCCTCGGATCGCGACACATACCAGCCAGCTCTCTCGTGCATTTTTTGGAGGCTGCACTCTAGGGATTGCAAATTACGTGCTCCTACACACCGGTCCGGGTATTCGAACCAGTGACTTCTCGCTTGCGAGCCGGGTGCTCTAGCACTTGCGCCACCGTCCGAGGTGTTTGTGATGCTGCTGAAAATGCTGGGGTCTTATCGTGTGTTTTTGAGGCAGCCTATCTAACCTTAACCACCTGCTGACGTTGACGTTGGGGAAAAGTATTGACTTGCTTGGGCTCAGTAATATGGGGGATTGGGTGCAGAGGATCACCTATCTAGCACCTATCTAGCTTTTTTTTATCAAAGGCCCTGGAGAAAAAAATGGTGTTTTTAAAATATCCATAGGTAAAACTTTAGAGGCTACCAGTTTCAAGTTACACAGGAGGTCCAGTGGCCGAATTATTGCAGAATTATTATTGCAATACACGTTAATGCATTTTATTCATCAAACCCAATCTAATCCCGAATTTTTGGCTAAAATATAAAAGATGATATTGCGCCGATTAAATCGATACCTACCATGTCATGCGTTAACATGCCCATGCTTCTTTACAGGCTGCCAGTTTAACGTTACACTGGAGGTCTGGTGCTCGAATTATTGCTGGGTTATTAGCGCCCTCGGTCTGACGTTTGCAGCGATACCTCAGATGTGTGGTGCGATTACTGTTAACATATGCACGCTGGACCTACGTGTGCGTTTGCGCGACAATGTTTTGTTTAAATTAGATACACTGTTTCTTTGTTTTTATTTATGTAATTTGCATCAACTTTTTTGCTATCACAAGGGATGAACAGCAACGCTACTGCGAAAGCATGGGCCATGACTGGTCTTCTTTATGGATAGATCTAGGGTGTATCTAGGATTGGGTGCAGGAGATTACCCATCGACCCAAGTGTGGGGCGGATAAAATGGGTGGCATGAGTTGGGTAAGGGGAGCTGGAATGTAGGAAAAAGTGGGGAGATGGAGTATTGATGGGAAAAGTGACTGGTCAAAAAAGGGGAAGCCGAGCCAGGACTGGTGGGGAGTCCTGAAAAGGGGTTGGGGGAAAAGGTAATGCACAGGGCACAAGTGGACACCGATAAAGGGGTCCAGGGGAGGGATTGGGATGAAAAACCTGGAGGTAGGTGGGCGAGCACTTTAAAGAATATGTCAGTGTAAAATTGCACACATGCTTTAAAGCATCTCTATCCTCCTTCCGTAGTGTCAACGTTGACACTCGACAGAAACCCTTTAGACTTGGTGTTTTGAGCGAGGTCGCCAGAAGCTTAATTTCCAGACCAATAAAGCCCCTCTTAAAAGACCATTTAAAGGACTTGAGTTAAGCATAGCTCGTGTAGTGTGTGTCCAAAATGAGGACACATCTCCCCGTCGGGGAATCGAACCCCGGTCTCCCGCGTGACAGGCGGGGATACTCACCACTATACTAACGAGGACCACTTGGTGGGTGGGCCACCGTTGTCGTCTTCCTACAGTTCAGCACATGGCTGTGGCTCTTGTCTTCTTTATGGAGAGATCTAGGGTGTATTAAAATCCCTTGGTATAGAGTAGAGTGCAGTTGCCATGTCTGATATGGACCTGTTTTTTAGAGGACTTTGCAAGCACCTCCAGTGGTGGTGCAATGGGTAAAGCGCCTGTTGGCTTATCGTGAGGTTATGAGTTCAAATCCCGGCTGTGGCATTCCGAATTTGAAGTGGGGACGCGAGAAAGGGCAAAGCGGCTGTGGATGCGCAGTTGAAAGAATAGTTACGTGCACCCTGAAAGGGGGTGGGCTTTGAAATTGGGAGGTGCTTTGGACAGTACCAAAACAGGGTTCAGGAGAGAACAGGAAGTGTGGGAGTCAGAAGAGGAGGTAGGTGGTGGTGGTGGGGGGGAAGTGTATAAGGGAACACAGAAACAGGGTTCAGGTGGGAGTGTCAGAAGAGGAGGTAGGTGTTGGGGGGTGGAGAAACGTGTAGGGGAACACGGAAGCAGGGTTCAGGGCTGGAAAATGGGGGCGGCTGAGAAGAAGAGGTCGGTGTGAGTTCACGGTAAAGAGATTAATGATACTGTGTTCAGAAAGTGAGGTTTATGCTCCTCTTTTCACCAAAACCCCCTTTTTAATTGTCCCCCTGCTAGCTTTCCCTTCTCTCTTTGCCACACCCACAGCCACCTCCCCAAGCAACCCTAGGCATGCACCCCTGTTCCGCAGCTCCACGCTTCTGCGCCAACCTCCTCCCGTTGTCTATGGGGCACCCCAACCTTGCCTCCACCAAACCCCATGCTTGCTGAACTGTGCATCCTATTCAACAACCCCTCCCCGACTAATTCCGCTTCCTCCAGCGCATAGCTATGCAGCCCCAGCGCCTCTAGGCCTTGACAACCAGCTCCACTCCCTAAGGGATATTGTGGATACTTTGGGCCCTTAGGTTCTCCTCGGATCGCGACACATACCAGCCAGCTCTCTCGTGCATTTTTTGGAGGCTGCACTCTAGGGATTGCAAATTACGTGCTCCTACACACCGGTCCGGGTATTCGAACCAGTGACTTCTCGCTTGCGAGCCGGGTGCTCTAGCACTTGCGCCACCGTCCGAGGTGTTTGTGATGCTGCTGAAAATGCTGGGGTCTTATCGTGTGTTTTTGAGGCAGCCTATCTAACCTTAACCACCTGCTGACGTTGACGTTGGGGAAAAGTATTGACTTGCTTGGGCTCAGTAATATGGGGGATTGGGTGCAGAGGATCACCTATCTAGCACCTATCTAGCTTTTTTTTATCAAAGGCCCTGGAGAAAAAAATGGTGTTTTTAAAATATCCATAGGTAAAACTTTAGAGGCTACCAGTTTCAAGTTACACAGGAGGTCCAGTGGCCGAATTATTGCAGAATTATTATTGCAATACACGTTAATGCATTTTATTCATCAAACCCAATCTAATCCCGAATTTTTGGCTAAAATATAAAAGATGATATTGCGCCGATTAAATCGATACCTACCATGTCATGCGTTAACATGCCCATGCTTCTTTACAGGCTGCCAGTTTAACGTTACACTGGAGGTCTGGTGCTCGAATTATTGCTGGGTTATTAGCGCCCTCGGTCTGACGTTTGCAGCGATACCTCAGATGTGTGGTGCGATTACTGTTAACATATGCACGCTGGACCTACGTGTGCGTTTGCGCGACAATGTTTTGTTTAAATTAGATACACTGTTTCTTTGTTTTTATTTATGTAATTTGCATCAACTTTTTTGCTATCACAAGGGATGAACAGCAACGCTACTGCGAAAGCATGGGCCATGACTGGTCTTCTTTATGGATAGATCTAGGGTGTATCTAGGATTGGGTGCAGGAGATTACCCATCGACCCAAGTGTGGGGCAGATAAAATGGGTGGCATGAGTTGGGTAAGGGGAGCTGGAATGTAGGAAAAAGTGGGGAGATGGAGTATTGATGGGAAAAGTGACTGGTCAAAAAAGGGGAAGCCGAGCCAGGACTGGTGGGGAGTCCTGAAAAGGGGTTGGGGGAAAAGGTAATGCACAGGGCACAAGTGGACACCGATAAAGGGGTCCAGGGGAGGGATTGGGATGAAAAACCTGGAGGTAGGTGGGCGAGCACTTTAAAGAATATGTCAGTGTAAAATTGCACACATGCTTTAAAGCATCTCTATCCTCCTTCCGTAGTGTCAACGTTGACACTCGACAGAAACCCTTTAGACTTGGGTTTTTGAGCGAGGTCGCCAGAAGCTTAATTTCCAGACCAATAAAGCCCCTCTTAAAAGACCATTTAAAGGACTTGAGTTAAGCATAGCTCGTGTAGTGTGTGTCCAAAATGAAGACTCATCTCCCCGTCGGGGAATCGAACCCCGGTCTCCCGCGTGACAGGCGGGGATACTCACCACTATACTAACGAGGACCACTTGGTGGGTGGGCCACCGTTGTCGTCTTCCTACAGTTCAGCACATGGCTGTGGCTCTTGTCTTCTTTATGGAGAGATCTAGGGTGTATTAAAATCCCTTGGTATAGAGTAGAGTGCAGTTGCCATGTCTGATATGGACCTGTTTTTTAGAGGACTTTGCAAGCACCTCCAGTGGTGGTGCAATGGGTAAAGCGCCTGTTGGCTTATCGTGAGGTTATGAGTTCAAATCCCGGCTGTGGCATTCCGAATTTGAAGTGGGGACGCGAGAAAGGGCAAAGCGGCTGTGGATGCGCAGTTGAAAGAATAGTTACGTGCACCCTGAAAGGGGGTGGGCTTTGAAATTGGGAGGTGCTTTGGACAGTACCAAAACAGGGTTCAGGAGAGGACAGGAAGTGTGGGAGTCAGAAGAGGAGGTAGGTGGTGGTGGTGGGGAAGTGTATAAGGGAACACAGAAACAGGGTTCAGGTGGGAGTGTCAGAAGAGGAGGTAGGTGTTGGGGGGTGGAGAAACGTGTAGGGGAACACGGAAGCAGGGTTCAGGGCTGGAAAATGAGGGCGGCTGAGAAGAAGAGGTAGGTGTGAGTTCACGGTAAAGAGATTAATGATACTGTGTTCAGAAAGTGAGGTTTATGCTCCTCTTTTCACCAAAACCCCCTTTTTAATTGTCCCCCTGCTAGCTTTCCCTTCTCTCTTTGCCACACCCACAGCCACCTCCCCAAGCAACCCTAGGCATGCACCCCTGTTCCGCAGCTCCACGCTTCTGCGCCAACCTCCTCCCGTTGTCTATGGGGCACCCCAACCTTGCCTCCACCAAACCCCATGCTTGCTGAACTGTGCATCCTATTCAACAACCCCTCCCCGACTAATTCCGCTTCCTCCAGCGCATAGCTATGCAGCCCCAGCGCCTCTAGGCCTTGACAACCAGCTCCACTCCCTAAGGGATATTGTGGATACTTTGGGCCCTTAGGTTCTCCTCGGATCGCGACACATACCAGCCAGCTCTCTCGTGCATTTTTTGGAGGCTGCACTCTAGGGATTGCAAATTACGTGCTCCTACACACCGGTCCGGGTATTCGAACCAGTGACTTCTCGCTTGCGAGCCGGGTGCTCTAGCACTTGCGCCACCGTCCGAGGTGTTTGTGATGCTGCTGAAAATGCTGGGGTCTTATCGTGTGTTTTTGAGGCAGCCTATCTAACCTTAACCACCTGCTGACGTTGACGTTGGGGAAAAGTATTGACTTGCTTGGGCTCAGTAATATGGGGGATTGGGTGCAGAGGATCACCTATCTAGCACCTATCTAGCTTTTTTTTATCAAAGGCCCTGGAGAAAAAAATGGTGTTTTTAAAATATCCATAGGTAAAACTTTAGAGGCTACCAGTTTCAAGTTACACAGGAGGTCCAGTGGCCGAATTATTGCAGAATTATTATTGCAATACACGTTAATGCATTTTATTCATCAAACCCAATCTAATCCCGAATTTTTGGCTAAAATATAAAAGATGATATTGCGCCGATTAAATCGATACCTACCATGTCATGCGTTAACATGCCCATGCTTCTTTACAGGCTGCCAGTTTAACGTTACACTGGAGGTCTGGTGCTCGAATTATTGCTGGGTTATTAGCGCCCTCGGTCTGACGTTTGCAGCGATACCTCAGATGTGTGGTGCGATTACTGTTAACATATGCACGCTGGACCTACGTGTGCGTTTGCGCGACAATGTTTTGTTTAAATTAGATACACTGTTTCTTTGTTTTTATTTATGTAATTTGCATCAACTTTTTTGCTATCACAAGGGATGAACAGCAACGCTACTGCGAAAGCATGGGCCATGACTGGTCTTCTTTATGGATAGATCTAGGGTGTATCTAGGATTGGGTGCAGGAGATTACCCATCGACCCAAGTGTGGGGCGGATAAAATGGGTGGCATGAGTTGGGTAAGGGGAGCTGGAATGTAGGAAAAAGTGGGGAGATGGAGTATTGATGGGAAAAGTGACTGGTCAAAAAAGGGGAAGCCGAGCCAGGACTGGTGGGGAGTCCTGAAAAGGGGTTGGGGGAAAAGGTAATGCACAGGGCACAAGTGGACACCGATAAAGGGGTCCAGGGGAGGGATTGGGATGAAAAACCTGGAGGTAGGTGGGCGAGCACTTTAAAGAATATGTCAGTGTAAAATTGCACACATGCTTTAAAGCATCTCTATCCTCCTTCCGTAGTGTCAACGTTGACACTCGACAGAAACCCTTTAGACTTGGTGTTTTGAGCGAGGTCGCCAGAAGCTTAATTTCCAGACCAATAAAGCCCCTCTTAAAAGACCATTTAAAGGACTTGAGTTAAGCATAGCTCGTGTAGTGTGTGTCCAAAATGAGGACACATCTCCCCGTCGGGGAATCGAACCCCGGTCTCCCGCGTGACAGGCGGGGATACTCACCACTATACTAACGAGGACCACTTGGTGGGTGGGCCACCGTTGTCGTCTTCCTACAGTTCAGCACATGGCTGTGGCTCTTGTCTTCTTTATGGAGAGATCTAGGGTGTATTAAAATCCCTTGGTATAGAGTAGAGTGCAGTTGCCATGTCTGATATGGACCTGTTTTTTAGAGGACTTTGCAAGCACCTCCAGTGGTTGTGCAATGGGTAAAGCGCCTGTTGGCTTATCGTGAGGTTATGAGTTCAAATCCCGGCTGTGGCATTCCGAATTTGAAGTGGGGACGTGAGAAAGGGCAAAGCGGCTGTGGATGCGCAGTTGAAAGAATAGTTACGTGCACCCTGAAAGGGGGTGGGCTTTGAAATTGGGAGGTGCTTTGGACAGTACCAAAACAGGGTTCAGGAGAGGACAGGAAGTGTGGGAGTCAGAAGAGGAGGTAGGTGGTGGTGGTGGGGAAGTGTATAAGGGAACACAGAAACAGGGTTCAGGTGGGAGTGTCAGAAGAGGAGGTAGGTGTTGGGGGGTGGAGAAACGTGTAGGGGAACACGGAAGCAGGGTTCAGGGCTGGAAAATGAGGGCGGCTGAGAAGAAGAGGTCGGTGTGAGTTCACGGTAAAGAGATTAATGATACTGTGTTCAGAAAGTGAGGTTTATGCTCCTCTTTTCACCAAAACCCCCTTTTTAATTGTCCCCCTGCTAGCTTTCCCTTCTCTCTTTGCCACACCCACAGCCACCTCCCCAAGCAACCCTAGGCATGCACCCCTGTTCCGCAGCTCCACGCTTCTGCGCCAACCTCCTCCCGTTGTCTATGGGGCACCCCAACCTTGCCTCCACCAAACCCCATGCTTGCTGAACTGTGCATCCTATTCAACAACCCCTCCCCGACTAATTCCGCTTCCTCCAGCGCATAGCTATGCAGCCCCAGCGCCTCTAGGCCTTGACAACCAGCTCCACTCCCTAAGGGATATTGTGGATACTTTGGGCCCTTAGGTTCTCCTCGGATCGCGACACATACCAGCCAGCTCTCTCGTGCATTTTTTGGAGGCTGCACTCTAGGGATTGCAAATTACGTGCTCCTACACACCGGTCCGGGTATTCGAACCAGTGACTTCTCGCTTGCGAGCCGGGTGCTCTAGCACTTGCGCCACCGTCCGAGGTGTTTGTGATGCTGCTGAAAATGCTGGGGTCTTATCGTGTGTTTTTGAGGCAGCCTATCTAACCTTAACCACCTGCTGACGTTGACGTTGGGGAAAAGTATTGACTTGCTTGGGCTCAGTAATATGGGGGATTGGGTGCAGAGGATCACCTATCTAGCACCTATCTAGCTTTTTTTTATCAAAGGCCCTGGAGAAAAAAATGGTGTTTTTAAAATATCCATAGGTAAAACTTTAGAGGCTACCAGTTTCAAGTTACACAGGAGGTCCAGTGGCCGAATTATTGCAGAATTATTATTGCAATACACGTTAATGCATTTTATTCATCAAACCCAATCTAATCCCGAATTTTTGGCTAAAATATAAAAGATGATATTGCGCCGATTAAATCGATACCTACCATGTCATGCGTTAACATGCCCATGCTTCTTTACAGGCTGCCAGTTTAACGTTACACTGGAGGTCTGGTGCTCGAATTATTGCTGGGTTATTAGCGCCCTCGGTCTGACGTTTGCAGCGATACCTCAGATGTGTGGTGCGATTACTGTTAACATATGCACGCTGGACCTACGTGTGCGTTTGCGCGACAATGTTTTGTTTAAATTAGATACACTGTTTCTTTGTTTTTATTTATGTAATTTGCATCAACTTTTTTGCTATCACAAGGGATGAACAGCAACGCTACTGCGAAAGCATGGGCCATGACTGGTCTTCTTTATGGATAGATCTAGGGTGTATCTAGGATTGGGTGCAGGAGATTACCCATCGACCCAAGTGTGGGGCGGATAAAATGGGTGGCATGAGTTGGGTAAGGGGAGCTGGAATGTAGGAAAAAGTGGGGAGATGGAGTATTGATGGGAAAAGTGACTGGTCAAAAAAGGGGAAGCCGAGCCAGGACTGGTGGGGAGTCCTGAAAAGGGGTTGGGGGAAAAGGTAATGCACAGGGCACAAGTGGACACCGATAAAGGGGTCCAGGGGAGGGATTGGGATGAAAAACCTGGAGGTAGGTGGGCGAGCACTTTAAAGAATATGTCAGTGTAAAATTGCACACATGCTTTAAAGCATCTCTATCCTCCTTCCGTAGTGTCAACGTTGACACTCGACAGAAACCCTTTAGACTTGGTGTTTTGAGCGAGGTCGCCAGAAGCTTAATTTCCAGACCAATAAAGCCCCTCTTAAAAGACCATTTAAAGGACTTGAGTTAAGCATAGCTCGTGTAGTGTGTGTCCAAAATGAGGACACATCTCCCCGTCGGGGAATCGAACCCCGGTCTCCCGCGTGACAGGCGGGGATACTCACCACTATACTAACGAGGACCACTTGGTGGGTGGGCCACCGTTGTCGTCTTCCTACAGTTCAGCACATGGCTGTGGCTCTTGTCTTCTTTATGGAGAGATCTAGGGTGTATTAAAATCCCTTGGTATAGAGTAGAGTGCAGTTGCCATGTCTGATATGGACCTGTTTTTTAGAGGACTTTGCAAGCACCTCCAGTGGTGGTGCAATGGGTAAAGCGCCTGTTGGCTTATCGTGAGGTTATGAGTTCAAATCCCGGCTGTGGCATTCCGAATTTGAAGTGGGGACGTGAGAAAGGGCAAAGCGGCTGTGGATGCGCAGTTGAAAGAATAGTTACGTGCACCCTGAAAGGGGGTGGGCTTTGAAATTGGGAGGTGCTTTGGACAGTACCAAAACAGGGTTCAGGAGAGGACAGGAAGTGTGGGAGTCAGAAGAGGAGGTAGGTGGTGGTGGTGGGGAAGTGTATAAGGGAACACAGAAACAGGGTTCAGGTGGGAGTGTCAGAAGAGGAGGTAGGTGTTGGGGGGTGGAGAAACGTGTAGGGGAACACGGAAGCAGGGTTCAGGGCTGGAAAATGGGGGCGGCTGAGAAGAAGAGGTCGGTGTGAGTTCACGGTAAAGAGATTAATGATACTGTGTTCAGAAAGTGAGGTTTATGCTCCTCTTTTCACCAAAACCCCCTTTTTAATTGTCCCCCTGCTAGCTTTCCCTTCTCTCTTTGCCACACCCACAGCCACCTCCCCAAGCAACCCTAGGCATGCACCCCTGTTCCGCAGCTCCACGCTTCTGCGCCAACCTCCTCCCGTTGTCTATGGGGCACCCCAACCTTGCCTCCACCAAACCCCATGCTTGCTGAACTGTGCATCCTATTCAACAACCCCTCCCCGACTAATTCCGCTTCCTCCAGCGCATAGCTATGCAGCCCCAGCGCCTCTAGGCCTTGACAACCAGCTCCACTCCCTAAGGGATATTGTGGATACTTTGGGCCCTTAGGTTCTCCTCGGATCGCGACACATACCAGCCAGCTCTCTCGTGCATTTTTTGGAGGCTGCACTCTAGGGATTGCAAATTACGTGCTCCTACACACCGGTCCGGGTATTCGAACCAGTGACTTCTCGCTTGCGAGCCGGGTGCTCTAGCACTTGCGCCACCGTCCGAGGTGTTTGTGATGCTGCTGAAAATGCTGGGGTCTTATCGTGTGTTTTTGAGGCAGCCTATCTAACCTTAACCACCTGCTGACGTTGACGTTGGGGAAAAGTATTGACTTGCTTGGGCTCAGTAATATGGGGGATTGGGTGCAGAGGATCACCTATCTAGCACCTATCTAGCTTTTTTTTATCAAAGGCCCTGGAGAAAAAAATGGTGTTTTTAAAATATCCATAGGTAAAACTTTAGAGGCTACCAGTTTCAAGTTACACAGGAGGTCCAGTGGCCGAATTATTGCAGAATTATTATTGCAATACACGTTAATGCATTTTATTCATCAAACCCAATCTAATCCCGAATTTTTGGCTAAAATATAAAAGATGATATTGCGCCGATTAAATCGATACCTACCATGTCATGCGTTAACATGCCCATGCTTCTTTACAGGCTGCCAGTTTAACGTTACACTGGAGGTCTGGTGCTCGAATTATTGCTGGGTTATTAGCGCCCTCGGTCTGACGTTTGCAGCGATACCTCAGATGTGTGGTGCGATTACTGTTAACATATGCACGCTGGACCTACGTGTGCGTTTGCGCGACAATGTTTTGTTTAAATTAGATACACTGTTTCTTTGTTTTTATTTATGTAATTTGCATCAACTTTTTTGCTATCACAAGGGATGAACAGCAACGCTACTGCGAAAGCATGGGCCATGACTGGTCTTCTTTATGGATAGATCTAGGGTGTATCTAGGATTGGGTGCAGGAGATTACCCATCGACCCAAGTGTGGGGCGGATAAAATGGGTGGCATGAGTTGGGTAAGGGGAGCTGGAATGTAGGAAAAAGTGGGGAGATGGAGTATTGATGGGAAAAGTGACTGGTCAAAAAAGGGGAAGCCGAGCCAGGACTGGTGGGGAGTCCTGAAAAGGGGTTGGGGGAAAAGGTAATGCACAGGGCACAAGTGGACACCGATAAAGGGGTCCAGGGGAGGGATTGGGATGAAAAACCTGGAGGTAGGTGGGCGAGCACTTTAAAGAATATGTCAGTGTAAAATTGCACACATGCTTTAAAGCATCTCTATCCTCCTTCCGTAGTGTCAACGTTGACACTCGACAGAAACCCTTTAGACTTGGTGTTTTGAGCGAGGTCGCCAGAAGCTTAATTTCCAGACCAATAAAGCCCCTCTTAAAAGACCATTTAAAGGACTTGAGTTAAGCATAGCTCGTGTAGTGTGTGTCCAAAATGAGGACACATCTCCCCGTCGGGGAATCGAACCCCGGTCTCCCGCGTGACAGGCGGGGATACTCACCACTATACTAACGAGGACCACTTGGTGGGTGGGCCACCGTTGTCGTCTTCCTACAGTTCAGCACATGGCTGTGGCTCTTGTCTTCTTTATGGAGAGATCTAGGGTGTATTAAAATCCCTTGGTATAGAGTAGAGTGCAGTTGCCATGTCTGATATGGACCTGTTTTTTAGAGGACTTTGCAAGCACCTCCAGTGGTGGTGCAATGGGTAAAGCGCCTGTTGGCTTATCGTGAGGTTATGAGTTCAAATCCCGGCTGTGGCATTCCGAATTTGAAGTGGGGACGCGAGAAAGGGCAAAGCGGCTGTGGATGCGCAGTTGAAAGAATAGTTACGTGCACCCTGAAAGGGGGTGGGCTTTGAAATTGGGAGGTGCTTTGGACAGTACCAAAACAGGGTTCAGGAGAGAACAGGAAGTGTGGGAGTCAGAAGAGGAGGTAGGTGGTGGTGGTGGGGGGGAAGTGTATAAGGGAACACAGAAACAGGGTTCAGGTGGGAGTGTCAGAAGAGGAGGTAGGTGTTGGGGGGTGGAGAAACGTGTAGGGGAACACGGAAGCAGGGTTCAGGGCTGGAAAATGGGGGCGGCTGAGAAGAAGAGGTCGGTGTGAGTTCACGGTAAAGAGATTAATGATACTGTGTTCAGAAAGTGAGGTTTATGCTCCTCTTTTCACCAAAACCCCCTTTTTAATTGTCCCCCTGCTAGCTTTCCCTTCTCTCTTTGCCACACCCACAGCCACCTCCCCAAGCAACCCTAGGCATGCACCCCTGTTCCGCAGCTCCACGCTTCTGCGCCAACCTCCTCCCGTTGTCTATGGGGCACCCCAACCTTGCCTCCACCAAACCCCATGCTTGCTGAACTGTGCATCCTATTCAACAACCCCTCCCCGACTAATTCCGCTTCCTCCAGCGCATAGCTATGCAGCCCCAGCGCCTCTAGGCCTTGACAACCAGCTCCACTCCCTAAGGGATATTGTGGATACTTTGGGCCCTTAGGTTCTCCTCGGATCGCGACACATACCAGCCAGCTCTCTCGTGCATTTTTTGGAGGCTGCACTCTAGGGATTGCAAATTACGTGCTCCTACACACCGGTCCGGGTATTCGAACCAGTGACTTCTCGCTTGCGAGCCGGGTGCTCTAGCACTTGCGCCACCGTCCGAGGTGTTTGTGATGCTGCTGAAAATGCTGGGGTCTTATCGTGTGTTTTTGAGGCAGCCTATCTAACCTTAACCACCTGCTGACGTTGACGTTGGGGAAAAGTATTGACTTGCTTGGGCTCAGTAATATGGGGGATTGGGTGCAGAGGATCACCTATCTAGCACCTATCTAGCTTTTTTTTATCAAAGGCCCTGGAGAAAAAAATGGTGTTTTTAAAATATCCATAGGTAAAACTTTAGAGGCTACCAGTTTCAAGTTACACAGGAGGTCCAGTGGCCGAATTATTGCAGAATTATTATTGCAATACACGTTAATGCATTTTATTCATCAAACCCAATCTAATCCCGAATTTTTGGCTAAAATATAAAAGATGATATTGCGCCGATTAAATCGATACCTACCATGTCATGCGTTAACATGCCCATGCTTCTTTACAGGCTGCCAGTTTAACGTTACACTGGAGGTCTGGTGCTCGAATTATTGCTGGGTTATTAGCGCCCTCGGTCTGACGTTTGCAGCGATACCTCAGATGTGTGGTGCGATTACTGTTAACATATGCACGCTGGACCTACGTGTGCGTTTGCGCGACAATGTTTTGTTTAAATTAGATACACTGTTTCTTTGTTTTTATTTATGTAATTTGCATCAACTTTTTTGCTATCACAAGGGATGAACAGCAACGCTACTGCGAAAGCATGGGCCATGACTGGTCTTCTTTATGGATAGATCTAGGGTGTATCTAGGATTGGGTGCAGGAGATTACCCATCGACCCAAGTGTGGGGCGGATAAAATGGGTGGCATGAGTTGGGTAAGGGGAGCTGGAATGTAGGAAAAAGTGGGGAGATGGAGTATTGATGGGAAAAGTGACTGGTCAAAAAAGGGGAAGCCGAGCCAGGACTGGTGGGGAGTCCTGAAAAGGGGTTGGGGGAAAAGGTAATGCACAGGGCACAAGTGGACACCGATAAAGGGGTCCAGGGGAGGGATTGGGATGAAAAACCTGGAGGTAGGTGGGCGAGCACTTTAAAGAATATGTCAGTGTAAAATTGCACACATGCTTTAAAGCATCTCTATCCTCCTTCCGTAGTGTCAACGTTGACACTCGACAGAAACCCTTTAGACTTGGGTTTTTGAGCGAGGTCGCCAGAAGCTTAATTTCCAGACCAATAAAGCCCCTCTTAAAAGACCATTTAAAGGACTTGAGTTAAGCATAGCTCGTGTAGTGTGTGTCCAAAATGAAGACTCATCTCCCCGTCGGGGAATCGAACCCCGGTCTCCCGCGTGACAGGCGGGGATACTCACCACTATACTAACGAGGACCACTTGGTGGGTGGGCCACCGTTGTCGTCTTCCTACAGTTCAGCACATGGCTGTGGCTCTTGTCTTCTTTATGGAGAGATCTAGGGTGTATTAAAATCCCTTGGTATAGAGTAGAGTGCAGTTGCCATGTCTGATATGGACCTGTTTTTTAGAGGACTTTGCAAGCACCTCCAGTGGTGGTGCAATGGGTAAAGCGCCTGTTGGCTTATCGTGAGGTTATGAGTTCAAATCCCGGCTGTGGCATTCCGAATTTGAAGTGGGGACGCGAGAAAGGGCAAAGCGGCTGTGGATGCGCAGTTGAAAGAATAGTTACGTGCACCCTGAAAGGGGGTGGGCTTTGAAATTGGGAGGTGCTTTGGACAGTACCAAAACAGGGTTCAGGAGAGGACAGGAAGTGTGGGAGTCAGAAGAGGAGGTAGGTGGTGGTGGTGGTGGTGGGGGGGAAGTGTATAAGGGAACACAGAAACAGGGTTCAGGTGGGAGTGTCAGAAGAGGAGGTAGGTGTTGGGGGGTGGAGAAACGTGTAGGGGAACACGGAAGCAGGGTTCAGGGCTGGAAAATGGGGGCGGCTGAGAAGAAGAGGTCGGTGTGAGTTCACGGTAAAGAGATTAATGATACTGTGTTCAGAAAGTGAGGTTTATGCTCCTCTTTTCACCAAAACCCCCTTTTTAATTGTCCCCCTGCTAGCTTTCCCTTCTCTCTTTGCCACACCCACAGCCACCTCCCCAAGCAACCCTAGGCATGCACCCCTGTTCCGCAGCTCCACGCTTCTGCGCCAACCTCCTCCCGTTGTCTATGGGGCACCCCAACCTTGCCTCCACCAAACCCCATGCTTGCTGAACTGTGCATCCTATTCAACAACCCCTCCCCGACTAATTCCGCTTCCTCCAGCGCATAGCTATGCAGCCCCAGCGCCTCTAGGCCTTGACAACCAGCTCCACTCCCTAAGGGATATTGTGGATACTTTGGGCCCTTAGGTTCTCCTCGGATCGCGACACATACCAGCCAGCTCTCTCGTGCATTTTTTGGAGGCTGCACTCTAGGGATTGCAAATTACGTGCTCCTACACACCGGTCCGGGTATTCGAACCAGTGACTTCTCGCTTGCGAGCCGGGTGCTCTAGCACTTGCGCCACCGTCCGTGGTGTTTGCGATGCTGCTGAAAATGCTGGGTTCTTATCGTGTGTTTTTGAGGCAGCCTATCTAACCTTAACCACCTGCTGACGTTGACGTTGGGGAAAAGTATTGACTTGCTTGGGCTCAGTAATATGGGGGATTGGGTGCAGAGGATCACCTATCTAGCACCTATCTAGCTTTTTTTTATCAAAGGCCCTGGAGAAAAAAATGGTGTTTTTAAAATATCCATAGGTAAAACTTTAGAGGCTACCAGTTTCAAGTTACACAGGAGGTCCAGTGGCCGAATTATTGCAGAATTATTATTGCAATACACGTTAATGCATTTTATTCATCAAACCCAATCTAATCCCGAATTTTTGGCTAAAATATAAAAGATGATATTGCGCCGATTAAATCGATACCTACCATGTCATGCGTTAACATGCCCATGCTTCTTTACAGGCTGCCAGTTTAACGTTACACTGGAGGTCTGGTGCTCGAATTATTGCTGGGTTATTAGCGCCCTCGGTCTGACGTTTGCAGCGATACCTCAGATGTGTGGTGCGATTACTGTTAACATATGCACGCTGGACCTACGTGTGCGTTTGCGCGACAATGTTTTGTTTAAATTAGATACACTGTTTCTTTGTTTTTATTTATGTAATTTGCATCAACTTTTTTGCTATCACAAGGGATGAACAGCAACGCTACTGCGAAAGCATGGGCCATGACTGGTCTTCTTTATGGATAGATCTAGGGTGTATCTAGGATTGGGTGCAGGAGATTACCCATCGACCCAAGTGTGGGGCGGATAAAATGGGTGGCATGAGTTGGGTAAGGGGAGCTGGAATGTAGGAAAAAGTGGGGAGATGGAGTATTGATGGGAAAAGTGACTGGTCAAAAAAGGGGAAGCCGAGCCAGGACTGGTGGGGAGTCCTGAAAAGGGGTTGGGGGAAAAGGTAATGCACAGGGCACAAGTGGACACCGATAAAGGGGTCCAGGGGAGGGATTGGGATGAAAAACCTGGAGGTAGGTGGGCGAGCACTTTAAAGAATATGTCAGTGTAAAATTGCACACATGCTTTAAAGCATCTCTATCCTCCTTCCGTAGTGTCAACGTTGACACTCGACAGAAACCCTTTAGACTTGGTGTTTTGAGCGAGGTCGCCAGAAGCTTAATTTCCAGACCAATAAAGCCCCTCTTAAAAGACCATTTAAAGGACTTGAGTTAAGCATAGCTCGTGTAGTGTGTGTCCAAAATGAGGACACATCTCCCCGTCGGGGAATCGAACCCCGGTCTCCCGCGTGACAGGCGGGGATACTCACCACTATACTAACGAGGACCACTTGGTGGGTGGGCCACCGTTGTCGTCTTCCTACAGTTCAGCACATGGCTGTGGCTCTTGTCTTCTTTATGGAGAGATCTAGGGTGTATTAAAATCCCTTGGTATAGAGTAGAGTGCAGTTGCCATGTCTGATATGGACCTGTTTTTTAGAGGACTTTGCAAGCACCTCCAGTGGTGGTGCAATGGGTAAAGCGCCTGTTGGCTTATCGTGAGGTTATGAGTTCAAATCCCGGCTGTGGCATTCCGAATTTGAAGTGGGGACGCGAGAAAGGGCAAAGCGGCTGTGGATGCGCAGTTGAAAGAATAGTTACGTGCACCCTGAAAGGGGGTGGGCTTTGAAATTGGGAGGTGCTTTGGACAGTACCAAAACAGGGTTCAGGAGAGGACAGGAAGTGTGGGAGTCAGAAGAGGAGGTAGGTGGTGGTGGTGGGGAAGTGTATAAGGGAACACAGAAACAGGGTTCAGGTGGGAGTGTCAGAAGAGGAGGTAGGTGTTGGGGGGTGGAGAAACGTGTAGGGGAACACGGAAGCAGGGTTCAGGGCTGGAAAATGAGGGCGGCTGAGAAGAAGAGGTCGGTGTGAGTTCACGGTAAAGAGATTAATGATACTGTGTTCAGAAAGTGAGGTTTATGCTCCTCTTTTCACCAAAACCCCCTTTTTAATTGTCCCCCTGCTAGCTTTCCCTTCTCTCTTTGCCACACCCACAGCCACCTCCCCAAGCAACCCTAGGCATGCACCCCTGTTCCGCAGCTCCACGCTTCTGCGCCAACCTCCTCCCGTTGTCTATGGGGCACCCCAACCTTGCCTCCACCAAACCCCATGCTTGCTGAACTGTGCATCCTATTCAACAACCCCTCCCCGACTAATTCCGCTTCCTCCAGCGCATAGCTATGCAGCCCCAGCGCCTCTAGGCCTTGACAACCAGCTCCACTCCCTAAGGGATATTGTGGATACTTTGGGCCCTTAGGTTCTCCTCGGATCGCGACACATACCAGCCAGCTCTCTCGTGCATTTTTTGGAGGCTGCACTCTAGGGATTGCAAATTACGTGCTCCTACACACCGGTCCGGGTATTCGAACCAGTGACTTCTCGCTTGCGAGCCGGGTGCTCTAGCACTTGCGCCACCGTCCGAGGTGTTTGTGATGCTGCTGAAAATGCTGGGGTCTTATCGTGTGTTTTTGAGGCAGCCTATCTAACCTTAACCACCTGCTGACGTTGACGTTGGGGAAAAGTATTGACTTGCTTGGGCTCAGTAATATGGGGGATTGGGTGCAGAGGATCACCTATCTAGCACCTATCTAGCTTTTTTTTATCAAAGGCCCTGGAGAAAAAAATGGTGTTTTTAAAATATCCATAGGTAAAACTTTAGAGGCTACCAGTTTCAAGTTACACAGGAGGTCCAGTGGCCGAATTATTGCAGAATTATTATTGCAATACACGTTAATGCATTTTATTCATCAAACCCAATCTAATCCCGAATTTTTGGCTAAAATATAAAAGATGATATTGCGCCGATTAAATCGATACCTACCATGTCATGCGTTAACATGCCCATGCTTCTTTACAGGCTGCCAGTTTAACGTTACACTGGAGGTCTGGTGCTCGAATTATTGCTGGGTTATTAGCGCCCTCGGTCTGACGTTTGCAGCGATACCTCAGATGTGTGGTGCGATTACTGTTAACATATGCACGCTGGACCTACGTGTGCGTTTGCGCGACAATGTTTTGTTTAAATTAGATACACTGTTTCTTTGTTTTTATTTATGTAATTTGCATCAACTTTTTTGCTATCACAAGGGATGAACAGCAACGCTACTGCGAAAGCATGGGCCATGACTGGTCTTCTTTATGGATAGATCTAGGGTGTATCTAGGATTGGGTGCAGGAGATTACCCATCGACCCAAGTGTGGGGCAGATAAAATGGGTGGCATGAGTTGGGTAAGGGGAGCTGGAATGTAGGAAAAAGTGGGGAGATGGAGTATTGATGGGAAAAGTGACTGGTCAAAAAAGGGGAAGCCGAGCCAGGACTGGTGGGGAGTCCTGAAAAGGGGTTGGGGGAAAAGGTAATGCACAGGGCACAAGTGGACACCGATAAAGGGGTCCAGGGGAGGGATTGGGATGAAAAACCTGGAGGTAGGTGGGCGAGCACTTTAAAGAATATGTCAGTGTAAAATTGCACACATGCTTTAAAGCATCTCTATCCTCCTTCCGTAGTGTCAACGTTGACACTCGACAGAAACCCTTTAGACTTGGTGTTTTGAGCGAGGTCGCCAGAAGCTTAATTTCCAGACCAATAAAGCCCCTCTTAAAAGACCATTTAAAGGACTTGAGTTAAGCATAGCTCGTGTAGTGTGTGTCCAAAATGAGGACACATCTCCCCGTCGGGGAATCGAACCCCGGTCTCCCGCGTGACAGGCGGGGATACTCACCACTATACTAACGAGGACCACTTGGTGGGTGGGCCACCGTTGTCGTCTTCCTACAGTTCAGCACATGGCTGTGGCTCTTGTCTTCTTTATGGAGAGATCTAGGGTGTATTAAAATCCCTTGGTATAGAGTAGAGTGCAGTTGCCATGTCTGATATGGACCTGTTTTTTAGAGGACTTTGCAAGCACCTCCAGTGGTGGTGCAATGGGTAAAGCGCCTGTTGGCTTATCGTGAGGTTATGAGTTCAAATCCCGGCTGTGGCATTCCGAATTTGAAGTGGGGACGCGAGAAAGGGCAAAGCGGCTGTGGATGCGCAGTTGAAAGAATAGTTACGTGCACCCTGAAAGGGGGTGGGCTTTGAAATTGGGAGGTGCTTTGGACAGTACCAAAACAGGGTTCAGGAGAGGACAGGAAGTGTGGGAGTCAGAAGAGGAGGTAGGTGGTGGTGGTGGGGAAGTGTATAAGGGAACACAGAAACAGGGTTCAGGTGGGAGTGTCAGAAGAGGAGGTAGGTGTTGGGGGGTGGAGAAACGTGTAGGGGAACACGGAAGCAGGGTTCAGGGCTGGAAAATGAGGGCGGCTGAGAAGAAGAGGTCGGTGTGAGTTCACGGTAAAGAGATTAATGATACTGTGTTCAGAAAGTGAGGTTTATGCTCCTCTTTTCACCAAAACCCCCTTTTTAATTGTCCCCCTGCTAGCTTTCCCTTCTCTCTTTGCCACACCCACAGCCACCTCCCCAAGCAACCCTAGGCATGCACCCCTGTTCCGCAGCTCCACGCTTCTGCGCCAACCTCCTCCCGTTGTCTATGGGGCACCCCAACCTTGCCTCCACCAAACCCCATGCTTGCTGAACTGTGCATCCTATTCAACAACCCCTCCCCGACTAATTCCGCTTCCTCCAGCGCATAGCTATGCAGCCCCAGCGCCTCTAGGCCTTGACAACCAGCTCCACTCCCTAAGGGATATTGTGGATACTTTGGGCCCTTAGGTTCTCCTCGGATCGCGACACATACCAGCCAGCTCTCTCGTGCATTTTTTGGAGGCTGCACTCTAGGGATTGCAAATTACGTGCTCCTACACACCGGTCCGGGTATTCGAACCAGTGACTTCTCGCTTGCGAGCCGGGTGCTCTAGCACTTGCGCCACCGTCCGAGGTGTTTGTGATGCTGCTGAAAATGCTGGGGTCTTATCGTGTGTTTTTGAGGCAGCCTATCTAACCTTAACCACCTGCTGACGTTGACGTTGGGGAAAAGTATTGACTTGCTTGGGCTCAGTAATATGGGGGATTGGGTGCAGAGGATCACCTATCTAGCACCTATCTAGCTTTTTTTTATCAAAGGCCCTGGAGAAAAAAATGGTGTTTTTAAAATATCCATAGGTAAAACTTTAGAGGCTACCAGTTTCAAGTTACACAGGAGGTCCAGTGGCCGAATTATTGCAGAATTATTATTGCAATACACGTTAATGCATTTTATTCATCAAACCCAATCTAATCCCGAATTTTTGGCTAAAATATAAAAGATGATATTGCGCCGATTAAATCGATACCTACCATGTCATGCGTTAACATGCCCATGCTTCTTTACAGGCTGCCAGTTTAACGTTACACTGGAGGTCTGGTGCTCGAATTATTGCTGGGTTATTAGCGCCCTCGGTCTGACGTTTGCAGCGATACCTCAGATGTGTGGTGCGATTACTGTTAACATATGCACGCTGGACCTACGTGTGCGTTTGCGCGACAATGTTTTGTTTAAATTAGATACACTGTTTCTTTGTTTTTATTTATGTAATTTGCATCAACTTTTTTGCTATCACAAGGGATGAACAGCAACGCTACTGCGAAAGCATGGGCCATGACTGGTCTTCTTTATGGATAGATCTAGGGTGTATCTAGGATTGGGTGCAGGAGATTACCCATCGACCCAAGTGTGGGGCGGATAAAATGGGTGGCATGAGTTGGGTAAGGGGAGCTGGAATGTAGGAAAAAGTGGGGAGATGGAGTATTGATGGGAAAAGTGACTGGTCAAAAAAGGGGAAGCCGAGCCAGGACTGGTGGGGAGTCCTGAAAAGGGGTTGGGGGAAAAGGTAATGCACAGGGCACAAGTGGACACCGATAAAGGGGTCCAGGGGAGGGATTGGGATGAAAAACCTGGAGGTAGGTGGGCGAGCACTTTAAAGAATATGTCAGTGTAAAATTGCACACATGCTTTAAAGCATCTCTATCCTCCTTCCGTAGTGTCAACGTTGACACTCGACAGAAACCCTTTAGACTTGGGTTTTTGAGCGAGGTCGCCAGAAGCTTAATTTCCAGACCAATAAAGCCCCTCTTAAAAGACCATTTAAAGGACTTGAGTTAAGCATAGCTCGTGTAGTGTGTGTCCAAAATGAAGACTCATCTCCCCGTCGGGGAATCGAACCCCGGTCTCCCGCGTGACAGGCGGGGATACTCACCACTATACTAACGAGGACCACTTGGTGGGTGGGCCACCGTTGTCGTCTTCCTACAGTTCAGCACATGGCTGTGGCTCTTGTCTTCTTTATGGAGAGATCTAGGGTGTATTAAAATCCCTTGGTATAGAGTAGAGTGCAGTTGCCATGTCTGATATGGACCTGTTTTTTAGAGGACTTTGCAAGCACCTCCAGTGGTGGTGCAATGGGTAAAGCATAGCTCGTGTAGTGTGTGTCCAAAATGAAGACTCATCTCCCCGTCGGGGAATCGAACCCCGGTCTCCCGCGTGACAGGCGGGGATACTCACCACTATACTAACGAGGACCACTTGGTGGGTGGGCCACCGTTGTCGTCTTCCTACAGTTCAGCACATGGCTGTGGCTCTTGTCTTCTTTATGGAGAGATCTAGGGTGTATTAAAATCCCTTGGTATAGAGTAGAGTGCAGTTGCCATGTCTGATATGGACCTGTTTTTTAGAGGACTTTGCAAGCACCTCCAGTGGTGGTGCAATGGGTAAAGCGCCTGTTGGCTTATCGTGAGGTTATGAGTTCAAATCCCGGCTGTGGCATTCCGAATTTGAAGTGGGGACGCGAGAAAGGGCAAAGCGGCTGTGGATGCGCAGTTGAAAGAATAGTTACGTGCACCCTGAAAGGGGGTGGGCTTTGAAATTGGGAGGTGCTTTGGACAGTACCAAAACAGGGTTCAGGAGAGGACAGGAAGTGTGGGAGTCAGAAGAGGAGGTAGGTGGTGGTGGTGGTGGTGGTGGGGGGGAAGTGTATAAGGGAACACAGAAACAGGGTTCAGGTGGGAGTGTCAGAAGAGGAGGTAGGTGTTGGGGGGTGGAGAAACGTGTAGGGGAACACGGAAGCAGGGTTCAGGGCTGGAAAATGGGGGCGGCTGAGAAGAAGAGGTCGGTGTGAGTTCACGGTAAAGAGATTAATGATACTGTGTTCAGAAAGTGAGGTTTATGCTCCTCTTTTCACCAAAACCCCCTTTTTAATTGTCCCCCTGCTAGCTTTCCCTTCTCTCTTTGCCACACCCACAGCCACCTCCCCAAGCAACCCTAGGCATGCACCCCTGTTCCGCAGCTCCACGCTTCTGCGCCAACCTCCTCCCGTTGTCTATGGGGCACCCCAACCTTGCCTCCACCAAACCCCATGCTTGCTGAACTGTGCATCCTATTCAACAACCCCTCCCCGACTAATTCCGCTTCCTCCAGCGCATAGCTATGCAGCCCCAGCGCCTCTAGGCCTTGACAACCAGCTCCACTCCCTAAGGGATATTGTGGATACTTTGGGCCCTTAGGTTCTCCTCGGATCGCGACACATACCAGCCAGCTCTCTCGTGCATTTTTTGGAGGCTGCACTCTAGGGATTGCAAATTACGTGCTCCTACACACCGGTCCGGGTATTCGAACCAGTGACTTCTCGCTTGCGAGCCGGGTGCTCTAGCACTTGCGCCACCGTCCGTGGTGTTTGTGATGCTGCTGAAAATGCTGGGGTCTTATCGTGTGTTTTTGAGGCAGCCTATCTAACCTTAACCACCTGCTGACGTTGACGTTGGGGAAAAGTATTGACTTGCTTGGGCTCAGTAATATGGGGGATTGGGTGCAGAGGATCACCTATCTAGCACCTATCTAGCTTTTTTTTATCAAAGGCCCTGGAGAAAAAAATGGTGTTTTTAAAATATCCATAGGTAAAACTTTAGAGGCTACCAGTTTCAAGTTACACAGGAGGTCCAGTGGCCGAATTATTGCAGAATTATTATTGCAATACACGTTAATGCATTTTATTCATCAAACCCAATCTAATCCCGAATTTTTGGCTAAAATATAAAAGATGATATTGCGCCGATTAAATCGATACCTACCATGTCATGCGTTAACATGCCCATGCTTCTTTACAGGCTGCCAGTTTAACGTTACACTGGAGGTCTGGTGCTCGAATTATTGCTGGGTTATTAGCGCCCTCGGTCTGACGTTTGCAGCGATACCTCAGATGTGTGGTGCGATTACTGTTAACATATGCACGCTGGACCTACGTGTGCGTTTGCGCGACAATGTTTTGTTTAAATTAGATACACTGTTTCTTTGTTTTTATTTATGTAATTTGCATCAACTTTTTTGCTATCACAAGGGATGAACAGCAACGCTACTGCGAAAGCATGGGCCATGACTGGTCTTCTTTATGGATAGATCTAGGGTGTATCTAGGATTGGGTGCAGGAGATTACCCATCGACCCAAGTGTGGGGCGGATAAAATGGGTGGCATGAGTTGGGTAAGGGGAGCTGGAATGTAGGAAAAAGTGGGGAGATGGAGTATTGATGGGAAAAGTGACTGGTCAAAAAAGGGGAAGCCGAGCCAGGACTGGTGGGGAGTCCTGAAAAGGGGTTGGGGGAAAAGGTAATGCACAGGGCACAAGTGGACACCGATAAAGGGGTCCAGGGGAGGGATTGGGATGAAAAACCTGGAGGTAGGTGGGCGAGCACTTTAAAGAATATGTCAGTGTAAAATTGCACACATGCTTTAAAGCATCTCTATCCTCCTTCCGTAGTGTCAACGTTGACACTCGACAGAAACCCTTTAGACTTGGGTTTTTGAGCGAGGTCGCCAGAAGCTTAATTTCCAGACCAATAAAGCCCCTCTTAAAAGACCATTTAAAGGACTTGAGTTAAGCATAGCTCGTGTAGTGTGTGTCCAAAATGAAGACTCATCTCCCCGTCGGGGAATCGAACCCCGGTCTCCCGCGTGACAGGCGGGGATACTCACCACTATACTAACGAGGACCACTTGGTGGGTGGGCCACCGTTGTCGTCTTCCTACAGTTCAGCACATGGCTGTGGCTCTTGTCTTCTTTATGGAGAGATCTAGGGTGTATTAAAATCCCTTGGTATAGAGTAGAGTGCAGTTGCCATGTCTGATATGGACCTGTTTTTTAGAGGACTTTGCAAGCACCTCCAGTGGTGGTGCAATGGGTAAAGCGCCTGTTGGCTTATCGTGAGGTTATGAGTTCAAATCCCGGCTGTGGCATTCCGAATTTGAAGTGGGGACGCGAGAAAGGGCAAAGCGGCTGTGGATGCGCAGTTGAAAGAATAGTTACGTGCACCCTGAAAGGGGGTGGGCTTTGAAATTGGGAGGTGCTTTGGACAGTACCAAAACAGGGTTCAGGAGAGGACAGGAAGTGTGGGAGTCAGAAGAGGAGGTAGGTGGTGGTGGTGGTGGGGGGGAAGTGTATAAGGGAACACAGAAACAGGGTTCAGGTGGGAGTGTCAGAAGAGGAGGTAGGTGTTGGGGGGTGGAGAAACGTGTAGGGGAACACGGAAGCAGGGTTCAGGGCTGGAAAATGGGGGCGGCTGAGAAGAAGAGGTCGGTGTGAGTTCACGGTAAAGAGATTAATGATACTGTGTTCAGAAAGTGAGGTTTATGCTCCTCTTTTCACCAAAACCCCCTTTTTAATTGTCCCCCTGCTAGCTTTCCCTTCTCTCTTTGCCACACCCACAGCCACCTCCCCAAGCAACCCTAGGCATGCACCCCTGTTCCGCAGCTCCACGCTTCTGCGCCAACCTCCTCCCGTTGTCTATGGGGCACCCCAACCTTGCCTCCACCAAACCCCATGCTTGCTGAACTGTGCATCCTATTCAACAACCCCTCCCCGACTAATTCCGCTTCCTCCAGCGCATAGCTATGCAGCCCCAGCGCCTCTAGGCCTTGACAACCAGCTCCACTCCCTAAGGGATATTGTGGATACTTTGGGCCCTTAGGTTCTCCTCGGATCGCGACACATACCAGCCAGCTCTCTCGTGCATTTTTTGGAGGCTGCACTCTAGGGATTGCAAATTACGTGCTCCTACACACCGGTCCGGGTATTCGAACCAGTGACTTCTCGCTTGCGAGCCGGGTGCTCTAGCACTTGCGCCACCGTCCGTGGTGTTTGTGATGCTGCTGAAAATGCTGGGGTCTTATCGTGTGTTTTTGAGGCAGCCTATCTAACCTTAACCACCTGCTGACGTTGACGTTGGGGAAAAGTATTGACTTGCTTGGGCTCAGTAATATGGGGGATTGGGTGCAGAGGATCACCTATCTAGCACCTATCTAGCTTTTTTTTATCAAAGGCCCTGGAGAAAAAAATGGTGTTTTTAAAATATCCATAGGTAAAACTTTAGAGGCTACCAGTTTCAAGTTACACAGGAGGTCCAGTGGCCGAATTATTGCAGAATTATTATTGCAATACACGTTAATGCATTTTATTCATCAAACCCAATCTAATCCCGAATTTTTGGCTAAAATATAAAAGATGATATTGCGCCGATTAAATCGATACCTACCATGTCATGCGTTAACATGCCCATGCTTCTTTACAGACTGCCAGTTTAACGTTACACTGGAGGTCTGGTGCTCGAATTATTGCTGGGTTATTAGCGCCCTCGGTCTGACGTTTGCAGCGATACCTCAGATGTGTGGTGCGATTACTGTTAACATATGCACGCTGGACCTACGTGTGCGTTTGCGCGACAATGTTTTGTTTAAATTAGATACACTGTTTCTTTGTTTTTATTTATGTAATTTGCATCAACTTTTTTGCTATCACAAGGGATGAACAGCAACGCTACTGCGAAAGCATGGGCCATGACTGGTCTTCTTTATGGATAGATCTAGGGTGTATCTAGGATTGGGTGCAGGAGATTACCCATCGACCCAAGTGTGGGGCGGATAAAATGGGTGGCATGAGTTGGGTAAGGGGAGCTGGAATGTAGGAAAAAGTGGGGAGATGGAGTATTGATGGGAAAAGTGACTGGTCAAAAAAGGGGAAGCCGAGCCAGGACTGGTGGGGAGTCCTGAAAAGGGGTTGGGGGAAAAGGTAATGCACAGGGCACAAGTGGACACCGATAAAGGGGTCCAGGGGAGGGATTGGGATGAAAAACCTGGAGGTAGGTGGGCGAGCACTTTAAAGAATATGTCAGTGTAAAATTGCACACATGCTTTAAAGCATCTCTATCCTCCTTCCGTAGTGTCAACGTTGACACTCGACAGAAACCCTTTAGACTTGGTGTTTTGAGCGAGGTCGCCAGAAGCTTAATTTCCAGACCAATAAAGCCCCTCTTAAAAGACCATTTAAAGGACTTGAGTTAAGCATAGCTCGTGTAGTGTGTGTCCAAAATGAGGACACATCTCCCCGTCGGGGAATCGAACCCCGGTCTCCCGCGTGACAGGCGGGGATACTCACCACTATACTAACGAGGACCACTTGGTGGGTGGGCCACCGTTGTCGTCTTCCTACAGTTCAGCACATGGCTGTGGCTCTTGTCTTCTTTATGGAGAGATCTAGGGTGTATTAAAATCCCTTGGTATAGAGTAGAGTGCAGTTGCCATGTCTGATATGGACCTGTTTTTTAGAGGACTTTGCAAGCACCTCCAGTGGTGGTGCAATGGGTAAAGCGCCTGTTGGCTTATCGTGAGGTTATGAGTTCAAATCCCGGCTGTGGCATTCCGAATTTGAAGTGGGGACGTGAGAAAGGGCAAAGCGGCTGTGGATGCGCAGTTGAAAGAATAGTTACGTGCACCCTGAAAGGGGGTGGGCTTTGAAATTGGGAGGTGCTTTGGACAGTACCAAAACAGGGTTCAGGAGAGGACAGGAAGTGTGGGAGTCAGAAGAGGAGGTAGGTGGTGGTGGTGGGGAAGTGTATAAGGGAACACAGAAACAGGGTTCAGGTGGGAGTGTCAGAAGAGGAGGTAGGTGTTGGGGGGTGGAGAAACGTGTAGGGGAACACGGAAGCAGGGTTCAGGGCTGGAAAATGAGGGCGGCTGAGAAGAAGAGGTCGGTGTGAGTTCACGGTAAAGAGATTAATGATACTGTGTTCAGAAAGTGAGGTTTATGCTCCTCTTTTCACCAAAACCCCCTTTTTAATTGTCCCCCTGCTAGCTTTCCCTTCTCTCTTTGCCACACCCACAGCCACCTCCCCAAGCAACCCTAGGCATGCACCCCTGTTCCGCAGCTCCACGCTTCTGCGCCAACCTCCTCCCGTTGTCTATGGGGCACCCCAACCTTGCCTCCACCAAACCCCATGCTTGCTGAACTGTGCATCCTATTCAACAACCCCTCCCCGACTAATTCCGCTTCCTCCAGCGCATAGCTATGCAGCCCCAGCGCCTCTAGGCCTTGACAACCAGCTCCACTCCCTAAGGGATATTGTGGATACTTTGGGCCCTTAGGTTCTCCTCGGATCGCGACACATACCAGCCAGCTCTCTCGTGCATTTTTTGGAGGCTGCACTCTAGGGATTGCAAATTACGTGCTCCTACACACCGGTCCGGGTATTCGAACCAGTGACTTCTCGCTTGCGAGCCGGGTGCTCTAGCACTTGCGCCACCGTCCGAGGTGTTTGTGATGCTGCTGAAAATGCTGGGGTCTTATCGTGTGTTTTTGAGGCAGCCTATCTAACCTTAACCACCTGCTGACGTTGACGTTGGGGAAAAGTATTGACTTGCTTGGGCTCAGTAATATGGGGGATTGGGTGCAGAGGATCACCTATCTAGCACCTATCTAGCTTTTTTTTATCAAAGGCCCTGGAGAAAAAAATGGTGTTTTTAAAATATCCATAGGTAAAACTTTAGAGGCTACCAGTTTCAAGTTACACAGGAGGTCCAGTGGCCGAATTATTGCAGAATTATTATTGCAATACACGTTAATGCATTTTATTCATCAAACCCAATCTAATCCCGAATTTTTGGCTAAAATATAAAAGATGATATTGCGCCGATTAAATCGATACCTACCATGTCATGCGTTAACATGCCCATGCTTCTTTACAGGCTGCCAGTTTAACGTTACACTGGAGGTCTGGTGCTCGAATTATTGCTGGGTTATTAGCGCCCTCGGTCTGACGTTTGCAGCGATACCTCAGATGTGTGGTGCGATTACTGTTAACATATGCACGCTGGACCTACGTGTGCGTTTGCGCGACAATGTTTTGTTTAAATTAGATACACTGTTTCTTTGTTTTTATTTATGTAATTTGCATCAACTTTTTTGCTATCACAAGGGATGAACAGCAACGCTACTGCGAAAGCATGGGCCATGACTGGTCTTCTTTATGGATAGATCTAGGGTGTATCTAGGATTGGGTGCAGGAGATTACCCATCGACCCAAGTGTGGGGCGGATAAAATGGGTGGCATGAGTTGGGTAAGGGGAGCTGGAATGTAGGAAAAAGTGGGGAGATGGAGTATTGATGGGAAAAGTGACTGGTCAAAAAAGGGGAAGCCGAGCCAGGACTGGTGGGGAGTCCTGAAAAGGGGTTGGGGGAAAAGGTAATGCACAGGGCACAAGTGGACACCGATAAAGGGGTCCAGGGGAGGGATTGGGATGAAAAACCTGGAGGTAGGTGGGCGAGCACTTTAAAGAATATGTCAGTGTAAAATTGCACACATGCTTTAAAGCATCTCTATCCTCCTTCCGTAGTGTCAACGTTGACACTCGACAGAAACCCTTTAGACTTGGGTTTTTGAGCGAGGTCGCCAGAAGCTTAATTTCCAGACCAATAAAGCCCCTCTTAAAAGACCATTTAAAGGACTTGAGTTAAGCATAGCTCGTGTAGTGTGTGTCCAAAATGAAGACTCATCTCCCCGTCGGGGAATCGAACCCCGGTCTCCCGCGTGACAGGCGGGGATACTCACCACTATACTAACGAGGACCACTTGGTGGGTGGGCCACCGTTGTCGTCTTCCTACAGTTCAGCACATGGCTGTGGCTCTTGTCTTCTTTATGGAGAGATCTAGGGTGTATTAAAATCCCTTGGTATAGAGTAGAGTGCAGTTGCCATGTCTGATATGGACCTGTTTTTTAGAGGACTTTGCAAGCACCTCCAGTGGTGGTGCAATGGGTAAAGCGCCTGTTGGCTTATCGTGAGCTTATGAGTTCAAATCCCGGCTGTGGCATTCCGAATTTGAAGTGGGGACGCGAGAAAGGGCAAAGCGGCTGTGGATGCGCAGTTGAAAGAATAGTTACGTGCACCCTGAAAGGGGGTGGGCTTTGAAATTGGGAGGTGCTTTGGACAGTACCAAAACAGGGTTCAGGACAGGAAGTGTGGGAGTCAGAAGAGGAGGTAGGTGGTGGTGGTGGGGAAGTGTATAAGGGAACACAGAAACAGGGTTCAGGTGGGAGTGTCAGAAGAGGAGGTAGGTGTTGGGGGGTGGAGAAACGTGTAGGGGAACACGGAAGCAGGGTTCAGGGCTGGAAAATGAGGGCGGCTGAGAAGAAGAGGTCGGTGTGAGTTCACGGTAAAGAGATTAATGATACTGTGTTCAGAAAGTGAGGTTTATGCTCCTCTTTTCACCAAAACCCCCTTTTTAATTGTCCCCCTGCTAGCTTTCCCTTCTCTCTTTGCCACACCCACAGCCACCTCCCCAAGCAACCCTAGGCATGCACCCCTGTTCCGCAGCTCCACGCTTCTGCGCCAACCTCCTCCCGTTGTCTATGGGGCACCCCAACCTTGCCTCCACCAAACCCCATGCTTGCTGAACTGTGCATCCTATTCAACAACCCCTCCCCGACTAATTCCGCTTCCTCCAGCGCATAGCTATGCAGCCCCAGCGCCTCTAGGCCTTGACAACCAGCTCCACTCCCTAAGGGATATTGTGGATACTTTGGGCCCTTAGGTTCTCCTCGGATCGCGACACATACCAGCCAGCTCTCTCGTGCATTTTTTGGAGGCTGCACTCTAGGGATTGCAAATTACGTGCTCCTACACACCGGTCCGGGTATTCGAACCAGTGACTTCTCGCTTGCGAGCCGGGTGCTCTAGCACTTGCGCCACCGTCCGAGGTGTTTGTGATGCTGCTGAAAATGCTGGGGTCTTATCGTGTGTTTTTGAGGCAGCCTATCTAACCTTAACCACCTGCTGACGTTGACGTTGGGGAAAAGTATTGACTTGCTTGGGCTCAGTAATATGGGGGATTGGGTGCAGAGGATCACCTATCTAGCACCTATCTAGCTTTTTTTTATCAAAGGCCCTGGAGAAAAAAATGGTGTTTTTAAAATATCCATAGGTAAAACTTTAGAGGCTACCAGTTTCAAGTTACACAGGAGGTCCAGTGGCCGAATTATTGCAGAATTATTATTGCAATACACGTTAATGCATTTTATTCATCAAACCCAATCTAATCCCGAATTTTTGGCTAAAATATAAAAGATGATATTGCGCCGATTAAATCGATACCTACCATGTCATGCGTTAACATGCCCATGCTTCTTTACAGGCTGCCAGTTTAACGTTACACTGGAGGTCTGGTGCTCGAATTATTGCTGGGTTATTAGCGCCCTCGGTCTGACGTTTGCAGCGATACCTCAGATGTGTGGTGCGATTACTGTTAACATATGCACGCTGGACCTACGTGTGCGTTTGCGCGACAATGTTTTGTTTAAATTAGATACACTGTTTCTTTGTTTTTATTTATGTAATTTGCATCAACTTTTTTGCTATCACAAGGGATGAACAGCAACGCTACTGCGAAAGCATGGGCCATGACTGGTCTTCTTTATGGATAGATCTAGGGTGTATCTAGGATTGGGTGCAGGAGATTACCCATCGACCCAAGTGTGGGGCAGATAAAATGGGTGGCATGAGTTGGGTAAGGGGAGCTGGAATGTAGGAAAAAGTGGGGAGATGGAGTATTGATGGGAAAAGTGACTGGTCAAAAAAGGGGAAGCCGAGCCAGGACTGGTGGGGAGTCCTGAAAAGGGGTTGGGGGAAAAGGTAATGCACAGGGCACAAGTGGACACCGATAAAGGGGTCCAGGGGAGGGATTGGGATGAAAAACCTGGAGGTAGGTGGGCGAGCACTTTAAAGAATATGTCAGTGTAAAATTGCACACATGCTTTAAAGCATCTCTATCCTCCTTCCGTAGTGTCAACGTTGACACTCGACAGAAACCCTTTAGACTTGGGTTTTTGAGCGAGGTCGCCAGAAGCTTAATTTCCAGACCAATAAAGCCCCTCTTAAAAGACCATTTAAAGGACTTGAGTTAAGCATAGCTCGTGTAGTGTGTGTCCAAAATGAAGACTCATCTCCCCGTCGGGGAATCGAACCCCGGTCTCCCGCGTGACAGGCGGGGATACTCACCACTATACTAACGAGGACCACTTGGTGGGTGGGCCACCGTTGTCGTCTTCCTACAGTTCAGCACATGGCTGTGGCTCTTGTCTTCTTTATGGAGAGATCTAGGGTGTATTAAAATCCCTTGGTATAGAGTAGAGTGCAGTTGCCATGTCTGATATGGACCTGTTTTTTAGAGGACTTTGCAAGCACCTCTAGTGGTGGTGCAATGGGTAAAGCGCCTGTTGGCTTATCGTGAGGTTATGAGTTCAAATCCCGGCTGTGGCATTCCGAATTTGAAGTGGGGACGTGAGAAAGGGCAAAGCGGCTGTGGATGCGCAGTTGAAAGAATAGTTACGTGCACCCTGAAAGGGGGTGGGCTTTGAAATTGGGAGGTGCTTTGGACAGTACCAAAACAGGGTTCAGGAGAGGACAGGAAGTGTGGGAGTCAGAAGAGGAGGTAGGTGGTGGTGGTGGGGAAGTGTATAAGGGAACACAGAAACAGGGTTCAGGTGGGAGTGTCAGAAGAGGAGGTAGGTGTTGGGGGGTGGAGAAACGTGTAGGGGAACACGGAAGCAGGGTTCAGGGCTGGAAAATGGGGGCGGCTGAGAAGAAGAGGTCGGTGTGAGTTCACGGTAAAGAGATTAATGATACTGTGTTCAGAAAGTGAGGTTTATGCTCCTCTTTTCACCAAAACCCCCTTTTTAATTGTCCCCCTGCTAGCTTTCCCTTCTCTCTTTGCCACACCCACAGCCACCTCCCCAAGCAACCCTAGGCATGCACCCCTGTTCCGCAGCTCCACGCTTCTGCGCCAACCTCCTCCCGTTGTCTATGGGGCACCCCAACCTTGCCTCCACCAAACCCCATGCTTGCTGAACTGTGCATCCTATTCAACAACCCCTCCCCGACTAATTCCGCTTCCTCCAGCGCATAGCTATGCAGCCCCAGCGCCTCTAGGCCTTGACAACCAGCTCCACTCCCTAAGGGATATTGTGGATACTTTGGGCCCTTAGGTTCTCCTCGGATCGCGACACATACCAGCCAGCTCTCTCGTGCATTTTTTGGAGGCTGCACTCTAGGGATTGCAAATTACGTGCTCCTACACACCGGTCCGGGTATTCGAACTAGTGACTTCTCGCTTGCGAGCCGGGTGCTCTAGCACTTGCGCCACCGTCCGAGGTGTTTGTGATGCTGCTGAAAATGCTGGGGTCTTATCGTGTGTTTTTGAGGCAGCCTATCTAACCTTAACCACCTGCTGACGTTGACGTTGGGGAAAAGTATTGACTTGCTTGGGCTCAGTAATATGGGGGATTGGGTGCAGAGGATCACCTATCTAGCACCTATCTAGCTTTTTTTTATCAAAGGCCCTGGAGAAAAAAATGGTGTTTTTAAAATATCCATAGGTAAAACTTTAGAGGCTACCAGTTTCAAGTTACACAGGAGGTCCAGTGGCCGAATTATTGCAGAATTATTATTGCAATACACGTTAATGCATTTTATTCATCAAACCCAATCTAATCCCGAATTTTTGGCTAAAATATAAAAGATGATATTGCGCCGATTAAATCGATACCTACCATGTCATGCGTTAACATGCCCATGCTTCTTTACAGGCTGCCAGTTTAACGTTACACTGGAGGTCTGGTGCTCGAATTATTGCTGGGTTATTAGCGCCCTCGGTCTGACGTTTGCAGCGATACCTCAGATGTGTGGTGCGATTACTGTTAACATATGCACGCTGGACCTACGTGTGCGTTTGCGCGACAATGTTTTGTTTAAATTAGATACACTGTTTCTTTGTTTTTATTTATGTAATTTGCATCAACTTTTTTGCTATCACAAGGGATGAACAGCAACGCTACTGCGAAAGCATGGGCCATGACTGGTCTTCTTTATGGATAGATCTAGGGTGTATCTAGGATTGGGTGCAGGAGATTACCCATCGACCCAAGTGTGGGGCGGATAAAATGGGTGGCATGAGTTGGGTAAGGGGAGCTGGAATGTAGGAAAAAGTGGGGAGATGGAGTATTGATGGGAAAAGTGACTGGTCAAAAAAGGGGAAGCCGAGCCAGGACTGGTGGGGAGTCCTGAAAAGGGGTTGGGGGAAAAGGTAATGCACAGGGCACAAGTGGACACCGATAAAGGGGTCCAGGGGAGGGATTGGGATGAAAAACCTGGAGGTAGGTGGGCGAGCACTTTAAAGAATATGTCAGTGTAAAATTGCACACATGCTTTAAAGCATCTCTATCCTCCTTCCGTAGTGTCAACGTTGACACTCGACAGAAACCCTTTAGACTTGGGTTTTTGAGCGAGGTCGCCAGAAGCTTAATTTCCAGACCAATAAAGCCCCTCTTAAAAGACCATTTAAAGGACTTGAGTTAAGCATAGCTCGTGTAGTGTGTGTCCAAAATGAAGACTCATCTCCCCGTCGGGGAATCGAACCCCGGTCTCCCGCGTGACAGGCGGGGATACTCACCACTATACTAACGAGGACCACTTGGTGGGTGGGCCACCGTTGTCGTCTTCCTACAGTTCAGCACATGGCTGTGGCTCTTGTCTTCTTTATGGAGAGATCTAGGGTGTATTAAAATCCCTTGGTATAGAGTAGAGTGCAGTTGCCATGTCTGATATGGACCTGTTTTTTAGAGGACTTTGCAAGCACCTCCAGTGGTGGTGCAATGGGTAAAGCGCCTGTTGGCTTATCGTGAGGTTATGAGTTCAAATCCCGGCTGTGGCATTCCGAATTTGAAGTGGGGACGCGAGAAAGGGCAAAGCGGCTGTGGATGCGCAGTTGAAAGAATAGTTACGTGCACCCTGAAAGGGGGTGGGCTTTGAAATTGGGAGGTGCTTTGGACAGTACCAAAACAGGGTTCAGGAGAGGACAGGAAGTGTGGGAGTCAGAAGAGGAGGTAGGTGGTGGTGGTGTGTATAAGGGAACACAGAAACAGGGTTCAGGTGGGAGTGTCAGAAGAGGAGGTAGGTGTTGGGGGGTGGAGAAACGTGTAGGGGAACACGGAAGCAGGGTTCAGGGCTGGAAAATGGGGGCGGCTGAGAAGAAGAGGTCGGTGTGAGTTCACGGTAAAGAGATTAATGATACTGTGTTCAGAAAGTGAGGTTTATGCTCCTCTTTTCACCAAAACCCCCTTTTTAATTGTCCCCCTGCTAGCTTTCCCTTCTCTCTTTGCCACACCCACAGCCACCTCCCCAAGCAACCCTAGGCATGCACCCCTGTTCCGCAGCTCCACGCTTCTGCGCCAACCTCCTCCCGTTGTCTATGGGGCACCCCAACCTTGCCTCCACCAAACCCCATGCTTGCTGAACTGTGCATCCTATTCAACAACCCCTCCCCGACTAATTCCGCTTCCTCCAGCGCATAGCTATGCAGCCCCAGCGCCTCTAGGCCTTGACAACCAGCTCCACTCCCTAAGGGATATTGTGGATACTTTGGGCCCTTAGGTTCTCCTCGGATCGCGACACATACCAGCCAGCTCTCTCGTGCATTTTTTGGAGGCTGCACTCTAGGGATTGCAAATTACGTGCTCCTACACACCGGTCCGGGTATTCGAACCAGTGACTTCTCGCTTGCGAGCCGGGTGCTCTAGCACTTGCGCCACCGTCCGTGGTGTTTGTGATGCTGCTGAAAATGCTGGGGTCTTATCGTGTGTTTTTGAGGCAGCCTATCTAACCTTAACCACCTGCTGACGTTGACGTTGGGGAAAAGTATTGACTTGCTTGGGCTCAGTAATATGGGGGATTGGGTGCAGAGGATCACCTATCTAGCACCTATCTAGCTTTTTTTTATCAAAGGCCCTGGAGAAAAAAATGGTGTTTTTAAAATATCCATAGGTAAAACTTTAGAGGCTACCAGTTTCAAGTTACACAGGAGGTCCAGTGGCCGAATTATTGCAGAATTATTATTGCAATACACGTTACACAGGAGGTCCAGTGGCCGAATTATTGCAGAATTATTATTGCAATACACGTTAATGCATTTTATTCATCAAACCCAATCTAATCCCGAATTTTTGGCTAAAATATAAAAGATGATATTGCGCCGATTAAATCGATACCTACCATGTCATGCGTTAACATGCCCATGCTTCTTTACAGGCTGCCAGTTTAACGTTACACTGGAGGTCTGGTGCTCGAATTATTGCTGGGTTATTAGCGCCCTCGGTCTGACGTTTGCAGCGATACCTCAGATGTGTGGTGCGATTACTGTTAACATATGCACGCTGGACCTACGTGTGCGTTTGCGCGACAATGTTTTGTTTAAATTAGATACACTGTTTCTTTGTTTTTATTTATGTAATTTGCATCAACTTTTTTGCTATCACAAGGGATGAACAGCAACGCTACTGCGAAAGCATGGGCCATGACTGGTCTTCTTTATGGATAGATCTAGGGTGTATCTAGGATTGGGTGCAGGAGATTACCCATCGACCCAAGTGTGGGGCGGATAAAATGGGTGGCATGAGTTGGGTAAGGGGAGCTGGAATGTAGGAAAAAGTGGGGAGATGGAGTATTGATGGGAAAAGTGACTGGTCAAAAAAGGGGAAGCCGAGCCAGGACTGGTGGGGAGTCCTGAAAAGGGGTTGGGGGAAAAGGTAATGCACAGGGCACAAGTGGACACCGATAAAGGGGTCCAGGGGAGGGATTGGGATGAAAAACCTGGAGGTAGGTGGGCGAGCACTTTAAAGAATATGTCAGTGTAAAATTGCACACATGCTTTAAAGCATCTCTATCCTCCTTCCGTAGTGTCAACGTTGACACTCGACAGAAACCCTTTAGACTTGGGTTTTTGAGCGAGGTCGCCAGAAGCTTAATTTCCAGACCAATAAAGCCCCTCTTAAAAGACCATTTAAAGGACTTGAGTTAAGCATAGCTCGTGTAGTGTGTGTCCAAAATGAAGACTCATCTCCCCGTCGGGGAATCGAACCCCGGTCTCCCGCGTGACAGGCGGGGATACTCACCACTATACTAACGAGGACCACTTGGTGGGTGGGCCACCGTTGTCGTCTTCCTACAGTTCAGCACATGGCTGTGGCTCTTGTCTTCTTTATGGAGAGATCTAGGGTGTATTAAAATCCCTTGGTATAGAGTAGAGTGCAGTTGCCATGTCTGATATGGACCTGTTTTTTAGAGGACTTTGCAAGCACCTCCAGTGGTGGTGCAATGGGTAAAGCGCCTGTTGGCTTATCGTGAGGTTATGAGTTCAAATCCCGGCTGTGGCATTCCGAATTTGAAGTGGGGACGCGAGAAAGGGCAAAGCGGCTGTGGATGCGCAGTTGAAAGAATAGTTACGTGCACCCTGAAAGGGGGTGGGCTTTGAAATTGGGAGGTGCTTTGGACAGTACCAAAACAGGGTTCAGGAGAGGACAGGAAGTGTGGGAGTCAGAAGAGGAGGTAGGTGGTGGTGGTGTGTATAAGGGAACACAGAAACAGGGTTCAGGTGGGAGTGTCAGAAGAGGAGGTAGGTGTTGGGGGGTGGAGAAACGTGTAGGGGAACACGGAAGCAGGGTTCAGGGCTGGAAAATGAGGGCGGCTGAGAAGAAGAGGTCGGTGTGAGTTCACGGTAAAGAGATTAATGATACTGTGTTCAGAAAGTGAGGTTTATGCTCCTCTTTTCACCAAAACCCCCTTTTTAATTGTCCCCCTGCTAGCTTTCCCTTCTCTCTTTGCCACACCCACAGCCACCTCCCCAAGCAACCCTAGGCATGCACCCCTGTTCCGCAGCTCCACGCTTCTGCGCCAACCTCCTCCCGTTGTCTATGGGGCACCCCAACCTTGCCTCCACCAAACCCCATGCTTGCTGAACTGTGCATCCTATTCAACAACCCCTCCCCGACTAATTCCGCTTCCTCCAGCGCATAGCTATGCAGCCCCAGCGCCTCTAGGCCTTGACAACCAGCTCCACTCCCTAAGGGATATTGTGGATACTTTGGGCCCTTAGGTTCTCCTCGGATCGCGACACATACCAGCCAGCTCTCTCGTGCATTTTTTGGAGGCTGCACTCTAGGGATTGCAAATTACGTGCTCCTACACACCGGTCCGGGTATTCGAACCAGTGACTTCTCGCTTGCGAGCCGGGTGCTCTAGCACTTGCGCCACCGTCCGAGGTGTTTGTGATGCTGCTGAAAATGCTGGGGTCTTATCGTGTGTTTTTGAGGCAGCCTATCTAACCTTAACCACCTGCTGACGTTGACGTTGGGGAAAAGTATTGACTTGCTTGGGCTCAGTAATATGGGGGATTGGGTGCAGAGGATCACCTATCTAGCACCTATCTAGCTTTTTTTTATCAAAGGCCCTGGAGAAAAAAATGGTGTTTTTAAAATATCCATAGGTAAAACTTTAGAGGCTACCAGTTTCAAGTTACACAGGAGGTCCAGTGGCCGAATTATTGCAGAATTATTATTGCAATACACGTTAATGCATTTTATTCATCAAACCCAATCTAATCCCGAATTTTTGGCTAAAATATAAAAGATGATATTGCGCCGATTAAATCGATACCTACCATGTCATGCGTTAACATGCCCATGCTTCTTTACAGGCTGCCAGTTTAACGTTACACTGGAGGTCTGGTGCTCGAATTATTGCTGGGTTATTAGCGCCCTCGGTCTGACGTTTGCAGCGATACCTCAGATGTGTGGTGCGATTACTGTTAACATATGCACGCTGGACCTACGTGTGCGTTTGCGCGACAATGTTTTGTTTAAATTAGATACACTGTTTCTTTGTTTTTATTTATGTAATTTGCATCAACTTTTTTGCTATCACAAGGGATGAACAGCAACGCTACTGCGAAAGCATGGGCCATGACTGGTCTTCTTTATGGATAGATCTAGGGTGTATCTAGGATTGGGTGCAGGAGATTACCCATCGACCCAAGTGTGGGGCGGATAAAATGGGTGGCATGAGTTGGGTAAGGGGAGCTGGAATGTAGGAAAAAGTGGGGAGATGGAGTATTGATGGGAAAAGTGACTGGTCAAAAAAGGGGAAGCCGAGCCAGGACTGGTGGGGAGTCCTGAAAAGGGGTTGGGGGAAAAGGTAATGCACAGGGCACAAGTGGACACCGATAAAGGGGTCCAGGGGAGGGATTGGGATGAAAAACCTGGAGGTAGGTGGGCGAGCACTTTAAAGAATATGTCAGTGTAAAATTGCACACATGCTTTAAAGCATCTCTATCCTCCTTCCGTAGTGTCAACGTTGACACTCGACAGAAACCCTTTAGACTTGGTGTTTTGAGCGAGGTCGCCAGAAGCTTAATTTCCAGACCAATAAAGCCCCTCTTAAAAGACCATTTAAAGGACTTGAGTTAAGCATAGCTCGTGTAGTGTGTGTCCAAAATGAGGACACATCTCCCCGTCGGGGAATCGAACCCCGGTCTCCCGCGTGACAGGCGGGGATACTCACCACTATACTAACGAGGACCACTTGGTGGGTGGGCCACCGTTGTCGTCTTCCTACAGTTCAGCACATGGCTGTGGCTCTTGTCTTCTTTATGGAGAGATCTAGGGTGTATTAAAATCCCTTGGTATAGAGTAGAGTGCAGTTGCCATGTCTGATATGGACCTGTTTTTTAGAGGACTTTGCAAGCACCTCCAGTGGTGGTGCAATGGGTAAAGCGCCTGTTGGCTTATCGTGAGGTTATGAGTTCAAATCCCGGCTGTGGCATTCCGAATTTGAAGTGGGGACGCGAGAAAGGGCAAAGCGGCTGTGGATGCGCAGTTGAAAGAATAGTTACGTGCACCCTGAAAGGGGGTGGGCTTTGAAATTGGGAGGTGCTTTGGACAGTACCAAAACAGGGTTCAGGAGAGAACAGGAAGTGTGGGAGTCAGAAGAGGAGGTAGGTGGTGGTGGTGGGGGGGAAGTGTATAAGGGAACACAGAAACAGGGTTCAGGTGGGAGTGTCAGAAGAGGAGGTAGGTGTTGGGGGGTGGAGAAACGTGTAGGGGAACACGGAAGCAGGGTTCAGGGCTGGAAAATGGGGGCGGCTGAGAAGAAGAGGTCGGTGTGAGTTCACGGTAAAGAGATTAATGATACTGTGTTCAGAAAGTGAGGTTTATGCTCCTCTTTTCACCAAAACCCCCTTTTTAATTGTCCCCCTGCTAGCTTTCCCTTCTCTCTTTGCCACACCCACAGCCACCTCCCCAAGCAACCCTAGGCATGCACCCCTGTTCCGCAGCTCCACGCTTCTGCGCCAACCTCCTCCCGTTGTCTATGGGGCACCCCAACCTTGCCTCCACCAAACCCCATGCTTGCTGAACTGTGCATCCTATTCAACAACCCCTCCCCGACTAATTCCGCTTCCTCCAGCGCATAGCTATGCAGCCCCAGCGCCTCTAGGCCTTGACAACCAGCTCCACTCCCTAAGGGATATTGTGGATACTTTGGGCCCTTAGGTTCTCCTCGGATCGCGACACATACCAGCCAGCTCTCTCGTGCATTTTTTGGAGGCTGCACTCTAGGGATTGCAAATTACGTGCTCCTACACACCGGTCCGGGTATTCGAACCAGTGACTTCTCGCTTGCGAGCCGGGTGCTCTAGCACTTGCGCCACCGTCCGAGGTGTTTGTGATGCTGCTGAAAATGCTGGGGTCTTATCGTGTGTTTTTGAGGCAGCCTATCTAACCTTAACCACCTGCTGACGTTGACGTTGGGGAAAAGTATTGACTTGCTTGGGCTCAGTAATATGGGGGATTGGGTGCAGAGGATCACCTATCTAGCACCTATCTAGCTTTTTTTTATCAAAGGCCCTGGAGAAAAAAATGGTGTTTTTAAAATATCCATAGGTAAAACTTTAGAGGCTACCAGTTTCAAGTTACACAGGAGGTCCAGTGGCCGAATTATTGCAGAATTATTATTGCAATACACGTTAATGCATTTTATTCATCAAACCCAATCTAATCCCGAATTTTTGGCTAAAATATAAAAGATGATATTGCGCCGATTAAATCGATACCTACCATGTCATGCGTTAACATGCCCATGCTTCTTTACAGGCTGCCAGTTTAACGTTACACTGGAGGTCTGGTGCTCGAATTATTGCTGGGTTATTAGCGCCCTCGGTCTGACGTTTGCAGCGATACCTCAGATGTGTGGTGCGATTACTGTTAACATATGCACGCTGGACCTACGTGTGCGTTTGCGCGACAATGTTTTGTTTAAATTAGATACACTGTTTCTTTGTTTTTATTTATGTAATTTGCATCAACTTTTTTGCTATCACAAGGGATGAACAGCAACGCTACTGCGAAAGCATGGGCCATGACTGGTCTTCTTTATGGATAGATCTAGGGTGTATCTAGGATTGGGTGCAGGAGATTACCCATCGACCCAAGTGTGGGGCGGATAAAATGGGTGGCATGAGTTGGGTAAGGGGAGCTGGAATGTAGGAAAAAGTGGGGAGATGGAGTATTGATGGGAAAAGTGACTGGTCAAAAAAGGGGAAGCCGAGCCAGGACTGGTGGGGAGTCCTGAAAAGGGGTTGGGGGAAAAGGTAATGCACAGGGCACAAGTGGACACCGATAAAGGGGTCCAGGGGAGGGATTGGGATGAAAAACCTGGAGGTAGGTGGGCGAGCACTTTAAAGAATATGTCAGTGTAAAATTGCACACATGCTTTAAAGCATCTCTATCCTCCTTCCGTAGTGTCAACGTTGACACTCGACAGAAACCCTTTAGACTTGGGTTTTTGAGCGAGGTCGCCAGAAGCTTAATTTCCAGACCAATAAAGCCCCTCTTAAAAGACCATTTAAAGGACTTGAGTTAAGCATAGCTCGTGTAGTGTGTGTCCAAAATGAAGACTCATCTCCCCGTCGGGGAATCGAACCCCGGTCTCCCGCGTGACAGGCGGGGATACTCACCACTATACTAACGAGGACCACTTGGTGGGCGGGCCACCGTTGTCGTCTTCCTACAGTTCAGCACATGGCTGTGGCTCTTGTCTTCTTTATGGAGAGATCTAGGGTGTATTAAAATCCCTTGGTATAGAGTAGAGTGCAGTTGCCATGTCTGATATGGACCTGTTTTTTAGAGGACTTTGCAAGCACCTCCAGTGGTGGTGCAATGGGTAAAGCGCCTGTTGGCTTATCGTGAGGTTATGAGTTCAAATCCCGGCTGTGGCATTCCGAATTTGAAGTGGGGACGCGAGAAAGGGCAAAGCGGCTGTGGATGCGCAGTTGAAAGAATAGTTACGTGCACCCTGAAAGGGGGTGGGCTTTGAAATTGGGAGGTGCTTTGGACAGTACCAAAACAGGGTTCAGGAGAGAACAGGAAGTGTGGGAGTCAGAAGAGGAGGTAGGTGGTGGTGGTGGGGGGGAAGTGTATAAGGGAACACAGAAACAGGGTTCAGGTGGGAGTGTCAGAAGAGGAGGTAGGTGTTGGGGGGTGGAGAAACGTGTAGGGGAACACGGAAGCAGGGTTCAGGGCTGGAAAATGGGGGCGGCTGAGAAGAAGAGGTCGGTGTGAGTTCACGGTAAAGAGATTAATGATACTGTGTTCAGAAAGTGAGGTTTATGCTCCTCTTTTCACCAAAACCCCCTTTTTAATTGTCCCCCTGCTAGCTTTCCCTTCTCTCTTTGCCACACCCACAGCCACCTCCCCAAGCAACCCTAGGCATGCACCCCTGTTCCGCAGCTCCACGCTTCTGCGCCAACCTCCTCCCGTTGTCTATGGGGCACCCCAACCTTGCCTCCACCAAACCCCATGCTTGCTGAACTGTGCATCCTATTCAACAACCCCTCCCCGACTAATTCCGCTTCCTCCAGCGCATAGCTATGCAGCCCCAGCGCCTCTAGGCCTTGACAACCAGCTCCACTCCCTAAGGGATATTGTGGATACTTTGGGCCCTTAGGTTCTCCTCGGATCGCGACACATACCAGCCAGCTCTCTCGTGCATTTTTTGGAGGCTGCACTCTAGGGATTGCAAATTACGTGCTCCTACACACCGGTCCGGGTATTCGAACCAGTGACTTCTCGCTTGCGAGCCGGGTGCTCTAGCACTTGCGCCACCGTCCGAGGTGTTTGTGATGCTGCTGAAAATGCTGGGGTCTTATCGTGTGTTTTTGAGGCAGCCTATCTAACCTTAACCACCTGCTGACGTTGACGTTGGGGAAAAGTATTGACTTGCTTGGGCTCAGTAATATGGGGGATTGGGTGCAGAGGATCACCTATCTAGCACCTATCTAGCTTTTTTTTATCAAAGGCCCTGGAGAAAAAAATGGTGTTTTTAAAATATCCATAGGTAAAACTTTAGAGGCTACCAGTTTCAAGTTACACAGGAGGTCCAGTGGCCGAATTATTGCAGAATTATTATTGCAATACACGTTAATGCATTTTATTCATCAAACCCAATCTAATCCCGAATTTTTGGCTAAAATATAAAAGATGATATTGCGCCGATTAAATCGATACCTACCATGTCATGCGTTAACATGCCCATGCTTCTTTACAGGCTGCCAGTTTAACGTTACACTGGAGGTCTGGTGCTCGAATTATTGCTGGGTTATTAGCGCCCTCGGTCTGACGTTTGCAGCGATACCTCAGATGTGTGGTGCGATTACTGTTAACATATGCACGCTGGACCTACGTGTGCGTTTGCGCGACAATGTTTTGTTTAAATTAGATACACTGTTTCTTTGTTTTTATTTATGTAATTTGCATCAACTTTTTTGCTATCACAAGGGATGAACAGCAACGCTACTGCGAAAGCATGGGCCATGACTGGTCTTCTTTATGGATAGATCTAGGGTGTATCTAGGATTGGGTGCAGGAGATTACCCATCGACCCAAGTGTGGGGCGGATAAAATGGGTGGCATGAGTTGGGTAAGGGGAGCTGGAATGTAGGAAAAAGTGGGGAGATGGAGTATTGATGGGAAAAGTGACTGGTCAAAAAAGGGGAAGCCGAGCCAGGACTGGTGGGGAGTCCTGAAAAGGGGTTGGGGGAAAAGGTAATGCACAGGGCACAAGTGGACACCGATAAAGGGGTCCAGGGGAGGGATTGGGATGAAAAACCTGGAGGTAGGTGGGCGAGCACTTTAAAGAATATGTCAGTGTAAAATTGCACACATGCTTTAAAGCATCTCTATCCTCCTTCCGTAGTGTCAACGTTGACACTCGACAGAAACCCTTTAGACTTGGGTTTTTGAGCGAGGTCGCCAGAAGCTTAATTTCCAGACCAATAAAGCCCCTCTTAAAAGACCATTTAAAGGACTTGAGTTAAGCATAGCTCGTGTAGTGTGTGTCCAAAATGAAGACTCATCTCCCCGTCGGGGAATCGAACCCCGGTCTCCCGCGTGACAGGCGGGGATACTCACCACTATACTAACGAGGACCACTTGGTGGGTGGGCCACCGTTGTCGTCTTCCTACAGTTCAGCACATGGCTGTGGCTCTTGTCTTCTTTATGGAGAGATCTAGGGTGTATTAAAATCCCTTGGTATAGAGTAGAGTGCAGTTGCCATGTCTGATATGGACCTGTTTTTTAGAGGACTTTGCAAGCACCTCCAGTGGTGGTGCAATGGGTAAAGCGCCTGTTGGCTTATCGTGAGGTTATGAGTTCAAATCCCGGCTGTGGCATTCCGAATTTAAAGTGGGGACGCGAGAAAGGGCAAAGCGGCTGTGGATGCGCAGTTGAAAGAATAGTTACGTGCACCCTGAAAGGGGGTGGGCTTTGAAATTGGGAGGTGCTTTGGACAGTACCAAAACAGGGTTCAGGAGAGGACAGGAAGTGTGGGAGTCAGAAGAGGAGGTAGGTGGTGGTGGTGGTGGTGGTGGGGGGGAAGTGTATAAGGGAACACAGAAACAGGGTTCAGGTGGGAGTGTCAGAAGAGGAGGTAGGTGTTGGGGGGTGGAGAAACGTGTAGGGGAACACGGAAGCAGGGTTCAGGGCTGGAAAATGGGGGCGGCTGAGAAGAAGAGGTCGGTGTGAGTTCACGGTAAAGAGATTAATGATACTGTGTTCAGAAAGTGAGGTTTATGCTCCTCTTTTCACCAAAACCCCCTTTTTAATTGTCCCCCTGCTAGCTTTCCCTTCTCTCTTTGCCACACCCACAGCCACCTCCCCAAGCAACCCTAGGCATGCACCCCTGTTCCGCAGCTCCACGCTTCTGCGCCAACCTCCTCCCGTTGTCTATGGGGCACCCCAACCTTGCCTCCACCAAACCCCATGCTTGCTGAACTGTGCATCCTATTCAACAACCCCTCCCCGACTAATTCCGCTTCCTCCAGCGCATAGCTATGCAGCCCCAGCGCCTCTAGGCCTTGACAACCAGCTCCACTCCCTAAGGGATATTGTGGATACTTTGGGCCCTTAGGTTCTCCTCGGATCGCGACACATACCAGCCAGCTCTCTCGTGCATTTTTTGGAGGCTGCACTCTAGGGATTGCAAATTACGTGCTCCTACACACCGGTCCGGGTATTCGAACCAGTGACTTCTCGCTTGCGAGCCGGGTGCTCTAGCACTTGCGCCACCGTCCGTGGTGTTTGTGATGCTGCTGAAAATGCTGGGGTCTTATCGTGTGTTTTTGAGGCAGCCTATCTAACCTTAACCACCTGCTGACGTTGACGTTGGGGAAAAGTATTGACTTGCTTGGGCTCAGTAATATGGGGGATTGGGTGCAGAGGATCACCTATCTAGCACCTATCTAGCTTTTTTTTATCAAAGGCCCTGGAGAAAAAAATGGTGTTTTTAAAATATCCATAGGTAAAACTTTAGAGGCTACCAGTTTCAAGTTACACAGGAGGTCCAGTGGCCGAATTATTGCAGAATTATTATTGCAATACACGTTAATGCATTTTATTCATCAAACCCAATCTAATCCCGAATTTTTGGCTAAAATATAAAAGATGATATTGCGCCGATTAAATCGATACCTACCATGTCATGCGTTAACATGCCCATGCTTCTTTACAGGCTGCCAGTTTAACGTTACACTGGAGGTCTGGTGCTCGAATTATTGCTGGGTTATTAGCGCCCTCGGTCTGACGTTTGCAGCGATACCTCAGATGTGTGGTGCGATTACTGTTAACATATGCACGCTGGACCTACGTGTGCGTTTGCGCGACAATGTTTTGTTTAAATTAGATACACTGTTTCTTTGTTTTTATTTATGTAATTTGCATCAACTTTTTTGCTATCACAAGGGATGAACAGCAACGCTACTGCGAAAGCATGGGCCATGACTGGTCTTCTTTATGGATAGATCTAGGGTGTATCTAGGATTGGGTGCAGGAGATTACCCATCGACCCAAGTGTGGGGCAGATAAAATGGGTGGCATGAGTTGGGTAAGGGGAGCTGGAATGTAGGAAAAAGTGGGGAGATGGAGTATTGATGGGAAAAGTGACTGGTCAAAAAAGGGGAAGCCGAGCCAGGACTGGTGGGGAGTCCTGAAAAGGGGTTGGGGGAAAAGGTAATGCACAGGGCACAAGTGGACACCGATAAAGGGGTCCAGGGGAGGGATTGGGATGAAAAACCTGGAGGTAGGTGGGCGAGCACTTTAAAGAATATGTCAGTGTAAAATTGCACACATGCTTTAAAGCATCTCTATCCTCCTTCCGTAGTGTCAACGTTGACACTCGACAGAAACCCTTTAGACTTGGTGTTTTGAGCGAGGTCGCCAGAAGCTTAATTTCCAGACCAATAAAGCCCCTCTTAAAAGACCATTTAAAGGACTTGAGTTAAGCATAGCTCGTGTAGTGTGTGTCCAAAATGAGGACACATCTCCCCGTCGGGGAATCGAACCCCGGTCTCCCGCGTGACAGGCGGGGATACTCACCACTATACTAACGAGGACCACTTGGTGGGTGGGCCACCGTTGTCGTCTTCCTACAGTTCAGCACATGGCTGTGGCTCTTGTCTTCTTTATGGAGAGATCTAGGGTGTATTAAAATCCCTTGGTATAGAGTAGAGTGCAGTTGCCATGTCTGATATGGACCTGTTTTTTAGAGGACTTTGCAAGCACCTCCAGTGGTGGTGCAATGGGTAAAGCGCCTGTTGGCTTATCGTGAGGTTATGAGTTCAAATCCCGGCTGTGGCATTCCGAATTTGAAGTGGGGACGCGAGAAAGGGCAAAGCGGCTGTGGATGCGCAGTTGAAAGAATAGTTACGTGCACCCTAAAAGGGGGTGGGCTTTGAAATTGGGAGGTGCTTTGGACAGTACCAAAACAGGGTTCAGGAGAGGACAGGAAGTGTGGGAGTCAGAAGAGGAGGTAGGTGGTGGTGGTGGGGGGGAAGTGTATAAGGGAACACAGAAACAGGGTTCAGGTGGGAGTGTCAGAAGAGGAGGTAGGTGTTGGGGGGTGGAGAAACGTGTAGGGGAACACGGAAGCAGGGTTCAGGGCTGGAAAATGGGAGCGGCTGAGAAGAAGAGGTCGGTGTGAGTTCACGGTAAAGAGATTAATGATACTGTGTTCAGAAAGTGAGGTTTATGCTCCTCTTTTCACCAAAACCCCCTTTTTAATTGTCCCCCTGCTAGCTTTCCCTTCTCTCTTTGCCACACCCACAGCCACCTCCCCAAGCAACCCTAGGCATGCACCCCTGTTCCGCAGCTCCACGCTTCTGCGCCAACCTCCTCCCGTTGTCTATGGGGCACCCCAACCTTGCCTCCACCAAACCCCATGCTTGCTGAACTGTGCATCCTATTCAACAACCCCTCCCCGACTAATTCCGCTTCCTCCAGCGCATAGCTATGCAGACCCAGCGCCTCTAGGCCTTGACAACCAGCTCCACTCCCTAAGGGATATTGTGGATACTTTGGGCCCTTAGGTTCTCCTCGGATCGCGACACATACCAGCCAGCTCTCTCGTGCATTTTTTGGAGGCTGCACTCTAGGGATTGCAAATTACGTGCTCCTACACACCGGTCCGGGTATTCGAACCAGTGACTTCTCGCTTGCGAGCCGGGTGCTCTAGCACTTGCGCCACCGTCCGAGGTGTTTGTGATGCTGCTGAAAATGCTGGGGTCTTATCGTGTGTTTTTGAGGCAGCCTATCTAACCTTAACCACCTGCTGACGTTGACGTTGGGGAAAAGTATTGACTTGCTTGGGCTCAGTAATATGGGGGATTGGGTGCAGAGGATCACCTATCTAGCACCTATCTAGCTTTTTTTTATCAAAGGCCCTGGAGAAAAAAATGGTGTTTTTAAAATATCCATAGGTAAAACTTTAGAGGCTACCAGTTTCAAGTTACACAGGAGGTCCAGTGGCCGAATTATTGCAGAATTATTATTGCAATACACGTTAATGCATTTTATTCATCAAACCCAATCTAATCCCGAATTTTTGGCTAAAATATAAAAGATGATATTGCGCCGATTAAATCGATACCTACCATGTCATGCGTTAACATGCCCATGCTTCTTTACAGGCTGCCAGTTTAACGTTACACTGGAGGTCTGGTGCTCGAATTATTGCTGGGTTATTAGCGCCCTCGGTCTGACGTTTGCAGCGATACCTCAGATGTGTGGTGCGATTACTGTTAACATATGCACGCTGGACCTACGTGTGCGTTTGCGCGACAATGTTTTGTTTAAATTAGATACACTGTTTCTTTGTTTTTATTTATGTAATTTGCATCAACTTTTTTGCTATCACAAGGGATGAACAGCAACGCTACTGCGAAAGCATGGGCCATGACTGGTCTTCTTTATGGATAGATCTAGGGTGTATCTAGGATTGGGTGCAGGAGATTACCCATCGACCCAAGTGTGGGGCGGATAAAATGGGTGGCATGAGTTGGGTAAGGGGAGCTGGAATGTAGGAAAAAGTGGGGAGATGGAGTATTGATGGGAAAAGTGACTGGTCAAAAAAGGGGAAGCCGAGCCAGGACTGGTGGGGAGTCCTGAAAAGGGGTTGGGGGAAAAGGTAATGCACAGGGCACAAGTGGACACCGATAAAGGGGTCCAGGGGAGGGATTGGGATGAAAAACCTGGAGGTAGGTGGGCGAGCACTTTAAAGAATATGTCAGTGTAAAATTGCACACATGCTTTAAAGCATCTCTATCCTCCTTCCGTAGTGTCAACGTTGACACTCGACAGAAACCCTTTAGACTTGGGTTTTTGAGCGAGGTCGCCAGAAGCTTAATTTCCAGACCAATAAAGCCCCTCTTAAAAGACCATTTAAAGGACTTGAGTTAAGCATAGCTCGTGTAGTGTGTGTCCAAAATGAAGACTCATCTCCCCGTCGGGGAATCGAACCCCGGTCTCCCGCGTGACAGGCGGGGATACTCACCACTATACTAACGAGGACCACTTGGTGGGTGGGCCACCGTTGTCGTCTTCCTACAGTTCAGCACATGGCTGTGGCTCTTGTCTTCTTTATGGAGAGATCTAGGGTGTATTAAAATCCCTTGGTATAGAGTAGAGTGCAGTTGCCATGTCTGATATGGACCTGTTTTTTAGAGGACTTTGCAAGCACCTCCAGTGGTGGTGCAATGGGTAAAGCGCCTGTTGGCTTATCGTGAGCTTATGAGTTCAAATCCCGGCTGTGGCATTCCGAATTTGAAGTGGGGACGCGAGAAAGGGCAAAGCGGCTGTGGATGCGCAGTTGAAAGAATAGTTACGTGCACCCTGAAAGGGGGTGGGCTTTGAAATTGGGAGGTGCTTTGGACAGTACCAAAACAGGGTTCAGGAGAGGACAGGAAGTGTGGGAGTCAGAAGAGGAGGTAGGTGGTGGTGGTGGTGGTGGTGGTGGTGGTGTGTATAAGGGAACACAGAAACAGGGTTCAGGTGGGAGTGTCAGAAGAGGAGGTAGGTGTTGGGGGGTGGAGAAACGTGTAGGGGAACACGGAAGCAGGGTTCAGGGCTGGAAAATGGGGGCGGCTGAGAAGAAGAGGTCGGTGTGAGTTCACGGTAAAGAGATTAATGATACTGTGTTCAGAAAGTGAGGTTTATGCTCCTCTTTTCACCAAAACCCCCTTTTTAATTGTCCCCCTGCTAGCTTTCCCTTCTCTCTTTGCCACACCCACAGCCACCTCCCCAAGCAACCCTAGGCATGCACCCCTGTTCCGCAGCTCCACGCTTCTGCGCCAACCTCCTCCCGTTGTCTATGGGGCACCCCAACCTTGCCTCCACCAAACCCCATGCTTGCTGAACTGTGCATCCTATTCAACAACCCCTCCCCGACTAATTCCGCTTCCTCCAGCGCATAGCTATGCAGCCCCAGCGCCTCTAGGCCTTGACAACCAGCTCCACTCCCTAAGGGATATTGTGGATACTTTGGGCCCTTAGGTTCTCCTCGGATCGCGACACATACCAGCCAGCTCTCTCGTGCATTTTTTGGAGGCTGCACTCTAGGGATTGCAAATTACGTGCTCCTACACACCGGTCCGGGTATTCGAACCAGTGACTTCTCGCTTGCGAGCCGGGTGCTCTAGCACTTGCGCCACCGTCCGTGGTGTTTGTGATGCTGCTGAAAATGCTGGGGTCTTATCGTGTGTTTTTGAGGCAGCCTATCTAACCTTAACCACCTGCTGACGTTGACGTTGGGGAAAAGTATTGACTTGCTTGGGCTCAGTAATATGGGGGATTGGGTGCAGAGGATCACCTATCTAGCACCTATCTAGCTTTTTTTTATCAAAGGCCCTGGAGAAAAAAATGGTGTTTTTAAAATATCCATAGGTAAAACTTTAGAGGCTACCAGTTTCAAGTTACACAGGAGGTCCAGTGGCCGAATTATTGCAGAATTATTATTGCAATACACGTTAATGCATTTTATTCATCAAACCCAATCTAATCCCGAATTTTTGGCTAAAATATAAAAGATGATATTGCGCCGATTAAATCGATACCTACCATGTCATGCGTTAACATGCCCATGCTTCTTTACAGGCTGCCAGTTTAACGTTACACTGGAGGTCTGGTGCTCGAATTATTGCTGGGTTATTAGCGCCCTCGGTCTGACGTTTGCAGCGATACCTCAGATGTGTGGTGCGATTACTGTTAACATATGCACGCTGGACCTACGTGTGCGTTTGCGCGACAATGTTTTGTTTAAATTAGATACACTGTTTCTTTGTTTTTATTTATGTAATTTGCATCAACTTTTTTGCTATCACAAGGGATGAACAGCAACGCTACTGCGAAAGCATGGGCCATGACTGGTCTTCTTTATGGATAGATCTAGGGTGTATCTAGGATTGGGTGCAGGAGATTACCCATCGACCCAAGTGTGGGGCGGATAAAATGGGTGGCATGAGTTGGGTAAGGGGAGCTGGAATGTAGGAAAAAGTGGGGAGATGGAGTATTGATGGGAAAAGTGACTGGTCAAAAAAGGGGAAGCCGAGCCAGGACTGGTGGGGAGTCCTGAAAAGGGGTTGGGGGAAAAGGTAATGCACAGGGCACAAGTGGACACCGATAAAGGGGTCCAGGGGAGGGATTGGGATGAAAAACCTGGAGGTAGGTGGGCGAGCACTTTAAAGAATATGTCAGTGTAAAATTGCACACATGCTTTAAAGCATCTCTATCCTCCTTCCGTAGTGTCAACGTTGACACTCGACAGAAACCCTTTAGACTTGGGTTTTTGAGCGAGGTCGCCAGAAGCTTAATTTCCAGACCAATAAAGCCCCTCTTAAAAGACCATTTAAAGGACTTGAGTTAAGCATAGCTCGTGTAGTGTGTGTCCAAAATGAAGACTCATCTCCCCGTCGGGGAATCGAACCCCGGTCTCCCGCGTGACAGGCGGGGATACTCACCACTATACTAACGAGGACCACTTGGTGGGTGGGCCACCGTTGTCGTCTTCCTACAGTTCAGCACATGGCTGTGGCTCTTGTCTTCTTTATGGAGAGATCTAGGGTGTATTAAAATCCCTTGGTATAGAGTAGAGTGCAGTTGCCATGTCTGATATGGACCTGTTTTTTAGAGGACTTTGCAAGCACCTCCAGTGGTGGTGCAATGGGTAAAGCGCCTGTTGGCTTATCGTGAGGTTATGAGTTCAAATCCCGGCTGTGGCATTCCGAATTTGAAGTGGGGACGCGAGAAAGGGCAAAGCGGCTGTGGATGCGCAGTTGAAAGAATAGTTACGTGCACCCTGAAAGGGGGTGGGCTTTGAAATTGGGAGGTGCTTTGGACAGTACCAAAACAGGGTTCAGGAGAGGACAGGAAGTGTGGGAGTCAGAAGAGGAGGTAGGTGGTGGTGGTGGGGAAGTGTATAAGGGAACACAGAAACAGGGTTCAGGTGGGAGTGTCAGAAGAGGAGGTAGGTGACAACCAGCTCCACTCCCTAAGGGATATTGTGGATACTTTGGGCCCTTAGGTTCTCCTCGGATCGCGACACATACCAGCCAGCTCTCTCGTGCATTTTTTGGAGGCTGCACTCTAGGGATTGCAAATTACGTGCTCCTACACACCGGTCCGGGTATTCGAACCAGTGACTTCTCGCTTGCGAGCCGGGTGCTCTAGCACTTGCTCTAGCACTTGCGTTATGAGTTCAAATCCCGGCTGTGGCATTCCGAATTTGAAGTGGGGACGCGAGAAAGGGCAAAGCGGCTGTGGATGCGCAGTTGAAAGAATAGTTACGTGCACCCTGAAAGGGGGTGGGCTTTGAAATTGGGAGGTGCTTTGGACAGTACCAAAACAGGGTTCAGGAGAGGACAGGAAGTGTGGGAGTCAGAAGAGGAGGTAGGTGGTGGTGGTGGTGGGGGGGAAGTGTATAAGGGAACACAGAAACAGGGTTCAGGTGGGAGTGTCAGAAGAGGAGGTAGGTGTTGGGGGGTGGAGAAACGTGTAGGGGAACACGGAAGCAGGGTTCAGGGCTGGAAAATGAGGGCGGCTGAGAAGAAGAGGTCGGTGTGAGTTCACGGTAAAGAGATTAATGATACTGTGTTCAGAAAGTGAGGTTTATGCTCCTCTTTTCACCAAAACCCCCTTTTTAATTGTCCCCCTGCTAGCTTTCCCTTCTCTCTTTGCCACACCCACAGCCACCTCCCCAAGCAACCCTAGGCATGCACCCCTGTTCCGCAGCTCCACGCTTCTGCGCCAACCTCCTCCCGTTGTCTATGGGGCACCCCAACCTTGCCTCCACCAAACCCCATGCTTGCTGAACTGTGCATCCTATTCAACAACCCCTCCCCGACTAATTCCGCTTCCTCCAGCGCATAGCTATGCAGCCCCAGCGCCTCTAGGCCTTGACAACCAGCTCCACTCCCTAAGGGATATTGTGGATACTTTGGGCCCTTAGGTTCTCCTCGGATCGCGACACATACCAGCCAGCTCTCTCGTGCATTTTTTGGAGGCTGCACTCTAGGGATTGCAAATTACGTGCTCCTACACACCGGTCCGGGTATTCGAACCAGTGACTTCTCGCTTGCGAGCCGGGTGCTCTAGCACTTGCGCCACCGTCCGAGGTGTTTGTGATGCTGCTGAAAATGCTGGGGTCTTATCGTGTGTTTTTGAGGCAGCCTATCTAACCTTAACCACCTGCTGACGTTGACGTTGGGGAAAAGTATTGACTTGCTTGGGCTCAGTAATATGGGGGATTGGGTGCAGAGGATCACCTATCTAGCACCTATCTAGCTTTTTTTTATCAAAGGCCCTGGAGAAAAAAATGGTGTTTTTAAAATATCCATAGGTAAAACTTTAGAGGCTACCAGTTTCAAGTTACACAGGAGGTCCAGTGGCCGAATTATTGCAGAATTATTATTGCAATACACGTTAATGCATTTTATTCATCAAACCCAATCTAATCCCGAATTTTTGGCTAAAATATAAAAGATGATATTGCGCCGATTAAATCGATACCTACCATGTCATGCGTTAACATGCCCATGCTTCTTTACAGGCTGCCAGTTTAACGTTACACTGGAGGTCTGGTGCTCGAATTATTGCTGGGTTATTAGCGCCCTCGGTCTGACGTTTGCAGCGATACCTCAGATGTGTGGTGCGATTACTGTTAACATATGCACGCTGGACCTACGTGTGCGTTTGCGCGACAATGTTTTGTTTAAATTAGATACACTGTTTCTTTGTTTTTATTTATGTAATTTGCATCAACTTTTTTGCTATCACAAGGGATGAACAGCAACGCTACTGCGAAAGCATGGGCCATGACTGGTCTTCTTTATGGATAGATCTAGGGTGTATCTAGGATTGGGTGCAGGAGATTACCCATCGACCCAAGTGTGGGGCGGATAAAATGGGTGGCATGAGTTGGGTAAGGGGAGCTGGAATGTAGGAAAAAGTGGGGAGATGGAGTATTGATGGGAAAAGTGACTGGTCAAAAAAGGGGAAGCCGAGCCAGGACTGGTGGGGAGTCCTGAAAAGGGGTTGGGGGAAAAGGTAATGCACAGGGCACAAGTGGACACCGATAAAGGGGTCCAGGGGAGGGATTGGGATGAAAAACCTGGAGGTAGGTGGGCGAGCACTTTAAAGAATATGTCAGTGTAAAATTGCACACATGCTTTAAAGCATCTCTATCCTCCTTCCGTAGTGTCAACGTTGACACTCGACAGAAACCCTTTAGACTTGGGTTTTTGAGCGAGGTCGCCAGAAGCTTAATTTCCAGACCAATAAAGCCCCTCTTAAAAGACCATTTAAAGGACTTGAGTTAAGCATAGCTCGTGTAGTGTGTGTCCAAAATGAAGACTCATCTCCCCGTCGGGGAATCGAACCCCGGTCTCCCGCGTGACAGGCGGGGATACTCACCACTATACTAACGAGGACCACTTGGTGGGTGGGCCACCGTTGTCGTCTTCCTACAGTTCAGCACATGGCTGTGGCTCTTGTCTTCTTTATGGAGAGATCTAGGGTGTATTAAAATCCCTTGGTATAGAGTAGAGTGCAGTTGCCATGTCTGATATGGACCTGTTTTTTAGAGGACTTTGCAAGCACCTCCAGTGGTGGTGCAATGGGTAAAGCGCCTGTTGGCTTATCGTGAGGTTATGAGTTCAAATCCCGGCTGTGGCATTCCGAATTTGAAGTGGGGACGCGAGAAAGGGCAAAGCGGCTGTGGATGCGCAGTTGAAAGAATAGTTACGTGCACCCTGAAAGGGGGTGGGCTTTGAAATTGGGAGGTGCTTTGGACAGTACCAAAACAGGGTTCAGGAGAGGACAGGAAGTGTGGGAGTCAGAAGAGGAGGTAGGTGGTGGTGGTGGGGAAGTGTATAAGGGAACACAGAAACAGGGTTCAGGTGGGAGTGTCAGAAGAGGAGGTAGGTGTTGGGGGGTGGAGAAACGTGTAGGGGAACACGGAAGCAGGGTTCAGGGCTGGAAAATGAGGGCGGGTGAGAAGAAGAGGTCGGTGTGAGTTCACGGTAAAGAGATTAATGATACTGTGTTCAGAAAGTGAGGTTTATGCTCCTCTTTTCACCAAAACCCCCTTTTTAATTGTCCCCCTGCTAGCTTTCCCTTCTCTCTTTGCCACACCCACAGCCACCTCCCCAAGCAACCCTAGGCATGCACCCCTGTTCCGCAGCTCCACGCTTCTGCGCCAACCTCCTCCCGTTGTCTATGGGGCACCCCAACCTTGCCTCCACCAAACCCCATGCTTGCTGAACTGTGCATCCTATTCAACAACCCCTCCCCGACTAATTCCGCTTCCTCCAGCGCATAGCTATGCAGCCCCAGCGCCTCTAGGCCTTGACAACCAGCTCCACTCCCTAAGGGATATTGTGGATACTTTGGGCCCTTAGGTTCTCCTCGGATCGCGACACATACCAGCCAGCTCTCTCGTGCATTTTTTGGAGGCTGCACTCTAGGGATTGCAAATTACGTGCTCCTACACACCAGTCCGGGTATTCGAACCAGTGACTTCTCGCTTGCGAGCCGGGTGCTCTAGCACTTGCGCCACCGTAGGTAGGTGGGCGAGCACTTTAAAGAATATGTCAGTGTAAAATTGCACACATGCTTTAAAGCATCTCTATCCTCCTTCCGTAGTGTCAACGTTGACACTCGACAGAAACCCTTTAGACTTGGGTTTTTGAGCGAGGTCGCCAGAAGCTTAATTTCCAGACCAATAAAGCCCCTCTTAAAAGACCATTTAAAGGACTTGAGTTAAGCATAGCTCGTGTAGTGTGTGTCCAAAATGAAGACTCATCTCCCCGTCGGGGAATCGAACCCCGGTCTCCCGCGTGACAGGCGGGGATACTCACCACTATACTAACGAGGACCACTTGGTGGGTGGGCCACCGTTGTCGTCTTCCTACAGTTCAGCACATGGCTGTGGCTCTTGTCTTCTTTATGGAGAGATCTAGGGTGTATTAAAATCCCTTGGTATAGAGTAGAGTGCAGTTGCCATGTCTGATATGGACCTGTTTTTTAGAGGACTTTGCAAGCACCTCCAGTGGTGGTGCAATGGGTAAAGCGCCTGTTGGCTTATCGTGAGGTTATGAGTTCAAATCCCGGCTGTGGCATTCCGAATTTGAAGTGGGGACGCGAGAAAGGGCAAAGCGGCTGTGGATGCGCAGTTGAAAGAATAGTTACGTGCACCCTGAAAGGGGGTGGGCTTTGAAATTGGGAGGTGCTTTGGACAGTACCAAAACAGGGTTCAGGAGAGGACAGGAAGTGTGGGAGTCAGAAGAGGAGGTAGGTGGTGGTGGTGGTGGTGGTGGGGGGGAAGTGTATAAGGGAACACAGAAACAGGGTTCAGGTGGGAGTGTCAGAAGAGGAGGTAGGTGTTGGGGGGTGGAGAAACGTGTAGGGGAACACGGAAGCAGGGTTCAGGGCTGGAAAATGGGGGCGGCTGAGAAGAAGAGGTCGGTGTGAGTTCACGGTAAAGAGATTAATGATACTGTGTTCAGAAAGTGAGGTTTATGCTCCTCTTTTCACCAAAACCCCCTTTTTAATTGTCCCCCTGCTAGCTTTCCCTTCTCTCTTTGCCACACCCACAGCCACCTCCCCAAGCAACCCTAGGCATGCACCCCTGTTCCGCAGCTCCACGCTTCTGCGCCAACCTCCTCCCGTTGTCTATGGGGCACCCCAACCTTGCCTCCACCAAACCCCATGCTTGCTGAACTGTGCATCCTATTCAACAACCCCTCCCCGACTAATTCCGCTTCCTCCAGCGCATAGCTATGCAGCCCCAGCGCCTCTAGGCCTTGACAACCAGCTCCACTCCCTAAGGGATATTGTGGATACTTTGGGCCCTTAGGTTCTCCTCGGATCGCGACACATACCAGCCAGCTCTCTCGCGCATTTTTTGGAGGCTGCACTCTAGGGATTGCAAATTACGTGCTCCTACACACCGGTCCGGGTATTCGAACCAGTGACTTCTCGCTTGCGAGCCGGGTGCTCTAGCACTTGCGCCACCGTCCGAGGTGTTTGTGATGCTGCTGAAAATGCTGGGGTCTTATCGTGTGTTTTTGAGGCAGCCTATCTAACCTTAACCACCTGCTGACGTTGACGTTGGGGAAAAGTATTGACTTGCTTGGGCTCAGTAATATGGGGGATTGGGTGCAGAGGATCACCTATCTAGCACCTATCTAGCTTTTTTTTATCAAAGGCCCTGGAGAAAAAAATGGTGTTTTTAAAATATCCATAGGTAAAACTTTAGAGGCTACCAGTTTCAAGTTACACAGGAGGTCCAGTGGCCGAATTATTGCAGAATTATTATTGCAATACACGTTAATGCATTTTATTCATCAAACCCAATCTAATCCCGAATTTTTGGCTAAAATATAAAAGATGATATTGCGCCGATTAAATCGATACCTACCATGTCATGCGTTAACATGCCCATGCTTCTTTACAGGCTGCCAGTTTAACGTTACACTGGAGGTCTGGTGCTCGAATTATTGCTGGGTTATTAGCGCCCTCGGTCTGACGTTTGCAGCGATACCTCAGATGTGTGGTGCGATTACTGTTAACATATGCACGCTGGACCTACGTGTGCGTTTGCGCGACAATGTTTTGTTTAAATTAGATACACTGTTTCTTTGTTTTTATTTATGTAATTTGCATCAACTTTTTTGCTATCACAAGGGATGAACAGCAACGCTACTGCGAAAGCATGGGCCATGACTGGTCTTCTTTATGGATAGATCTAGGGTGTATCTAGGATTGGGTGCAGGAGATTACCCATCGACCCAAGTGTGGGGCGGATAAAATGGGTGGCATGAGTTGGGTAAGGGGAGCTGGAATGTAGGAAAAAGTGGGGAGATGGAGTATTGATGGGAAAAGTGACTGGTCAAAAAAGGGGAAGCCGAGCCAGGACTGGTGGGGAGTCCTGAAAAGGGGTTGGGGGAAAAGGTAATGCACAGGGCACAAGTGGACACCGATAAAGGGGTCCAGGGGAGGGATTGGGATGAAAAACCTGGAGGTAGGTGGGCGAGCACTTTAAAGAATATGTCAGTGTAAAATTGCACACATGCTTTAAAGCATCTCTATCCTCCTTCCGTAGTGTCAACGTTGACACTCGACAGAAACCCTTTAGACTTGGGTTTTTGAGCGAGGTCGCCAGAAGCTTAATTTCCAGACCAATAAAGCCCCTCTTAAAAGACCATTTAAAGGACTTGAGTTAAGCATAGCTCGTGTAGTGTGTGTCCAAAATGAAGACTCATCTCCCCGTCGGGGAATCGAACCCCGGTCTCCCGCGTGACAGGCGGGGATACTCACCACTATACTAACGAGGACCACTTGGTGGGTGGGCCACCGTTGTCGTCTTCCTACAGTTCAGCACATGGCTGTGGCTCTTGTCTTCTTTATGGAGAGATCTAGGGTGTATTAAAATCCCTTGGTATAGAGTAGAGTGCAGTTGCCATGTCTGATATGGACCTGTTTTTTAGAGGACTTTGCAAGCACCTCCAGTGGTGGTGCAATGGGTAAAGCGCCTGTTGGCTTATCGTGAGGTTATGAGTTCAAATCCCGGCTGTGGCATTCCGAATTTGAAGTGGGGACGCGAGAAAGGGCAAAGCGGCTGTGGATGCGCAGTTGAAAGAATAGTTACGTGCACCCTGAAAGGGGGTGGGCTTTGAAATTGGGAGGTGCTTTGGACAGTACCAAAACAGGGTTCAGGAGAGGACAGGAAGTGTGGGAGTCAGAAGAGGAGGTAGGTGGTGGTTGGGAAGTGTATAAGGGAACACAGAAACAGGGTTCAGGTGGGAGTGTCAGAAGAGGAGGTAGGTGTTGGGGGGTGGAGAAACGTGTAGGGGAACACGGAAGCAGGGTTCAGGGCTGGAAAATGAGGGCGGCTGAGAAGAAGAGGTCGGTGTGAGTTCACGGTAAAGAGATTAATGATACTGTGTTCAGAAAGTGAGGTTTATGCTCCTCTTTTCACCAAAACCCCCTTTTTAATTGTCCCCCTGCTAGCTTTCCCTTCTCTCTTTGCCACACCCACAGCCACCTCCCCAAGCAACCCTAGGCATGCACCCCTGTTCCGCAGCTCCACGCTTCTGCGCCAACCTCCTCCCGTTGTCTATGGGGCACCCCAACCTTGCCTCCACCAAACCCCATGCTTGCTGAACTGTGCATCCTATTCAACAACCCCTCCCCGACTAATTCCGCTTCCTCCAGCGCATAGCTATGCAGCCCCAGCGCCTCTAGGCCTTGACAACCAGCTCCACTCCCTAAGGGATATTGTGGATACTTTGGGCCCTTAGGTTCTCCTCGGATCGCGACACATACCAGCCAGCTCTCTCGTGCATTTTTTGGAGGCTGCACTCTAGGGATTGCAAATTACGTGCTCCTACACACCGGTCCGGGTATTCGAACCAGTGACTTCTCGCTTGCGAGCCGGGTGCTCTAGCACTTGCGCCACCGTCCGAGGTGTTTGTGATGCTGCTGAAAATGCTGGGGTCTTATCGTGTGTTTTTGAGGCAGCCTATCTAACCTTAACCACCTGCTGACGTTGACGTTGGGGAAAAGTATTGACTTGCTTGGGCTCAGTAATATGGGGGATTGGGTGCAGAGGATCACCTATCTAGCACCTATCTAGCTTTTTTTTATCAAAGGCCCTGGAGAAAAAAATGGTGTTTTTAAAATATCCATAGGTAAAACTTTAGAGGCTACCAGTTTCAAGTTACACAGGAGGTCCAGTGGCCGAATTATTGCAGAATTATTATTGCAATACACGTTAATGCATTTTATTCATCAAACCCAATCTAATCCCGAATTTTTGGCTAAAATATAAAAGATGATATTGCGCCGATTAAATCGATACCTACCATGTCATGCGTTAACATGCCCATGCTTCTTTACAGGCTGCCAGTTTAACGTTACACTGGAGGTCTGGTGCTCGAATTATTGCTGGGTTATTAGCGCCCTCGGTCTGACGTTTGCAGCGATACCTCAGATGTGTGGTGCGATTACTGTTAACATATGCACGCTGGACCTACGTGTGCGTTTGCGCGACAATGTTTTGTTTAAATTAGATACACTGTTTCTTTGTTTTTATTTATGTAATTTGCATCAACTTTTTTGCTATGACAAGGGATGAACAGCAACGCTACTGCGAAAGCATGGGCCATGACTGGTCTTCTTTATGGATAGATCTAGGGTGTATCTAGGATTGGGTGCAGGAGATTACCCATCGACCCAAGTGTGGGGCGGATAAAATGGGTGGCATGAGTTGGGTAAGGGGAGCTGGAATGTAGGAAAAAGTGGGGAGATGGAGTATTGATGGGAAAAGTGACTGGTCAAAAAAGGGGAAGCCGAGCCAGGACTGGTGGGGAGTCCTGAAAAGGGGTTGGGGGAAAAGGTAATGCACAGGGCACAAGTGGACACCGATAAAGGGGTCCAGGGGAGGGATTGGGATGAAAAACCTGGAGGTAGGTGGGCGAGCACTTTAAAGAATATGTCAGTGTAAAATTGCACACATGCTTTAAAGCATCTCTATCCTCCTTCCGTAGTGTCAACGTTGACACTCGACAGAAACCCTTTAGACTTGGTGTTTTGAGCGAGGTCGCCAGAAGCTTAATTTCCAGACCAATAAAGCCCCTCTTAAAAGACCATTTAAAGGACTTGAGTTAAGCATAGCTCGTGTAGTGTGTGTCCAAAATGAGGACACATCTCCCCGTCGGGGAATCGAACCCCGGTCTCCCGCGTGACAGGCGGGGATACTCACCACTATACTAACGAGGACCACTTGGTGGGTGGGCCACCGTTGTCGTCTTCCTACAGTTCAGCACATGGCTGTGGCTCTTGTCTTCTTTATGGAGAGATCTAGGGTGTATTAAAATCCCTTGGTATAGAGTAGAGTGCAGTTGCCATGTCTGATATGGACCTGTTTTTTAGAGGACTTTGCAAGCACCTCCAGTGGTGGTGCAATGGGTAAAGCGCCTGTTGGCTTATCGTGAGGTTATGAGTTCAAATCCCGGCTGTGGCATTCCGAATTTGAAGTGGGGACGCGAGAAAGGGCAAAGCGGCTGTGGATGCGCAGTTGAAAGAATAGTTACGTGCACCCTGAAAGGGGGTGGGCTTTGAAATTGGGAGGTGCTTTGGACAGTACCAAAACAGGGTTCAGGAGAGGACAGGAAGTGTGGGAGTCAGAAGAGGAGGTAGGTGGTGGTGGTGGGGGGGAAGTGTATAAGGGAACACAGAAACAGGGTTCAGGTGGGAGTGTCAGAAGAGGAGGTAGGTGTTGGGGGGTGGAGAAACGTGTAGGGGAACACGGAAGCAGGGTTCAGGGCTGGAAAATGGGGGCGGCTGAGAAGAAGAGGTCGGTGTGAGTTCACGGTAAAGAGATTAATGATACTGTGTTCAGAAAGTGAGGTTTATGCTCCTCTTTTCACCAAAACCCCCTTTTTAATTGTCCCCCTGCTAGCTTTCCCTTCTCTCTTTGCCACACCCACAGCCACCTCCCCAAGCAACCCTAGGCATGCACCCCTGTTCCGCAGCTCCACGCTTCTGCGCCAACCTCCTCCCGTTGTCTATGGGGCACCCCAACCTTGCCTCCACCAAACCCCATGCTTGCTGAACTGTGCATCCTATTCAACAACCCCTCCCCGACTAATTCCGCTTCCTCCAGCGCATAGCTATGCAGCCCCAGCGCCTCTAGGCCTTGACAACCAGCTCCACTCCCTAAGGGATATTGTGGATACTTTGGGCCCTTAGGTTCTCCTCGGATCGCGACACATACCAGCCAGCTCTCTCGTGCATTTTTTGGAGGCTGCACTCTAGGGATTGCAAATTACGTGCTCCTACACACCGGTCCGGGTATTCGAACCAGTGACTTCTCGCTTGCGAGCCGGGTGCTCTAGCACTTGCGCCACCGTCCGAGGTGTTTGTGATGCTGCTGAAAATGCTGGGGTCTTATCGTGTGTTTTTGAGGCAGCCTATCTAACCTTAACCACCTGCTGACGTTGACGTTGGGGAAAAGTATTGACTTGCTTGGGCTCAGTAATATGGGGGATTGGGTGCAGAGGATCACCTATCTAGCACCTATCTAGCTTTTTTTTATCAAAGGCCCTGGAGAAAAAAATGGTGTTTTTAAAATATCCATAGGTAAAACTTTAGAGGCTACCAGTTTCAAGTTACACAGGAGGTCCAGTGGCCGAATTATTGCAGAATTATTATTGCAATACACGTTAATGCATTTTATTCATCAAACCCAATCTAATCCCGAATTTTTGGCTAAAATATAAAAGATGATATTGCGCCGATTAAATCGATACCTACCATGTCATGCGTTAACATGCCCATGCTTCTTTACAGGCTGCCAGTTTAACGTTACACTGGAGGTCTGGTGCTCGAATTATTGCTGGGTTATTAGCGCCCTCGGTCTGACGTTTGCAGCGATACCTCAGATGTGTGGTGCGATTACTGTTAACATATGCACGCTGGACCTACGTGTGCGTTTGCGCGACAATGTTTTGTTTAAATTAGATACACTGTTTCTTTGTTTTTATTTATGTAATTTGCATCAACTTTTTTGCTATCACAAGGGATGAACAGCAACGCTACTGCGAAAGCATGGGCCATGACTGGTCTTCTTTATGGATAGATCTAGGGTGTATCTAGGATTGGGTGCAGGAGATTACCCATCGACCCAAGTGTGGGGCGGATAAAATGGGTGGCATGAGTTGGGTAAGGGGAGCTGGAATGTAGGAAAAAGTGGGGAGATGGAGTATTGATGGGAAAAGTGACTGGTCAAAAAAGGGGAAGCCGAGCCAGGACTGGTGGGGAGTCCTGAAAAGGGGTTGGGGGAAAAGGTAATGCACAGGGCACAAGTGGACACCGATAAAGGGGTCCAGGGGAGGGATTGGGATGAAAAACCTGGAGGTAGGTGGGCGAGCACTTTAAAGAATATGTCAGTGTAAAATTGCACACATGCTTTAAAGCATCTCTATCCTCCTTCCGTAGTGTCAACGTTGACACTCGACAGAAACCCTTTAGACTTGGTGTTTTGAGCGAGGTCGCCAGAAGCTTAATTTCCAGACCAATAAAGCCCCTCTTAAAAGACCATTTAAAGGACTTGAGTTAAGCATAGCTCGTGTAGTGTGTGTCCAAAATGAGGACACATCTCCCCGTCGGGGAATCGAACCCCGGTCTCCCGCGTGACAGGCGGGGATACTCACCACTATACTAACGAGGACCACTTGGTGGGTGGGCCACCGTTGTCGTCTTCCTACAGTTCAGCACATGGCTGTGGCTCTTGTCTTCTTTATGGAGAGATCTAGGGTGTATTAAAATCCCTTGGTATAGAGTAGAGTGCAGTTGCCATGTCTGATATGGACCTGTTTTTTAGAGGACTTTGCAAGCACCTCCAGTGGTGGTGCAATGGGTAAAGCGCCTGTTGGCTTATCGTGAGGTTATGAGTTCAAATCCCGGCTGTGGCATTCCGAATTTGAAGTGGGGACGTGAGAAAGGGCAAAGCGGCTGTGGATGCGCAGTTGAAAGAATAGTTACGTGCACCCTGAAAGGGGGTGGGCTTTGAAATTGGGAGGTGCTTTGGACAGTACCAAAACAGGGTTCAGGAGAGGACAGGAAGTGTGGGAGTCAGAAGAGGAGGTAGGTGGTGGTGGTGGGGAAGTGTATAAGGGAACACAGAAACAGGGTTCAGGTGGGAGTGTCAGAAGAGGAGGTAGGTGTTGGGGGGTGGAGAAACGTGTAGGGGAACACGGAAGCAGGGTTCAGGGCTGGAAAATGAGGGCGGCTGAGAAGAAGAGGTCGGTGTGAGTTCACGGTAAAGAGATTAATGATACTGTGTTCAGAAAGTGAGGTTTATGCTCCTCTTTTCACCAAAACCCCCTTTTTAATTGTCCCCCTGCTAGCTTTCCCTTCTCTCTTTGCCACACCCACAGCCACCTCCCCAAGCAACCCTAGGCATGCACCCCTGTTCCGCAGCTCCACGCTTCTGCGCCAACCTCCTCCCGTTGTCTATGGGGCACCCCAACCTTGCCTCCACCAAACCCCATGCTTGCTGAACTGTGCATCCTATTCAACAACCCCTCCCCGACTAATTCCGCTTCCTCCAGCGCATAGCTATGCAGCCCCAGCGCCTCTAGGCCTTGACAACCAGCTCCACTCCCTAAGGGATATTGTGGATACTTTGGGCCCTTAGGTTCTCCTCGGATCGCGACACATACCAGCCAGCTCTCTCGTGCATTTTTTGGAGGCTGCACTCTAGGGATTGCAAATTACGTGCTCCTACACACCGGTCCGGGTATTCGAACCAGTGACTTCTCGCTTGCGAGCCGGGTGCTCTAGCACTTGCGCCACCGTCCGAGGTGTTTGTGATGCTGCTGAAAATGCTGGGGTCTTATCGTGTGTTTTTGAGGCAGCCTATCTAACCTTAACCACCTGCTGACGTTGACGTTGGGGAAAAGTATTGACTTGCTTGGGCTCAGTAATATGGGGGATTGGGTGCAGAGGATCACCTATCTAGCACCTATCTAGCTTTTTTTTATCAAAGGCCCTGGAGAAAAAAATGGTGTTTTTAAAATATCCATAGGTAAAACTTTAGAGGCTACCAGTTTCAAGTTACACAGGAGGTCCAGTGGCCGAATTATTGCAGAATTATTATTGCAATACACGTTAATGCATTTTATTCATCAAACCCAATCTAATCCCGAATTTTTGGCTAAAATATAAAAGATGATATTGCGCCGATTAAATCGATACCTACCATGTCATGCGTTAACATGCCCATGCTTCTTTACAGGCTGCCAGTTTAACGTTACACTGGAGGTCTGGTGCTCGAATTATTGCTGGGTTATTAGCGCCCTCGGTCTGACGTTTGCAGCGATACCTCAGATGTGTGGTGCGATTACTGTTAACATATGCACGCTGGACCTACGTGTGCGTTTGCGCGACAATGTTTTGTTTAAATTAGATACACTGTTTCTTTGTTTTTATTTATGTAATTTGCATCAACTTTTTTGCTATCACAAGGGATGAACAGCAACGCTACTGCGAAAGCATGGGCCATGACTGGTCTTCTTTATGGATAGATCTAGGGTGTATCTAGGATTGGGTGCAGGAGATTACCCATCGACCCAAGTGTGGGGCAGATAAAATGGGTGGCATGAGTTGGGTAAGGGGAGCTGGAATGTAGGAAAAAGTGGGGAGATGGAGTATTGATGGGAAAAGTGACTGGTCAAAAAAGGGGAAGCCGAGCCAGGACTGGTGGGGAGTCCTGAAAAGGGGTTGGGGGAAAAGGTAATGCACAGGGCACAAGTGGACACCGATAAAGGGGTCCAGGGGAGGGATTGGGATGAAAAACCTGGAGGTAGGTGGGCGAGCACTTTAAAGAATATGTCAGTGTAAAATTGCACACATGCTTTAAAGCATCTCTATCCTCCTTCCGTAGTGTCAACGTTGACACTCGACAGAAACCCTTTAGACTTGGTGTTTTGAGCGAGGTCGCCAGAAGCTTAATTTCCAGACCAATAAAGCCCCTCTTAAAAGACCATTTAAAGGACTTGAGTTAAGCATAGCTCGTGTAGTGTGTGTCCAAAATGAGGACACATCTCCCCGTCGGGGAATCGAACCCCGGTCTCCCGCGTGACAGGCGGGGATACTCACCACTATACTAACGAGGACCACTTGGTGGGTGGGCCACCGTTGTCGTCTTCCTACAGTTCAGCACATGGCTGTGGCTCTTGTCTTCTTTATGGATATTGTGGATACTTTGGGCCCTTAGGTTCTCCTCGGATCGCGACACATACCAGCCAGCTCTCTCGTGCATTTTTTGGAGGCTGCACTCTAGGGATTGCAAATTACGTGCTCCTACACACCGGTCCGGGTATTCGAACCAGTGACTTCTCGCTTGCGAGCCGGGTGCTCTAGCACTTGCGCCACCGTCCGTGGTGTTTGTGATGCTGCTGAAAATGCTGGGGTCTTATCGTGTGTTTTTGAGGCAGCCTATCTAACCTTAACCACCTGCTGACGTTGACGTTGGGGAAAAGTATTGACTTGCTTGGGCTCAGTAATATGGGGGATTGGGTGCAGAGGATCACCTATCTAGCACCTATCTAGCTTTTTTTTATCAAAGGCCCTGGAGAAAAAAATGGTGTTTTTAAAATATCCATAGGTAAAACTTTAGAGGCTACCAGTTTCAAGTTACACAGGAGGTCCAGTGGCCGAATTATTGCAGAATTATTATTGCAATACACGTTAATGCATTTTATTCATCAAACCCAATCTAATCCCGAATTTTTGGCTAAAATATAAAAGATGATATTGCGCCGATTAAATCGATACCTACCATGTCATGCGTTAACATGCCCATGCTTCTTTACAGGCTGCCAGTTTAACGTTACACTGGAGGTCTGGTGCTCGAATTATTGCTGGGTTATTAGCGCCCTCGGTCTGACGTTTGCAGCGATACCTCAGATGTGTGGTGCGATTACTGTTAACATATGCACGCTGGACCTACGTGTGCGTTTGCGCGACAATGTTTTGTTTAAATTAGATACACTGTTTCTTTGTTTTTATTTATGTAATTTGCATCAACTTTTTTGCTATCACAAGGGATGAACAGCAACGCTACTGCGAAAGCATGGGCCATGACTGGTCTTCTTTATGGATAGATCTAGGGTGTATCTAGGATTGGGTGCAGGAGATTACCCATCGACCCAAGTGTGGGGCGGATAAAATGGGTGGCATGAGTTGGGTAAGGGGAGCTGGAATGTAGGAAAAAGTGGGGAGATGGAGTATTGATGGGAAAAGTGACTGGTCAAAAAAGGGGAAGCCGAGCCAGGACTGGTGGGGAGTCCTGAAAAGGGGTTGGGGGAAAAGGTAATGCACAGGGCACAAGTGGACACCGATAAAGGGGTCCAGGGGAGGGATTGGGATGAAAAACCTGGAGGTAGGTGGGCGAGCACTTTAAAGAATATGTCAGTGTAAAATTGCACACATGCTTTAAAGCATCTCTATCCTCCTTCCGTAGTGTCAACGTTGACACTCGACAGAAACCCTTTAGACTTGGTGTTTTGAGCGAGGTCGCCAGAAGCTTAATTTCCAGACCAATAAAGCCCCTCTTAAAAGACCATTTAAAGGACTTGAGTTAAGCATAGCTCGTGTAGTGTGTGTCCAAAATGAGGACACATCTCCCCGTCGGGGAATCGAACCCCGGTCTCCCGCGTGACAGGCGGGGATACTCACCACTATACTAACGAGGACCACTTGGTGGGTGGGCCACTGTTGTCGTCTTCCTACAGTTCAGCACATGGCTGTGGCTCTTGTCTTCTTTATGGAGAGATCTAGGGTGTATTAAAATCCCTTGGTATAGAGTAGAGTGCAGTTGCCATGTCTGATATGGACCTGTTTTTTAGAGGACTTTGCAAGCACCTCCAGTGGTGGTGCAATGGGTAAAGCGCCTGTTGGCTTATCGTGAGGTTATGAGTTCAAATCCCGGCTGTGGCATTCCGAATTTGAAGTGGGGACGCGAGAAAGGGCAAAGCGGCTGTGGATGCGCAGTTGAAAGAATAGTTACGTGCACCCTGAAAGGGGGTGGGCTTTGAAATTGGGAGGTGCTTTGGACAGTACCAAAACAGGGTTCAGGAGAGGACAGGAAGTGTGGGAGTCAGAAGAGGAGGTAGGTGGTGGTGGTGGTGGTGGTGGTGGGGGGGAAGTGTATAAGGGAACACAGAAACAGGGTTCAGGTGGGAGTGTCAGAAGAGGAGGTAGGTGTTGGGGGGTGGAGAAACGTGTAGGGGAACACGGAAGCAGGGTTGAGGGCTGGAAAATGGGGGCGGCTGAGAAGAAGAGGTCGGTGTGAGTTCACGGTAAAGAGATTAATGATACTGTGTTCAGAAAGTGAGGTTTATGCTCCTCTTTTCACCAAAACCCCCTTTTTAATTGTCCCCCTGCTAGCTTTCCCTTCTCTCTTTGCCACACCCACAGCCACCTCCCCAAGCAACCCTAGGCATGCACCCCCGTTCCGCAGCTCCACGCTTCTGCGCCAACCTCCTCCCGTTGTCTATGGGGCACCCCAACCTTGCCTCCACCAAACCCCATGCTTGCTGAACTGTGCATCCTATTCAACAACCCCTCCCCGACTAATTCCGCTTCCTCCAGCGCATAGCTATGCAGCCCCAGCGCCTCTAGGCCTTGACAACCAGCTCCACTCCCTAAGGGATATTGTGGATACTTTGGGCCCTTAGGTTCTCCTCGGATCGCGACACATACCAGCCAGCTCTCTCGTGCATTTTTTGGAGGCTGCACTCTAGGGATTGCAAATTACGTGCTCCTACACACCGGTCCGGGTATTCGAACCAGTGACTTCTCGCTTGCGAGCCGGGTGCTCTAGCACTTGCGCCACCGTCCGAGGTGTTTGTGATGCTGCTGAAAATGCTGGGGTCTTATCGTGTGTTTTTGAGGCAGCCTATCTAACCTTAACCACCTGCTGACGTTGACGTTGGGGAAAAGTATTGACTTGCTTGGGCTCAGTAATATGGGGGATTGGGTGCAGAGGATCACCTATCTAGCACCTATCTAGCTTTTTTTTATCAAAGGCCCTGGAGAAAAAAATGGTGTTTTTAAAATATCCATAGGTAAAACTTTAGAGGCTACCAGTTTCAAGTTACACAGGAGGTCCAGTGGCCGAATTATTGCAGAATTATTATTGCAATACACGTTAATGCATTTTATTCATCAAACCCAATCTAATCCCGAATTTTTGGCTAAAATATAAAAGATGATATTGCGCCGATTAAATCGATACCTACCATGTCATGCGTTAACATGCCCATGCTTCTTTACAGGCTGCCAGTTTAACGTTACACTGGAGGTCTGGTGCTCGAATTATTGCTGGGTTATTAGCGCCCTCGGTCTGACGTTTGCAGCGATACCTCAGATGTGTGGTGCGATTACTGTTAACATATGCACGCTGGACCTACGTGTGCGTTTGCGCGACAATGTTTTGTTTAAATTAGATACACTGTTTCTTTGTTTTTATTTATGTAATTTGCATCAACTTTTTTGCTATCACAAGGGATGAACAGCAACGCTACTGCGAAAGCATGGGCCATGACTGGTCTTCTTTATGGATAGATCTAGGGTGTATCTAGGATTGGGTGCAGGAGATTACCCATCGACCCAAGTGTGGGGCAGATAAAATGGGTGGCATGAGTTGGGTAAGGGGAGCTGGAATGTAGGAAAAAGTGGGGAGATGGAGTATTGATGGGAAAAGTGACTGGTCAAAAAAGGGGAAGCCGAGCCAGGACTGGTGGGGAGTCCTGAAAAGGGGTTGGGGGAAAAGGTAATGCACAGGGCACAAGTGGACACCGATAAAGGGGTCCAGGGGAGGGATTGGGATGAAAAACCTGGAGGTAGGTGGGCGAGCACTTTAAAGAATATGTCAGTGTAAAATTGCACACATGCTTTAAAGCATCTCTATCCTCCTTCCGTAGTGTCAACGTTGACACTCGACAGAAACCCTTTAGACTTGGTGTTTTGAGCGAGGTCGCCAGAAGCTTAATTTCCAGACCAATAAAGCCCCTCTTAAAAGACCATTTAAAGGACTTGAGTTAAGCATAGCTCGTGTAGTGTGTGTCCAAAATGAGGACACATCTCCCCGTCGGGGAATCGAACCCCGGTCTCCCGCGTGACAGGCGGGGATACTCACCACTATACTAACGAGGACCACTTGGTGGGTGGGCCACCGTTGTCGTCTTCCTACAGTTCAGCACATGGCTGTGGCTCTTGTCTTCTTTATGGAGAGATCTAGGGTGTATTAAAATCCCTTGGTATAGAGTAGAGTGCAGTTGCCATGTCTGATATGGACCTGTTTTTTAGAGGACTTTGCAAGCACCTCAAGTGGTGGTGCAATGGGTAAAGCGCCTGTTGGCTTATCGTGAGGTTATGAGTTCAAATCCCGGCTGTGGCATTCCGAATTTGAAGTGGGGACGCGAGAAAGGGCAAAGCGGCTGTGGATGCGCAGTTGAAAGAATAGTTACGTGCACCCTGAAAGGGGGTGGGCTTTGAAATTGGGAGGTGCTTTGGACAGTACCAAAACAGGGTTCAGGAGAGGACAGGAAGTGTGGGAGTCAGAAGAGGAGGTAGGTGGTGGTGGTGGTGGTGGTGGTGGTGGTGGGGGGGAAGTGTATAAGGGAACACAGAAACAGGGTTCAGGTGGGAGTGTCAGAAGAGGAGGTAGGTGTTGGGGGGTGGAGAAACGTGTAGGGGAACACGGAAGCAGGGTTCAGGGCTGGAAAATGGGGGCGGCTGAGAAGAAGAGGTCGGTGTGAGTTCACGGTAAAGAGATTAATGATACTGTGTTCAGAAAGTGAGGTTTATGCTCCTCTTTTCACCAAAACCCCCTTTTTAATTGTCCCCCTGCTAGCTTTCCCTTCTCTCTTTGCCACACCCACAGCCACCTCCCCAAGCAACCCTAGGCATGCACCCCTGTTCCGCAGCTCCACGCTTCTGCGCCAACCTCCTCCCGTTGTCTATGGGGCACCCCAACCTTGCCTCCACCAAACCCCATGCTTGCTGAACTGTGCATCCTATTCAACAACCCCTCCCCGACTAATTCCGCTTCCTCCAGCGCATAGCTATGCAGCCCCAGCGCCTCTAGGCCTTGACAACCAGCCAGCTCCACTCCCTAAGGGATATTGTGGATACTTTGGGCCCTTAGGTTCTCCTCGGATCGCGACACATACCAGCCAGCTCTCTCGTGCATTTTTTGGAGGCTGCACTCTAGGGATTGCAAATTACGTGCTCCTACACACCGGTCCGGGTATTCGAACCAGTGACTTCTCGCTTGCGAGCCGGGTGCTCTAGCACTTGCGCCACCGTCCGTGGTGTTTGTGATGCTGCTGAAAATGCTGGGGTCTTATCGTGTGTTTTTGAGGCAGCCTATCTAACCTTAACCACCTGCTGACGTTGACGTTGGGGAAAAGTATTGACTTGCTTGGGCTCAGTAATATGGGGGATTGGGTGCAGAGGATCACCTATCTAGCACCTATCTAGCTTTTTTTTATCAAAGGCCCTGGAGAAAAAAATGGTGTTTTTAAAATATCCATAGGTAAAACTTTAGAGGCTACCAGTTTCAAGTTACACAGGAGGTCCAGTGGCCGAATTATTGCAGAATTATTATTGCAATACACGTTAATGCATTTTATTCATCAAACCCAATCTAATCCTGAATTTTTGGCTAAAATATAAAAGATGATATTGCGCCGATTAAATCGATACCTACCATGTCATGCGTTAACATGCCCATGCTTCTTTACAGACTGCCAGTTTAACGTTACACTGGAGGTCTGGTGCTCGAATTATTGCTGGGTTATTAGCGCCCTCGGTCTGACGTTTGCAGCGATACCTCAGATGTGTGGTGCGATTACTGTTAACATATGCACGCTGGAGGCTTATTTATGTAATTTGCATCAACTTTTTTGCTATCACAAGGGATGAACAGCAACGCTACTGCGAAAGCATGGGCCATGACTGGTCTTCTTTATGGATAGATCTAGGGTGTATCTAGGATTGGGTGCAGGAGATTACCCATCGACCCAAGTGTGGGGCGGATAAAATGGGTGGCATGAGTTGGGTAAGGGGAGCTGGAATGTAGGAAAAAGTGGGGAGATGGAGTATTGATGGGAAAAGTGACTGGTCAAAAAAGGGGAAGCCGAGCCAGGACTGGTGGGGAGTCCTGAAAAGGGGTTGGGGGAAAAGGTAATGCACAGGGCACAAGTGGACACCGATAAAGGGGTCCAGGGGAGGGATTGGGATGAAAAACCTGGAGGTAGGTGGGCGAGCACTTTAAAGAATATGTCAGTGTAAAATTGCACACATGCTTTAAAGCATCTCTATCCTCCTTCCGTAGTGTCAACGTTGACACTCGACAGAAACCCTTTAGACTTGGTGTTTTGAGCGAGGTCGCCAGAAGCTTAATTTCCAGACCAATAAAGCCCCTCTTAAAAGACCATTTAAAGGACTTGAGTTAAGCATAGCTCGTGTAGTGTGTGTCCAAAATGAGGACACATCTCCCCGTCGGGGAATCGAACCCCGGTCTCCCGCGTGACAGGCGGGGATACTCACCACTATACTAACGAGGACCACTTGGTGGGTGGGCCACCGTTGTCGTCTTCCTACAGTTCAGCACATGGCTGTGGCTCTTGTCTTCTTTATGGAGAGATCTAGGGTGTATTAAAATCCCTTGGTATAGAGTAGAGTGCAGTTGCCATGTCTGATATGGACCTGTTTTTTAGAGGACTTTGCAAGCACCTCCAGTGGTGGTGCAATGGGTAAAGCGCCTGTTGGCTTATCGTGAGGTTATGAGTTCAAATCCCGGCTGTGGCATTCCGAATTTGAAGTGGGGACGCGAGAAAGGGCAAAGCGGCTGTGGATGTGCAGTTGAAAGAATAGTTACGTGCACCCTGAAAGGGGGTGGGCTTTGAAATTGGGAGGTGCTTTGGACAGTACCAAAACAGGGTTCAGGAGAGGACAGGAAGTGTGGGAGTCAGAAGAGGAGGTAGGTGGTGGTGGTGGTGGTGGTGGGGGGGAAGTGTATAAGGGAACACAGAAACAGGGTTCAGGTGGGAGTGTCAGAAGAGGAGGTAGGTGTTGGGGGGTGGAGAAACGTGTAGGGGAACACGGAAGCAGGGTTCAGGGCTGGAAAATGGGGGCGGCTGAGAAGAAGCAATCGGTGTGAGTTCACGGTAAAGAGATTAATGATACTGTGTTCAGAAAGTGAGGTTTATGCTCCTCTTTTCACCAAAACCCCCTTTTTAATTGTCCCCCTGCTATCTTTGCCACACCCACAGCCACCTCCCCAAGCAACCCTAGGCATGCACCCCTGTTCCGCAGCTCCACGCTTCTGCGCCAACCTCCTCCCGTTGTCTATGGGGCACCCCAACCTTGCCTCCACCAAACCCCATGCTTGCTGAACTGTGCATCCTATTCAACAACCCCTCCCCGACTAATTCCGCTTCCTCCAGCGCATAGCTATGCAGCCCCAGCGCCTCTAGGCCTTGACAACCAGCTCCACTCCCTAAGGGATATTGTGGATACTTTGGGCCCTTAGGTTCTCCTCGGATCGCGACACATACCAGCCAGCTCTCTCGTGCATTTTTTGGAGGCTGCACTCTAGGGATTGCAAATTACGTGCTCCTACACACCGGTCCGGGTATTCGAACCAGTGACTTCTCGCTTGCGAGCCGGGTGCTCTAGCACTTGCGCCACCGTCCGAGGTGTTTGTGATGCTGCTGAAAATGCTGGGGTCTTATCGTGTGTTTTTGAGGCAGCCTATCTAACCTTAACCACCTGCTGACGTTGACGTTGGGGAAAAGTATTGACTTGCTTGGGCTCAGTAATATGGGGGATTGGGTGCAGAGGATCACCTATCTAGCACCTATCTAGCTTTTTTTTATCAAAGGCCCTGGAGAAAAAAATGGTGTTTTTAAAATATCCATAGGTAAAACTTTAGAGGCTACCAGTTTCAAGTTACACAGGAGGTCCAGTGGCCGAATTATTGCAGAATTATTATTGCAATACACGTTAATGCATTTTATTCATCAAACCCAATCTAATCCCGAATTTTTGGCTAAAATATAAAAGATGATATTGCGCCGATTAAATCGATACCTACCATGTCATGCGTTAACATGCCCATGCTTCTTTACAGGCTGCCAGTTTAACGTTACACTGGAGGTCTGGTGCTCGAATTATTGCTGGGTTATTAGCGCCCTCGGTCTGACGTTTGCAGCGATACCTCAGATGTGTGGTGCGATTACTGTTAACATATGCACGCTGGACCTACGTGTGCGTTTGCGCGACAATGTTTTGTTTAAATTAGATACACTGTTTCTTTGTTTTTATTTATGTAATTTGCATCAACTTTTTTGCTATCACAAGGGATGAACAGCAACGCTACTGCGAAAGCATGGGCCATGACTGGTCTTCTTTATGGATAGATCTAGGGTGTATCTAGGATTGGGTGCAGGAGATTACCCATCGACCCAAGTGTGGGGCGGATAAAATGGGTGGCATGAGTTGGGTAAGGGGAGCTGGAATGTAGGAAAAAGTGGGGAGATGGAGTATTGATGGGAAAAGTGACTGGTCAAAAAAGGGGAAGCCGAGCCAGGACTGGTGGGGAGTCCTGAAAAGGGGTTGGGGGAAAAGGTAATGCACAGGGCACAAGTGGACACCGATAAAGGGGTCCAGGGGAGGGATTGGGATGAAAAACCTGGAGGTAGGTGGGCGAGCACTTTAAAGAATATGTCAGTGTAAAATTGCACACATGCTTTAAAGCATCTCTATCCTCCTTCCGTAGTGTCAACGTTGACACTCGACAGAAACCCTTTAGACTTGGTGTTTTGAGCGAGGTCGCCAGAAGCTTAATTTCCAGACCAATAAAGCCCCTCTTAAAAGACCATTTAAAGGACTTGAGTTAAGCATAGCTCGTGTAGTGTGTGTCCAAAATGAGGACACATCTCCCCGTCGGGGAATCGAACCCCGGTCTCCCGCGTGACAGGCGGGGATACTCACCACTATACTAACGAGGACCACTTGGTGGGTGGGCCACCGTTGTCGTCTTCCTACAGTTCAGCACATGGCTGTGGCTCTTGTCTTCTTTATGGAGAGATCTAGGGTGTATTAAAATCCCTTGGTATAGAGTAGAGTGCAGTTGCCATGTCTGATATGGACCTGTTTTTTAGAGGACTTTGCAAGCACCTCCAGTGGTGGTGCAATGGGTAAAGCGCCTGTTGGCTTATCGTGAGGTTATGAGTTCAAATCCCGGCTGTGGCATTCCGAATTTGAAGTGGGGACGCGAGAAAGGGCAAAGCGGCTGTGGATGCGCAGTTGAAAGAATAGTTACGTGCACCCTGAAAGGGGGTGGGCTTTGAAATTGGGAGGTGCTTTGGACAGTACCAAAACAGGGTTCAGGAGAGGACAGGAAGTGTGGGAGTCAGAAGAGGAGGTAGGTGGTGGTGGTGGTGGTGGTGGGGGGGAAGTGTATAAGGGAACACAGAAACAGGGTTCAGGTGGGAGTGTCAGAAGAGGAGGTAGGTGTTGGGGGGTGGAGAAACGTGTAGGGGAACACGGAAGCAGGGTTCAGGGCTGGAAAATGGGGGCGGCTGAGAAGAAGAGGTCGGTGTGAGTTCACGGTAAAGAGATTAATGATACTGTGTTCAGAAAGTGAGGTTTATGCTCCTCTTTTCACCAAAACCCCCTTTTTAATTGTCCCCCTGCTAGCTTTCCCTTCTCTCTTTGCCACACCCACAGCCACCTCCCCAAGCAACCCTAGGCATGCACCCCTGCTCCGCAGCTCCACGCTTCTGCGCCAACCTCCTCCCGTTGTCTATGGGTCACCCCAACCTTGCCTCCACCAAACCCCATGCTTGCTGAACTGTGCATCCTATTCAACAACCCCTCCCCGACTAATTCCGCTTCCTCCAGCGCATAGCTATGCAGCCCCAGCACCTCTAGGCCTTGACAACCAGCTCCACTCCCTAAGGGATATTGTGGATACTTTGGGCCCTTAGGTTCTCCTCGGATCGCGACACATACCAGCCAGCTCTCTCGTGCATTTTTTGGAGGCTGCACTCTAGGGATTGCAAATTACGTGCTCCTACACACCGGTCCGGGTATTCGAACCAGTGACTTCTCGCTTGCGAGCCGGGTGCTCTAGCACTTGCGCCACCGTCCGAGGTGTTTGTGATGCTGCTGAAAATGCTGGGGTCTTATCGTGTGTTTTTGAGGCAGCCTATCTAACCTTAACCACCTGCTGACGTTGACGTTGGGGAAAAGTATTGACTTGCTTGGGCTCAGTAATATGGGGGATTGGGTGCAGAGGATCACCTATCTAGCACCTATCTAGCTTTTTTTTATCAAAGGCCCTGGAGAAAAAAATGGTGTTTTTAAAATATCCATAGGTAAAACTTTAGAGGCTACCAGTTTCAAGTTACACAGGAGGTCCAGTGGCCGAATTATTGCAGAATTATTATTGCAATACACGTTAATGCATTTTATTCATCAAACCCAATCTAATCCCGAATTTTTGGCTAAAATATAAAAGATGATATTGCGCCGATTAAATCGATACCTACCATGTCATGCGTTAACATGCCCATGCTTCTTTACAGGCTGCCAGTTTAACGTTACACTGGAGGTCTGGTGCTCGAATTATTGCTGGGTTATTAGCGCCCTCGGTCTGACGTTTGCAGCGATACCTCAGATGTGTGGTGCGATTACTGTTAACATATGCACGCTGGACCTACGTGTGCGTTTGCGCGACAATGTTTTGTTTAAATTAGATACACTGTTTCTTTGTTTTTATTTATGTAATTTGCATCAACTTTTTTGCTATCACAAGGGATGAACAGCAACGCTACTGCGAAAGCATGGGCCATGACTGGTCTTCTTTATGGATAGATCTAGGGTGTATCTAGGATTGGGTGCAGGAGATTACCCATCGACCCAAGTGTGGGGCGGATAAAATGGGTGGCATGAGTTGGGTAAGGGGAGCTGGAATGTAGGAAAAAGTGGGGAGATGGAGTATTGATGGGAAAAGTGACTGGTCAAAAAAGGGGAAGCCGAGCCAGGACTGGTGGGGAGTCCTGAAAAGGGGTTGGGGGAAAAGGTAATGCACAGGGCACAAGTGGACACCGATAAAGGGGTCCAGGGGAGGGATTGGGATGAAAAACCTGGAGGTAGGTGGGCGAGCACTTTAAAGAATATGTCAGTGTAAAATTGCACACATGCTTTAAAGCATCTCTATCCTCCTTCCGTAGTGTCAACGTTGACACTCGACAGAAACCCTTTAGACTTGGTGTTTTGAGCGAGGTCGCCAGAAGCTTAATTTCCAGACCAATAAAGCCCCTCTTAAAAGACCATTTAAAGGACTTGAGTTAAGCATAGCTCGTGTAGTGTGTGTCCAAAATGAGGACACATCTCCCCGTCGGGGAATCGAACCCCGGTCTCCCGCGTGACAGGCGGGGATACTCACCACTATACTAACGAGGACCACTTGGTGGGTGGGCCACCGTTGTCGTCTTCCTACAGTTCAGCACATGGCTGTGGCTCTTGTCTTCTTTATGGAGAGATCTAGGGTGTATTAAAATCCCTTGGTATAGAGTAGAGTGCAGTTGCCATGTCTGATATGGACCTGTTTTTTAGAGGACTTTGCAAGCACCTCCAGTGGTGGTGCAATGGGTAAAGCGCCTGTTGGCTTATCGTGAGGTTATGAGTTCAAATCCCGGCTGTGGCATTCCGAATTTGAAGTGGGGACGCGAGAAAGGGCAAAGCGGCTGTGGATGCGCAGTTGAAAGAATAGTTACGTGCACCCTGAAAGGGGGTGGGCTTTGAAATTGGGAGGTGCTTTGGACAGTACCAAAACAGGGTTCAGGAGAGGACAGGAAGTGTGGGAGTCAGAAGAGGAGGTAGGTGGTGGTGGTGGTGGTGGGGGGGAAGTGTATAAGGGAACACAGAAACAGGGTTCAGGTGGGAGTGTCAGAAGAGGAGGTAGGTGTTGGGGGGTGGAGAAACGTGTAGGGGAACACGGAAGCAGGGTTCAGGGCTGGAAAATGGGGGCGGCTGAGAAGAAGAGGTCGGTGTGAGTTCACGGTAAAGAGATTAATGATACTGTGTTCAGAAAGTGAGGTTTATGCTCCTCTTTTCACCAAAACCCCCTTTTTAATTGTCCCCCTGCTAGCTTTCCCTTCTCTCTTTGCCACACCCACAGCCACCTCCCCAAGCAACCCTAGGCATGCACCCCTGTTCCGCAGCTCCACGCTTCTGCGCCAACCTCCTCCCGTTGTCTATGGGGCACCCCAACCTTGCCTCCACCAAACCCCATGCTTGCGCTGGGGCTGCATAGCTATGCGCTGGAGGAAGCGGAATTAGTCGGGGAGGGGTTGTTGAATAGGATGCACAGTTCAGCAAGCATGGGGTTTGGTGGAGGCAAGGTTGGGGTGCCCCATAGACAACGGGAGGAGGTTGGCGCAGAAGCGTGGAGCTGCGGAACAGGGGTGCATGCCTAGGGTTGCTTGGGGAGGTGGCTGTGGGTGTGGCAAAGATAGCAGGGGGACAATTAAAAAGGGGGTTTTGGTGAAAAGAGGAGCATAAACCTCACTTTCTGAACACAGTATCATTAATCTCTTTACCGTGAACTCACACCGATTGCTTCTTCTCAGCCGCCCCCATTTTCCAGCCCTGAACCCTGCTTCCGTGTTCCCCTACACGTTTCTCCACCCCCCAACACCTACCTCCTCTTCTGACACTCCCACCTGAACCCTGTTTCTGTGTTCCCTTATACACTTCCCCCCCACCACCACCACCACCTACCTCCTCTTCTGACTCCCACACTTCCTGTCCTCTCCTGAACCCTGTTTTGGTACTGTCCAAAGCACCTCCCAATTTCAAAGCCCACCCCCTTTCAGGGTGCACGTAACTATTCTTTCAACTGCGCATCCACAGCCGCTTTGCCCTTTCTCGCGTCCCCACTTCAAATTCGGAATGCCACAGCCGGGATTTGAACTCATAACCTCACGATAAGCCAACAGGCGCTTTACCCATTGCACCACCACTGGAGGTGCTTGCAAAGTCCTCTAAAAAACAGGTCCATATCAGACATGGCAACTGCACTCTACTCTATACCAAGGGATTTTAATACACCCTAGATCTCTCCATAAAGAAGACAAGAGCCACAGCCATGTGCTGAACTGTAGGAAGACGACAACGGTGGCCCACCCACCAAGTGGTCCTCGTTAGTATAGTGGTGAGTATCCCCGCCTGTCACGCGGGAGACCGGGGTTCGATTCCCCGACGGGGAGATGTGTCCTCATTTTGGACACACACTACACGAGCTATGCTTAACTCAAGTCCTTTAAATGGTCTTTTAAGAGGGGCTTTATTGGTCTGGAAATTAAGCTTCTGGCGACCTCGCTCAAAACACCAAGTCTCCTCTTTTCACCAAAACCCCCTTTTTAATTGTCCCCCTGCTAGCTTTCCCTTCTCTCTTTGCCACACCCACAGCCACCTCCCCAAGCAACCCTAGGCATGCACCCCTGTTCCGCAGCTCCACGCTTCTGCGCCAACCTCCTCCCGTTGTCTATGGGGCACCCCAACCTTGCCTCCACCAAACCCCATGCTTGCTGAACTGTGCATCCTATTCAACAACCCCTCCCCGACTAATTCCGCTTCCTCCAGCGCATAGCTATGCAGCCCCAGCGCCTCTAGGCCTTGACAACCAGCTCCACTCCCTAAGGGATATTGTGGATACTTTGGGCCCTTAGGTTCTCCTCGGATCGCGACACATACCAGCCAGCTCTCTCGTGCATTTTTTGGAGGCTGCACTCTAGGGATTGCAAATTACGTGCTCCTACACACCGGTCCGGGTATTCGAACCAGTGACTTCTCGCTTGCGAGCCGGGTGCTCTAGCACTTGCGCCACCGTCCGAGGTGTTTGTGATGCTGCTGAAAATGCTGGGGTCTTATCGTGTGTTTTTGAGGCAGCCTATCTAACCTTAACCACCTGCTGACGTTGACGTTGGGGAAAAGTATTGACTTGCTTGGGCTCAGTAATATGGGGGATTGGGTGCAGAGGATCACCTATCTAGCACCTATCTAGCTTTTTTTTATCAAAGGCCCTGGAGAAAAAAATGGTGTTTTTAAAATATCCATAGGTAAAACTTTAGAGGCTACCAGTTTCAAGTTACACAGGAGGTCCAGTGGCCGAATTATTGCAGAATTATTATTGCAATACACGTTAATGCATTTTATTCATCAAACCCAATCTAATCCCGAATTTTTGGCTAAAATATAAAAGATGATATTGCGCCGATTAAATCGATACCTACCATGTCATGCGTTAACATGCCCATGCTTCTTTACAGGCTGCCAGTTTAACGTTACACTGGAGGTCTGGTGCTCGAATTATTGCTGGGTTATTAGCGCCCTCGGTCTGACGTTTGCAGCGATACCTCAGATGTGTGGTGCGATTACTGTTAACATATGCACGCTGGACCTACGTGTGCGTTTGCGCGACAATGTTTTGTTTAAATTAGATACACTGTTTCTTTGTTTTTATTTATGTAATTTGCATCAACTTTTTTGCTATCACAAGGGATGAACAGCAACGCTACTGCGAAAGCATGGGCCATGACTGGTCTTCTTTATGGATAGATCTAGGGTGTATCTAGGATTGGGTGCAGGAGATTACCCATCGACCCAAGTGTGGGGCGGATAAAATGGGTGGCATGAGTTGGGTAAGGGGAGCTGGAATGTAGGAAAAAGTGGGGAGATGGAGTATTGATGGGAAAAGTGACTGGTCAAAAAAGGGGAAGCCGAGCCAGGACTGGTGGGGAGTCCTGAAAAGGGGTTGGGGGAAAAGGTAATGCACAGGGCACAAGTGGACACCGATAAAGGGGTCCAGGGGAGGGATTGGGATGAAAAACCTGGAGGTAGGTGGGCGAGCACTTTAAAGAATATGTCAGTGTAAAATTGCACACATGCTTTAAAGCATCTCTATCCTCCTTCCGTAGTGTCAACGTTGACACTCGACAGAAACCCTTTAGACTTGGTGTTTTGAGCGAGGTCGCCAGAAGCTTAATTTCCAGACCAATAAAGCCCCTCTTAAAAGACCATTTAAAGGACTTGAGTTAAGCATAGCTCGTGTAGTGTGTGTCCAAAATGAGGACACATCTCCCCGTCGGGGAATCGAACCCCGGTCTCCCGCGTGACAGGCGGGGATACTCACCACTATACTAACGAGGACCACTTGGTGGGTGGGCCACCGTTGTCGTCTTCCTACAGTTCAGCACATGGCTGTGGCTCTTGTCTTCTTTATGGAGAGATCTAGGGTGTATTAAAATCCCTTGGTATAGAGTAGAGTGCAGTTGCCATGTCTGATATGGACCTGTTTTTTAGAGGACTTTGCAAGCACCTCCAGTGGTGGTGCAATGGGTAAAGCGCCTGTTGGCTTATCGTGAGGTTATGAGTTCAAATCCCGGCTGTGGCATTCCGAATTTGAAGTGGGGACGCGAGAAAGGGCAAAGCGGCTGTGGATGCGCAGTTGAAAGAATAGTTACGTGCACCCTGAAAGGGGGTGGGCTTTGAAATTGGGAGGTGCTTTGGTCAGTACCAAAACAGGGTTCAGGAGAGGACAGGAAGTGTGGGAGTCAGAAGAGGAGGTAGGTGGTGGTGGTGGGGGGGAAGTGTATAAGGGAACACAGAAACAGGGTTCAGGTGGGAGTGTCAGAAGAGGAGGTAGGTGTTGGGGGGTGGAGAAACGTGTAGGGGAACACGGAAGCAGGGTTCAGGGCTGGAAAATGGGGGCGGCTGAGAAGAAGAGGTCGGTGTGAGTTCACGGTAAAGAGATTAATGATACTGTGTTCAGAAAGTGAGGTTTATGCTCCTCTTTTCACCAAAACCCCCTTTTTAATTGTCCCCCTGCTAGCTTTCCCTTCTCTCTTTGCCACACCCACAGCCACCTCCCCAAGCAACCCTAGGCATGCACCCCTGTTCCGCAGCTCCACGCTTCTGCGCCAACCTCCTCCCGTTGTCTATGGGTCACCCCAACCTTGCCTCCACCAAACCCCATGCTTGCTGAACTGTGCATCCTATTCAACAACCCCTCCCCGACTAATTCCGCTTCCTCCAGCGCATAGCTATGCAGCCCCAGCACCTCTAGGCCTTGACAACCAGCTCCACTCCCTAAGGGATATTGTGGATACTTTGGGCCCTTAGGTTCTCCTCGGATCGCGACACATACCAGCCAGCTCTCTCGTGCATTTTTTGGAGGCTGCACTCTAGGGATTGCAAATTACGTGCTCCTACACACCGGTCCGGGTATTCGAACCAGTGACTTCTCGCTTGCGAGCCGGGTGCTCTAGCACTTGCGCCACCGTCCGAGGTGTTTGTGATGCTGCTGAAAATGCTGGGGTCTTATCGTGTGTTTTTGAGGCAGCCTATCTAACCTTAACCACCTGCTGACGTTGACGTTGGGGAAAAGTATTGACTTGCTTGGGCTCAGTAATATGGGGGATTGGGTGCAGAGGATCACCTATCTAGCACCTATCTAGCTTTTTTTTATCAAAGGCCCTGGAGAAAAAAATGGTGTTTTTAAAATATCCATAGGTAAAACTTTAGAGGCTACCAGTTTCAAGTTACACAGGAGGTCCAGTGGCCGAATTATTGCAGAATTATTATTGCAATACACGTTAATGCATTTTATTCATCAAACCCAATCTAATCCCGAATTTTTGGCTAAAATATAAAAGATGATATTGCGCCGATTAAATCGATACCTACCATGTCATGCGTTAACATGCCCATGCTTCTTTACAGGCTGCCAGTTTAACGTTACACTGGAGGTCTGGTGCTCGAATTATTGCTGGGTTATTAGCGCCCTCGGTCTGACGTTTGCAGCGATACCTCAGATGTGTGGTGCGATTACTGTTAACATATGCACGCTGGACCTACGTGTGCGTTTGCGCGACAATGTTTTGTTTAAATTAGATACACTGTTTCTTTGTTTTTATTTATGTAATTTGCATCAACTTTTTTGCTATCACAAGGGATGAACAGCAACGCTACTGCGAAAGCATGGGCCATGACTGGTCTTCTTTATGGATAGATCTAGGGTGTATCTAGGATTGGGTGCAGGAGATTACCCATCGACCCAAGTGTGGGGCGGATAAAATGGGTGGCATGAGTTGGGTAAGGGGAGCTGGAATGTAGGAAAAAGTGGGGAGATGGAGTATTGATGGGAAAAGTGACTGGTCAAAAAAGGGGAAGCCGAGCCAGGACTGGTGGGGAGTCCTGAAAAGGGGTTGGGGGAAAAGGTAATGCACAGGGCACAAGTGGACACCGATAAAGGGGTCCAGGGGAGGGATTGGGATGAAAAACCTGGAGGTAGGTGGGCGAGCACTTTAAAGAATATGTCAGTGTAAAATTGCACACATGCTTTAAAGCATCTCTATCCTCCTTCCGTAGTGTCAACGTTGACACTCGACAGAAACCCTTTAGACTTGGTGTTTTGAGCGAGGTCGCCAGAAGCTTAATTTCCAGACCAATAAAGCCCCTCTTAAAAGACCATTTAAAGGACTTGAGTTAAGCATAGCTCGTGTAGTGTGTGTCCAAAATGAGGACACATCTCCCCGTCGGGGAATCGAACCCCGGTCTCCCGCGTGACAGGCGGGGATACTCACCACTATACTAACGAGGACCACTTGGTGGGTGGGCCACCGTTGTCGTCTTCCTACAGTTCAGCACATGGCTGTGGCTCTTGTCTTCTTTATGGAGAGATCTAGGGTGTATTAAAATCCCTTGGTATAGAGTAGAGTGCAGTTGCCATGTCTGATATGGACCTGTTTTTTAGAGGACTTTGCAAGCACCTCCAGTGGTGGTGCAATGGGTAAAGCGCCTGTTGGCTTATCGTGAGGTTATGAGTTCAAATCCCGGCTGTGGCATTCCGAATTTGAAGTGGGGACGCGAGAAAGGGCAAAGCGGCTGTGGATGCGCAGTTGAAAGAATAGTTACGTGCACCCTGAAAGGGGGTGGGCTTTGAAATTGGGAGGTGCTTTGGACAGTACCAAAACAGGGTTCAGGAGAGGACAGGAAGTGTGGGAGTCAGAAGAGGAGGTAGGTGGTGGTGGTGGTGGTGGGGGGGAAGTGTATAAGGGAACACAGAAACAGGGTTCAGGTGGGAGTGTCAGAAGAGGAGGTAGGTGTTGGGGGGTGGAGAAACGTGTAGGGGAACACGGAAGCAGGGTTCAGGGCTGGAAAATGGGGGCGGCTGAGAAGAAGAGGTCGGTGTGAGTTCACGGTAAAGAGATTAATGATACTGTGTTCAGAAAGTGAGGTTTATGCTCCTCTTTTCACCAAAACCCCCTTTTTAATTGTCCCCCTGCTAGCTTTCCCTTCTCTCTTTGCCACACCCACAGCCACCTCCCCAAGCAACCCTAGGCATGCACCCCTGTTCCGCAGCTCCACGCTTCTGCGCCAACCTCCTCCCGTTGTCTATGGGGCACCCCAACCTTGCCTCCACCAAACCCCATGCTTGCTGAACTGTGCATCCTATTCAACAACCCCTCCCCGACTAATTCCGCTTCCTCCAGCGCATAGCTATGCAGCCCCAGCACCTCTAGGCCTTGACAACCAGCTCCACTCCCTAAGGGATATTGTGGATACTTTGGGCCCTTAGGTTCTCCTCGGATCGCGACACATACCAGCCAGCTCTCTCGTGCATTTTTTGGAGGCTGCACTCTAGGGATTGCAAATTACGTGCTCCTACACACCGGTCCGGGTATTCGAACCAGTGACTTCTCGCTTGCGAGCCGGGTGCTCTAGCACTTGCGCCACCGTCCGAGGTGTTTGTGATGCTGCTGAAAATGCTGGGGTCTTATCGTGTGTTTTTGAGGCAGCCTATCTAACCTTAACCACCTGCTGACGTTGACGTTGGGGAAAAGTATTGACTTGCTTGGGCTCAGTAATATGGGGGATTGGGTGCAGAGGATCACCTATCTAGCACCTATCTAGCTTTTTTTTATCAAAGGCCCTGGAGAAAAAAATGGTGTTTTTAAAATATCCATAGGTAAAACTTTAGAGGCTACCAGTTTCAAGTTACACAGGAGGTCCAGTGGCCGAATTATTGCAGAATTATTATTGCAATACACGTTAATGCATTTTATTCATCAAACCCAATCTAATCCCGAATTTTTGGCTAAAATATAAAAGATGATATTGCGCCGATTAAATCGATACCTACCATGTCATGCGTTAACATGCCCATGCTTCTTTACAGGCTGCCAGTTTAACGTTACACTGGAGGTCTGGTGCTCGAATTATTGCTGGGTTATTAGCGCCCTCGGTCTGACGTTTGCAGCGATACCTCAGATGTGTGGTGCGATTACTGTTAACATATGCACGCTGGACCTACGTGTGCGTTTGCGCGACAATGTTTTGTTTAAATTAGATACACTGTTTCTTTGTTTTTATTTATGTAATTTGCATCAACTTTTTTGCTATCACAAGGGATGAACAGCAACGCTACTGCGAAAGCATGGGCCATGACTGGTCTTCTTTATGGATAGATCTAGGGTGTATCTAGGATTGGGTGCAGGAGATTACCCATCGACCCAAGTGTGGGGCGGATAAAATGGGTGGCATGAGTTGGGTAAGGGGAGCTGGAATGTAGGAAAAAGTGGGGAGATGGAGTATTGATGGGAAAAGTGACTGGTCAAAAAAGGGGAAGCCGAGCCAGGACTGGTGGGGAGTCCTGAAAAGGGGTTGGGGGAAAAGGTAATGCACAGGGCACAAGTGGACACCGATAAAGGGGTCCAGGGGAGGGATTGGGATGAAAAACCTGGAGGTAGGTGGGCGAGCACTTTAAAGAATATGTCAGTGTAAAATTGCACACATGCTTTAAAGCATCTCTATCCTCCTTCCGTAGTGTCAACGTTGACACTCGACAGAAACCCTTTAGACTTGGTGTTTTGAGCGAGGTCGCCAGAAGCTTAATTTCCAGACCAATAAAGCCCCTCTTAAAAGACCATTTAAAGGACTTGAGTTAAGCATAGCTCGTGTAGTGTGTGTCCAAAATGAGGACACATCTCCCCGTCGGGGAATCGAACCCCGGTCTCCCGCGTGACAGGCGGGGATACTCACCACTATACTAACGAGGACCACTTGGTGGGTGGGCCACCGTTGTCGTCTTCCTACAGTTCAGCACATGGCTGTGGCTCTTGTCTTCTTTATGGAGAGATCTAGGGTGTATTAAAATCCCTTGGTATAGAGTAGAGTGCAGTTGCCATGTCTGATATGGACCTGTTTTTTAGAGGACTTTGCAAGCACCTCCAGTGGTGGTGCAATGGGTAAAGCGCCTGTTGGCTTATCGTGAGGTTATGAGTTCAAATCCCGGCTGTGGCATTCCGAATTTGAAGTGGGGACGCGAGAAAGGGCAAAGCGGCTGTGGATGCGCAGTTGAAAGAATAGTTACGTGCACCCTGAAAGGGGGTGGGCTTTGAAATTGGGAGGTGCTTTGGACAGTACCAAAACAGGGTTCAGGAGACGACAGGAAGTGTGGGAGTCAGAAGAGGAGGTAGGTGGTGGTGGTGGTGGTGGTGGGGGGGAAGTGTATAAGGGAACACAGAAACAGGGTTCAGGTGGGAGTGTCAGAAGAGGAGGTAGGTGTTGGGGGGTGGAGAAACGTGTAGGGGAACACGGAAGCAGGGTTCAGGGCTGGAAAATGGGGGCGGCTGAGAAGAAGAGGTCGGTGTGAGTTCACGGTAAAGAGATTAATGATACTGTGTTCAGAAAGTGAGGTTTATGCTCCTCTTTTCACCAAAACCCCCTTTTTAATTGTCCCCCTGCTAGCTTTCCCTTCTCTCTTTGCCACACCCACAGCCACCTCCCCAAGCAACCCTAGGCATGCACCCCTGTTCCGCAGCTCCACGCTTCTGCGCCAACCTCCTCCCGTTGTCTATGGGGCACCCCAACCTTGCCTCCACCAAACCCCATGCTTGCTGAACTGTGCATCCTATTCAACAACCCCTCCCCGACTAATTCCGCTTCCTCCAGCGCATAGCTATGCAGCCCCAGCGCCTCTAGGCCTTGACAACCAGCTCCACTCCCTAAGGGATATTGTGGATACTTTGGGCCCTTAGGTTCTCCTCGGATCGCGACACATACCAGCCAGCTCTCTCGTGCATTTTTTGGAGGCTGCACTCTAGGGATTGCAAATTACGTGCTCCTACACACCGGTCCGGGTATTCGAACCAGTGACTTCTCGCTTGCGAGCCGGGTGCTCTAGCACTTGCGCCACCGTCCGAGGTGTTTGTGATGCTGCTGAAAATGCTGGGGTCTTATCGTGTGTTTTTGAGGCAGCCTATCTAACCTTAACCACCTGCTGACGTTGACGTTGGGGAAAAGTATTGACTTGCTTGGGCTCAGTAATATGGGGGATTGGGTGCAGAGGATCACCTATCTAGCACCTATCTAGCTTTTTTTTATCAAAGGCCCTGGAGAAAAAAATGGTGTTTTTAAAATATCCATAGGTAAAACTTTAGAGGCTACCAGTTTCAAGTTACACAGGAGGTCCAGTGGCCGAATTATTGCAGAATTATTATTGCAATACACGTTAATGCATTTTATTCATCAAACCCAATCTAATCCCGAATTTTTGGCTAAAATATAAAAGATGATATTGCGCCGATTAAATCGATACCTACCATGTCATGCGTTAACATGCCCATGCTTCTTTACAGGCTGCCAGTTTAACGTTACACTGGAGGTCTGGTGCTCGAATTATTGCTGGGTTATTAGCGCCCTCGGTCTGACGTTTGCAGCGATACCTCAGATGTGTGGTGCGATTACTGTTAACATATGCACGCTGGACCTACGTGTGCGTTTGCGCACATCTGAGGTTTTGTTTAAATTAGATACACTGTTTCTTTGTTTTTATTTATGTAATTTGCATCAACTTTTTTGCTATCACAAGGGATGAACAGCAACGCTACTGCGAAAGCATGGGCCATGACTGGTCTTCTTTATGGATAGATCTAGGGTGTATCTAGGATTGGGTGCAGGAGATTACCCATCGACCCAAGTGTGGGGCGGATAAAATGGGTGGCATGAGTTGGGTAAGGGGAGCTGGAATGTAGGAAAAAGTGGGGAGATGGAGTATTGATGGGAAAAGTGACTGGTCAAAAAAGGGGAAGCCGAGCCAGGACTGGTGGGGAGTCCTGAAAAGGGGTTGGGGGAAAAGGTAATGCACAGGGCACAAGTGGACACCGATAAAGGGGTCCAGGGGAGGGATTGGGATGAAAAACCTGGAGGTAGGTGGGCGAGCACTTTAAAGAATATGTCAGTGTAAAATTGCACACATGCTTTAAAGCATCTCTATCCTCCTTCCGTAGTGTCAACGTTGACACTCGACAGAAACCCTTTAGACTTGGTGTTTTGAGCGAGGTCGCCAGAAGCTTAATTTCCAGACCAATAAAGCCCCTCTTAAAAGACCATTTAAAGGACTTGAGTTAAGCATAGCTCGTGTAGTGTGTGTCCAAAATGAGGACACATCTCCCCGTCGGGGAATCGAACTCCGGTCTCCCGCGTGACAGGCGGGGATACTCACCACTATACTAACGAGGACCACTTGGTGGGTGGGCCACCGTTGTCGTCTTCCTACAGTTCAGCACATGGCTGTGGCTCTTGTCTTCTTTATGGAGAGATCTAGGGTGTATTAAAATCCCTTGGTATAGAGTAGAGTGCAGTTGCCATGTCTGATATGGACCTGTTTTTTAGAGGACTTTGCAAGCACCTCCAGTGGTGGTGCAATGGGTAAAGCGCCTGTTGGCTTATCGTGAGGTTATGAGTTCAAATCCCGGCTGTGGCATTCCGAATTTGAAGTAGGGACGCGAGAAAGGGCAAAGCGGCTGTGGATGCGCAGTTGAAAGAATAGTTACGTGCACCCTGAAAGGGGGTGGGCTTTGAAATTGGGAGGTGCTTTGGTCAGTACCAAAACAGGGTTCAGGAGAGGACAGGAAGTGTGGGAGTCAGAAGAGGAGGTAGGTGGTGGTGGTGGGGGGGAAGTGTATAAGGGAACACAGAAACAGGGTTCAGGTGGGAGTGTCAGAAGAGGAGGTAGGTGTTGGGGGGTGGAGAAACGTGTAGGGGAACACGGAAGCAGGGTTCAGGGCTGGAAAATGGGGGCGGCTGAGAAGAAGAGGTCGGTGTGAGTTCACGGTAAAGAGATTAATGATACTGTGTTCAGAAAGTGAGGTTTATGCTCCTCTTTTCACCAAAACCCCCTTTTTAATTGTCCCCCTGCTAGCTTTCCCTTCTCTCTTTGCCACACCCACAGCCACCTCCCCAAGCAACCCTAGGCATGCACCCCTGTTCCGCAGCTCCACGCTTCTGCGCCAACCTCCTCCCGTTGTCTATGGGGCACCCCAACCTTGCCTCCACCAAACCCCATGCTTGCTGAACTGTGCATCCTATTCAACAACCCCTCCCCGACTAATTCCGCTTCCTCCAGCGCATAGCTATGCAGCCCCAGCGCCTCTAGGCCTTGACAACCAGCTCCACTCCCTAAGGGATATTGTGGATACTTTGGGCCCTTAGGTTCTCCTCGGATCGCGACACATACCAGCCAGCTCTCTCGTGCATTTTTTGGAGGCTGCACTCTAGGGATTGCAAATTACGTGCTCCTACACACCGGTCCGGGTATTCGAACCAGTGACTTCTCGCTTGCGAGCCGGGTGCTCTAGCACTTGCGCCACCGTCCGAGGTGTTTGTGGTGATGCTGCTGAAAATGCTGGGGTCTTATCGTGTGTTTTTGAGGCAGCCTATCTAACCTTAACCACCTGCTGACGTTGACGTTGGGGAAAAGTATTGACTTGCTTGGGCTCAGTAATATGGGGGATTGGGTGCAGAGGATCACCTATCTAGCACCTATCTAGCTTTTTTTTATCAAAGGCCCTGGAGAAAAAAATGGTGTTTTTAAAATATCCATAGGTAAAACTTTAGAGGCTACCAGTTTCAAGTTACACAGGAGGTCCAGTGGCCGAATTATTGCAGAATTATTATTGCAATACACGTTAATGCATTTTATTCATCAAACCCAATCTAATCCCGAATTTTTGGCTAAAATATAAAAGATGATATTGCGCCGATTAAATCGATACCTACCATGTCATGCGTTAACATGCCCATGCTTCTTTACAGGCTGCCAGTTTAACGTTACACTGGAGGTCTGGTGCTCGAATTATTGCTGGGTTATTAGCGCCCTCGGTCTGACGTTTGCAGCGATACCTCAGATGTGTGGTGCGATTACTGTTAACATATGCACGCTGGACCTACGTGTGCGTTTGCGCGACAATGTTTTGTTTAAATTAGATACACTGTTTCTTTGTTTTTATTTATGTAATTTGCATCAACTTTTTTGCTATCACAAGGGATGAACAGCAACGCTACTGCGAAAGCATGGGCCATGACTGGTCTTCTTTATGGATAGATCTAGGGTGTATCTAGGATTGGGTGCAGGAGATTACCCATCGACCCAAGTGTGGGGCGGATAAAATGGGTGGCATGAGTTGGGTAAGGGGAGCTGGAATGTAGGAAAAAGTGGGGAGATGGAGTATTGATGGGAAAAGTGACTGGTCAAAAAAGGGGAAGCCGAGCCAGGACTGGTGGGGAGTCCTGAAAAGGGGTTGGGGGAAAAGGTAATGCACAGGGCACAAGTGGACACCGATAAAGGGGTCCAGGGGAGGGATTGGGATGAAAAACCTGGAGGTAGGTGGGCGAGCACTTTAAAGAATATGTCAGTGTAAAATTGCACACATGCTTTAAAGCATCTCTATCCTCCTTCCGTAGTGTCAACGTTGACACTCGACAGAAACCCTTTAGACTTGGGTTTTTGAGCGAGGTCGCCAGAAGCTTAATTTCCAGACCAATAAAGCCCCTCTTAAAAGACCATTTAAAGGACTTGAGTTAAGCATAGCTCGTGTAGTGTGTGTCCAAAATGAAGACTCATCTCCCCGTCGGGGAATCGAACCCCGGTCTCCCGCGTGACAGGCGGGGATACTCACCACTATACTAACGAGGACCACTTGGTGGGTGGGCCACCGTTGTCGTCTTCCTACAGTTCAGCACATGGCTGTGGCTCTTGTCTTCTTTATGGAGAGATCTAGGGTGTATTAAAATCCCTTGGTATAGAGTAGAGTGCAGTTGCCATGTCTGATATGGACCTGTTTTTTAGAGGACTTTGCAAGCACCTCCAGTGGTGGTGCAATGGGTAAAGCGCCTGTTGGCTTATCGTGAGGTTATGAGTTCAAATCCCGGCTGTGGCATTCCGAATTTGAAGTGGGGACGCGAGAAAGGGCAAAGCGGCTGTGGATGCGCAGTTGAAAGAATAGTTACGTGCACCCTGAAAGGGGGTGGGCTTTGAAATTGGGAGGTGCTTTGGACAGTACCAAAACAGGGTTCAGGAGAGGACAGGAAGTGTGGGAGTCAGAAGAGGAGGTAGGTGGTGGTGGTGGTGGTGGTGGGGGGGAAGTGTATAAGGGAACACAGAAACAGGGTTCAGGTGGGAGTGTCAGAAGAGGAGGTAGGTGTTGTCGTCTTCCTACAGTTCAGCACATGGCTGTGGCTCTTGTCTTCTTTATGGAGAGATCTAGGGTGTATTAAAATCCCTTGGTATAGAGTAGAGTGCAGTTGCCATGTCTGATATGGACCTGTTTTTTAGAGGACTTTGCAAGCACCTCCAGTGGTGGTGCAATGGGTAAAGCGCCTGTTGGCTTATCGTGAGGTTATGAGTTCAAATCCCGGCTGTGGCATTCCGAATTTGAAGTGGGGACGCGAGAAAGGGCAAAGCGGCTGTGGATGCGCAGTTGAAAGAATAGTTACGTGCACCCTGAAAGGGGGTGGGCTTTGAAATTGGGAGGTGCTTTGGACAGTACCAAAACAGGGTTCAGGAGAGGACAGGAAGTGTGGGAGTCAGAAGAGGAGGTAGGTGGTGGTGGTGGTGGGGGGGAAGTGTATAAGGGAACACAGAAACAGGGTTCAGGTGGGAGTGTCAGAAGAGGAGGTAGGTGTTGGGGGGTGGAGAAACGTGTAGGGGAACACGGAAGCAGGGTTCAGGGCTGGAAAATGGGGGCGGCTGAGAAGAAGAGGTCGGTGTGAGTTCACGGTAAAGAGATTAATGATACTGTGTTCAGAAAGTGAGGTTTATGCTCCTTTTTTCACCAAAACCCCCTTTTTAATTGTCCCCCCTGCTAGCTTTCCCTTCTCTCTTTGCCACACCCACAGCCACCTCCCCAAGCAACCCTAGGCATGCACCCCTGTTCCGCAGCTCCACGCTTCTGCGCCAACCTCCTCCCGTTGTCTATGGGGCACCCCAACCTTGCCTCCACCAAACCCCATGCTTGCTGAACTGTGCATCCTATTCAACAACCCCTCCCCGACTAATTCCGCTTCCTCCAGCGCATAGCTATGCAGCCCCAGCACCTCTAGGCCTTGACAACCAGCTCCACTCCCTAAGGGATATTGTGGATACTTTGGGCCCTTAGGTTCTCCTCGGATCGCGACACATACCAGCCAGCTCTCTCGTGCATTTTTTGGAGGCTGCACTCTAGGGATTGCAAATTACGTGCTCCTACACACCGGTCCGGGTATTCGAACCAGTGACTTCTCGCTTGCGAGCCGGGTGCTCTAGCACTTGCGCCACCGTCCGAGGTGTTTGTGATGCTGCTGAAAATGCTGGGGTCTTATCGTGTGTTTTTGAGGCAGCCTATCTAACCTTAACCACCTGCTGACGTTGACGTTGGGGAAAAGTATTGACTTGCTTGGGCTCAGTAATATGGGGGATTGGGTGCAGAGGATCACCTATCTAGCACCTATCTAGCTTTTTTTTATCAAAGGCCCTGGAGAAAAAAATGGTGTTTTTAAAATATCCATAGGTAAAACTTTAGAGGCTACCAGTTTCAAGTTACACAGGAGGTCCAGTGGCCGAATTATTGCAGAATTATTATTGCAATACACGTTAATGCATTTTATTCATCAAACCCAATCTAATCCCGAATTTTTGGCTAAAATATAAAAGATGATATTGCGCCGATTAAATCGATACCTACCATGTCATGCGTTAACATGCCCATGCTTCTTTACAGGCTGCCAGTTTAACGTTACACTGGAGGTCTGGTGCTCGAATTATTGCTGGGTTATTAGCGCCCTCGGTCTGACGTTTGCAGCGATACCTCAGATGTGTGGTGCGATTACTGTTAACATATGCACGCTGGACCTACGTGTGCGTTTGCGCACATCTGAGGTTTTGTTTAAATTAGATACACTGTTTCTTTGTTTTTATTTATGTAATTTGCATCAACTTTTTTGCTATCACAAGGGATGAACAGCAACGCTACTGCGAAAGCATGGGCCATGACTGGTCTTCTTTATGGATAGATCTAGGGTGTATCTAGGATTGGGTGCAGGAGATTACCCATCGACCCAAGTGTGGGGCGGATAAAATGGGTGGCATGAGTTGGGTAAGGGGAGCTGGAATGTAGGAAAAAGTGGGGAGATGGAGTATTGATGGGAAAAGTGACTGGTCAAAAAAGGGGAAGCCGAGCCAGGACTGGTGGGGAGTCCTGAAAAGGGGTTGGGGGAAAAGGTAATGCACAGGGCACAAGTGGACACCGATAAAGGGGTCCAGGGGAGGGATTGGGATGAAAAACCTGGAGGTAGGTGGGCGAGCACTTTAAAGAATATGTCAGTGTAAAATTGCACACATGCTTTAAAGCATCTCTATCCTCCTTCCGTAGTGTCAACGTTGACACTCGACAGAAACCCTTTAGACTTGGTGTTTTGAGCGAGGTCGCCAGAAGCTTAATTTCCAGACCAATAAAGCCCCTCTTAAAAGACCATTTAAAGGACTTGAGTTAAGCATAGCTCGTGTAGTGTGTGTCCAAAATGAGGACACATCTCCCCGTCGGGGAATCGAACCCCGGTCTCCCGCGTGACAGGCGGGGATACTCACCACTATACTAACGAGGACCACTTGGTGGGTGGGCCACCGTTGTCGTCTTCCTACAGTTCAGCACATGGCTGTGGCTCTTGTCTTCTTTATGGAGAGATCTAGGGTGTATTAAAATCCCTTGGTATAGAGTAGAGTGCAGTTGCCATGTCTGATATGGACCTGTTTTTTAGAGGACTTTGCAAGCACCTCCAGTGGTGGTGCAATGGGTAAAGCGCCTGTTGGCTTATCGTGAGGTTATGAGTTCAAATCCCGGCTGTGGCATTCCGAATTTGAAGTGGGGACGCGAGAAAGGGCAAAGCGGCTGTGGATGCGCAGTTGAAAGAATAGTTACGTGCACCCTGAAAGGGGGTGGGCTTTGAAATTGGGAGGTGCTTTGGTCAGTACCAAAACAGGGTTCAGGAGAGGACAGGAAGTGTGGGAGTCAGAAGAGGAGGTAGGTGGTGGTGGTGGGGGGGAAGTGTATAAGGGAACACAGAAACAGGGTTCAGGTGGGAGTGTCAGAAGAGGAGGTAGGTGTTGGGGGGTGGAGAAACGTGTAGGGGAACACGGAAGCAGGGTTCAGGGCTGGAAAATGGGGGCGGCTGAGAAGAAGAGGTCGGTGTGAGTTCACGGTAAAGAGATTAATGATACTGTGTTCAGAAAGTGAGGTTTATGCTCCTCTTTTCACCAAAACCCCCTTTTTAATTGTCCCCCTGCTAGCTTTCCCTTCTCTCTTTGCCACACCCACAGCCACCTCCCCAAGCAACCCTAGGCATGCACCCCTGTTCCGCAGCTCCACGCTTCTGCGCCAACCTCCTCCCGTTGTCTATGGGGCACCCCAACCTTGCCTCCACCAAACCCCATGCTTGCTGAACTGTGCATCCTATTCAACAACCCCTCCCCGACTAATTCCGCTTCCTCCAGCGCATAGCTATGCAGCCCCAGCGCCTCTAGGCCTTGACAACCAGCTCCACTCCCTAAGGGATATTGTGGATACTTTGGGCCCTTAGGTTCTCCTCGGATCGCGACACATACCAGCCAGCTCTCTCGTGCATTTTTTGGAGGCTGCACTCTAGGGATTGCAAATTACGTGCTCCTACACACCGGTCCGGGTATTCGAACCAGTGACTTCTCGCTTGCGAGCCGGGTGCTCTAGCACTTGCGCCACCGTCCGAGGTGTTTGTGGTGATGCTGCTGAAAATGCTGGGGTCTTATCGTGTGTTTTTGAGGCAGCCTATCTAACCTTAACCACCTGCTGACGTTGACGTTGGGGAAAAGTATTGACTTGCTTGGGCTCAGTAATATGGGGGATTGGGTGCAGAGGATCACCTATCTAGCACCTATCTAGCTTTTTTTTATCAAAGGCCCTGGAGAAAAAAATGGTGTTTTTAAAATATCCATAGGTAAAACTTTAGAGGCTACCAGTTTCAAGTTACACAGGAGGTCCAGTGGCCGAATTATTGCAGAATTATTATTGCAATACACGTTAATGCATTTTATTCATCAAACCCAATCTAATCCCGAATTTTTGGCTAAAATATAAAAGATGATATTGCGCCGATTAAATCGATACCTACCATGTCATGCGTTAACATGCCCATGCTTCTTTACAGGCTGCCAGTTTAACGTTACACTGGAGGTCTGGTGCTCGAATTATTGCTGGGTTATTAGCGCCCTCGGTCTGACGTTTGCAGCGATACCTCAGATGTGTGGTGCGATTACTGTTAACATATGCACGCTGGACCTACGTGTGCGTTTGCGCGACAATGTTTTGTTTAAATTAGATACACTGTTTCTTTGTTTTTATTTATGTAATTTGCATCAACTTTTTTGCTATCACAAGGGATGAACAGCAACGCTACTGCGAAAGCATGGGCCATGACTGGTCTTCTTTATGGATAGATCTAGGGTGTATCTAGGATTGGGTGCAGGAGATTACCCATCGACCCAAGTGTGGGGCGGATAAAATGGGTGGCATGAGTTGGGTAAGGGGAGCTGGAATGTAGGAAAAAGTGGGGAGATGGAGTATTGATGGGAAAAGTGACTGGTCAAAAAAGGGGAAGCCGAGCCAGGACTGGTGGGGAGTCCTGAAAAGGGGTTGGGGGAAAAGGTAATGCACAGGGCACAAGTGGACACCGATAAAGGGGTCCAGGGGAGGGATTGGGATGAAAAACCTGGAGGTAGGTGGGCGAGCACTTTAAAGAATATGTCAGTGTAAAATTGCACACATGCTTTAAAGCATCTCTATCCTCCTTCCGTAGTGTCAACGTTGACACTCGACAGAAACCCTTTAGACTTGGGTTTTTGAGCGAGGTCGCCAGAAGCTTAATTTCCAGACCAATAAAGCCCCTCTTAAAAGACCATTTAAAGGACTTGAGTTAAGCATAGCTCGTGTAGTGTGTGTCCAAAATGAAGACTCATCTCCCCGTCGGGGAATCGAACCCCGGTCTCCCGCGTGACAGGCGGGGATACTCACCACTATACTAACGAGGACCACTTGGTGGGTGGGCCACTTGGTGGGTGGGCCACCGTTGTCGTCTTCCTACAGTTCAGCACATGGCTGTGGCTCTTGTCTTCTTTATGGAGAGATCTAGGGTGTATTAAAATCCCTTGGTATAGAGTAGAGTGCAGTTGCCATGTCTGATATGGACCTGTTTTTTAGAGGACTTTGCAAGCACCTCCAGTGGTGGTGCAATGGGTAAAGCGCCTGTTGGCTTATCGTGAGGTTATGAGTTCAAATCCCGGCTGTGGCATTCCGAATTTGAAGTGGGGACGCGAGAAAGGGCAAAGCGGCTGTGGATGCGCAGTTGAAAGAATAGTTACGTGCACCCTGAAAGGGGGTGGGCTTTGAAATTGGGAGGTGCTTTGGACAGTACCAAAACAGGGTTCAGGAGAGGACAGGAAGTGTGGGAGTCAGAAGAGGAGGTAGGTGGTGGTGGTGGTGGTGGTGGGGGGGAAGTGTATAAGGGAACACAGAAACAGGGTTCAGGTGGGAGTGTCAGAAGAGGAGGTAGGTGTTGGGGGGTGGAGAAACGTGTAGGGGAACACGGAAGCAGGGTTCAGGGCTGGAAAATGGGGGCGGCTGAGAAGAAGAGGTCGGTGTGAGTTCACGGTAAAGAGATTAATGATACTGTGTTCAGAAAGTGAGGTTTATGCTCCTTTTTTCACCAAAACCCCCTTTTTAATTGTCCCCCCTGCTAGCTTTCCCTTCTCTCTTTGCCACACCCACAGCCACCTCCCCAAGCAACCCTAGGCATGCACCCCTGTTCCGCAGCTCCACGCTTCTGCGCCAACCTCCTCCCGTTGTCTATGGGGCACCCCAACCTTGCCTCCACCAAACCCCATGCTTGCTGAACTGTGCATCCTATTCAACAACCCCTCCCCGACTAATTCCGCTTCCTCCAGCGCATAGCTATGCAGCCCCAGCGCCTCTAGGCCTTGACAACCAGCTCCACTCCCTAAGGGATATTGTGGATACTTTGGGCCCTTAGGTTCTCCTCGGATCGCGACACATACCAGCCAGCTCTCTCGTGCATTTTTTGGAGGCTGCACTCTAGGGATTGCAAATTACGTGCTCCTACACACCGGTCCGGGTATTCGAACCAGTGACTTCTCGCTTGCGAGCCGGGTGCTCTAGCACTTGCGCCACCGTCCGAGGTGTTTGTGATGCTGCTGAAAATGCTGGGGTCTTATCGTGTGTTTTTGAGGCAGCCTATCTAACCTTAACCACCTGCTGACGTTGACGTTGGGGAAAAGTATTGACTTGCTTGGGCTCAGTAATATGGGGGATTGGGTGCAGAGGATCACCTATCTAGCACCTATCTAGCTTTTTTTTATCAAAGGCCCTGGAGAAAAAAATGGTGTTTTTAAAATATCCATAGGTAAAACTTTAGAGGCTACCAGTTTCAAGTTACACAGGAGGTCCAGTGGCCGAATTATTGCAGAATTATTATTGCAATACACGTTAATGCATTTTATTCATCAAACCCAATCTAATCCCGAATTTTTGGCTAAAATATAAAAGATGATATTGCGCCGATTAAATCGATACCTACCATGTCATGCGTTAACATGCCCATGCTTCTTTACAGGCTGCCAGTTTAACGTTACACTGGAGGTCTGGTGCTCGAATTATTGCTGGGTTATTAGCGCCCTCGGTCTGACGTTTGCAGCGATACCTCAGATGTGTGGTGCGATTACTGTTAACATATGCACGCTGGACCTACGTGTGCGTTTGCGCGACAATGTTTTGTTTAAATTAGATACACTGTTTCTTTGTTTTTATTTATGTAATTTGCATCAACTTTTTTGCTATCACAAGGGATGAACAGCAACGCTACTGCGAAAGCATGGGCCATGACTGGTCTTCTTTATGGATAGATCTAGGGTGTATCTAGGATTGGGTGCAGGAGATTACCCATCGACCCAAGTGTGGGGCGGATAAAATGGGTGGCATGAGTTGGGTAAGGGGAGCTGGAATGTAGGAAAAAGTGGGGAGATGGAGTATTGATGGGAAAAGTGACTGGTCAAAAAAGGGGAAGCCGAGCCAGGACTGGTGGGGAGTCCTGAAAAGGGGTTGGGGGAAAAGGTAATGCACAGGGCACAAGTGGACACCGATAAAGGGGTCCAGGGGAGGGATTGGGATGAAAAACCTGGAGGTAGGTGGGCGAGCACTTTAAAGAATATGTCAGTGTAAAATTGCACACATGCTTTAAAGCATCTCTATCCTCCTTCCGTAGTGTCAACGTTGACACTCGACAGAAACCCTTTAGACTTGGTGTTTTGAGCGAGGTCGCCAGAAGCTTAATTTCCAGACCAATAAAGCCCCTCTTAAAAGACCATTTAAAGGACTTGAGTTAAGCATAGCTCGTGTAGTGTGTGTCCAAAATGAGGACACATCTCCCCGTCGGGGAATCGAACCCCGGTCTCCCGCGTGACAGGCGGGGATACTCACCACTATACTAACGAGGACCACTTGGTGGGTGGGCCACCGTTGTCGTCTTCCTACAGTTCAGCACATGGCTGTGGCTCTTGTCTTCTTTATGGAGAGATCTAGGGTGTATTAAAATCCCTTGGTATAGAGTAGAGTGCAGTTGCCATGTCTGATATGGACCTGTTTTTTAGAGGACTTTGCAAGCACCTCCAGTGGTGGTGCAATGGGTAAAGCGCCTGTTGGCTTATCGTGAGGTTATGAGTTCAAATCCCGGCTGTGGCATTCCGAATTTGAAGTGGGGACGCGAGAAAGGGCAAAGCGGCTGTGGATGCGCAGTTGAAAGAATAGTTACGTGCACCCTGAAAGGGGGTGGGCTTTGAAATTGGGAGGTGCTTTGGACAGTACCAAAACAGGGTTCAGGAGAGGACAGGAAGTGTGGGAGTCAGAAGAGGGGGTAGGTGGTGGTGGTGGGGGAGAAGTGTATAAGGGAACACAGAAACAGGGTTCAGGTGGGAGTGTCAGAAGAGGAGGTAGGTGTTGGGGGGTGGAGAAACGTGTAGGGGAACACGGAAGCAGGGTTCAGGGCTGGAAAATGGGGGCGGCTGAGAAGAAGAGGTCGGTGTGAGTTCACGGTAAAGAGATTAATGATACTGTGTTCAGAAAGTGAGGTTTATGCTCCTCTTTTCACCAAAACCCCCTTTTTAATTGTCCCCCTGCTAGCTTTCCCTTCTCTCTTTGCCACACCCACAGCCACAGCCACCTCCCCAAGCAACCCTAGGCATGCACCCCTGTTCCGCAGCTCCACGCTTCTGCGCCAACCTCCTCCCGTTGTCTATGGGGCACCCCAACCTTGCCTCCACCAAACCCCATGCTTGCTGAACTGTGCATCCTATTCAACAACCCCTCCCCGACTAATTCCGCTTCCTCCAGCGCATAGCTATGCAGCCCCAGCGCCTCTAGGCCTTGACAACCAGCTCCACTCCCTAAGGGATATTGTGGATACTTTGGGCCCTTAGGTTCTCCTCGGATCGCGACACATACCAGCCAGCTCTCTCGTGCATTTTTTGGAGGCTGCACTCTAGGGATTGCAAATTACGTGCTCCTACACACCGGTCCGGGTATTCGAACCAGTGACTTCTCGCTTGCGAGCCGGGTGCTCTAGCACTTGCGCCACCGTCCGTGGTGTTTGTGATGCTGCTGAAAATGCTGGGGTCTTATCGTGTGTTTTTGAGGCAGCCTATCTAACCTTAACCACCTGCTGACGTTGACGTTGGGGAAAAGTATTGACTTGCTTGGGCTCAGTAATATGGGGGATTGGGTGCAGAGGATCACCTATCTAGCACCTATCTAGCTTTTTTTTATCAAAGGCCCTGGAGAAAAAAATGGTGTTTTTAAAATATCCATAGGTAAAACTTTAGAGGCTACCAGTTTCAAGTTACACAGGAGGTCCAGTGGCCGAATTATTGCAGAATTATTATTGCAATACACGTTAATGCATTTTATTCATCAAACCCAATCTAATCCCGAATTTTTGGCTAAAATATAAAAGATGATATTGCGCCGATTAAATCGATACCTACCATGTCATGCGTTAACATGCCCATGCTTCTTTACAGACTGCCAGTTTAACGTTACACTGGAGGTCTGGTGCTCGAATTATTGCTGGGTTATTAGCGCCCTCGGTCTGACGTTTGCAGCGATACCTCAGATGTGTGGTGCGATTACTGTTAACATTTGCACCCTGGACCTACGTGTGCGTTTGCGCGACAATGTTTTGTTTAAATTAGATACACTGTTTCTTTGTTTTTATTTATGTAATTTGCATCAACTTTTTTGCTATCACAAGGGATGAACAGCAACGCTACTGCGAAAGCATGGGCCATGACTGGTCTTCTTTATGGATAGATCTAGGGTGTATCTAGGATTGGGTGCAGGAGATTACCCATCGACCCAAGTGTGGGGCGGATAAAATGGGTGGCATGAGTTGGGTAAGGGGAGCTGGAATGTAGGAAAAAGTGGGGAGATGGAGTATTGATGGGAAAAGTGACTGGTCAAAAAAGGGGAAGCCGAGCCAGGACTGGTGGGGAGTCCTGAAAAGGGGTTGGGGGAAAAGGTAATGCACAGGGCACAAGTGGACACCGATAAAGGGGTCCAGGGGAGGGATTGGGATGAAAAACCTGGAGGTAGGTGGGCGAGCACTTTAAAGAATATGTCAGTGTAAAATTGCACACATGCTTTAAAGCATCTCTATCCTCCTTCCGTAGTGTCAACGTTGACACTCGACAGAAACCCTTTAGACTTGGGTTTTTGAGCGAGGTCGCCAGAAGCTTAATTTCCAGACCAATAAAGCCCCTCTTAAAAGACCATTTAAAGGACTTGAGTTAAGCATAGCTCGTGTAATGTGTGTCCAAAATGAAGACTCATCTCCCCGTCGGGGAATCAAACCCCGGTCTCCCGCGTGACAGGCAGGGATACTCACCACTATACTAACGAGGACCACTTGGTGGGTGGGCCACCGTTGTCGTCTTCCTACAGTTCAGCACATGGCTGTGGCTCTTGTCTTCTTTATGGAGAGATCTAGGGTGTATTAAAATCCCTTGGTATAGAGTAGAGTGCAGTTGCCATGTCTGATATGGACCTGTTTTTTAGAGGACTTTGCAAGCACCTCCAGTGGTGGTGCAATGGGTAAAGCGCCTGTTGGCTTATCGTGAGGTTATGAGTTCAAATCCCGGCTGTGGCATTCCGAATTTGAAGTGGGGACGCGAGAAAGGGCAAAGCGGCTGTGGATGCGCAGTTGAAAGAATAGTTACGTGCACCCTGAAAGGGGGTGGGCTTTGAAATTGGGAGGTGCTTTGGACAGTACCAAAACAGGGTTCAGGAGAGGACAGGAAGTGTGGGAGTCAGAAGAGGAGGTAGGTGGTGGTGGTGGTGGTGGTGGTGGGGGGGAAGTGTATAAGGGAACACAGAAACAGGGTTCAGGTGGGAGTGTCAGAAGAGGAGGTAGGTGTTGGGGGGTGGAGAAACGTGTAGGGGAACACGGAAGCAGGGTTCAGGGCTGGAAAATGGGGGCGGCTGAGAAGAAGAGGTCGGTGTGAGTTCACGGTAAAGAGATTAATGATACTGTGTTCAGAAAGTGAGGTTTATGCTCCTCTTTTCACCAAAACCCCCTTTTTAATTGTCCCCCTGCTAGCTTTCCCTTCTCTCTTTGCCACACCCACAGCCACCTCCCCAAGCAACCCTAGGCATGCACCCCTGTTCCGCAGCTCCACGCTTCTGCGCCAACCTCCTCCCGTTGTCTATGGGGCACCCCAACCTTGCCTCCACCAAACCCCATGCTTGCTGAACTGTGCATCCTATTCAACAACCCCTCCCCGACTAATTCCGCTTCCTCCAGCGCATAGCTATGCAGCCCCAGCGCCTCTAGGCCTTGACAACCAGCTCCACTCCCTAAGGGATATTGTGGATACTTTGGGCCCTTAGGTTCTCCTCGGATCGCGACACATACCAGCCAGCTCTCTCGTGCATTTTTTGGAGGCTGCACTCTAGGGATTGCAAATTACGTGCTCCTACACACCGGTCCGGGTATTCGAACCAGTGACTTCTCGCTTGCGAGCCGGGTGCTCTAGCACTTGCGCCACCGTCCGAGGTGTTTGTGATGCTGCTGAAAATGCTGGGGTCTTATCGTGTGTTTTTGAGGCAGCCTATCTAACCTTAACCACCTGCTGACGTTGACGTTGGGGAAAAGTATTGACTTGCTTGGGCTCAGTAATATGGGGGATTGGGTGCAGAGGATCACCTATCTAGCACCTATCTAGCTTTTTTTTATCAAAGGCCCTGGAGAAAAAAATGGTGTTTTTAAAATATCCATAGGTAAAACTTTAGAGGCTACCAGTTTCAAGTTACACAGGAGGTCCAGTGGCCGAATTATTGCAGAATTATTATTGCAATACACGTTAATGCATTTTATTCATCAAACCCAATCTAATCCCGAATTTTTGGCTAAAATATAAAAGATGATATTGCGCCGATTAAATCGATACCTACCATGTCATGCGTTAACATGCCCATGCTTCTTTACAGGCTGCCAGTTTAACGTTACACTGGAGGTCTGGTGCTCGAATTATTGCTGGGTTATTAGCGCCCTCGGTCTGACGTTTGCAGCGATACCTCAGATGTGTGGTGCGATTACTGTTAACATATGCACGCTGGACCTACGTGTGCGTTTGCGCGACAATGTTTTGTTTAAATTAGATACACTGTTTCTTTGTTTTTATTTATGTAATTTGCATCAACTTTTTTGCTATCACAAGGGATGAACAGCAACGCTACTGCGAAAGCATGGGCCATGACTGGTCTTCTTTATGGATAGATCTAGGGTGTATCTAGGATTGGGTGCAGGAGATTACCCATCGACCCAAGTGTGGGGCGGATAAAATGGGTGGCATGAGTTGGGTAAGGGGAGCTGGAATGTAGGAAAAAGTGGGGAGATGGAGTATTGATGGGAAAAGTGACTGGTCAAAAAAGGGGAAGCCGAGCCAGGACTGGTGGGGAGTCCTGAAAAGGGGTTGGGGGAAAAGGTAATGCACAGGGCACAAGTGGACACCGATAAAGGGGTCCAGGGGAGGGATTGGGATGAAAAACCTGGAGGTAGGTGGGCGAGCACTTTAAAGAATATGTCAGTGTAAAATTGCACACATGCTTTAAAGCATCTCTATCCTCCTTCCGTAGTGTCAACGTTGACACTCGACAGAAACCCTTTAGACTTGGTGTTTTGAGCGAGGTCGCCAGAAGCTTAATTTCCAGACCAATAAAGCCCCTCTTAAAAGACCATTTAAAGGACTTGAGTTAAGCATAGCTCGTGTAGTGTGTGTCCAAAATGAGGACACATCTCCCCGTCGGGGAATCGAACCCCGGTCTCCCGCGTGACAGGCGGGGATACTCACCACTATACTAACGAGGACCACTTGGTGGGTGGGCCACCGTTGTCGTCTTCCTACAGTTCAGCACATGGCTGTGGCTCTTGTCTTCTTTATGGAGAGATCTAGGGTGTATTAAAATCCCTTGGTATAGAGTAGAGTGCAGTTGCCATGTCTGATATGGACCTGTTTTTTAGAGGACTTTGCAAGCACCTCCAGTGGTGGTGCAATGGGTAAAGCGCCTGTTGGCTTATCGTGAGGTTATGAGTTCAAATCCCGGCTGTGGCATTCCGAATTTGAAGTGGGGACGCGAGAAAGGGCAAAGCGGCTGTGGATGCGCAGTTGAAAGAATAGTTACGTGCACCCTGAAAGGGGGTGGGCTTTGAAATTGGGAGGTGCTTTGGACAGTACCAAAACAGGGTTCAGGAGAGGACAGGAAGTGTGGGAGTCAGAAGAGGAGGTAGGTGGTGGTGGTGGTGGTGGGGGGGAAGTGTATAAGGGAACACAGAAACAGGGTTCAGGTGGGAGTGTCAGAAGAGGAGGTAGGTGTTGGGGGGTGGAGAAACGTGTAGGGGAACACGGAAGCAGGGTTCAGGGCTGGAAAATGGTGGCGGCTGAGAAGAAGAGGTCGGTGTGAGTTCACGGTAAAGAGATTAATGATACTGTGTTCAGAAAGTGAGGTTTATGCTCCTCTTTTCACCAAAACCCCCTTTTTAATTGTCCCCCTGCTAGCTTTCCCTTCTCTCTTTGCCACACCCACAGCCACCTCCCCAAGCAACCCTAGGCATGCACCCCTGTTCCGCAGCTCCACGCTTCTGCGCCAACCTCCTCCCGTTGTCTATGGGGCACCCCAACCTTGCCTCCACCAAACCCCATGCTTGCTGAACTGTGCATCCTATTCAACAACCCCTCCCCGACTAATTCCGCTTCCTCCAGCGCATAGCTATGCAGCCCCAGCGCCTCTAGGCCTTGACAACCAGCTCCACTCCCTAAGGGATATTGTGGATACTTTGGGCCCTTAGGTTCTCCTCGGATCGCGACACATACCAGCCAGCTCTCTCGTGCATTTTTTGGAGGCTGCACTCTAGGGATTGCAAATTACGTGCTCCTACACACCGGTCCGGGTATTCGAACCAGTGACTTCTCGCTTGCGAGCCGGGTGCTCTAGCACTTGCGCCACCGTCCGAGGTGTTTGTGATGCTGCTGAAAATGCTGGGGTCTTATCGTGTGTTTTTGAGGCAGCCTATCTAACCTTAACCACCTGCTGACGTTGACGTTGGGGAAAAGTATTGACTTGCTTGGGCTCAGTAATATGGGGGATTGGGTGCAGAGGATCACCTATCTAGCACCTATCTAGCTTTTTTTTATCAAAGGCCCTGGAGAAAAAAATGGTGTTTTTAAAATATCCATAGGTAAAACTTTAGAGGCTACCAGTTTCAAGTTACACAGGAGGTCCAGTGGCCGAATTATTGCAGAATTATTATTGCAATACACGTTAATGCATTTTATTCATCAAACCCAATCTAATCCCGAATTTTTGGCTAAAATATAAAAGATGATATTGCGCCGATTAAATCGATACCTACCATGTCATGCGTTAACATGCCCATGCTTCTTTACAGGCTGCCAGTTTAACGTTACACTGGAGGTCTGGTGCTCGAATTATTGCTGGGTTATTAGCGCCCTCGGTCTGACGTTTGCAGCGATACCTCAGATGTGTGGTGCGATTACTGTTAACATATGCACGCTGGACCTACGTGTGCGTTTGCGCGACAATGTTTTGTTTAAATTAGATACACTGTTTCTTTGTTTTTATTTATGTAATTTGCATCAACTTTTTTGCTATCACAAGGGATGAACAGCAACGCTACTGCGAAAGCATGGGCCATGACTGGTCTTCTTTATGGATAGATCTAGGGTGTATCTAGGATTGGGTGCAGGAGATTACCCATCGACCCAAGTGTGGGGCGGATAAAATGGGTGGCATGAGTTGGGTAAGGGGAGCTGGAATGTAGGAAAAAGTGGGGAGATGGAGTATTGATGGGAAAAGTGACTGGTCAAAAAAGGGGAAGCCGAGCCAGGACTGGTGGGGAGTCCTGAAAAGGGGTTGGGGGAAAAGGTAATGCACAGGGCACAAGTGGACACCGATAAAGGGGTCCAGGGGAGGGATTGGGATGAAAAACCTGGAGGTAGGTGGGCGAGCACTTTAAAGAATATGTCAGTGTAAAATTGCACACATGCTTTAAAGCATCTCTATCCTCCTTCCGTAGTGTCAACGTTGACACTCGACAGAAACCCTTTAGACTTGGTGTTTTGAGCGAGGTCGCCAGAAGCTTAATTTCCAGACCAATAAAGCCCCTCTTAAAAGACCATTTAAAGGACTTGAGTTAAGCATAGCTCGTGTAGTGTGTGTCCAAAATGAGGACACATCTCCCCGTCGGGGAATCGAACCCCGGTCTCCCGCGTGACAGGCGGGGATACTCACCACTATACTAACGAGGACCACTTGGTGGGTGGGCCACCGTTGTCGTCTTCCTACAGTTCAGCACATGGCTGTGGCTCTTGTCTTCTTTATGGAGAGATCTAGGGTGTATTAAAATCCCTTGGTATAGAGTAGAGTGCAGTTGCCATGTCTGATATGGACCTGTTTTTTAGAGGACTTTGCAAGCACCTCCAGTGGTGGTGCAATGGGTAAAGCGCCTGTTGGCTTATCGTGAGGTTATGAGTTCAAATCCCGGCTGTGGCATTCCGAATTTGAAGTGGGGACGCGAGAAAGGGCAAAGCGGCTGTGGATGCGCAGTTGAAAGAATAGTTACGTGCACCCTGAAAGGGGGTGGGCTTTGAAATTGGGAGGTGCTTTGGACAGTACCAAAACAGGGTTCAGGAGAGGACAGGAAGTGTGGGAGTCAGAAGAGGAGGTAGGTGGTGGTGGTGGGGGGGAAGTGTATAAGGGAACACAGAAACAGGGTTCAGGTGGGAGTGTCAGAAGAGGAGGTAGGTGTTGGGGGGTGGAGAAACGTGTAGGGGAACACGGAAGCAGGGTTCAGGGCTGGAAAATGGGGGCGGCTGAGAAGAAGAGGTCGGTGTGAGTTCACGGTAAAGAGATTAATGATACTGTGTTCAGAAAGTGAGGTTTATGCTCCTCTTTTCACCAAAACCCCCTTTTTAATTGTCCCCCTGCTAGCTTTCCCTTCTCTCTTTGCCACACCCACAGCCACCTCCCCAAGCAACCCTAGGCATGCACCCCTGTTCCGCAGCTCCACGCTTCTGCGCCAACCTCCTCCCGTTGTCTATGGGGCACCCCAACCTTGCCTCCACCAAACCCCATGCTTGCTGAACTGTGCATCCTATTCAACAACCCCTCCCCGACTAATTCCGCTTCCTCCAGCGCATAGCTATGCAGCCCCAGCGCCTCTAGGCCTTGACAACCAGCTCCACTCCCTAAGGGATATTGTGGATACTTTGGGCCCTTAGGTTCTCCTCGGATCGCGACACATACCAGCCAGCTCTCTCGTGCATTTTTTGGAGGCTGCACTCTAGGGATTGCAAATTACGTGCTCCTACACACCGGTCCGGGTATTCGAACCAGTGACTTCTCGCTTGCGAGCCGGGTGCTCTAGCACTTGCGCCACCGTCCGAGGTGTTTGTGATGCTGCTGAAAATGCTGGGGTCTTATCGTGTGTTTTTGAGGCAGCCTATCTAACCTTAACCACCTGCTGACGTTGACGTTGGGGAAAAGTATTGACTTGCTTGGGCTCAGTAATATGGGGGATTGGGTGCAGAGGATCACCTATCTAGCACCTATCTAGCTTTTTTTTATCAAAGGCCCTGGAGAAAAAAATGGTGTTTTTAAAATATCCATAGGTAAAACTTTAGAGGCTACCAGTTTCAAGTTACACAGGAGGTCCAGTGGCCGAATTATTGCAGAATTATTATTGCAATACACGTTAATGCATTTTATTCATCAAACCCAATCTAATCCCGAATTTTTGGCTAAAATATAAAAGATGATATTGCGCCGATTAAATCGATACCTACCATGTCATGCGTTAACATGCCCATGCTTCTTTACAGGCTGCCAGTTTAACGTTACACTGGAGGTCTGGTGCTCGAATTATTGCTGGGTTATTAGCGCCCTCGGTCTGACGTTTGCAGCGATACCTCAGATGTGTGGTGCGATTACTGTTAACATATGCACGCTGGACCTACGTGTGCGTTTGCGCGACAATGTTTTGTTTAAATTAGATACACTGTTTCTTTGTTTTTATTTATGTAATTTGCATCAACTTTTTTGCTATCACAAGGGATGAACAGCAACGCTACTGCGAAAGCATGGGCCATGACTGGTCTTCTTTATGGATAGATCTAGGGTGTATCTAGGATTGGGTGCAGGAGATTACCCATCGACCCAAGTGTGGGGCGGATAAAATGGGTGGCATGAGTTGGGTAAGGGGAGCTGGAATGTAGGAAAAAGTGGGGAGATGGAGTATTGATGGGAAAAGTGACTGGTCAAAAAAGGGGAAGCCGAGCCAGGACTGGTGGGGAGTCCTGAAAAGGGGTTGGGGGAAAAGGTAATGCACAGGGCACAAGTGGACACCGATAAAGGGGTCCAGGGGAGGGATTGGGATGAAAAACCTGGAGGTAGGTGGGCGAGCACTTTAAAGAATATGTCAGTGTAAAATTGCACACATGCTTTAAAGCATCTCTATCCTCCTTCCGTAGTGTCAACGTTGACACTCGACAGAAACCCTTTAGACTTGGTGTTTTGAGCGAGGTCGCCAGAAGCTTAATTTCCAGACCAATAAAGCCCCTCTTAAAAGACCATTTAAAGGACTTGAGTTAAGCATAGCTCGTGTAGTGTGTGTCCAAAATGAGGACACATCTCCCCGTCGGGGAATCGAACCCCGGTCTCCCGCGTGACAGGCGGGGATACTCACCACTATACTAACGAGGACCACTTGGTGGGTGGGCCACCGTTGTCGTCTTCCTACAGTTCAGCACATGGCTGTGGCTCTTGTCTTCTTTATGGAGAGATCTAGGGTGTATTAAAATCCCTTGGTATAGAGTAGAGTGCAGTTGCCATGTCTGATATGGACCTGTTTTTTAGAGGACTTTGCAAGCACCTCCAGTGGTGGTGCAATGGGTAAAGCGCCTGTTGGCTTATCGTGAGGTTATGAGTTCAAATCCCGGCTGTGGCATTCCGAATTTGAAGTGAGGACGCGAGAAAGGGCAAAGCGGCTGTGGATGCGCAGTTGAAAGAATAGTTACGTGCACCCTGAAAGGGGGTGGGCTTTGAAATTGGGAGGTGCTTTGGACAGTACCAAAACAGGGTTCAGGAGAGGACAGGAAGTGTGGGAGTCAGAAGAGGAGGTAGGTGGTGGTGGTGGTGGGGGGGAAGTGTATAAGGGAACACAGAAACAGGGTTCAGGTGGGAGTGTCAGAAGAGGAGGTAGGTGTTGGGGGGTAGAGAAACGTGTAGGGGAACACGGAAGCAGGGTTCAGGGCTGGAAAATGGGGGCGGCTGAGAAGAAGAGGTCGGTGTGAGTTCACGGTAAAGAGATTAATGATACTGTGTTCAGAAAGTGAGGTTTATGCTCCTCTTTTCACCAAAACCCCCTTTTTAATTGTCCCCCTGCTAGCTTTCCCTTCTCTCTTTGCCACACCCACAGCCACCTCCCCAAGCAACCCTAGGCATGCACCCCTGTTCCGCAGCTCCACGCTTCTGCGCCAACCTCCTCCCGTTGTCTATGGGGCACCCCAACCTTGCCTCCACCAAACCCCATGCTTGCTGAACTGTGCATCCTATTCAACAACCCCTCCCCGACTAATTCCGCTTCCTCCAGCGCATAGCTATGCAGCCCCAGCGCCTCTAGGCCTTGACAACCAGCTCCACTCCCTAAGGGATATTGTGGATACTTTGGGCCCTTAGGTTCTCCTCGGATCGCGACACATACCAGCCAGCTCTCTCGTGCATTTTTTGGAGGCTGCACTCTAGGGATTGCAAATTACGTGCTCCTACACACCGGTCCGGGTATTCGAACCAGTGACTTCTCGCTTGCGAGCCGGGTGCTCTAGCACTTGCGCCACCGTCCGAGGTGTTTGTGATGCTGCTGAAAATGCTGGGGTCTTATCGTGTGTTTTTGAGGCAGCCTATCTAACCTTAACCACCTGCTGACGTTGACGTTGGGGAAAAGTATTGACTTGCTTGGGCTCAGTAATATGGGGGATTGGGTGCAGAGGATCACCTATCTAGCACCTATCTAGCTTTTTTTTATCAAAGGCCCTGGAGAAAAAAATGGTGTTTTTAAAATATCCATAGGTAAAACTTTAGAGGCTACCAGTTTCAAGTTACACAGGAGGTCCAGTGGCCGAATTATTGCAGAATTATTATTGCAATACACGTTAATGCATTTTATTCATCAAACCCAATCTAATCCCGAATTTTTGGCTAAAATATAAAAGATGATATTGCGCCGATTAAATCGATACCTACCATGTCATGCGTTAACATGCCCATGCTTCTTTACAGGCTGCCAGTTTAACGTTACACTGGAGGTCTGGTGCTCGAATTATTGCTGGGTTATTAGCACCCTCGGTCTGACGTTTGCAGCGATACCTCAGATGTGTGGTGCGATTACTGTTAACATATGCACGCTGGACCTACGTGTGCGTTTGCGCGACAATGTTTTGTTTAAATTAGATACACTGTTTCTTTGTTTTTATTTATGTAATTTGCATCAACTTTTTTGCTATCACAAGGGATGAACAGCAACGCTACTGCGAAAGCATGGGCCATGACTGGTCTTCTTTATGGATAGATCTAGGGTGTATCTAGGATTGGGTGCAGGAGATTACCCATCGACCCAAGTGTGGGGCGGATAAAATGGGTGGCATGAGTTGGGTAAGGGGAGCTGGAATGTAGGAAAAAGTGGGGAGATGGAGTATTGATGGGAAAAGTGACTGGTCAAAAAAGGGGAAGCCGAGCCAGGACTGGTGGGGAGTCCTGAAAAGGGGTTGGGGGAAAAGGTAATGCACAGGGCACAAGTGGACACCGATAAAGGGGTCCAGGGGAGGGATTGGGATGAAAAACCTGGAGGTAGGTGGGCGAGCACTTTAAAGAATATGTCAGTGTAAAATTGCACACATGCTTTAAAGCATCTCTATCCTCCTTCCGTAGTGTCAACGTTGACACTCGACAGAAACCCTTTAGACTTGGGTTTTTGAGCGAGGTCGCCAGAAGCTTAATTTCCAGACCAATAAAGCCCCTCTTAAAAGACCATTTAAAGGACTTGAGTTAAGCATAGCTCGTGTAATGTGTGTCCAAAATGAAGACTCATCTCCCCGTCGGGGAATCAAACCCCGGTCTCCCGCGTGACAGGCAGGGATACTCACCACTATACTAACGAGGACCACTTGGTGGGTGGGCCACCGTTGTCGTCTTCCTACAGTTCAGCACATGGCTGTGGCTCTTGTCTTCTTTATGGAGAGATCTAGGGTGTATTAAAATCCCTTGGTATAGAGTAGAGTGCAGTTGCCATGTCTGATATGGACCTGTTTTTTAGAGGACTTTGCAAGCACCTCCAGTGGTGGTGCAATGGGTAAAGCGCCTGTTGGCTTATCGTGAGGTTATGAGTTCAAATCCCGGCTGTGGCATTCCGAATTTGAAGTGGGGACGCGAGAAAGGGCAAAGCGGCTGTGGATGCGCAGTTGAAAGAATAGTTACGTGCACCCTGAAAGGGGGTGGGCTTTGAAATTGGGAGGTGCTTTGGACAGTACCAAAACAGGGTTCAGGAGAGGACAGGAAGTGTGGGAGTCAGAAGAGGAGGTAGGTGGTGGTGGTGGTGGGGGGGAAGTGTATAAGGGAACACAGAAACAGGGTTCAGGTGGGAGTGTCAGAAGAGGAGGTAGGTGTTGGGGGGTGGAGAAACGTGTAGGGGAACACGGAAGCAGGGTTCAGGGCTGGAAAATGGGGGCGGCTGAGAAGAAGAGGTCGGTGTGAGTTCACGGTAAAGAGATTAATGATACTGTGTTCAGAAAGTGAGGTTTATGCTCCTCTTTTCACCAAAACCCCCTTTTTAATTGTCCCCCTGCTAGCTTTCCCTTCTCTCTTTGCCACACCCACAGCCACCTCCCCAAGCAACCCTAGGCATGCACCCCTGTTCCGCAGCTCCACGCTTCTGCGCCAACCTCCTCCCGTTGTCTATGGGGCACCCCAACCTTGCCTCCACCAAACCCCATGCTTGCTGAACTGTGCATCCTATTCAACAACCCCTCCCCGACTAATTCCGCTTCCTCCAGCGCATAGCTATGCAGCCCCAGCGCCTCTAGGCCTTGACAACCAGCTCCACTCCCTAAGGGATATTGTGGATACTTTGGGCCCTTAGGTTCTCCTCGGATCGCGACACATACCAGCCAGCTCTCTCGTGCATTTTTTGGAGGCTGCACTCTAGGGATTGCAAATTACGTGCTCCTACACACCGGTCCGGGTATTCGAACCAGTGACTTCTCGCTTGCGAGCCGGGTGCTCTAGCACTTGCGCCACCGTCCGAGGTGTTTGTGATGCTGCTGAAAATGCTGGGGTCTTATCGTGTGTTTTTGAGGCAGCCTATCTAACCTTAACCACCTGCTGACGTTGACGTTGGGGAAAAGTATTGACTTGCTTGGGCTCAGTAATATGGGGGATTGGGTGCAGAGGATCACCTATCTAGCACCTATCTAGCTTTTTTTTATCAAAGGCCCTGGAGAAAAAAATGGTGTTTTTAAAATATCCATAGGTAAAACTTTAGAGGCTACCAGTTTCAAGTTACACAGGAGGTCCAGTGGCCGAATTATTGCAGAATTATTATTGCAATACACGTTAATGCATTTTATTCATCAAACCCAATCTAATCCCGAATTTTTGGCTAAAATATAAAAGATGATATTGCGCCGATTAAATCGATACCTACCATGTCATGCGTTAACATGCCCATGCTTCTTTACAGGCTGCCAGTTTAACGTTACACTGGAGGTCTGGTGCTCGAATTATTGCTGGGTTATTAGCGCCCTCGGTCTGACGTTTGCAGCGATACCTCAGATGTGTGGTGCGATTACTGTTAACATATGCACGCTGGACCTACGTGTGCGTTTGCGCGACAATGTTTTGTTTAAATTAGATACACTGTTTCTTTGTTTTTATTTATGTAATTTGCATCAACTTTTTTGCTATCACAAGGGATGAACAGCAACGCTACTGCGAAAGCATGGGCCATGACTGGTCTTCTTTATGGATAGATCTAGGGTGTATCTAGGATTGGGTGCAGGAGATTACCCATCGACCCAAGTGTGGGGCGGATAAAATGGGTGGCATGAGTTGGGTAAGGGGAGCTGGAATGTAGGAAAAAGTGGGGAGATGGAGTATTGATGGGAAAAGTGACTGGTCAAAAAAGGGGAAGCCGAGCCAGGACTGGTGGGGAGTCCTGAAAAGGGGTTGGGGGAAAAGGTAATGCACAGGGCACAAGTGGACACCGATAAAGGGGTCCAGGGGAGGGATTGGGATGAAAAACCTGGAGGTAGGTGGGCGAGCACTTTAAAGAATATGTCAGTGTAAAATTGCACACATGCTTTAAAGCATCTCTATCCTCCTTCCGTAGTGTCAACGTTGACACTCGACAGAAACCCTTTAGACTTGGTGTTTTGAGCGAGGTCGCCAGAAGCTTAATTTCCAGACCAATAAAGCCCCTCTTAAAAGACCATTTAAAGGACTTGAGTTAAGCATAGCTCGTGTAGTGTGTGTCCAAAATGAGGACACATCTCCCCGTCGGGGAATCGAACCCCGGTCTCCCGCGTGACAGGCGGGGATACTCACCACTATACTAACGAGGACCACTTGGTGGGTGGGCCACCGTTGTCGTCTTCCTACAGTTCAGCACATGGCTGTGGCTCTTGTCTTCTTTATGGAGAGATCTAGGGTGTATTAAAATCCCTTGGTATAGAGTAGAGTGCAGTTGCCATGTCTGATATGGACCTGTTTTTTAGAGGACTTTGCAAGCACCTCCAGTGGTGGTGCAATGGGTAAAGCGCCTGTTGGCTTATCGTGAGGTTATGAGTTCAAATCCCGGCTGTGGCATTCCGAATTTGAAGTGGGGACGCGAGAAAGGGCAAAGCGGCTGTGGATGCGCAGTTGAAAGAATAGTTACGTGCACCCTGAAAGGGGGTGGGCTTTGAAATTGGGAGGTGCTTTGGACAGTACCAAAACAGGGTTCAGGAGAGGACAGGAAGTGTGGGAGTCAGAAGAGGAGGTAGGTGGTGGTGGTGGTGGTGGGGGGGAAGTGTATAAGGGAACACAGAAACAGGGTTCAGGTGGGAGTGTCAGAAGAGGAGGTAGGTGTTGGGGGGTGGAGAAACGTGTAGGGGAACACGGAAGCAGGGTTCAGGGCTGGAAAATGGGGGCGGCTGAGAAGAAGAGGTCGGTGTGAGTTCACGGTAAAGAGATTAATGATACTGTGTTCAGAAAGTGAGGTTTATGCTCCTCTTTTCACCAAAACCCCCTTTTTAATTGTCCCCCTGCTAGCTTTCCCTTCTCTCTTTGCCACACCCACAGCCACCTCCCCAAGCAACCCTAGGCATGCACCCCTGTTCCGCAGCTCCACGCTTCTGCGCCAACCTCCTCCCGTTGTCTATGGGGCACCCCAACCTTGCCTCCACCAAACCCCATGCTTGCTGAACTGTGCATCCTATTCAACAACCCCTCCCCGACTAATTCCGCTTCCTCCAGCGCATAGCTATGCAGCCCCAGCGCCTCTAGGCCTTGACAACCAGCTCCACTCCCTAAGGGATATTGTGGATACTTTGGGCCCTTAGGTTCTCCTCGGATCGCGACACATACCAGCCAGCTCTCTCGTGCATTTTTTGGAGGCTGCACTCTAGGGATTGCAAATTACGTGCTCCTACACACCGGTCCGGGTATTCGAACCAGTGACTTCTCGCTTGCGAGCCGGGTGCTCTAGCACTTGCGCCACCGTCCGAGGTGTTTGTGATGCTGCTGAAAATGCTGGGGTCTTATCGTGTGTTTTTGAGGCAGCCTATCTAACCTTAACCACCTGCTGACGTTGACGTTGGGGAAAAGTATTGACTTGCTTGGGCTCAGTAATATGGGGGATTGGGTGCAGAGGATCACCTATCTAGCACCTATCTAGCTTTTTTTTATCAAAGGCCCTGGAGAAAAAAATGGTGTTTTTAAAATATCCATAGGTAAAACTTTAGAGGCTACCAGTTTCAAGTTACACAGGAGGTCCAGTGGCCGAATTATTGCAGAATTATTATTGCAATACACGTTAATGCATTTTATTCATCAAACCCAATCTAATCCCGAATTTTTGGCTAAAATATAAAAGATGATATTGCGCCGATTAAATCGATACCTACCATGTCATGCGTTAACATGCCCATGCTTCTTTACAGGCTGCCAGTTTAACGTTACACTGGAGGTCTGGTGCTCGAATTATTGCTGGGTTATTAGCGCCCTCGGTCTGACGTTTGCAGCGATACCTCAGATGTGTGGTGCGATTACTGTTAACATATGCACGCTGGACCTACGTGTGCGTTTGCGCGACAATGTTTTGTTTAAATTAGATACACTGTTTCTTTGTTTTTATTTATGTAATTTGCATCAACTTTTTTGCTATCACAAGGGATGAACAGCAACGCTACTGCGAAAGCATGGGCCATGACTGGTCTTCTTTATGGATAGATCTAGGGTGTATCTAGGATTGGGTGCAGGAGATTACCCATCGACCCAAGTGTGGGGCGGATAAAATGGGTGGCATGAGTTGGGTAAGGGGAGCTGGAATGTAGGAAAAAGTGGGGAGATGGAGTATTGATGGGAAAAGTGACTGGTCAAAAAAGGGGAAGCCGAGCCAGGACTGGTGGGGAGTCCTGAAAAGGGGTTGGGGGAAAAGGTAATGCACAGGGCACAAGTGGACACCGATAAAGGGGTCCAGGGGAGGGATTGGGATGAAAAACCTGGAGGTAGGTGGGCGAGCACTTTAAAGAATATGTCAGTGTAAAATTGCACACATGCTTTAAAGCATCTCTATCCTCCTTCCGTAGTGTCAACGTTGACACTCGACAGAAACCCTTTAGACTTGGTGTTTTGAGCGAGGTCGCCAGAAGCTTAATTTCCAGACCAATAAAGCCCCTCTTAAAAGACCATTTAAAGGACTTGAGTTAAGCATAGCTCGTGTAGTGTGTGTCCAAAATGAGGACACATCTCCCCGTCGGGGAATCGAACCCCGGTCTCCCGCGTGACAGGCGGGGAAACTCACCACTATACTAACGAGGACCACTTGGTGGGTGGGCCACCGTTGTCGTCTTCCTACAGTTCAGCACATGGCTGTGGCTCTTGTCTTCTTTATGGAGAGATCTAGGGTGTATTAAAATCCCTTGGTATAGAGTAGAGTGCAGTTGCCATGTCTGATATGGACCTGTTTTTTAGAGGACTTTGCAAGCACCTCCAGTGGTGGTGCAATGGGTAAAGCGCCTGTTGGCTTATCGTGAGGTTATGAGTTCAAATCCCGGCTGTGGCATTCCGAATTTGAAGTGGGGACGCGAGAAAGGGCAAAGCGGCTGTGGATGCGTAGTTGAAAGAATAGTTACGTGCACCCTGAAAGGGGGTGGGCTTTGAAATTGGGAGGTGCTTTGGACAGTACCAAAACAGGGTTCAGGAGAGGACAGGAAGTGTGGGAGTCAGAAGAGGAGGTAGGTGGTGGTGGGGGGGAAGTGTATAAGGGAACACAGAAACAGGGTTCAGGTGGGAGTGTCAGAAGAGGAGGTAGGTGTTGGGGGGTGGAGAAACGTGTAGGGGAACACGGAAGCAGGGTTCAGGGCTGGAAAATGGGGGCGGCTGAGAAGAAGAGGTCGGTGTGAGTTCACGGTAAAGAGATTATTGATACTGTGTTCAGAAAGTGAGGTTTATGCTCCTCTTTTCACCAAAACCCCCTTTTTAATTGTCCCCCCTGCTAGCTTTCCCTTCTCTCTTTGCCACACCCACAGCCACCTCCCCAAGCAACCCTAGGCATGCACCCCTGTTCCGCAGCTCCACGCTTCTGCGCCAACCTCCTCCCGTTGTCTATGGGGCACCCCAACCTTGCCTCCACCAAACCCCATGCTTGCTGAACTGTGCATCCTATTCAACAACCCCTCCCCGACTAATTCCGCTTCCTCCAGCGCATAGCTATGCAGCCCCAGCGCCTCTAGGCCTTGACAACCAGCTCCACTCCCTAAGGGATATTGTGGATACTTTGGGCCCTTAGGTTCTCCTCGGATCGCGACACATACCAGCCAGCTCTCTCGTGCATTTTTTGGAGGCTGCACTCTAGGGATTGCAAATTACGTGCTCCTACACACCGGTCCGGGTATTCGAACCAGTGACTTCTCGCTTGCGAGCCGGGTGCTCTAGCACTTGCGCCACCGTCCGAGGTGTTTGTGATGCTGCTGAAAATGCTGGGGTCTTATCGTGTGTTTTTGAGGCAGCCTATCTAACCTTAACCACCTGCTGACGTTGACGTTGGGGAAAAGTATTGACTTGCTTGGGCTCAGTAATATGGGGGATTGGGTGCAGAGGATCACCTATCTAGCACCTATCTAGCTTTTTTTTATCAAAGGCCCTGGAGAAAAAAATGGTGTTTTTAAAATATCCATAGGTAAAACTTTAGAGGCTACCAGTTTCAAGTTACACAGGAGGTCCAGTGGCCGAATTATTGCAGAATTATTATTGCAATACACGTTAATGCATTTTATTCATCAAACCCAATCTAATCCCGAATTTTTGGCTAAAATATAAAAGATGATATTGCGCCGATTAAATCGATACCTACCATGTCATGCGTTAACATGCCCATGCTTCTTTACAGGCTGCCAGTTTAACGTTACACTGGAGGTCTGGTGCTCGAATTATTGCTGGGTTATTAGCGCCCTCGGTCTGACGTTTGCAGCGATACCTCAGATGTGTGGTGCGATTACTGTTAACATATGCACGCTGGACCTACGTGTGCGTTTGCGCGACAATGTTTTGTTTAAATTAGATACACTGTTTCTTTGTTTTTATTTATGTAATTTGCATCAACTTTTTTGCTATCACAAGGGATGAACAGCAACGCTACTGCGAAAGCATGGGCCATGACTGGTCTTCTTTATGGATAGATCTAGGGTGTATCTAGGATTGGGTGCAGGAGATTACCCATCGACCCAAGTGTGGGGCGGATAAAATGGGTGGCATGAGTTGGGTAAGGGGAGCTGGAATGTAGGAAAAAGTGGGGAGATGGAGTATTGATGGGAAAAGTGACTGGTCAAAAAAGGGGAAGCCGAGCCAGGACTGGTGGGGAGTCCTGAAAAGGGGTTGGGGGAAAAGGTAATGCACAGGGCACAAGTGGACACCGATAAAGGGGTCCAGGGGAGGGATTGGGATGAAAAACCTGGAGGTAGGTGGGCGAGCACTTTAAAGAATATGTCAGTGTAAAATTGCACACATGCTTTAAAGCATCTCTATCCTCCTTCCGTAGTGTCAACGTTGACACTCGACAGAAACCCTTTAGACTTGGTGTTTTGAGCGAGGTCGCCAGAAGCTTAATTTCCAGACCAATAAAGCCCCTCTTAAAAGACCATTTAAAGGACTTGAGTTAAGCATAGCTCGTGTAGTGTGTGTCCAAAATGAGGACACATCTCCCCGTCGGGGAATAGAACCCCGGTCTCCCGCGTGACAGGCGGGGATACTCACCACTATACTAACGAGGACCACTTGGTGGGTGGGCCACCGTTGTCGTCTTCCTACAGTTCAGCACATGGCTGTGGCTCTTGTCTTCTTTATGGAGAGATCTAGGGTGTATTAAAATCCCTTGGTATAGAGTAGAGTGCAGTTGCCATGTCTGATATGGACCTGTTTTTTAGAGGACTTTGCAAGCACCTCCAGTGGTGGTGCAATGGGTAAAGCGCCTGTTGGCTTATCGTGAGGTTATGAGTTCAAATCCCGGCTGTGGCATTCCGAATTTGAAGTGGGGACGCGAGAAAGGGCAAAGCGGCTGTGGATGCGCAGTTGAAAGAATAGTTACGTGCACCCTGAAAGGGGGTGGGCTTTGAAATTGGGAGGTGCTTTGGACAGTACCAAAACAGGGTTCAGGAGAGGACAGGAAGTGTGGGAGTCAGAAGAGGAGGTAGGTGGTGGTGGGGGGGAAGTGTATAAGGGAACACAGAAACAGGGTTCAGGTGGGAGTGTCAGAAGAGGAGGTAGGTGTTGGGGGGTGGAGAAACGTGTAGGGGAACACGGAAGCAGGGTTCAGGGCTGGAAAATGGGGGCGGCTGAGAAGAAGAGGTCGGTGTGAGTTCACGGTAAAGAGATTATTGATACTGTGTTCAGAAAGTGAGGTTTATGCTCCTCTTTTCACCAAAACCCCCTTTTTAATTGTCCCCCCTGCTAGCTTTCCCTTCTCTCTTTGCCACACCCACAGCCACCTCCCCAAGCAACCCTAGGCATGCACCCCTGTTCCGCAGCTCCACGCTTCTGCGCCAACCTCCTCCCGTTGTCTATGGGGCACCCCAACCTTGCCTCCACCAAACCCCATGCTTGCTGAACTGTGCATCCTATTCAACAACCCCTCCCCGACTAATTCCGCTTCCTCCAGCGCATAGCTATGCAGCCCCAGCGCCTCTAGGCCTTGACAACCAGCTCCACTCCCTAAGGGATATTGTGGATACTTTGGGCCCTTAGGTTCTCCTCGGATCGCGACACATACCAGCCAGCTCTCTCGTGCATTTTTTGGAGGCTGCACTCTAGGGATTGCAAATTACGTGCTCCTACACACCGGTCCGGGTATTCGAACCAGTGACTTCTCGCTTGCGAGCCGGGTGCTCTAGCACTTGCGCCACCGTCCGAGGTGTTTGTGATGCTGCTGAAAATGCTGGGGTCTTATCGTGTGTTTTTGAGGCAGCCTATCTAACCTTAACCACCTGCTGACGTTGACGTTGGGGAAAAGTATTGACTTGCTTGGGCTCAGTAATATGGGGGATTGGGTGCAGAGGATCACCTATCTAGCACCTATCTAGCTTTTTTTTATCAAAGGCCCTGGAGAAAAAAATGGTGTTTTTAAAATATCCATAGGTAAAACTTTAGAGGCTACCAGTTTCAAGTTACACAGGAGGTCCAGTGGCCGAATTATTGCAGAATTATTATTGCAATACACGTTAATGCATTTTATTCATCAAACCCAATCTAATCCCGAATTTTTGGCTAAAATATAAAAGATGATATTGCGCCGATTAAATCGATACCTACCATGTCATGCGTTAACATGCCCATGCTTCTTTACAGGCTGCCAGTTTAACGTTACACTGGAGGTCTGGTGCTCGAATTATTGCTGGGTTATTAGCGCCCTCGGTCTGACGTTTGCAGCGATACCTCAGATGTGTGGTGCGATTACTGTTAACATATGCACGCTGGACCTACGTGTGCGTTTGCGCGACAATGTTTTGTTTAAATTAGATACACTGTTTCTTTGTTTTTATTTATGTAATTTGCATCAACTTTTTTGCTATCACAAGGGATGAACAGCAACGCTACTGCGAAAGCATGGGCCATGACTGGTCTTCTTTATGGATAGATCTAGGGTGTATCTAGGATTGGGTGCAGGAGATTACCCATCGACCCAAGTGTGGGGCGGATAAAATGGGTGGCATGAGTTGGGTAAGGGGAGCTGGAATGTAGGAAAAAGTGGGGAGATGGAGTATTGATGGGAAAAGTGACTGGTCAAAAAAGGGGAAGCCGAGCCAGGACTGGTGGGGAGTCCTGAAAAGGGGTTGGGGGAAAAGGTAATGCACAGGGCACAAGTGGACACCGATAAAGGGGTCCAGGGGAGGGATTGGGATGAAAAACCTGGAGGTAGGTGGGCGAGCACTTTAAAGAATATGTCAGTGTAAAATTGCACACATGCTTTAAAGCATCTCTATCCTCCTTCCGTAGTGTCAACGTTGACACTCGACAGAAACCCTTTAGACTTGGTGTTTTGAGCGAGGTCGCCAGAAGCTTAATTTCCAGACCAATAAAGCCCCTCTTAAAAGACCATTTAAAGGACTTGAGTTAAGCATAGCTCGTGTAGTGTGTGTCCAAAATGAGGACACATCTCCCCGTCGGGGAATAGAACCCCGGTCTCCCGCGTGACAGGCGGGGATACTCACCACTATACTAACGAGGACCACTTGGTGGGTGGGCCACCGTTGTCGTCTTCCTACAGTTCAGCACATGGCTGTGGCTCTTGTCTTCTTTATGGAGAGATCTAGGGTGTATTAAAATCCCTTGGTATAGAGTAGAGTGCAGTTGCCATGTCTGATATGGACCTGTTTTTTAGAGGACTTTGCAAGCACCTCCAGTGGTGGTGCAATGGGTAAAGCGCCTGTTGGCTTATCGTGAGGTTATGAGTTCAAATCCCGGCTGTGGCATTCCGAATTTGAAGTGGGGACGCGAGAAAGGGCAAAGCGGCTGTGGATGCGCAGTTGAAAGAATAGTTACGTGCACCCTGAAAGGGGGTGGGCTTTGAAATTGGGAGGTGCTTTGGACAGTACCAAAACAGGGTTCAGGAGAGGACAGGAAGTGTGGGAGTCAGAAGAGGGGGTAGGTGGTGGTGGTGGTGGTGGGGGGGAAGTGTATAAGGGAACACAGAAACAGGGTTCAGGTGGGAGTGTCAGAAGAGGAGGTAGGTGTTGGGGGGTGGAGAAACGTGTAGGGGATCACGGAAGCAGGGTTCAGGGCTGGAAAATGGGGGCGGCTGAGAAGAAGAGGTCGGTGTGAGTTCACGGTAAAGAGATTAATGATACTGTGTTCAGAAAGTGAGGTTTATGCTCCTCTTTTCACCAAAACCCCCTTTTTAATTGTCCCCCTGCTAGCTTTCCCTTCTCTCTTTGCCACACCCACAGCCACCTCCCCAAGCAACCCTAGGCATGCACCCCTGTTCCGCAGCTCCACGCTTCTGCGCCAACCTCCTCCCGTTGTCTATGGGGCACCCCAACCTTGCCTCCACCAAACCCCATGCTTGCTGAACTGTGCATCCTATTCAACAACCCCTCCCCGACTAATTCCGCTTCCTCCAGCGCATAGCTATGCAGCCCCAGCGCCTCTAGGCCTTGACAACCAGCTCCACTCCCTAAGGGATATTGTGGATACTTTGGGCCCTTAGGTTCTCCTCGGATCGCGACACATACCAGCCAGCTCTCTCGTGCATTTTTTGGAGGCTGCACTCTAGGGATTGCAAATTACATGCTCCTACACACCGGTCCGGGTATTCGAACCAGTGACTTCTCGCTTGCGAGCCGGGTGCTCTAGCACTTCCGCCACCGTCCGAGGTGTTTGTGATGCTGCTGAAAATGCTGGGGTCTTATCGTGTGTTTTTGAGGCAGCCTATCTAACCTTAACCACCTGCTGACGTTGACGTTGGGGAAAAGTATTGACTTGCTTGGGCTCAGTAATATGGGGGATTGGGTGCAGAGGATCACCTATCTAGCACCTATCTAGCTTTTTTTTATCAAAGGCCCTGGAGAAAAAAATGGTGTTTTTAAAATATCCATAGGTAAAACTTTAGAGGCTACCAGTTTCAAGTTACACAGGAGGTCCAGTGGCCGAATTATTGCAGAATTATTATTGCAATACACGTTAATGCATTTTATTCATCAAACCCAATCTAATCCCGAATTTTTGGCTAAAATATAAAAGATGATATTGCGCCGATTAAATCGATACCTACCATGTCATGCGTTAACATGCCCATGCTTCTTTACAGGCTGCCAGTTTAACGTTACACTGGAGGTCTGGTGCTCGAATTATTGCTGGGTTATTAGCGCCCTCGGTCTGACGTTTGCAGCGATACCTCAGATGTGTGGTGCGATTACTGTTAACATATGCACGCTGGACCTACGTGTGCGTTTGCGCGACAATGTTTTGTTTAAATTAGATACACTGTTTCTTTGTTTTTATTTATGTAATTTGCATCAACTTTTTTGCTATCACAAGGGATGAACAGCAACGCTACTGCGAAAGCATAGGCCATGACTGGTCTTCTTTATGGATAGATCTAGGGTGTATCTAGGATTGGGTGCAGGAGATTACCCATCGACCCAAGTGTGGGGCGGATAAAATGGGTGGCATGAGTTGGGTAAGGGGAGCTGGAATGTAGGAAAAAGTGGGGAGATGGAGTATTGATGGGAAAAGTGACTGGTCAAAAAAGGGGAAGCCGAGCCAGGACTGGTGGGGAGTCCTGAAAAGGGGTTGGGGGAAAAGGTAATGCACAGGGCACAAGTGGACACCGATAAAGGGGTCCAGGGGAGGGATTGGGATGAAAAACCTGGAGGTAGGTGGGCGAGCACTTTAAAGAATATGTCAGTGTAAAATTGCACACATGCTTTAAAGCATCTCTATCCTCCTTCCGTAGTGTCAACGTTGACACTCGACAGAAACCCTTTAGACTTGGTGTTTTGAGCGAGGTCGCCAGAAGCTTAATTTCCAGACCAATAAAGCCCCTCTTAAAAGACCATTTAAAGGACTTGAGTTAAGCATAGCTCGTGTAGTGTGTGTCCAAAATGAGGACACATCTCCCCGTCGGGGAATCGAACCCCGGTCTCCCGCGTGACAGGCGGGGATACTCACCACTATACTAACGAGGACCACTTGGTGGGTGGGCCACCGTTGTCGTCTTCCTACAGTTCAGCACATGGCTGTGGCTCTTGTCTTCTTTATGGAGAGATCTAGGGTGTATTAAAATCCCTTGGTATAGAGTAGAGTGCAGTTGCCATGTCTGATATGGACCTGTTTTTTAGAGGACTTTGCAAGCACCTCCAGTGGTGGTGCAATGGGTAAAGCGCCTGTTGGCTTATCGTGAGGTTATGAGTTCAAATCCCGGCTGTGGCATTCCGAATTTGAAGTGGGGACGCGAGAAAGGGCAAAGCGGCTGTGGATGCGCAGTTGAAAGAATAGTTACGTGCACCCTGAAAGGGGGTGGGCTTTGAAATTGGGAGGTGCTTTGGACAGTACCAAAACAGGGTTCAGGAGAGGACAGGAAGTGTGGGAGTCAGAAGAGGAGGTAGGTGGTGGTGGGGGGGAAGTGTATAAGGGAACACAGAAACAGGGTTCAGGTGGGAGTGTCAGAAGAGGAGGTAGGTGTTGGGGGGTGGAGAAACGTGTAGGGGAACACGGAAGCAGGGTTCAGGGCTGGAAAATGGGGGCGGCTGAGAAGAAGAGGTCGGTGTGAGTTCACGGTAAAGAGATTAATGATACTGTGTTCAGAAAGTGAGGTTTATGCTCCTCTTTTCACCAAAACCCCCTTTTTAATTGTCCCCCTGCTAGCTTTCCCTTCTCTCTTTGCCACACCCACAGCCACCTCCCCAAGCAACCCTAGGCATGCACCCCTGTTCCGCAGCTCCACGCTTCTGCGCCAACCTCCTCCCGTTGTCTATGGGGCACCCCAACCTTGCCTCCACCAAACCCCATGCTTGCTGAACTGTGCATCCTATTCAACAACCCCTCCCCGACTAATTCCGCTTCCTCCAGCGCATAGCTATGCAGCCCCAGCGCCTCTAGGCCTTGACAACCAGCTCCACTCCCTAAGGGATATTGTGGATACTTTGGGCCCTTAGGTTCTCCTCGGATCGCGACACATACCAGCCAGCTCTCTCGTGCATTTTTTGGAGGCTGCACTCTAGGGATTGCAAATTACGTGCTCCTACACACCGGTCCGGGTATTCGAACCAGTGACTTCTCGCTTGCGAGCCGGGTGCTCTAGCACTTGCGCCACCGTCCGAGGTGTTTGTGATGCTGCTGAAAATGCTGGGGTCTTATCGTGTGTTTTTGAGGCAGCCTATCTAACCTTAACCACCTGCTGACGTTGACGTTGGGGAAAAGTATTGACTTGCTTGGGCTCAGTAATATGGGGGATTGGGTGCAGAGGATCACCTATCTAGCACCTATCTAGCTTTTTTTTATCAAAGGCCCTGGAGAAAAAAATGGTGTTTTTAAAATATCCATAGGTAAACTTTAGAGGCTACCAGTTTCAAGTTACACAGGAGGTCCAGTGGCCGAATTATTGCAGAATTATTATTGCAATACACGTTAATGCATTTTATTCATCAAACCCAATCTAATCCCGAATTTTTGGCTAAAATATAAAAGATGATATTGCGCCGATTAAATCGATACCTACCATGTCATGCGTTAACATGCCCATGCTTCTTTACAGGCTGCCAGTTTAACGTTACACTGGAGGTCTGGTGCTCGAATTATTGCTGGGTTATTAGCGCCCTCGGTCTGACGTTTGCAGCGATACCTCAGATGTGTGGTGCGATTACTGTTAACATATGCACGCTGGACCTACGTGTGCGTTTGCGCGACAATGTTTTGTTTAAATTAGATACACTGTTTCTTTGTTTTTATTTATGTAATTTGCATCAACTTTTTTGCTATCACAAGGGATGAACAGCAACGCTACTGCGAAAGCATGGGCCATGACTGGTCTTCTTTATGGATAGATCTAGGGTGTATCTAGGATTGGGTGCAGGAGATTACCCATCGACCCAAGTGTGGGGTGGATAAAATGGGTGGCATGAGTTGGGTAAGGGGAGCTGGAATGTAGGAAAAAGTGGGGAGATGGAGTATTGATGGGAAAAGTGACTGGTCAAAAAAGGGGAAGCCGAGCCAGGACTGGTGGGGAGTCCTGAAAAGGGGTTGGGGGAAAAGGTAATGCACAGGGCACAAGTGGACACCGATAAAGGGGTCCAGGGGAGGGATTGGGATGAAAAACCTGGAGGTAGGTGGGCGAGCACTTTAAAGAATATGTCAGTGTAAAATTGCACACATGCTTTAAAGCATCTCTATCCTCCTTCCGTAGTGTCAACGTTGACACTCGACAGAAACCCTTTAGACTTGGGTTTTTGAGCGAGGTCGCCAGAAGCTTAATTTCCAGACCAATAAAGCCCCTCTTAAAAGACCATTTAAAGGACTTGAGTTAAGCATAGCTCGTGTAGTGTGTGTCCAAAATGAAGACTCATCTCCCCGTCGGGGAATCGAACCCCGGTCTCCCGCGTGACAGGCGGGGATACTCACCACTATACTAACGAGGACCACTTGGTGGGTGGGCCACCGTTGTCGTCTTCCTACAGTTCAGCACATGGCTGTGGCTCTTGTCTTCTTTATGGAGAGATCTAGGGTGTATTAAAATCCCTTGGTATAGAGTAGAGTGCAGTTGCCATGTCTGATATGGACCTGTTTTTTAGAGGACTTTGCAAGCACCTCCAGTGGTGGTGCAATGGGTAAAGCGCCTGTTGGCTTATCGTGAGGTTATGAGTTCAAATCCCGGCTGTGGCATTCCGAATTTGAAGTGGGGACGCGAGAAAGGGCAAAGCGGCTGTGGATGCGCAGTTGAAAGAATAGTTACGTGCACCCTGAAAGGGGGTGGGCTTTGAAATTGGGAGGTGCTTTGGACAGTACCAAAACAGGGTTCAGGAGAGGACAGGAAGTGTGGGAGTCAGAAGAGGAGTTAGGTGGTGGTGGTGGTGGGGGGGAAGTGTATAAGGGAACACAGAAACAGGGTTCAGGTGGGAGTGTCAGAAGAGGAGGTAGGTGTTGGGGGGTGGAGAAACGTGTAGGGGAACACGGAAGCAGGGTTCAGGGCTGGAAAATGGGGGCGGCTGAGAAGAAGAGGTCGGTGTGAGTTCACGGTAAAGAGATTAATGATACTGTGTTCAGAAAGTGAGGTTTATGCTCCTCTTTTCACCAAAACCCCCTTTTTAATTGTCCCCCTGCTAGCTTTCCCTTCTCTCTTTGCCACACCCACAGCCACCTCCCCAAGCAACCCTAGGCATGCACCCCTGTTCCGCAGCTCCACGCTTCTGCGCCAACCTCCTCCCGTTGTCTATGGGGCACCCCAACCTTGCCTCCACCAAACCCCATGCTTGCTGAACTGTGCATCCTATTCAACAACCCCTCCCCGACTAATTCCGCTTCCTCCAGCGCATAGCTATGCAGCCCCAGCGCCTCTAGGCCTTGACAACCAGCTCCACTCCCTAAGGGATATTGTGGATACTTTGGGCCCTTAGGTTCTCCTCGGATCGCGACACATACCAGCCAGCTCTCTCGTGCATTTTTTGGAGGCTGCACTCTAGGGATTGCAAATTACGTGCTCCTACACACCGGTCCGGGTATTCGAACCAGTGACTTCTCGCTTGCGAGCCGGGTGCTCTAGCACTTGCGCCACCGTCCGAGGTGTTTGTGATGCTGCTGAAAATGCTGGGGTCTTATCGTGTGTTTTTGAGGCAGCCTATCTAACCTTAACCACCTGCTGACGTTGACGTTGGGGAAAAGTATTGACTTGCTTGGGCTCAGTAATATGGGGGATTGGGTGCAGAGGATCACCTATCTAGCACCTATCTAGCTTTTTTTTATCAAAGGCCCTGGAGAAAAAAATGGTGTTTTTAAAATATCCATAGGTAAACTTTAGAGGCTACCAGTTTCAAGTTACACAGGAGGTCCAGTGGCCGAATTATTGCAGAATTATTATTGCAATACACGTTAATGCATTTTATTCATCAAACCCAATCTAATCCCGAATTTTTGGCTAAAATATAAAAGATGATATTGCGCCGATTAAATCGATACCTACCATGTCATGCGTTAACATGCCCATGCTTCTTTACAGGCTGCCAGTTTAACGTTACACTGGAGGTCTGGTGCTCGAATTATTGCTGGGTTATTAGCGCCCTCGGTCTGACGTTTGCAGCGATACCTCAGATGTGTGGTGCGATTACTGTTAACATATGCACGCTGGACCTACGTGTGCGTTTGCGCGACAATGTTTTGTTTAAATTAGATACACTGTTTCTTTGTTTTTATTTATGTAATTTGCATCAACTTTTTTGCTATCACAAGGGATGAACAGCAACGCTACTGCGAAAGCATGGGCCATGACTGGTCTTCTTTATGGATAGATCTAGGGTGTATCTAGGATTGGGTGCAGGAGATTACCCATCGACCCAAGTGTGGGGCGGATAAAATGGGTGGCATGAGTTGGGTAAGGGGAGCTGGAATGTAGGAAAAAGTGGGGAGATGGAGTATTGATGGGAAAAGTGACTGGTCAAAAAAGGGGAAGCCGAGCCAGGACTGGTGGGGAGTCCTGAAAAGGGGTTGGGGGAAAAGGTAATGCACAGGGCACAAGTGGACACCGATAAAGGGGTCCAGGGGAGGGATTGGGATGAAAAACCTGGAGGTAGGTGGGCGAGCACTTTAAAGAATATGTCAGTGTAAAATTGCACACATGCTTTAAAGCATCTCTATCCTCCTTCCGTAGTGTCAACGTTGACACTCGACAGAAACCCTTTAGACTTGGGTTTTTGAGCGAGGTCGCCAGAAGCTTAATTTCCAGACCAATAAAGCCCCTCTTAAAAGACCATTTAAAGGACTTGAGTTAAGCATAGCTCGTGTAGTGTGTGTCCAAAATGAAGACTCATCTCCCCGTCGGGGAATCGAACCCCGGTCTCCCGCGTGACAGGCGGGGATACTCACCACTATACTAACGAGGACCACTTGGTGGGTGGGCCACCGTTGTCGTCTTCCTACAGTTCAGCACATGGCTGTGGCTCTTGTCTTCTTTATGGAGAGATCTAGGGTGTATTAAAATCCCTTGGTATAGAGTAGAGAGCAGTTGCCATGTCTGATATGGACCTGTTTTTTAGAGGACTTTGCAAGCACCTCCAGTGGTGGTGCAATGGGTAAAGCGCCTGTTGGCTTATCGTGAGGTTATGAGTTCAAATCCCGGCTGTGGCATTCCGAATTTGAAGTGGGGACGCGAGAAAGGGCAAAGCGGCTGTGGATGCGCAGTTGAAAGAATAGTTACGTGCACCCTGAAAGGGGGTGGGCTTTGAAATTGGGAGGTGCTTTGGACAGTACCAAAACAGGGTTCAGGAGAGGACAGGAAGTGTGGGAGTCAGAAGAGGAGGTAGGTGGTGGTGGTGGGGGGGAAGTGTATAAGGGAACACAGAAACAGGGTTCAGGTGGGAGTGTCAGAAGAGGAGGTAGGTGTTGGGGGGTGGAGAAACGTGTAGGGGAACACGGAAGCAGGGTTCAGGGCTGGAAAATGGGGGCGGCTGAGAAGAAGAGGTCGGTGTGAGTTCACGGTAAAGAGATTAATGATACTGTGTTCAGAAAGTGAGGTTTATGCTCCTCTTTTCACCAAAACCCCCTTTTTAATTGTCCCCCTGCTAGCTTTCCCTTCTCTCTTTGCCACACCCACAGCCACCTCCCCAAGCAACCCTAGGCATGCACCCCTGTTCCGCAGCTCCACGCTTCTGCGCCAACCTCCTCCCGTTGTCTATGGGGCACCCCAACCTTGCCTCCACCAAACCCCATGCTTGCTGAACTGTGCATCCTATTCAACAACCCCTCCCCGACTAATTCCGCTTCCTCCAGCGCATAGCTATGCAGCCCCAGCGCCTCTAGGCCTTGACAACCAGCTCCACTCCCTAAGGGATATTGTGGATACTTTGGGCCCTTAGGTTCTCCTCGGATCGCGACACATACCAGCCAGCTCTCTCGTGCATTTTTTGGAGGCTGCACTCTAGGGATTGCAAATTACGTGCTCCTACACAACGGTCCGGGTATTCGAACCAGTGACTTCTCGCTTGCGAGCCGGGTGCTCTAGCACTTGCGCCACCGTCCGAGGTGTTTGTGATGCTGCTGAAAAGGGGGTGGGCTTTGAAATTGGGAGGTGCTTTGGACAGTACCAAAACAGGGTTCAGGAGAGGACAGGAAGTGTGGGAGTCAGTAGAGGAGGTAGGTGGTGGTGGTGGTGGTGGTGGGGGGGAAGTGTATAAGGGAACACAGAAACAGGGTTCAGGTGGGAGTGTCAGAAGAGGAGGTAGGTGTTGGGGGGTGGAGAAACGTGTAGGGGAACACGGAAGCAGGGTTCAGGGCTGGAAAATGGGAGCGGCTGAGAAGAAGAGGTCGGTGTGAGTTCACGGTAAAGAGATTAATGATACTGTGTTCAGAAAGTGAGGTTTATGCTCCTCTTTTCACCAAAACCCCCTTTTTAATTGTCCCCCTGCTAGCTTTCCCTTCTCTCTTTGCCACACCCACAGCCACCTCCCCAAGCAACCCTAGGCATGCACCCCTGTTCCGCAGCTCCACGCTACTGCGCCAACCTCCTCCCTTTGTCTATGGGGCACCCCAACCTTGCCTCCACCAAACCCCATGCTTGCTGAACTGTGCATCCTATTCAACAACCCCTCCCCGACTAATTCCGCTTCCTCCAGCGCATAGCTATGCAGCCCCAGCGCCTCTAGGCCTTGACAACCAGCTCCACTCCCTAAGGGATATTGTGGATACTTTGGGCCCTTAGGTTCTCCTCGGATCGCGACACATACCAGCCAGCTCTCTCGTGCATTTTTTGGAGGCTGCACTCTAGGGATTGCAAATTACGTGCTCCTACACACCGGTCCAGGTATTCGAACCAGTGACTTCTCGCTTGCGAGCCGGGTGCTCTAGCACTTGCGCCACCGTCCGAGGTGTTTGTGATGCTGCTGAAAATGCTGGGGTCTTATCGTGTGTTTTTGAGGCAGCCTATCTAACCTTAACCACCTGCTGACGTTGACGTTGGGGAAAAGTATTGACTTGCTTGGGCTCAGTAATATGGGGGATTGGGTGCAGAGGATCACCTATCTAGCACCTATCTAGCTTTTTTTTATCAAAGGCCCTGGAGAAAAAAATGGTGTTTTTAAAATATCCATAGGTAAAACTTTAGAGGCTACCAGTTTCAAGTTACACAGGAGGTCCAGTGGCCAAATTATTGCAGAATTATTATTGCAATACACGTTAATGCATTTTATTCATCAAACCCAATCTAATCCCGAATTTTTGGCTAAAATATAAAAGATGATATTGCGCCGATTAAATCGATACCTACCATGTCATGCGTTAACATGCCCATGCTTCTTTACAGGCTGCCAGTTTAACGTTACACTGGAGGTCTGGTGCTCGAATTATTGCTGGGTTATTAGCGCCCTCGGTCTGACGTTTGCAGCGATACCTCAGATGTGTGGTGCGATTACTGTTAACATATGCACGCTGGACCTACGTGTGCGTTTGCGCGACAATGTTTTGTTTAAATTAGATACACTGTTTCTTTGTTTTTATTTATGTAATTTGCATCAACTTTTTTGCTATCACAAGGGATGAACAGCAACGCTACTGCGAAAGCATGGGCCATGACTGGTCTTCTTTATGGATAGATCTAGGGTGTATCTAGGATTGGGTGCAGAAGATTACCCATCGACCCAAGTGTGGGGCGGATAAAATGGGTGGCATGAGTTGGGTAAGGGGAGCTGGAACGTAGGAAAAAGTGGGGAGATGGAGTATTGATGGGAAAAGTGACTGGTCAAAAAAGGGGAAGCCGAGCCAGGACTGGTGGGGAGTCCTGAAAAGGGGTTGGGGGAAAAGGTAATGCACAGGGCACAGGTGGACACCGATAAAGGGGTCCAGGGGAGGGATTGGGATGAAAAACCTGGAGGTAGGTGGGCGAGCACTTTAAAGAATATGTCAGTGTAAAATTGCACACATGCTTTAAAGCATCTCTATCCTCCTTCCGTAGTGTCAACGTTGACACTCGACAGAAACCCTTTAGACTTGGTGTTTTGAGCGAGGTCGCCAGGGCTGGAAAATGGGGGTGGCTGAGAAGAAGAGGTCGGTGTGAGTTCACGGTAAAGAGATTAATGATACTGTGTTCAGAAAGTGAGGTTTATGCTCCTCTTTTCACCAAAACCCCCTTTTTAATTGTCCCGCTGCTAGCTTTCCCTTCTCTCTTTGCCACACCCACAGCCACGGCCACCTCCCCAAGCAACCTTAGGCATGCACCCCTGTTCCGCAGCTCCACGTTACTATGCCAACCTCCTCCCTTTGTCTATGGGGCATCCCAACCTTGCCTCCACCAAACCCCATGCTTGCTGAACTGTGCATCCTATTCAACAACCCCTCCCCGACTAATTCCGCTTCCTCCAGCGCATAGCTATGCAGCCCCAGTGCCTCTAGGCCTTGACAACCAGCTCCACTCCCTAAGGGATATTGTGGATACTTTGGGCCCTTAGGTTCTCCTTGGATCGCGACACATATCAGCCAGCTCTCTCGTGCATTTTTTGGAGGCTGCACTCTAGGGATTGCAAATTACGTGCTCCTACACACCGGTCCGGGTATTCGAACCAGTGACTTCTCGCTGGCGAGCCGGGTGCTCTAGCACTTGCACCACCGTCCGAGGTGTTTGTGGTGCTGCTGAAAATGCTGGGGTCTTATCGTGTGTTTTTGAGGCAGCCTATCTAACCTTAACCACCTGCTGACGTTGACGTTGGGGAAAAGTATTGACTTGCTTGGGCTCAGTAATATGGGGGATTGGGTGCAGAGGATCACCTATCTAGCACCTATCTAGCTTTTTTTATCAAAGGCCCTGGAGAAAAAAATGGTGTTTTTAAAATATCCATAGGTAAAACTTTAGAGGCTACCAGTTTCAAGTTACACAGGAGGTCCAGTGGCCGAATTATTGCAGAATTATTATTGCCATACACGTTAATGCATTTTATTCATCAAACCCAATCTAATCCCAAATTTTTGGCTAAAATATAAAAGATGATATTGCGCCGATTAAATCGATACCTACCATGTCATGCGTTAACATGCCCATGCTTCTTTACAGGCTGCCAGTTTAACGTTACACTGGAGGTCTGGTGCTCGAATTATTGCTGGGTTATTAGCGCCCTCGGTCTGACGTTTGCAGCGATACCTCAGATGTGTGGTGCGATTACTGTTAACATATGCACGCTGGACCTACGTTTGCGTTTGCGCGACAATGTTTTGTTTAAATTAGATACACTGTTTCTTTGTTTTTATTTATGTATTTTGCATCAACTTTTTTGCTATCACAAGGGATGGTCAGCAACGCTACTGCGAAAGCATTGGGCCATGACTGGTCTTCTTTATGGATAGATCTAGGGTGTATCTAGGATTGGGTGCAGAAGATTACCGGGATATCCCCTAATATTGTTTCGGTCCCCTTTTCAACCAGTCACTCCTATTTGAAAAGGTTCTCCTTGGACACTTAACTCTCTTCAAATGTAAGGAACTGGGATTTGGGGGCGCCAGCAAAGTCCCAAATATGTTGCCTGATGTTTAGAAAGGTCAAATATAATTTAGTTGCACATTTTTTAAGCTCTAGCTCTTGTTTCATCTTTGTTGGCTATTTCCTTTTTCAGGGTTTTTTTTTTTTAGGCTGACAGCCTATGCGGAGCACCGAATATTGGTGGTTTTCCTCAAGTAAAAGTCCCCTTCTCTCCACCCTGGGCCCCTCGCAGAGTGGGGGGGACCCGGGATGGAGAGGACATGATATGAAGATATCTCGGGTAGTTAGTAAGGTCAAGGATCTCTTAGTGGGGATGCTTTGTGTTAATTTCAGTTTTTAATATTGGTTTGTTATAGAGTACGTACCACATTTTCAGTTTCCTTACATTAATGGTGGCCGGGCAGTGGTGGCTTCAATGCACCTCCAATTGGTTCCAGGAGCAACAATCCTGCACCTGGTCCCCTGGCTTCCTGGCTTCCAGCACTTCCAGGTTCCAGGTACGCCTACGGCTTCTCCTCCCAGGTCTATCATTCGAAATTGCGACATCATCTCCTCTGAAAAGCATAATCCCCATTTATCAGAAAGGTATGAAACGATTTTTTTAGGTTTGGACTCACTACAAACACAACATGACCGAGCGGTCCAACGTGAATCCAACCCTGAGGGTTATCTCGCATAACACACAGGGTTTGAACTCCCCCATAAAACGCAGAAAGATCTTCCAGCTCTATAAATCCATGCACGCCGACATTCTTTTCCTGCAAGAGACCCATTTCCCCATAACTTATCAAACTAAATTCATTCATCATCAATTCCCTCAATTCTTTCTTTCCTCAGCATCCAACAAAACAAAGGGAGTTGCCATATGTTTCGCCAGACATGTCAATCTCTCACAGCCAGAGAGAGTCTCAGACCCTATGGGACTTTACATTTTGGTCACAGGGAACATAGACGGGGAACAATACACGTTCATCTCCTATTATGCCCCCAATAAAGGTCAGAAAGCATAAAATAGGGGAGAACAGGTGCGGGACTTTGAGTGAGGCACAAGGGAGCAAAAGTAGGAATTGAATAAGAATGTAATTTATTTTTTTAAATGATACAAAAGTTCATATATTTACATATTTAGGCACATAGCTCTACATATGTTGGCACATAGCTCTATAAAGATTATCTGTAGTCATCAAGAAAATACATTCCGGCAAGGATTTCTGTTACAAACATAAATATACAAAAAATTAGGAATGTTCATACGCATGGATTGATCATTGTGTACACATAACGGTAGTTGTAAGCTCTTCGCCGTTTCGGGACCTTATAGCCACTCATCAGGAGCATAACCGTAGTGACCACCTATGAATAGGGGAGATAGCAGTATTGAATGGTTTGAAAAGCAAAATGGGTAGTGGAATATAGCTTACTCATTCTTTCACTAGAAACATGGACTTACAGAATGTATGCGCAAAGGTAGCGTAGCCCCACACGCCCAACCAGCCCGATTGCCAAGGTCCGAAGCTGAGGGGACATGTCCCGGCGGCAACACCATCACAGAGAGCCCCCCAGACTGGATCAGTGTAGGGGAACAGAGTGGAGGGATGATGAAAATGACCTCATGGAGAGGAGGGAAAAAGGGAAAAGAGTTCCAACCTAAAAAAGCAAACAAATGTAGGAAGTGAGTGTAGGTGATTGAGTGAAGTGTGACATATGAGAAAAGAGGTGTAGGATGGGAAATGAGTGAGGACTGAGGAAAAAAGAAGAAAAAAAGAGAGAGAGACGGAACAGGAGGGAAAATAAGAAGAAAAATGAAAAAGAAGGGGAAGGGAAAGAGGGGGGAATGGAAAGAGGGGGGGGAGAATCAAGAAAGAAAGAAGAAGAAAGAAGAAGGAATAAGGAAGGGAGAGAGCAAAGAAGTAGGGGGAGGAGAGAATGCAGATAGAAACTGACGAAAGAAGAGATTAGAGCGGTCCTATTAGCTTTCTAGCTAATAGGATGGCAAGTTTCATCCCAAGTTACATTCATAAAGATCAGGTGGGTTTTATACCTGGTAGACAAGGTACAGACCAAATTAGAAGGACCATCAATATAATCTCTCTTTTGAAATCCCAATGGGATGGAGGACCTCCCCAAAAGGGCTTTATTCTGTCGATTGACATTCACAAGGCGTTCGACTCAATAGATTGGGCGTACCTGTCTGATATCCTGAGACGTTGGGGTTTTGGAAAGTATTTTCTTAATCTCATAAATTCTTTATACTCAAACCCAACAGCCCAAGTTCCCCTGATGGGTAGATATTCGGCATCATTCCCGATAAAAAGGGGTACCAGGCAGGGTTGCCCTCTCTCCCCACTTTTGTTCGCTATAGCGATAGAAACTTTAGCTATAGGTATCAGATCTAACCCTGACATTAAGGGGGTAACCTGCGGAGACCGGGAACATAAATGCGCTCTCTATGCTGATGACCTCTTACTGTACATTACATCCCCCCTGATTTCCATCCCGGTTGTATGTAAGGTACTGGGGAAGTTCAGCGCAATCTCAGGTCTGACGGTAAACATGCATAAGTCAACTGCGTTAAATATTACAGTACTGTTGGATCTCCTTTCACAACTCACTAGAAACTTTCACTTTTCCTGGTCTCCCACAGCTATCCCCTATCTAGGAATACAGCTAACACCTGATATCGGTAGTCTTTTCAAAGCAAACTACCCCTCCATGGTTCAAAATTGTAGAAGAGAACTGGATAGATGGGCGAGATGTGGTCTGTCCTGGCTAGGAAGAGTGCATACTATCAAGATGACACTATTACCCCTACTCTTATACTTATTCAGATCCCTACCCATCCCCCTCACACAAAGTTTCCTACATAAGTTACAATCCGATATAATCCGTTTTGTTTGGGGAAATAAGGGCTACAGATGTCCATCCAGTATACTCCTCCGATTACGCACACAGGGAGGTCTGGGGCTCCCTGATCTTTGGGGATACTATCAGGAGCGGCAACTATCACAAATCTCAATGATCTTTAGCAGAGCTCCAAAACCTGACTGGCTTTCTATGGAAAGGTGGGCTACACCCCTCAACACCATTGACTTTCTTATGTGGTGCAACCCCAAAAACAGACCGGCTATAATGGCCCCCACTTTATCACATTCCATTGCAGTATGTACTAAATTATTTACAAAATCGGCCTTGATATCTCCTCTAAAACCCCTCTCTCACATCTTTCATAACCCTAACTTCCCACCTGGAATGGATATTCGAGCATTTAAATGGTGGACGGACAAAGGCATCTACAGAATAGGACATTTTCTCACCCCGGCAGGCCCCCTTACCTTATCCCACTGTAAACGCATACTGGAAATGCCTGCTTCGGAAAATTTTAGATTTTCACAAATTTCTCATTTCCTGAATTCTATTTGGACTAACAAGTCTGAACTTCCTGCTATTACCCCGTATGAACATTGGTGCGCAAATATTTACAACCAAAAAGGAGGCATATCTGTGATCTACTCAGCGATTATGTCGAACCCAGATAAGCCAAGATATGCAAAGACCTGGGAGGAGGACACCAGCGGAACGTGGTCCCCAAAGGAATGGTTCAGAGGTTGGTCCCGTTCATACACAGGTATTTGGAACATCTCTCTGATAGAGGCCAGCATTAAAGTATTGGCAAGATGGTACTATGTGCCCGCCAGATTGGCTGCAATTTATCCTGGGTCATCTCCTCTGTGCTTTAGAGGGTGTGAAATGGAGGGCACAATGTTTCACATATGTTGGTCCTGCCCCCGTATTAGACCCTTCTGGAGGAAAATATTCCGAACCATCGGTACTATAATGAAGGTTTCGGTAGCGCCTAACCCCCACATAGCTTTGCTTAATCACGCTATACCTAATATAGATAAACAACCTCAAATTCTCGCATTCTTCATTTTGTTGGGGGCCAAGCTTACTATAGCTAAAGCATGGAAAAGGCCTACAGTGTCATTCCAATGCTGTAGGAGAAAAGTATCTTGGATAATGTCCCAGGAGAAGATTGTGGCGAAGCTGCTTGACAAATTTGAAAGATTTCTTGCTACCTGGGAACCGTGGGCAATCTATTGTAATATTCCGCTTCTACCAGGAATGGAACCTGGATTGGACAGAATTATGATGGGTGCATGACACTACACCTCCTCTCCTCTGCTCTTCCTTCTTTTAACACGTTTTCTTTCTTTTCTTTCAGGGATGGGATAGTCCCTTTCACTCTCACACCTCATATTGATATGAAACATCTTTTGAGGGGTGTTCTGGTGGGGCGGCTGTCGGATCCGCTATCGGGATCACAGGGGTCCCCTGGGCGGTCCGGACCAGGTAGCCCCTCCATTGCAGACCCTTTGGTCTGAATAGTACGGTACTGAGGAAAGAAATTATTTAGGTCGGGTTAACTTATGACAGTCTTATTTCAACATGCCTCAAACAGATCTAATGTGTATAATGTTAAAGTTGATATCGTTTATATCTATGAATTCTGTATTGACCGTCTGGGTAATGAGAGGTAGGGGTCAGACAGCCCTGAGGATATGCATAGTGGCAAATCTGTGGAAAGGAGGTGCGGCTCCTCTCGTTATAACACAGCTAGTACCCAGTTGGGGTGTCTAGAGGGGGGCAGCTCTTCCACCATGGAGGATTAGTGGATACACCTCTCCTCACAGAAAATAGAGTTATACATTGATCTCTTTCTTTGTACGTTTTCCTTTTGAAACTTTGTTCTCTTAAGAGTATTGTGGATTGACAGCATATCATTGTATACTGCAATAGTCTGTATTGTATATTTCTGCGAAACTTAATAAAAATCTTTAAATTAAAAAAATGTATACATTATTATTTCAATTTGAACTTCCTACTGTTAAGATTTGCAGGCTTTAATCCCTAATTTCTTTCTTCCTGCGTCATAAAAAAAATATTATTACGGGAGCTCCGATATTTTCTGGGTATTCTGGCCTTTGCTACCCGCATCATGCCTATGGGCAGAATATTTTCCAGAAGATTGTCTTTGGCTACGTTCGGTCTTAAATCTCCTTTTTTCACACAATAGGTTGACTTGCGATCTTACGATGATTTTATTGGTTTGGTCTCAATTTCTGAAAGATTATAATGGCTGATCTTTTTCCAGGAGGATTTTGTATTTGCAGCAGATTTAGAGTTATTTACAGACGCTGCTGGCTCCCAAAGGTTTGCTGCTAATTTTTCGTTCCCATTGGTGTTTGGGTTCATGGCCCCCCTTCTGGGTTTCCAGCTCGATTACAAAAAATATATTTTTGCTGGAACTCTTTCCAATCGTAGTTGATTTAGAAATTTGGGGCAACCAATTTGCTAACAAACTAATATTCCTTAATACTGATAATAGAGGTGTATTATTTGCTTTAAACTGCCTCTCTTCAAAGTAATTGTTAGTCATAATCTTTTACATTATTTAGTACTCTTATATCTAAAATTAAACATTTGGATTAAGGCAAAGTATGTATCGGGTAAGCTCAATGTCATCGCTGATGTCTTCTCCCGATTCCATATGGCTCGTTTCAGACAGCTGTTGCCTGTTGGCAGATCTGGTTGGGCACCTTTGCCCGAGTCATATTTGGGATCTGATTTAAATCCAGTATTTTCGGATATTAAAATTCGATCGCTCCAAAAACATGGACTGATTACTTATTTGCATTAAAAAAAAAAAATGGCTAAATTATAATTCGGAGTTAGGTTCACTACTTACCTCCGTCTGAGAGTACAGATTTAGCTTTTCTTTGCTCGCTAATACAGTTAAATTTTCCTCTAAACATTTAAAAAAAATATATATATATATATACTAGCTGGGGTTTCCTTTTTCTTTAATCTTCATAATTTTCCGGCCTGCAACAGTTTCTTTTCTGTTAGACAAGCCTTAAAAGGCATAAGAAAAGTAAAATTGTTTTCAGATGCGCAGGCCAATTACTTTAGATATATTATCCAGGCTGTGTTTGGCTCTTTATTATTTCATGCGGCCTTTGTTTTAATGTTCTTCGCCGCTTTACGTATTTCTAAAATGTTATCAAATAACAAACACAGTTTAGAAGGATTAATTTATCAGAAGTTTCTATCCTAGGGTATAAAGTTCTTAATTTATTAAAAGATCAAAACGGATCGATCAAGTAAAGGTCGATGGCTCAATCTATTTGCGTGTGGTGACTCCATCCTTTGTCCTTTGTTAATTCTTCAAAATACATGGATGTTAGACCTGTTTCCGGTCATCAGTTTTCCCTATGATGAAATTTCAATTTTCTACAATTCTTAAACAATGTTTTTCTCATTTAGGCTTTTCTCAATTTAAATTTCCTAGCCATTCTTTCAGGATTGGAGCCGCCTCAGAAGCCGCTAGATTGGGTCTGAGTGATATGGTTATTATGAGATTGGGTAGATGGGAATCTAGTAGATTCAATATTTACATTCAACCTAACTTATCTCTTTAATTTAGGTGCAAAATCTTTCATATGGATAGTTGGCCATTCTTATACTGGGCTCATAAAAGAGCTTTAAAACGCTGTTATGGTTCCAACCTATCGTTACCTTCAGATAAGTTTCATATTCTTTGGAAGGGAATTCATGGTCTACAATGGACTGATCTTTTCTTTCATCTTTCTGTTTATTTTCTTTCTTGGCCTTCTCCATCTGTTTTAATTCTGCACCTTGGGAGTAACGATGTTGGTAGACTAAAGACTTTAGATTTGATTTAGCTTTTCCTAATACATGTATTATTTTCTCTGAAATGGTTTCCCGATTACCTTGGTTATATTCTACAGGTGGTAGACCTCTTGAAAAAATTAAATGGAGGATCAATCACTCAATTGAAAAGTTCATGCCAGGAATTGAGGGGATCTCTTTCTGTCATGTTGATCTGGAAGGAGGTTTTCCCGGTCTTTATAGACAAGATGGTGTACATCTTTCTGATGTCGGTTTGGACATCTTTAACCTAGGTCTTCAAAATGGTATTGAATAGGCCACGGTGCTGGGGTAGCTGTGTTTTTGTTTTTAACAAACCCGGCTGGTGGGGACTTTGGTTTTATGAATTGATTCTTTTATAGCTCGAGTCCTATGACTGAGCGAGTTTAGAATTTGTTTTTTAAGTTTGAAATATAATTTATTTATTCTATGTTTAATTTTGAATAAAGTTATTTGATTTATTTCAATACCAATAAAGGTGCTGCGGCCATTTTAAACACCAAATTGTTGTATTGTGTTTTATTTAAAAATAAAAAAATAAATAAATAAAGAGTGCGACCTACAATCCCATGATGGATGTAGCAGTCTGTGTAGATGGAGGAGTCAGTTTATGGCCAGCTTAGGGCCTTGTTTACATTTACAGTCTGGGGGGCAGCAAAAATAGATAGTTGAGCTGCAGTTTTACTGCACCCTGATTGCCACCTTTAAGCTGCAAACGCAGCTGGATAGGGTTGTGCTCCTGATTTCAAAATTATACCCCCTGCCGCATACGGCAGGCAATACTGCTTCAGAACACAACCCTTTTCAAGTGAATAGGGCTGTGATACAACCGCATGCAATGCTTACAGGCTTAAAACAGGAAGTGAGGAGGTGCTTCCCAGCTACCTGTCAAACAGCACAGATCCCTTTTCAGATATACAAGAGAACTGGAGAAATATACAGAAGAAAAAACTCACCACTCCAGGTGAATGAATTATGCCTAATGGAATTCAATCAAGTGCAAGCCCCGGCCCGCCTCCGTGGATACATGTAGTAAAGAAGAGATGGCTGTACATCAATGAAAGTCCAATGCCGCTTATTAAATCATAAAAAACAACATCAGGGAGGACAACAACACACAGCCTTGTAGACACGTTTCACACAGTACAATTGAGCTTAATCTTGATTATTAAGCACAGGACCCTTGACCTTCTGTCTGGACAGTGCTGATTGACCCTGTGCTAATTACATGCACCTTCCCCCCCAAAAAAACTCTAGCAATACACATAAACCTGAGCATGTCCAGAGTGCCCCCAAGGCTCTGTACTATCAGAAGATCGATTGGGGACAGTGAAAAAAGGGGCGGATCAGAGAAGACAGGTTTAAAACAGCTTTTTTACACAATAATCAACATCTTCGGTTCCATAGTGAGTATAACAAGCATGCTTTGCTGCATATACTGTACAGACTGATTTTACTGTTGTGGATTTAGGAACACTTTAAGTCAGAGTGAAGACATACCTTCAACTGTTGCTGAGATGTGAAGATCATTCTGCAGAGACAGTAGAAGAAGCAATATAATATAGAATATACTTATGTTTTCCCCAGATCCTGTACTGCAGCAGATGACATTCTCCCTTTTGACGCAATCCCAGAAAATGCTGAGTAGCTCAAATCTCACAACATAACACTACAGCACAATGGAGGAGTGTCTTCTTGTGAGATGAAATTCCCTGGGATCTCACAAGAAGGAGCATGTCACAGAGACAGAAAGTAATGGCAAATCCAAAATTTTACAGTTGCCAAAAGAACAGAAAGAAAATCCTCCAATTGGGATGGATGTTCATATTACAACTCTCCAAGATAGGGGTTCCATTCACTTTACAGGGACTCATTCTCCTATTCTGTTGCATCTTCAGAAAATGAAGGGAAATCTCCCCAGTGAGACAGAGACAGCAAAACTCCATGTAGGCCTGCATCTTCACCAGCAGAAATGTCCCCATTTGAAGCAACTGTTATAGGGCGTACACACGGTCGGACTTTGTTCGGACATTCCGACAACAAAATCCTAGGATTTTTTCTGACGGATGTTGGCTCAAACTTGTTTTGTCTACACACGGTCGCACAAAGTTGTCGGAAAATCTGATCGTTCTAAACGCGGTGACGTAAAACACGTACGTCGGGACTATAAACGGGGCAGTGGCCAATAGCTTTCATCTCTTTATTTATTCTGAGCATGCGTGGCACTTTGTCCGTCGGATTTGTGTACACACGATCGGAATTTCCGACAACAGATTTTGTTGTCGGAAAATTTTATCTCCTGCTCTCCAACTTTGTGTGTCGGAAAATCCGATGGAAAATGTCCGATGGAGCCCACACATGGTCGGAATTTCCGACAACACGCTCTGATCGGACATTTTCCATCGGAAAATCCGACCGTGTGTACGGGGCATAAGAGATGTCGCCAATGAAAAACATGAACCTGGTATTGTGTTAGTTTAAAGGAAACGTCCTGCTTGCCTTTGGTGTAATAAAATTGGAAGAGCAAATGGCTTGTAATTTTTGAAATAAATTTTCATTTGGCAGCTATGAAAATATTTGCTGGTGTCTAGGGATGAGCCGAACACCCCCCTGATCGGTTCGCACCAGAACACGCGAACGCCGTTAAAGTCTATGGGACACGAACATGAATAATCAAAAGTGCTAATTTTAAAGGCTTATATGCAAGTTATTGTCATAAAAAGTGTTTGGGGACCTGGGTCCTGCCCCAGGGGACATTGATCAATGCAAAAAAAAGTTTTAAAAACGGCCGTTTTTTCAGGAGCAGTGATTTTAATAATGCTTAAAGTCAAACAATAAAAGTGTAATATCCCTTTAAATTGCATAGCTGGGGGGTGTCTATAGTATGCCTGTAAAGGGGCGCATGTTTCCTGTGTTTAGAACAGTCTGACAGCAAAATAACATTTCGAAGGAAAAAAGCCATTTAAAACTACTCGCGGCTATTGCATTGCCGGTCCGACAATACACATACTAGTAATGACGGTGATCAGCGATTTTTAGCGGGACTGCGACATTGCAGCTGACAAATTGAACACTAAGTGACACTTTTTGGGGACAAGTGACACCAATACAGTGACCAGTGCTAAAAAAAATGTACTGTCACAGGATAAATGACACTGGCAGGGAAGGGGTTAACATCAGGGGAAATCAATCAAAGGGTTAAATGTGTTCCCTGGGTGTTTTACTAACTGTGTGGGGGATGCTAACACTGGACAAAGAGAGAAAGCTGTGTTCCTGATTAGTAGTAATTACAGATCTCTTTCTGCTTGTCTGACAGAACGATGGTCTACCTTGTTTACATCATGGCCCCCGGCCCCGCTGATTGGCTCCCGCTGTGTCCAATCACAGCGGGATCATGTCACCGGCAGCGCACGCGCCCCAGACCAGGGAGCCCCAACAACGTACAGGCACGTTGTTTCACACAGCCGGGCCACCCTGCTGCAGGTGGGTGGTTCAAAAAGTATTTAAATAACCCTTTATGATTAAAGCCTAGTACACACAATGAGATATAGAATAAATGATCGTCCGTTGTTTTTGCATACTAGTCTCAAATCGAAAATTAAGAGTTTACAAAATTTACGATAATTCTCGTAAGACAGAATACAACCTCAGAAGTGATGTAATGTGTTGTATTTGTCCCTTGTAAAAATGTTTGTTTGTCCCTTCGGATTATTTTGAATGAACTGTGGTGATCGGCTCGCGAAATGTGTGTACTAAGAATCAGATTATCATCCAATCGCTTCAAAAACAATATTTTTGTGTGTGTGGGCCTTAAGCCTTTAGGCTTGATGTACATTGTTCTGTGCACATGCAACGCATATAGTAACACATGCTTGTAGGTCTGAATGTGCTAACAAAGTTACCCTTTGCCTTTCACACTAAACTCCAGCGTGCAGCTTATAGATGTGAACCAGACACATAGAAAAGAATGAACTGTCTACCAAAAAAAGCCTATTATTTAGCAATGCTGTCTTGTGAGTGTAATTTGCATATCACTTTTTGCTTTAAAATTGTAGACAATAAAACTAAAAGAGATATGTAAAGAAGAGAAACTAAAATGCAGAGTGAGCACACAGATGGTAAATAAACAGCAGTTATCATTTAGCCCTATGACACTGTAAGATTTAGTTCACTTGCGCCTTCTGCATTGCCTATAGTTATACTCTAGATTTTTAAACCCTCAGCTTGCAGGGCAGCTTTTGTTAGTTTTGTAAATTATCCTAAAAATGTAGTTAGGTTACATTTTTTGCTGTGTCTCCAGGTGACTTTGTCTTTTGTAAAATTTTGTCCTTGGTACTACATAAATTGTCTTACTATCAGCGTGTAATTTATGCTTAACCTCTTTGCCTAAATAACTGCACTATGAAGGTCAAATTTCATGCCATTCGCAGCAAAAGAAAATGTGCACTGCTCTTGTAATTCTTTTATTGCTTTATGATTAAAGTGTAAATAACAAACCCTTGTGTGAGCTCAGTACAGCATAGAATATGATAATCGCAGAATGACGTACAATGGATGTTTTATTTTACACTAAGGATGAGGTTTGCTGCTACCATGGGTTTGCAGGAGATCCACTGCGTTCAAAATGCATGGTCCCTGCATATTACTGTAAAAAATTTGCTAGACGAAATTCCTTGTAACCATAATGCACTGCCTGTTAAACAAAAAAGTGCTACATAAAATGTTGACTTTACATATACTTAAAGCTTGAAACCTTGAGGCTGGCTTCACACCTATGTGTTGTGGTAATTTATTATCTGCAGTACAGTAAGTTTCAGTGCCATTCATTTTGAATGTTTCCCCAATTGACCATGTTATTGCATCTTAACCACTTAAGGACCGGGCCTCTTTTTTATATGTGTTGTTTAAGAAGTTAAAAACATTTTTTTTTTGCTAGAAAATTACTTAGAACCCCCAAACATTATACATTTTTCTTCTAACACCCTAGAGAATAAAATGGCGGTCGTTGTAATACTTTCTGTCACACCGTATTTGCGCAGTGGTCTTACAAGCCCACTTTTTTTTTAAAAATACACTTTTTTGAATTAAAAAATAAGACAACAGTAAAGTTAGTCCAATTTATTTTTATATTGTGAAAGATAATGTTACGTCAAGTAAATTGATACCCAACATGTCATGCTACAAAATTGCACCCGCTCGTGGAATGACGACAAACTTTTACCCTTAAAAATATCCATAGGTGAAATTTCAAAATTCTACTGGTTGCATGTTTTGAGTTATAGAGGAGGTCTAGGGCTAGAATTATTGCTCTCGCTCTACCGATTGTGGCGATACCTCACATGTGTGGTTTGAACACCGTTTTCATATGCGGGCACTACTCACGTATGAGTTCGCTTCTGCATGCGAGCTCGGCAGGATAGGGCGCGTTTAAAAAAAAAAAAATTCTTATTTATTTTACCTTTTATTTTTTTATTTTTACACTGTTTTAAAAAAAATTGTGTCACTTTTATTCCTATTACAAGGAATGTAATAGAAAAAAAGCATGACAGGACCTCTTAAATATGAGATCTGGGGTCAAAAAGACCTCAGATCTCATATTTACACTAAAATGCAATAAAAAAAAAATTTTGTCATTTAAAAAAATGAAAAAAATAATGGCCCTTTAAGAGCTATGGGTGGAAGTGACGTTTTGACATTGCTTCCATCCTGCAGTTTCATGGAGACGGGTGGGGGCCATCTTCCCCTCACTCGTCTCCATGCACAGCCACGGGAAGGATCCAATTGCCTCCGCCGCTGCCGACGGCTCCGGTAAGCTGAGGAGGGCACCGGATCGCGGCGGGAGGGGGGGTCCCTCTCCTGCCGCCGATAAAAGTGATCTCGCGACAATACTAGTGTTATGGCACTGTGCTGCCCCAACAGGGCATATAATTTATATATATTGTTTTATGTTTAGTTTACATGCTGCCATCTAGTGACCCTTTGTGGTAATGCACTTGTCTCTCAAGTTTATTTTTCCCTTATGTTATGACACACTTCCTTTGAATGTAATGCTCCACCCTTCTTCCTGTGTTTGTACTTCCTGTGTCATCTTTGCAGTTAACAAGCCACATGTAGCAGGGCACATGTATTCTCCATTGTAAGCTACAGACAATATCATCTTTTGAACGCACAATACCACAACATGTTCATCTGTTGGTATCCTGTCATCTGCTGTAATCTGATGTTCAGAATAAAGCATCTGTGGATGGAAATCGGTATTGGTGAGTTCAAGCTATCTGATGAGGATTGTCCTCAGTGATTATATCTGCTTATACAGGCCAGGCATAGAGGTCTCACAAGGGATAAATCACTTCACAACAATCGGAGACAGAATAGTCAAAAGATGTATAGAATTCCTACAGCCTGCTGTGTATATGTGTGCGCCTGATCTGCAATCAAGCTCAGTGCCATTCGCCATCTTGTGAAAGCACATGGTCGCACAAGTTTACTGCACCTCATGTGAATGTTAAAAACTGTTTCTCTACATTGAACTGTGTTACCCCACCTGTCTAAGCTGCTGTTCGTCTTCTTAAAGAGACAGTACCATTTTTTGCAAAAAAAAAATGTCTACACAAGACTCTGAGCACCCTTTTGTGACTGAACCAACGCAGATTCATCATGCCTCTGAACCCGCAGATGTACAGGGAGCAGATTCTGCAGATATTGCCGATCAGAGTGTAAGACCCAAACGTACAATAAAACCGACACAGAAACTCAGAGAAAACTATGAAGCCACTAGAGATGCGTTCTCCAACAATCTGTCAGGCTTATGGGACAGAACTTCACACTGCATGTCAGTTTTGTCACACTTTAATGATCGACCAGCTGAACTAAGAGACTCTATAGATCGCTTATCTGGCGCGTACGAACGCTACCAGCGGCTGTTTGCAAGATACATAGCTGTCTTGCAGGACTGTAAAATAGAGGATTCCTCAGCAGAACTGACCAAGGCTGTTGCATTAAACAACAAAGGGATTTCTTAGTGCAAAAGGCCCAGTGTAAGGCAGAACTCCGCATTGCTCAACTGCAGGAGACCAGATCTCACAGATCCACATCAACCAAGCACACTACACGTTCTTCTAGATCCTCTCGCTCCAGAAGTTCAACATTAAGCGACAAGCTAATAGAGGCCTGTGCAAGTCTGGAAGCTAATAAAGTGCAAAGCTCCTTTACTAGAAAGGAAGCAGAAATAGAAACACAAAAGGCAAAGATGAAAGCTCAACAAGCAGAGGCAGATTCCCCATTAAAGATTCTGCAAATGGAAAAGGAAGAAGCAGCTACCCTAGCAAGGCTGAGAGTTCTTGAACAAGCGATGGGAGAAAGTGCTAACTCAGACTGTTCTATCCCAGCAGAACTGCAAGACCCAGTTGAACGCACCAGTGAATATGTACTAAAGCATAGTGTTTGCAATGATACAGAGTCATCTCCTATACGTCCTACTAACAACACTGTTCTGACTCTCAACACAGAGACCTCTCAGCTACAAATGCCTGAGCCTCTTCAAGTCTACAACACAAGTGCATCTATGCAGCAAACCACATTACCTCTTGCTGACAACAAGGTGACTTCCAGTGACAAGCCGCAGCTCAAGCCACAGAGAGCATAAGCCTTAGGGACTACACCACAATTAAACGCTCGTGCAACATCATTTCATCCTGGTAGACCTCACCCTACTTCACTGGAGAACTTTCACACCGAGGGGTTCCACAAGTTACTTTGGCACCGAAGAGTTAGAGATCAGACTTGAATGACTTCGCCAGATATATGGTACGCCGTGAGCTCATTACCCACTTAACGACCGCCTCACGCCGATGTACGTCGGCAAGGTGGCACGGGCAGGCAGAATCATGTACATATACGTGATCTGCTTCCCGCGGGCGGGGGGTCCGCTCGGACCCCCTCGGTGCCCGAGGCGGTCGGCTATTGGAGATGAGGGGGAGACCATCCGTTCATGGCCCCCCCTCGCGATCGCCGCCGGCCAATAGAATCATTCCTCTGCTGCTGTATGCTAAACAGCAGCAAAGGAAATGATGTCATCTCTCCTCGGCTCGGTATTTTCCGTTCCGGCGCCGAGGAGAGAAGACTGCAATGTGAGTGCACAAACACTACACACACAGTAGAACATGCCAGGCACACAAAACACCCCCCTTCCCCCCCCCCGATCACCCCCCTCCCCCCCCCCCCCCGTCACACTGACACCAAGCAGTTTTTTTTTTTTTCTGATTACTGTATGGTGTCAGTTTGTGACAGTTACTGTGTTAGGGCAGTTACTGTTAGCCCCCTTTAGGTGTAGGGTACCCCCCTAACCCCCCCTAATAAAGTTTTAACCCCTTGATCACCCCCTGTCGCCAGTGTCGCTAAGCGATCATTTTTCTGATCGCTGTATTAGTGTCACTGGTGACGCTAGTTAGGGAGGTAAATATTTAGGTTCGCCGTCAGCGTTTTATAGCGACAGGGACCCCCATATACTACCTAATAAATTTTAACCCCTTGATTGCCCCCTAGTTAACCCTTTCACCACTGATCACCGTATAACTGTTACGGGTGACGCTGGTTAGTTTGTTTATTTTTTATAGTGTCAGGGCACCCGCCGTTTATTACCGAATAAAGGTTTAGCCCCCTGATCGCCCGGCAGTGATATGCGTCTCCCCAGGCAGCGTCAGATTAGCTCCAGTACCGCTAACACCCACGCACGCAGCATACGCCTCCCTTAGTGGTATAGTATCTGAACGGATCAATATCTGATCCGATCAGATCTATACTAGCGTCCCCAGCAGTTTAGGGTTCCCAAAAACGCAGTGTTAGCGGGATCAGCCCAGATACCTGCTAGCACCTGCGTTTTGCCCAGCCCAGCCCAGCCCACCCAAGTGCAGTATCGATCGATCACTGTCACTTACAAAACACTAAACACATAACTGCAGCGTTCGCAGAGTCAGGCCTGATCCCTGCGATCGCTAACAGTTTTTTTGGTAGCATTTTGGTGAACTGGCAAGCACCAGCCCCAGGCAGCGTCAGGTTAGCGCCAGTACCGCTAACACCCATGCACGCACCGTACACCTCCCTTAGTGGTATAGTATCTGAACGGATCAATATCTGATCCGATCAGATCTATACTAGCGTCCCCAGCAGTTTAGGGTTCCCAAAAACGCAGTGTTAGCAGGATTGCTAACAGTTTTTTTGGTAGTGTTTTGGTGAACTGGCAAGCACCAGTGGCCTAGTACACCCCGGTCGTAGTCAAACCAGCACTGCAGTAACACTTGGTGACGTGAAGAGTCCCATAAGTGCAGTTCAAGCTGGTGAGGTGGCAAGCACAAGTAGTGTCCCGCTGCCACCAAGAAGAAGACAAACAGGCCCGTCGTGCCCATAGTGCCCTTCCTGCTGCATTCGCCAATCCTAATTGGGAACCCACCACTTCTGCAGCGCCCGTACTTCCCCCATTCACATCCTCAACCAAATGCAGTCGGCTGCATGAGAGGCATTTTCTTAATGTCCTCCCGAGTACCCCTACCCAACGAACCCCCCCAAAAAAGATGTTGTGTCTGCAGCAAGCGCGGATATAGGCGTGACACACGCTATTATTGTCCCTCCTGTCCTGACAGTCCTGGTTTTTGCATTGGTGAATGTTTTGAACGCTACCATTCACTAGTTGAGTATTAGCGTAGGGTACAGCATTGCACAGACTAGGCACACTTTCACAGGGTCTCCCAAGATGCCATCGCATTTTGAGAGACCCGAACCTGGAACCGGTTACAGTTATAAAAGTTAGTTACAAAAAAAGTGTAAAAAAAAATAAAATATAAAATAAAAAAATAGTTGTCGTTTTACTGTTCTCTCTCTTTCTCTTCTCTCTCTCTCTATTGTTCTGCTCTTTTTTACTGTATTCTATTCTGCAATGTTTTATTGTTATTATGTTTTATCATGTTTGCTTTTCAGGTATGCAATTTTTTATACTTTACCGTTTACTGTGTTTTATTGTTAACCATTTTTTTGTCTTCAGGTATGCCATTCACGACTTTGAGTGGTTATACCAGAATGATGCCTGCAGGTTTAGGTATCATCTTGGTATCATTCTTTTCAGCCAGCAGTCGGCTTTCATGTAACAGCAATCCTAGCAGCTAATTAGCCTCTAGACTGCTTTTACAAGCCGTGGGAGGGAATGCCCCCACCCCACCGTTTTCCGTGTTTTTCTCTGGCTCTCTTGTCTCAACAGGGAACCTGAGAATGCAGCCGGTGATTCAGCCAGCTGACCATAGAGCTGATCAGAGACCAGAGTGGCTCCAAACATCTCTATGGCCTAAGAAATCGGAAGCTACGAGCATTTCATGACTTAGATTTCGCCGGATGTTAACAGCGCCATTGGGAAATTGGGAAAGCATTTTATCACACCGATCTTGGTGTGGTCAGATGCTTTGAGGGCAGAGGAGAGATCTAGGGTCTAATAGACCCCAATTTTTTCAAAAAAGAGTACCTGTCACTACCTATTGCTATCATAGGGGATATTTACATTCCCTGAGATAACAATAAAAATAATAAAAAATGAAAGGAACAGTTTAAAAATAAGATAAAAAAGCAAAAAAAAATAAAGAAAAAAAAAAGCACCCCTGTCGCCCCCTGCTCTCGCGCTAAGGCGAACGCAAGCGATGGTCGTCAAACGTAAACAGCAATTGCACCATGCATGTGAGGTATCACTGCGAAGGTCAGATTGAGGGCAGTAATTTTAGCAGTAGACCTCCTCTGTAAATCTAAAGTGGTAACCTGTAAAGGCTTTTAAAAATGTATTTATTTTGTTGCCACTGCATGTTTGTGCGCAATTGTACAGCATGTCATGTTTGGTATCCATGTACTCGGCCTAAGATCATCTTTTTTATTTCATCAAACATTTGGGCAATATAGTGTGTTTTAGTGCATTAAAATTTTAAAAAGTGTGTTTTTTCCCCAAAAAATGCGTTTGAAAAATCACTGCGCAAATACTGTGTGAAAAAAAAAATGAAACACCCACCATTTTAATCTGTAGGGCATTTGCTTTAAAAAAATATATAATGTTTGGGGGTTCAAAGTAATTTTCTTGCAAAAAAAAATAATTTTTTCATGTAAACAAAAAGTGTCAGAAAGGGCTTTGTCTTCAAGTGCTTAGAAGAGTGGGTGATGTGTGACATAAGCTTCTAAATGTTGTGCATAAAATGCAAGGACAGTTCAACCCCCCCCAAATGACCCCATTTTGGAAAGTAGACACCCCAAGCTATTTGCTGAGAGTCATGTCGAGTCCATGGAATATTTTATATTGTGACACAAGTTGCGGGAAAGAGACAATTTTTTTTTTTTTTGCACAAAGTTGTCACTAAATGATATATTGCTCAAACATGCCATGGAAATATGTGAAATTACACCCCAAAATACATTCTGCTGCTTCTCTTGAGTACGGGGATACCACATGTGTGAGACTTTTTGGGAGCCTAGCCGCGTACGGGACCCCGAAAACCAAGCACTGCCTTCAGGCTTTCTAAGGGCGTAAATTTTTGATTTCACTCTTCACTGCCTATCACAGTTTCGGAGGCCATGGAATGCCCAGGTGGCACAAAACCCCCCCAAATGACCCCATTTTGGAAAGTAGACACCCCAAGCTATTTGCTGAGAGGTATAGTGAGTATTTTGCAGACCTCACTTTTTGTCACAAAGTTTTGAAAATTGAAAAAAGAAAAAAAACGTTTTTCTTCATTTTCAAAAACAAATGAGAGCTGCAAAATACTCACCATGCCTCTCAGCAAATAGCTTGGGGTGTCTACTTTCCAAAATGGGGTCATGGGGGGGGGGGTTGTGCCATCTGGGCATTTTATGGCCTTCAAAATTGTGATATGTAGTGAGGAGTGAAATAAAAATTTTACGCCCTTAGAAATCCTGAAGGAGGTGATTGGTTTTCGGGGCCCCGTATGCGGCTAGGCTCCCAAAAAGTCCCACACATGTGATATTCCCGTACTCAGGAGAAGCAGCTGAATGTATTTTGGGGTGCAATTTCACATAGGCCCATGGCTTGTGTAAGCAATATATCATTTAGTGACAACTTTTTGTAATTTTTTTTTTTTTTGTCATTATTCAATCACTTGGGACAAAAAAAAAATATTCAATGGGTTCAACATGCCTCTCAGCAATTTCCTTGGGGTGTCTACTTTCCAAAATGGGGTCATTTGGGGGGGGGGGTTGTACTGCCCTGCCATTTTAGCACCTCAAGAAATGACATAGGCGGTCATAAACTAAAAGCTGTGTAAATTTCAGAAAATGTACCTTAGTTTGTAGACGCTATAACTTTTGCGCAAACCAATAAATATACGCTTATTGACATTTTTTTTACCAAAGACATGTGGCTGAATACATTTTGGCCTAAATGTATGACTAAAATTGAGTTTATTGGATTTTTTTTATAACAAAAAGTAGAAAATATCATTTTTTTTCAAAATTTTCGGTCTTTTTCCGTTTATAGCGCAAAAAATAAAAACCGCAGAGGTGATCAAATACCATCAAAAGAAAGCTCTATTTGTGGGAAGAAAAGGAAGCAAATTTCGTTTGGGTACAGAATTGCATGACCGCGCAATTAGCAGTTAAAGCGACGCAGTGCCAAATTGGAAAAAGTCCTCTGGTCCTTAGGCAGCTAAATGGTCCGGGGCTAAAGTGGTTAACACTACCCTCTCAAGGTTTGACGACTGTCCAGAGAGCTACAGGGCCTGGAGATCAACCTTCAAAGCTGCCATTGCTGATCTCAACCTTAATGACGAAAGCACTCAAGCGGAGTGTGGTACATTTCATTACACAAGGGTTTACAACCCATTTAAGCAAGCCCTGTACGATTTTGGCTGTATTGGAGTGTGTTGGCTGTCCATTTGAATTATTAGGCTTCTGCAACACAATACCGTATGCCATAACGTACGTGCTGTAACACACTACAACACAGCACAGAATCCTAGGTCACCTTTTTCCCTAACACCCAGCACTGCACTAAATTCAATTCAATCGGCAAGTGATTGGTAAACATTAGAGTAATGTTTACTGATCTAACTGCTCTCCTAGCCAGTTATATGACCAGCAAGAAGGGAGAGAGAGAGTCCACTATAATGCAGTGGCGGCTGATGCTCAAAATTTTGGGGGGGGCGCAAACAAACTGAAAAATACTTAAAAAAAACATCAATTGCAGCCTCACTGTGCCATCAATTGCAGCAACTGTGCCCCATAAAATGCAGCCACTCTGCCCATCATATTGAGCCTCTTTGCCCATCATATTCAGCCTCTTTGCCCATCATATGCAGCCTCTGTGCCCACCATATGCAGCCTCTGTGCCCATCATATGCAGCCTGTGCTCATCATACAGCCTCTGTGCCCATCATATGCAGCCACTGTGCCCATCATATGCAGCCTGTGGCCATCATATGCAGGCTCTGTGCCCATCATATGCAGCCTATGCCCATCATACAGCCTTTGTGCCCATCATATGCAGCCACTGTGACCCCCCCCTGCTTGCAGTCTGCCCGGCACTTACCCCATCCTGGTGGCAGGTCAGGCAGTGAGTGATGATGGCAAGCTGTGGGACATGCAGAGAGTCCGGTGATGGCTCCTGCATCCTCCATGGTTCTCTGGCCCCCCATTCTTCTGTTAGGTGTCCAATCGGAGCGCCTGTGTCTTCAGCCAATCAGGTGACGGGTATTAGACCTGCATCTCCTGATTGGCTGGGAGTCCATCTTTTTTGAAGCCTATTAGAGCCTATGGCTCTAATCAGGTGCTTAAAAAAAACACCCCCGCTGCTGGAATTCAGGAGCCCGGCATCTGAAAAGGGCCTGAATAGGAGGTGGCTACAGCGGCTATAGATAGATTCATGTGTAGCACAGGCTTCCACACAGAGGGGGTGGCAAGACAGAGGGGACGGCACTCGTGCACCCTTAATGGATGCACCGCCACTGCTATAATGTATGCAAAGCTGCAAGAACCAGCAAGAATGTTGAAGCGCAGTGGAGGAATGTAAAAGTGTTATCAATGGTTGTGATGTTAGTTGCCAATCACATCTATTTAGAATTTCAAGCATGGTCACTAGGGATGGTCCGAACACCCCCCCCCCCCCCCCCCCCACCAGAACATGCGAACAGGCAAAAAATCTGTGCGAACATGCGAACCCTATTAAAGTCTATGGGACATTAACATGAAAAATCAAAAGTGCTTATTTTAAAGGCTTATATGCAAGTTATTGCCATAAAAAGTGTATAGGGACCTGGGTACTGCTCAAAGGGACATGTATCAATGCAAAAAAAGTTTTTAAAATTACAGTTTTTTCAGGAGCAGTGATTTTAATAATGCTTAAAGTGAAACAATAAAAATGAAAAGTTTCTTTAAATATCATGCCTGGGGGGTCCCCTTGGTCTGCCTGTAAAGTGGTGCATCTTTCTCACATGGTTTACTGTGCCGCAGCAAAATGACATTTCTAAAGGAAAAACGTCATTTCAAATTGCTTGCGGCTGTAATGTATTGCCAGCTCTCAGCAATATAGATAAAAATCAATGAAAAAATCGGCATGGGTCCCCCCCCTCCCCCAGTCCACAGGCCCTTTGGGTCTGGTATGGATTTTAAGGGGAACTCCACACCAAAATTTTTTAAAAAATTAACGTGGGGTCCCCCCCAAAATCCATACCAGACCCTTATTCAAGCATGCAGCCTGGAGGTCAGGATAGGGGGGAGAGCGAGTGAGCGCTCCCCTCCTGAACCGTACCAGGCCACATGCCCTCAACATAGGGAGGGTGCTTTGGGGTCCCCCCCAAAGCACCTTGTCCCATGTTGATTGGGACAAGGACCTCGTCCCCACAACCCTGGCCATTGGTTGTGCGGGCCTGCGGGGGGCATATCGGAATCTTTAATCCCCCTTTAGCAAGGGGGCCCCCAGATCCTGCCCCCCCATGTGAATAGGTATTGGGTACATTGTACCCCTACCCATTCACCAAAAAAGTGTCAAAGTAAAAACCACAATACACAGTTTTTGACAATTCCTTTATTCAAAAAAAAAAAAGTGTCCCGCGATGTCCATCCATCTTCAATCACGTCGCCTGACGGACCCAAAAAATAGAAAAAAAGAACTAAAACACTCCCACCGACTGTTGCCTTTTCGCTGTGACAGCTCTTATATAGGCAAGGACAGGTGCATCAGGCGGCCTGATTGAAGATGGAAGGATATCGCAGGACATATTTTTTTAATAAAGGAATTGTCAAAAACTGTGTATTGTGGTTTTTACTTTTTGACACTTTTTTTGGTGAATGGGTACAATGTACCCGATACCCATTCACATGGAGGGGGCGGGGATCTGGGGGCCCCCTTTTTAAAGGGGGCTTCCAGATTCTATTAAGCCTGCAGACCCCCACTGGGCCAGGGTTGTGGGGACGAGGCCCTTGTCTCCATCAACATGGGGACAAGGTGCTTTTGGGGGGCCCCAAAGCACCCTCCCCATGTTGAGGGCAAGCGGCCTGGTATGGTTCAGGAGTGAGGCGCTCGCTCGTCCCCCCATCCTGGCCTGCCAGGCTGCTTGCTCGGGTATGGGTCTGGTATGAATTTTGGGGTGGCCCCACGCCAATTTTTTTATTTTTTTTGCCATGATGTTCCACTTAAAATCTATGCCAGACCCAAAGGGCCTGTTATGGGCGGGGAAGGGGGGAACCCATGCCGTTTTTTTCCTAATTCTGTCATAGGGTTCTCCTTAACCACTTCAATACACTATATTATATACCGTACTGTATATCCTGCACTGTATTATATATAGTACACTGACTGCACTATATTCTCTGAACTGCAGTATATATACTATATGGACTGCACTATATACTCTGCAGAAAAATAGGGCCTTATTTTAAAAATGTCAATTACATGCCCCAAACAGGTGGAGAAAAATTGGGCCTTGGGTGTGGTGGTGCCTGAACACTGTAACGCCTCCTCACAGTTACTCTTGTTGGGTGCAGGAACAGGCCCTGCTGTTAAATATTATTTCAAAAATTTTATTTACATGTCCCAGTCAACCAGGTGCAGAAAAATTGGGCCTTGGGTGTTGGTGGTGCCTGAACACTGTAACTTCTCCTCACAGTTACTCTTGTTGGGTGCAGGAACGGTCCCTGCTGTAAACAATTATTTTAAAAATTTAAATTACATGCCCCAGTCAACCAGGTGCAGAAAAATTGGGCCTTGGGTGTTGGTGGTGCCAGAACACTGTAACCCCTCACAGCTACTCCTGTTGGGTGCAGGAACAAGCCCTGCTGTAAACAATTATTTAAAAAAAAAATCAAATTACAGGGGAAGAAAAATTGGGCCTTGGGTGTTGGTGGTGCCCTAAACCAAAAATATTGTTGGAAGCTAGCATTATCAAGATTCAGGAGAAATAGGATAGGCAGCATAGGCAGTCTTCAAGAAAATCCAGATCCCTAGCAAATCCAATCAGTTACATCAGCATCAGGGGCCTGATAGCTGCTTATCCAGGACTGATTCATTTTTATAAATGTGAGCCTATCAACTGAGTACAGGTGCACTCTTTGATCCGTTACAACCCCCCCCCCCCAGCAGCACTGAGTGTCTGTTCAGAAAGCATGCTGGATGCAGGACAGGCCAGTAGCTCGATCGCATACTGTACACCAGCTGTACTGTTCTTAATGCTGTGTACTAGGGCTGAGCCGGTGTTCAAATCGAGGGGGACATGTATCAATGTAAAAAAAGTTTTAAAAACGGCTGTTTTTTCGGGAGCAATGGTTTTAATAATGCCCCGCCCCCCTCTGATGCCCCGGGAAAGCTATAGGGATGTCCCCATGCGTCAGCGGGGGGCGGGGTCACCTGGGAAAGTCACGGTGTGGCCCCGCCCTCAGTTATAAAAGAACTGTCAAAGCGAAGACGCGTCATACGGCGAGTGCCTCCAATGGAGGTCGGGTTTTTTTTTCTTTTTCGGTCCGTCGGCGCAGCAAGAGAAGAAGAAGAAGACTTCGTGGGACATTTTTTTTTTTTTATTTTTTAATAAATGACTCAAGCCGTGTCTTGTCATTTTTACCATTTTGACACTTTTTTTGTGAAATGGTAAGGGTACCACTACCACTCCCCGCTGGCTGACCTGAAGACTTGTCATCTTCCTGCAAGGACTCCTTCCAGGCGGGGCTGGCAGGGTTAGCGGGCACAGCCGGCACATCAGGGATGTCATCTGGCTCCTGCTCGGCACCACTCACAAGCACCAAGTCCCCGACTGGGCTGCAGGCCATGGTGGATCTCCAACTTTCCTCTCTGATGAAGCTGATTTTCGCAGGGAGTGAATAGGCTCAGACTCTACCCCGCTTTGAGCGCATAATTCTAGGCCCACACTGGCCTTCCGGGACTTCCGTGGCTGAAAAGTACACAATCCTGACTGAAGGTCCACACTCCCCCAGATAGCAAGCAATTGCGCAGCAAGTTTGAAAATGACTTGCTCAGCTATTGCTAGACTTTCCAGGCTTCACAAGTTTGTTGCACATTTGCAGCAAGTCAACATTGCATGTTGCATGACTCCAGAACAACTTTTTTGCAAACATTCTGCAAGTCTGCTGTAAGTTCTGGTTCAGTTATGTTGTCCAAATGTCATCCCACTACAGGGGTCACTGTGACTGAATTTCCATGCTGTAGACTTGCAGAGCTCTTGCTTTATGCTGGCCATACACTATACGAAAAATCAGCTGAAATTCAGTCATTTAGACAGTTTGTTTGTTTTTTGGCCAGTTAATGGGCACAAAATTGATAATCGTTGGAACGTTATTGAGCCAAAAAAACGAAGGAGAAGTTTGGAAATATTCTGCTGAACGAACGATAAATTGAAAGGTTAATGTATTTCCTGTCCGAACTGTCTGCACTAGGTATATGTAAAAAAACAAACAAAAAATGCATTCATTTATGTCCACTAAGCGATTTATCGGTCATTACATGATGGCACTATCGTTTGCACTTACGGCTGAATGTTTGTTTTTGGAAAATGGGTTTGGCCGATTTTTTGTATAGTGTATGGCCAGCATAAGACTCATCGCTGCAACTTTGCTCTTGCTAGAGTCTTGTCACGCCAATTTGCTACATATTGGAAAAGTGTTAAGTAGAATTTGTGCTTTTTAGTGCTCTGCAAGTGTACAACTTGCCAGTGAAAATGTGGAGCAAGTTAACAAGACTTACAATTCAACACTACCGCAATTTTTTGGCAAGTTATCCTTGCTATCTGGGTTGTAGTTCCATGGGAATATTTGTAGCCCTCCTGGCTAAGACTCCATAGTCCTCCCAGACTGACTCTGCATGCATCCCAGAATGCTCTCTCCCAGTACCTCGGGCATGCCTCTCAGTCTCCTCCCAGCTGTAATACTCACCTGCCTACCTGGCTGTCTTCTCCTGCTGTTCTTCTCCTGCTCCTGTGCCTTCAGTCAGGATACCTCTGTGTGTCGTGAAGAGTGTCCCTTCCGCTCCAGAGCCCAGGCTCAAGGTCACCCCCAGAGGAGGGGGCTACCCTTAAGGGCCACAAGCAGCTACACACTCAATCTCCAGCTTCCACCGGAACTCGACTGCACAAGCTGGGTTGACCCAGAGTGTTTGAGGGGGCCTGCCCCCTGCCAACCCATCTGTTGGGGATTAGTCAGGGCCCTCAGAATATTCCAGACAGCCCCTCCTCATCTCCACACCCATTCTTCTGGAAATTACCATCAAGTTCCAGAAGTAAGGGGAAGTCTCAGAGATGCTGACTGTGAGTCATCCAGCCTTTCCTGAGCCACTTACCCTGACCCAGAAACACAACACAGGCTTGGCTGCCAGCCAAGCCAACAATTTATCTACTCTAACAAAAATCCACTCCTAGCACACTAGAGGATGCTACACTTGTTTGGTGATGACCAAAAAATAAATAAATAACAAACCTAGGGCTCATTTAATTTGTAAACATATATGGATAATAGGTAAAGTGTCACTAAAGGCAAAAACATTTTTTTTCATTTTGGATAGAGTGAGGAAGGGTTTTTTTTGCCATCTGTGTCCCATTGCAGAGATTTTACTTCACTTCTTGTCCCGTAGCCAAAACAGGAAGTGAGATCAAATCCCCCCAAAGTGAAGGAATTCTGAGTAATTACCAGGGTCGATAGAACTAGTATCCCCATTGGAAGGTTTTAACTCTTTTGCTGTTCTGTCCTGATGTCAACCCCTTTCAAAGATTACGGTATACAGTACAAAAGGATGGGGGTGACTCTCTCTTACAGACAGCAATAAAAACTGACAACAGTTGTAATCCCTCTCCACTCTACCCAAAAGTGAGTTAAAAATTGCCTTTAGTGGCACAAATGAGGAAACACCCTGGTTAAAAAAATGTATGTAAGTGTGTATTCATAACTCAAAAAAGTACCTTCTATTGCTCTCGACCATCGCCAAATTTTTTTTTTGCTACTGTGATTCAACTTTCTGTTAAGAGGTGGCTATGGTCCCACTATATGTACTATATGGAACATAGCCACCCTTCCTCTCTTGTTATCTCCTGAGATGGACTGGGGGTTATGGACTATGGGCTCTGAGATTTGTAATGTGCATAGCACAGTGTGCATGACCACAATTAACATACACTGTGTAATGAAAGGTCCCACACTTCGCTTGAGTGCTTTCGTCATATACCGATTCCTCCCAGTCTGAATATAGATATCAGATATTCCAACTGCTCACAAGCACAAAACAAGACAATACTTGCTTAGTTGCTGAACATGGACTGTTTATTAGAACCAAAAGGTCACTGGTAACTCTCGCAACCTACATTGTTATAATTAGGCCACATTACATCAACATTGGGCAATGTTTTCCGCACTTTGCCTCCACTCCTGAGGATACAAAGACACAAGTACCCATCGATATGTAAAATGCATTTTTTGGCTGTTATTATATAGGTGAATATGACCCGCTTGGCATATCCTCCCTTTTTTTTTTCTTAAATAGAAGTTCACTTTTCTTTTTTTTTTTACAGAGCTGTATGCATCTATATGTATTCGAGTTAACCCGCCTTGGCAATACTGCATTATACATGTTTATACTATGTAAAACTCAATAAAAAAATTTTCAAAAAAAAAAAGAACCAAAATACAAGTCTTATATACAGTTAAGGAGGAGGTTCTGGACCTTGGATCCAGGTGGAAGTTTGGATGTCCCAAACTGTAGATAGCGTCCCACTGCTTACCACCAATGTAACGAAAGGTCCCACACTCCACTTGAGTGCTTTCGTCATATAAAGCTTCCTCCCAGTCTGAATATAGATATCAGATATTCCAACCGCTCACAAGCACAAAACAAGATGATGCTTGTTTAGTTGCTGAACATGGACTGTTTATTAGAACCAAAATACAAGTCTTATATACAGTTAAGGAGGAGGTTCCTACCTCCTTCTCATATTACTCTAACAATACAACTGTAACCAGAAACATAAATTAACATGATCTAATTAACTAATCCCTTAAAGAAGCCGATGTGACTCTGTGCCCTCTTGGGCATTGTTATGATTATTCAGGATTTCACTACAGGTCAGACTTGTTGTCACCGAGCTTCACACAGAAGATTATACATTATCATAAGTATAAACTTATAAACCTTGGATCCAGGTGGAAGTTTGGATGTCCCAGACTGCAGATAGCATCCCACTGCTTACCACCAATGTAACGAAAGGTCCCACACTCCACGTGAGTGCTTTTGTCATATAACGCTTCCTCCCAGTCTGAATATAGATATCATTGTTATGATTATTCAGGATTTCACTACAGGTCAGACTTGTTGTCACCGAGCTTCACACAGAAGATTATACATTATCATAAGTATAAACACAAGACACCTTCACACAATAGCAGAAGCTCCAGCTGGAGTCGGCCTGTCTCCTACATTGTACAGAGGCCAATGTGATCAGCTCTCTCAACTAACATGTTGAGTTCAGAATCAAACAAACCAAGAATAGCCCTTACATATATATATATATATATATATATATATATATATATATATATATATATATAGATAGATAGATAGATAGATAGATAGATAGATATAGATATAGATATGTGTATATATATATATATATATATCTATATATATATACAGTTTCTGTTGAATAGAGGACATGATGAAAAATCATTTACCACTGAACCTGTATAACTAAAGAATTTCATTTATTAAAGAGATTAACTGGGAAACCACATTATTACTGCTGGATGTGACTTTAAACTGTAGCAGCAATTTACTCTCTCCACTTAACATCTAGGAATTCACTGTTGTAAAAATGTTTGTTGCTTTTCTGAAAAAATCTTCATTTTGAGCATTTTCTTGTGATAGAAGTGATTGGTTTTCCCAGTATCAAAAAGACTAGATGTATATAATTGTCCCCTGTAGGTGGCTAATATGTTTGAAGTGGCAGTAAGCAATACTGTTATCTGTTAATGATATCCTTGGTGCAATGCAGTGCAGTCATTATATAACATGTACTGCATACTCTATTGCTGTATCAGATTTCTGTGTAATGCTTTTTGGACTGCATATACATAACAAACTCCACAGAGCATAAAGTGAGTGATAAAATCTGATAAGATTGCTCATTAGAAGTATGCACATGTGCATTTGTTAGTGCAATATATATTGGACTGGCATTTTTAAATAAGACAAGGTTTATTAGCATAATGATCCTTTTTATCATTATATTTTAATGTGAAGCTAACAAAAATGAACATGTAGTTAAACGCTGCTCAGTGAATTGGGCACCTAAGACTTTATATCATGAGAGCAAATGCAATGTATTTTGTCATAACAGCTATATTTTGTCTTCATTGATGGCAAGAACAAGAACAGTCAGAAAAGTTAATGTTTTTTCCTGCTTAAAAAAGGCACGCTATAACGGGGAGGAAGAGAGATAGAAAGGAAAGAGAGAGAGGCAGCAGGCAGTAAAAATGCCAAGCATCAGTGGTCAATGGAAAGAAGATATACCAGGTATCGATGGCCAGTGAAAGGAAAAAATGTCAAACATTAGTGGGAAGAAAAAATGCCCTTCTCACCACCACTGCGCTGCATGCATGCTGCATCTTTGGTGCAATTTTTAAAACCATACCAGCTCCCCATTCAAATGAATGGAAATGCAGCAAAAATGCACTGCGTTTACATTTTTTATGTGTTTTTTGAGTCACATGTCCATTTTTCACCGGTGTAGGCAACCAGAAAACGCACTGGAAACGCATCTATAATGCCGCGTACACACGGTCGGACTTTCCGGCATACTTGGTCCGGCGGACCAGAGTCTGCCAGACAATCCGCCCGTGTGTAGGCGCCGGCGGACTTTTTCCCAAAAGCCCGCCGGACCTAGATTTGAAACATGTTCTAAATCTTTCCGTCGGAAAGCCCGCTCGTGTGTATGCTGGTCCAACGGACCAGATACGACGCGAGGGCAGGGTATTGCATTTCGCGCTCGCTGCAACAAATTTTCCTATTGCGGCGAGCGCGGGGCATACCAGGCCCTTAGGTCTGGTATGGATTATAAAGGGGAACCCCCCTACACCGAAAAAATGGCGTGGGGTCCCCCCTGCAATCCATACCAGACCCCGATCCGAGCACGCAGCCTGGCCGGTCAGGAAAGGGTCGTGGGGACGAGCGAGTCACCGGGTGGTCACCGGGTGATGTTGACCACGCCCCCTAAAACGTCACAGTCCCAGCATGCCCAGGGACTGTGACATCATAAGGGGGCAGGGTTTCCGCCTATATAAGTCACAACGCAGCCCTCAGAGAGCAGTCCAGCCGGAGAGAGCGTCGTGTCAACATCTGGAGAAGAGAAGAGAAGACAAGAAGCCCAGAAGTCCGGACCTCTGCTGGCAAGAGAGCTACCTGAAGACAGCGGAGGAGTCGGCCGAAGAACTGGAACACCGGGAGAAGAGAGCGGAGAAGAACCAACCGGACGCCGGGAGAAGATGAACCGGAGGGACCCCCGAAGCCGGAAGAAGACCCCCGAAGTCGGAGGAAGATTCCCCCCCGGAGCTGTTTAATAAAATATTTTAAAAACCTGTGTAGTGTTTTATTATTTACACTTTTTCCCTAGGTGAATGGGTAGGGGTACCATGTACCCCATACTCATTCACATAGGGTGGAGGGCCGGGATCTGGGGGCCCTCTTATTATAGGGGGCTCCCGGATTCCGATAAGCCCCCCGCCCGCAGACCCCGACAAACAACGGCCAGGGTTGTCGGGAAGAGGCCCTTGTCCTCATCAACATGGGGACAAGGTGCTTTGGGGTGGGGGGGCCCGGCAGGGCGCCCCCCTTCCCCAAAGCACCCACCCCATGTTGAGGGCATGCGGCCTGGTACGGTTCAGGAGGGGGGGGGCGCTCGCTCGTCCCCACCCCCTTTCCTGACCGGCCAGGCTGCGTGCTCGGATCGGGGTCTGGTATGGATTTCAGGGGGGACCCCACACCGTTTTTTCGGTGTAGGGGGGTTCCCCTTTATAATCCATACCAGACCTAAGGGCCTGGTATGACCCGCGACGGGGCTCGCAAGGTGTCAATCTCGCCGATAAAAGCGGCAAGATTGACATCCTTTTCTAGTCCCGTCGCACCTGAGTCACGTTCAAAATGAACGGACTTGTCCGTGTGTGGGCAAGTCCGTTCATTCTGAAAGTCCGCCGTAACTCCGGCGAAAGTCCGTCGGAAAAACGGGCGGACTTAGCCCGCCGCAAAGTCCGGTCGTGTGTGGGCGAGTCCGTTCGTTTTAAAGTCCGGCGCCCTGGCGGACAAAGTCCGTCAGAAAGTGTGCCGGACCAAGTAGGACAGAAAGTCCGACCGTGTGTACGTGGCATAACTCAGGAAAATTGCATTTTCATCTCGCTTTTGCTACAAAGCAGTGTGAAAGTAGGCTAAGTGAAAAGAAAGCATTGGCGTCCAGTAGAGGAGACATTTGGTTTGAAGAGCTCAGAAAAAATATTGTATAGATTACCAGTGTACAGGGGCCAGAAAAGGTTTTGGAGAAACCTTGTTATTCATTCCCTGGATTAAAATCCAGTTCTTTACAGATGCTTAAAAGGGTATAAACCTTTATGAATGCTGCCTTCTGCATGAAACAAAATGGCAATAAACTTTTTATCTTACCAAGCACCTTATAAAAAAGAAATCTTTGGTAGAAAATCTATTTACCATGCACTTTAAATGATGAAATGAAAGGCACAGCCTGAGAGTTGCTGGGTACCCAGTTAATGTTACAGCTTCAATTTAATAATAAATCTTACAGTTGAGAACTAGGAAATAAAACTGCTCTGTTACTTGACATACACAGCTTATGTTACTTTATATGCTATACAATGCAATCCAACTTTATTTTATATAGGGTATAATCTTGCAGATACTTTACTTTACTGCATTTAAAGGTTATGAAAAAGCTCTAACGAGCAGAGCCCTCTGATTCCTCTTGTACTAAATTGTATTGTAACTGTAATGACAAAGGGGGCACTAATTGGGGCCCACCTGCATGAGATTGTGGCCAGCACACCTACGCCAGGCATATAGTTAGATAAGGTAGTGGTTATGGTTAGGTAGGTTTAGGTAGTGTCTCTTTAAGGGGTTCTGTGTTGCAGGTTCGGAAGATCCAATAGGATTGCTGGGAAGGAGCTGGAAGCCTGGAGTGTCGGCAGCTGTGGTGGGGCTTATTTCCTTTTCCCCCCTGACCAGCAGCAGAAGTACTGCAGGAGTACTGAAAATCAGCAGCTTACCTGCGGGGATGGAGTCACTGGTCAGGCAGTTCCTGGACAGAGCCTGTGAGGAAGGGGGAGAAGCTTGGCTGTGCCGTTGTATGGAGTTAGCTGCAGAGAGAGAGGAAGAAATGTTGGAGGACGGAGAGGCAGCGAAGGGGGAGAACACAGCGGAGGAGCACGAGCCAGTGGGTGGACGAGCTGACCATCAGAGAGAGGCAGCGCCGAAGCATACCACCCAAATGGTACAGCCCAGCAGCGTGAGGAGCCAAGGAAGAAGCGGTCAGCAGGGAGAGGAGGTGGAAAATGGTGGGAATAGATCAGGTCGCGGCCGCCGCTTGGGAACGAAGAGGCAGACTGGTTCTCCGTTGCCAGGGAGCAGTGGACGGCGGGGCACAGCTAAACAGCCCGCGGCACGTAATGCAAGGGGGCAGCTGTCCTCTCCATGGGCCCCCATACACCTGGAGGTAGTTCAAGACCGGGTGCAGCAGGAAGAATGCCAGGTGGAGAACAGGCAGGTCGCACTTATGGCAGAGAGTGCGCGGGTCCCGGTGCAAAGTCTGCTGCTGGAATGGATGGCTTAGCAAGGAACAGGGCAGCCTCCAGTAGCTGGTGAATGTAAACAGTTTCATGCTCTGATTGAACTTGTGGATTCTCTGTCCTCTCTTGTGAAATCTTTATCTCCTGCTGTTAACCCTGTTCTTGCTGCTCCTTCTAATTCTCTGCTTTCCTCAGCCCCTGCTATGGTTTCTAGCTTTGCTTCTGCTTCTAATCTATCACAGATTGCCTCACCCCTGGTTAGGTCAGTGCAGGTTAGTGGGCACAATTCTAGCACAGGTCGGGCAGCTGCGGATAGGGGTAGTGTACCTGAAGCTTGTATGAAAGATGTGATGCTGTGTAAAATTTCTCCCCTAGGTTATCATTTAAGCTTGTCTGTAAAGAGTAAGATATGGAAGGTGTATTTTTTAGATATTTTGTCACTTCCTCCTTTCCATAAGGATTTCCTTTTTAAATCAGATAGAAGAGGGGGGGATAAGCAGGAGGAGGATAGGTGCAGACCAGTACCTAGATATTTTCATAATTGGCTGCAGGCATTTTGTATCTAAGCTGGAGTGATGGCCGAGAAGCACCCAGAAGTGTGCGGTGGTCTGTTCCAGCATATTTTGGAGGCCTATAAAAATTTTGGGGGGCTGGGGTGGTATTGTTATGATGAGTCTTTTAGGCAGAAGCTAACTATTCACCCTTTCGCTCAGGTAGGGCATGAAGGACGTGAGCTTGTGGCTCAACTTAATCTTGCCCCAGAAACAGGTCATTCCTAAACAGAGTACCGCTATCCCCATGCAGGCAGTATATAGGAAGGGTTGTTTTTTTTAATTTAACAAGCAGCAATGCCGGTGGAACGCTTTATGTAAGTATAGGCACGAATGCGCTTTTAGTGCAGGAGCACACTCGGTGTTCAAATGCTTTAGGAAGAATGCTACTGAGGGATATTTTTCCCAAGGGCCTGCACTCTAGTGAGGCTGGAAAAAATGAGCCTGTGACTGGACACATATCCAAAGAGGGAGAAGGCTCATTCTCTCATTGAGGGTTTTTCACAGGGCTTCCCTTTGCCCCCCTTTGACAGATTTACCCAAGTAGTTAGGGAAAAGGTGTGGAAGGATATTGCTGAGGGGCGAGTTGAGGGCCCTTTTAGGGACCCACCTTTCAGGAATTTTCGCATATCCCCGTTGGGGGTGGTTCCTAAGAAGGAGCCCAATGCTTTCCGCCTTATCCATCACCTGTCCTTTCCAAAGGGTCACTCGTTAAACAATGGCATAGATATGTCATTATGTTCAGTTTCTTATGCAACGTTTGAAGACGCAATTGCTAAATTTAGGTCCTGCGGTCCAGGGGCTTTAATGGCCAAAGCCAATATAAAATCAGCTTTTCGCCTTCTGCCAATCTCCCCAGTTGCTTTTAGCTCCCTTGGTTTTCATTTTGACGATTGTTTCTTTTTTGACAAGTGTCTTTCCATAGGTTGCTCTTTATCGTGTTCATACTTTAAGGATTTTTCTATGTTCCTTCTTTGGGTGGTTTGTTTTGAGTCGGGAGTGGACAGTGTGGTTCACTATCTGATATATATAAAACAAGTGCAGCGGACGGTGCGCATGCGCGAGACTCCCGAGGAGACGCTCTAATCGAGAGCTCCGCACCGCTCCGGCCCTTCTCCTCCCCCAGAGCTATCAGATCGAGTGGAACCGGCACCAGACTTTCCCCGGGACTCCCCGAACCTCCCCAGCTCATCATTACATGCCGAGCGGAACAAAAAAGAGCGAGGTGAGCCGACAACTGCTATTCAATCAGGCGGCCCCTGACCCGTCCAAGATGGCGACCGCTACTTCACAGAGGGACAGCATGGATACCACAGACCACTCTTCCCTCACCCAGCAGAGCGCTGACATACTGGCGGCAACAGTAAGTCTCAGCACCGCTCAAGGGTCCCCCCCGGCTAACACAGACTCCCTCCACATTAAGTCCCGGGGTGACATTATACTCCCTCCCAGGCTCCAGGCTCCCTTAGGCCTAACAGGGCCCGCCCATCCCCCAGCCTCACAGCAGCCTCAGCCCCAGGACATGCAGCTCTTGCTACAGAGCTTTTCAGACATGCTGGCAGCAGGATTAGCTCAGAATGCCACCCAGATTACAGCCACCATTAAGGCTGACCTACAAAACTTGGGCTCCCGGATAGATGCAATTGAGCAGGTGGTGGACAACACTGCTGCACGCACAAACCAGAACACGGCTTGTATTCAATCGCTTCAAGACCAGCTAGATACTGCTCTATCCAAAATAGACGATTTGGAGAACAGAAATAGACGTTACAATTTCCGTATTCGTGGGATACCCGAAACAATTACGGATATACCAAAAACCGTCCAATCATTCATCAAAGACCTCATACCAGACATCCAAAACCACAGTCTTGAACTGGACAGAGCGCACAGAGCCCTCCAGCTTCCCCGCCAAGATGGCCTCCCGAGGGACATCGTGGTCAAGACACATTATTACGGCGTGAAGGAGGAAGTTATGAGAAGATCTCGCAACATAGAGAACCTGTCATTTCAAGGGCATAAGATTCAAATCTTTGCTGACATTTCTCCAGCTACGGTACAAAAGAGAAGAGCGCTCAAGCCATTGCTGGTAATACTGGCCCAAAATTCCATCAAATATCGCTGGTCGTTCCCCTTTCGCCTTCAATTCCATTACAAAGATGTTCCCTACCAATTCTCCAACTTCCAAGATGGGGAGCATTTGCTCCTGCAACTAGGCCTGATCTCACAATCCCTGGAATCCCTGCACGGAACACCCACCCCTGGGTCTTCCAAGAGACCCCCCCCGGGCAGCCCCCTTACTCCACTATGGAACAAGCAGCTACCAAAGCGGCATCGGGACTCTCGCTCCACAAGATGAACACCCTTCCTCAAGCCGGAATTGGACTCTCTTCTTCCGAACTACCTGCTGGACTGAGGACAACGTGTATTCTTCAGAATAAGGACATCCCTATACCAAACACACCGCTGTTCTCCTTTCCTGCCAGCTAATGCCCACAACTAGGCCCCCCCGTGCCCTAACAATGGCTACTGGGGCTCCCAGTCCCAGGTAAAACGTATCCTCTTGACGAGGAGATATACATAAAGGCATTGCCAGGTGGACAATACTATGGCTACCCTTGTTAAAACCTAAAAGGGGGAAAAGGGGAGAGGGGAGGAAGGAGGGATGAAAAAGGGGGAAAAAAAAAAAAAAATGAAAATCGCATTATTTTTCTTTTGGATTTCTCCTTTTTTCTCCCCTCTCCCCTCCCCCTGCATTTATTACCCCGCCCCCTCCCCAATGTTATTGCACTATTAATCCCGGTCTCCCCCCCCGTTTTCTCTTTTTTCTTTTTTTGTACCTAAGATCTTATAGCCGACACGCAATTTAAATTGCTCTCTCTCCTGGTGACCATTCCCATAAATTTTTTATTCTTCAACCACCTTGCTTTGGGGGATCCAGACGGCCGGAGCGGCCCTGCATGCCACCCTCTCTGTTGTGACTTGAGGGGACTCTGCACCCCCCCCGGTGACATCAGGTAGACAACCCATATTGAGGTTGCTCCCTCCCCTTTTTTCTCCGGACTCCTCCGTTTAGGGGAATCCGGACTAGGACTAGTAACACTAGTCCGAGTTTTCATTATAGCCTTTATTCACTTGATCCTAGTTTGATCTCACTTATTGTTGATTTTGCACTTAATGCTTGAAGTATTTTTATACCTGATTAATCTTATTGTCCTACATTTCTTTCTCTCCTTCTTTCTCTCTCATTTTGCCTCTCTCTCCCCTCCTTTGTCTTCCCCCCACCCCTCCCCCTCTTTTCCACACTCCCTCCAGGAATCCTCGAGGAACATAACTACAGACCCAGCCTTCAGGAAAACTGATGGATCCATTCCTCTTCGAGTCCAGTTCCATTTCCTGGCGGTCCTGGTAAGCTCCATATGCCTCATATCGCTCCGCACCCCCTACACCCATGGCTGACCCTAATACCCAGGCACACTCGTTAAAAATAGCTTCGCATAATGTTCAGGGACTCAACTCCCCCTCTAAACGCCGCAAGGCATTTCAAAGCTACCACACTAGGGGCCTCGACGTTGTCCTACTTCAGGAAACCCATTTCCCAGCCAGTTATAATCCCACCTTTCTGCACCGTACCTTCCCGACTTTTTTCCTGGCGAATGCCGACTCCAAAAAAAGGGGTGTCGCCATTCTCCTGTCCAAAAATACTCCCTTTACACTTACACACACGATCAAAGACCCAGAGGGCAGGTATATTTTAATAAAAGGAACGATAGGGGGTATTCTATACTCCATTATCTCCTATTACGCCCCTAACCAACGACAGGCAACGTTCTTCACTTCTATGCTTTCGATTCTAGCCCCTCACTTGGAAGGCAGGGTGATCATGGGCGGTGACTCTAACATCGCTTTTGATCAACTGCTCGACAAGTCTTCTCAGGGGAGAGCTCGTCTTAAAAATCCACCCACTCAAAGCCTCAAAATAGCCCGCCTTCTACATGATATGGGCCTGATAGACGTCTGGAGGGAACTGAACCCCTAGGCAAACGACTACACCCATTTCTCGGCTCCACACAACACCTATGCCAGAATTGATCATGTATTCCTCCCAAATTCAGATATTCACACAGCATCCAAGGCCTCCATACAGGCAGTCCCATGGTCAGACCACTCCTTAGTGACACTTAAAATCTCATGCTCTCTTTCTCCCTCTGGGCCTCCACAATGGCGCATAAGTAAATCCCTACTAGCTAACCCCGTCCACTGCATAATTCTAGAAAAAGATATTAAGGAATTCTTTCGTATTAATGATACGGAGGACGTTTCTCCTAGTGTGCTCTGGGGTGCTCACAAGGCAGTCCTCAGAGGGAAAATGATCCAAATGGCGTCTAAACTCAAAAGGGAAAGGAAAGCGGATATTCTGCAAATGGAAAGGGAATTCCAGTCCCTCGGTAAGTCCCATAAAGCTAACCCATCTTCCTCAACCCTGTCCAAACTAGAAGCAGCCCGAGTAGCACTTAATATGGCCCTTACATCTAATGCAAACAAGCATCTTGAATGGCTCAGCGGCAGATTTTATATCCAGGCAAATAAAATAGGCCCCCAGCTGGCTGCTAAATTATCCCCCAAAATTAAAACATTCTCACTTCCCAAGATCAGAACCCATTCGGGAACTCTCACCCAAAATCCCCAAAAAATCTTGGAAACCTTCCAGGACTTTTATTCTAAGCTATACTCAGCCCCTGTCCCTAACAACTCAAACAACTCAGACTGTAACGATTCCTTCTTGAATGACCTCGATATTCCCACAATTTCGGACTCCCATAGGTCCATTATGGAATCCCCCTTCAGGGTAGAGGAAATTCAGGAAGTAATAAAGAACCTCAAAAAAGACTCAGCCCCTGGCCCTGACGGCTTTTCTGCACACTACTACAAAGCTTTTTCGGTTGTCCTCTCTCCTTATCTGGCCCGCCTTTTTAATTCTCTTCGCACGGGGTCCCCCTTGGAACCTTCAGCCAACCTGGCATACGTATCAGTAATCCCCAAACTGGGCAAAGACCCTAGCGACGTAAGCAATTACAGACCAATCTCATTGATAAACAATGATTTAAAAATTATGACGAAAATTCTAGCTAATAGACTGGCTTCCTTCATAGCTAACTATATCCACAAGGACCAGGTGGGGTTTATCCCCGGAAGACAGGGGCCGGACCAGATTAGGAGAGCGGTAGATTTAATTTCCCTCATGCAATTGTCATGGGATGGAGGGCCCTCTCAGCCAGGATATGTCCTATCGATAGATCTCCAAAAGGCCTTCGACGCGGTCACCTGGCCATACCTCTTTACTGTATTGCGGAAATGGGGTTTTGGTCCGGAATTCATTACTACTATATCCTCCCTCTATTCCTCCCCTAAAGCACGTATCAAAATACAAGGCCATCTCTCCGAAGAATTTTGTATACTAAAAGGGACTAGACAAGGCTGCCCTCTCTCACCGATTCTATTCGCAATAGCGATAGAAACCTTGGCTCTGGCCATAAGACAAAACCCTAACATCCACGGAGTGCAATGTGGCCAAAAAACCCATAAATGCGCACTATTCGCTGATGACGTTCTCCTTTTTGTCACATCCCCCCTCATTTCCACCCCTAATGCCGCGTACACACGGTCGGACTTTTCATCTACAAAAGTCCAACGGACGCTGACGGACTAAAGCTGGCTGGTAATCCGATCGTGTGTGGGCTTCTCCGGACTTTCAACGTACTTTTTTAGACTCAAATCCGACGTACTTTAGATTTGAAACATGCTTCAAATCTTTACGTCGTAACTACGACGGACCCCGAAGTCCGCTCGTCTGTATGCTAGTCCTACGGACAAAAACCCACGCTAGGGCAGCTATTGGCTACTGGCTATCAACTTCCTTATTTTAGTCCGGTGTACGTCATCACGTACGAATCCGTCGGACTTTTGTGTGGTCGTGTGTAGGCAAGTCTGTTCGTTAGAAAGTCTGCCGCAAGTCCGCCGCAAGTCCGCCGAAAGTCCGCCGAAAGTCTGTCGGACAGGCTGTCGGACTTTTGTAGATGAAAAGTCCGACCGTGTGTACGCGGCATTACATTCTCAAACTACTTAACTCATTTGGCTGCATATCGGGACTTAAGGTCAACATGACCAAATCAATGGCGCTGAATATCTCCTCCCCACATGAGCTGGTGGAGAGGCTCAAGACCCATTTCCCCTTCACTTGGTGTGACTCAGCCCTACCATACTTAGGAGTTTCCTTATCAGCAAAAATAGATCGGCTCTATCACCACAATTACCCTCCAATGATCAAGAAACTTTCAGAAGATCTCTTGCATTGGGCCCACTATAAAATGTCCTGGCTAGGTAGAATTAACTCAGTCAAAATGACTTTACTCCCTTAAATCCTGTATCTCTTCCGCTCCCTACCTATTCCCATTCGAAAACACACACTAGACAAACTCCAGGCTTTAATTACCAGATTTATCTGGGGGGGGAAGGGACACCGTTTTTCTAAGCAGATACTATACCGACCCAAGAAGAAAGGAGGACTAGGCCTACCTAATTTATGGTGGTATTATCAGGCGGCACAACTCTGCCAATTCTCAGCTATATATTCTAAAGGCCCTAAGCCTGACTGGGTTGATATTGAACGCCAGGCCACTCCTAACCACACTCTGGACTTCCTAGCTTGGAGACCACAAAAAGATAGACCCCCAATCCTTTCCCCATCCTTGTCTCATTCCATGGCCCTGTGTGACACACTTTATAAGAAACATTACATCACTTCTGAATGGTCACCCCTGGCACACATTTTTCACAATCCTCAATTTCAACCGGGTATGAACATCGAGGCCTTTAGGTGGTGGCTCGACAAGGGCCTTTACAGAATAGGACAATTTTTCATTAACTCCGGTCCCATATCGCTTAAGTACTGCATCTCTAAATTGGAGATGCCAACATCAGAGACCTTCCGTTACTATCAACTTTCACATTTCTTACGAGGGATCTGGAAAAGCTCGTCAACCCCACTATCGGTTACCCCATACGAATTCTGGTGCTCCTCAGCCATGGGTGTAAGGGGTGGAATTTCCCTTATATACTCCGCACTAGCGGAACCCCGGGAGAAAGCGAATTATATGTTGCAATGGGAGCGGGATCTGCAACTCGATTGGGACATGGACACCTGGCATACTTGTGTTTCCCGTTCCTTTAAGGGCATGCTCAGCTCCTCTCTGATGGAAGCAGATCTCAAAGTCATAACCAGGTGGTACCTGGTACCAACCCGAATCACTAAATTCTCCCCAAACTCTTCGCCCCTCTGCTTCAGAGGTTGTGGCCATGTAGGTTCTCTACTTCACACGTTTTGGGAATGTCCCAAAATTAGAGGGTTTTGGAATGGAATATTTCATCTCATACGCAAAACCACAGGATATGCAATCCAACAAAACCCCACAATAGCTTTGCTAAATTACAACATCCCGAAGGTACCTAGACTGTCACGATCTCTGATTCACTTCATTCTGCTTGGGGCCAAGATTACGTTGGCTCATGCCTGGAAAAAACCTTCGGTTTCCCTTCGCCAGGCCAAACAAAAAATTTCCTGGATTATGACACAGGAAAAGGTCTCGAGCAGCATTTTAGACACCTCTGATAAATTCAGACTGATTTGGGAGCCCTGGGCCCGCTTCCTGGGTCTACCACCTCTAACTTGAATCAGTACATGGGCTGGGAGCCTCCCGGGTTCAGGTCGGATCCAGGTCTGCCCCCTTCTCCGCGAGGATTCCTGACCCTAACCTTCTCACTCCCTCTCTCTTCCCTCCCCACCTTTTTCCCATATTCTTCTTCCTTCTTTCTCTTTAACCCTAATGTCTTATGTCTAAACTCAATCTAATTAAGTTGAGCAAAGGTTGAGCATAGAGTACCTGGCAGAAACCCCCTTAACTGTATATTTTTCCTTAATAGACATATTAAGGCTATACAATTTAAAAAGGGGAAAATTCACATTATAGTGACCCAGCAGGTGCCTCCTCTAAGCTTTGGGGTTAGTCCCCTGTAGAAGTGATACTTTCTATTTTGTTACAGTTAGGCTCATAGTCTGTTTTTATTCCTTCTTTGAAACGATAGAGCTCTCATCGGTTCAACCATGGGCGGTCCGTGAGCTCAGGACAGGTTCAGAGAAAGCCATTAGGCTCTCCCGGGTTCCCTCTGGGTGGGTCCGCTTACAGCAGGTTCCCAATCGGGGTGCGCGGCCGACCCTGGAGGAACTCTGGTACCCGCGAACTATAGGTTCCCTGACCTGATCTCTGGCAGCCTTACACTAGGAGATAGAATTTTGAATGTTGACCTTGAGTCCTCATATGTCTACACCCCTCTCTTGTTCTTGAATCAAGAGGAGGTACATGTACATCTTGACACTATTGTAACTTACATTGCTTTGTATCTCCTGGTGGTCTATGCCAGTTTGATAATTTTGTACTGTTATTTATTTTTCAATAAACAGTATTTAAAACTCAAAAAAAAAAAAAAAAAAAACAAGTGCAGCGCTAAACCATAACTGAAAACGTGTGGATAACAAGAATAGATCTGTGACTAATATAGCAACTATCAGTAATGTGAATCAACACAAAAACATCTGAAGTAAGTATAAATGTCTATGATGCAATGTGCTAAACTCTGCGACCAGAGTCCATAAATAAAGATGAAAGAAGTTTTCTCAGACAGTGGGGGTGCTTAAACACAGGATGTTGACTGGAAACTGAACTGCACAGCAACCACAGGCAACACGTCATGGACATCTAGAGTTGGATACTCTTACCAGATATTGTGGGACATATCTGCCATATAGCAGTACGTCTGTCAGAGTCTGTGGAGGTAGCCTCCCGTGGAATCCACCCAGATGTTATCCCTTCGGTCCCGATCTCAGATAGGCAGGGTTGTCACTTGGGTCACGGTCGTTGCCGATAGCCAGGATCGTCACAGGTGGGGATTGTCCGCTCACTGGCACGCTAGGATAAAAACATATAAAAGGCTCATCTGTATAGGTATGTGGTCCTTGGTGTTTCCTCTGATCCTGTGGTGGTGACGCTGCAGGAATGCTGGGCTACAGAAGGTGGATTACCAGCCGGGAGCTCCTTCTGTGGCCATCAGCAAGAGACTAGGGGCCGCCGTGGAGCGTGCGTGACGTCACAGGTCCTCTGTTCGCTTCCGGGTTTAGTATCCAGGGGAGGGATCATCCAGGGAGGAGGGCTTGCAGGGAGGTTGAGAGAAGGCTACAGGCTCGGAGCCTCTGCTCCTTCAATAGGCCTAGTTGCTGCTCCTGGTTCACTATCCGGATGACTTTTTATTTGTTGGTCCACTGTGTGGTCCAAACTCGCACGAGTTTGCTGCACACTTTTCTGTTAATTTTGCAGTCTTTCGGCGTGCCGTTGGCGGAGGAGAAGATGTGTCCACCTTCATCCTCATTGTAGTTCCTGGGGATTCACATATATAACGTTAGGATGGAATTCAGTCTGCCTAAGGCGAGGGTAGGGAAGCTGAGGTTTTTGTTAGCACGTCTTCTACGGAAGAAAAAAGTACTTTTAAAGGAGATGCAGTCACTCTTAGGTATTTTAGCTTTTGCGTGTAGGATTATGCCAGTAGGCCGCATTTTTTCACGCCGACTTTCTCTTGCTATTTCGGGCCTGAAGTGACCGTTTGTCCATATCAGGTTGACCAACTCCCTGAAGGAGGATTTGCAGTTTTGGGCAACATTTTTGGAGAATTACAATGGGCAGTCCTTGTTTCAGCAGGATTTTGCATTTGCCCCAGACTTTATTCAATGATCTTGCGGGTTCAAAGGGTTTTGCGGCAATCTGGAAATCATACTGGTGTTGTGAAACTTGGCCGAATTCTTGCATAAGCCAGAAAACCACCAAGAATGTTGTGCTGTTAGAGTTGTTCCCGATTTTGGTAGCGATTGAGCTGTGGGGAGAGTTTTTTGCAAACAAGTGGATTTTGGTGGAGACGGAATATAAGGGTGTTCTTTTTGCGGTAAACTGTCCTTCTTCCAGTTCATTGTCGGTTATTAAAGTGTTGAGACAAATAGTATTTTTGTGCCTTAAATACAATATTTGGCTGAAAGCTAAATACACGTCGGGGTAATTGAACACTGTTGCTCACTCTTTATCGCAGTTTCAGATGGACCGTTTTTGACAGTTGATGCCAGAAGCAGACGAAGAGGGCAACAGGTGTCCGGATCACGTGTGGATGCTAGTATGTGGTTGGCGGCTGAGGCTATCATGGGATCGGTGGCGCCTAAAACTTGGACGGGTTATTCGGCAGCTTAGAGGAGTTGGTAATTGTTTGCCAGCGATACCAGTAATAATGGCAGCATGCCGTTGGAGGGTGGGATTTTAGTTTTTTTTTGTGTCATCCCTCATGTAGAAAGGTTTTTCCAGCAGTCATCAAGTAAAGTCGTTGTCAGGTATCTCATTTTTCTGTCGCTTGAAAGGTTTACCTGCATGTATGTCGTATTTCTCGGTAAAGCAAGCAATTAAAGGGTACAAAAGGAGGATGTTTTTGTTGGATAGCAGGAGGCCAATTTCCCTAGAAATGCTTGGTGGTCTTTGTGCAGCGACATCAGTAGTCTGTTATTCAGAGTATGAAGCCTTGCTGTTCAGAACAGCTTTTGTACTCTGATTTTTTGGTGCATTCCGCAGTTTAGATCTGGGCCCTGGCTCGAAATATGGCAGCTCTGGCATCCTTTATGATCAGGTGTTGGTGGAGCAATCAGTAGTTCACATATGGCTGCAGAATTCTAAAATGGACCAGTGTGGTAGGAGATTATGGATTACCTTACGGGTGCAGGGCGACAAGGCGGTGTGCCCAGTATCAGTAGTAAGGCAGTTCTTGGGGGTTAGGCCCTAATCAGGTGGGCATTTCCTCATACATTTATACTTAGTACCTCTGTCGAAATACCAGTTTAATTTTTTTTTTAATTTCTTTATTTTTATTTTAACAAAGGAAAATGAACAGCCTCTTCCATAACTGAAATACATCACCTGTATATAAGCAACCAACAACATATCATCAAATTCAATATTGTTTAACCATGAAGTTAAATCTGGGGGAATATCAAAAAGAGGAAATGTCTAAATTCCACTATCCAAATTGCTAGTCAAACCTGGTCAAGGGGGAACGCAACCCCTGATTCAGGACCCGGCACAGCAACTACTCCCCCTAATGTTCCAGACATAACAGTTAATATTAGACTATTCTCCTCCTTTCCTATTTCAACCCCCCCCATCTTAAAGGGAAAAAAAAAGCCAAAAAAAGTCCCCTCCGAATTCCACCCCCTCCCCCCCCCCACAAGGCCCCCCTCCTCTCAATTTAAGGTATACTAAAGGGCCCATGTCCTCCTCTCTCATCTCATGGGGGCACATCAATAAGTTTTCTTCCTTCCTCTGAAGAAACAAAAAGATTCCATGGCGACTGTGTTTTCATATAGATTTCTCGTTTTTGTCGAGATGTCCAGACTAGAGCTTCCATTCGGTTTACTTCTTCTACCTTCCTAAGCCACATTCCCACTGTGGAAGGCTGTGTTTGTTTCCAAGTAAGGGGGATACAGGCTTTAGCTGCATTCAATAAATAGCACAAGATGGACTTCCTGTATGTTTTAGCTGGGATTTTGGATCGATGCAATAGGAAGAAGGCCGGGTCTTCCAGGATTTCAATATCACAAAATTTTGCATGATCTCTTAGACCTCTTCCAAAAATTTCCTAATTCTGACCGGATGCCGGAGTGAGCGGAGGTGTGTGAGGCCTCTCCCTGCTCTATCCCAGGTGGCCATCCTATTCAACCCAGTACAGTGTGTCTTTTCTCCCCCTGCTTGTGTTCGTACTCGCCTTGCCTGCCCTGCATACTAGGGATGAGCTTGGAGTTCGAGTCGAACTCATGTTCGACTCGAACATCGGCTGTTCGCAAGTTCGCCGAACAGCGAACAATTTGGGGTGTTTGCAGCGAATTCGAAAGCCGCGGAACACCCTTTAAAAGTCTATGGGAGAAATCAAAAGTGCTAATGTTAAAGGCTTATATGCATGGTATTGTCATAAAAAGCATTTGGGGACCTGGGTCCTGCCCCAGGGGACATGGATCAATGCAAAAAAAATATTCTTAAAAACGGCCGTTTTTTTGGGAGCATTGATTTTAATAATGCTTAAAGTGAAGCAATAAAAGTGTAATATTCCTTTAAATTTCGTACCTGGGGGGTATGCCTGTAAAGGGGTGCATGTTTCCAATATTCAGAACAGTCTGACAGCAAAATGACATTTCAACGGAAAAAAAGTAATTTAAAACTACTCGCGGCTATTAATGAATACAATACAATACAATACACATAAAAGTTCAGTGAAAAAAACGGCATGGGATTTCCCCACAGGGGAACCCCGAACCAAAATTTGTTAAAAAATGGCATGGGGGGCGTCTGATTGGTTGTGTCGGTAGTCGTTGTATCATGTGAATGTGAAGGGGTGTGGCGCTGTTTCCCGCTGGTTTGGTCGTAGTAGTGTTGTGTGATGGCTTCTCCTCCGTCCCCGGAGTGTATGGAACTATTATCCGAGGACGGTACGCTGTACCCCGACTCCGAGGCAGTAGACCAGGCCAGGTCAAACCTTTCCAGTGATGATTTCAAGATGAAAAAATCTTTGAATTTGCCACGGCCTCGGTTTGATGTATCGCTGTTTCACTTAACCCGCAAATTTATGGACATTATTAAGTCTGCTCCAGAGGGTGTTGTGGATCTAAATGAAGTTGCTAAACTGTTGGGGGTGAGGAAAAGAAGAGTATATGATATCACCAATGTATTGGATGGTATTCGGCTTATTCAGAAGAGGTCCAAAAACCTGGTCCAATGGGTGGGGACAGACGTGAATCACACAGGAACGGAGATCCCAGAGCAACAGCGGATCCGCAATGACATCAGCGATCTCTCAGCTATGGAGGAAGCGTTGGATGACCTAATCAAAGATTGCGCTCATCAACTCTTCCGGCTAACAGATGACCGCACAAATAGGAGATTGGCCTATGTAACTTACCAAGACCTCCACAATATTGAAGATTACCAGGAGCAGATTGTCATCGCTGTGAAAGCCCCAGAAGAAACCAAGTTAGAGGTTCCAGCTCCCAGTGAGAATTGCATAGAGATTCATATAAAGAGTTCAAAGGGGCCAATTGATGTTTATCTTTGTGAAGTAGAGGATGAAGATACAGGCAGGAAATCTTTTCGGAGATTAACAAAGGCTCTTAAAATGGATCCAGAACCAATTCTAATTGAAGATGACTGATAAATGGAGGCTTCTATCGATACTGATGGGATAAAGCTCGTCTATAAATGTGTCACAGACTCTAAAAGGAGGTGCTGTTTATATCGCACAAAACACCATCCCTGTTTTAATGGTCATGGATGTCCAAGGTTCTAGAAAGGAGCTTTATATCTTCCGCCTCACTTGAGACATGCACGATAATGTCCTGTTTTAGGGAAGTTTGGGGTAGCTGTAGTGAAGAAGCCTGCTCTGATCAAATCTGGCTTTTTTGGCATTGTCTACAGTGTCTTAACTTTCCTCAGACTTTGATGCTTGTAAAAAGTTTTATAATCTTGCAGTGATCACAGATACAAATATCTGACTCATATTATGATCATCGGCAGATGTAAATCAGAAGTGTCTACACTGCCCTTTAGGATTATTGGAAATGTAGCAGTGTGTGAACTGGGAATTGGATAAATTAAGCTGCTGATGTCATTATGGCTGTTGGCAAACGTAATCATAAGCTTTGCTCATGATAATTTTCATTTTCATTGGTGGACAAATAAATATGGAATATTGTGCAGCCTGCACAGAATTTTATAAAATCTCCCAGGTGATGACCTTCTGTGTCCTCCAGCACCTTTTCCAAAACTATTTCTCCAGTCAGGTCTTCATCCATCTTCTATGTTCTGTAATAGTGCTGGTACTTTAGAGCAATGAGATGTTTGGAAGTAAGGGATAATATACAATCCATTTAGGTTTTTTGGACCCTAGAATTGTATTATACACTAAATGATGTCAGCTATTTGTACTTGGTATACTAATTCCAGTGAAATAATTTCAGGGAGAATTAAGTTTTGTTTTTTTTCTATTTTCCGGTTATATTCACATGTAGCATTGGTTTAGGGAAAAATGTAATGTTAGGATCACAGAAGTGTGCGGTGTGGACACATACAGTTATGATGCTCGTTAATGAGCATTTGTAGCAAAATTTTTAATTGGCTGTCGCACATAAATGTACACCTAAATTTTTTTTTTGTTCACATCTGTGCTTTGAGGTAATCTAAAATGTTGGTCTGTAGTAGTTCATTGGGATGTGGATTCAGAGTGCCGTTTTAAAATGACACAAATATGAGAACTTGGTCTAATGTATTTTCAGTGAGAACATTTTATGTTCTAGTTTTTGTTTTATTTTAAATTATTTTTTTGGGTGTTTTACAATTGTACGTGTTGTTCCAAATTTCCCTTACTGTGTTTACATATGGGGAGTTATGTTCTTTCTAGTTTTTCTTTCTTTTATTCCCCCATGCTGATCATGGATGGTGAGATAGTCTTGGCAAAATAGAAAGTGTGGAAAGACCTGGTCCATAGACTTCCAGTTAGACAAGAATTGTGAGTTACAACCGTTGTGCAGCATAAATCATGAGCAAATGTGGCTGCAGAGTGTACATAAAATAATTAGCAAATTACATATATTACAGTATAAAGATAGTGATGTAGGGTCTGGCAGAGGACAGGGCATCCCACACCCAGAAGTGTGTTGGATACTGAAAATTCTGCAACAAGATTCTTTTCAAGATGACAAGATTTTGCCACTACAAGGGATACCGATTTACATGCACCATGCTTCAAGAATCATGGCTTTCAGACCTTGTCTGGTATATTCCCCAAAATTCCTGTAAAATGAAACCACCAAATTTTCTTATTTTGCCTTGTTTGATTGTAAGATTTATTGTAAAGATGTACAGGCATGCATAGATAAAGATACCAAAGAAGAAGCCTTGATGTGTTCCACACAAAGTGCTTAGGGTACAATTACAGCCCAAACCTAACTGGTAATAAAAATTTTCTTTTTATCTTCCTAACGCCCATGCAGACTAACCTGTGAAAAAAAAAAAAAATTGCATATACTTGCATATCTGTTTTGGGCCCGCTCCGGTCCGGTCACGTGGTCGCCTGTCGGTCATTGGCGGCTGCAGGGGAGAGGAGAGAGTGCTTGACGGCGGCTGGGAATTCTGGGAGCAATGACCTCACCCATAGGTTCCCACAGCCCAGCCGTTGTCTGTGCTCTCTTCTCTCCCCTGCGGCTGCGGCTGACTGGCACTGAGGAGCCCGGGGTGTGGATCGGGTGACCGGACTGGAGTAGGCTGGAAATAGGAGTAAGGTATAAGTGTGTGCCCTTTTTTTTTATTTTTATTTTTTTTATTTATTTTTATTTTTTTACACAGTCTAGGCAGCACACTGTATGGCTGTTGGGAGGGGAAGGGAGCAGTTTCAAGACTTTTAGGACTAGTTAGGTTTGGGCTGGAATTCTACTTTAATCATGAGGATAGTATAAATCTAGCTGTCGGCCAAATTAAATATGTATTCAGCCGACAGCTTGATGTGTAATAACTTGACAATTACCGTAAGCACTTTTTGGAAAATTAGTTTAGGTTTCTTCCCTGGCAGATATATTTCAACATCCCAGTTTTCCTGGGATTCCTCTAGATCTGGTTATATCATATATAACCTTGTACAGCAGGATGGGTCTTTCCATCTGAGGAACTAAAAGTCCCAGCTGCATTTCCAGCTATTGGCTAATATGGAATGTGGCTCACTCTAATGTACAGTGTACATAGATAAATATAAATTCTGTTTTGTCTGTATATATTAAGAGGCTGGCCACACAGGTTTTGAATTGCAGATATTATTTTTGTTAGAATACTTTTGATACTGTTAACTTCTATTGTGTCTATCCTAAGTGTAGCTATGACATGATATTGGTTACATGTTAGTAATTCTATGTTTATTTTAGAATTCAAAGGGATTTTCCTCTTTTACTGTTAAATAAAAACTATTTTGTCATTGATGAAGTTCTGTTTATTGAATTAAAGGTTTTTTTAGTCAAAAAAAAAAAAAAAAAAAAAAAAAAAAAAATGGCATGGGGGTCCCCCTAAATTCCATACCGGGCCCTTCAGGTCTGGTATGGATTTTAAGGGAAACCCCGCGCCAATTTTTTTTTTTTAATGGCGTGTGGTCCCCCCAAAAATCCATACCAGACCCTTATCCGAGCACACAACCTGGCAGGCCGCAGGAAAAGAAGGGGGGTGAGAGAGCGCCCCCCCTCCTGAACCGTACCAGGCCACATGCCCTCAACATTGGGAGGGTGCTTTGGGGTCCCCCCCAAAGCACCTTGTCCACATGTTGATGGGAACAAGGGCCTCATCCCCACAACCCTTGCCCGGTGCTTGTGGGGGTCTGCGGGCGGGGGGCTTATCGGAATCTGGAAGCCCCCTTTAACAAGGGGACCCCCAGATCCCAGCCCCCCCTGTGTGAAATGGTAGGGGGTACCCCTACCATTTCACAAAAAAAGTGTTAAAAATGCTAAAAATGACAAGAGACAGTTTTTGACAATTCCTTTATTTAAATGCTTCTTCTTTCCATCTTCTTGCTTCTATCTTCTTTCTTCCATCTTCATTCGGTTTCTTCCTCCATCTTCTTCTTCCTCCGATCCTCTGCTTCTTGCTCCGGTGTTCTCGTCCGGCATCTTCCTCTGCGGCATCTTCTTCTCTTCTTTGTTTTCGGGCCGCTCCGCATCCATGATGGGAGGCTCCCGCTGTGTGACACTTCTCGTCTTCTGACGGTTCTTAAATAACGGAGGGCAGGGCTAACCGGTGACCCCACGCCCCTCTGACGCACTAGGACTTGACGGGGACTTCCCTGAGGCTTTCCCTGTGATGTCAGAGGGGGCAGGGTCACCCGTTATGAAGAGAAGAAGACGCCGTTACGAAGAGAAGTAGATAGAAGAAAGAAGATGGAAAGAAGAAGCATTTAAATAAAGGATATATGATAGATTCCGCGCTTAGGATAATATCGGTTGCACCCCCCCCCTATTGGGTTCCCAAAAGAACTTACAAGAGTAGATATAAAAAATGGGGTAATTGGCGCTACCCTATGGAACACTAGATGGTTATTTGAGGAGTTGAAACTAATGTAAAATATTGGGCTAAAACTACCTTATAAGCCAGAATAAAAGTGTGCGTACCCCCACACGAGAGTGTAATAAGCAAAAGTGGGCGTGTAAAAAGTGTATCAGATCATAACTAAAAGGTATAAGAGGTAAATAAGTAAAGAAAACCTGAAAGGTGAGTATGTGTTAGAGTGTGTCTAAGTAAGGCTGAGGATACAGCTCAGATTGGTAATTACTGAGACGCATAGCCTCCCTCACTTAGCCAACCATGTGACCCAGCCAGTAGCCATAAGATATCTCAAATCGTTGTAGATAATGTGATAAGTGGATAATAAACACACTACTAATAAAGTGCAAAAATAATCCACACCTATAACATAAAAGTGTTAATAATGTAAGCGCACCCTTATTAATAAAGTGCAAATATAGTCCACAACTATGACATAAAGATATTGTGAGATCAATCTAAAAATCCAAGTCCCTCTTGAGAAGTAAAAAATATATATATAGAAAGAAAAGCAAAAATGTGATCCCAAAATGTCCAATATTGCATATATCAGGTGACTTCAGTGCATAGCACGTAATGTGACTTGTGGTGCTCCCCCACTAGATTCCCACTCACCAGACATAGTTACCCCTGCAGGGGTAGTAAGCATAGAGTGGGTGACTATGAATGGACCTCCTCCTTGGTAAACTGTGCTATGCCATCTGTTCCTCCATCGGGCTTGTCCACCTGTTCGTTCAAACTCCGGAGTGTGCTCCAGTCAGGGCTTCCCAGATCGTTCCACAGTAGAAACTGGTAAGGTCCTACAAACCAGAGAAGATTCTTACCTTAGAACTGGTGTTGTATATAGACTGCATAGGATAGTCTAAGGGTTATGATGACCTCATCATGACCTCTCAAATCAACGATTTGAGATATCTTATGGCTATTGGCTGGGTCACATGGTTGGCTAAGTGAGGGAGGGTATGCATGTCAGTAATTACCAATCTGAGCTGTATCCTCAGCCTTACTTAGACACGCTCTAACACATACTCACCTTTCAGGTTTTCTTTACTTATTTACCTTATTATACCTTTTAGTTATGATCTGATACACTTTTTACATGCCCACTTTTGCTTATTACACTCTCATATGGGGGTATGCACACTTTATTATGGCTTATAACGTAGTTTTAGCCCAATATTTTAGTACTTTTAAATTATTTTTTTTCCTTTGAAATGTCATTTTGCTGTCAGGCTGTTCTAAACACGGGAAACATGCGCCCCTTTACAGGCATACTATAGACACCCCCCAGGTACGAAATTTAAAGGAATATTACACTTTTATTGTTTCACTTTAAGCATTATTAAAATCACTGCTCCCGAAAAAATGTCCGTTTTTAAAACTTTTTATTGCATTGATCCATGTCCCCTGGGGCAGAACCCAGGTCCCTAAACACTTTTTATGACAATAACTTGCATATAAGCCTTTAAAATTAGCACTTTTGATTATTCATGTTCGAGTCCCATAGATTTTAACAGTGTTCACGTGTTCGAACAAATTTTTTGCCTGTTCGCATGTTCTGGTGCGAACCGAACAGGGGGGTGTTTGGTTCATTCCTACTACATACCTTCTGCGAGGCTTGAGAGATTGGAGGTGCTGTGCTGGACAACAAAGTAAGCAGCAGAGAGTGCGCTTCAGTTACCGCCCTCCGTGCAGCGCGGGTGATCCTGAGTGCTCTCACTGTTAGCCTGGTTGCCCAGACAACGGTCCGAGCTCCCGCAAGAAGTGGCAAGACACGTATTGCTTGGCGTGCACAGTTTGGAGCGGCTCTCTGAAACTACCCAGCACAACCCAGCAAAGCCCAGCGGGACTAGGGGCTAACAAACGAAAGCAGGGACCAGTACTATATTATAGCCCCTTGCAAGAGATTAAAGTGCGAAAAGTGTGAAAGAGTGCCACAGCCTCGCAACCCCCTACAGCCTTATAACTCCTTACACCCCCTTACAGCCAGCCATGACAAGGAAAAAGGAGAGGAACAGCTGCACCAGGAGAATCCAAGCTCCCAATCCACTCGCTCAGCTAAGGAGAAGGGGAACCAGGCGGCAGCAGCGGCAGCAAAGTTGGAGAGGTATGCGCATACTCCTATACAGTCACCAGCTAAAGGTAACCAGCAAACCCAAGCAAAATCTCAGACAGGAGGCCCTGGGGACAGAAAAAGTCACGGTCAAGTGTCAACGGTACTATCTACTACAAAAACTGTAAGTAAAAAAGGCACTGAGGGTGACACCCTGGGAAATGTGACTGAAACTGCTCTTGATTTAAGCGCACCAACCGAAGTTGAACCAACATTGAAGGATGTATTCTGCGCAGTTAACGCTTGCAAAGGCTCACTGAGTAGTTTGTGTGATCAGTTAAAGGGCATAAAGGAAGAGTTATTTTCAGTCAAGAGCTACAAAAAACGGTGGAGAGGACAACTACTTTGGAGGAGAGGTTAAGTCAGGTTGAGGACAATCTATATCCAATGAAGCAAGAGTTTAAAACAATGCAAGTCCAATTGGGCTTATATAAATCCAAAATTGCCGAAATGGAAAATAGGTTGCGCAGGAACAACGTGAGGGTGGTGGGCCTTCCGGAGCGGTGTGAAGGCCCCCACCCTGTAGAGTTCATGGAGAAATGGCTCAGGGAAATATTTGGTGCAGAGTTTTTTTGCATTTTTTTGTGATTGAGAGAGCCCATAGAGTGCCCTCTAGAGCTCCACCACTAGGGGGACACCCCAGACCGGTAATCATGAAAATGCTTACTTACCAGGATAAGGTGACTTTGATGCAAAAAGCTAGAGAGATGGGTGACATCTTCTACAATGGAGCTAAGATTTCACTATATCCAGATTATTCACCGGACTTACAGAAGCGTAGGGCGGAATTTACGGAAATTAAGCGCAGTTTGCGGAACCACAAAATGACATTATGCATTGCTGTATCCAGCACGTCTACGCATAATGGCCTTAGGGACAACCCACTTTTTTGACTCGTCGCAGGGGTAACAAAGTGGCTTGAAGATAACAAAAAGAACTTATAGGGTTATAGACCGCAGCTGTTAAACAACTTAAGTTAATTTTTAAAATATGTATTGTTTTTTTTATATTTATTTAATAAAGAAGTTAAACAAAGGATGGAGCCGAGGGGGGGGGGGGGGGTGGTAGGTGAAAGTCACTAATGAAAGACTGGCTGTTTTTGCTTAAAAATGTTTTTTGTAATTTTGATAATTTTGAAATGGGTCAGGGGGTGGGATAAATAATGGTATTGTGGTAAGTGGTATTTAAAATAATGGATTTAAATTACACTCACGTAGAGTTATGGGAGGTGGCTGGAATGGTTTGGAAAGAATGATATGGTCACAAGTAATGCCCCTAGGGCTAGCCTAGTTAGGCGTAAGGGGAGAGAGGGGGGGGATATTTGGGAAGCGAAGGGGAAGGGAGGAAAATAATATGGAAGGAAGGTGTGGAAGGGAGGTGAAAGGGAGGTGCAGGGTAGGGTTAGGGGGATTATATAGTAAATTCACAAAGGGAGGGAGGACAGATAATAATAGAGTACACACGTATATGTTATTCACATTTCATAAAAAACAATATAGAAAGTGTAGGTAGAAGGGGAACAGCCCACAAGGGTCTTTTTGTTTTTTTGGGGGGTTTTTTTATATAATTTTCGCACTGATTGCCCCTCTGGGAGACACAAATAAACAAATAAAGTGTTTTTTGGTGGAAGGACAGATATGGTTTACAAGTAAAGCGCAGCAAAATGGCTACCCTTCTTTGGCTGTTCCTATCTTTTATTTTTTTCCCCCTTTTTTTTTCTCTCTTTTTCCCTTGTGTTGTTCTTTTTTTGTAGGGATTCTTGGATTTTTCCTGTTTCTCTTTTTTTTTTTTTAGAAGCTGCCTAGAACTCTAAATATAGGCTCTTGGATAATCTGGGGGATGGGTGATCCCATTAAAAAAGTTACTGTGTTTTCTGTACTTGAGACCCATGAATTTGAACTGATATGCCTGCAGGAAACACACCTCACAAATGACACTAAGTTACAATTCCGGAGTAAGAAATTTCAAAATGAATATTCAGTTCACTCCTCCTATTCTAGGGATGTAAGCATATTGGTAAAGAGAGGGGTGTTATTTTCCTGCAGGCAGGTCAGTATAGATGCACTGGGCTGCTATATTTTCTTGAATTGCTTAATAGAAAATAAACCATATGTGTTAGAAAATGTGTACATTCCTCCCCCGTTTAAACTGGAGATCCTGTACAGATTATTAGATTTTGTGGAGGATAAGGTAGATACCCCAGTTATAGTGGTGGGGGGATTTTAATGCAGTACTTAATAGTAGTCTTGATAGGTTTCCACTAAGGGTTCGGACAGAAAGCGCATCAGAGGGGCGTTTAGGCTAATTTCTTGAGGAGATTGGATGGAGTGACTTTTAGAGATCTCGCAATCCAAACAATCAGCAATATTCTTGTTTCTCAGGGTCATACTCTACACTCTCCTGCATAGACATGGCAATAGGCAATAGTGAAGCGCTGCGGCTAATAAAAAAAATAGAGTATTGGCCAAGAGGGGTATCAGACCATTCACCTTTGGTCCTAACTGTAAATCTACACAATAGATCTACCCCAAGAATGTGGACAATAAACCCACTATGGATGAAATTAATGGAGAAACCAGAAGAAAAAATGTTGAGATTAAAAGAGTTTGTAGAACTTAATATAGGTACAGTGCCAGTGGGGGTGGTGTGGGACACTCTAAAAGCATTCCTCAGGGGGCTCCTGATTCAACAGGTGGCAAAAATAAAGAAGAAATCAAGGGAGTGGGAGGAGAATATTAGGAAGGAGGTGATGGAGTCTGAGAGACAGTACGTGACAGATCCAACTCCAGAGAAGCAAGGGATATGGCTTAATAAGCAGCAGGAATATAAAGTGACTATTACTAGAAAAAACAAAAATAAGCAACTTTTTCAGAGACAAAACTTTTTTGAAGAAGGGGAAAAATGGGTTGTATGCTGGCACTCCTAGCCAAGACCAATTCCCCCTCCTCAGCTATTTCCACAATCAGGACACCAGGCAGTGAAATCTCGTCTGAGCCTGCCGCGTTTTTGGAAACATTCTCTGAGTTTTATAGGGATTTGTACAAATCACAGCAGAGGTCAGATCGTCGAGAAATGGATAGGTTTCTGGGGAGCATAGAATTTGCCTGCTCTCTTGGAGAATGATAGGTACAAGCTGGATTCCCCAATAGCTTTATAGGAGTTGCAGCAAGCAGTAGCTGGCATGTCCAATCAAAAATCCCCTGGTCCAGACGGGTTACCACTGGTGACCTATAAATATTATGGGGAGGTGTTACTCCCAGAGCTTCTAAAGACATTGAATTGGGCAGCTGAAAGGGGAAGTCTGCCCTCCTCAATGTCAGAAGCTACCATTGTAGTAATACAGAAAGTGGGGAAAGATCAGGTTGAAGCATCCTCTTATAGACCAATATCATTACTGTGTTCTGACGTTAAAATTGTGGCAAGGGTGTTGGCAACTAGACTGAATAAATGCATTTCAAAACTAGTACCTCCTGATCAGTCGGGGTTTATCCCTAACAGGTCTACTAGTATAAATATCAGAAGGGTATGAACCTCCAGGCCCCGACTGAGAATATGGGCTCGATGGCCATCTTGTCCTTGGATACAGCCAAGGCCTTTGACAGCCTCGAGTGGGGGTATCTCTGGCGGGTACTGGGGAGTTGCAGATTTGGCCCCACATCATATAACCACCCAAGTGCTAAATTAAAAATTAACAATGAATATTCAGGAAGATACCCACTTGAGTGAGGGACGAGACAGGGGTGCCCTTTATCACCCCTGTTGTTCGCCTTGGTGATGGAACCACTAGCAAGTGCAGTAAGATCATTAACTGGATTGCAGGGATTTCAAAGGAAATGTGGGGAAGAAAGGATAGCACTATATGCAGATGACGTTTTATTTTTTTTTGGGAGATATGGAGTCTTCACTAATTAAAGTAATGCATATAGTGGAGGAGTTTGGTAGGTTTTCGGGCCTAGCTATCAACTGGGAGAAGTCATCGCTTCTACCGGTTGATCCACTTATTAATTCCATCCCAATGGGAATATCCCAGTTAAAAGTAACAGAGAAAATGAAATATCTCGGCATAGTGTTGTCAAAAGATCCTAATCAGTATATCAACTACAATCTAGTCCCACTTCTATTGAACATCGTCAAAGACGTACCTTGTGTGGGGCCCAGGACTACTCAGTGCCTCACCTGGACACTAGGAGTATAACTATGCACCTAATGACATTTCTCTAGAGATCTGGTTCTTTACTTAACGGTATTATCGGATTAGTAATAAAGGGAGTAGGACGGCACCAGCACTCTTTCCTTTAGGCCCCTTTCACACTGGGGCGGTTTGCAGGCGTTATTGCGCTAAAAATAGCGCCTGCAAACCGACCCAAAATAGCCGCTGCTGTTTGTTCAGTGTGAAAGCCCGAGGGCTTTCACACTGAAGCGGTGCGCTGGCAGGAGAAGAAAAAATCTCCTGCAAGCCGCATCTTTGGAGCAGTGAAGGAGCGGTGTATTCACCGCTCCTAAACCGCTCCTCCCCATTGAAATCAATGGGACAGCGCGGCAATACTACGGCTATAGCCGCGCTGTACGAGTGGTTTTAACCCCTTTTCGGCCGCCAGCGGGGGGTTAAAACCGCACCGCTAGCGGCCGAATACCGCGGTAAAACAGCGCTAAAAATAGCGCTGTTTTACCGCCGACGCCCCCTACCGCCCCAGTGTGAAAGCAGCCTAAATTTTTTTTTACCCTCCTAATTGTCTCAGCTCTTACATGATTCCTTCCCAATTTGCACCTTAGCTCCACTCAGCACTAGTAGCGTGTAACTGGCCCCACTTTATATTATTTGCTAAGAGTCAGGAGGCACTGAGACAATTGCTCGGATCAGGCTAGCGGGATTACTGTTATATGTGAGTCTTGTATGTTTGTCCATGTCTGCAAGATTTGTAGCCACTGGCAATAATTTTGCAATACCATTAACTATGTGCACTTTATGTTTTATAATCAATAAACTGTAATGCTTTTTAATTAAATGTACCCCGGATGATTCTGTTGCCAAAAGTAAGCCCTTTCAGAGCCCGTCTCTAAACGGGCTGTTTTACCATACACTTTTCCCCCACCTTTGCTCTTTGTGGTCTATACATGCATATGGTTACAGCAACGGTATCTTAACTGGCACAGGGTTGAGTATCAGTCATCATTACATGCATAGGACCAGATACTAGCCTTTCCATCCCCTCCCCCAACCCTTTCCCCATATCCCTGTGTGACCACTTCTATTAAAATTTAAATGGAAATGTGATATCTGGAATAGACTCCCTTTATCAGTGGCAGGGCGCGCCATTCTGGTTAAAATGATCTGGATGCCACAGTTGCTGTACCTACTTCATAATTCTCCAGTATGGATCGGGGAAAAATGGTTCCAAAAAATACAGACCCTCTTTAGGGAGCTAATATGGAAAAAAGGCCATGCCAGGATTAGTTTGCAAACGCTGCAGAGACCAACAAATAAAGGGGGAATGGCCGTCCCTCATCCGTATGGCTACTACTTGGCAGCTCAACTACAGCAAATGGGGGAATGCGCTATTCCAGGAGGTGGGAATGCCAGTGGCAAAATGATGTTACAGGGTAATCCACACAAATCATTAGTGGAAGCATTACAGGCAGACTCTCTACTGAGCCAGAGTCCATCACTTAAGATGGTCACTAAAATTTGGCAGTCAGTTAAGAGAATTATGGGGTACAGGGGAGTTACAGAATACTCGCCCATTTGGTACAATAAACACTTGCATGAATTATTGACTATAGGGAAGATCAAGGAATGGGAAAGGCACGGAATAAAACGGTTGATCCAACTGTATGAAGGTAACATCTTAAAATAGTTTGCAGAGTTGAGACATCAGTATGGGATATTAAATAAATAATTTTATAGCTACTTACAGATCAGACACGCTTTGGGAAATCAGTTTAGTAACCATCCACTAAAATGGAGTAAGATTCCTCTTCTCAAAAAAATAATTAAGGCAGATATCACCAAAGGCCTTATATCAGAGATATACGCGCAAATATTGGGTAGAATCAACACTCAGGTAGTGTCCTCTAAGAACAAAGAAAGATGGGAAGAGGATGTAGGAGTAATAACTGTGGAGCAATGGAAGAGGATCTTAGAATTTGGACCGCTGGTGTCGGTTTCTCCCTCACAAAAAGTATCACATTTGCTCTTATTGCACAGAGCTTATTATACCCCCAAGAAACTGTGTATGTTTGGCCGCAGACCTGACGACAAGTGCCCTAGATGCCGGGAAATGGGGGACCTCATACACATGGTTTGGAGATGTTCAAAACTGTTCCGATATTGGACAGAGATATTAAAAATTATTAATGCAACGTTTAGGGTCACATTGGAATTAGAACCTAGAGTATGTGTTTTGGGTCACATTGAAGAAGGCATAGGGACAGTAGGTACTACAACAGTGATCGTGAGATGCTTATACCAAGCAAGGAAATTAATTGCACAATCCTGGCAATCACTGAAGCCCCCGACCCCTGAAGAGTGGATTATGACCATAAGTACGTTAGTATGGAAGGAAAAAGTAACTTTCAGCAGACGTGGTAATTATAGTAAGTTTGCTAAGATGTGGAAACCCTGGTTGCAAAGGATGGAATGCCCCTCGTGAGTGCCACATTAGGGGCCTTACCCAATGCAAATTTAAGATGGGCAGCAACAAGGAAAAAACACGAATTTAACTAGGGATGTAAACCTGGGAAAAACATGTACACCGTAAATTGTTATCCTCCATGGGAAGGGTAGGGGGAGGGGGGGGTAGAAGACCGATGGTAATATTGATAAAGTAGTAAGCAATAATAATTGTTAAGTGATATTTGTAAAAAAAAAAAAGGTTGAATGTCTTGTTTAATTGTATGCTTTTATATTTTGCAAAAACAATAAAAATGATTAAATTAAAAAAAAAAATTTCCTAATTCTAGGACGGGACCAAAAAATATGTAGTAGGGTCCCCTGTTCCCTCTGACAGCGCCAGCAACCAACTGGTATGTTCAGAAAGCATTTGTGTAGTACAACTGGGGTTCTGTACCAATGGGAAATGAACTTATAATTTGATTCCTGAATTTTCGTACAAGTCGCCGTTTTAAATATGGAGTGTATTATGTTGGTACTTTGACCTTCCAAGAAGGTCCTACCCAAATCCAGTTCCCATTTTCGTAAAAAAGGCAACTGGTAATTCTCTGTTGGTTTGACCAATAACGCATACATCTTAGAGAGCGTATGCAAAAGTGGTCCTTTTTCTGTAATACAATACTTCTCAAATGGCAGCAGGCTGCGGTCCAAGGATTCAGGAGGACCCATAGTATGTAAAACATGTCTTAGTTGTACCGCCCACCAAAAGTCTAACTGAAAAGGGCCATTTCTGTCTGTAAGTTCCTGAACTGTAGGCCAAAATCCTGCTCTTAAAAAAATGCGAGGCCTGATATAATCCCCGCTTTATCAATATGTCAAAGGATCTCTTCCGTAAACCTAAAATGAATTGTGGGTTCCCCAAAACAGGGACCAGGGGTGAATTCCTTGAGGATAGCTTACCCTTGGCAAAAAGATTATTGCATATGCGTAAAGTTGGTCCTATAGTTGGGTGTGACTTGGTCATGGATGGGAGATCCCTGAAACACCATGGTGCCCTCAGCATTAACTCCCTACTCTGTGCTTGTTCTAATTTTGGCCAGATTTTTAAGTCTCCATGTCGGCACCAGTCAATCATTCGACTTACTAGGGCTGCCTGATAATATTTGTACATATCGGGGATCGCTAGATATTGGCCTGTAACTTCCACATTGCTTAGAATCTTTGCCTTCTTTTGGTATCACCGAAATCATGGCTTTCAAAGATTCTAAACGGAAGGTAGTTGAATCTCACAAACCATTGAGCATCTTAAATAGATAAGGCACCAAAATGGGTAATAAAAGCTTATAGTACTGAACTGTGAAACTATCTGGTCCTGGTGCCTTTCCCATCTTTGCTGTTCTTATTACAGTTCGTAGTTCTATTGTAATTGGTGATTCCAACTCCTCCTGTGTGATAGTTGTCAGACTCGGCATTCTACATGCTGCCAAATAGTCCTCCATCACCGATTGGTCTGGTACGTCCAGATTCAAATTATAGAGTGAGGAGTAGAAATCCCCAAACACCTCAGTGATCTGTTTAGGTAATTTAATTTCTTCTCCCTTGGTATTTAAGATTGAAGGAACTACTTAAGATGTTCTATTTCTATAGTAGGGGCATGTTTGTGTCGTGCCTCTAGTAGATATTTGACAACATCATTGATAATTTTGCTTCCCTTTTATTCTTAATTCTTGCCCCCATGCTTAATCAGTACACCTTGTATTACTACTTTGTGGATTTCCCAGATTACTCCAGGAGCACATTCGGGGCTATCATTAGTCTGAAAAAAAAACATTTTGCCTCCCTCTGGACATCCTCTATCACTGATGGGTCCTGTAGGAGGCTTTCATTGAGTTTCCACATCGTGGGACCTAAGCGACAACTGTCAACAAGATTATATTTTAGAAAAATTGGCGCGTGGTCCGACCAAGTGATCGACCCAATGGAAACCTCCACAACTGAGTGTAATTGTTTATGCGGAATAAAATAATAGTCAATATGTAAATATACTTTATGTGGGTTGGAAAAGAAGGTATAGTCCCTTTCCCCTGGGTGGAAAAGGAGCTATATATCCACTATTCTCGCTCCTGCAATTGTCTGGGAGATCCTCTTCCTTGTACTCGATGTAACTAAAGATACACCTGATGAGGTATCTTCCTTGGGTATTAAGGGGATGTTAAGATCCCCTCCCATAATCAACTGTCCTTCTGTAAACTCCATTAGTTTATCTAATGTATTTTTTAAAAAGAGGTCCTGCTGAATATTAGGTGCATAATAGGAGGCCAAAGTTACTCTAGTCCCTCCAATTGTTCCCTTAAGAAATAAATACCTTCCTTTTGTATCTATCCAAGTATCTGTGCAGTTCCACGGTACTTTATTTAAAATCATAATAGATACACCTCTAGTTTTAGTGTCGGGATTGGACACATGGTACACCAATGGATAACTTCTATTTCTAAGGAGAGGGAGATTATTTTCTCTAAAATGTGTCTCTTGAATAAATGCATTATCTATCCATAATCTCTTTAAATTGAGGAGAAATATACATCACTTTTAAGGAATATTCAATCCCTTTACATTAAGGGACATTATAGAGAGGGTATCCATCCTCCTGTACCCTACCCCTGAATCAGGGATGTACACCCAACTCCTAGAGGGAGGAGGACCGTCCCAATGAGGGGGGGAATCAAAAAAGGAGAAAGAGAAAAACAAAAAAACCCCACCCCTATTTACCAATGGACTATCAGATCAGTCGCCTAAATGAAGCCACCTGAGGGTCCCTTAAGTAACTCTGCTTTAAGCAATCAACTTCTATTCCTACAATTCTATGCGTGCTGGCCTAATTCGGGGGGTAGTTATACATGGCTGCTCTAGGCTGAGCTTCCAGGTAGGCTCCATCAGTTTTAATGAAATAATAGACTTATATACCATATAGCAATAAAAAAAAAATTGTAAAAAAGATTACGCTGCACTAGAGTGTGTTAGACATGCTACTAAATTATAGCATGATAGAACAACTGTGTCTAAATAAACGCATGTGGATGAGGGAAACAAAATACCTCTACAAGGTAAGCAGACCTAATAATAGATGAATACTAATAAATATGAATACAAATGTGAAATATGACAAATGCATATGAACGCATCAAAGTAATAAATGCAAATTCAAATGTGAAATATGAAAGATTAACGCATCAAAGTGCACAAGTACCAATAAGCATAACTGAATCACAGCATTACTAGAAAGTGCAATGAATAAATGAATATAAACGCATCAAAGTGCAAATGTGCCAATATGCATAACTAAATGACAATATTACTCAAATGTGCAAAATATAAACGCATAAAGTGCAAATGTGCAAATAAACATACTTATTACAATCTAAATATATATATGAGCATGTAAAAAGTGCTAAGTGCAAAAAACAATACAAAAAGTAATTTGGTGTCACACAGTTCATGTGTAAAAAAGTCGTCAAGGGAACCAAAAAATATAGTTCACTATGAAGTCCTATAAAAGGTATAAAGGTGCCTAAACGTGATGTCCACTGGTGATACAATCAAACTTGCTAGTAACTCTCAAAGTGCAACAGACCATGCAATGGTGCGATTTGGTGACCCCAAAGGTAATGCGCTCACCTCAGAGCGTGTGACCAAGTCGCTAGACAAAGTCAAACCACGCTTGTGAACCACCCCGGGTTCTATGTAGATCACAGGATCCCAGGCTCCAATGCAGTAAAGAGTATATAGATAGGATGAAAAAACGACATAGTCTAATACCGTTTTAAAATGTATTAAAAGATATAGATACTCTCCCCAAAAGGTGTACTCACAATATATAGGTGCATCAGTGCACCACTCTAAACATGGCAAGTATGATACTTTTCGTGAGGGTATGGTGTGCGTCTGCTCAATAGGCAGCTCAGCTGTCGCTCGATCCAACCTGGCCCCTCCCCTACGCAAGAGTATCTGTAAAGCACTGCACAAACTGTTGGTGCTATACAAATCCTGTATAGTATTAATAATAATATAAACCCTAACAATGAACTTATAATATTGAATACTTTTCATCTGTGTGTAGCAAGGTCCCGGGGCCCCAGAGGCCTAATGGTGACTTCAAGGGTTAGGGAGAGCTGACATCCTTCCTTGTAGAGTGGGTTACCAGGCATGGTGGGTGTGATGCAAGAAGAAGTGATGGGCGCCAGTCACTTTTTGAATGAGAACAAGAGATTTAATGTCTCTTAACAGAACTGCGGAAGAGAAGGTTAGGGTCAGGACACCCTTGAGTAGATGCAAAGATAATTGGCAGACTCCGAGACCTCTATAGGTAGACAGCTATACAGTAGAAGGCCTCCAGCTGGATAACACCTCTGTATAGGTAGGACCGCTGTCTCCTATGGCAACTAATCTTGCAACAGTCACTAAAGGTAGTTGTACATAACTCTTGGTAACACAGAACAGTCCTTCACATATCTCACAGTATCCCACTGTAGATATTCACTCACTGAGCTCCCAGTCTCTCACTAGACTTCCACATCCCAGTTGTCACTGGATCCCCTGAGCTTTCCCACAGCTATCCCGCTGTATACTCCTCAAACGTCAACCCCGCTATCCTGCTGGGTCCCTGGCTTGGCACTTGCTGATGCTTTCCCACTTCTTCACCGTCCCCGGCTGGTGAGAAGACTGCTCAGGTACTTGCTTCAGCTTACTCACAGTAGGAGAGATTGTGGGGGATAGACCCTTGATGGTAGCCAAAAGAGCGAAGAATATCAAGGATGTGCTAGTGGAGTCAGAATTTAAAGGCCCCATCAATAGGAACTGGCTTACAGAGATGCCCAGGGTGAAAGGAATGTTCCCATGTGATCATTGTACCATATGTAGGTTCGTTGATTGAACCCAAATGTCCTGTGACTCAAATTCAAGCCATGAGTACACAATTGACTCATTTATCAATTGTGGTACATCAAGGATTCTATACATTTTAGAATGTCCCTGCCAAAAACTCTATGTGGGTAAGACGAAGCGGCAGCTGCGAGTTAGATTCATGGAACATTTAAAGAGCATCCGTCTCAAGAAAGAAACGCCCCTTGCCCAACATTTCCTGCAGTTTCACCAGGGCACAACAACAGGCCTCACCGTAAAGGGCTTCTATGCCCTTAATCTCTCAGAACGTAGAGGCGATTTTGATACAGTCCTACTGAGGAAAGAAAAAACATGGATATACAGACTTCAGCTGAAGGGCCTGAACACTGAGCTTAGCTTACAAATATTTTTGGAGCCCTGACCTATTAGACTGCAGCCATGGGGTTTATACAATACAGTGGAGACCCTAAACCAGCCCTCTAAATATGCTCCATACTCTGATTAACCATCCCTCTTTTCCCTCCCTACCTATATCCCCTCCCCCTTCCCTCCCCCCCTCGCTACCCACTCCCCCCATCCTTCCTTCCTTTGCCCCTCCCACCCATCCCACTTCCACCCCCCCCCTTTTCCCCCCTGTTCCAGCTTCCCCCTTCCCTCCTTTCCTCCCCTAACCCCCTTCTTTTTCTTTTTCCTTTCCTTCCATCCTATCGCCCTTATTTCCTCCCCCCCTTTCCCCTCCTCCCCCTCCCTCCCCCCCCCCCCATTTTCTTGGTGGGAACCTGGTTGATATCTCTTACTGCAATGTAATTTATGTACTTGGCACCATGCATAATAGTGGTGTCAATGCCTTTGTGCTTGCCTATGCCTATGTAGTCTTTGGATAATTTAACTTTTAAGTAGCTTTATGTTGTAACCACAAGATGGCGGTAGAGAAATTTTCCTAGGTGCAATTATACCATGTGATGGGGCATTAGGCCCTATATAAACATAGGAATTATTAAAGCACATTGTCCAGATGAAGTGCTGGGTTTACAGCACGAAACGCATCGACAATTCGCTGCCTTAGACGCTGGGGGTCTTCCCCTTACACCCCTCTCCACACCCCAAAGATAGCCCTCTGTCATTTTTTCTTAAGTTCGGCTCCCTGACGTATGGACACTTTTGGCAGCAGCATCATTGTGGACGTCTGAAAGCTTAAGCCCTCTAGTAGCCGTCCACCCAGTGAGCACACAGCATACCTACGGCACTTCTATCAGGAAGCCCCAGCACGCTCAGCTGATCCTCCTTGCCTGAAGCCACACACATGCTTGGATAGCAGCGGCACCTGAATCCACACTTGCCAGCTAGACGGAGGAATCTGGTCGGCTGCAGTGCAGAGCGTTTGGAGGGGCAAGAACCATATATGGACTGACCTTGTGTTATGGTGTTCTTACCTCGCATGCCTTTCAACCCCCCTGCTATATAGTGCTTCCTGGCATGGAAGCAGTGGGATAGTGCCCATTACAGACATCAGCCCTGAGGGGGGGACTATTAATGTCCTATGTTTACCACCCCGGGTGATCATGACTATTACCCACACCACATTAGTGCTTTGATCTTAGATGCATAATGGGGTTATGAACTGCTGTGCCACCAATGCTGCATGTGTCCATATCAGAGTCGATCTGCATGATCAGTGTTTATGAAGTTTTCTGCTGGATACGGCTATTTCCATTCACGGAAGAGATATCAGGCATCTTATTTATACTACTGCATGGTCAGGACTTGGACTACTTTAACTTTATCACTTTAGAACCAGCAGTTGTATTCAGTGTGTTTGAACGATCCCCTCAGACGGGGAGGACTTATATATGCCCTATAGGGATATGGGTACACATATCCACCCGGTTATCTTTTATCCACATGTGAATACTTGACTACTGGTCTGTATTCCCTCTGGTGAATACTATCCTGTCCAGCACATCATTATACCTAACGTTTCTTGATCAGCACCCTGAGGTGGGGGTGGGGGAGGGGTGGGTTGACCCACCACTGTCTAATTTTATACACAACGTTGTTCATTCATTTTTTTTTTATTAATTATTGGTCCCTTGATACTGTGGAGGAATGGACCCCACCTCTGTGGACTCTATCCACGGACGTGGGATCCCTTACTCTGTGTTTTCATGCATTTGTTTCAAAAAAGTTCTTTCTTGTATTTTGATCCAATTACGTGGTAGCTTCTCCCTTTGTTGGCATTCTTGGGGCCATCTTGGTCCCTAAATTTCTTTTTGCACCCTATGTTTACTGCTACTTGGGAGGAAGCCTGTCATATTGATGAATCGTTCGGATCTCACTTTACATTTTCTCACATGTGCTGATTCAACTCAAAAGGGTGTTTTTTTTTACAATTTTCTATATTACTCACAGTAGTCTCCGGTAATAAGGTGGATGGTCCCCTGGTGGTGACAGCTTCCCCTCTACCTCCGACCATAACTGTTTCCCGTCCAGCTGAATCTTCACAACTGGGTTGGACTCCAATCCTGCAGTCCCAACCCTATCCTGCGTTTCCTGCTCCTGGATAGGCCTCAGGCAGCCTAGCAGCCAGGTGTCCCCAGGATAGGCCTCAGGCTTCCGACCTAGCAACCCAGGGCAACATAACACACATCCACCCAGACAGCCGCCCAGGTGGCACAGAACCCCGATCACCTGACTCCATCCAAATAAATAGGCTCTCCCAGCAGGCCAAGGGACTAAAGAAACCCCCCCCCCAATTGGCTGAGACACCCCATCCATTCATAATCTGATCTTGCTAAGGCCCTGTCATTCTAATGTCACCAGCCACGGCGCCACCTAGTGACAGAAGAGAAAAAGTGCAGCAATTCCAGAATTTAGGGAGGATTCAGGGGATCTCCTATCAATAACCAGGATAATTACCACCTGGTGAACTAAATTTGTTAGCAACCCTGCCTAAACACCAGGGTGCTACATGTGTAATATACAGTTGAAAGTGTTTGTTATATATTTTTGATAAGTACAAAAATGCCCGCTAATACTGCTATTCTAAAGCTTGTGAGTCAGTTAGCGTTGTTCATAGCTATCCCTTTGGACAAGAAAACTATTTCCCATTCTGTTATAGAGAACAGGGGGTGTTTTGTAGTCCTGTCCTAGGGCGAAAACATGGCTCCCTTAGGGTGCATTCACACTTGTGAATATATGCTGCCAGCAATTATAAGCGAAAACCGCTGCAGGGGTGCCTGCGATTAGCAGCTAGTAGGCAACCCCATTAAAAGCAATAGGAGAATGCCGGCTTTCAAAGCTAATCATGCTCACTTGCATGTAATCGATGCTGAGAACACCTAAGTGATCAGCCCTGGATGCAGACTGCCTGCACCCAGGACCAATCACTCGGATGAGATTGTAGCATGATGAATTACATACGAGTGGGCACGATTAGCTGCGAGAGCCAGCGGCCTCCCGTGCTTTCCGTGGGGCTGCCTACTCACATACCTTTTATGTCAGTCAAGTGAGTTCTCTTTTCCACAATCAAAACCATTGGTAGGATACTTGGTGTGTTTGCATGACAATGGCATGCTGGTAGGTTAATTGGCTTCTGTCCAAAATTGGCCCTAGTATATGAATGGGGACCTTGGATTGAGGGTAGGGATTGATGTGAGTGTGCGATGTTCAGGGTTAGGGACAAGGGTCAGGGTTGTAGACCCACACTCACTCAGGTTGAACTGGATGGACTGGTGTCTTTATTCAACCTTACTATCTATGTATCTATGTATCTATGTATCTATGTATCTAATGGTTGTAATACTAAAGAGCTGATTTTTTTTTTTTTTTTTCTTTTTTTTCCACTTCAGAAACCAATAAGCAGAGGGCAAAATCAGCTCGATGTTCATTGACTAGTCGCCTTCTCTGGTTTTCATCATAGTGGATCATGCTTTTAACCTCTGATTCCTTTTGTGTCATCTCTCTGGGTATATTAATATCCCGCTTTACCAGCAAGCCCTCCCTTGTTCCCAACACTCAGGCCCGGTCTGCAATGGCCCTAGATCCCTGTGGCGGGTGGATCTTTATCATTTTCTGGGTCAGGTTAGAGGGGGGAGGGTCTCGTACAAAGGAGTAAAAAGCGTATAAAAGACAAAAGAGGACAAAATAGGAAAAGAAAAAGAAAAAAGGAAAAAAGAGAAAAGAAAAAAAAAAAAAAGAAGGAAAAGTAGGACACACAGAAAGAAAGAAAAGAAGGAAAGAAACTATGCGCGTCAAAAATCACTTCGCTGTAGCGATTCTTGACCTTGAGTATTTACTTTCTCTAACCATGGCTTCCACATGCTTTCAAATTCCTGAAGGTTACCTCTCTTTATGTACTCCACTCTTTCCCTACTCAGAGTGTCATTAATAGTAGAGATCCATTCTTTCACAGAGGGGGGGTCTTTTGATTGCCATCTTAGTGTTATCATCTTCCTAGCCTGAAACAGGGCCCTCGTGATGGCCACTGTAGTGCTCAGTCTCTCCCCCGGAGCTCTTCTACATCCCAGAATACAGGTTATGGGCTCTTTTACTACTATAGTGCCAAAGATACTTCCCAAGTGTCCGGTCACTTCTTCCCAATATCTAAATAGCTTGGGACACCTCCACAACATGTGGATGAGGTCTCCCGACCTCTGACATCTGGGACAGTTATCGTTAGGCCTTCCCCCAAATTTGAAAAGTCTCCTAGGTGTATAGTAGGATCTGTTCAGCAGAAGTAGGTGAGAGAGCCGCTGTGAAGGGGAAACTGAGACCTGTATACTCAGTTCCAAAATTTTCGCCCATTGTTCCTGGGTCATTCCCCCTATATCCTCTTCCCATTTGGCTTTTAGACTGTGGAGTGTCTCCCCACTGTTGTCTGGTTTACATAATTGGTCATAAATTTTTGAAATTAGGCCTCTAGTAGGGATTACCTGCATTATGCACTGAAGTAGAGGCATTTCTTCCCATTGCGGAGTCTGAGCTTTAAATTGTGCTTTAAGAGCATGTTCTAGTTGGAAATATGAGAAGAAGGAGCTCTGAGGTAGCTTGAATTCCCCTACCAATTCCGGGAGACTCTTTAGCTTGGTGTCGTTATACAGCTGGCTTAGCCTTCTGATGCCAAGATTCACCCATTCCCCAAAAATACCTATTTTTAGAACTTCCTGTAGATTACGGTTATTCCAAATAGGAGAATAAACTGTTAGATCATCATATCCCATCATTTTCTTGACTGTTTTCCAAAGTTTGATTAGCAGCTTGATAGTTGGGTAGTTGTCATGGAACATATCCGCCTCTAGGGCTTCAACTAGGGTATTGTGAGGAGTGCATAGCAATAACAATTTGCCATTGGGGGTACCGCCTTTCGGTATCCCACATCCTAGTAGCTGCTGTAGCTGAGTTGCTAGAAAGTAGCGCTCGGGGTGTGGGAGGGCAAAAAAAAAAAAAAAAAGAGCTGATTTGAATGTACTATGTAGAGCACTTTAAACTATGTTGTGTTATAAAAACTATACATTTTAACTAAATTTATATGTTAGTTAGTACAAATTTGAAGCTACTATTGTAATATTTAGGAGATATATAATATTTAAGAGAGGAGCAAAGAAGGGTACATGTACCTAGTGTCCTGTTGACAGGGCCGGGACAAGGTCATCCAGTGCCCAGGGCAAAGATGCCAAACTGCGCCCCCCCATTCATGATGTGCAAGCTTAGAGGATCCTACACCGAGCAGTTACTCACTTGTCAAAATCACTGCAGCTGTCACTACCCCTGTCAGCCTTGTAACAGAAGGAAGGCACCCCATACCAACAGTAACCCATTGCGCCCAGGACAGCCCTTGTCCCGGCCCTGCTTGTTGATAAAACATTTATTGCAGTTAAAAACTGAGTAAAACATTCACAGATGTGAGAGGGAATGTGACAATTTTAAGCAGCCTCCGTGCCAGTTCACACCACAAATGCATCCTCCAGATCCATTCTGGATGCGCTTCTGCGTGCACCTTTTTAGCATGTTTTTGATTTGTTTCAGGATGCAGTTCAGATGGTTTTTTCCTCTTTATTCCTAGTTTTTTTGTCACTGTACTGAGGTCCAGTGCATTTTTGATGCATTTTTTATGTTTTTACCGTGTTTCAGTACAGTTTCCTGTGTAGGAAAACTGAACTGGAAATGAAAAGCACTGGAATGCACTGCACTGGTGTGAAATATGCCATTGGAACCCATATCCTACTTTACATGGGAGTTTAATACAGAAATAAAGCACTGCATGTAGTGTGAAGGGGCCTGCTGAGTTCAGGCGCATCAGCCCACTATCTATAGCAAGCAGCAGGGCTCAGAATAAGTTGGCGCGGATGTCTGCAGATTCCATCAGAACACAAGCACCAGCTTCATGCTTTTCACCTCTTTGTTGACCCCTATTGTAACATTTACTAGATGGCAATTTTAGCATTTTACATACTTCTGTACAATATTTTCATTACTGTATTACATGTTGGGATTTAGGTTATCCCTTTTGCGGACATCTATACATTAGCATTCAGTGAGTATTCCTGTTCAAGTGAGAAAACATAAGACACATAGTTCACTGCTCTTCGGCCAAATTTAGTAGACTGATAGATTTGCATATAGAGAGAGGAACAGTAAACTCATATCATTGTGCAGCACCGTGAAGCAAGAAAGAAAGGCTTCATATCTAATGAGCAATAAAAAGAAAACTTGCATGAGTAACATATGTTGTCTGGTTTGTTAGGCTGATCTTCTGGCTTTACTATTTTCTGAGTCACTGACCTGGAAAGAATATACAGGTCAGGAGTTCTGACTTTACTTGATGCCTACTTGTGCCAGGTCAATGAAAAACTTTGGAGAGATTTAGTACAGATTTGACACCACAGTCATTATATGTGGAAGGGCCCTTATATTTGACAGTGCAGGGACCCTGCCATAAACTGAGTTGTCCCCATTCTAAATTTGGTGTTACAGCCAGGCTGTAGTTAGACTATGCTTTAATTTATATTGTTTATGTGTTTGTTGAGTTTCCCCTAAGTTCAGGCAACTGATTACAGTACTTCTGTTTGTTTTTAAGGAGTGTTCCTATCAGATAAAGCAAGTGGAAACAATATAACTGATGTTACTGTACTTATTCCTCTCTAGCAAGTCGCCAGGAGGTTATTAACAGAGGTATGTGTTGGGGGGTATATACTTGGGGTGTCTCTGATTAAGTAGATCTGTTGGGTGTTGCTAGAGAAGGACCTGAGCCTGGGCCCAAAGAAGCAGAAGGTGGCCTGTGTCTTTGGGTCTGGAGTGATTTTGGTGTCCTGCTGGGTACATCCAAAAGAAGAGGAGGAATATGGCTGTCTGTACAGAGCATCTTAGGAGGAGGCTTTTGCACTGTCTTGGAAAACTGGTTTCTGCTGTCTGCTGAGTGACGTCAGTGCTGAAACTCTGCAGGCAGTACAGGACATGGAACAGCAAGCCATATAAGTGCTGGAACTATGCAGGCAGTGCAGGACATGGAGTTGCATGCCAGATGAGTAACTTTCTAATACCTGTGTATAGTGGCATGCTTCCACTGACTACCACAAGGAACAACCACACTAGGAAGAACTTTTTGTGGTGCTAACCAAAAAGCAGGACCAGTATATGTAATGAGCAAATATGGCTTACCCCAATGTTTGCCCAATGTTCATGTACTGTATCATTTCAAACTATACATAGGGACAAAGTTTTTAAAACAGTAACAGATATAGAAAATTTAATTTATATAATAGGCTGATCTCTCTCACAGGTGTAAAAAAAACAAAAACAAATATCTTTTGTTATAAGGATGTTTCCTAGAAAACTGGAGCTTGGCCTTCATGCTTACTCAGGTTTCCAGAGTCAGTGATGGTGCCCATTATAATAAAGGTCCACTTAGGAGGGTTTGAAGATGCAAAATTTGGGTTAAATTTCAGCTGCTTATGTCTGGATCTATTGATCTTTTTGAAATGCAGTTTTTACTGAGAGTAATCTTTAGTTTATTATTTATTTTCATTTGCTCGGTTTGCATTTCCAAGGTCTATGACAGCTTTACTTTAAACATGATTCCTAAATTGAAAACTTGATACATCTTTTACATCACTTACTGGCTCCAGAAATGTAAGGCTTAGCTAGTAAGGTCAAAAACATGGATGGAGAATTTGATTTGGCAAATAATTCACTAAAATATTCACATATATTAGATAAAACACAGTAGCACTTTACCCACCTCTGATCAACTACCTTTAATGTAATCGGTCAAACGAGCAGGTTCTCTAGGTCACAGGGCATATGATTGAATGATACGTAATCATACATTTTAATGAATTCTTCAGTGAACTGGCAATTAATTATTAACAAGAAAGAAATAATGTATCATCATCTCTAATCTACAGACTGTGAAAAAGATTATAATGCATACAACACCACCATGTGGAATTGCATGGAAGTGCAGAAGGTAGGTAAGAAGTAAAAAAATGATATCACTACTAAACTTTACTTTCTCTGAAACTATGAGCAAAATAAAAGACAAAAAAAACAACATATATGATCCAGTCTGCCACTAACATTAACACAGCAGGTTTTTTTTTTTTACTTAGTCCACAGTAAGATAGCACACAATCTGCGTTCGGATCTGTGCACCCACTCCTGCAAGCCTGTCAGTTCTTGACATGCAGCTGTATCCAGCTATGTACTGCAATTGCTGCATCTGCATCCAAGTCCATAGGCTACCTGCGTGCCGCCTTGGGTGCATGGATAAATACAATTGCAGCCTGCACACAGGACAAGTGTCAACGCCTGTCTGACTGAGACCTAACTATCCCTTTTGCTGGGCATTTTGGTCTGCATGTAAAGTGGGAAAAATATAAATAAAAGCAATTAAGATAAAACGCAGAATTTATATATTGAAAAATATCATTACAGGCATTAGTCCTATACAGTTGCCAGAATACAACATTTTTAGATAAAAATTTAATACATTTTTTCCAATTAGGAGCTTTCAAAAATAAAGGAGGCGCTGCTAAGCGCCTAAAAAACCATTCATTCCAGTGTGACTTTTCACACTCAGGCAGTGCACTTGCAGGACGTTCCGAAAAGTCCTGCACGCAGCATCTTTGGAACTAGTTGGGAGCGCTGTATTTAGCGCTCCCAAAATGCCCTGCCCATTGGAATGAATGGGCAGCGCTTTCAAAGTGCCTGAAAAGTGCTTCGAAAGCGCCGCAACATGGGAGTTTTTAAAAACGTCCCGCTAGCGACCGAAAAGCGACGCTTAAATAGTGGTAAAGCACTGCTAAAACGAGCAGCACTTTACCACAAACAGCCCCAGTGTGAAATGGGTCTTTGGGTTCATAACAGAGGAGGTGTTTTGTACTCCTCGAAGAAAGAGAACAATGCTAACTGATAACAATTCAGAAACAGTACAGAAAGTTATTAGTTATTCGTTCCCAAGATTTCTGGTTGGATGCATGGCTATTATTTTGTCCTTGTCCAACAGATATCATAAAAAGCTTTTAATTATATATTTAACAGACCAAAAAGGAGCAAATAGGAGAAATGTATTGTCAGATTTTACATACACTTTAACCCCTACATCGGGGCCGGTACAAGGGGTGGGCAGGAGAGACAGCTGCCCTGGGCACAGTTGTATACTGTAGAGATAGAGGGGCTGCCATTCTGACTATATGCCTGACAGGAGTAGTGACAATGGCATCATACTCCTATCAGCCAAGTGCTCGGACCAGTGAGGAGAGCAGTAGAGAGCCAGGAGGCTGTGCTCTCTATCTCCTCTCCGCCACAGGGATTTCCCACCATGCACAGCCTCAGTTCTTGTGATGACTCCACCCTAATAAAAAACCTCTTATTGACAAGCGGATGACTGCTGGGGGTAGAATCCCCTAAGCTTGGATATATTGGGGGGGTGCAGTTTGCAAACTTTGGCCTGAGCACTGGATGACCTTGTCCCGCCACTGCCCTAAATGGACTCCATTTGGTGCTGTAGTCAGGTGACTGAGACATGCAGACTGGGAGAATGATGTTGCAGACAAGAGGAAAGGTTTACTTCGTCTCCTCTTACTCAGATATCACTCTGACTGGTAATCCAGGCATAGCCGGATCAAAATTCGAGTGGTTCAGCAGAATCTGGGCGAGTTTCAATCCATCTATGAACAGGCTGGTTGTGCTGAACTCAATCTATCAACCAACTTCAGTACAACCAGCCTACCAGGTTATTTTTGTTTGATCACTGCCAGCGGCTATAGCCATATTCCAGTATACAAGAAAGTCAATTGTATGCTGTGTATTCTAAAGCCTCGTACACACGATCGGATTGTTGGCCAACAAAACCGTGGATTTTTGTCCGAAGGGCTTTGGCCCAAACTTGTCTTGCATAAACACACGGCACACAATTGTTGGCCAACAATCACAAACGTAGTGATGTACTACATGGTCTTTCAGCTCTTTAGCACCATCCTTTGGGCTCCTTCTGCTAATTTGGTGTTAGTAGAAGTTTGGTGAGTGTTGATTCGCACTTTTGATTTTGCGCTTTTCATTTCGCACTTTTCATTTTGTGCTTTTCAGTTTGATTCTGAATGACCATTCATTAACCAGACGTTGCGGAATCGGAGGAGATAACGTGTTATTTAATATTGGCCTTGGAGTTATTGCCTTGACCCAAGTCCAGTCCAGGAACAGGAGGAGGAGGATTTCTTGGACCAAAAATTGGTTGCTTCTTTAATTGTGACCAATTATGTCATATGACATTGCTGCGGGAGCTCCAGGAGAATAATCCGGATGATTTTACCTGCGGATGACTGACCCCTGCTTTCACCAACTCTTGGCATTGTTGACCTCCTATATTAAGAAGCAGGACACATGCATGAGGCTTTTATTTTATTTTTTGATTGAATAATGATTTGATTTGTTTTATTTTTTATATTTTTGTATGCATAGAATGCACTTTTTGGTTAAGTTCTATTGGCAGATAGCATGTCTAATTTTATTTGTTTTCTTTTTTTAATGCACAATAAAAAAAATAAATTGTGGAGAATAATACTTGGCTATGTTCTTTTCTTCAAATGACAGTTTGGGAGTAGGCAGTTACATTTAAAGAACACAAGGTAAATTAGCAAAGAACACCAACATAGTTGTATCTTTGATATAAAAAAACTACGGGATAATGGTGTTGTGGTAACTTGACCAAAAAAATATAATAGTATTATTCTTGATATCACTAGAAAAAAAAAAACCTGTTTTAAATAAATTTGGCAGAACTCCATCAGTATCACCAGCAAAGCAGCTTCATTATTATCCCATTAAAGAACATGAGAATATGCGCTGCATTTCGACATAATTTGCCACATCACGAATGTTAATTCTCCATTACAAACGCTAGTTTACAAGACTGACTACTTCTGCTTCATCCTTGCTTCCGATCATGCGTGTTTGTACCTTGGACTTTTGTCCGACGTACTTGTGCACACACGCTCGGAAATTCCGACAACAGACATTTGTCCGCGGAAAATTTTAAAGCCTGCTATCCAACATTTGTCTGTGGAAAATCCGACAACACTTGTCCGATGGAGCGTACAAACGATTGGATTTTCCGCCAACAGCCTGTCATTACATATTTCCCGTCGGAAAATCTGATCGTGTGTACGAGGCTTTGGGCTGGACAAAAATGACCAAGGGCTCCGGTGATCATCTCTCTTGATCACCCTAGATGAATTGCTGGCAAAAACCAACTGATCGCTACACATGGGAAACAATGGAGTGTAGCATGTAGTAGTGATTAATCACTTATGATAGCACAATCCTACAAATCTGTGTGATCGATTGCTACCACATGTAAATGCACCTGGAAGCAATTGCAGATTATTTTGGTAGCACAATTGCACTAGCGAAAATTTCCTTTGTATGCTCAACCTTACAGCTGAACTTCAAACAGATACACTGGTTCTCACTGCCATGACTTGTCATGCGACTTGAGAGTCAAAAGTCGCATGACAAGTTGTGCCCTATTAACTGCAATGGAACTGTTCTAATCAGTGTGACTCAATTCCCTCCGACTTAGAAAAAGGTTCCTGCACTACTTTTGGTGCAACTTAGGCACAACTTGCATTAACTTCAGTTCCAGACCACCCACCTCACATTTACTGTGGGAGGGTGGCCAGGCTGTGAGAAACAACGTACCTGTACATTGTGGCTTCTTCTGGGTCTAGGGCGCATGAATGCGCCGCCGGCGACCAGTTACCACTGTGATTGGACACGGTGGGAGCCAATCAGTGGGTCCGGCGGACGCGATGTCTGCCAGGACCCATCGATTGTTGACAGGAGAGGCAGAACGATGGTCTGCCTATGTAAACAAGGTAGACCGCCTTTCTGTCAGAGAGGAAGATGGGGATCAGGTGTTTCTGCTTAGCAGGAACACAGATCTCTCTCTTCCTCCTGTTAAGCCATCTCCCACACAGTTAAAAAGCAGTCCCTGGGAGCACACTCTGCAAAGCAGGGACTAGGATCCATGTCTTCCTCTACTAAAAGCAGCCCCAACAGTTTAGAAAAACACAGGCTAGAAACACAGTTAACCCAGTGTCATTAGTACAGCAAGAGTGCATTTTTTTTTTTAGCACTGATCACTGTATTAGTGTCACCGGTCCCCAAAATGTGTCACTTAGTGTCCGATTCACCACAATGTCGCAGTCCCACTAAAAACCACTAATCTCCACCATTACTAGTAAAAATAAAAATGCCCTTTTGCGCAAACCAATCTATATATGTTTATTGGGATTTTTTTCACTAAAAACATGTAGCAGAATACATATTGGCCTAAACTGATGAAGATATTAGATTTTTTACATTTTTTTATTGGATATGTTTTATAGCAGAGTAAAAAAAGTAAAAGTAAAAAATATTGTTTTTTTTCAAAACTGTGAACCAGGACACAAATTAATGCAGCTCTGTAATCAATAAATTGTATGTGTAGGACAATTTTTTTTTGTTATTGGTTTTCGATCGAGTGAGGAAGGATTACGTTTGAATTAAGCTTGACAATGTGCTGCTCCTTCTGTTTTATCCAGTCACAAAGTAGGGAGGAGACGTGTGTGTGTGTGAAAGTGAAACTGTTGCAGAGAGAAAGGGGCCTTTCTTGCTAGACAAGGCAGAACTGTGTAAATCTCAGGACTGCATGGATAGAAATACAAATCATTTGGTAGGTAAAAAAGTTCTCATACAGTATATGTATTTCATTTGCCTGTTTAGGTGCTTGCATAGTTATGCTTTATTATGCCGTTCTTTCAATAAATAGCCTTAGGGGCTCAGAACTCTTTATTTATAATATTACAAACATACCTATGGTTGACGGACTGGTTCTACAACTTTTGTAGTATTTAGAAGAAAATATGCTTAGAAATATGTGCTGCAGTAATACCTTCTAGAAAATTGCAAAATGCGATTACCAGAACATTTGTGGCAAAGGTGGTTCTAATCATTTTGCTTCCTGAAATAGCAAATAACCTGAAGCACACTCTTTACTTTTAGCTGACTTTGGAGAGAGTAAAAGCAAATGGCTGCAGGAAGCATTTGTTTGTTAGAAGAAATGATGGAAAATGCCATGACTAAACTATGTGCAAAGTGGAATAGCCCATAATTCACTTCAATATTTACTATGTTGTACACTTGTGGACAATTAATAAATCTGACTTGTTACTATGGGTTATTGTTGGAAAGGAGTGCCATTTTGAAAGAGAATGCCTCCAGGTCCTTAAATTGGTCCTTGCAGTAACATGCAAGGTCTGCTTTAATTGCCCAGGCCCCTTTCCCTTTACAAATCACCTATTGTTAGTAGGAGTAAAATTTACTTGTAGCGATTGCCCCAAAGAAGCTGCTTAAGTTTCTTCAGTCCGTTACTCTGTCTCTCAACCCTAATAACTAGGGATGGGCCGAACACGCTCCGGTTCGGTTCGCAGCAGAACATGCGAACAGGCAAAAAATTTGTTCGAACACACGAACACCGTTAAAGTCTATGGGACACGAACGTAAAAAATCAAAAGTGCTAATTTTAAGGGTTAATATGCAAGTTATTTTCATAAAAAGTGTTTGGGGACCTGGGTCCTGCCCCAGGGGACATGTATCAATGCAAAAAAAAGTTTTAAAAACTGACGTTTTTTTCGGGAGCAGTGATTTTAATAATGCTTAAAGTGAAACAATAGTGGATTGTGAATAGTGGATCCCCAAAAAATCCAAATAAGCATATGTTGATTGGTTTGTGCAAAAGTTAGAGCATCACAAATATATACTGGAATTTGTATTTATTTAATTTTTTTTGTAATGGCGGCGATCAGCGACTTATAGCAGGACTGCAGTATTGTGGCACACAGTCTGACACTAACTGACACTTTTGACACTTTGTGGGAACCAGTGACACAAATTCAGTGATCAGTGCTAAAAAAATATGCACTGTCACTGTACTAATGTCACTGGCTGGGAAGGGGTTAAACATCTAGGGTGATCAAAGGGTCTACGCAGTGTTTGTGTATACTTTGTGTGCTGTTTTTACTAAGGGATGTAATGGATTTTATTCCCTGCTTTGCAGGGAAAGAATATCCCTCACTCCTCCCCTGTCAGAACGGAGCTCTGCATTGTTTTCATATGCAGAGCTTCATCCAGCCTCTCTCCTCGACGATCTGCGAGTGCCGATGAGCATCCTTTGGCTGATACCCACTGATCAGCTTCTGCTGTGACTAATCATAGCAGAAGCGGCATGCCCCCTACCCAGAAGTGCTTTTTTTTCAGCAGGAACTAGGGGGAACTCAGTTCCACCACCTCTGACTCAGGTCTTTTGCTCCCTGCTCACCACTATCACTTTGGTAACACTGAAGTCTAGCTTCTGTGTTTACAAGTGATAGCTTTTCTCCCAGTAGCTCCCACAGGTCAGATCTCCTGCACAGATCCCACTGAGTGCCTGACAGGGACAAGGGAGATACAGAACAGGTGCCCAGGGTTCATTGCAGTCATAGGCAGGAGAGGGTGCGTGGTAGGCTGCACCCTCTGTGGTCTCCATTTTTTCCCTGGCGAGCAGTTGTTGATGCTCCTACTGCATGATCTCCCTTGCAAGTGACTGTAGTATAGTATAGTATGCTGGGAGGTACTACAGTTGGATAGGTGTTTCAGCTTAATATTGCAACAAAGGTAAGAAATATGACTGATGGTGAAGCTTTTAAGGGGTGGGGGGGAGATGAGGGCAGTGAAGGGAGGGGTTTGTATGCAGAGGGAAGAGCTACTATTTAATGCCATTTGGCAGGTATGTGTGTGTGGTGGGTGTGGTGGATGTTGAGTTCCTGCACCTATTCTCTGAGAAAAAAAGCCACATATGGTCTGTATATGGCAGTTTCAGACAGTGCTGAAATTTGAAAGTAGGCCTGGGCAGGAAGGAAGAAAGTATCCGGTACTGAGGTAGTTAAAGAACAATGCAGAATTCACAATAGTGGAAGAAAAATAACATAAGGATCAGGGAGATTGGAGCTGGTTGTCTATGCACATTTCCAGTACAGCCCGAAGCAAAAAATAAAAATGAGCGCAGGGCTAGCATGATATGGGACTCAGGGGAATCTGGAGGTGACAAGGTTAACAATTTTGTACTGAAGGGGACCTTTTAGGGGATTGGTGCAGATAGTTATTTAGGAGGGGCTTCATGGGAAGTTTTGGGAGGAGAGAAAAAAGAACTTCAGACATTCGGTAAAGAAACGTGGGGGAAGAACTTGCCTGCCTGCCCGCTCACCCCCACCATCTCTACTATGGCTGACCTGCTAGAGCTGCAGGAGCAGCTCCGCTCCATGGCAGCGGTGATGGGGACCGACTGGCTGCAGGACCAGGTAGCAGCTTTGCTGGGAGCCTCTGCCACGGATCCTCTCATGGCTGCTCGCGGGCAGCATGCTGAGAGGAATCCCCGGCGGGGGCAGAGCTCCACGGGACGGTATCACAGCTCTGTGATGGCCCCGGTTCACACTCATCAGAGGGATCAGGAGCGGGCGGCCGCCACCCGGCCGTATGTGTCGGCGCATGCAGCGGCCCAGCGTGGGAGGATGCAGTCTGCGGGTCCCGGTCAGTCAGTCAGAGCAGCCGGTGACCCCAATCACCCCCAGATCCAGGCATGCCCAGCAGAGTTCGGGAGCCAGCCACAGCAGCAGGGTCCCTCCTCCCAGTGGGGGGGGTGAAGAGGAGACAGCCAGTAGCAGTCAGGCAAGCAGGTATAGCAAAACAGAGGCCAGTGGTGTATTTAGGTTTTGTGCTGCCCTAGGCCTGACTAAACTCGTGCACCCCCTTGTGCCATGCCCGCAGTCAGAGACTGTGGGCATGGCACAAGGACCGGTCAGAGACTGCGGGCATGGCACAAGGGACAGTCAGAGACTGCGGGCATGGCACAAGGGACAGTCAGAGACTGCGGGCATGGCACGCAATGAAGTGTTAATGGGGCAAACCAACTTGCAACTATGTGCATTGCACGCAGTTTCAGCACTGTGATACTGCATTTAAGGGGTTAAAACAGGCATTGCGGAGGCAACTTTTTGCCTCTTCACTGCATGTCAAATTCCTCTGAAAAGAGATCCGAGCATGGATTGCTTTTCAGAGGCGTGTCAGTCCTTACTGACATTGTGAACGAGCAAAAAAAAAGGGCAGTTGTGATTGTACAGGATTAGGGGCAAGAGTAATGTACATACACACACATGTCGCCAGCAACACCCGGGCTCCACTATGTCCCCAACAACACCTGGGTACCGCCATGTCGCCAGCAACACCTGGGTACCGCCATGTCGCCAGCAACACCCGGGCTCCGCTATGTTGCCAGTAACACCCGGGCACCGCTATGTTGCCAGCAACACCTGGGCTCTGCTATGTCGCCAGCAACACCTGGGTACCGCCATGGCGCCAGCAACACCTGGGTACCGCCATGTTGCCACCAACATTTCGGCAGCGCAGTAGGGGCTCAGGGGGGGGGGGGCTTTTTTCGTGCGGTGGGGGGATGGCTCCCTAGGCCAGAATACAGCGCTGTGTATATATATATATATATATATATATATATATATATATATATATATATATATATATAAATATGTGTGTGTATATATGTGTGTGTGTATATATATATATATATATATATATATATATATATATATATATACGTAGGTGTGTATGTGTGTATATATATATATATATGTGTATATATGTGTGTGTATATATATATATATATATATATATATATATATAGCGTTACTTCACTTGATAGCAAAATCTTGATGATGTGACTACTCCCATGTGTATACAAGGGAGTGGCTTCATCGTGGCCTGGACATTCAAGTGGCCAGAGAGAGTGAACCCAGAAGAAAGACCAGGAGATAGAAGTGCCTGTGACCAACTGGAGCAGTGACAGCTTAGCCCTGGAGGGCTTTGTTTGACAGGTTAATACGGTTGTCATGGTGTGCTAAAATGCGGTGCATACTGGCATAAACCACTTGAGTGCCCATTTAAAAATAAAAACGTAGCCTAATGCTGCTTTAGGGCTGGGTTCACCTCTAAGCTGCATGCGGCTCACAGCAGGAGTCTGGTGCATCTCCATTCACTGTTTCAGGTCCAATTTCAGCCTGAATTTTGGGCTGAATTCGGACCTAAAATGGACCAAAAGATGTACAGGGCTACTGTGCAATTCACACTCGAGCCGCTGCGGAGATGTGTGAACTGGCTCCATAAAGAGACGGTCACAATCTCCTGCTATGCGATTTGGATGCCCGGAAACTTGCATCCAATTCGCAATAGTGTGAACCCAGCCTAAAACTTGTGTTTATTCCATATGCAAAACCATGACTGTAGTAGCAGGGCTTACTGCAGTGATTTCCAGCTATAGTTGGGATCCCACAGGTATGGCACATACATACATATATACATACTTACAAAGGTGCAAGTTGGATCAATGTAATTATGCAAATATATTCATACTTGGAATTCAGCTTTATTGGTTTTCACCAGGGGCGACTCCAGACAATTTTTTTGGGGGGTGCTGGGAATATAAGTGGGGGAGTTAAGTACTCGCAGTGTTGAATCCCATACTATAATAACATAATGATAAATGCTGAGAAATGCAGGCACAATGTATGGAAACCATTCCCAGAGTCCCAGTAGTCATAAGTATGCAGCAGTATCCCTTATGTTGCTGATCAACAAGCTTAAAAATTAGTTTTATATTAGGTGTCAGTAGGTGTAAAAATTAAACCATGGATGCCAATATTTGAAAAGAATTAGAAGTGACACCTTGAAGGAATTAGGAAGTAAAAAAAGGTGTGCTGGGTGGGCTGCCTGCTACCCACTGTGTGCTTGTGGGTGTGGTCAAAAAATGCACGTGGGCTAAAGTGTAGCTTCACAGTGTATGGCTTTTAGCATGCCCCTTTACTTTGCTAGGGTATAGGGCCTGGGCATACACTGACGAGAATGTGTCAGTGCCAGCAATGATAACTCTCAGCATGTGTCAGGGCAAGCAATAACCCCCAGGAGGGGGCAAGACCAGCAATAACAATACCCAGCAAAAAACTCCAGTGAGTGTAAAAGCCAGCAATAACACCCAGCAGGTGACAGGGCAGCTACGATAATCCCAAGCAATAACCCACAGCAAGTGTCAGGACCAGCAATAACACCCAGCGGGTGACAGGGCTAGCTATGATAATCCCAAACAATAACCCACAGCAAGTGTCAGGACCAGCAATAACACCCAGCAGGTGACAGGGCCAGCAATGATAATCCCCAGCACATGTCAGGCCAACCAATATCCCACAGCACAAAAAAAAACACAATAACAACCCTCGCAGCACAATAATAATCCCAGCACAATAATACCTTTGCAGCAGAATAATAACCTCAGCACAATAATAACCTCAGCACAATAGCAACCCTAGCACAATCACAACCACTGCAGTGCAATAATAAACCTCAGCACAGTAATAACATACACCACAATAATAAACCCAGCACAAAAAAAACCCACACCACAATAGTAACCCCTAGCACAATTGCAAACCCAGCACAATAAAAACCCTTGCAGAGCAACAACCCACACCACAATGGTAAACCCAACACAATATTAACTCCACAACAGAATAATAAAACTACAGTACAATAATAACCTTCAGCACTATAATACTGTCAAATTCCAGAGCTACCACAAGGTGGAGTCACCTGTTAGACACATTGGGGTGTTACCAAAAATGCTTTGCACGGCACATGGCCTGTGTTGCAGCTTTCCCCCAATGCTTTGCTATGTTATAGACAAAATGGGGGCCAGAGAATACACTTGTAGCACCCTGATGTTTAGGCAGGGTTGCTCTTAAAGTTATCTGCCAAGTGATAGTTGCCTTGGCCAATTTCTAGGGGGTCAATTGATTTCACCCTAATTCTGGTATTGCTGCACTTCTCTCTTCTTTCGCTAGTTGGCTGGGTATCTCGTGACATTAGATAAGACAAGGGCATTGCAAGGACAGATTAGGAACGAATGGGGTGTCTGAGCCAATGGGCAGGGATTTTCTTGGGTCCCTTGGCCTGCTGGGAGAACCTATTTATTTGGATAGAGTCAGGTGATTGGGGTTCTGTGCCACCTGGACCACTGTCTGAGTGGACGTGTGTCGTATTGCCCCCGGGATGCTAGGCTAGAGACCTGAGGCCTATACCGGGGACATATGGCTGCTAGGCTATCTGAGGGCCTATTCAGAAGTAAGAGAGCAGCGTATGGTTGGGATTGCGGCTTGCAGTCCAACCAGAAGTAACGGTTCTGCCGGCCGGAGAACCTGTCGTGGGTAGAGGGGGAGCTGTCGCAACTAAGGGACCATCCACCTTGTTACCAGGGATCACTGTGAGTAGCTGAAGCAAGTACCTGAGCAGTATTCTCAACAACCGGGGACGGTGAAGAATTGGGAAACTTCAGCAGAGGTCAAGCCAGGGACCCAGCCATTGGAGGTGACGCTTGCAGAGCATTATTGTGTGCCAAGCCAGGGGCCGAGCAGGCCAGTGGGGTGAAGCTTGAAGAGTGTCTGTGAGTGTCAGGCTAGGGACCCAGCAGGGACACGGGGGTGGTGCTTGAGGAAGATGTTCAGTGAGAAGATTGGAAGAGCTCAGGAGATCCAGTGACAGTGGAGTAAGTAAAAGAGTTCATTACAGCTTTTGTTAGAAACTGTTTGTTGCCATAGGAGACAGCGTTTCTACTCATGCACACGTGGTGTCCGACTGGGTGCCTTTCTCTGCATAATCGTTTACCTATAGAAGTCAGAGTCTGCTAATTAACATTGCCCCAACCCTCTCCCCCACAGTTCTATTTAATAGAAAATAAATCTCTTTGCATTCAAAAAGTGTCTGGCACCCATTAATCTACATTACATTACACACACGATGCCTCATAACCCACTCTACACAGAAGGATGTCAGTTGTTCCTAACTCTGGAGGTCACCATTAGGCCTGGAGAGGCCTGGGACTTGGATACATTTGGCGCCCAACGTGGGGCAAAGGCGTTATCCTCGCAGCAGTCGCCCATAACAACCCGGCTATAGTTCCATCTGGATTTCATCTGGCTCCATGGGAAAGTGGCAAGTAACATCTCTACTTCTTATAGACTGTTTTAATATGCATTCTAACAACATGGGAAAGAACCAAAAAGTCACAATGCTCATGGGAGAGTACCAGCCTGGTCTTTTGACACTTCCTGCCAGTGCTGCTAGGGTTAAAACAAACTCCATTACAGATTTGGTGTGCTGCAGAAGACAAAGGCAGGCAGTAAAGTTTCCAGAAAATATCTGCACCAATCCTTTGGCAGGGGGAGAAGCCCCCACTCTGCAGAGGAGGATAAGAAAGTGTTGCCATGTGTGCCTGGTTGTGGGTTGGAGAGGATGGCGCAGTCTGGAGGTGCAATGGTGGATTGGAAGATGTGTACGCTCTGGGTGTTGGCTTTGGTCTGAGCGAGTCAAAAAGCGATCTGTCTGACACCGGAGTGCGGTATACACCTAAGGATAGTCTCGCCCTGTACACGGATGGAGGCTATGAGGCCTTGGGACCAATCTGCGGGAAATGTTCCTGTCTGGCCATTTATCTGAGGCCTTGGATCGTCTGCGGATGTTGCAGGGAACACCTGCTCGAGGTAGTCTCACCAGCTCAACCTCCACAGATACTACAAGCAGATTGGGACAAGAATGTCGCTATCCCGGCTGGGAGTGACATCAAAAGTCCACCTGCCATCACCCGAGACATACGGGAAGCTGCTCCTCCTGTCTCAATGATTGTCCCAGCACCCAGCGCTACGGTCGCTCCTTGAGGCCGGGGTAGGGGCCACCTGCTCACTTTGAAGTCAGAGTGACCAAGGAAAAGTATACCGGAGTCGAGTAAGCCTGCATGGGGTGAAAGCAGTGTGCCTGCAGGGGAGGTGATATCTGTGGCCATTAAGTTGTGCCAGTTAAAGCCAGTGCCAACTATCTCCCGGCTGAAGAATGCTCCACCATTTCAGATTCTGATATCCCCTCTGATGGGATCTTTGAACTGTTCTCGGACATTTTGTTGTGGACTGGAAAGGGGAGTGATTGTGAAGAGGAGCAGTTGTGCGATTTGGGAGAGGATGAGGTTTTTCCGGGGCCTAGCACAAGTGTTAGGATTGAACTACCTGCTAATGCTGCCCCAACTGTGTGTTGCTCAATCCTTTGAGGAGGGTCGCTGGGAGCAGTGGGTCCCTAAAGTGATTCCCACCAAACAGATAGAAGCAACAAAGTCTGATTGGAAACCTGATACTGTTGCGGGATACACGATTCAGCGTGCCCCAGACGCGTGGGTTCTATTTGGGTACGGAGATCCCAAGATCTTGCCTTGGCTGTCCAAGGCGCAGCAAATTATCATAAAGTAAATGGCTGAGGAATACAGATACCTGTACCCCTACATACCGGCTCACTTAGAAAAGTAAATTCCCGATAAAGAGACCCAATGGGTAAATGATGGTGTGCACAGTTTTCTCCGGAACCCTTTGCGGGTGGATTTGCCAAAGCTGTCACCAAAGATTGCTGAGAGATATGTTTCAGTGTTGCACAACTGGGTTTATGGTTGCAGAATCCACCTAGATTGCGTGATCATCCGAAGGCCAGACAAGAAGGACATTAAACGCTCTATTACTACGGTAAATACGAAAGGAGAGGCCTTAAACTTGCCCGACCTGGGTATTACTGGTGAGAATATTAAACTGTGTTTCCCTAACACCTTTGGATTACAAATGTGTACCTTGTGGAGATAGGACGCTATGCTGAGAAGCCACTCCACTTTTGTACAGAAGGAAAGAGAAATTAATTGCCAGTGGAAGAACATTCCTGTTAGCTGTACTGCTTAGATTGTGCTAGACTGAATGCTTCTGGCAGATACAGGGAGTGACCACTTGAATTGCGCTGGCCAGTACTATGGAATTGCTAGTGTGGTTCCCGCTAAAAAGCCACCTGTGATGTTCAGCAGGTGATTTTTTCAAATAATGAGGAGATCTTTCTCAGTCCCCGGCTGTCCTGCGAACAGACTGAGACTATCATTGCCAAGGACCTGCGTTCAGAAGTACGGTTCTTTGCACCATGGCCTGGCTGCTTGTTGCGTGCTCGTAGCTGTGCCACCTGTCCCCGGACTTATCTCTAAGAAGGGAAACTGCTGGGAAATGTGTTTCACCCAAGTGATAATATAATGGACTCTGAAGATTCAAAGACACTGGGGTGTCAGTTAGATAGATAGAATAGGCTATGGTAAGGAAAGGGGGTGAAAGTTCTTATTGTGTATTCTGAGTAATGGACTGTTTAGTATCACATATTGGCCACTAGGTGGTGTGAGAAGTGCAGGCTGAGTGAGCCTTCATTTACATTATGTGTCCATCTATAGGAAACGTTAAGAGAATATGTAGGTTAGTTGTGGAAGGTGTGGCATTCTCGAATGAGAATGGGGCCCACTTTCATTCATATATGAAGGGTTTAGATATATTATAGGGTGTACTTACACTAGGGTGACCAGACATCCCCGGTTTCTGGGGACAGTCCCCGGATTGAGGACACTGTCCCCAGACCAAGTCTGTCCCCAGTTTTGTCCCCGGATTGGATTTGAACAGGGGCTGGGGCAATTTCAAAGACAGCAGAATAAAAAGAAAAAATCTGAATTTCACCCCCCCTCCCTCTGCCGCTCCTACTAGCTTATGGGGGTTTATTTTTTTCCATTATCTGTGCCCCTTTCTGATGATCATGTGCTTGTCAGAGCGGAGGGACTATTTCTTCAGTTTCTGGGCGCATGCCCATTCAGCTCCACTCGCATGTTCTTCTGCCTTGACTCAAGTCCCGGCCAGCCGCCTGCCTGCTTATCTCCTTGCCTTCTCTGGTGGAGTGATCTTCCTCTGCTCCCCACCCAGTAGTAGCTGGGGCCCGAAGAGTAAAGCCCCATACACACTATCATATTTTCTGCTGATTTTTGTCTTCAGATTTACTGTACCAAAACCATGTAGTGCAAGGGCCGGCCTGATTGCAGACAACTTGAAACTCCTAAGGTTTGACCTCATATTATATGGTTTTGGTAAATCAGCAGAAAATCTGATAGTGTGTATGGGGCTTTAGACTTGACAGGCTGTGAGGCGGGCGGTGGCGGCGGAGACGGGCAAAGAGTCGTCGATTGCTGCTACTAGTAAAAAAAAAAATATGTCCCCGGATTTCATTTTAAAAATCTGGTCACCTTAACTTACACTGCTATGCTGTTCTCGGCTAAGGACAATTAACAGCTTCTTAAGGTTCACTTATGTACCGTATTTATCGGCGTATAACACGCACCCCAATTTAGGAGGGAATTTTAAGGAAAAAAAAACTTTTAGGAGGGAAGTTGAAGGGAAAAAAACTTACATTTAAATGCCCATCATTGCAGCCTTCTCAATGCAGCCTTGCCCCAGTGCAGCCTTGTCAGTGCAGCCATGTCAGTGCAGTCATGTCAGTGCAGTCTTGTCAGTGCAGCCTTCCCCAGTGCAGCCTTCCCCAGTGCAGCCTTCCCCAGTGCAGCCTTGTCAGTGCAGCCTTCCCCAATGCAGCCTTCCCCAGTGCAGCCTTGTCAGTGCAGCCTTCCCCAGTGCAGCCTTCCCCAGTGCAGCCTTGTCAGTGCAGCCTTCCCCAGTGCAGCCTTGTCAGTGCAGCCTTCCCCAGTGGAGCCTTGTCAGTGCAGCCTTCCCCAGTGCAGCCTTCGGTCCTCTATCCCTGCCATCCTGGGCTTCAAAATCGCCGACCGCGATTTGAAAATGGCGCCGCCGGTGCCGAAATACACAGAGCCGGTCCTCGGCTCTACCCGGCGGCTCTCGTTCACTTTCGGCTCCACTCGTAGTCCCGAGCGGGGCTATCCGAACCTAGCCGAGTAGGTTCGGATAGCTCCGCTCGGGACTATGAGTGGAGCCGAAAGTGAACGAGAGCCACCGAGAAGAGCCGAGGACCGGCTCTGTGTATTTCGGCGCCATTTTCAAATCGCGGTCGGCGATTTTGAAGATGTGACAGCTCGGGATAGCAGGGGATCGGCGTATAACACGCACCTGCGATTTTACCCTGATTTTAAGGGGAAAAAAGTGCGTGTTATACGCCGATAAATACGGTATATATTACACTGTATTATCATAGAGATAGTATGCATTTGAATTGCAGTTTCTCTTTCAGGTGTTCCTGCACCATTGCATCTTCCTTGTACAAGGAGAGACAGTGACCCGACATGGATGATAACGTTAATTGTTCATGCTCTTTATTACTGTATATATTAGGTAGATAGTCAGGATATAAGGGCTACTGTTTATGTTTTCCCTTAACCCCTTATGTGGTATACCACACGTTAAAGTGTATATATGTCTGATATTTATCTATCCTGTGTGAACTACCATTTGAACTACCATTTGCTCATGTATGTGTTACACATGTTTGCTTCATGTGGTACGGTATGTGCATTGTTTGTTATTATTGTTCCTTTCCTGTTTCCCCACCCATCCTAGCTCAAATTATTTTCTGCAAACTCTGAGACGTCGTTTTTGTAGGCAGGGGGAGAATGTAGCACCCTGATGTTTAAGTAGGTTTGCTCTTAAATTTATCTGCCAAGTGATAGTTGCCTTGGCCATTTGCTAGGAGGTCAATTGATTTCACCCTAATTTTTTAATTGCTGTACTTCTCTGTTCTGTCACTAGGTGGCCGGGTTTCTGGTGACATTAGATAAGACAAGGGCATTGCAAGGACAGATTAGGAATGAATGGGGTGTCTCAGCCAATGGGCAGGGATATTTTTAGGTCCCTTGGACTGCTGGGAGAACCTTTTTATTTTGGTGGAGTCGGTTGATCGGGTTCTGTGCCACCTGGACAGCTGTCTAGGTGGACGTATGTCATATTGCCCCCGGGCTGCTAGGGCAAAGACCTAAGGCCTATCCCAGTGACATCTGGCTGCTAGGCTATCTGAGGGCCTATCCAGAAGCAAGAGAGCAGCGTATGGTTGGGATTGCGGCTTGCAGTCGAATCAGAAGTAATGGTTTTGCCGGCCAGAGAACCTGTCATTGTCGAAGGTAGAGGGGAAACTGTCGCCATTAAGGGACCATCCACCTTATTACCAGGGACCACTGTGAGTAGCTGAAGCAAGTACCTGAGCAGTATTCCCACTAAACGGGGATGGTGAAGAATTGGGAAACTTCAGCAGAGGTCAAGCCAGGGACCCAGAGAAATATAAACCTTAGCGCCTTTGGATAAAAGAACTGATCATCAAACTCCAGCTGTAGTAAAAAAAACTTGCTAATAAGCAAATGGCAAAGAAGCAAAGTAGGAATGTAAAGACAGTTTGCTGCACTTCGGGTTGATCAAATTCATGTAAAACATGCAGAACACGCAAAAAAATGCGGAACACGCAAAAAAAATTGCAGAACACACAAAGGGTTAATAAAGTCCCATTAGGTGATGAAATAAAGTGCTCATGCTTAAATTGACATCTCCTGAGCAATGGTGTTCAGACTGGGTGCCCCACATAGATGTACACTCACCCTGGATGTTGACCAACTATCACTAATATGGTCTAATAGGCATGTAGGGATACCCCTAGGGAGCCTGTTGAAATGACGTCTCTTGCAAGCCAGAGACCCAGCCAGTGGAGGTGACACTTGCAGAGCATTATTGTGTGCCAAGCCAGGGACCGAGCAGGCCAGTGGAGTGAGGCTTGAAAAAGATCTGTGAGTGCCAAGCTAGGGACCCAGCAGGGATGCGGGGTTGATGCTTGAGGAAGATTGGAAGAGCTCAGGAGATCCAGTGGCAGTGGATCAGCGGGTCTAAGTGATAGACTGAGACTTCAGTTGAGTGAAGATCTAAAAAGGAGATTGTGGAGGAAGTGAAAGAGTCCATTGCAACTTTTGTTAGAAACTGTTCAAGATTGTTGCCATAAGAGACAGCGTTTCAACACATGTAGATGTGGTGTCTGGCTGGGTGCCTTTCCCTGCATGACTGTTTACCTATAGAAGTCTCTGAGTCTGCTAATTAACATTGCAACTACTAAAAGGTGTCCTGGCCCTAACCCTCTCCCCCACCGCTCTGTTTAAGAGAAAATAAATCACTTTGCATTCAAGAAGTGTCTGGCGGCCATTAATTTACCTTACATTACACCCACCATGCCTCGTAACCCACTCTACACAGAAGGATGTCAGCTGTTCCTAACTCTGGAGGTCACCATTAGACCTGGAGAGGCCCGGGACTTGGCTACACACTCACTAATAAAAGAAAAGCACTGGGTTTCAAGCAGAACTAAAGTCTGCAATACTTACCTCTCCAGCAACGGTCTGAGGTACTTTGTCGGTGTCGGCATCTTCTACCCAGCTTCTTCCGGGTGTCAGGCTGCAGCCATCTCCATTGGCCAGCACAGGATGACATCACTCTTGTACTTGTGCAGGAGTTCAGTTACCCCGGCACGCAGGATCTGTGGTGAAATGTAAACTGAGCTGCGCAAGTGCAGCTCACTATACATTCCAAAGAGAACTGTGAGCAGGCAGGTGGGTTCATTTTACAGCAGAGGGGACATTGCTTGTCTCTTCTGAATTAAAGATCCTGCCTGTTCACAGTTTAATTAGACACTTTAGTTCCACTTTAACCACTTCCTGCCTGCCATATAACAGAAGGACGTGTGCAAAGTGGTTAAGTTATCCTGACTGGACGTCATATGACGTCCAACAGGATAAGGCGTGGGGGCGAGCAGCACGCCGATCGTTGGTGTGTCAGTCTGACACACCGCATCAATCAACTTGGTAAAGAGCCTCTGACGTAAGCTCTTTACTATGTGATCAGCTGTGTCCAATCACAGATGATCACAGCGTAAACAGGTAGGGCCATGTATCGCTTTTCCTCCACTCGCGCTGACAGATGCAAGTAGAGGAGAGCTGCTCTCCTGATGGGGGATCTGCGCTGATTGATTATCAGTGCAGCCCCCCTGAGAGTGCCCACCTAGGACCACCAGGGATGCCACCCAGGACCACCATGGATGCACACCCAGGGCCACCAGGGATGCCACCCAGGACCACCAGGTATGACCACCAGTGTTGCCAATCAGTGGTCATTAGAGGTACCAATCAGTGCCCAGCAGTAATGCCTGCCAGTGCCTCCTTATCAGTGCTGCCTATCAGAGCCACCTATCAGTTCCCACCGGTGCTGCCTATCAGTGCCGCCTTTAAGTGCCCATTCAATTTTTTAAAACAATGTAATATGAGGACACACCTAAACAATGCACTGTATTTGTGTAAAATTAGCAGGCCCTTACACTACTATATAGCACTTGGTAGATCTAAAGCAGATTTCACAATCAGAGTGTGTAGTGTCACCTTAAAGTGTAACTAAAAGCAAAACAGTTTTTTTGTTTGTTTTGTATAGAGTGGAGATGGATTAGAAAACCTGACAGTTTTTATCTCTCTCTCTATTTGTCACATTTACCATTAACTTTGAAAGTGAAAGTAAAAGAAAATCCCAAATTTTGGGTCGTTCTCAGAAAAGTAATAGGAGGGTAAATCTTCCAATGGGGACACTAGTTCTGGTGACCTGGGGGTCCCCAAGAGATCCCCTTAATTTGCAGGAATTTCCTCTCACTTCCTGTTTTGGGTATTGGGAAGTGAAGGTAAATCTCCTCGATGGGACAAAGTGGGAAAAAAACAACCCTTACAGGAAAAGTAGCTCTCCCTCACTCTATCCAAAAAAAAAAAAATGCCTATAGTTCTACACTAATGCAACGTACACACGGGCGGTCTTTTTGACGGACTTTTGACAGACTTCCGACGGACTTTTTTTACGAACGGACTTGCCTACACACGCCTGGATTATGTATGGACTTGCCTACACACAACTGGACTTTCCGGCAGACTATGTCCGCCGCTCTTCCCGACGGAGTTACGACGGACTTTCAGAATGAACGGACTTGCCCAAACACAAACGAACGTGACTCAGGTATGACGGGACTAGAAAAGGAAGTCAATCTCGCCGCTTTTATTGGCGAGATTGACACCTTGCGAGCCCCGTCGGGGGGTATACCAGGCCTTTAGGTCTGGTATGGATTTTAAGGGGATCCCCCTACACCAAAAACACCTACCATCGTACATCGTACCCCTACCGATTCACCTAGGGAAAAAGTGTCAATAAAAAAAACACACTAGACAGGTTTTTAAAGTAATTTATTAGACAGCTCCGGAGGTCTTCTTCCGACTTCGGGGGTCTTCTTCTGACTTAGCCGCTCTCTCCGGCCTCTTCTCCCGGTGTCCAGTTCTTCTGCCAACTCCTTCGCTATCTTCTGCCGCTCTTTTGGTAACGTTGACCCGGACTTCTCCGTCGTCTTCTTCCGATGTTGACACGACGCTCTTTCCCGCTGTAATGCTGTGTGAGCGCTCCACAATGACTTATATAGGTGGTGACCCCGCCCCCTTATGATGTCACAGTCCCGGGGCATGCTGGGACTGTGACGTCATAAGGGGGCATGGTCATCACCCGGTGGCCACGCCCCCTTATGACGTCTCAGTCCCAGCATGCCCCGGGCCTGTGACGTCATAAGGGGGTGGGGTCACCGCCTATATAAGTCATTATGGAGCGCTCACACAGCATTACAGTTTGAGAGAGCATTGTGTCAACATCGGAAGAAGAGAAGAGGAAGGAAGACGACTGAGAACTCCGGGCCACTGCTAGCAAAAAGATCGGCAGAAGATAGCGGAGGAGCCGGCAGAAGAACCGGACACCAGGAGAAGAGGTCGAACACCGGGAGAAGAGGCCGGAGAGCGGGAGAAGAACCAGACACCGGGAGAAGAGGCCGGAGAGAGTGGCGAAGTCAGAAGAAGACCCCTGAAGTCGGAAGAAGACCCCCAGGAGGTGTTTAATAAATTACTTTAAAAACTTGTCTATTGTGTTTTTTATTGACACTTTTTTCCTAGGGGAATGAGTAGGGGTACGATGTACCCCATACTCATTCACATGGGGGGGTCGGGATCTGGGGGTTCCCTTATTAAAGGGTCTCCCGGATTCTGATAAGCCCCCCGTCCGCAGACCCCGACAACCAACGGCCAGGGTTGTCGGGAAGAGGCCCTTGTCCTCATCAACATGGGGACAAGGTGCTTTGGGGTGGGGGGCCTGCAGAGCGCCCCCCTTCCCCAAAGCACCAACTCCCCCATGTTGAGGGCATGCAGCCTGGTATGGTTCAGGAGGGAGTAGGCGCTCGCTCATCCCAATCCCCTTTCCTGACCGGCCGGGCTGCGTGGTCAGATAGGGGTCTGGTATGGATTGTAGGGGGTTCCCCTTAAAATCCATACCAGACCTAGGGGACATCGTCGCCTCGCGCTCGCCACAATAGGAAAATTTGTTTTTCCTATTGCAGCGAGCGCAAGATGTAGTACCCTGCCCTTGCGTCGTATCAGGTCCGTTGGACCAGCATACAGACGAACGGGCTTTTGAGTCTGGCGGAGTTACGACATAAAGATTTGAAGCAGGTTTCAAATCTAAAGTCCGTCAGATTTCCGACCTAAACGGTCCGTCGGAAGTCCGATACAGCCCACACGTGGTCGGATTGTCCGCCAGATTCGGTCCGCCGGACCAGTCCGGTCAGAAAGTCTGCACGTGTGTACATGGCATAAGTCATGACCTGTGAGCTTGAAATACTTGCATTACAGCTTGTTGGCTATTGCAGCCTGTTTGACAGTACTCCCCATGGATGCTGTCTGAGTAAAATATGTCAATCTTTGCCATCAGCCACAAGTATAACTCCCATTATTGCTTTCACTAAAGTAAGCCCCTTTGTTGGTGTCGGAACCTCTTCCTCTCCCTTCTTATAGGGTGCTTCAAAGTTTTCCAGTTCCCAAGCTGACTACAATGGTGGGGGATAAGAGGCCATAGCACTATGTGGCATTATTGCAGTGCTACAGTTACCCCTCCTGTATGAAGCCACCAAACGTTTACCCCCATGCAGACACCATAGCAATATAGACCCCCCCAGCCAATTCCATGCAGTCAGCCCTCATCTCCCTTCACATTAGCCATCTGCATTACAACACAGCAAAACAGACCTCCTGAACTTCAGTGCAGACTCTAGGCATTCTCTGCTACACCTGAGGAGGGGGCATGCTGAGCCAAGACTGAGGTGTTCCTCTTTCTTCAGTTTCACACGGTCTTCAGCCTGTATAAAGCTTTGACAAAGCATTTGCAGAGCTTCCAGCAAGCTTTGTGTAAGCTTTTAAAGTACCACCCCAATGGAAGTGCTAATTTATAGTTCCCAACTGTCCTTGATTTCAAGGGACTGTTCCCTGATTTGGAACCAAGTCCCTCTTGTCTCCTCATTTGTCCCTCATTTTGGTCTGATCTATATAGTTGTATATAAAATGCACCGTTCTTCTTTTATCCAATTTCTAAATGGTTGCATTTGTAAATTTTAAAAGTCAGTGTAAAGGAATAGTAGTGGTAAGAAAACGCACTTGTGGGTTTATATAATATTTTTTTTGTATAATTCTCCTTTAGGGGGAGTCAATGTGGGTGCTAGGAGAATTTTTGGGGGTGCTGAAGAAAACCAAAGCACTCCCCTGGCGCCACCCCTGGTTTTCAATAATATAACTGGATTAGAAAGTATTCATTTTTTCCTATGTGCCTCGTTTTCCTCTCTAATGTTTAGATAAAGAAATTATCTTTTCAGATCTGGCTCAGTGTTCTTGCTAGCAGAGAGCTGTTTTTTTTACTTTCCAGCAAACCATCGAGGCAGCATGCCAACAGGACACAGCAGAAACTGGTAGATGAATGAACGTAATTTACATTCACCATAAATGAATACACCAACAGCAGGAATATAGTCAGAAACCTTTCCAGCTTCGACTGATAACCAGTACTTGAGATATATTACTGCGATTTCCCAAAGCATCGTTTCATTTTAAGCAATATTTTAGGCAGCATGACCAATAAGACAAAGATCTATACCTCACTCAGCCCCCTTTACAGGGCAAGGTATACTAGAAAATTATAAAGCACATAGCACCACCTACAGGATGAACTACAAATGTGCAGTACAAAGAAATACATTTTTTTGCTTCAAAAATGCATTATGTGTGGAAAATTTCAAAGGGCCTTTGATTTGCACTGCAAGGGTCATTTTTTCACTTAACCTGCAGTTCAGCTTTGAGCTAAACAGGGTGTATTGCTCAATATTTCTATATACAGTATATCTTTATATGTACTGTATAAGTATTATATTTTTGTATAAGTATTATATTTTTGCACAATATGTTGCATTTTTTATATTATAGAGCCATTCATTGGACTGTGCATACCTTTAGACTTTAGGTCAGGTACACAAGTAGGGCATAGTTTTTAAAGCGGACCTTCACTCCCTAAAAATAATTATTTGCATCTGGCTTCAACCCCATCCCTTTCCCAGAATTGATTAATTTTTTTTATTACCTTTTATTTATTTTATTTTTTGTGCTGCAGAGCAACACTTCTGCCACTCTTGCCTAGGCAAGATGACAAATGACATTGCGTCCAATCTAAAATATGCACAGGTGTGCTGAAGGGTTGTGCTAAGCCATAGCTCCCAACTGTCCCTGATTTTGAGGGACTGTCCCTGATTTGGAACAAAGTCCCTCTGTCCTTCTTTCCTTCTCATTCGTCCCTCATTTTGGTCTGATCTATATTGTTGTATATAAAATGCACTATTTCTCTTTCAAAATGTGTTTCCCAGTGCCAAACCTTTCATTCCATTTCTAAACTGCTGCATTTGTAGATTCCAAAAGCCAATATAAAGGAATAGTATGTGTTTAAAAAAAAAGCACTGGTGGGTTTACCTAATAGTTTTTTTTGTTTAATTGTCCTTTAGGGGTGTGGCAGGGGGTGTGTCCTATGCCTACATACTTTTGCTAATAGGTGTCCCTCATTCCCATCTCAAAATGTTGGGAGGTATGGCTAAGCCTTTAGTGCCCTGGAAAAACCTTCTGCACAGGTGCATCTGCGTGTATGTGCAAACATGTCACGATAATGAAGACAAAGAATTGGCATGTGTGCAGACTAAACATATATTGCACCTTGGTTTTGCACTTTCAAATGCACAGATCTGGCGCAGGGCTCGACCATGGCCCAAAGGATGAGCAGAGCGATTATTTACATCTGCATATGCAATGGACCATCAAAGGTGGTGGTGCTAGAAAGGGGGGGGGGGGGGGGCAGTAGTAAGGGGACTAAAGTTCCTCTAAAGTCCCATACACACTATTCGATTTTCTGCAGATTTTTGTCTTCAGATTTACCAAAACCATATAATTAGAGATCAAACCATAAGAGTTTAAATTTGTCTACAATCAGGCAGGCCCTTGCACTACATGGTTTTGGTAAATCTGAAGACAAAATTCTGCAGAAAACTAATAGTGTGTATGGAGCTTAAGTTTGGTGGGCGGCAGCAAAGCCCCCAACGTCTGTGTTGCTCTGCAAGGCAGAAAGTGAAGCCTGATTATGAAATGAGAAAATATGTCTGACTCCATGTAAACATGAATTCTCTGTCTTAAATGGGCTGTTATTTTAATGCAACCACACATTTAATTGCTGGTAAGCTCAAGTATATTACATTTTTGTTCTAAAGTTCTCAATGTAAAGTCTTAAGGAAGAGGTCTAGTTTAATATGAATGCAGAATAATGTTTTAAAATGAGGAACTGATTAAGCACATCCTGTCTTAACCGCTTAAGGTCCACCCTATAGCAGCTTTACTGCTACAGGGCACCACCTCATGTGTATATATAAGTGATCTGGCTCTTCTGAGTAGCGGGCTCACTCCTACTGTGATCACACACACAGCGAGAGCCAAGTGGCAGGTACTGCGGACTTGATGTCTGCCAGCACCTGACGATCATCCAGCAGAGAGGCAGAACAGCGGTCACACAAAGGCTACAAAACACAGTTAACCCTTCTATCGCCTCTGATGTTAACCACTTCCCAGCCAGTGTCATTAGTACAGTGACAGGGCATATTTTTTAGCAATGATCACTGTATTCAGGGCCAGATTAATATAGGGGCTATTGGAGCTGTAGCTCCAGGCCCCTACCTTAAGATAGGCCCATGCCAGTGGGTTATGAATGCTGTTTAGCTCTTCTCTGTGTGTGTACACAATTGTTATGTAAATTGTGGGTGGTATTGTTATGTAAATTGTGGTCAGCAGGCAGTATTGTTATGTGAATTGTGGGCGGCATGAGGTATTGTTATGTAAATCGTGGGCAGCAGGTGACATTGTTATGTAAATCGTGGGCGGCAGGCAGTATTGTTATGTAAATCGTGGGCCGCAGCTGAGTTCCACACAGTGTTAGTGTAGCACAACATAGTGGCTGACTCTTGTTCCTTCCCCACAGATTTCACAAAACTCCCATTTCCTCCTAACTCCTGCCCCTATAGTGACAGTCTCACTTGCTGGGCACCCACACTTGTCTTTTGCTGGTAGAGGAAGTGTGAGAAAGGATCTGATTGGCCGAGGGTACCATCAGTGAATTACACTAGCTCCACCCCCTGTATCTTGGCAGTGCATGTGGGGGAGAACGACCGGCACAAGCAAAGCGGCGCCCCAAGAGTGTTGGGAGTGGGTGCGGTGCACAGTCTACTTTTTACGCAATCAACAGATCTATCTGTTCTATGAGCAAGAGCATTCTGCAGTACTAGATGGTGAGCCACAAATGTTGATTGTTGTTACTTTACCACACTGCAAAGTAAATGATGTATTTTGTGCAAACATCTTGTAGCTTAGTGGTTCTCTACTCCGGTCCTCAGGACCCACTAACAGGCCAGGTTTTAAGTTTTACTTTGGGGAGATGCAGACTAGAATACTGCAATCACTGAGCAGCAAATTATATCACCTGGGATGTATTTCAGTTATCTTGCAAACCTGGCCTGTTAGTGGGCCCTGAGGACAGGAGTTGAGAACCACTGTTCTAGCTGAAAAGGTGACAGCAGCAATAATGAATGATCACCATAGTAGAGATATGAAAAACAAAAATCATGACATCTGAAAATCTCCCAGCAAATTTTAAGTTCATTCCTCCCTTACTATATTAGCAAGCTTTGTACATATTTTGTTTACCTTTAGGAAGAAGTATGAAGACTCACCATAAGTACAGAGAGAACTCAATTACTCTACATGTGCTCTGTTCACACCATGTATGAGCTGTGGTGTGTTGTGTAAAAATGCAGCATGTCTACATTTTTATTGCAGCACAACCTACGTCACGACAGCACATAAAGTGCAATGAATTGCCTTTCATTCATTTTGACTAGATTTTAAAAAAAAGGAAAAATTAAACAATGCAAAGCATTTTGCCAATTGCACACAACAGAGGGCACACATCAAATGGACCATAACGCACACGCCCACTGGTGTGAACGGACCCCAAGTGCTAGCAGCTGTGTCAAAGACAACGTTTCCTCCTTCCTAATGAATTGATTATCTTTATAGTGAGTGTAATGCAGGCCAGACATTACTATTTTTTTATTTTATTCAACCAGCATGTTGAATGAAAAAAAAAAAAGAGCTCATTCCCCCATCCACACAATCACTACTGTTTTGCTTTTATATTCTGCTGGCAGGGAACCTCCCCTGCCATCAGAATACAATGATTAGTGCTGCCGGCTATAGCACAACAAGACGATCGATTTTGTGTACAACAAGCTAGCATGTACAGTGTACATCAATCGAAATTCACCCAGTCCCTGCTGAATTGGCCAAATTTCAATCCATGTACGGCCGGCTTTAACAACCCCCCCCCACCACCACCACCACAGCTAACCAAAGCAGAGGGAAGCCACAGGACAATGAGCTGAGGGGGCCCTGTCATATGGGGTCCCGTGACTACTGCAGGCTGCCTGCTGCAATATCAGTCCTTGCACTGTGCAACTAAATTGTAGAAGGGGGAAAACAATGTGCCCAAAGACATTTTGTTGATGGCGTCTACTGATAGCAAGCTCCCTGACAAAGGTGTGCTGACAGCAGCTGTGATATCAGTTTAGGCAGCACAGTATCACTGGCTCTCCAGAAATGAAACCACTACACACACACTGAACCCTTTCCCGCACTTTGGCCACAGTGCAGGTAGTGATGTCACTGCAGGTGGGACAACAGCAAGCTCTATCATTGGTCTAGGTTGATCAGAAGCACTAATTACTGCAGGTGAGGGTAGTGGATTTGCTGGCATTCTCTGTGAAAAGTGGGATCAGCAGCCCTGAATCTGGAAGAGGAGCTCCTTGAGTCAGGAGTCTGCTGAGCAAAATACACCTCTGGAGGAAGCTAGTGGTAACATTGACAAGATCCCATAATCACAACACCTCTCTCCAACCCCATCTTCATTACAATCCACCCCATCTCCTAGTCACAGCGACTCCCTGCCACCATAAACCCCCCCATACCAACTCACCTTCTCTACACAGTTACAGCATCTCCCACCCACCTCTCTCTGGTCACTGTGCCTCTCTACCAACTATTTTACTGTACAGATCACAGCACCTCTAAATGCAAACCTCTCCTCCCCCACTATGCTACCTCCAGTTTACCCATCATTTACCTCTTCCAGACCTTCCCTCCTATCCATCTCCCCCTACCCTGTTTCATTACACTGCCTTTGTGCCATGCATCTCTCACCCTCCAGGTCATAGCACCTACCTTCCACCTCATACACACCCCACCCACACCAGACATCTCAAGTCTCCCGCGAGGTGCGGGAGATTTCCGCATTTCGGGGGTGGCTCCTGGACACCCTCAAGTGCTGCCCAATATCCCGGGTGCGGGGCTGATCCTGGATGGTCCCCTGGTTCACAGTCGGGGATGATCGGTGCAGCAGGAGGGACAGCTGTGAACACTGATCTCCCTGTATAGCCGACATCTGCTTCTCCTTCTCTCCCTCCCGCAGCTGTCGGCTAAAAAGCTATACAGGGACTGTCCCTCCTGTTGCAACGATCACCCCCGACTGTTCCCTGTATCCTCCTCCTCCAGCCCCCTCCGTGTCCTCCCCCCCCTTCTTCTCCGGCTCCCTGTCCTCCTCCTTTTAAAATAATGATTGTGTTGAGGTTTGTATATGTCCCTGAGACTCTGGCTTACAGGATGGCATTTTCTGTATATTTTATGAGTACAAGAAGGCTTTTGTTTTGTTTAACTATGCCCCCTTAAGCCCCTCCCACTCTTACCCCATTGTGGACCCACCCACAGTTTGCCATGGCATGCTACAAAAGCCACATTACTACTTTACTTAAGCTACTCAGAGGCACCTTCTCTCTCCCTGAACCTTATCATCCTCTGTTTCATCACCCCGCTCTCTCAGGCCTCCTCTCTCTCACCCGTCCTTACGCCCATCTCAATTTAATTTAACTTGTTTTAATAATTTATTTATTTTGACAAAAAAATTTTGTGTTTTCATTTTATTTATTCCCAAAAAAGGCCCATCAAAATCCTCAGCACCAGGCCCATGATGCTCTTAATCTGGCCCTGACTGTATTAGTGTCACTGGTTCCCAAAAATTGTCAGTTAGTGTCCAGAATGTCAGCCGCAATATTGCAGTCAGGCTGATCGCCACCATTACTAGTAAATATAAAATAATTAATACAAATATCCCACAGTTTGTAGATGCTATAACTTTTGCGCAAACCAATCAATATATGCTTATTGGGATTTTTTACCAAAAATATGTAGCAGAATACATATTGGCCTAAGATTATGAAGAAATTTGATTTTTTTAATTTTTTTTATTGAATAAGTTTTGTAGCAGAAAGTAAAAAAATATTTTCCTTTTTTTTCAAAATTGTCGGCCTTTTTTTTTGTTTAAAAAAAAATGCAGCGGTGATCAAATACCACCAAAAGAAAGCTCTATCTGTGGGAAAAAAGGACGTACATTTTATTTGGGTAGAGCGTCGTTTTGCAAAAAAATGGCCTGGCCATGAAGGGGGGTAAATCTTCTGGAGGTCAAGTGGTTAAAGTGCATACACAGGCAAAATGTTGAATAAAGCAATAGAAAATAGAAAACATGGCAGCTTTACAGCTAAACATACCCACAATGCTTTATGGATAAGGGTGACAACACTGTATGTAGCCTATCTAAATATTAACAATGTTGTCACTGTTAAGTCTGCACAGACACTTCCAGGCTACAAGGCTGTGCAAGGATGCAGCCCCAGCCTTATATTAGCACAGAGGCTGTATAGGAAATATAGTGCCGGACATGTCTTGTTGTCTGATGTTGCAGTGCCACTACTACCCCAGCCACTTACCTAGTGACGCTGTAGTAAAAGAGAGAGGAAGTAGCCACATCCTAATGGGCTGCCATTTTGGGCCGTATTTTTGAAATGTGAGCTGCCTGGCTGTCATGATGATCCTTTACCTCTGGGTCAGGGACATGAAAAAAGTGAAGTCAGAGAAACATCTAAAAAAGTTTAATTTAAACAAAATGATGACAAGGAAAAGCAAGATAAGGTTGACAACGCTCACTGTAGCCATTCTAATTCCTCATGATGTTGTCATTACTAAGTCTGCACAGATACTTTTAGGCTACAAGGCTACAATGTCGCAGCCTCAGCCTTATCTTAACACAGAGGCTGTATAGGAAATATAGGGCCTCATTCACTAAAGCAGATTGCATGTGGTATTTAGGTGTCTGGACACATTTTCCCTAAATATCGCATGCAATCCTGAAAGTATCAATTCGCTATGCCGTTTTGTGGTATTTACCGCAAAACGCAGAAATCGCTCGGTAAATAATAATAATGAAAAAGGCATTTAACTCAATTCACAGAAGAAAATAAATAATGAAAAGCATGCGGTAATAAGTAGTGGTCCAGGCATGCAGCTAATTAAGGAATGTAAAAATTAGTAGTCTCTGCCTTTTTGGATCAGTTCTCTAAACAGCAATGCATAGAAACCTAAATATGGAAATTATTGGGGTTGATTTACATAAAGCGGTAGTAAAGTCTGCTTTGTTTTTTTTACCTACAGGTAAGCCTATACTAAGGCTTACCTGTGGATAAAATGTGTAACTCCTAAATGTGCACCATTTAGGAGATATTCACCCTGCATACAGCAAGTGACATCACTGGCGCATGCGCTCTGAAGGTTGGAAGGAAGACCGGGGGAAGATGTCAGCCCCCTCAGCGGTGACCGGGCGCTGCGGGACGGCTTCGTTCTAAGGTAAGTATTCCATAATTTGTCAGTATAAGATGCATACTAGCACATTATACAATTGCATTACAGGTGTTTTTTGTTTGGTTTTATTATTTTCTTTAGCAGCCGTATTTTACAACCACTAAACGACTAATTAAAGGAAAACATTTTTTTTTTTAGTTTTGGATAGAGTAAAGGTAGATTAGAACACCTGTCAGGTTTTTATTGTTATCTGTGCCCCCCAGATTCACCCTCTCTATTTGTCCTGTTTACCATTATCATTGAAAGTGAAAGTAAAAGAAAAATCCCAAATTTTGGGTTGTTCCCAGAAAATAATCAATAGACCATGCTGCGGTATAAAAAAAAACATCAATAATAATAAAAGTGTAAAAATGGTAATCAATAAACATATATTGCTGAAAGTTCATATATAATATCTGTGACTGATTGAAGTGAATTCAAAAAATCAATACATCAACAGTGCAAAAATCCAAAGTGCTTTCCTCCACCAGTCTCACAGGAACTTACCTCACATGTGAGTCAAATCAGCAGTGTTCCCCTCTGGGGATAATAGAGAAGGCTGGCGTGGTGCTGGTAATCACTTTCCTCCTCCAAATCTCTTATTCTCATGGGATAAAACCCTGATCATCTCACCAAATATGATGGATATGCAAAAGAAGGAAGGCAGAATCTAGTGCTTGCCTTTAAAATGTTTAACTAGTTGCCATCCGCCCACCATCAAATGACGGCGGGGCGGTGCGGCACTCGTTCTGGGACGCCGTCTTACGACGGCGTCCCAGAACGGCAGCTCTCGCACGCCGATCGCAGCCGCGCTATGTTGCTAGGACACGGCACAACCCGATCCCTGTAAAGAGCTGCGTCCAATCACAGCCAGTCACATGTAAACACGGAGATGCCGGTAATCGGCGCTCCTCGCCTCACACTGACAGAGTGTGTGGCGAGGAGAGCCGAACAGAGGCATTCCCACGCAGGGGGACATCTACACATGTAATCAGGGCACTAATCATCAGTGCCCTGATTACAATATAGTGCCAGCAGTGTCGCCAATCAGTGCCCACCACTTCCCACAATTGCCACCAATCAGTGCCCATTAGCGATGGCAGTCAGTGCTGGCTATCAGTGCCGCCTATCAGTGCTGCCCATCAATGCCCATCACTGCTGTTGATCAATTCCCATCAGTGCCATCCATCAATGCCCATCAGTACCGCCTATCATTGCCCACCAGTGCCGCCTATTAGTGCCCATCAGTGCCACCTATCAGTGCTCATCAGTGCCCATAAGTGCGGCATATTAGTGCCTCCTCATCAGTGCCCATAAGTGCCACCTCATCAATGCCCACCAGTTCAGCCTGTCAGTGCCCATCAGTTCTGCCTCATCAGCGCACATCAGTAAAGGAGAAAAATTACTTAGTTACAAAATTTACTGATAGAAACGAAGTAAAAAAAAAATTTTTTTTCAAAATTTTTGGTCTTTTTTTTGTTTTTTTTTTAGTAAAAAATAAAAAAACCCAGAAGTGATTAAATACCACCAAAAGAAAGCTCTATTTGTGTGAAGAAAATTATAAAAAAATTGTTTGGGTACAGTGTGGCATGACCGCGCAATTGTCATTCAAAGTGCAACAGCGCTGAAAGCTGAAAAATGGCTTGGGCAGGAAGGGGGTGTAAGTGCCCTGCAGGCAAGTGGTTAATAATATACAAAAAAGGGTAAGATATAAACTCACAGAGATGGCACTATAAGCCGTGCAAGCAGAAAACACATTTCAGACACAACGGGTCTCAAGATGGCCACAATATAATGTCAATACGCATGCTCCATCCCCTAGACGCGTATCGTCAAAGCATTGACTTCTTCAGTAAGATGTCAAAGAAAAGTAACAGAGGGGACATCTTCCAGTGGGGACACAGATGGTAAAAAATTCTTTTAAACTGCCAGGGTTTATAACCCTCCCTTACGCTATATCGGGTTTAGCGTAAGGGAGTGGGTACGCTCCCTTACGCTTTATCCAAAATGAAAAAAAAAAGTTGTGCCTATAGTTCTACTTTAAGGCAAATAGAGTGTGCAATTTGCAAGTTGCTCCAGAGCTTAGTATATGAGGTAAAGCTTCACTTTACAAAGAATACCCAATCATATGCAAAGAAACAAAAAACAGAATTTTTTCTTGCACATGATTGGATGATGGAGGTCGCCTTCATTTACTAAGCTCTGGAGCAACTTTACCAGCAAAGTGCTCAGTCTGTGTACATTAACCACTTGCCGACTGCTGTCAGCACATATACGTCGGCAGAATGGCACAGCTGGGCAAAGTCTCGTACCTGTACGTTGCTTTGAATTTCCCGCTGTGCACGCGTGCCACCGGCGGTGCGCGCCTGCCGCGAGCTCCGTGACCGTGCCCGCGAGACCAGCGGACTTGATCACCGCTGGGATACCCGCGATTGTGTCACTGAGCTAAAGTACGGGGATATGCCGATGTAAACAGCATCTCCCCGTTCTGCCTAGTGACAGGACACCGATCGTCTGCTCCCTGTCATTGGGAGCAGCGATCAGTGTCATGTCACTGCTAGACCACCCCCCCCCCCCCAGTTACAATCACTGCCCAGGACACACTTAACCCCTTCTCGCCCCCTAGTGGTTAACCCCTTCACTGCCAGTGACATTTTTACAGTAATCAATTGAAAATTGATCGCTGTATTAATGTCAATGGTCCCAAAAATGTGTCAAAATTGTCTGATGTGTCCGCAATAATGTTGCAGTCACGATAAAAATCGCTGATCGCTGCCATTACTAGTAAAAAAAAAATTATTAATAAAAATGCCATAAAACTATCCCCTATTTTGCAGACGCTATAACTTTTGCGCAAACCAATCAAACGCTTATTGGGATTTTTTTTTTACCAAAAATATGTCAAAGAATACGTATCGGCCTAAACTGAGGAAAAAAATGTTTTTTTATATATTTTTGGGGGGTATTTATTATAGCAAAAACAAAATCGTTTTTTTCAAAATTGTCGCTATTTTTTTGTTTATAGCGCAAAAAATAAAAACCACAGAGGTGATCAAATACCACCAAAAGAAAGCTCTATTTGTGGGGAAAAAAGGACGTCAATATTGTTTGGGAGCCACATCGCACGATCGCGCAATTGTCAGTTAAAATGACGCAGTGCCGAATCGCAAAAAGTGCTCTGGTCAGGAAGGGGGTAAATTCTTCCGGGGATGAAGTGGTTAAGTAAATACACCCCATTACAGGTAGTAAAATATGCTTATTTTTCTCCTACCATTTTACCAGATTTTTAAAGACTTTTTTGTTAACATACAAGCATATACATCATTTGCTGCAAAAAAACTCCCAATTACTCCAAGCTGTGTGAAGTTGGCACCCCATGTTTGTAAATCCTGAATAAAAATATACCATTCGTTTGTGCCACGTTTGTGCTGTTTTGTGTCGCGAAAACAAGCGTTTTTGCCGGTTCGATTTCTGAGATATTAAACATTCAATTCAATCTAAGCCTCCCCCACTTTGCACCCCATATGTATATATACATATATGTGCCAGCGCACAGGACCAATGATCATACAATGTGATATACAATAAATTATACAGTGAACTGAAGATAAAAAGCGAATAGGACTATAGTTGCTGAATTATATAAAATGTCCATAACAATTCGCCAATGTAGTTTAAAAGCTGTGATAGGAAAAAGTCCTTATATGAGAACCAGCGCTGAGGGCAGGCTTTCCTGGTGAGCAAAGACAGCTCTCTAGGTAAACGAGAAGAAAAACAGAAGAAAGTGCCTCTGAGTGCAGGTATTTATTGTAGTAATAAACAAGTAATCCACACTTACAATATGGTTAGGGAAGTACGGCTCAGATGGGGAAAATATCCTGGATTAGTCCCAGCGTCCATAGCAAGAGGCTGCAAGGTGGTTCCGAAGGGATGGGCGCGGTCCCCCGCAAGGAAAGATTAGCAGCTGGGCTGGATGGAAGCTCTGTTGGTCCGACAGGACGCCCGTGGGCGTGTGACGTCACCAGGATAGAACAGACCACAACGCGTTTCAGAGCATGCGCAAGGCTCACACTGGGCATGCGCGCTCCTTTCTCATCTCATCTCAACATGCACCCCATGCTGCTAAATTTTAAAAACATACACGCCATTCATTTGTGCTTCGTTTGTGCTGGTTCGTGCAGCTTTGGTTTCGGAGATATTGTGCATTATAGTTGCTGAAACCGCACCCACTTTGCACCCCATGTTGCTGAATTTTAAAAACAAACACGCCATTCATTTGTGCCCCGTTTGTGCCGCCAAAATAAACGTTTGTGCCACTTTTGTTTCGGAGATATTGTGCGTTTATATGTTGATAAACCACACTGACTTTACACCTCGTTATTAAATCTTACATACAGCTAGATTTATTTGTTCCCGGGTTGTGCATATTTGGTGGATATTGTGCATGATGTTTTACTTCACATGCATAGTTTTGCCACCCCCCCGCAGGGATCCCCCCCTTCCTGATCCTCTCCCTGCAGGGATGCACCCCCTCTTCCAATTCTCTAGCACTGACTGGAAGAACAGGTGGGGGGAACAGACGGGGGAGGGCACAACTGGCTCTGGCTCTAGTGAGGCAGAGCCAGCTGTCAATCAGGCGGCAGGGTGGATCTCGACAGTACTGTCGGGATCTGTTCCGGGTGCAGCGCGGCTCTGTGCTGTCAGCATATAGTGAGCAATAGCCCACAACATGCTGAGTTTTTTTTTTGTCACTGGAGAACATACTATATGTCATCTTGTAAACAAAAAGAGAACACCATACTGTAACCTAAGTTTTACAATTTATTTTCTAAACACATTTTGCACAGTGCATACATAGAATAAAAGGTGTTTAATGTACCCTAATACCCTGGATAACCCTGTGTGTAGACAGAAAAGGTTTAAAGCATTTCTATATGTTACTACAATGATTTTACCTTCTGGCTAACCCTGAACACAGGATGTATACAGTACATGGGGACATTAGTTATTAACACAACTAGAGTTGCCACCTGACCACTATATTAGGTTGTCTTGCTAGTGCTAGTATTGCAAAAAAAATTGTTTGTATACACACGGACACAAACAGCAAACACACAATCACCTATTCCAAATGTATTGTTTTCACTGCAATTGCATACATTGCATAATTATTACTAAAACTAAATAAAATTAAAGAGGTTAAAAATGTATTTACCCTGGATTCCCTGAGCTAGCAGTGAAACCATCAAGCAAATAGTTGTTCAAGCTCTAATACAGAGGACTTACTTGATTGGGGGGGTAGCCCGAGGGAGAGGAGGGGCTACATGCATTTAAGGAGAGGTGGTCCCGCCCTGGCGTCCAGAGGATATCGCGGCACAGGTAGCAACTTGAATCCCCTGCGGGTGCTGGACGAGATGGCGGACGTGGACAGGATGCTTTCCCAGCTCAGGGCGGAGGTGGTATCCAGAGGAGCGGATTGGCTGCAGGAGCAGCTCTGATCTGTCCTGGGAGATCGAGCCTGCGGGACAGGGACAGGGGGGCAGGAGTCCGTACAAGCTCGGAGGTCTCGGCTTCCGGAGCGCTTCTCTCCAGACTCCTCCCCCAGAGCTCAGCACAAAAGGTTTTTTACCTTAAAGCGGAGTTCTACCTATTTAAAAGTCAGCAGCTACAAAAAGTGTAGCTGCTGATTTTTAATAATCAGACGCTTACCTGTCCCACGGTCCAGCGATGCGGGCAAACTAAGCCCCACTCCTCTTCCCCTTCTCTCTGCGGCGCCAGCATTATCGCTGTGGGCGCCCAGCTGTGGCTTTGCAGCGATCCACGCACTTTGAATAGCCGGGCAATCTTCTGGGACCTGTGACGTGTCCCAGAAGATTGCAGGGAGGGAGGGGTGAACTCCCTTCTGGCGCCGCGGAGCCCCGGGAAGAAGTGGGAGCTGGGTGCCTCTAAGAAGAGGGTATCTGCTCCCCCTCCCCAAGAAAAAAATGACATGCCAAATGTGGCATATCAGAGGGTCACCATCACTTAAAGCGGAAGTTCCATTTTTGGGTGGAACTCCGCTTTAATGCATAGAATGTATTAAGGTGAAAAACAGTGAGGGTTTACAACCCCTTTAATACATATGCTGCAGGGACCACACTGACTTGGTGAGTTGGCATATTTCTATGGTTTAAACAACTGTACCTCTTTATTAGAAATAAAAACTAACAGGGGCTGCAATTCTCCACTGTATCTATTCCACTGGATACCGCATGAGATAAAATACTACATGGTTTCATAAGATAAATACTGCATATTTCAGAAGAAAACTGCATGCAGTATTTTATAAGAAATTTTGAGTGAAAAACGTTATGCAGTATTTCACTGCATTTCTTATATATCACTTTGTGAATGGAGCCCAGTGTGCTCAACATGCTGTCATGCTGTCTGATTTTGCAGTGCCACTGCAGCACCAGCCACTTAGTGAGACCGTATCAAAAGAGAGAGAAAGCAGCCATGTTACTGCAAACACATAGACAAAAAGGAGGTATTTGCAGCCATTAAAAACTGAAAACAATTAGTCATGAGTGGGTGTACAGCTTGCCCTCTATGTGAGAATATTTGTATTCAAGCTAAACGTCTGCTTTAATGGACAGCAGAGTAAAATTTTTAAATGAATAATACTTTAGCTTTTCTTCCTTCTAATGACAATGGTTTTAAAGCATAAAATATTAATAAGTATCTAATACCTTCATGTATGTGTCCACCCAAACTACATGTGGCTGCCAGAGCATCTCAGGCAAACCAACTGCATTTACTGTAGCTATGGTATATAAAGAATAGCCATAAGGAAAAGTATAGAAAAGGAAAGATATAATTCTGCACTAGAAGGTACTGTTTTAGGGACATAAGAAATAATTCCTATTTTTTTCAAAGAAAGGGTAGTAGTTATTTAAAATATAATGGTGCTAGGAAAGAGGCCATCATATATACATGCTTTTGTAACTAATTTAAGGGCATCTACAAAAAGGTTAACCCACCCGAACTGTTAAAGTACTATTAAAGAATACATTGTAAACTACTTCTTGATGTTGTCAGGTCTTCCTTTCTATTAGAACGAGCTGCTGGTCCCCAGCTGGCAATGATACCCAGATGTAGGGTGGCTTCTTAACCTTTGCAGGGTCCTCTGGAGAAACCCTTTTGTGTGTCCTATCAAATACACAGGCCCACAGCAAGCCACTTCCCTGATCCTTCCTCCCCTATCCTCCGAGCCAATTGAGGGACAGCTGCTGGCGGCTGCACCGTCTTTCAATTAGCCTATAGGAGTTTTTGGGAAGCTGCACCTAGGGACTTAGGGACACTATGTGCAGGTGCAAGTTTACCAGAGGACTTCTATTTCATTATTTAAAGAAAAATAAAAAATAAAATCTGCTTTAATTGTTATTACTGTAATGTAGTCATTATAATAAATAATTATTATGCATAAATAATAAAGGATGTCAGTGTTTTTTTTTTTTTTTTTAGATTCTACTAGTATGATGCAGTCATTATTAAAATTCCCTGTGGTGGCACCACACTCGAGATCCGGATAGCTGCTCAGCACAGCGCACAGCAGTCTGGATCTCTAGCGAACGAACACGCCCCCTGCCCAGTGCTCCAATCAACAACACTGCATAAGGAGGGTGAGTGTTGTTGATTGGAGCCCTATGCAGGAGTGTGTAGGACCTTCAGCGTGCTGCTACTACAGGGAATTTAATAAAGGCTGCAGTACACTAGTAGGTTCAATAAATAAAAACTAATAACAGTTTATGCAGGTTGACTGCATTACCATAATTAAAGTAAAGGTTCATCTAAGATTTAAGCCAAATAAAAAAATGTGTACGTCATAATGAATTGCAATCAATACTGAATTATAATCTGGACCTTAAGGTCACAGTGGTGTCATGAACTGTTCCACAACCTCAATCGGTAAAACTAGCAAATAAGTCTGAATTGTAAAAGTTACACATCTACAACTAGGTTTGTTTTACAAAGTGCATTCACACTTTTCCTGTAACACATACCCCTGCCAGCAAAATATGCACTTTCTACTTACATATTTCAGTTGAAGAATTGAAAATAAAGTATGACAATGCACTCGTTACCCAAAACTGGTTTTTCCTGAACTCTCAGTATCGTTTGATCAGTGAAACAACATAAGGCAAAAGGTATTCAAATGAATTTCCACAAGACTGGTAGCACTAGCAGGTACACTGACCATGTGCCTAAGGACTGTCCACAATGAAGTTTAATTTTCTTGCACTGGAGAGGGTGGTAAAATCACTTATCGTAAGTAGGCTGCTTCTGTCCTGAATCATTACTTTTGTTGCAGTGTTCAGTTCATTGGTGTAATTCTTCTTTGTATCACATTTCTGAACATGTTTGTTGCTCTGACATATATGATTGAGGGTATTCTATTGGAAGTGGTGTGGATGTGTTGACTGTAGCCACCAGTAATGTATTTGCTAATAGTTTCGAACCTATACTACAAAAGGCAAGGGTGGATTTTGGTTGCTATGGGCAGCACCTGAATTTTCTTTTTTCTGCATTTTTGAAGAATGTATCTGCTAATGTTTATTTTTGTCATGTTAAGATCATTGCTGTGACCATTAAGTTTTCCTCTTCTTTGCAGTCTTGATGTAATTATAGCAAGTATGTGATTTCATAAAAGGTAAAAGTTAGTGAGAACACAGTCTTTAGCATTACATGAGAATGGAGATGTTTAGTGATGGGGGAACTGCCTTGGCTTAATCTGCAGAAGGTTAGAAGTTTTGTTAAGTCTAGTCCAAAGTTCAGCAAATCCCATTGAAACCAATGGGAGCGAATTTTGGAGGGTAATACACAAACCACTGTAAAAGAAAAAAAAAAAAAACAGGCACAAGGAGCTGAGCACTGCTATAGGAGACATTTAACAAATAAAAAAAAAAAACATTTTTTAAAATACCATGCAATGGGGAGATGGCTCTTTCATTGTGACGGGGTGTGACATGGAAATTAAAAAAAAAAAAAAAAATCCTATAAATTACATGCTTGGAAGATACCTTTAAGATATATGTGGTGTCGGAGAACAGTACAGCCACATCACAAATTTTGGATGTGTAATCGGCATCAACACTTGATTTTTCTGTCAAGCAGTAATAGGCCCAAGGTGGACGTAGGTGCAACAACAGATCTAAAAGCTATAGGGAAGTTAAAGAGAAAAAAAAAAAACAAAAGACTTCAACTTTGACAATACAGAGCTTCGAAAAAGTATTCCTACCCCTTGAAATTTTCCACATTTTGTCATGTTACAACCAAAAATGTAAATGTATTTTATTGGGATTTTATGTGATAGACCAACACAAAGTGGCACATAATTGTGAAGTGGAAAAAAAAATGATAAATGGTTTTCAATTTTTTTTACAAATTAAATATGTGAAAAGTGTGGTGTTCATTTGTATTCTGCCCCCTTTACTCTGATACTCCTAACTAAAATGTAGTGGAACCAATTGCCTTTAGAAGTCACCTAATTAGTAAATAGAGTCCATCTGTGTGTAATTTAATCTCAGTATAAATACAGCTGTTCTGTAAAGGCCTCAGAGGATTGTTAGAGAACCTTAGTAAAGAAACAGCATCATGAAGGCCAAGGAACACACTGGACAGGTCAGGAATAAAGTTGTGGAGAAGTTTAAAGCAGGGTTAGGTTATAAAAATCCCAATAATAGGTTAGGTTAGGTTATAAAAATATCCCAAGCTTTGAACATCTCACTGAGCACTGTTCAATCTATCATCTGAAAATGGAAAGAGTATGGCACAACTGCAAACCTACCTAAACTGAAAGGCCCAACAAGGAGAGCATTCATCAGAGAAGCAGCCAAGAGGCCCACCATGGTAACTCTGGAGGAGCTGCAGTGATCCACAGCTCAGGTGGGAGATTCTGTCCAGAGGACAACTATAAAGCCTCGTACACACATTACAATTGTTGGCCAGCCGAGCATCTGATTTTTTGTCAAAAGTGCATGTGCCAGGATCTTGTCTTGCATACTAACGGTACACAATTGTTGTGCCACAAACACGAACGTAGTGACGTACTATGAAGAATTTCAGCTCTTGAGCATCACCCTTTGGGCCCCTTCTGCTAATTTTGTGTTTGGTGAGCATTGATTCTGAGCATGCGTGTTTGTACTTTCGACTTTTGTGTGACAGATTTGTGTACTGACCATGCGAAAATCTGACGTCAAGCCGCTGTCTGCTGAAAATTTACTAGCCTGTCATGCAGCATTTGTTGGCCAAAAAGTGTACAATTGTCAAAAGGAGCGTACTAACCGTAAGCTTTTAGGAGAACAGTCTGTCAACAGACAATCCCCTGCCAACAATCGTACCGTGTGTACGAGGCTTTAGTCGTGCACTCCACAAATCTGGCCTTTATGGAAGAGTGACAAGAAGAAAGTCATTGTTGAAAGAAAGCCATAAGAAGTCCTATTTGCAGTTTGCAAGAAGCCATGTGGGGGACACAGCAAACATGTAGAAGAAGGTGCTCTGGTCAGATGACACCAAAATTGAACACCATTCCCTCCATGAAACATGGTGGTAGCAGCATTATTTTGTGGGGGTGCTTTTCTTCAGCAGGGACAGGGAAGCTGGTCAGAGTTGATCGGAAGATGGATGGAGCCAAATACAGGGCAATCTTAAAAGAAAACCTGTTAGAGTCTTGTAAAGACTTGAGACTGTGGCGGTGGTTCACCTTCCAGCAGGACAACGACCCTAAACATACAGTCAGAGCTACAATGGAATGGTTTGGATCAAAGCAAATTCATGTCTTAAATAGGAACAGTCAAAGTCCAGACCTAAATTCAAATGTGAATCTGTGGCAAGACTTGAAAATTGCTGTTCACAGACACTCTCTATCGAATCTGACAGAGCTTGAGCTATTTTGCAAAGAAGAATTGTCAAAAATGTCACTCTCTAGAGGTGCAAAGTTGATAGAGACATCCCCAAAAAGACTTACAGGTGTAATTGCAGAGAAAGGTCGTTCTACAAAGTATTGACTGAGGGGGGCTGAATTTAAATGCATGCCACATTTTTCACATATTTATTTGTAAAAAAAATTGAAAACCATTTATTATTTTCCTTCTACTTCACAATATTTCAAGGGGTATTAATACATTTTCAAGGCACTGTAGCAGTGTCTTAAAAATTTAATAAAATGCCAAAACAGAGTGCACAAAAACACTTCTAGACCACAACCCCACATTCCCCAAACCCCCTCCCATCCCTGTATGATCAATTATTACTAAACTTTTCATATTATAAGTTCCAGGTATTTGATTGGTATAAATTGGCTAGCATCAGCAGAGTATGCGAGCACAAATAGAAAAAGACAAGGCAGGTTTTTTTCTTGCAATAAAAATGTTTTTATTTGAGAGACAATAGCCACAACTGCTGTTCAGTGGCTGGACAGTATGCAAGCATCTTGGTTAGGCCATAATATAAGATGAAGAGATGAGGCAAGTTTTATCTTGAAATAAACATTAATGTGTACTATTGTACAGACAAATATTTGAGTCCCAGAGAACCAGAATGGACTGCACACTATAAGCCAATTAATAATTGCTATTGTTACACTGATTCTCCTCCCAGGCAATCAGGAAGCGGGTCCGGAGACCAGTTTCCCAACTGGTCGAAAGGAGAAGCAATCCTATTAGCCTAGGATGGAGGAGGAGGGAGGAGATGCAGGGGAAGCCCGACCGACTGACCCACCAGCTGCCACTGGAAAACGGAGGGGGGACACGGAGGCTGGGACACAGAGGAGACGGAGGGGGGAAGCCGATGGGCACCCCCCAACATGTCAGTCCAGGGGCAGCACAGGGTAAGTAAGCTGGCAACTGGGGAGGAAGTGTAGGTATGGTACGCGGTGTGGGCTGGAGCGACGGGGGGTCAAGTCCGTTTGCTGCTCCCCTCAACCGATGGAGCACCAGCCGCCACTGAAGTACTCTATACACAAGAATTTAGATTGGGTTCATTTGTGCCTAGCAGATATCTTCTACAAATGTCAGCTCATTTGCTGCTTAATTTCTTGTTTATGATTTATAGTAACAATTATTGAAAATAAAGATTCTCTTCCTTTACACCCCCTGGTAACCTCATAGCCATGAGCCAAAAGAACGTGGATCCTCTGCAGTGTTAGTGCTAGCCTTTATACCCTTCAGCGCTGGGCATGCGTCTCAATGGGAGACCACATAAAAGAAGCCTAATACTAACTGGCTCTTCTCATGAATCTCGTAGCTATGCATTCTAGTAACTGAAATATAGGACTTTGGGAGATTCCACAGTTCTAGTCCTTATTCCCTTATTCCTTCATTATTTTATTTGAATTTCATACAGGGGCATGTAAGGTAAAAAAAAAAAAACTCCTCGAATACCTGCACAATTTCTTGAGCACCAGATGTACCAAAGAGCATAGTCTATCAGCACCAGTTTGCTGTTTTAAGATGGGGGCTTATAAAAGATTTTAATGAAGCTTTACACTTGTTTCTGTCAAGTGTCAATTCCATCATTTCAACATACTTTTCAAAATACAGCCCACGGTGGTCACTGGTCATTCTCAGGGCTTTCATTTTTAAGGCAATCACAAGCTTTGAAAAGTATACACAACTCAAGGTATAGTGAGACGAGACAGGTAAAGTCTCCACTTTGGCAAGGTGGCCCACTGACACTCACAGACACCTGTTTTTCCAAAATCTGCTTTTGGATTGTACCAGAGAAGTGACTTTTTCCCATTTTGACATGTCTGCTCATAGCTATGGAACTCGCATATACATACATGAAACTTACATACACACATGCATACAGCATACATATACACTGCATACACACACATGCAACATGCATACAAAAAGCATACACACTGAATACACATGTATACAAAATGCATACGCATTGCATACTCATAAAACTATACATGCAACATACATACACATAAACGGAACATACATAAACACTGCATGCATACACATACACAAAACATACATACATATAATCCTTGACTCTGTAATACTTGACTCTGACCTCTCCTTCAGCCCCCACATCCAATCACTGGCTAAATCCTGCCGCCTTAACCTCCCCAACAGCTCCAGAATTTGACCCTTCCTGACTAATGACACCACAAAGCAACTTATTCACTCCTTGATTATTTCCCACCTTGACTACTGCAACTCTCTCCTTAATGGCCTACCCTTACGCAGGCTATCCCGCCTTCAGACTTTTATGAATGCTGCTGCTAGAATAATACAGCTCACTAACCAATCCGTGACTGCTGCTCCTCTCTGCCAATCCCTTCACTGGCTTCCCCTACCCCACCATATAAAATTTAAAATGCTAACCACAACATACAAGGCCATCCACAACATTGCCCTCAGCTACATTACCAACTTCATCTGCAGATATCGCCCAAATCGTCCCCTCGGCTCCTCTCGGGACCTCCTGCTCTCTAGCTCCCTTGTAACCTCCTCCCATGCTCACCTTCAGGACTTCTCCAAAGCCTCTCCCATCCTCTGGAACTCCCTGCCCTATGTCCGATCAGCCCCTAACTTGTCCACCTTTAGGAGATCCCTGAAAACTCACTTATTCAGGGAAGCCTATCCCACACCCACTAAACAACTGTCCCCAAGCCACCCCCATCAAATCATTCCCTGTATCTATTACCTTTTGTACCACCACCCCCTCCCTTTAGAATGCAAGCTCTATGAGCAGGGCCCTCCCGTCCCTTCTGTATTGAACTGTACTGTAATTGTGCTGTCCCCCCTCTACATTGTAAAGTGCTGCATAAACTGTTGGCGCTATATAAATCGTGTATAATAATAATAACATAATAATATAAACATACATACAACAAACATACACATTCATATAAATACATGCAACATGCATATACATGCAACATACATTCTACATATACATTCATACAGCATACATACACATTGCATACACAATGAAATATTTACTTCTTTGGTGTCATTCTCAGTTTCCTGTGTCCCAGCTCTAGCTGTCGAAAAAGCATGGGGTTGGCAGCTATGTTTGTTTTCATCCTAGGGGCAGATTACCCCTGTCCTGGCCATGGCACAGCTCCAGCTCCTGCTGCTCCTCCTCACCTGGCAGCTAATATTTACTGGTATTTATTGGCAGGGCCCAGCGTGCATGACTCAGAAAAATTCCATGCATGCTAAAATATCTTTATTTCCTGGTATTATCGGGTCATAGCTGTTAAATCCCCAGGTATGCTTGTAACTAGCAGCATAACAAATGGTGGTGCCTCCAAAAAAAACCATGGAGCACCAGGGTCTTTGACCTTCATCTTGAATTTTACTATTGAGTTCTTCACTATTCTAAAACCATTACCAACACCACAGCATACCAAACACTTTCATGGTCATCTAAAAGAGCTTGCTAAGCTACTGTATGCAAACATCCTTATTTGTCTAATACTATTGCTACAGGTATTCATTACTATAGTTAGACACCATTAGTCACTCTGTGGTGCTAGACCCTACAGTATTTTCATAAATGCTTTTACCCTTGTGTACCTCCATTTTAAAATGCAAGATATTTAGCAGATAGGAGATACGGAAAGTGTGCAAACTATTCTCAGCTTTGCTTTGCAGCTCACGACTCAGCATTCAACCAAAGCCCTGTATTCTTTAATAAAGCATAAGTAAACCCCCATAATGAATGTGTTTTATTTGGTCCCTATTGGTTTGTTAATAATATTATTAAAAGAGTTTTGTTATATCTGTTCCGTAAGTGTAAAAAGACCTGTTGATTTTGCCAGAAACCTTGTGAGCAATTCACTTCCTGTGCTGTTTGACTCAGCTAAACTGTTATCAGTTACATTCAGTTCCGAGGTGTCTCTGAGGCCTGCAGAACCTCTCTGAACTGTGTTATGGAAAGGAGGAGAGTAGTAGAATTCTTTAATCCTATCCTAAGGTGACAATGCTGCTTTTCCACAGATATAGCATGGTGAGACAGGAATTGTGTCAACCAGGGCTTTTTTTCAGGGGGAACTTGGTGGAACTCAGTTCCACCACCTCTGGCTCAGACCCTTTGGTGCCTGCTCACCACAATCATTTTGGTTGATAGTGACAGCTCTGCACTCTGTATGTAATGCAATCCTGGTATTTAATGCCACTTTAAGACCCTCCTACTGTTTTCGTGAAATTTGACTGAACACACCCACTATTTGATGTGATTTGGAGGGAGTGTGTAGGAAGGGGGGGGGGGTTGTGGGGCCGTGGTTAAGTTCCAGCACCTATTGTTTGAGAAAAAAAGCCCTGGTGTCAACTGGCAAGATCACCAGGTGGAAAAAAACGAATGCAGCCAACTCATCTAAAGACCGATAAGCTTCAATATATTCAATTTTTGTTCTTGATATGTTATATGCTTTATCATTGTTCCAATATATCCTCCTAATACTAGTCCTTAGAGAATCTACTTATTACACAAGGCAATCACTAGTCTTGCAAGTAGTCTCACTAGTCGGCAACACAGAATTGACAGGTTTTTTTTATACAATCCCTCACCAACCCTTTTTAGCTCTTCACAAAAGAAAGTAAACTTTATTATACTTTTGCAACAAACTTGACTATGTTCAGAATCATAGCCCCTATCAGGAAAGAACATAGTCCCATATCACCTGAAGATGACAATTGCAAATAAATGGCATAAAAACTGGTCATGACCCTGTTATATGTTTTTTTTTCTTCTAGGTATGAATGGCTGCAAAATAAAGAATGAGAGTTCTGCATTTCGCTAGAAACTGTGCCTGTGATTATAAAATCAACATTTCAGTCATAGTTTTTGGTGGAATGCGGATCTTAAAGCTACTACAGGAAATCACAGCCCATGAAAATGACTATGCATGTCATGTTTCCCCATGTAGTATAGTGAGAAGCAGCGTGACGCACAGGTAAGGTTGGGCTCACTGTGCATTACAGTGCTTTTCACCATATTGGTGGGGTCCCGTATCACATTTCACCACCTCTTTGTTCTCTTTATAAGTTTCCCTCTTAATTAACTGTAGCAGGGTTGTTAGTGCTTTTGATCTAAAAAATACAAACCAAATAAATGTTAGGTTGGCTTGTACTCCACAAATTTAGTTGGTGGACTTCCCATGTTAATCAGGAGCAACTGGGAACATTGGTATGATAGCTGAACAGAGGCAGTTTATGCTAGTTTTAGTTGACAAAGGCATCTCAAACTAAAATGGGACGCGATATCTGACAAGGTGTCAAGTTCAGCATAACTATGGAATACACATAAACAGTGCTGGCTAAACACCACTTTAAATTAAACCAGTTAGGTTTTTACTAATCTGTAGTGCACCATGAACCCAGTTGGAGCTCCTACTTCAGGCTGGAAGGATACTGTAAATTTCTAGTTACAGATGTGCAGGAGCATGACTGCATTGGGAGACAGTCTCTTGCTGGCTCTTGAACAACATATTTAAAGTGGCTTACGAACATCTTGCGTCACCTCCAACCAGACGAACACAGGATATTTCTGACGACTTTTACATTTGATCTCTGATTCCTTCATGCTTATACTAACTATAAAAATGTGAGTAACAACTCCGTTTATACACAAAATAAAATTTTTAAAACGGGTTTACGCTATGGGCATCCCTTCTCTTCCACATGTTTACAATCGATAAACAACATTAAAGACACAAACCAGAGCTGCCACAAGCTGCTACACAGTGGCAAATATGGTGATCGCGCAATACCCCTGAAGGGGTGAGGCTATCTGGTGAGTGTATGCACATTAGGAGCACGATTAAGAAGCACCATCACCCAGCCAGTACAAGAAGATTCGATTTTAACCATATTGCTTTTTTTTGGAAGGATTAATCTCTCCTTGTTTTCTTCATTAATTTTTTTCATAAAAAAGACCTTCAAAAGCAATATCGCTTTTTCAACAAGGACTGGTTATTTGTTTTTGCTTTTATTCTAGCACAAGTCACTTTGTTAACCAGCCAATTGTTGCTAATTAGCATATTTCTTTTCACTAAGCACGTTTTTGCAAAAATGTATTGTATGTTACATGGTTTTTTACATATAATTAGAATTGAACATTAGCATGTCCACAGGGATAATTCATAATGGAATACTAGAACCATAAAGAATTTATTTTCTGGTCACTGAAACACCATCATAACACATTCACATTCTATCGGATTCATCCATACACTACATGTCACATTGGGCATATGTTTATACACAATCCCACTAAAAAACTGAATATCAGCATGTTCACAGGGATGTTTCACATATGAAATACTAGTAACACAATGAATTATGTTTTTTGTTTATTGAGATCACACTGCTAAACAGCCCCAGAGGCTGTAACACCATGCAGACTCATATCAAGTGGGTTTACCAACAATTACCCACTCAGCTAGAACAGCGCCACCACACCTACATTCTTCTTACGCTCATATTTGAAGTGGCGCTGGGAACTTTCAAACTTGTAGGTGCAGTCAGATGAAGGAAAACTTTAAGCCCAAAAGCCCTCATTGGGCACCCAATAGTAGTTCAAACCAAACCATAGAAATACAGAAAGGAGCACCAGACCAAAAACAGATGAAACAGTCCAAAATTATTTTAATTGTTGGTAAATACAGTAAGTCATTTAAAAACAGACATCCATCATTACAGTTTCAGTACAGGATAAAACTTGGATGGACTTGTAGAAAACAACCTCACTGATGTATATTAGAACCAGTATAAAACTCCCCTCATTAGGTAGTAATGTGACAGTTGCTGCTCAGCATCGTCTTGGTCTTTTCATTCATTTTTGGCCTGGCACACCTTTTCTATTTCTATGGTTGCTGCAGATTTTTGGTGGGGAAGTTACTGGCAGTAAAGCCTATTGTGTTGAGCCAGAACCAGACCAACATGGAAATCTGAATTGCATACACGTGGTCAGGCCTAAACAGAACTTTCTCAGACAGAAGGGTTCATGAAGAAGGTTGTGACTGAATAACGGGTATACTAGACACTGTGCACAGGTGAAATTGTTATAGCATATATATTTATGCAAGGATAGTACAATGAAAAAGTAAATATTTTATTGCATGGAAATTTTATTTATTATGGAATTGCCACAAGGATCTGTGGTCATTGAGGGCCGCAAAATTATGCTCTGAAAATATTCCGAAATGTCAAATAGAGTAGACCATAGATCTCCACTGTAGATGCCAAAAATATTTTGTGCTACCTATAAACAGGGCCGCTGAAAAGGGGGTACCAACAGTCCTCCTGTATGGGGCCCTGCAGTAGGAAGAATCAGATGTAGGCAGGACAGGGAGGATTATCGGTGCGGTGCAATTACAGGTATCATGCCCTGTGTGTCTCTCCCTGCAGCAGCTGGAAGCTGGTTTCTCCACCTCTCCCTCCAGCCTGCTTTCAACTCCTGCAGGGAGAGACACACAGTTCCTGTAATTGCACCCCGCCTCACCAATCATCTTCTCTGTCCTGACCACATCTGATTCCCCCTGCTGTGTGCCCCTCGCAGTGCTGCCAGTTTCCCTCTCCCGCTGCTTCAGGATCACGGGGGTGATAAGGGATGTTCAGAATTGGGAGCAGGGGTAGGGGTTGGTAAATAATTCCTTTTCTGAATGAATGAGTGATCAGTATTGTGTGCATTCTTAAGTGAAGCATAGTAAACTGTGACAGAACTTTATTAACTCAATACAATTTTATCTTTTAGATTTAGCAGGAATTTTGTAAGTTATGTTATTCATGTGGCAGCTAATAATGATTTTATTTTTAGTGAAAATATTGGTTTGATATTTTCGGTGGGGGGGGCTTGTCAGGTAGGCAGGCTCTTTGGGGCCCAATGGTTGCTAATAGCAGCCCTGCCTATAAAACATTTCAATTTCTGGAACGTTGGCTAATTATTCATTAGAAAAAAAGTTCATAAAGCAGATCTGCAAATACTTTGGAATTTCCCAACATGGTCTCTTTTAACTGAGTTGTTGGAGATTACTGTCAACTGCATGTACTGTTATTCCATAAATAAAATATATTTAGAACATTTTTTTTTTTTAATGCTTTAAATTGTTAGAATTTCTAAAGCTGAAACCCAGGCACGCAGCTATATTCACAGGTAAAATATGGATTTAAGAGCTTTTTATCTACCAAAGGACTTGCATTTCCCCACACTCAGTTACATAGTTACATAGTAGGTGAGGTTGAAAAAAAGACACAAGTCCATCAAGTCCAACCTATGTGTGCGATTATATGTCAGTATTAAATTGTATATCCCTGTATGTTGTGGTCGTTCAGGTGTTAATCTAATAGTTTTTTGGAACTATCGATGCTCCCGCTGAAACCACATCCTTGCAGCTCTTACAGTAAAAGAACCCTCTATGCAGTGAGTGGCCACGTGTCTTATTAAACTCCCTTCTGCTGAAAAGTTTTATCCCTATTGTGGGGTCACCAGTGTGGTATTTGTAAATTGAAACTGTAACGAGCCCCTTGCTCGCTTGGTTCCACTCTCCCGACACTCCTTTGCTGCTATAGAATCAGACTGCAGATCGCAACATCTGATTGCTCGGTCATCCGATGCTCCGGGATTAGAACTACAGCTCTGTGACATTCTAACCCAGTTGTGATAGCTCAGAACAAACACCAGGCAGGCTGTATGTAAGTTCAACCAGGAATCTATCTTTATTGACAGGAATACAGTCTTATTTATACAATAAAAGAGGAGGTGCAGACCTCCTGCTCATATTACTCTAACAATACAGCTGTAACCTAATTAACCTAATTAACATGAGCTAATTAACTAATCCCTTTAGACAGCCTAGATGACTCAGACATGACCTTTAGGCCAGACTGGCCGTCTTGTAGTTCAGAAAACACAATCAACATAGACTCTTCTTCACACAATAGCAGAGTTAATTAACACAAACGACAATGGGGATCTAATGACTCTTAGATCCCATAGTAGACTTATTTACAATACACATTTTAGCAGACAACAGACAGACAGGTGTTGGAATTTACATCAGCATCTCCTAACAGTATCTGTCCCAGCATTATGAATCAGCCACTATTTCTAATATGGCAAATCCAGGGTCCCCAGAGTCTGTGTGTCCTGGGGGACCAGGACCCGAATCCACAGTAATACCGCCTCAAGGGTCCCCAGGCATACAGCTCACAAAGAGCACCGTTCCCCCAAATGCCAGGGCCCATGATCGATCGGCAAGAGGCTAGCATACAGTCCCCTCCAAAAGTCTCTCTCCCGGCTAGGTCTGTCACAGAAACCATATCCCCTTTGAAGCGCCTCTTCTCCAGAGAGAATAAGTTCAGTGCTCAAAACCTTTCTTCATAACTAATACCCTCCAGTCCTTTTATTAGCTTTGTTGTCCTTCTCTGTACTCACTCCATTCCCATCCTTCCTGAGGACTGGTGCCCAGAACTGGACATACTCCAGGTGAGGCCGGACCAGAGTCTCGTAGAGTGGGAGAATTACCGCTTTATCTCTGGAGTTAATCCCCTTTTTAATGCATGCCAATATTTTGTTTGCTTTGTTAGCAGCAGCTTGGCATTGTATGCCGTTGCTGAGCCTGTCATCTACTAGGACCCCCAGGTCCTTTTCCATCCTAGATTCCTCCAGAGGTTCTCCCTCCAGTAGATTGCATTCATATTTTTGCCACCCCAATTACATTATTTTACATTTTTCCACATTTAAACCTCATTTGCCATGTAGTTGCCCACCCCAATAATTTGTTCAGATCTTCTTGCAAGGTTTCCACATCCTGCAGAGAAGTAAGTGCCCTCTTGATGTTAGGCTTGTCTATAATTCACAGGGATGTATTTTGGCCCTTTATTAAATATTGGTGCTACATTGGCTTTTCTCCAATCAGCTGGTACCATTCCCGTTAGTAGACTGTCAGTAAAAGTTAGGAACAAAGGTCTGGCAATTACTTGACTAAGTTCCCTAAGGACCCTTGAGTGCAAGCCATCTGGTCCCGGTGACTTAGTAATGTTAAGTTTTACAAGTCTATCTCTAATTCTGTCCTCTGTTAGCCATGAGGGTGCTTCCTGTGATGTTTCATGAGGATAAACACTGCAGTTTTGGTTACTGAAGCCCCCCCGATTCCTTTGTGAAGGCTGAGAAGAAGAAATACATTCGCCAACTTCCTATACTTTGAAACCAGATTTCCTTCCTCATTCTTTATGGGGCCAATATGGCCTGTCCTCCCTTTTTTACTGTTTATATACTTAATGAATTTCTTGGGATTTTTTTTTTGCTCTACTCCACTATGTGTCTTTCGTGTTCTATCTTGCTGCCCTAATTGCACCCTTACATTTTTTGTTGCATTCTTTGTAAAGTCTGAATGCCGATGATGATTCCTCAGCCTTGTATTTTTTGAAGGCCTTCTCCTTTGCTTTTATATGCATTTTTACATTGGAGTTAGGCCATCCAGTATTTTTGTTCGCTCTTTTAGATTTATTTCCCAATGGGATGCACTTGCTCATGCCCTTATTTAACATGCTCTTAAAGCAAACCCATCTCTCCTCCGTGTTCTTTGTTTCTAAGATTCTATCCCAATTTATATCTTCTAGCAAGGTTCGTAGTTTAGAAAAGTTGGCTCTTTTGAAATTCAGTGTCTTTGTATTTCCCTTATGTTTCCTATTTGTATGATTTATACTGAAGCTAATTGACTTGAGATCACTGTTTCCTAAATTGCCCCTTATTTCCACATCCGTGATCAGGTCTGTATTGTTGGTAATCAGTAGGTCTAGTAAGGTTTTGTTTCTAGTTTGTGCGTCTACCATCTGACCCATGAAATTGTCCTACAAGACATTTAGGAACTGGCGAGCTTTAGACAAATGCGTGGTTCCTTCCACCCAGTCTATGTCTGGATAATTAAAATCCCCCATTATGATGACACTTCCCATCCTTGCTGCTAATCCCAATTGTGATAGGAGGTCCTTCACCCCACCTCCCTCAGGTTAGGGGGCCTATAGCATACTCCCAATATTATTTTCCCCTTTGTTTCATCCCTTTGGAGCTCTACCCATAGCGATTCCACCTCCTCCCTTGCTCCCTTAGTGATGTCATCTCTCATATTCACTTGTACATTATTCTTGATATACCGGCATACCCCTCCCCCTTTTTACCCTCTCTATCCCTGCGATAAAGGGAATACCCTTTATACTTGCACACATTTACAACCACTGGCAAGAATCTACCGATTCCTCCTGGGCTGCCCCTGGCTGCTGCTATTTGGCCATCTGAATGTAGCCTAAAATGAAGTGCCCCAACAAGGACCTTTATGGTAGGATCACAATGTAATTATATTAATGAAAGCTGCAGAGAAAAAAAAAGACTGAAAACAACTTTGGAAATAACATTGCCATTGTAAAACATACATGAAATGTTAGTGATCGGGTTCCTCTACTTGAAGCCTTTATCCAGTAATTAGTCTCCCTTAGAGTCAGTGCCCCCGCGGATCCTCTGACTCACCTGCAGTGCCAGGCAGCGGGCATCATTGCTTTGCAGTGCCATCCTCAAGTCCTCCAGCAGTTCCCAGAGATGTCGGTTCTCATCCTCCAGCTTCTTTAGCTCCTGGTCCTCTTCAGTCAGGGTCATCCCCGGACTCTCCCTCCTGTTCATCTGGCTCTCTTGGCTCCCAGGCAGGCGGAGGGCCCCAGCTTTGGCGTTGAAGTGCCTGCGGAGCTTGGCATGGAAGTGTCGGAAGGTGAGGTGCTCCGGCAGTTGCTCCAGCAGCCCCTCGCATTCATCCATCCCGGGCTCCAGGTCCAAGACCCCGCAGAGGGTGCAGAACTCTTCCCTGGAGATGGTGCCCTCTCCCCTCCAATCCAGGTGATGGAAGACCTCCTGCAGGTATTGGTCCAGTCCGCCAGTCAGCACTATGATCTCATTGTCCGTCCCATGGTCCAGACCGTAGTGATGAGCCAGGACGCTGAGCAGCCACTGAGTGCAGCGGGTCAGCCCCAGGGGGAGGTACGGGGGGGGGTCGGAGGTCTTCTAACTATGGAGAGCTCGGGCAGCAGCAGCGGTGGAGGTGTCCACTCCTGTCATACTTCCTCCGCTTGCCAAAACACCACTAGGCATCCAATAGGTTTGCCTGGCGCTTTGGCCAATCAGGTCTCACCGACCTGCTTCCTGATTGGCGGGGAGGCACTGTAGTGTGAAGATAGCGAAAATTGTGCTTCACATGCTTCAAAAAAAAAAAAAAAACACCCCGCCATAGGAATCCATGTGTCCGGCGTCCTGAAAGGGGCCGGGCACATGGATTGGGAGGCGGCAGCAGGGAAAGGGGGGGCGGCGCCCGTGCGCCCTCAATGCACGGGCCGCCACTGTGATATACACTTCCTTCCCTTCCAATATCAACTTATTCAATAATGAAAAAACATTCAAAAAGAAATGTCTTATAAAGAATGACATACAGTACTTGTAATTATGTGAAAAATCACTTTCCTCCCAAATCAAGTGTCTCCAAATCAAAAGTCCAATGTTAAAAAGTTTAGGTTCGTGATAAGTGAATCTCAACGGTGATAAAATTGTACTTCAGTGCTAAATCTTTTAATATGTCACCAATCCACCACTAAGTGCAATGCCGGCCCACCTTAATACTTTGACCTTTGTAGGTCACATGCACTTTAATCTGCAATTCCTGCCGGTCCACCTTCTGACTATTAGCATCCACTTCATACGTAGGGTCCCTTTAAGGGGCCAGACCTTGCCATCTCCACTTACAGTGTAGCTCAAATAAAGAATGGTAAAATATTAATTGCACAACACAGCATGTATGTTTTGGCAATTTATTATAGCAAAAATGCACTCGCAAAACAATAAAAATCAATGTGCAGTGTTATATACAGACATCCAATTATTACCACATTTCCGGAAGTGACATAATCGGCTGCCGCGTTGTGTCACTGATCTTGCAACTTCCTCAAGGTCTGGCAGGACTAAACTTTCTTTTTTGCACTGCAGAGAATTGTGCTGCTTTTTCATCTCCTTTTTCAGTTCTGCAATACATGGACTGAAGGTGTTTGATACCAATTTAAATTATGGTTCTTACACTTTCTGCATGTAATGATTGCAGAGCTGCATTAATATGCACCTTTTCTATTTGCTTGGAGCACAACTTTACCTATCAATTAGTAAATTACCACCATGGACATGAGGTAGAAATTAGTCCTGCATCAAGCTACCTTTGCCTACAGCAACTCAGTCGGCATGTAAGAGATGGTGCAGTATTCAGTGGTAGTGAATTATCTATGAAGTCAAACAGTTCTATACAATAAATAATAAAAGGGTGCTCCAACTCTGGACATACAAAAGTACAATCAAAGAAGTGGGGAATGATCCTCTCTCTTCTGTCCCTCAACAAATTCAGTAAATGCTGCAATACAGTGCCCACAAAGTGCATTGTCTGCTGTCCTATCTTCACATACTTGAACAGATTTTGCAGTTAAAGGGCACTTCAAAAAGTACTGGATGTTAATTAAACTTTCATTAATGGCTGATGAGAAAAATTAAGAAAAGATTGCACAAGCCACCATATCAAGCCCCCCTGGTGGTGGAGGTTAGAGTTCAGACTTGCCAAAACCAAGACATTTTATATCACACGTCAGTGGCGGCTGGTGGTTTTTGTTTTGGGGGGGGCGCAAACAACACACCTACCGCCACCGCCCCCCCCCCCAACTGGTCGAGTTATGGGTGGCACCCTCACCCTCCATCAGTCAGTTGGTCAGTCAGGGCCTCTCACTTATTCCATATCGTGGGCAACGCTCTGGGCGGCTTCACCCTCTTACTGGCGGCCTCTCCTTTTCGGCCAATCGGCTGAAGGGTCTCATGACCCACTTCCTGATGGGCCAGGAGGAGAATCAGTGTTACAATGGCGAATATTCATTCACTATTGTAACACAACTCGATGGGCTTGAAGCACGGTGTTCTGCGCCCTGAGCCCACCCTTTTTTGAAGCCTATTAGAGCTTCTGGCTCTAATCACATGCTTCAAACCCATATAGATATATAGATCATATAGATCAGGGGGCTAGATGCATGGATGGGGGGGTGGCGCCTGTGCGCCCCTAATGAACCGGCCGACACTGACCCATGTATAGATGTGTTTGTAAGCATAGGGAATCATAAAACTGCACCCATATGATAAAGATTTTGCATACTATACTTTGCACAGCATTGGTATGACCCTCATATTGAGCACTTTCACTTATACATAGAGGTTGGTATGCTTGCTAAAACGGAAACACTCTCTGAATTTCAAGTAATTGATTTAATCAGCATAACATAGTTAATAATTTGACACAGAGCCACGGCAAGGCAAATGTAATAGACTGTGTATGCTTTAAATGAAACTGGAACAAAGCTGTATTTGATGGCTCTTCTGAAAACACTTTAAACATGTTTGTGTGCAACTAATTTAGGAAAATCACAGTCTAAATGTTACAAGATTAACAAGCCTCCCAGTTTTGTAGTGGTGTGTAATTATATCATACTACAACCTTCAGTGTTTATTTCTTGCTTTTTCTGTGAATTTAAATTGAACCATAACATAACAACCTTGGGCCAGTAATTGAGATAAACTTACAGGATGCCAGCTCTGCAAATCTCTGAATGCACCATAATTCACTTATCAGTTCTTCAGTAAACACATTACATCAGATTTGTTTAGTTGCTCTGCTCTGCTGAATAATATAAATCATATGTTATTTTAAACTACAAAGTGCTTCTTCAGCAGACTTTAATTATATGATAAACCTAAGATGTGTGTACCATATTGCCAGAGAAAGAGAAGCACTTGACGTAACAGAGTAAACAGCACATTACAGATTACAGAGGAAGTATTGATCAGTTGAGGTTAAAACCCCAACAAATCACAAGCTGCTGTCTGGCATTTAGTACAAACAGTCCCACAGATGGCGCACTGTCCATTTAGAAAGAAATGACATACAAGTAACTTGTTTTCATATAGTGGCTCCCTTACTAATCATACACTGAACAAATGGACAGATACAGGTAACCAAAACTACCAACTGTTTCAAGATTTGAGGATTTGTCACAGTTTTCCATTCTGACTAGTTTAAAATGGTAATAAATGAAAAAAAAAAATTTAAATAAAAAATGTGCTAGCATGCATTGTATACTAGCACATTATGAAAGACTTACCACGGCTGTCACTGCTGCAGAGGCCTCCATCTTCACCCTGGTTCGCGGGCTGCGGCTGCTTAAATGACTGAGCCACGGCCGCGGCACGGGTATATCATTCCTTTAGAGCACATGCGCCAGTGATGTCACCAACTGCCAGCCAAGTGAATAGCTCCTAAATGGTGCATGTTTAGGAGATATTAGTTTTACCTACAGGTAAGCTTTATTATAAGCTTACCTGTAGGTAAAAATCTAATTCAGGCGTTTACTACCGATTTAACGTGGTTGTAAACCTCAGACATGAAATATAAACAAAGCATATCCCTCTATAGGGTGTACTTGTCTCAATTAAGAGCACTAAGTGTCATTTCTGTCTGCTGCTTTGTTCCTTTACTATCAGCATGAGTCACTTCTGACAAGTTTTCCTGACAGCAAGAGAAAAAATGTGACAGGGAAGGGACCGCCAGCAGATTGTCAGCCTCAGCTTTGTGTGTGCGTGTGTGTGTGGGGGGGGGGTCGTCTCTTCCCTCCAATCAGCTCTCAGAGCTCTCCTCACCGAGCTCTGCAGAGTGGAACTTCAGCTCTCCGCCTCCTTTTTTCTGAATTCTCAGACAAGCTTATAAATTCAGCACTTTGAACAGATGTAGAGAAGATAAGACTGCAGATAAAAAGGTATTGTTTCATCTCTGTGTATCACTTGAGGCCAGTCACTTCTCTGAGTATATATAAGGGTTTACAACCACTTTATTATTAATAAACAGGATTTATATAGTGCCAACAGTTTGTTCAGTGCTTTAAAAAACAAGAGGGTTAGGAGGGCCCTGCTCCTGCAAGCTTACAATGTAATAGGGAGGGGCTGGTGGAACAAAGGCTAATAACTGTGAGGGATGAACTGATGGGAGAAATAGAAGATTTGGTTATTAGCTGAAGGCAGGATAGGCTTTCCTAAAGAGATGAGTCTTCAGGGATTGCCTAAAAGTTGACAGAGTAGGATATAGCCAGACAGATTGGGATAGTGAGTTCCAAAGGATTGGAGAGGCTCGGGCTCAGGCTCTGGAGATGGATGGGAGAGGCTTAGGCTCTGGAGACGAGCATGGGAGGAGGAGACAAGGGAGCTAGAGAGCAGGAGGTCATGGGAGGAACAGAGAAGAAGGTTTGGGTGATAATTGGAGACAAAATTGGTGATGTAGCTCAGGGCAGAGTTGTAAATGTTTTTTGATGTTATTGTTAGTGTTTTGAATTTTATTCATTGGGCAATGGGAAGCCAGTGGAGGGATTGGAAGAGAGGGGTGGCAGACACTGAGCGGTTGGTAAGGTGGATGTGTCTGGCAGCAGCATTCATGATAGCCTGCAAAGAGGTAGGCCAATGAGGAGGGAGTTACAATAGTCAAGGCGAGAGATTACAAGGGAGTGAATAAGCTGCTTAGTGGTTTCTTTCAACGGTTAAAAAGAGGCATAATGTGGAGATGTTACGGAAGGGAAGTTTGCAAGATTTGGACAGTGGTTGGATTTGGGGGTGAAAGGACAGGTCAGATTCCAGGATTACACCTAGCACCCTGGCATTAGGGTCCTTTCACACTGGGGCAGTTTGCAGGCGCTATTGCGCTAATAATAGCGCCTGCAAACCGACCCGAAAGTGCCGCTGCTTTCATTCCAGTGTAAAAGCCCCGAGGGCTTTCACACTGGAGCGATACGCTGGCAGGACGGTAAAAAAAGTCCTGCCAGCAGCATCTTCGGAGCCGTGAAGGAGCGAAGTGTATACCGCTCCTGCCCATTGAAATCAATGGGATGGCGCGGCTAAACTGCCGGCAAAGCGCCTCTGCAGAGGCGCTTTGCGGTGGTTTTAACCCTTTCTCGGTAAAACCGCCCCGCTAGCGGCCGCATACCAACGGTAAAGTGCTGCTTACAATAGCGGCGATTTACCGCCGACAACGCCCCCACCCCAGTGTGAAAGGACTCTTAGGCTGGATTCACACCTATGCAGTTTTAGTGCTTTTTGCATTTTGCAGATTTGCACTACAGTCCATTTAACATGGTTTCCTATGGAACACGTTCTATAGTGCAAATATGCAAAAAGCAAGAAAAAATGCATAGGTGTGAATCCAGCCTTAGGGGAGAGACTGAAGGTTGTATTATTAAACTTGATGGAGAATTCAGGGGAGGGGGCACAGGAAGAGGGGGGGGGGGGCGGGCTTTTATGAGCTTAGTTTTCGAAAGATTGAGTTTGAGGAAGTAGTGTGACATCCTTGCTGATATGTCAGTTACTAAATTAGTAATCCGAGAGGAGACTGAACGAGTGAGGTGAGGAGTCGAGAGATAGATTTGTGTGTCATCAGCATAGAGATGATACTGGAAGCCATGGGTGTTTAATAAGTGACCAAGGGAGGTATTGATGGAAAAGAGGGGTACGAGGACAAAACCTTGGGAGACCCCTACAGAAAGAGGAAGTAGAAAGGAGGAGATAGAGTTATAGGTAACACTGAAGGAGTGCTGTGGTAACTAGGAGGAGAACCAGGAGAGTAAATGTGAGGGGACAGGTGGTAAGATGGGCTTCTGAGAAAACTTCAGTCACCTCTTCTTTAGTAGCAAAGTCAAAAGAGGAAAGTGTTGAGGGTGTTTTTGTACAGGGAATGTCAAGTGGGATAGATGTCTGTGCAGTGGAGATGCCCCCAAGAATTGCATCAACCTTGTTTTTGACGTGATTGGCTATCTTGTGAGCAGTGAGTGGATTACTGGGTGGAGGTGGTGGTGGAGAAAGTAGAGAGTTAAAAGTAGAGAAGAGGCTGGAGGACAGAGTATTAATGAGAGTGACAAAGTAGGCTTGTTTGGCAGCATGGAAGGAGGAACTGTATTTTAAGAAGGCGGATTTATATAAGGTGAATGCTTGCTGGGATATGGTTTCATGCCACAATTGCTCCAGTGCGTGGCTATGTCTCTTAAAATTTCTGGTGTCGTCAGCCTGCCAAGATTGTAATGGGTGGGGCCCAATAATTTGTGTAGTGAGAGGAGCAAGAGAGTCCAGTGTGGATGAAAGTGAACCATTGTAGACAGAATTGTCCAGGTCAGGGCAAGACAGGGATGCAATTTTGTCACAGAGGTGGTCAGTTGCAGAGTAGAAAAGAGAAGGATTAAAGTGGCAAAGGTTTCTGTGGGTAATTGTTTGCTGCTTGGAGGGTCAGGTGGTTGCTTTAAGACTTACATACTTGCTTAATGCAAAAAAAACTAATTTTAGAAATCAGCTCTGCAGTCAGAATGGAGAGGCTTGTGGTTACTGTATTTGAAATGGTGCTCAGCATTGAGATTCTGTTGCCAGACCATCCTTTTAAACAAAAAGCTTTCCATAATAGCATCTGATACTGTTGATGGCCAACTTCGATGTAATGTCTGCAGCCCCAGTAAACTCAGAGACAGCACTTAAAGTGTTACTAATTCAACAACAGTAAAGCATGCTGGTTATACTCACCGAGGAACCTAAGGGGTTAACCCTCTGCATTATGTAAAAAGGCCGTCTGATCCTTATACGAAGAGAATGGCTGCACACAGATAAAGACCTTTTATTGAGCAATCCCATAAAAATGCATGACGCACACGACAAGTACAGCAGCTGGTACAGAGGTTGACGAGTTTCACACAACTACATTGTGCTTACTCATAACCTGATCCTCCCCTTCTTTTGCTGTCCCCAATCCATCTGCTGATAGATCAGTGCCTTGGAGGCATTCTGCACATGTTCAGTTTGGTGTATATTGGTAGAGTTTTTTTTTTGGGAGAGTACATATGATCAGCACAGGGCCAATCAGCACTGTCCAGACAGAAGGTCAAGGGTCATACAGCCCCATGGGACAGTCAGATTAAAGTTAAAATCCTCCTACAAGCTTTACCAACTTCCAGTCCGGGCCTTTTTTGGCACTTTTTGGTCACATGTAACAATCAGGTTTTTTTTTTTTGCTAGAAAACTATTTAGAACCCCCAAACAGTATACATTTTTTAAAAGCAGAGGCCCTAGAGCAGCGATGGCGAACCTTGGCACCCCAGATGTTTTGTTACTACATTTCCCATAATGCTCATGCACTCTGCAGTGTAGTTGAGCATCATGGGAAATGTAGTTCCAAAACATCTGGAGTGCCAAGGTTCGCCATCACTGCCCTAGAGAATAAATTGGTGGGTTTTGCATTTTTTTTTTTTGCCACACGGTATTTGCGCAGCAGTTTTTCAAATGCAATTTTTGGGATGAAATACACTTTTTCAAATTGTATTGCACAATAGGCAAATGTCCTGGCCCAGACGGGTACACCCCCCATTTCTACTAAACCTTTGCCCCGTAACTAGCGCTTCTTATCACTAAAGCTTTTAAGACCATAGACGACTCTCACCTACCCTCTAAAGACCTGCTATCCGCTAATACCTCTATAATACCTAAACCGGGCAAAGACCCATCCCAACGTAGCAGCTATCGGCCGATATCTTTGCTCAACATAGACCTCAAGCTGTTCGCCAAGGTGTTGGCCAATCGCCTATCCCCCCTAGTCTCATGAGTGATCCATAATGACCAGGTGGGATTCGTTCCTGGCCGCAAGGCCAGGGACAATACCACGAAAACGATCCATCTCATCTCTTTTATCCAGCGCAAAGACTTAAAAGCCTGCCTTCTGTCCTTTGACACCGAAAAGGCATTCGAAAGAGTTAATTGGTGCTTCCTACAGCTTTCACTGGAACAACTTGGGTAGGGAAACACCTTTGTCTCTTGGGTGATGTCCCTATACTCACAACCTTCAGCCTCGGTCCTGGTGAATGGCACTGCCTCGGAGCCATTCGACATTTCGAATGGCACCGGCAGGACTGTCCCCTTTCCCCATTCTTATTTGTCATACTTAGAGCACCTGGCCTGTGCCATTCGTCAGAACGCCTCCATCCAAGGTATCAAACACCCTCCTCCCATCATAAGCTGTCCCTCTATGCTGATGACCTCCTGGTTTACATGCAACACTCCCATACATCCCTACCTTCCCTTTTCTTGGAATTCCGCCACTTTGGCTCCTTCAGTAATTTCAAACAACATATTTAAAACAGAAGCCCTTAATATCCCCCCCCTCCACAATGACCTCACTACGATCAAACTTCTCCTTTCAACGGCAGGCGAAGGGTATATCTTATCTAGGGGTTACTATTCCCTCCAACCTTTCCAACCTATTTACATTGAATTACGTTCCCCTTCTCTCCCGCATACGGAAGGATCTAGAAGAGTGGGGTGGCTCCACCTTACCGTGGTTCGGGCGGATCAACACCATTAAAATGGACTTACTGCCCAAACTTTTATACCTCTTACAAAACGATCCCTATTATGATTCCCAAATCTTTTTTTGCCTCCCCACACTCATCACCATCAGATTCATGTGGAACCGGGGATTACCTAGAGTAAAAAACAAGCTGCTCACCCTCTTAAAGCTACAAGGTGGGGCGGGTCTACCGGACTACGAGACCTACTATAAAGCCACACATATTGGAATGGTTCCCCCGTCCCTTCCTAAAGGCTTCAGTTATGATAGAGCAGGACTTAGCTCCTGTGGACCCTCAAGCTCTCCTCTGGGGATATCGCAACGACCTGGCCCTCCTACACGCTTCCTCACCACTCACACTTGCCTCCCTCAGACTCTGGCACCACAGAGGTCTATATTCCACTTTGTCCTCTGACCCCTCCCCATTGTCCTCTGTTTGACAACCCCGCTTTCCCCCAGGGCATGGGAGTGACAACTTTGGGATCCTTCAAACGCTCAGACTGGCCCCAAGCGCATTCCTTTGTACACCCACAGCACGGGACACAGTCTGTGTCGGCGGGACACCGCGATTGGCTCACCACCCTTCACCTATCCACGTTCTCCAAGCACTTACACTCTTCCTCCCAGGTACACCGTCCCTATACTGAATTTGAAAGACTGCGCTCCCTCTCTGAAACTCCTAGACACCTTCTTTCAACCATAGTCTCCTACAAGCTCTTACACACGATGACTTGCCACCTTATACCAGGATGTGGCATGCAGACTTAGGAGAGGACATATCCAGACCGGAATGGCAGACTTTGTTCCACTTCACTCCAAGAAAAGGGACAGGCGAGCCCAAGAGAGACATGGAAGATGGTGTGTGTGGGGGGGTGGACCTCCCCTCTTGCTGCTTGTAATGGCAATTGAGTGGCTTGTTGGCCACTCTGACTGCTATTACAAGAGCGCTGACCGTCGGCTCTAAAAAACGGTACTGGGGCGATGTCTGCAGCTGCAGGCATCATACCGATGCAACCACTTGAAGTCAAATGACATTCCAGGTACGCGATTTGCGGGCAAGTGGTTAGCTAGTGCTCAGTTGGACTCTGATAGAAGTAATAAGACTGCTATATACAACTTTTGAGAAAAGGTATTTAGCAGTTTGTATTTACTAAAATAATTGCATTTCTATGTTCTGTGTACTGTGGAAGACCAGATATAGTTAATGCAGGGTCCTGGGTTTAGTAACACTCTATAGCAGTGTTTCTCAGCTCCAGTCCTCAAGGCGCCCCAACAGGTCATGTTTTCAGGCTTGCCATTATTTTGCACAGGTGATTTGATCAGTTTCACTGCCTTAGTAATTGCCACATCTGTTTCTTCTAAGGGAAATCCTGAAAACATGACCTGTTGGGGCGCCTTGAGGACTGGAGTTGAGAAACACTGCTTTATAGTATTCATTCACCCCCAACAGCTACATAAAAGGTTATGTAGGGAGGTGAGGAGGGGCAGAGTAGCTTGGCCAGCACAGAGAATAATTAGACACTCCAAAAAGTGGAAAGGGTTTTGATGTGAAAAGAGGGAGTGGGCTGAGGGCTTTCACACTGGAGTGACAGGAGAGGCGATTTACAGGCACTATTTTTAGAGCTATAGCGCCTGTAAAGCACCTCAGTGTGAAAGTGGCCTAAGGCTGTTAGCAGATCGGCCTCTAAAAATCTGGCACAGTGCCTAAAAATATAGAGCAACTGAGCATGTGCAGAGCAGGGTGGGACAGTGCATTACTGGATTTTAAACAGTATAGGCACTTATTTTTTATGTTTTATATAGCTATACCTGCAAAAGGGGCCAGCCTGAAGTGATCTAGGAGGACTTAATTTTCTGACAAAAGTTCCACTTTAACTGAAATTCTTTTTAATTGTCCTTTTTAAATTAATATTAAATGAATATGAAAAATTAATGAAGCCAGATACAGCCATGCATCTAGCATTTTCAAAGGGGGGGGGGTTGGGGGAACACAATAGCAGCCCTCATTATATTTGGCTTAGTAAAGGTTTCCTTTAAAGAGACACCGTCACCTTGCCTGTGCATGGCTCAGTGGCAGTATCTCTGCAAAGGACATTTGCCAACCCTATTATACTAACCTTACCTATGCTCCCTCAAAGTTCCCTGCTCATCAACAGGTGACGGGAACCAGAGGCACTTCTGTGTATTGAGGAGCAAGTGATCTGATCTCATGTGATGGTTCCCAGGCTTAGTATCCAATCGCTGGGCTAGAGCACGGTCACATGACCACAAGAGTGACCTCATGACTGCTTTGGGTCACTAACACAGGTTTAGTGCCAGCCGCAGTAGTAGTAGCAGTGAGGAAGCACTGTGCTGGTAAGATGGATATACGTGGACTGGAGGATGCCCTTTGCAGACATAGCCACTTCAACTTACATGGGCAACATGAGTGTCTTTTACACTCATATTGAGTCATGTTTGGACAGTTTAACCACTTGACTTCCGAAAAGATTTACCCCCTTCATGACCCTGCTTTTATTGCTATTCATCCCTTAGCTACTTTAACTGGCAATTGCATAATAACGCAACATTACGCAAATGAAATTGATATTTTTCACACAAATAGAGCTTACTTTTGGTGGTATTTGATGACCACTGGGTTTTTTATAATATAAACAGAACCTGCTGCCCGCTCAAAGAAAATTTATTGTGAGCGGTTGGCAGATGGTTAATCTTTGTATTTTTAAATAAATTTTGGAGCTTCAGAATACTGGGCTTGTGTAGCGTATATGGCTCTGTAAAATAAAAATATTTTCACCTGCTTTTTTTTTTTTGCATATATTTGCCATTAAAACAAGTTAGCTCTTTGTCAGGTCTAACAGTATGCGAATGGAGCCAGTATTGTTTTGATCCAACTTTTATATTTTACTGAAAGTTAATGCACATTAAAGCGTGTTAAGGCATGAAAGCAGTTCTAAAGAAAATGCTTCCTATGACTGCTACAGAGGGATATAATACAACCTAATTTTCATGAAAAATATTGCACAGTTGGGTACTTTTAATAAAGGTTTTTAATTTCAGCTTTTTAATTAAAAAAAAAACAAAAAACAAACAACTCAGTTCATGTCTTTTAATAACAAATTATATATTTCTTTCACTTGAATAACAGTTGCATACACAAAGCTTGAAATGCATTATATTGAGTCTAACCAATAAGATTTGTTGATCAGGACAAGCTACAGTTAACATTCAATAAACATTCATGAGTTCAAGGTAAGTAAATGAATACATTCAATACATGATGCTTTGGTTAAAAATATTCTGACAAAACCTGTTACATACAGCATGAACAGTCACAAAAGGAATTGCATAGATGACGTCTTGGAAGTGTGCAATTGGTAGTTAAAGGAATCAGTATGAGTTTAGTTTAATTTACCACTTGTGCATTAAATACCTTTTACCGCCACTATAATTTTCTATAAAAATGCAAGATTTCCCCAATAGAATAGCTGCCTAAACTTTGGCTAGACACACAATTACTCTTCATTTTATATTTTTTACTTGGTTGATAACTGATCCATAATTTAGGCAACGACAATCAGCTGTTAATACTTTATCTAAAATGTATGAATGAAAGTTACTTTCAGTATACGTACTGTAAATATATGACGCGCAACTTACTTTCCATGCCACATATGCACTCAAATGTGTTTATTTGTACAACACAATCCCCTTGTTTTCGAGAAATTGGTTAAGGCAAGGTTCACATTGTCGTGGGTGTGGGACAGCATTTAATCACACACATTCCTGAACCCGCAGCCAAAACATGCTGTTTTTTTGAAGATGACAATGCACGAGTGTGAACCTAGCTTAAAGGGGCACTGCTGATTTTACAACTACTCATTCCAAAAGTATAGTGCTGTACAATTTGAGAGTACTGATGCTTCAACAAAATTTAGAATATCACTAATCTGTAGGAACAAAGTAAAAACATACCTAAACACGTCCAAAGCCTCCTTCAATAAAGGGTTCTTATTAAAGGCTAAGCTCACATTTTGGAACATGTTCCACCTATATGGAGGTGAAACACATAACATGTTCCAGCTCCTGCAGCCTCTCCTCGCCTCAGGTGTGACAGTAGGCAGGGGGAGGCTGCAGGAGCGGAATCTTCTCCCCGCACCTGCTGTGACAATTCAAAAACAGCACGGCTGTAAGGGATTCCATCCACACGGCCATGTCATTCATTCACAGCTTCCAGTGAATGAATAAATTACAACTCTCATCAGCAACCACGGCTGATGGCTTGCATATGAATGGACTGTGAGGAAGCTGCTTGAGCCAGTAGGCATGGTCAGCTGCGAGAGCCAGCAGCCTCTAATTGCTTTCAATGGGGCAGTCTATTTGCAGCTAATCATGGGAACGCTGGGGTTCTTGCCACTGTTCACCGACAGGGTACATTTGCAAGTGTGAATGCCCCCTTAAAGTGAAAGTAATTATGTATTGCAGACCTTAGCTCCACTTTAGGCAGAGCAGGGACTCTTTTCTTGACAAGGCCAAAGGTTGCCATGGGGTGATCCAGCCAGGTTTGCGATGGTTATTTAAATGGGTAACTGCTACATCATGGACAATCATTCTCTGCAGGAAAAAGTTTGTCAGGTTGAATTTTTTTCAGACAATTTCTAGTGGTCTTCTGAGATGGCATAATCATATACAGTTGGGCATCTGTGTGCACAAATAGCCAGCCTCCAACAATAAAGATTAGTAACGTCTTCATTATGTGCCCTATTAATTGATCCTTCAATAAATTAATGAAAATAACTGCTAAATACCTGCAATTCTATGTAGTATCAGTTACAGTCGTGTGACCTGCACGCTCTTAGAAGAAGAGCTTCTTACTGTTCAGGCCATGGCTGGACTCTAATAGAAAATGAAGGAGACAGAGAAGAAAGTGCAACCTGTTTGTAGTAGCACTATATCTTGGCCAACAACGAAAGTGTTAAGGAGGAAGATTCTACCGAATGGGGGAGCCAAATTGTGAGAGTCGAGGGCCTACAGTGCTAGAAATTCAGCAGCAAGACAATGGCGTTATAGGCTAGACACAGGAAATGGATCAATGGGTAAATACTTTAAAACAAAGGGAGCAGAAAAGGTAGCAGATTTAGGAGAGCCTTAAGGAAGGCATATTTTTTATTTTAGAGAATTTTGTATTTAGCCTAAGTTACACCTTAAAGCGGCAGTAAACAGCAAAATAGAAAACAAAAAATCTTCTACCTGCATGTTAAGAGCATAATGTGCTAGTAGCATCGCATACTAGTACAACATGAAAAACATAGCTGAAAATGAAGCCCTCCAGTGGTGCGCTGTCACCGCTGACAGGGATTCCATCTTCCCTTGGTCTTCCTTCTGCTTTAATGGCCGAGCCGCGACGATGTCATTCCCGCACTTGCGCGTGGGAGTCACGGCCGCGGCACAGCTCTCATCAGCATCACTGGCGCTGATAAAGTAAATAACTCTTAAATGGTGCACGTTTAGGAGATATTTACTGTACCAACATGTGAGCCTGATTACAGGCTTACCTGTAGAAGTAAAATCAACAAAAAGGCCTTTACTACTGCTTTAAGGCACTTTTTTTTAATTGCACCTGCATATCAAGCCATTGGCTTAGGTCTATGGCCACTTTTAGATCGCTAAATAATATTATATGTCCTCTAAAGTTCTGGTGTGGGTGTATGTGCGTGTCTCAACAGGTTTAATAAAGGAGATCCCTACCCCTTGCATGTTCCCTTCTTTTAGTCTGTGTACTTGTTACCTGTTTCTATTAGGCGGCCAAGCATAAAAGCTGACTTATATGATGCAGTTGGTCATGCCATAATCCATACAGGATTAACAAAGGACTCTGCGGCAAATTAAATTTTCTACTAGCTCACTTTCTGCAAACCATGACAGGCTGTATATCCTAAAATTTATCAAACTTATTATACAATAAGCAACATTTTTAAAACTTGGGAAGCCCTTTTTAAATAGATTAGTAATACAATTTACAAAAACAAAAAAAAGTGTGAACATTCACTTCAATTACCCAACCATGTAAACAGCATTGGCACATGACTGGGTATTCTAAAACAAACAGAAATTGGCTTTTCACAAGACTGGATACTTAAAGTGAATATTCACACAAAACCTTTTAGTAGTTCAGACTCCATGTATTGCAATACAAAAAACCCCCAAAAAACTCAGCTGTTGTAATGTGAAAGGGCAGAAATTGGATCTCAGAACTTGCAAACAAAAATGTGAATTTTAAAGGCCACGTGCAAGCTATTCATCGACAAGATATACAGTATTGATCATTAGTAACAAGTTACAGTCCAGACCCACAGTTAAATTCCTTCCAAAGCCCAAGCTAGACTGAAAGCATAGCACAGAATACTCATTAACATCAGCAATATGGAGCTTAGTGTATGCATATAAAACTGACTTAATACATTCATTCAACTGCATATAAAATATAGGGGAATATTGTAAATAAAACCAAAATAATGTAAAAAGAAAAAAATTGTATTTATTGCTAAATTAGTATTTATAAGCATATAATAAGTACAGGACACACAAAATTGATTACATTGAAGCTTGCCCATATAGATATGCATAAAAGTCATTCTTGATCATTTGGAATGATAAAAAGAATTTTAAAATGTATATGTATAGGTTACATGCCAAAATGTTCTATGTGGTTACTTATGCACTATGCTTTATTATAGGTCATAGGAGAAAGAGGATAAGAAAGAAGGGGCGGTTCAATCAATTTCTTGCCTGATGTACACTAATCAATACAACTAAATTATATTTCTGGTCAACTGGCTTTCTATATTCTAACCTAACAAATAAAAAGCGCCTTGAAGATAAGCTGGGAAAGAACCCAATCCATGCTCTCTTTGGTCTACACATTGTAGCAGTCTACCTGTATGGATGACGTCACTGACCCCCTCTTTGTGTGACAGTAAGCGCTGTCACATGACAGAGATGGCATGTTCCATCAAATCAATTACAGCAGTAGAGTGAGGGCACCACCGGTTTGGGTAGGCAGCAACAGAGCAATATGTTTAAATTGCTGGGGGGTGGGCTACCAAGAGGCATTCCCACTTTGCCCTTCAGGCCCATTCACACCAGAATGCAGTGTGGAAAAACCATGTTCCATGAATGTTTCCCACAGCGTGTTCAAAATACACTGCAGCTGTGATCTGCAGCGGGTGTCAATGTTAAAACGAACAACACCCGAATGCAGGTTGCAAACACAGTGCGTTTGCCTGCACCAGATCACAGTGCGTTTTTTAAAGAAGTGACTACACTACTTTTGGTGCAGTCTGGCATGATCTTCAGTTGAATGGGCTGAAATGGCACTGTACCGCGATTGAATATGAAGCACACAAGAATGCACAGCATGCTCCTGTGTGATTTGTGGTGAGAACTGGCCCTCAAAAGCAGCTTGGCCATGAAAAGTTTTCTATAGAAGCACGCATGCAAACCACTACCCGCACAAGCAGAATGCTACCCGATTCATTAGAAATCCTTCCCTTACACCTGTATTTAGGGTGTAATGTAGCATGCTCCAAGCCCCCCCCCCCTCTCTACCTGTGACAGCAGGTGGGGGTTCTTCTCCCCACACCCGCTGTGACATTTCAAAGATGGCAGAGCTGTGCAATTGTGCATTCATTCACAGGAATTTGGGAATGAGAAAACGACTACAACCGCAGCAGATGGCTTGTAGCTCCTAATGAACTGCAAGGGCACCAATGAGCACCCTAGTAATTCATTCAAAAGCCCTGTGGCTTTCAAACAGAAAGGCCATACAGAGGTATGGGAATAAAGCTGTTAGCCTTGCTTTGTAGGCTCCTCGGGGAAAAAATAATAAAATGGACATTTCTTTTTTCTACAAAATATGTATATTTAATATTTTTCACCAAAGGTGAACTTCGCCTTTAAATCTACAGGGAAACCAATACTTAGCTGAGTGCCCTATCCATGAGATTGACAATTCCTGATGATTTCAGGAGATAACAGTTAAAGTCAGGGTTGCATTAAAGTAGAATTCCAGTAAGTTTTTCCTTTTATATATACTAGAAAGGTAAAAACATTTGTCTTTTTTATTGCTGACTGCATCTCCGGTCATAGCAACAAGGCATTGCTGAGCACTAAATTTTTTTTTTCCCCTGCCTGAGCTGCAATCTCGATATTCTTTTATGGAATCAACTAGGGGCTGACAGAGCCTGTCCAGTCAGACCTTCAGACACAGACCTACACTGAACTTTCAGAAAAAGCCAAAACTTACCCACAGCAACCATTTTTTTCATCAGAAAGAATAAATCTAATTGTTTGCCATAGGTAAAGCCTCTACTTTTATTGCAGGCGTCTATGCACTAGTAATAAATAGTTCCACCATATAAAATAGGCAATTTACCAACCTATAAGCCATATTAAACACAAAAAGGTTAAGGCTATATATTCACATGGTCGTTAAAATGTTACTGATTTTTTTACTCATTTTTTTTTCCTATAACAAAAGTTCCTGTGTAATGATCAGTAAATACTTGTGCAAAATTGTCCTATTTTTTTCTTATCTCTCTCTATACCTGCATCTGTCATACATGTATGTGTATGTCCTCAGACGCAGATTTTTGGATTCGGTGTTATGGATCAGAATGCAGTGCATGTTTACACACCTGTGTGGATGTTTCTATTAAAAACAATGCAGCTACGTTCAGATCCATAAATAAAAAAAAAAAAAACACTTGTAAATGTGATCAGCACAAAGCCAATCAGCACTGTCCAGACAGAGGGTCAGGGGTCCTGGACCCTGAAAGGACAGCTCAGTGCAGTATGAAAACTCCTACAAAGCTTTACTAGGAACGAATAGAAGTCACAAGGCTGCTATATACTGCTGATGAGAAAAGGTATTTAGCAGTTTAAAATTTACTAAAATAATGGCATTTCCACGTTCTGTGTACTGTGGGAGACCAGATATAGTGAATGCACGTTCTGGGTTTAGTAATACTTTAAGCTGGCTATACACTAGTAGATTAACGAAGGAACATTTGTACAAACATGTGTTTGAAAATAATTTTTACATTTGATGACTGGACAAATGTCTTTTAAAAGTACTTCAAAATTTTGTTTGCTTTTAACATTTGATTTTGGAATAAATGCAATTCCCTGAATGAATACTGTATACACTGGCAAAAATTCATTAGTTCGAGAAACATTTTCCATCCTGCAACTTTTAAATTTGTCACTTAGGTCAAAAAAGGAACGTTGATTTGACCCCACTAATGACTAAAAAAACTTAATGAACATTCTTTAAAATTAAATTCTACCAGTATATACCAGTCTTCAGCAAAGATGTTCCTGACCTACCCCACATCCTTTTCCCGAAAGTCCCTCTTAGGGAGCGTGTACAAACAAATGCAGGACAGGGAGCTTGCTTCTAGGGAAATAACTCGTATGTGGTCCACACACTTGTCCTATACAAACCATTCAGTCCTATGTGTGCACCATACTCTATGTGTCAAATGAGCATTGTGGTACTTGCAGCCTTCTAGGGAATAATTTCCTATCTTAAATGCCCATATCAAATCCCTATAAGGGCCACTTTCTTTATTCTTTAAAATTAGGTTTTTCTTCACATATTGCCAGAATACAAACACATAAAATAAAATATATTAAAATAAAAAAATCATGGGGTTTAACTTCCATTACACAATGAGAAATCTTAGCTTCTTAGCGATTCATTGTTGAATCTTATCCTGAGTGCTTAAGAGTATTTTACAGCCTTTGTACAAAAAGACATTTGAAATGAATGAATTATTTGGCGTCTTAATTAATATGCCCTTGTAAAACCAAGACTTTTCTATCAGGCCCTGAAGAGCAGGTTTAAAAATGTTTGATATCATAATAAGAGAATAGACTTAACGTAGCTCTGTTACTAAAGCAACAATTTCACCGTAATAGTAAAGGCTTTTAATGGCAGTTGAGTGCTTACAAAAGGTGCAGTCCTTATTTTGAAAGCCAGGGGATGCTTCCTAAATGCTTATGTGCCTAAATGTCTTCTCCTGTGTTTGATTATTGTTGACCCCCCAAAAAATATAAATGCGCAGAGTGCCACCCTCCTGCAATGTTCCACCCCTTACCCAATCAGCACCCATAGTTTGAATAAGCACGGTAGTCTGACCTAACACCATCAGTTACTCATAAAATATATGTTTTGCAAGATCTGGTTTCAGTGCATAAGGAGAGGTATTTTCTTCCTGTATATTGAAAACTTGGTTTTGGCACAGACTGAAATTTGAATTAACTGGTTAAAGGGGTCTAACACTTTCTAATTAAAGTAGAGTCCTTCCAACATAGAGAGCTTCCCAGCTGACACATTTTGTCGACAAGGGATCACAGGATCTTGCTGCTGATAGCGTGTTGGCAGGCTGAATTTCATCCATTCAGATACAACTCATGGTCATAGTAAACCTAAAGCTGAACTCCATGCACAAGAACTCATTTCTCTAATTTTTTAAAAAACAGATATCTCTACTTTAATAGCAGAGGATGTAAAATAAAAAAATAAAAAAATAAAAAATGAAGAGTGACAGCATAAAAAAGACAAAGTGGTCCATCATGTCTGCCCCATTTTTTATTATGTTGTAGTCTCAGCATAGATCAGGGTTTTTTCCCCCCCAAGCATGATTGAATCTGTTGACAGACTTGCTACCTCTGCTGGAACCAAGCATTAGCTACTCTCAGTAAAATAACACTTTTTAAGGTTAGTGTGTAATTTACCTTCTGATAGTTTGTGGTTACTTTGTGTGCATCAAACACCTTTGCAAACCCAAATAAAGATTGTCTGCAGAAAAATACAGGGGGGTGGGCACAAGACCAGTCAGCCTGCACAAGGAATAAGAGCAGCAACAACTGGTCTTTATTACAAGAAGCTCCTGCACAGGAGCAACATTTCACTGCACAGATCTGGGGAAAAATACACAAAGCATACCAAAACCTAAATAAGAAAACTTGTGGCTCTTATATTTACACAAATTTTCCCCACCTTATAGTTCAGATTTAAAGTGATTGTAAAGTCTTTTTTTTCCTATTAAAATAACAAACATGTCATACTTATCTGCTCTGTGAAATGGTTTTGCACATAGAATGCATTAAGATAAAAAAATCTTCTGCCTTTACAACCACTTTAAACAGTGAAAAGAAGGAAAGATAACTTGGGTCTGGTTACCCTGTGTTACAGCTCTGCTCTTTCTTCTATTAACCCAATGATATGTCATGTGAATCAAGAAATCAAACAAATCTGGGATCTTTCCACAAAACTGCAAAAAAAGCAGTGAAGACTGGGCAGTAATACAAAGTCCCATCAAGCCAATATGGTTTGTTTCTCATGGGCCATTATGGGTTGTGTCTCTACGCATAGTATTACTGCCCTTCACATTGCTTTACTCAGTGACTAAAAGCATACCATATAAAACTACGATTAGCAAATTGTTTTGTGCGGTATGTCTTTAATTTTTGTTAAAGGGCAAGTTAAACTTTGTGAACATGTTGCATGTTCCACTCGATTTTAGGGTGGAACATGTAACACGTCCCCAGTGCTACAGCTGTTACCCGCTGACCCCCCTCTCTGTGGCAGCAGTAAGGGGAGAAGTTCCCCATACTAGCTGCTACGGTTTGAAAAAACAGTGTGGCCATGCAGGGCTCCGCCCACATGGCCTCGTCAGTCAGACACACAGCTCTGTGTCTAAATGAGCTACAAGCCCCAACATCCTTAGCGGCTGTCAGCCTGTAGTTCAATAAACTACCACAGTGCTGTGGTAGTTCATTGAGTCTTCCTGTCAGCGAGTATCGGCTTACCCCTACGGGATGTACACTGACAGTGTGCAGGAGACCTGCATGGCACTAGTGATCTGCTGATCGATGGTGCAATGCTTTAGGCTCCTTTCACACGATCCGACCGTTTAGGTCCGCCTGTCAGTTTTGACGGTGGACCTGAACAGGCGCTCCATGTTAGCCTATGGAGCGACGGATGTCAGCGGAGACATGTCCGTTGTCATCCGACCCGGTCCGATCCGCAAAAAGCAGACGGAAGGCCCTACGTCCAGATCCATCGCTGGTGGATCAGATGAGATCTGATGAAAACGGGCATGCTGTCCGTTTTCATCCGATCCCTCCATAGTCAGCAGTGGCGCCTGACAAGCCCCTCCCCGCTCAGTGAGCAGAGAGGGACCTGTCATCCGCCGGCTCAGCGGAGAGCAACGGAGAGATCTCCCGCTGAGCCGGCGGACTCCGTCCCGTGTGAATGAGGGCTTACAGGCTCCTGCAACAATAATAAATGCACATTTTTTTACCTGCAAAAAAATGTGCATTTATTTTTTTTACAAAAGTGAACTTATCCTTTAAATTTACTTTCGGCAGAGGCTTTTAAAAGTCGGTTTCATTTTTTTTATTCATATGAACTAAAACCTCCAATAAATATTTAACAGTCAATCCTATTTTTAAACTGGACAAAGATGAAACTTTGCCAGCCATGTTTAATAGTTCGCTTATTAAAAAGATACAGAAAAATTTCCTTAAAAAACTATTCATTAATTTTCTATTTTGCACAGCTTTATATTTTCTCCACCTTCACCGAGGCTGAAACTTCCAGGAACAGAAATGAGTGGTGAATACAAAGTTCACCATTGCATGGGGTTCTTACAGTGGTTACCTTTATTTTACATGGTCTACCCCTTTTATTATCAAGGATGCGTATGTGTGAAGAAATTAAAGATTTGGTTGGGGAGGGAATGGATAAAAAAATAAATAAAAATAGACCCAAAAAAGTTTAGGCCCTATCCAAAACTACAGTGCATTGACTATATGAGCGTTACACTGCACATTAATGTGCATTATATTAAGGCATTTAAATGGGCTGTCAATGCACCACAACAGACCAAAAATGTGCCCACACTATTTTTCCTGACACAGCGCACCACAGACACAAGGTAGCTCAACACAGGAGTGTTCCTTATATGCACTGGTTTGCCATTCAAACCTAATAAAACAACAACCTTGGTAGATTCAAGTGCCTGTGAACATGGCTTTGCAGTGACCATCTTGCTGCATTTCATGTAACAAATGGGCTTAATCTTAAAGAGCCTATTTTCCAATTCTTCTCCCACTCCTGGCAACTGAGCGGTCAGTCGCTGCATTATTCTGGCACCTGGCTCTACTTTGTCACTTTAGAGACAGTGTAAATGTACACTGCACAGTGCATGTGTAGCAGGCAGTGTATATTTAAAAAAATATTACTGGAAAAAAGCAGTAAAAGAAGTGTTTTGGCAAGATAAATGAACACCAGAGGGCGCGAATCTGAGCGTAGTAATGCACAAAAGAAAAGCCCTTTAACCCCTTCCCAACCAGCCGCCGCAGTTACACTGCGGCAGGTTGGCTCCCCTGGGCGAACCGACATAAGTAAGTCGGTTTGCCTTTTGACCACTAGGGGGCGCGTGCGCGTTGCCGGAGCTGATGTGCGTGCCCAGCGGTCATCGCTCGGGAGCGCTCCGCACAGAGGCAGAGCTGAGATCTGTCAATGTAAAACAGACAGATCTCCGTGCTGTCAGTATAAACAGCATATCGCTCTCCTCACCCGCCCCCCCCCCCCCCAGTTAGAATCACTCCCTAGGGAACACAGTTAACCCCTTGATCACCCCTAGTGTTAACCCCTTCCCTGACAAAAAAAAAAAAAAAAAAAAACACACAACACACAATAAAAATAGGGGATATTTATTATAGCCAAAAGTACAAAGTATTGAGTTTTTTTCAAAATTGTCGCTTTTTTTTTTTGTTTATAGCGCAAAAAAGAAAAACCGCAGAGATGATCAAATACCACCAAAAGAAAGCTCTATTTGTGGGAAAAAAAGGACATCAATTTTGTTTGGGTACAACGTTGCACGACCGCGCAATTGTCCGTTAAAGCGATAGTGCCAGATCGCAAAAAATGGTCTGGTCATTGAGCAGCCAAATCTTCCGGGGCTGAAGTGGATAATGGATAAAAGCAAAGTGGCAACTCACACGTAGCAGAAAACAGGAGCACCTATTAAAATAGATGTCATCCATGGCAGATGACTCTGCACACAGAAACGGTCCCTGCAGCTGATGTCACTTCCGGTCGGCTCTGCCCTGTATTCCACAGCCCGGTCTGCTTCACGACGTCCCAATCTGGCCAGCAGTGGTGCCCTACAACTCCTGGACCATGCCTAAGATTCCTGCGTGCAGAGTTATCTACTGTGGATTACATATATTGTGATAAGTGCTACGATTTTCTGCTAAATGTGAGTTTCCAATTTGCTTTTATCCATTTAAGGATAAGTTGACCTTTGGAAACATGTTCCCCACTGCTGCAGCCTCTCCCCAATCCGCTGCCTCTAGTGACAGCGAGCCAGTCCACCTGGCCATGTCAGTCATTCACAGAGTTCTGTGAATGGGAAAACTACAACTACTATCAGCATTTGTGGCTGACAGCTTCTAGTTTTTAATGAACTACCAGAGCACTCTAGGTAGTGCATTGATGGTTCCTGTCATTGTGTAACTGCCTACCCGTATGAGGTACGAGGAGACAGCTTACAGTGACAGTTTTCAGAAACCCTGCATTGCAACCACAATCTGCTGATCACAGGTGTAATGTTTTTCAGGATCCTAATAAAAAAAAAAAAAAATTTTTTTTTTTCTTACTTGCAATGTAAATTTTTTTTAAAAAAGTTTAACTTATCTTTAAGCCCGGTTTCACACATGTGCGGTGCGAATTGAAGCTCAGGTTTCACTGGGGAGATAAAAATCTCCTGTTCAACGGAATCATTGCGTTTTAGCTCAGTATCAGTGAGCAGGGAGAAGGGGGGGGGAGAGGGGGAGGTGTAGTGAGGAGAAGTAGAAAATCCTTGTTCAGAACGCAATGCATCTGCGAATCAGATGCGTTCCCATAGAAGATAATAGGCTTGTAGTTCGCACTGCAATGCCCAAAAAACGCACACTTTTTTGTGCAATGCGCAGTGCGAATGCAACGCACATATGTGAACCAGATGCATTCATATGAATGTATTTTAAAATGTCCTGCGAATTAGATGCGGTGTAAGCCGCATCTAATTCGCATAGGTGTGAACCCGGGCTTAAAGTTTTTTTGTGCATTATTACATTCAGATTAATGCCACCTGGTGTTCATTTATATATTCAAAGATTTCTTCCGTGTCCAAGGAGTTGCAACAAGTGTGTTAACCCTTTATGGACATTATTGGACTATTTTTCCCGTCTATTATATCATCTAATCAGCATTTATTTACTTGTGCACCATTTGCATCATTACATGTGCTTTGGCAAAGGACACACACAAAGCTTTTTCTACCAAAAAAAAAAAAAAAAAAAAAAAAAGGATTACGTAAAGCAGTAATTGTTTTTAACAACTTCAGCTATGCTTTAATATTATGTAGACTTCTATTCAGCCAGCAGGTGGAGCTCTAGTTTTCTTTTCAGCATTTCAAAGCACTGTATAACTCTTGGCAGCGTTCAATGGATATAACCAAAAAGTTTAAAAACCTTTTACGCTTGAACTAATAAAATTGACCCCAAACCATTATCTGTTATCTTTAAGAAGAACTTGGTGCAAAACTATGCATCTTTGTTTGCTCACGCCATTAAATAATGTTGAATGAAGCACAGGGATGAAATGTGCTGCTGGTACATAGGTGTGAAAAAATGATGTTCAGGATGAAGACCTGCTCAGCAATGGCACTGAGGAAATCAAACAGCATTCACAACAACCCCACTAGCAGAGGTTGTTTTTCTTTACGTTGAATTGAGTTTTTAGAGTGAAAATCCCTTTATACTACCATTACAAATCAGCTATATAATTTCAGTGCAATCATTTTTACAGTTCATTATCGAGCTCATATGAAAATATGTAATCATAGAATTACACTTTCAAAAAGAGAAAATTTACTTCCTAACCACCCACAAGTAGAAAGCTAATTTCCTTAACTTCTAATACATCAAAGTCAAACCTATTGCTATTAAAAAAAAAAAACCCACATCTTTTAAAAAAAGGGTACTGGCATTAATATAAAAAAGTTAAGCAACATAACGTATACAAGTCTCTTTCGAATACAAAATACATTGCCAGCATCATTACAGGTCACATTTAATGCCCTGAGATCATATTTCCAGGATGTTGTGAACATTAAAAACAAAAAAACAAACAAATCACTTTATTATTCCCATTCCCTAATGTGGACGTTCCACTAAAATGCACGATCTAGCTATTGTATTCTCTATGTAGAATTGTAAAGAATCATTATATAAAATAAAAAAAATGTCCAGAAAAAAAAAAAATATATATCATTAGCTTTTGCACTAGAGCCTCACAGAATGCAGACTATTCTAAATCTTACGAGAAGAGGCTCATTGCAGAGATTTGAGATCTATAGCATTACCAGAATCTTGCCAAAAGGATCACAACATCCGCTAGGTGCTGTTAGCAGAAGCCATCTACACTTTACCTGTTTTATGTTCAGGCCCAATGCTACAATTATACATTATGGAGATGTTGAATTTTATTGCAAAGTTTGCTTTGAATGGTTTTGCCAACTGCGCCATCATACTCACATCAATGGGTTTATTTTGGAAAGGCAGCACAAAATGCAGTGACAATACTACAATCCATAACAAGCAGACTGGAGGCCCCTTTCACACATGCAGACCATTTGTTTGATCAGTTCAGTCACTTTTTTCAAAGAAAAAAAAAAAAAAACGGATGAAGTTTACATCAGTTTTTTGTTTCTTTTTCATCCGTTTTTTGCCAGCTAAAGTCCTTAACCACTTGAGTCCCGAAGTCATTTTTTCATGCAAAAACAGACCGTTCATCCGTTTACAACCGTTTTTCGTCCGATCTGTTTTTTTTAACAGGTGAAAAATAGGGCTTTCATCCATTCAAAAAAAAAAAAAAATTAATGTTGACGGAAGCAGATTGAAAACAGATAAAAATGGATGATCATCCGTTGTCATTCGTTTTTCCATAGGAATGCATTAAAGTCAGTTTTTCATCCATCAACAGAAGGATGAAAAACAGACGTACGGTGCGTATGTGTGAAAGGGGCCCTATGCTGGCCATACACTATACAAAAAAAACGGCCAAACTCATTTCCTAAAAACGTACATTCAGCCGTGAGCGCAAACGATAGTGCCATCATGTAATGACCGATAAATCTTTCAGTGGACATAAATGAATGCATTTTTTGTTTCTTTTTTTTCATATACCTAGTGCAGACAGTTTGGACGGGAAACATTAACTTTTCAATTTATCGTTCATTCCGCAGAAAATTTCCAAACTTGTCCTTCGTTTTTTCAGCTCAAAAACGGTCCAACGATTATTGATTTTGTGCCCATTAACTGGCCGAAAGATGAACGAACTGTCTAAATGACCGAATTTCTGACGATTTTTCATATAGTGTATGGCCAGCATAAGTCTACTCTTTAGACAAGGGATATGCAATTAGTGGACCTCCAGCTGTTGCAAAACTACAAGTCCCACCATACCTCTGCCTTTGGGTGTCATGCTTCTGGCTGTCAGAGTCTTGCTATGCCTCATGGGACTTGTAGTTCTGCAACAGGTGGAGGTCCGCTAATTGCATATCCCTGCTTTAGACCATTATGAGAAGGACTTGGAATGGTCATTATGTGTTATTGTGTTCTGCGCAGTCACTGCAATTTGCATTTTCCTTTTAAACTATATCTGTACACGATAAGGTCAGTCACACGTTAACATTTCCAGCAATATTCGTGCACTGCAGGGGGGTTCATAAACAAATACACATTTGAGATTGAAGAAAATCTGGCGTCTGCAATAATAAAATGCCAATTACTCCTGAAAATCTGTCTTGATTCTGGATTAGTCACATAGGTAAGGGCTACACAGGTGAGTAATCACTGTTACCCTGAAAAATCTATATTTAAGATTTTTCATATCTCATAGATATGATGTGGGTTAAATAAGAGTTCATATGGACATTGAATGATTTGTTGGAGATTACTTAATTTGCAACACATTGGAGTCAATGTGCCGCTAAAGAGATGATTGTAGAGAAGTTGTTACATCTCTCAGGAGAAAAAGACGTTTAATCAATTGTGTAGCATGTGTGTCCGTATATGCTAGGTGTAACATGCCTTACAAAATCAAGTGTTAGGTGCCATATTGTTTTCTTTTCCTGATCCTAACACACTGTGACAAGAATAATAAAATCCGGAAGGCTTCGTGTATGAAGGGTGAAGCTATTATTCCTGTCATACATGCTGTACTTTAGTGGTTATTTGGTCCAAATAAAACAAGCTACATGATCTGTATCTAGTGAAACACTTGCAAAGTCAAGTTTCATGAAACAGGATCCTTAAGGCTGAAGTTTAGTTACATCATAGTGATATTGGTTCAAGCTTGGTTCAAAGCAAGTATGCAATTATTGTGGAAACTGCAAATCACTGTAGTAGCCACCCCTAATACAGCAACCGCAGAAGCCTTCCAGGTCCACTGCTGTCAAGCCATTCTCTGATTGGACATGGTAGCTATCGTGACATCACTGCTCCACCTCTTCACATCATTCAATTAGAGAATGGCTTGCATTCACTCAAAAATACAAGGCCTTCTGTGAATGGCAGCAATATCAGGCAAGTGACCCACTGTGGTTTTTATGCAGAATTGCAGCTGCTCAGCTCTGGACCTGGAAGACTGTTGCCATCACATTCCTTGCAGCTTCCACTGGGATAGCTCAGGTATGATATATGCAAACTTACATTGGTTCAAGCTGGACCAATGTATCTATCCAATAAAATTCCTACCTAAACTTCAGCTTTAAATGACGAAAAGGCAGATTGAAAGAAATTAAGTTTCAAAGCAAAACTGCAGCCATATTTATCTAGTCATCACAAACCCCAATAGAGACATGCTTATTAAAATACATAATAAATCTTACATCAGACTGGCTCACATTGTAACATTAAAAATAAATATGAATACAAAATATAAAATACATGGTATTTCTGCAGATTTACACAAAACCTGACTGCTAGGAGGATACACAAACTTATGAGTACAAAATCAACAATAGAAAAATGGCACTTTAGATTTCGTTTTCTACCTGTACATATATTGTGCAGTTTTAATTCATAACACTGGATATGGATTCAAAAAAAGGAAGTGGGATACAAAGACAAACAGAATACAGCATTGGCAGGAAGTGACAAGCAGCGGTTTCCTGAGGAGATACACAAGGGAATTCACGATTGTGTAAGCAAACTACAGATTTCAGAAGGAAACCAAGGCAAGCAGCTTATCCGTGATTGGAAGCAGTTTCTACTATAGGACATTATCTTGCAGCTACACAAACATGCATTGATGGATATGCTTAAACCAATGTGTTACATACTTTGTCATATTCTCAGTGACTGCTGAATTCATACATTTTGTAAGGTCACGCATCATGATCTTTTTAACAATGCAAAAAAAGAAGAAGGATACTTTAAAAAGAACATGCCACTTAAATCGGCAGTGTGTCTTCATTGGATAAATGGTACAAAAGGAAAAGTATGTGCAAATTGAAGTTTACTAGCAGCAAGCAACAACCAGATTCCAGCAATTGTTTGTCTTGTACAGTTTAAAAACTGAACAGTTAATCTGATTGGATGCTCTAGGTAACACTTCCTGCTTTCCCTGCTTCAGTCTTAATATATGAGCTTCAAATCACCTCTAAGGAGAACTCCAGTCAAATGACAATTTAGCAATGATTATGCAACATCATTAGCCAAGTCACTAGAGAGTTTTTGGATGCATTTTTAGGAGAATAAAAAAAAATGTTAACCAGTAGCATGAAATAAAGCCCATCCAAGAAAACAGAGGTAGCCATCACATACTGGAGTTGAAGCTTACAGCCCCCCCCCCCACCCCCCAAAAAAAGCTTCCATACCCAAGACCAAATCATCTATAACCATCACTGCATGGGCACTCCTATGGATATTATATGCATGTATATGTGGATTACCCTGGACTGGGAGTTTTCCTTTAACTTTAATTGTAAAAAGTTACTGATTAGTCAGTAAGCAGTCACATGAAATTACACCTACATTGGCCAACTCTATTCACTGTGTATATCTCTCGAAAAATTTTACTAAGCTGTATTTTTTATACAGGATATCAATATTTCACTAGGGCCTTCAAGGCTATGACCACCAGGTCAACTTGACCAAATTACTTTCCTTTGCTTTGACAGTGCTGCAAAAATGTTTGTGCAATACTAACTCGGGCAGCTGCTCAGAAACCAGATAATGCTGCACAGTGTTTGTCACATGTAGGGAAGACAATGGGAGGAGTACACTGCCTTGATGCTTCCACCGGTGTTCCACAAGATTCCAAGCTTCACAGTCATGGACCCATGTCTCACTGTCTGTGATGGGAGCCTGGAAAGAATAACAAAGTTACAGCATTTCATTAAATTGTAGATAGAAAAATCCTGTGTATCTGCTTACGTAGATACAGAAAGGGGAGACATTGATTTTACCATGGACTGAAAAAGGTTGCAAAATAATGAGATTTTTGTACTTCCTGTAAAATGTATTTCTTTGAGTCCATTGAGGGACACAAAGTCAAATACACTTGGTTTATACTGCTGCCTACAGGAGGATTTGACAACAGGAAAAAGAAAAAAATTGTAAGCCAGCATGCAATATAACCCTCCACCTCAGCATGCCTCAGTTTAATGGCAGCACTACAAACATGAACTAATAATACAGAGGGGCGGGACCAACTGCAGTGGGCCTCAGATGCAAGGAATTGGTCTGTGGGCAAAAAAGGGCTCTATAGACCTAAATTACACAGATGGAAACTACCTTTGGATCCACAATAGGGTGACCTACACATCTGAATAGACACCAGGCCAATGCTGGATATAGGTTTAATGCTTGTAACCATCTGCCTAAACCATAAGGCTCCAGATATTTGCTCCACCCACTCTATGCAACAGCAGTCCTCCTTGACTTAGGAGCGATCCATTTGGAGTTAACTAACCCAACCTGACAGATTAGTGTCGCTGTAGATGCAGCGAGGGATCACTTTGACATATTTGGCCAGCTTGAACACGTATTGCAATATACAGTGGGGACGGAAAGTACTCAGACCCCCTAAATTTTTCACTCTTTGTTATATTGCAGCCATTTGCTAAAATCATTAAGGTTCATTTTTTTCCTCATTAATGTACCCACAGCACCCCATATTGACAGAAAAACACAGAATTGTTGACATTTTGCAGATATAGAAAAGACCAATAGGTGCCAAGGCTATTGCATAATAATCAAAATTAGAAAACTATGAAGCAACACATGGACTAGTCAACCTATAATTGCCTTTTACTTTTAGAATAGAGACATGAATTTGCATAGGCTAGATCATTAGGATGGAAAAATCAAATGAGAGTAGTACTTTTTTTTTTACTTTAAAATGTTTATTAATTTTTGACAAAATACAGATGGAGTAGCACTTCTACACATAAACAAAATCAGATATAGCAGCTTAACCAATGCCTCTGAAAATAATCAATTCAAATAGATAGATAAACAAATAAATAAAACTGGCTAAGGAGAGCAAGGGACGGGGCTCATTGAGATTAACTGCTTGTTAAATAGGAGATAAAAATAAATAAAAAAACAGCAAAAAAGGTTTCACTGTACAAGTCTGCTGTAGCTGAAATTATGGGAATAGTCTGTCATATGCATCTAACATCAGCCCACAATCTGCATTTAACAGCAGAAACAAGTTAAAAAGCCCACGGACCAACTGCAGCCCGCCTGATAATTTGGACATGTATATCTTTTGTGGCCACCAACGAATTCGAGCACCAGGGGCCACAAAAGATATACATGCTGGCTGCCTTGGAGGGGACAGGGAGGAGGCGGGACGAGTGTCGTACATACAGGTGAATTTCCTGTTTGCACAGTGACCTCACATCTCCTGCGCTGCCATTGGATGACTGTTCTGTCCATCATAGGAGGAGGGACTTTGTATTAACTCCTTTAGATCCGCACTACAGCCAAATGACAGCTACAGCGCGGATCTGCTTTGCTGGGAGGGCGTCAATAGATGTCCTCCCCTTTGCAAGCTGGCCGCGAGTGCTGTGATCACCTGAGTCATTAAGACTTGGGTGATCACAGATCGGAATAAGGGGTCGATCCCGACCCCTTACCACATGATCAGCTGTCAGCTAATGACAGCTGATCATGTGATGTAAACAGAGGATTGGTAATAGTTTTTTTTTTTCCTTCTCACGTTGACAGCGTGAGGAGAAAAAAAAGCCGATCACAGTCTTCTGTTGAAGGGACATCAGTCCCGAGCAGGGAGAGGCGAAGCCGTTTTATGTGTCCACAGTGCCCACCAATCAGTGCCCACAAGTACATCAGTGCCACCTATCAGTGCAGCCCACCAGTGACGCCCATCAGTGCAGCCCACCAGTGACGCCCATCAGTGCAGCCCACCAGTGACGCCCATCAGTGCAGCCCACCAGTGACGCCCATCAGTGCAGCCCACCAGTGACGCCCATCAGTGCAGCCCACCAGTGACGCCCATCAGTGCAGCCCACCAGTGACGCCCATCAGTGCAGCCCACCAGTGACGCCCATCAGTGCAGCCCACCAGTGACGCCCATCAGTGCAGCCCACCAGTGACGCCCATCAGTGCAGCCCACCAGTGACGCCCATCAGTGCAGCCCACCAGTGACGCCCATCAGTGCAGCCCACCAGTGACGCCCATCAGTGCAGCCCACCAGTGACGCCCATCAGTGCAGCCCACCAGTGACGCCCATCAGTGCAGCCCACCAGTGACGCCCATCAGTGCAGCCCACCAGTGATGCCCATCAGTGCAGCCCACCAGTGACGCCCATCAGTGCAGCCCACCAGTGACGCCCATCAGTGCAGCCCACCAGTGACGCCCATCAGTGCAGCCCACCAGTGACGCCCATCAGTGCAGCCCACCAGTGACGCCCATCAGTGCAGCCCACCAGTGACGCCCATCAGTGCAGCCCACCAGTGACGCCCATCAGTGCAGCCCACCAGTGACGCCCATCAGTGCAGCCCACCAGTGACGCCCATCAGTGCAGCCCACCAGTGCAGCCCACCAGTGCAGCCCACCAGTGACGCCCACCAGTGACGCCCACCAGTGACGCCCACCAGTGACGCCCACCAGTGACGCCCATCAGTGCAGCCCACCAGTGACGCCCATCAGTGCAGCCCACCAGTGACGCCCATCAGTGCAGCCCACCAGTGACGCCCATCAGCGCAGCCCACCAGTGACGCCCATCAGCGCAGCCCACCAGTGACGCCCATCAGCGCAGCCCACCAGTGACGCCCATCAGTGCAGCCCACCAGTGACGCCCATCAGTGCAGCCCACCAGTGACGCCCATCAGTGCAGCCCACCAGTGACGCCCATCAGTGCAGCCCACCAGTGACGCCCATCAGTGCAGCCCACCAGTGACGCCCATCAGTGCAGCCCACCAGTGACGCCCATCAGTGCAGCCCACCAGTGACGCCCACCAGTGACGCCCACCAGTGACGCCCACCAGTGACGCCCACCAGTGCAGCCCACCAGTGCAGCCCACCAGTGCAGCCCACCAGTGCAGGCCATCAGTGCAGGCCATCAGTGCAGGCTTTGTTATATTGCAGCCATTTGCTAAAATCATTTAAAGTTCATTTTTTTCCTCATTAATGTACACACAGCACCCCATATTGGACAGAAAAACACACAGAGTTGTTGAGATTTTTGCAGATTTATTAAAAAAAGAAAAACTGAAATATCACATGGTCTTAAGTATTCAGACCCTTTGCTTGAGATGGTTCTACACCTTCATTTGAGTCCAGCTGTGTTTGATTATACTGATTGGACTTGATTAGGAAAGCCACACACCTGTCTTAAGACCTTACAGCTCACAGTGCATGTCAGAGCAAATGAGAATCATGAGGTCAAAAGGAACTGCCTGAAGAGTTCAGAGACAGAATTGTGGCAAGGCGCAGATCTGGCCAAGGTTACAAAAAATTTCTGCTGCACTTAAGGTTCCTAAGAGCACAGTGGCCTCCATAATCCTTAAATGGAATACGTTTGGGATTGACCAGAACCCTTCCTACAGCTGGCCATCCGGCCAAATTGAGAGAGGAGAGCTTTGGTGAGAGCGGTAAAGAAGAAGAACCCAAAGATCACTGTGGCTGAGCTCCAGAGATGCAGGTCGGGAGATGGGAGAAAGTTGTAGAAAGTCAACCATCACTGCAGCCCCCCACCACTCGGGGCTTTATGGCACAGTGGCCCGACGGAAGCCTCTCCTCAGTGCAAGACACATGAATGCCTGCATTGAGTTTTCGAAAAAAAAAAAAACACCTGAAGGACTCCAAGATGGTGAGAAATAAAATTCTCTGGTCTGATGAGACCAAGATAGAACTTTTTGGCCTTAATTCTAAGCAATACGTGTGGAGAAAACCAGGCACTGCTCATCACCTGTCCAATACAGTCCCAACAGTGAAGCATGGTGGTGGCAGCATCATGCTGTGGGGGAGTTTTTCAGCTGCAGGTACAGGACGACTGGTTGCAATCTAGGGAAAGATGAATGCGGCCAAGTACAGGGATATCCTGGACGAAACCTTCTCCAGAGTTCTCAGGACCTCAGACTGGGCCGAAGGTTTACCTTCCAACAAGACAATGACCCTAAGCACACAGCTAAAATAACGAAGGAGTGGCTTCACAACAACTCCGTGACTGTTCTTGAATGGCCCAGCCAGAGCCCTGACTTAAACCCATGTGAGCATCCCTGGAGAGACCTAAAAATGGCTGTCCACCAACGTTTACCATCCAACTTGATAGAACTGGAGAGGATCTGTAAGGAGGAATGGCAGAGGATCCCCAAATCCAGGTGTGAAAAACTTGTCGCATCTTTCCCAAAAAGACTCATGGCTGTATTAGAAAAGGGTGCTTCTACTAAATGCTGAGCAAAGGGTCTGAATACTTAGGACCATGTGATATTTCAGTTTTTCCTTTTTAATAAATCTGCAAAAATGTCAACAATTCTGTGTTTTTCTGTCAATATGGGGTGCTGTGTGTACATTAATGAGGAAAAAAAAATTAACCTAAATGATTTTAGCAAATGGCTGCAATATAACAAAAAGTGAAAAATTTAAGGGGGTCTAAATACTTTCTGTCCCTTCTGTAAGTCCGTTATCTTTTTTTCTCCTCACAATTTCTTTCGTGGAAGTAAACAGAAGCTGGCTATTGGCACAATTTTTTTATAGCAAAAATAAAAACCCAGTGGTGATTAAATATCACCAAAAGAAAGTTCTATTTGTGCGAAAATTTTTTAAATATATATATTTTTTTTTTTTTAAAACAAAAATGGGTATAGCGTTGCATGACAATTGTTATTCAAAGTGTGAGAGCGCTGAAAAGTTGAATTTTGGTCTGGGCAGGAAGGGGGTACAAGTGCCCAGTAAGCAAGTGGTTAACATTGGAGGCAAAATCATAAAGGAGACACAGCTTAGGCAGTGAAGTTAAAGATAATTTTCTAACGCATACCTTTATTGGAGGGCTGAGACTTTGAGCTGGGACGGGGAGAGCTGTGGGAGTTACGATTTACGTAATCATTACTATAATCATCATTGTAATCATCATCTGGAGGGGGAGGGAGAGGCCTGTTTGAAAAGAAATACAATGTTCATTATTTCAAGTTTATATTTAAAACAAGGATTTACATAATAATACATTACACAATTGTGACAACCTAGAGCAAGGGTCGGCAACCCCCGACACGTGTGCCAGACATGGCACACAGCTGTGTTTATGATGGCACGCGAGCTGAGTATTTTTGTCTGCTGCTGCATGCAATCCCAGCCTCCACCATTGATTCCTGGTTAAGCTGGGCCTATTGGCTTTGCCCGAGTCCCAGGATGAAAGCACACGTGCAGTTGCCGGTGTCTTGCCTCGGCGGATAAGGACCCCCCTGTACTGCGCAAGCGCTGTGCTTGCGCAGTACGAATGACTAGGAGCCGCTGAAAATAGCTGATGCTGAAAAAGTTCAATCAGCTGTACACGGCGCCTGCGCCCTAGGTCCAGGTTCAAGCCCCACCATCCAAGTGGACTTAAAAAATAAAAAAGTGGCGAGCGCAGCGAGGCCATGCCCAAAGCGCGGCGAGCGAAGCGAGCCCGCGAGGGGCCCTCTTACAGGCACCGTGTACAGCCGATTTCTTCTCTATTTCGCTTTGGCTATTTCTGCCGGCTCCTACTGCGCAGGCGCTGCGCCTGAGCAGTAGAGGGGGGTCCTTATCCGCCAAAAGGAACTTTCTCGGCAGAACATCGGTTCCAATCCCCGCTCAGCCATGCTCATTGGCTGTGCCCGAGTCCCGGGATAGCAGCGCGTGCGCAGTTGCCGGGCGTCCGTAGTTGCTGGTTCCAATCCCCGGCGCAGCTGCTCTCTTTGGCTGGGTCCCGGGATAGCGGCACGTGTGCAGTTGCCCTGGCGCCCCCCCCAGAGCGACTGCCCTCTCCGGTAGCTGGTGTGTGTAAGCATTTTGTCTACTGTCATTTTTGTATTGTGTACTTGCTGGCTTGACTTTTTGCTTATGTTTTTTTTTCCCTACCTCTTCACTCTGGGTCCATGGGGTTTGGATTGTTTGCACTTGGTGTCTGTTGGTTTTGGGTATGTGGCCAAGAGGCTATGAATGCAGGTAGACAGAGGTGCTTGGCACTGTATTGTTTCATGAATGGGGTGTTGTGACTTTGCAAGTTTAGCGGCTGCCGCGTGGGCAAATATGTTACGGTGTGTATGTATGTGCGTGTGCAGTTGTGTGTGGGTATGTGTATGCATGTACAGGAATGTTGTGCGTGCAAATTTTTATGTGTTGGTGTATATGTGGTTCCGGTGTGTGCATGGGTGGGTGTGTATGGGTGGGTGTGTATGCAGGTGCATGTGATTGGGTGTGGGTTTGTATGTCAGGATGCATGTGCGGGCATGGGTGGTTTGGACATGGTCAGGATTATGTGGTTATTATGGGTGGTGGAGTATGGGGCATTTGAGGTAATGCTGGGTTGGATAGAAGATAGGATATGCTTGGTAGAGTTATGGTTTGATGAGTGAGATTATGGTTGCATGTGGTACATGATCTAAGTATGGTGGAGATTTTAGGGGGGCACTGGGGAACCCGATGTAATGCAGGCAACTCTGGGGACCCTAATGTAACGTGGGGAGACTCTGGGGACCTGATGTAATTGGGGGGAGGGGGAACTTTGGAGGCCCCAATGTAAGGGGGGACCCTGGCGATTGATGCAAGTCTGGGAAGCCTCTGGGGACCCTAATTTAATGGGGGGGGGGGGCTCTGGGGACCCTGATGTAATGGAGAGGCACTGGGAAATAAGATGTTATGGGGAGAACTCTTGGGACCCTGATGCAAGGGGGAGGGAACACTGGGGACCCTGGTTTAAGGGGGTGGAGAATCTCTCGGGACTCTGATGTAAAAGGGGGGAGGGGGCCTGTTATAAGGGAGGGCTCTGGGGATCCTGATGTAAGGGGGAGGACTCTAGGGACCCCGATGTAAGTAGGAGAGGAGCTCTGATATAAGGGTGGAATTTTGGAAACCCTGATGTAAGTGCTTAGTCTGTGTTTTCTAAAAGTAATAGTTAGTGAAGGTGCAGGAATAGGGGTGATCTGAGGTGTGAAGGTCTAGGAATAGGAGTGGTATGAGGGTCCAGGAATTGGGGTGATCTGAGGTGTGAAGGTGCAGGAACTGGAGCTGATCTGGGGTGTGATGGCGCAGGAACTGGGACTGATCTGGGGTTTGATGGCGCAAGAATTGGGGCTAATCTGGGGTTTAGAGGTGCATCCATTGGGGTTTGAGATCTGAAAGTGCAAAAATTGGGGGGGGATGTGAGGTGTGAAGGTGCAGGATTTGGCATGATATGAGGTGTGAGGGCACAGGAATAGGGGTGATCTGTAGAAGTCCTTGGCTGGCATATTCATTTCAACCTTACCGTGCATGCCTTGCAGCACAAATATTTTGAAACAAGGGTAAGTTATCATTGATCTTTGAAAGCGCTAATTAGAAATGTTCATTTCTTACTATTATTCAAGTAATTTTTTCTAATTTCATCATGGAGATTGAAGTTGACTGTTTTTTTTTAATTAAAAAAATTTAATCAAAAGAAAAAAATCGGCACACTGTGCTCAAAAGCATTCCTACCCCTGACCTAGGAGTATATTAAAATGTATTAATTACACAAGATAAAGAGTGTGATTTTAAAGAGATTTTCTACTTTCCCTAAGAAAGTAGGAAACTCCCTTGCACACATACAGATAATGATCGTCACCTACTACCAACTTAGGTCCTCTTATTGGCTGTTTCCAGAGCAGGGAAAAATCTGTTCTGAAACTGGCATAGCGCTCAAACTCAGAACAACTTGGAATCTATTTGGCATAACACAACTGCCAAAACAAAAGGAAAATTGGTTGCAGTGGATTGCATGAATACACTTAAAGCATATCTACAGTGAGGGAAAAAAGTATTTGATACACTGCTGATTTTGTTAGCTTGCCCACTGGCAAACAAATGATCAGTCTATAATTTTAATGGTAGGTATATTTTAACAGTGAGAGACAGAACAAAAAAAAAAAATAAAAAATAAAAAAAGAAGAATCCAGAAAAACGCATTTCAAAAAAAAGTTATAAATTGATTTGCATTTTAAATGAGTAAAATAAGTATTTGATCTCCTATCCATCTACAAAATTTATGGCTCCCAGGTGTCTTCTATACAGGTAACCAGCTGAGATTAGGAGCATTCAAAGGAGGGACTGCTCTCAATCTCAGCTTGTTACCAGTATAAAAGACACCTGTCCACAGGAGCAATCAGATTCCACTCTCTCCACCATGGCCAAAACCAAAAGCGCTGTCCAAGGATGTCAGGGACAAGATTGTAGACCTAAACAAGTCTGGAATGGGCTACAGGACCATCGCCAAGCAGCTTAGTGAGAGGGCAACAACAGTTGGTGCGATTAATCGCAAATGGAAGAAACACAAATGTCAATCTCCCTTGGTCTGGGGCTCCATGCAAAAAAAAAAAAACACCACGGCGTGCTTCCCCCCCAATCCATGCCAGACAAGCCAGCGTCCCTCCTCCTGAACCATACCATGCCACAGGGCCTCTTCCCCACAACCTGGCCGGTGGGGGTCTGCGGGCATGGGGCTTATTGTAATCTGGAAGCCTCCTTTAACATGGGGGCCCCCAGACCCTAGTCCCACCATGTGAATGAGTAGGGGTACATTGTACCCCTACTCATTCACCAAAAACAAAAACAGACAGGTTTTTGACAATTTCTTTATTAAATATAACAAAAACAATGTCCCCTCCGGTGTAAATCCAGCGTCAATCTCGATGAACGGCGCCACTGTCCCAAAAAATAAAAAAGTAAAAAAAAGCTCTGCACCCGTCACTGGCTCCTGCCATCTGCCCATGCCTTCGTCTGACAGTTCTTAAATAGCTAAAGGGCCAAGCAGCGACATCTGGGGGCCCCACCCACTTGTGACATCACTGACCGAGGCATGCTGGGTCGATGACTTCATGGGGGGGGGGATGCCCCCTTATCCATTTAAGAACTGTGAGATGCCGGAGCGGGCAGACGGCAGGGAGCCAGCAACAGCTGAGGAGCTCGTTCATCGTGATTGACGCTGGAGCTACACCGGGGGACATTGTTTTTTCTAATAAAGGAATTGTCAAAAACTGTCTGTTGTCTGCGTTTCTTAACCACTTAAGGACCAGCCGCAGTCATACTGCAGCAGGTGGCTCTCCTGTGCGAATCGCCGAAGGTGTACATCGTCCGCTTTAAGAGTGATAGGGGGCACGCGTATGTCGCCGGAGTCGATTCATATGGCCAGTGGCCACGATGTCCGCCGGCCACCCGCAATCACTCCACAGAGAGCCAGAACGGGGATCTGTCAATGTAAACAGGGAAGGAGAACCAGATCTGCTGTTTCTAGTGATTAGGCACAGCGATCTCTCTCCTCCTCCAGTCAGTCCCATCTCCCCAGTTAGAAACACCTCCCAGGGAACACATTTAACCCCTTGATCACCCCCTAGTGTTAACCCCTTCCCTGCCAGTGACATTTACACAGTAATCAGTTAATTTTTATAGCACTGACCGCTGTATAAATGTCAATAGTCCCAAAAATGTGTCAAAAGTGTCCGATCTGTCCGCCGCAATCCCGAAGAGAAGGAAAAGGGGAAGAAGAAATAAATCTATCCCCTATTTGAGACACTATAACTTTTGCGCAAACCAATCAATATACGCTTATTATGATTATGTATTATTATGTAGAGGAATTCATATTGGCCTAAACTGATGAAGAAACTTTTTTCTTGATATTTATTTTAGCAAAAAGTAAAAAAAAATATAGTTTTCTTTAAAAAATGTCGCTTTTTTTTGTTCATAACACAAAAAATAAAAACCGCAGAGGTGATCAAATACCATCAAAAGAAAGCTCTATTTGTGGGAAAAAAAGGACATCAATTTTGTTTGGGTATAACGTGCCGTATCGCAAAAAACGACCTGGTCATTAAGGTGGGGAAATCCTTCCAGTCCTTAAAGTGGAGTTCCACCCCCCCAAAAAAAAAAAAAAAAAAAAAATTATTAATGTGCTTAAGAAAAAAAAAATAAAAACACATTTGGAGAAAAAAATGTTTTACTCACCTCTAAATGCCTGTTGCTTCGATCCCCCGCATCGCTGAACCCTGGGACAGTTAAGTGTCCGATTATTAAAAGTCAGCAGCTGCAGTATTTGTAGCTGCTGACTTTTAATTTTTTTTTTTTCTAAGTGGGAACCCCGCTTTAAGTGGTTGAACAGCTAAGGAGCAGGGACAAATGTTGGCCCTGCCCCTTGGTGACGTCATCAAGCAGTGCATGCTGTGTCGATGAGGTCACAGGCGGGGTCCGCCCCTTTAATATTTCAGAACTGTGAAACGCCGGAGCAGGCACATGGTGGGAACCAGTGATGGGCACGGAGCGATCTTATTTTTTGGGGTCTGCGGTGGCATTCGTGATTGATGCTGGATCTACCCCGGGGGGACATGTTTTTTTTTTTTTTTAACTTTTTGTTGACGAATGAGTAGGGGTACAATGTACTCTATACTCATTCCCCTTAGGGAAAGGGGGGAGAGCTGGGATCTGGAGGCCCCCCATTAAAGGGGGCTTGCAAGTTCCGATAAGCACCCTACCCGCAGAGGCCCACAACCACCAGCCAGGGTTGTGGGGAAGAGGCCCTTGTCTCATAGTGCTTTGAGGTGGGGCCTACCCCCTGCCAGGCTGCATGCTCAGATAAACGTCTGGTATGGATTTTGGGGTGGGGAAAGACCCTACACGATTTAAAAAAAATAAAAAAAAATAAAAATGGTGTGGGGGGGGTTCTCCTCGAAATCCATAAGGGTCTGGTATGGATTTGGGGGGTGGGGCCCCCACGTATTTTTTTTTAACATTTTGGCATGGGGATCCCCTTAAAATCTGTACCAGAACCTAAAGAGCCTGGTATGGACTGGGGGGACCCCTACGCTGTATTTTTCACATTTTTTTAATTGCCAGCAATGGTTTTCTTTTACATTCAGTTGTCAGCGGGGAACCTCGTCAGCTGGTGAGTCATCCGTTAAGGACGCGGCAACCGGCTTCCCGACCTGATTCTTAAGAACCAGATATATTATTAAAGATGCCGATAACCGCTGGCTCCAAAAACTCATTTGAACCGTATCTAAATCACAGCTAAACAGCTGCTTTGGAAATTTGCAGTGAAAACGGAGGGGAAATTTGCACTGGACGTGTGTGAACCTGGCATTGCAATAGACAGAAAACATTTTTTCCTAATAGTAAATATGTTTTAATTATATACTGCACATAATGCAAACAAATATAAATAAGGTTCCTATACCTGTATGGTTTGTCACTTCTGGAGCGGTGATGTTCATCCTTTGACCGTAGTCGAACACGTTCAGGTGTGTTTAGCTGAAACAAAAAGCATGTTATGGTTATGAACTAAAAGTCCACTTTAAATATGAGTATATGCATACCCTTGTCAATGTGCGAGTTTAAAAAGTAATAGTACTGTGTTCTTATTTATGCATGCTGATTGCTATATATATATACACACACAGTGCCTTGCAAAAGTATTCATCCCCCACCCCCACCCACGGCATTTTTCGTGTTTTGTTGCCTTACAACCTGGAATTAACATGGATTGTTTGAGGATTTGCATTTTTTAATTTACAGAACATGTCCACAACTTCGAAGATTTTTTTTTTTTATTGTAAAGCAAACAACAAATAGGACAAATGGGAAAAATGGTCACAGGGCACAATATGTTCTGTCAATTGATTTTGTTTCTTCTCTTGCCTTACTGAAAGTTAAAAAGTTGCACGTTCCACGGCAGATTCCCAACTACTTCAGCAGAGTACTGTAAATGAGTTCAGAGGCGGTTTAACTTGCTTTTTGTTTTTTTTTTCCCCAGATGGAACAGGTTCTACTGAGGTATGGATTGCAGACCAAGCATGTTAAACACATTTTCCTGCAAAAAGGTGAATTTTGCATTCAAACCCATCCCTTTGAACAGCTCTGCAATCAAATGGAAAATTCTACGTTCGACAAACACCTGTTTACACAAGCCTAGCTGCTACTTTCTGAAAGCGCCAATATTTTTAACAGGTACGTGATAACATTTGTCTTCATCTCTGCTACCATCTTATAATTTCTAGAGATTTAAAGATTTACACTCACCTCCTGTTCATCTGCCCTTCTCCTTTCTTTTTCACGCCCTTTAGATTTCTTATAAGATTTCTCCTCTTTCTCCATTAACCAACGGGCTATTTCCTGTATAAAAAAAAAAAAAAAAAAGAAAAAAAAAAAAAAAAGTTTGTCAAATGAAATGTATGCATCTTAACATACAAGTAAGGCATTGTATTTGAACAACAGGCAGAAGCATTTAGTACATACAATTTGCTGTACACTTATTAAAGTGGTTCTAAAGGCAGAAGGTTTTTTTACCCCAATGCATTCTAATTCTTTTTTTTTTTTTTTTTTTAAACAAAGTTTTTTTATTGAGCATATTGACATGTTACATCTCATACTTCAAGTATTAGGTTGGCATACATTACAATAATGACATCAGATTGTCGCCGCACATGAATAACATTTGTTACTAATAGTTCTTCCGGGTTCTGTTAGACTCTCCTTTAATTCCCAAAGAAAAAAATAAGTATAATGTTGGAACCGTCGACATTAACCATAGAAACATAGTTTCAATCATGTAAACAGATGAATTCGCTCCCCCCTTCAGTGTTAATCTGTCCAGAATAATGTATGTATCCTCTCATCTATCACAGTACTGTTCATGTTCATCTTTGCCTACATTCATCCATCCCCATTGCCCCCTTCCCCCTCATCTGCTAATGTGTTTTTGGAGTCAGTCCACCTAAACCATACCTTCCTAAATTTCTTGGGGGTTACCACCGCCTCATATGTCATTTTATACAAGGGTATATCTGTATTTAATATTTTCATCCACATTCCCAAATGTTCGTCATGAATCCATCTTCGGGTGATCAATTTTCGCATTCTGAAGTACAGAAGTCTGAGAGACAATTTTGTATACACATTAATCTCTTCTTGGTCAAAGACACACAACAAACATCTCAAGGGAGAGCATATATTTGGAAGGTCAAAGTGGTCGGATATGAACTCTGTCACCCGAGACCATAGTGGCCTTATCTTAGGACAGTCCCATATCATGTGAAAGAAAGTTCCCTCACTTCCTTGGCATTTATGGCACTCTGCAGTGTCTCTTCTATGCATTTTGAATAGCCTGGTTGGAGTGTGGTACACCTGATGTAAATATCGAAGCTGTATCATTCTATCTGTGGAAGAAATGACCGAGACAAGGTATGTATCGAGCACCTCCTACCACATTTCCTCAGTCAGTTCTGGTATAATCGCTATCCATCTATTTCTAGTCCTAGCAGTCAGGTCGGGGCCTCCCAGTCCTATCTACCTATAGTACCTGGAAATACGTTTAGTTGGTTCCGGGTCAATCAGGACCTTTTCCAAAGTCGTGTTTTGCACTTTCACCTCCCCCCTCCCAAACTGGGCTGTCGCTGCATGTTGCAGTTGAGCATATCTAAAATTGCCAGGTTCTAGGTATGCCAAACTGTTCCCGCAGACGTGTAAAGGAGAACAGCTTACCATCTTGGTATATCTGGTGAAGATATTTTACCCCATATTTGGCCCATCTATACCCATCCTCTATTTTGTAGAACTCTCTTAGGGATTTATTGCACCACAAAGGACAATTAGGTGACATCCATAAGGGGTCATCCATTATTCTCTGCGCACATAGGTGAAACACCCTTCCTGGTAACTCCATAACAGACCCCACCTTTCTCCCCGGTATCTCTTTTCTAAGCAGCATATTCAGTAGTGTTTCCTGAGATGTGGCCACCGCCGCCTCTAATAGAGTTGTGGCATTAGGTATCTGAGGGAAGCATCACCAGTGCAAAAATGTCAGTTGGGACGCCAAAAAATAGGATCTCATATCTGGCATAGCAAGGCCCCCCCCCGTGCTATTGGTAATTTCAGGACTGCCAGAGATATTCTGGGGGCCTTAGATCCCCACAAGAACTCCACCACAATAGAATCTATGTGTCTGAACAGCTTCACAGAGACATACACAGGCGAGTTCGAGAGAATGTACAACAACTTTGGAAGAAAAATCATTTTAAACGGGTTTATGCGACCCATCACTGTCAACGGCATGTTTCTCCAATGCTGTACCCTCTCCCAAAGAGCCCCCATGACCGGTCTCAGATTGAGGTCCAGATACCCAAAAATGGGGAGTTGAATCACCACTTCCAGGTATTTAAATGACTGGGACAGTTGAATAGGGCAATCCATCAGGACCGTCACTGTGCTGTCAACAGGAAATAAGCATGATTTGGAACAATTGGTACGGAATCCAGAATAGTCTCCAAATTCTTGTATCAATTGAAAAGCCGTGGACAGCGAAGCACCTGGATCTTGTAGGTATAGGAGCATGTCATCCGCATAAAGGGAGACTCGTTCCTCGATCCCTCCCACCTCAAGTCCGGTTATACGAGGATTGTCTCTCAGTTTTGCTGCCAGGGGCTCTATGGCCAAGGCAAACAAAAGAGGGGACAACGGGCATCCCTGTCTGGTCCCCCGGGAGGACAGGGAAAGGTTCAGATATTATTCCATTTACTCTCACCCTAATTAATGGGTCTGTGTATAACAGCTTCACCCATGAGATGAATGTAGGTCCAAATCCCATTACCTCCAGAAGCCCAAACGGGTAATTCCACTCCACTGACTCAAAGGCCTTCTTGGTGTCCAAAGAGGCCACTACTCTCTCCCCAGAATTGTCATGATCAGTTTGCAAATTAACAAATAGCCTCCTAATATTCATTTGCACACAACGCCCTTTTATGAAGCCTGTCTGATCCGGGTTCACTAGTTTCAAGATTACCGATTGTAGTCTCCCTGCCAATGCTTTCGCAAGAATTTTGGTGTCGACATTCATCAACGAAATAGGTCTATAGGACTCACATTCTTTAGGATTTTTTCCCCCTTTATGTATTAAGACCACTAGGGCCTCCCGCATAGAGGGGGGTAGTCTTCCCTCCCGCCTAGCAGCCGTAAACACACGTAAGATTCGGGGGGCTAGTCCACCACCAAAAGTAGTATACCATTCCGAGGGCATACCATCCAGGCCCGGAGATTTCCTAGGAGCAAAGGAAGACATCGCTCCCTTAACCTCCTCCACAGTTATATCTGCTTCTAGTGTATTTCAATCCTTGTTAGTCGAAGGAGATCAATGTCATCCAGATAATTTTTCAGTGTACTACCCCCGGGTGGGACGCATGACTTGTAAAGTTCTTTATAAAAGTGGGTTAAGACCCTCAGTATCACCTCGGAACTGCTCACCTCAACCCCACTCTGGTCATATATACTCATTATGCAGGTGGGAACATAGTCTGGTTTTGTCAAGTATGCTAACAGTCTACTATTTTTGTCTCCGAACCCAAAAATACGTCTACGCTGCGCAAGTCTGAGCTTGGTAGTCTGGTCGGTCAGTATCTCCTTATATTCCCACGTCTTATCCTAAAGAGTGCGTAGTCCTTCCTTAGTCGGTCGCCTAACGTATTCTGCTTCCGCTAGAGATACCTCTCGTTCTCTGTCCAGTATTGAGGAGGCCAGTTGCTTCTTGAAGCCACTCACCTCCGTTATAAATACCCCTTGTAGGGTAGCTTTGAATGCCTCCCACTTAAGTAGGTGAGATCCAGTGTCCTGGTTTTCCTTCCAGAACAGCTGGATAGCCTCTGTACATTTTATTTTAACATCTTCTTCCTGCAACCAGCTAGCCTCCATCTGCCAGTGTCGGATCCCTTGTCTCTGTCCCAATGTGATATCTAAGAGCATAGGTGAGTGATCCGAGTGCACTCTGGGTAAGTATCTCGTCTCGCCCACCATTTGCAGCCCCTCAGGTTCAACCAACACCGTATCTATCCTGGACAGCGTCTTATGCGTCTCAGAGTAACAAGAATATTCCCTATGCTCTGGGTGTCTCACACGCCATGCATCACAGAAGTCATTAGCTGACAGCCATTTTGCCAATGGTGCTGGAGTCCCCGGTGGCGCCTCCAACCTATCCAGTGTTGGATCCTCCACCGCGTTCAGGTCTCCTAAAATGAAAATCCTCCCCTCCGCTATCTCATAGACCGCGTGTAGCAGGTCATTCAAATGAGACAAGGAGAAGGGAGATGGTACATATACATTCACAAATGTCAGAAATCTATTATGGACTTTTATCACTAGAACATCATATCTACGCTTTGTATCAGTTTTAATCGCATGAATACAAATGGGCAAAGATTTTGCTACCAAAGTGTTAACTCCCCTAGCATATGAGGAGTAGCTGGCGTGGTACGCCCCCGCAACGTGTGCCCTTTTTAGAGAGGGTCCTGGAGCCCTGCAGGTGTGTCTCCTGCAACAAAATCAAATGCGGTTTATATTTTTTTGAGGTTATCAAACACCAATGATCGTTTAAACTTAGAATTAAGGCCTCGAACGTTCCAAGAGACTATTTTAAGGTTCACAGCCATAGTAGATAGAACAAGAGCTTCTCCTCTCCCTCCCCCCCCTGATCATGGGATAGGGCATATTCTAGGGCTCCACCACTCCCCTCCCTGCCCTGCAGGGCAACAGCACAGAAGGCAGATGATTATATAATATATTTTTAAACATACTTGAGATCAAGAGCATACAGAGTACATAATGACACTTATCCCAATTTCTCCCCCCCCCGTCCCCTTCCCCCCACCCTGCACCCGACCCCAACTTGCCAGGCACTTCATTCCCCAAACCTTAGTCCCAAAAAAAGGGTATAACGCATGTGAGACTTAAAAAAGTCACACAGGCTCCAACACTGCGAAGAGTAAGTTCAACCTTGAAGAAAAAAAAAACAACAACTACCAAAAGAAAAAAAATCTTAAGGAGGAGAGAAAAAAAAAACTTTTAGCTTCCTCTCTCTTCGTCCTTTTTTAATCTTCAAAAAAAAAAAAAAAAAAAAAACACATCCTGGAAGGAGAATCACCTGCAGATTCCATCAATGCTATAGGTAAGATTGAGCAATTAAAAACAGAGAAAACGGTCATAAACCATCCAGAAAACAAGATACTGTAGTTCCCTGGACTGCCAGTTGAGTAAGGCCACCCCTCATGTCACTAGTCAGTTCATCCTGAGATTAGGGAAATATATCAAGGGAAAAAAAAAACGGCCCATCAGTATTTCAGAGTTCTTCCCTGTACAACTTTCAACCTCCAGGACCTTTGCCATAGTTAGATACGTAGCTAAGGCGGTCTTGGGGAGCTCCCTCCTCACGGACGCCCTCTAGCATCCAGCCATTCAGAAGCCTCCGTGGGGTTGGTAAAGAAATGCGCCCTGCCATTCGCCACAATGCGCAATTTTGCTGGGTATAACATACTGTAAATCAAGTTCAATTCTCTAAGCTGTTTCTTTATCAGGTAGAAGGAAGCCCTCTGATTTTGCGTGGTGGTTGAAAAATCTGGATAAATCGATATCCGGTAATTATTAAACTTCAGTTCAGGCCCTGTCAGGATATTCTCTCTGTCCCTGAAGTGCAAGATATCATGGGTCTGGGGATTGCTCCCTTAGGTGGGGCTTTACCCGGGACTCGGTGTGCCCTCTCTATAGCAAACATATCAGTGAAAGTTCCAGGGGTCATATGCACTTTCAGCCACTCCTCCAAGAACTCCTCAGGATGGTTACCCTCCACTCCTTCAGGGAACCTCACCAGTCTTATATTATTCCTTCGCAAGCGGTCTTCCATGTTGGCCATTTTGAGAGTGTGTTCAGAGAGGGTTTTTTTAATCACTTGGGTGTCTGTGCTCATAAGTCTGACCCCTGTATGGCAGCCATAATTTGCTTGAGGGACGGCTCCTCATCCTCCTCTAAGGCCCTGTCAGCTTTATGCGTGTGCTCATCTCCCCTGTCCAGTGATCTCCCCCTGCGTATAGTGCGATCTCTCTGCACTCTGGGACTCACCCGATCAGGGGTAGCAGGCAGCTGTCTTTCTGTGTCTCCTCATGCCCCTGGAGCGGCGGCCATTCCTCCTCCTCTCCCTCCGGAGCGGCGGCGCCATCTTGAGATCCCCAGGCATAACGAGCCAACCTCTCTCCCGGCGTTTTTGGCCAGGGTGGCCCGTATTTCACCATCACCAGAAACTCTCCCGAGGATCCTCCACTCATGCCCCAGCAGTCCAGGCCAAAATTCAGACTTTTAGCTCACAGGATTAGGTCAGGATCCAAAATCTGCAGAGAGAGCTCCTTCCCTGCCGTCTCACATGCTGCGCGCCGGCTCCGCCCCAATGCATTCTAATCCTAATGCTACCCCCTCCCCCGTTATACTTGCCTGAGCCAATCTCAATCAAGTGAAGTGCATGAGAGCAGCAGCTCTCCCGGGTCTCTCTCTCCTCATTGACTCACAGAGCAGCGAGAGCCATTGGCTCAATTACAATCAGTGAGCCAATGAGGACAGAGTAGGGAGTGAGGCCGAGCCACGCTCTGCGTGTTAAAGTGACACTAAAAAAGTTTTGTTTTGTTTTTTTTTAAATAACATACATGTCATACTTACCTCCACTGTGCAGCTCGTTTTGCATAGAGTGGCCCCAATCCTGGTCTTCTGGGGTCCCTCGGCAGCTCTCTCGGCTCCTCCCTGCATCAGATAACTCCCTAGGAGAAGCACTCTCCCAGCGGGTTACCTTGCGGGCCCGCTCCTGAGTCCAGCATTTATAGACGCCGAATGCAAGACTTGAACCCCCCCCCCGCCCCCGGCGGCCACGTCATTGGATTTGATCGACAGCAGCGGGAGCTAACGGCTGCGCTGCTATCAATCTATCCAATCAACAGCCGAGAACCCCCTAGCAGAGAGAAGGCGCGTCAAGTTTGAGGGTTCAGGTAAGTAAAACAGAGTCACTGACAGGTGTTTTTTCCCATAGGATGCATTAAGGTAAAAAAAACACGAACCTTTACAACCCCTTTAATAGACGATGTCCATTCACAGGAGTGAGCCTGCTTGCGTGCCCCCATAGCAAGAGGCTTGCTATTGGGGGCACTCAGGAGGCGGGAGGAATCAGGACCGCTGGTGGGGGACCCAAAAAAGGAGGACTGGGCTGTTCTGTGCAAAATCACTGCACAAAGCAGGTAAGTAAAACATGTTATTTTAAAAAATAAAATACAAAAATTCAACCTTTAGAACCACTTTAAAGCTGAACCCCACAGATAATATACATACTTGGGAACCGTTTGACCTGCCAAAAGCACCTTCTGCAGTGCAGTCAGGCAGATGACACATCTTTCTCACATTATCAATCACATTATCCTTTTAATCTTCTTTTGCAGGTTATTCAAGGAGATAAAACTAAATTGGCTACTATGGACAGCATAGTTCCCCCCATACACTTCGATGAATACAGTAGCAACTACGTGTTAAATCTGAACTGAAAACCCCAGTAATGAAAACAGGAAAGAACATGCAGAACATTAATTTTTGTTTAACACAAGACCGTTCTATTTTTTGCTCTCATGGTTAAACATTTTGAGTAAATTCTTACTTCATCTTGTGCCAATTGTGCAGTTTTGTAATCCACAGTGTTCACCTGAAAGAAAAGTAAACAAAGAAGCAATCTAGGTTTAAATTTGGTTCAAGATGAACTAAACAGCAATATGCCAGAAGCAAACACTATAGATCATATTTTTCTGCGGTATCAGCTAAGACAATCTAATTAATGGGAAAAACTAGACTTCAAGAAAGCAAATGAAATAAACATTGATTCTCTTGGCTAAATGCAGGGACTCTTGCGCAAGACCAGCTTTTGCAACAAGTACGGTAATAGCAAAATACTAAAAAGGATGTTATTCTCTCTGCCATCTTCTCTCTATTTTCTGGTGCTCTTTCACTTTATATGACACTAGAGAATACTCTAGTGCTCTGCACAAAACATTCATATTGTCACCTCTACTCCCTGCTGTCTGAAATTTAGGGGGTAATATATTGCGCTTTAATGCAATGTATGCCTATGAGTATCTGTCTCATACCAATAATGTCATGTAAACAAAAGCTTCGGTTATGTACTTTACATATATCAATGTTCAACTTTCTCAAATTCAATAAAAATGTATGGAATAAGAAAAAAAAAAAAAAGAAGGAAGGAGTATTCTGAAGATCAGATCTCAGAGTACCTCCAAACAGCCAAATTAAATGACATATTGTGACCTCAAAAACAGTCAGTGGCCTTATGCTGCGTACACACGAGCAGACTTTACGGCAGACTTTGTCCTGCGGACTTTGACGGACTTTCCGAACGAACGGACTTGCCTACACACGATCAACCAAAAACCAAAGTCCGACGGATTCGTACGTGATGACGTACGACCGGACTAAAAACAAGGAAGTTCGTAGCCAGTAGCCAATAGCTGCCCTAGCGTCCGGACTCGAGTCCATCAAAAAGATTTGAAACATGTTTCATTTCTAGGTCCGTCGAACTTTTTGGGGAAAAAAAGTCAGCTGGCACCCACACACGATCGAATTGTCCGACGGACTCCGGTCCACAGGACCAAGTATACCGTAAAGTCCGGTCGTGTGTATGCGGCATTAGAAATCACTCAGGTTGGACTTAACGGGGAGATTATTCATAATTAATGCAGGAGAAAAACAGCAGGCTTTCCCAAGCCAACCAATCAAAAATGGGTCTTTTTTTTGTAATACAGTTATGAAAATGTAACCAAACTATATATAATAAAAGTGATTAAATTGTATGGTATTGTGCACCCTTTTTTACTGAGCTTACTGTTTAAATCTCTGCATACATCAGGTATCACTAAATGGCAGAGTGTGGTCTGAACCTGAACCGAGTGACAGTCCTATTAGGACAGCAGCCAATGCCATTTAGCAGGCTAGGTGTCCTCTTTCGGGTGTTCTCCCCTCCACTGGTATCATCCTCACTGCAGGGCAGAGGGTAAGAGGTGGGGCAGGTCTGGGCAGAGGGTAGAAGGTGCCCAACTTTTCAAGTTAACAAATGGGTGACTGGTTGCTAGGATGGGGGGTGATCCTAGCAACCAATCACCTGCTGTTAACATGAAAAAGTAGGTAGCTTCAGCCCTCTGTCTAGACCTGTGCACCGCCTACCTTTTGCCCTGCTGTGTAAAGTATGACTAAAAAGGCGGGCTGTGAATACGAAGGGGGCACTGGATGTGAAGGTGGGGAATGTGATGTAAGGTATGTAGGTGGGGAGGTGTTAATGTGATGCGAAGGGGGACTGAGGGTATTGCTTTGGAGGGCGGAATGTGAGGAACAAGGGGGATCGTGATGTCAGGTGGGATTGCTTTAAAAGAGCTGTGCTGTAAGGGGGGGGGGGGGTTGGGGGGTCTGTGATGGGAAGAGAAGAGGCACTGTAATGGGAAGTGGGGACTGAGGACACCAAAATAAAAAGGATGGCAAGAGATGTGAAGGATCTGAGTCTTTGTACAAACATGAGATTTGGACCTCTGGACAGGGCTGGTGCTACTACTAGGCAAACTAGGCAGCCACCTAGGGCGCACTGCTGCCTAGGGCGCTCAGCCACTGGTATTCCTACTCTCTTCAGCAAGCAACTAAGTCTCAGCATCAGCAGGCTGCCGGCGCTTTGTTCGCACATAGTGTCAGAGGCGCTGCAGGGGACTATGTCTGTGTCCCGACTCCCGAATGAATGGAAGCATGCAAACATTCATTAATGGGCGCTGATGAGGCTGCATTTGAAGGGCGCTGGTGAGGCTGCATTTGAGGGGCGCTTCATTAAAAACGTGGGGGTATACATGGGCAGAGCAAAGTGGGTGGAGTCAGAGGGGGCAGCAAAATGAGGTTACGCTTAGGAGTACAAAAATACTTGCACCAGCCCTGCCTCTGGTATACATGATCATATTCCAAAGTCTGACTGGAGATGGGATTCTGTGATCAGCATTAAAATGTTGACATACAGCGCCATCAAGCCAAGAAAACCCACTTGTTGCCTTTAAAGGTGCAAGTAAAAAAATAGGTTTACAGTAGGAAATATGGGGACCGCTTTATTTAGGAGCCCATTTACCGTATATACTTGAGTATAAGTCGTTCCGAGTATAAGTCGAGGCCCTAATTTACCACAAAAAAAAAAAAAAATGGGAAAAACTTATTGACCCGAGTATAAGACGAGGGTGAGAAATGCACAGCTACTGTAAGTGGAAAAGAGGGTCAACAATGCCCATTTGCAGCATCACTGTGCCCATTTGCATGCCTCACTATGCCCATTTGCAGCCATAGGTCCCCTGAATTTCAAACTCAGTAGTTAAGGGTTCCTGGATGCCCCCTAGCTGCAGCCAAAAAAGGGTCCCCGAAATGACATTGCTGCAGATGGACACAGTTGACCGAATTTGGGGCCCCGTATCTCGGGGCCACTTAGTGCCAAGAACCCCAAATTTGGTGTGCTAACCCAGTGGAACTAGCAGCTGGGGTTTCTAGCACCAAGTGGCCCCGAGATACAGGGCCCCAAAAATCAGTTCAGAAAATGTCAAGCACTTTTCTGCAGCAGAGAATGACATTTTCCGAACCGATTTTGGGGCCCCATATCTCGGGGCCACTTAGTGCTAGGAACTTCAGCTTTGGATATGTTGTGGTACCAGTTCCACTGGGTTTACATACCAAATTTGGGGTTCCTAGCCTCAAGTGGCCCTGAGATACGGGGCCCCAAAGTCGGTTCGGAAAATGACATTTTTTGCTGCAGAAAAGTGCTTGACTCGAGTATAAGTCGAGGGGGGCACTTTCAGCACAAAAAAATGTGCTGAAAAATTCGACTTATACTCGAGTATATACGGTACATTGATGCCCAGGGGCAGACTGACAACTCATGGGGCCCCTGGGCCAGTGTTTCTCAACTCCAGTCCTCAAGGCGCACCAACAGGTCATGTTTTCAGGATTTGCCTCAGATGAAACGGCTGTGGTAATTACTAAGGCAATGAAACTGATCAAATCACCTGTGCAAAATAGTGGAAATCCTGAAAACATGACCTGTTGGTGTGCCTTGAGGACTGGAGTTGAGAAACACTGCCCTGGGCAATAGGAGAAGATTATGGGGCCCCTGGGCAATAGGAGATTATGGGGCCCCCAGGCAATAGATTATGGAGCCACACAGTACACACATACAGACACACTATATACACACACAGAATACACATACACACACTGAAAAGGTACTGGAGAGGCGGGGCAGCTATAATCTTGGAATTAAAAAAAAAAAACAAAAAAAAAAAACAAAAAAACAGATTTTTACATACTGTCCCTGTTTTTTTTTTTTGAGGCGTAGAAAACAGTGGTAACATTTTTCAACAGCAAAGAAATACATGTTTAGTTCACCCTCAGTTCTTCTTCCTGAAGCCTTCTAGCAATCTCCGCATCGTCTTCATCACGGATTCTTCCACCTATATGAAGTTTTCCTTGAGGGCCATCTCTGTGTCCTTTTGGCCTATTAACTATGTTAGAGGCATACAATTAATGAAATATAACCACAAGTTTATTTTTTTTTTTTAGTGGTACAGTTTTAGCCTGCACTATATTGAGCAAAAGATAAATTGCCCCAACTAAGGCCAATTTTTTCAAATTTTATATATAAAATGTCTAAACAATTATAGGTTTTACATATTGGTTGCTGCCTTTTTTGTTGCACTTGTGTTATTGCACAAAATCCCTATTTTTTCTGCTGCACAAAACAGCCAAAAAGTGCATTAATTACACCAAAGGATTTCAGTGGTTATACAGTCTCAGTCTGTACCGATTTGTGTTCTTACTAAATAAATGCATGGTGCAGGGTAAAACTGTACAAACAGCACATAAGGCAAAACCATAAAATAGAAAGATGATGCAAGATAAATCAAACATAGTAAAAGCACAAGAGAAAGTAAAAATAGAATCAAAAAGGCAGAAAAATAAAAGGTCATTTAGAAAATAAAACCTGAAAAAGAAACTGAATTATTGTGAAAATATTCATTCAAAAGATTTAGCTTGCAAGAAATGTTGATCAGATGTTTGTCTAAAGAGGTCATTACTAAAACTACCACCACCACCACCATACTGGAAGCTCAATTATACCTCCATCACTTGGCTGCCTTTCATGGTTAGGAGAAGGTGTTCTCTGTCTGTGCTTTTCATGTGCAGATTTGCTCTCTGCTCTCCTTCTGTGGCCTTCGTGTTCATTCTCACCCTCTGCTCCTTTTCCATGCCTTTCATGTTCGTATTCACTCTCAGCTCTCCTTCTGGGCCTCTCATGTTCATATTCACTCCCAGCTCTCCTTCTGGGTCTCTCATGTTCGTAATCACTGTCAACTCTCCTTCTGGGTCTCTCATGTTCGTAATCACTGGCAACTCTCCTTCTGGGCTTTCCACGTTCATTTGCACTCTCAGTTCCTCTTCTGTCAGATGGAGAGCTGGGGCTGTGCCGTCGCCTTCGAACATCAGCATTGTTTGTTCTTAATAAGTCATGACTTTGAGACCTCCCTTTTCTCGGTACATTTTCACTAGAATATGCTCCACTAAGCTCCTTATCTTCAAGTCTGTTAGTTCTAGGCGGTGGAGGTCTATCAGGTTTTTCTTTTTTGTCAGAAGTCCTACTCATGTGATTTTCAGATTTATGAAGATCAGGGTTTTCACCTTGCCCAGACCGTGGCTCTGCTGATCTTCCACGTTTTCGATCATCATCACAGTGGGAACGCTGCTTAGATTTTGGATGGCTTTCCTCCTTTCTTCTCTCAGGTCTTTCATTTCTATGGTGTCTGTCAAATTCAGACATGTGTTCCTTAGGTCTACCCCTATGATGCCCTAAGCAATGGAGCAGCACCATAAAAGAAAAACGAGTTTAAAATATCTGGACTTAAAGAGGAACTGCAGTCTGCTCACATAATTTGTAATAAAAACATCTTTGCCATTCTGAAGCTTCCCTCCAACCACTTTGCATATTATTTTATATATATTGTGATTTTGTACATGCCAAATATGCTGCAGATATCTCCCTCCAATGAGTCTGGCTGCAACCATTTTAACTGTGGACAGCTGAAGCTGCTGCCTGTTCATTTCCTGGATCTACACAGGCCCACCTCCATCTCTGCAGCTCTCATTGGCCCTCTTATGACTTATCCCCCTCCCTTCCTGGAAAACTCACAAGAGTGAGAGAGAGCTGTGCATGATGTCATAAGCCTAGGCTTTTTACCAGACAAGAAACAGGAAGTGGGCTGTATAAGGTATTTACTGGCAGAAAAAAAAAAAAAAGTGTTTTACTATCAAAAGTTAAAACAACAAGGGCAGAGGATTTAATGGAATGGATGGAAAGATGAACAAATTAGATTTTTATAACAGCTTACCTGTAAAATTCTTTTCTTGGAGTACATCACAGGACACAGATCACAATAGTAATCACTATGTGGGTATATAGGCACCTTCAGGTGATGTACACTGGTATACCCAATACAGGAAGTTTACTCCCTATATAACCCCTCCTACCAGGAGCAAAGCAAAATACCTAAAATAAGAGGGGAGGGACCTCTGTGTCCCGTGATGTACTCCAAGAAAAGGATTTTACAGGTAAGCGGTTATAAAAATCCTATTTCCTTTATTGTACATCACGGTACACAGAGCACCATAGTAATCACTATGTGGGACGTCCCATAGCAATGCTATTTAAGGGGAGGGAGACACAACCCGTAGGGCACCCCCAGACTTGAGGACCTATACTGCTGCCTGCAGCACACTGCACCCAAAGGCGATATCCTCATGCCTTCTTACATCCACCTGATAAAAAAACTTGGTGAATGTATGTACCGAAGACCAAGTTGCGGCCTTACAGATCTGGGCCATGGAGACCTGGTAAAGCACTGTCCAAGAAGCACTAACCGACCTGGTAGAGTGCGCTTTGACTTGAAAAGGTGGAATCTTACCCCTTAAATCATAAGCCTGAATTATAACTTGCCGAATCCACTTAGCGACAGTGGATTTTGACGCTACCTGTCCCTTCCTAGGACCTTTTGGCAGTATAAATAAGACATCAGTCTTCCGGATCTGAGCAGTCATCTTTAAATAGACCTTGACCACTCAAACCACATAAAGACAATGTAGTGACTTCTCTACCCTGGAACATTGTTTTGGAAAAAACAATGGCAGGACAATATCTTGGTTCAGGTGAAAACCAGAGACCACTTTTGGCAGAAAACCTGGACGAGGGCGCAGCACAACTCTGTCCTCATGAATAATCAACTATGGCTCTTTACAAAAAAGAGCAGCCAATTCCAAAACCCTCCTTGCTGAGGATATAGCAACCAAGAACATTAACTTCCTTGTCAGAAGGACTAAGGGAATATGCTGTATCGGTTTAAATGGCTGTTTTTGTAACACCGACAAAACTAAGTTCAAGTCCCAATGGTTCAAAAGGTGATATAACTGGCGGATTAAGCTGCATCACCCCTTGCATAAAACCCCGGACTAAAGAAGGTATAGCAAGCGGTCTTTGAAATAAGACCAATAAAGCTGAGACTTGGCCCTTAATAGTACTCAAAGTCAACTTCATCTCTACCCCTAATTGTAGAAAGGCAAGAATTCTGTTTATGATATACCTCCGAGGGTGCAACCAGGAAACATAAGCTCTCCAGACTCTATAATATATAGTTCTGGAAGTTGGCTTCCTTGCATGTATCAAGGTAGAGATAACTGACCCGGAAAGCCCACATTTCTTCAGAATGTGGGTTTCAATAGCCAAGCCCTTAAATTTAGAGATCGTAAGGTAGGATGGAATATCGGCCCGTGTGAGAGTAGGTCTGGCCTTAGTGGAAGGGACCATGGATCCTCCACCGCCATCTTTACGGTTTCTGCATACCAGGACCTTCTGAGCCACGCTGGGGCTACCAGAATTATCGGCTTTCTTTCCAGCTTGATCCTGCAAAGAAGTCGTGGCAGCAACTGAATAGGGGGAAATGCATAAATCAGTGAGAACTGATCCCACTGGGTCACCAACACATCTGTTCCGCATGCGAGTGGATCCCTCATCCTAGACACAAAGTTGACCAACTTCGTGTTGAACCTGGATGCCAGAAGATCTACGTCCGGGGTCCCCCATTTCTGGCAAACAGCCTGAAAAATTTCGGGGTGAAGAGACCATTCTCCCGGAAGCAACTGCTGGTGGCTCAAGAAGTCCGCCTGCCATTTCTCTACTCCCGGAATGAAAACTGCCGATAGGCACGAAACATTCCTTTCTGCCCAAGTTAGGATATGGTTCACCTCCCTCTGTGCTACGAGACTCCTGGAGCCCACTTGGTGATTGATGTAAGCCACAGCTCTGGCATTGTCGGATTGGATCCTGACCCCGTAACCTGAATGTGCAGGCCTTTAGAGCCAGACCTGCTGCCCGGATCTCTGGGATGTTTATGGGCAAGGTCCTTTGTCCTTGAGGACTGTACCTGGACATTTGTCTTTTCTAGCACCGCTCCCCAGCCTGAAAGGCTGGCATCTGTTACCACCTTCCAGATAACTGGTCTGAAGGATTTTCCTTTCAGCATATTCTGGGTTAGTAGCCACCAACTGAGGCTTTGAGACACCCATAGGGACAGCCGCATTGGCAAGTCTAAAGCTTGAATCATTTTGTTCCAAGCAGACAGGATACTGGTTTGCAACAGTCTCGAATGGAACTGGGCATAGGTAACCACTTCGAATGAAGCCACCATCTTTCCTAACAACCTCATGCAAAGGCGAATGGAGGGATCTCCTTTCGACCTGACCATCTGCACCAGCTCTCTTATGGAGTTGATCTTTGCCTGAGGCAAGAACACCTTTTTCTGAGCTGTGTCTATGATCAGACCCAAGTACTCCAGCCTTTTTAGCGGTTTTAAAGGAAGACTTCTCTAGGTTGAGAATCCAACCTAGACTTTCCAGGTAACTGGTTGTAATGCGCACGCTTTGTTCCAAATGAGCCACCGACTGGTCTATTAGCAATAGATCGTCTAGGTACGCCAAGATTGTTATGCCCTGTGCCCTTAACCTGGCTAGAGGTGGGGCCAGAACTTTTGTAAACACCCAGGATGCTGTAGCTAGCCGGAAGGCTACAAACTGTAAATGCTGCTGTTCTACCTTGAAAACGCAGAAACCTTTAGTGAGCGGGAAATATAGGGACATGCAGATATGCATCCCCGATGTCGACAGACGCCAGAAGTCTTCCTCCTTGTAGGATAGAAACCACTGACGTCATCGACTTCATGCGAAAAGAGCCGATCCTCAGGAACGTGTGTGTGTGTGTGTTATGTGTGTGTGTGTTATGTGTGTGTGTTGTGTGTGATATTGAAAATAGGTTGAATTTGAAAATCAAAATCTGGTGAACAAGCAAATAAGAATCACCAGTGCATTGTGAAATAAAAGTCCATAAATGTATGCACAAGCCGTCCTCAAAACGCTCTAGGTAGAGAACTGTTTTAAACCCACCACCAGATTAAGATTAGCAGAAATAAACTCTTACCAGAGTTCCATGATCCCCCATAACAGAGGATCAGGGAATGTGTGCAAGGAATCACAGCTTGGCTCCAAGGAACAGCAAACACGGTCACAAGTACTGGGCAGCCACTTCCCGGCCAATCAGACCATCACATGGATACCGTAGTGCATAAAAGATAAAACACTCCATAGTATAAAACCTGGTGGTTGTTTATTGCTTAAAAGAAAAGTAAAACACTTACAATGTTGCAGTATTAAAAAGAGCCTGAAGTCTGATGTGCCGGCCGATTTCGATTCTTTAGATCTAGAATGGGTATGACGTCTCCATTCGGTTTTGGTACTGTAAAGAGGTTTGAATAAAACCCCAAACCTTGCTCTTCTGTGGGGATTTGTATAATCACCCAGAGCCAGTAATCGGTCTAGTGCCCGAAACAGATTGCCTTTTCCCTGGATCTTTGGGAATGTTTGACCTCAGAAAACGAGACAGTGGAAACCTCCCGAAATTCTAGTTTGTACCCTAGAGAGACACCGTGGAGATGACCCATCTGTCCTGAATTTTCTCTTGCCAGACTTCTGAGTATTGTAGAAGTCTTCCCCCCACTCTGGTGAGGGGGGGGGGGGGCGCCCCATCATAATGAGGCTTTAGAATTCTGTTTTGCAGGTTTCCACCCCCAGGACTTCTTTTGTGCCTGGGCTTGACCCTGAGGCTTTCCTCTTGAGTCTGATGGCGGAGGGCGTTTATTCCTTCTCTTAACTGGCAAAAAAAAAAAAAAAAGGAGTACTTTTTCCCCACTTGAAATCGTTTGGATGTATTTGTCCAAATCATCCCCAAATAGCCAATCCCCATGAAAAGGAAATCCAGTCAGGAGCTTTTTGCATGGTGCTTTGGCTGACCAATTTTTTAACCATGTGTACTAGCACAAGCGCAAGGCAGGACGCCTGTTGAATATAATCTTTAATGTCGTCTATGGCAAAACATAATGCTCTCGGCAGTTCTGCCAAATCCCGGGCTTGCTGTACAGGAACCCCTTTAAGGGCCTGTCTAAACTGGTCCTTTAGGGATTGACAGATGCCTATTGCAACGACTGCAGGCTAAGTAACGGCACCTGCTAAAGAAAAAGAGGATTTTAATAGGAATTCCAACCTTTTATCTGTTGAATCCTTAAGCATTTGAGCATTGTCTACTGGACAAGTTAGGCTTTTATGCACACTGGAAAATCACAGCGTCAACTGCTGGTACATCCCATTTTTTGGTGAATTTCTCCTCCATGGGATAGAGTACTGTGAATCTCTTTGGAGGGAGAAAAAGCTTATCTGGGTGATCCCATTCAGCATAAATAAGCTGTTCTAGTAATGCATGGACAGGAAACGCATGCAAAGGCTGTGAAGGTCTTAAGGAACCCAAGAAAGAAACCGAACTTTCAGCTGACTCCGTTAGGGGTAGCTTGAAAGTGGAACGAACCATTTCCGTAAGGGACAGTACCAGCAATTTCTCAGATTACGAGTCTGAAAAAGGTTCATCCACCGTTGTTTCCTCTGCAGAGGAGTAATCGGTTTGTCCTACCTCCTGATCGCCTGAGGGTAACACCTCATCCTCTACCCACTGTCCCCTTGGCAAAGGGTCTAAGTTGGGGGAGGGGGATCTAATACGCTTCCTATCCTTTTGGATGGAGGATGCGATTAAAGCCGCTTACCTTCCCTCGAGGCCCGGCAGGGCAGAGGAAAAGGCATCTTCAGTCACGTATACAGGGCTGAGATGTGAGAAGCAGCTGCACCACCAATTTGTTCCAATGACTCACCCTGGCTTGCCATATCTGGTATTTCAGGCGAGGATGACAGTGTGGAGGCATGACTGGAGTTCCTAGCTCCTGGGGGTGAAATCTTTGGTACCTTTTTGGTCTTTGTGTTATCTTTTTTGGTAGGCATAGACCTAAGCACAAAAAGCAGAGGCACTATTTAAATGCACTAATCGCTGAACATAATCTGACAGTGTAATGCCGCTATACAAGTTCAGCCTGGAAAAAGTGTCCTTTCCATATTAGGAATGCCCTTTGTAGCCCTTACGTGCCCCACCACTCCTGTGTCCTGAGTGTAGCCAGGCTTGCTTCTCCTCGCTTACAGCCGAGGAGAGACTGCTCCAGTTAATCTCTTAATCCTGCGCTTGCTCGTGCTACGTCCTACACGCGGCACCGGGCCTAGGCCTCGCCTCCTCATTTTGAAAATAAAAAAAAACCCCCAAAAAAACAAACGTTTCAGCGCGCGGCCTTCGGGTCCGCAGACCCATCCAATTGGGGGGTAGAGGCAGAGCCTAATGACACCAAGCAGGAAGAAACATGTGGAGCCGAAAACCGGGACCTCTGCACCTGGGGGGGGGGGTATTAACATTGTTGATTCCCTAACCCTCTTGGTCCCTCCAGTTGGCAGAAATGCAGGACGGCAGATCTCTTACCTCAAGGAATCCCCACTGTGCAAGCTGCTGCTGCCACACATGCGCTGACACTGAGCTGAAGTGAAGACAACAGATAAGGTATGTGCATATACTCCCTCTAGTGGAGAATTAAGACATGACAACATTTTTCCCTAAAGAAGAAAACCATAGGTGGACTTTTATAGTTCCTGGGCTTCTTCCTTACCTTATCCTCGCCGCAGGATTCTGCTGAACAGACAGATCCAACCTTCACCCATCACGGCGGGTTGCGTTAGAAAACCTTCAAGGACCAGGTCCCTTTTTATCAGGGTTCTACTCCCTTGGACCTGTATTAGCACCCCACCAGGAAAAACTTTTTGTAATGTAAGCATGACCAAAAAGCCCTGGGTCCCAGGGTCCAGCCCTGCAAGGAGAGGAGTTACAGGCAAAACCTTGTTCCTCGTATACGAGGCCCGGGTACCATCCACTTTGGCCTCAGTGGCACTTTGGATGGATCCGGTCTGTGGAGGCTATTTAAATCCAGCATGGATCCCTCCTGGAGCTCCTCAGGAGCACATCTTCACTTGTGACCAACACCTTAGACACTGGCGAAAAAACTGAGGTACTCCTGGTAGAAGGGGTTATATAGGGAGTGAACTTCCTGTATTGGGTATACCAGTGTCCATCACCTGAAGGTGCCTATATACCCACATAGTGATTACTATAGTGCTCTGTGTCCCGTGATGTACGATAAAGAAAAAAAATGACTGAAGTTCCGCTTTAACATATCCAACTTCTTTGCCCCCCCTTTTCCTTTTAATGCTTCTTTGTAGCGGATTGGGCAAGTAACATTCACTTTTTTTCCCACTTTCTAACTATGATTTAATAATACTAATAATACTAACTACCAGTCCCCCTTGGACCCCTAAAACACAGATAATTGTTATATTTAAGAAATATTTACATCTTCAGATACTTTTGTAAATGTATTTAGCTCAGGGTTTCTCAACCAGGGTTCCGTGGAATTCTAGGGTTCCTACAAAGGTTGCTAGAGGTTGCTAGGAGCAATTTCTGACTCAGTTAAGTTCCCACTGACACATTAATCTTTTTATCTGTAAGGGGGGGGGGGTTCTTCCCAATGATCACAGGTGTAAGGAGCTTTCTTGCCACTGTCCATCACACTGGCAGAGGTTTATCATCTATATTTGGTACCTTGTGTTCTCATCTTTCCTGTTTAGTGCTAGTTAATTCAGTCCTAGCCAGATCCTCCCTGCTTCCACAATGTATCCTCTGTATTAGTCAGCAATGGCATAGAAAGTCATTGGGGGTTATTTACTAAAGGCAAATCCACTTTGCACTGCAATGCACTTAAAAATGCAGTTGCTGTAGATCCGAGGGGGACATACAAGGAAAATAAACAGCATTTTAGCTTACACATGATTGGATGATAAAACCAGCAGATCTTTCCCTCAGATTTACAGTGACTGAATTTCCAAGTGCACTTGTAGTGCAAAGTAGATTTGCCTTTCGTAAATAACCCCCATTGTCTCCTTACACTCCAAGGACCGAAAAAAGTAATCTGTTCTGCACAGACTGGATCCAAGAAGGTACCCGATGTCATTACATGTATCAGCATTCGAAACAGAACACACCTGGTGTGTATTTAGCCAATTAATTTGTGCTTTAACTGCTTAAATATACCACTTTGGCTACATGTCCAAAATTAACATAGGCAATGTGATGCTATGGCACAACAAGTTTATCAACGTCAGTGTCAAACCCAAATGTGAGTACTTTGTAATCAGTCTGGATCAAATCCAGGATTACTGGGACTGCACAGCATTTACAAGTAAGCCAAATTTTAAAAGGTAACCGATCAGCTCTGATGTCCTCTACTGAACATTAAGCATCTCCTTATAGAATACAAGGATCAGGTAACTAGTCAGAAAAAATAAAATTATACTTACTTTCCTTTCTCCAAATGAATTGATCATAAGAATGTTAAGATGTAATTGGGGGAAGGCACGCCAACTAACATTTTAGGTAAGACACTCCAAACTAATTTTCTTGAAGGCGCATGCAACACGGCTGTCATTCTTGTTATTGAGACAAATGAACTCGAACAAAGATTGGGTTGCTTGTCACTATCTTTAAAAGCCTTTTAAAAAGGTGGGCTACCCCCCCCCACACACGCACACCAGTCATCAAGGGAAGGACAAGGACAACAGTCAGAGATTGCACCATCTAGAACAAATCAGTAATACAACTGCAATATTTTCATCTTGTTCCTTTAAAGCAGGGGTGTCCAAACTTTTTTCAAAGAGGGCCAGATTTGATGAAGTGAACATGCATGAGGGCTGACCATTTTGCCTGACATTCTTTGAACCATTAAAATTCGGTCTAAGTGTGTTCGTTTGAGCAATAATACACTGCCCAACAAGAATACTCTTGCCTTTGTGGCTGTGTGTGGTGAAGAGATGAGCTCAGGCGTATTATTTGGATATAAACACGCACTTTCACTTTAAGAGGGAAGTTTTTTTTCCCTAAACGTAAAATTTTAAATAAAGAACTGTGAAGCAAAATAAAGGTCAGTGCCCATCTGCAGACCCCCAATTGCCAAGAAAGCAGCCCCCACCATCGCCAAGAAAGCAGCCCCCACCATCGCCAAGAATGCAGCCCCCACCATCGCCAAGAATGCAGCCCCCACCATCGCCAAGAATGCAGCCCCCACCATCGCCAAGAATGCAGCCCCCACCATCGCCAAGAATGCAGCCCCCACCATCGCCAAGAATGCAGCCCCCACCATCGCCAAGAATGCAGCCCCCACCATCGCCAAGAATGCAGCCCCCACCATCGCCAAGAATGCAGCCCCCACCATCGCCAAGAATGCAGCCCCCACCATCGCCAAGAATGCAGCCCCCACCATCGCCAAGAATGCAGCCCCCAGCATCGCCAAGAATGCAGCCCCCAGCATCGCCAAGAATGCAGCCCCCAGCATCGCCAAGAATGCAGCCCCCCAGCATCGCCAAGAATGCAGCCCCCAGCATCGCCAAGAATGCAGCCCCCAGCATCGCCAAGAATGCAGCCCCCACCATCGCCAAGAATGCAGCCCCACCATCGCCAAGAATGCAGCCCCACCATCGCCAAGAATGCAGCACCCATCATTGCACTCACCATTGCTAGGAATGCAGCACCCGCCATTGTCAGGAATGCACTCACCATTGCCAGGAACGCAGCACCCACCATTGCCAAGATTTCACTCACCATTGCCAGGAATGCAGCACCCACCATTGCCAGGAATTCACTCACCATTGCCAAGAATGCAGCCCCACCATTGCCAGGAATTCACTCACCATTGCCAAGAATGCAGCCCAACCATTGCCAGGAATTCACTCACCACTGCCAGGAATGCAGCACCGACCATTACCAGGAATGCACTCACCATTACCATCAGTGCAGCCTTGGAGGGCACATGGAGGGCACATGGAGGGGGCAGGACGAGCGCCAAAAATATCCTACAGGAGAATCTTCTTTTTACACAGCTGCCTCTTTAAGAGAAAGTCCCACCTCCTTTGATGGACAGAACCGAATCCAATGGCAGCGCCGAAGACGGGACTTCCTATTACAGAGGCTGCCATGTAAACAGGAAATACTATTCCTTAATCCCGCCTCCTCCCTTAGAGTCAGCCTATATATCTTTTGTGGCCCCGACGCTGGGAGATTGTCAGGTGCCACAAAAGATATATATGTTTAGATAACCAGGCGGGCCATTCAAAACCAGACCGCAGGCCACGATTGGCCCGCGGGCCGGACTTTGGACATGCCTGCTTTAAAGTGTAAAGGAGTACATTGGGAATTGGGTTTAGAAAAGAAGAGGTACGATTAAGTGTTGGGATGCAATGATAAGGACAGGTTACGGATTAGAGGACATGGATTTGAACAAAGTCGTCCACATTTGTTTTTGTCACTGAAAACTACATGCCAAAAATTTACTGTGTCAGGCTTCCAGCACTAGAATCTAACAAGAAATAGCTAATCAAACTGGTTTGTGTCAAACCGGGTAAGGTACAAAGGCAAGGTTTTCCATCACATTTGAATGGTTAATAGCCAGTCTATTGTATCCACATGCTTTCTAAGTAAAACAATTTAACATTTTGCACACAACACTTCATACCTCCATGGTCAGGGTAATATGCCTCCTCTGTGCCGTGTGGTGGGTTATGCTTCTTTCTTCTTTTTTCTTCCCTTTCCTGCAATAATCTTGCAATGTCCTAGAAAGGTAAAAAAAGAAGAATTGGCAAACATAACATTATAGCAACATTAAAAAGGATAAAAATAATATTAACCGTGTGGGTGCTACAAAATTTTTTTTTAACAAATCAAAAAAAAAGTCTGAATAATGGAAGTCAACACCAACATGGCTGCTATAGGCTACTGAAATCTACGGCATGTTATAATAGGCAGCAACTTTGATATCTCTACTAGTAAATATATTCTCTGCAATGTGAAAGAACTGAAGTGACCACTGTGTGCACTGCACACTGAATGAAAAAGTCCTCCTTTATACAGTTCAGTAATCAAATTAGTGTTCTTGCTGATGCCAGTTGAACATGAGCTGACAAGCCAATCTATTCCTGCGCTCAGAGAACACTGTACGTAGAAGGCATTGTTAGAAGCAAATAAAGGATAAATAAAAACGTAATGGTCTGACTCCATGGGGAATTAGCATGTTTGGTTTGAGTAGGTTATGAAGTCATTACCTAATGGCAAGACTGAAATCTAATGAAATTATAAACATATGGCATACTGCCCAGACTCAAATACACTAGGAGATGCCAGAGTGTGCAAGAGCTGGTAAAACAGGAGATTTTACTAAGGAAACAATGGATTAAAACATCTTACTGCTCTTCAAGATGCAATAACCTCTAAACACACACACACACACACACACACACACACACACACACACTCATTAAGGCTTGGTTCACACTATTGTCGCATGCGGCTCACAGCAGGGGTTCGGTGCGTCCCTGTGTACCATTTGAGGTCTGATTTCAGCCCGAATTTTTGGGCTGAATTCGGACCCGAAAACATACCAAAAGACGCACAGGACCCCTGTGCAAATCCGCTCCCAAGCCGCAGCGCAGATATGTGAACCGGCTCCATAGAGAGCCGGTCACAATCTCCTATCATGCAAATTGGATGAGGGAAAACCCGCATAGGTGTGAACCCAGCCTAATACGCTAAAAGGAATAACACCTTTGTAATGCAGGCCATACACGGTTGAATTTCGAACAAATTTTCTTTTCAAAATCAGAATGTTCCGGTGTTTTTGTGACCCGATGATGCCATCATTGATTTTCGAAATTCGGCCGACCAAGCCTTCAATTTCACCACATGTTGCTAAAGAAAATAATTTTCATGGCCGGGAATCTTCTTTTCTCTCCGTAAATTTTTTCTTATTACATTTCTCGCACGATTCTCCCATCATTGATTAGAAAATCGTTAGTTTTTCTAAAAATTTCCAACATGTCCGATTCCTAAAATCTGATTGCAGCACGAAAATCGTCCGTTGTTGCAGCCCACTAATGGTGCGAAATTCATACGAAAATTCTTTCATACGATTTTCGAAAGAAAATTCTTACGAAATTCGAACCGTGTATGGCTGGGATAAAGGCTGTTCAATCTCGGCAACCCTTGCAAGCAAGCAGTAATCAAGACCTTCGTGACCAGACCAAATTTGGTATGCAGTGATTTACTCAAACACGTACCCGCTTTGCGTGACAAAATAGTTTTCACACTATTCGAATATATAGGGCCTTCATTTGGTGACTTGTTTTTAAAAAACCCTGAATGAAATGTTTATAATAAGCACTGAAAATGGACAAAAAACATTTGATTTCATGGTCATGCATAACAAATTTTGATTAATGCTATTCCAATTTTTTTTTTCCCTATTTAAAAGTGATTGTAAAGTCTCGTTTTTTGTTTTTTTTTAGGTAAAAATAACAAACATGTTATACTTACCTGCTCTGTGCAGTGGTTTTGCACAGGGCAGCCTGGTTCCTCTTCTCGGGTCCCTCTTCGATGCTCCTGGCCCCTCCCTCCTGTTGAGTGCCCCCACAGCAAGCAGTTTGCTATGGGGCACCTGAGCCAAGCCACAGCTTCGTGTCCATTCAGACACGGAGCCGCGGCCCAGCCCCGCCCCCTTTCTCTCCTCATTAGCTGACTGATTTACAGCAGCGGGAGCCAAATGGCGCCGCGCTGCTGTCTCAGCCAATGAGGAGGGTGGTCCCAGCCAGCTGAGTGTTTCGTGCAACATCGATAGACCTAGATGGGATTCACGCAAGTATGAGGATGGATGCTGCTGCACATAGAAGGCTTCTTCATCTTAATGGATGGAATGCATTAAAGTAGAACTCCGGGATCAACAAAAAAATTCCCCATTAGTACCCCCCTCCCCACTTACACAAAACACTAAACAGTTATTACAATTGTGAAATTCCTCACATTGAAGAGAAAAGTCTAAATGAATTTCTGCCAGCAGAATCACAAATCACACGTTTGTGCGAAGGCGCCTTCACATCACCCCCCCACACACAAACACACACAGTAGTGTGCTCTGCCACCCACAGCACTGCGGTCCTAGCCGCCCATCACTTGCTGGTTAATATGAAAAGCAGCGCTCAATCCCATCCAATGCAGAGTCGTGTCTCCCGAAGTCAGCTTAATACCAGCACTCAGCTGATTACTCGCCCCCAATGCAGAGCTGTGCCTCCCGCTCCCGGAATATTACCATGGCGCCTCCCAACATGCAGAGAATGACAGTGGCGGAGGCAGGGGAAGCGAAGCGGCTAATGACGCGACTGCTGGTCCAGATGGGACAATAGATTGGTCCGGATCCAGCCCACTGTCCGCCATTTAGTGATGCCGGCTTTATGTAATCATTACTGAACTGTAGACACATGCCCATAATGATTTATTTTACCCGCTGTATGTTGCTATCATTCAGTAATATAAATATTCCTCCTCTTGCTGAAGCTTTGAGATCTTCCTAACAGGAATCAGTGCTTGTATGTTGTATATGAGCACATCCCTAGTCGCACCACAGAAAGAAAGAGCCAGGCCATGCTGATGTAAAGCCGCATTTGGCACAAGTAAATGTCAGCATGAGAAAAAACATCACATATAATACATATCAAACTGAAAATGAGACATAAAAAAAAACGAAACTTTGCAGGAATGGTGGAAACCTCTCCTACAGATATTTGGCAGTGGACAGTGTCCACTGCTTATCAGTGCAGCCTCATCAGTGCCCCCTTAGTGCAGCTTCATCAGCGCAGCTCACCCGTGCCCATCAGCGCAGCTCACCCGTGCCCATCAGCGCAGCAGGGTTTGTTAGGTGAGCTCTCCACCCACTATAGCAAGTGGGAACAGAAGTACAAGTCCATGCTTTCTGAAGAAGACTACAAAATGGAATTCTCCTTTAAGATAAAAAAACCTTCTGGACTTTACAATCACTTTAACTCGGGTTAATGTAAGCCCAAATACGTGTAGATTTTCATACATATGCCAGTGCTGCAAGGTCGATAAAGAGGTGTGTACATTTTAGATTTGTAGATATTAGGCATTTTTCAGTGCAATGGTAGTAATTCACTGACCAGCCTGGGATGATGTGAATATGCAGTTGGGCCATTGCAAACTTTTTTAAGTATAAGAATGTGTCAATTTAAAAAGTAGAACTATGGGCAACCCCCCCATTTTGGTTAGAGCAAGGGAGGGTTATATAACCAGTCCGATTTTTTTCGCCATCAGTAATATATGCTTCTCTTACAATTGCAGATTTCCATTCATGTACTGTCCCATAGCCAAAACAGAAAGTGAGAGGAAATCCCTGCAAATTAAAAGGAATTCCTTGGGGACCCCCAGGTCACCAGAACTAGTGTCCTCATTGAAAGATTTCCCCTCAACTACTTTTTTGGGGGACAACCCAAAATCTGGGATTTTTTTTTAACGATAATGGTACACAGGACAAATAGAGTGGGTAAATCTTAACGGGGGCAGAGACAGCAGAAACTGACAAGCGTTCTAATTTCTCTACACTCTATCCAAAACGAAAAAAAAAAAAAAAAAAAAGGTTTTGCCTTTAGTTATGTTTTAAAGGAGAAGTACAGCCAAAGCTTGTTTGGCTGTACTTCTCCTGTGGATCATGGGAGTGCAAATCGATTCTGCACTCCTGTGACCCATTTTCAGGAGACAGTGGGCTAAAGCGTCACAGAGCCGGTCCAGGCTGGGGCAAGATCGCAACAATATGGTCGGCATCCAGCCATAATCCTGGACCGACACCTGGCTTAGCCTCTTAGCAAGCCGCTCCTGCCCCCTCCACAGCCCAGCGCTCCACTGAGCTTGGAGGGGGGGGCAAAGCAGAGAGCCAATGACTGACAGTCACCGGCTTTCTGCTCATGGAGCTCTGGGAACTGAGAGAACTTAGAGCCATCCGAGGACCGATGCTGCATCTACCTAGGCAAGTATGGCTCTTGAAGAAAAAATTAAATAAAAATAAAAAATGCTAAACTTCTCTTTTAAGACATGTACAGGATAAAATTATGAGCTTAGCTAAAACTGTTGAGTTAAAATAACATAAGAGCTCCAAAATTACCATTCTACCTCTGCCATGAGGGTAATGTGTAATGTTTAATAGACATTTATGTATGTACCTCTGCCCTGAATACATAGACGTGTGTGTGTGTGTGTGTGTGTGTGTGTGTGTGTGTGTGTGTGTGTGTGTGGTCAGGAAGGGATTAATAGAGCAGTCTAAACTATGGTGATTAGGTCTTAACCTCAGTAACCCATAGCGACACATTTCAGCTTTTTGGGGCCAGATACATAAACAATGAAGTCAAGATGCTCGACATAAATTCTGGCACTCTGGACACGGCTTTAAAGTATACTTAAATTAGAAAATTAACCAGCAGGTAGACTAGTCCACCTCTAAGTACTGTAGAATTGTGTCCCCAACACGTGTCTGCACAAAATCCTGGACATGTGCACTGACCTGAACACCGCACTCCCAGCTATGCTCTCCTGATTGGAGACTCTGACTCAGCAGGAGGTGTGCTGGGACCACTGCTTCCAGAAAGAGTATGGTGCTTTCTCTACATAATAAAAAAGGGAGCACTCACAGCGTTGCACACACATACAAATATGCATACAGATCCCTAGTCGCAGCTATTGGTTATTTCAAGGAATAGCAGCTAGGTACTGGCTTGCCCCTAGTTTTAGAAATATACCATCACTTTGGATCAAACGCACAGGCAGAGATTTGCCTATAAATGGTACTAAACGTAGAACCACCAGTGCATGTGTGTGTTTTTACAAAGAACATAGGTGGCAGTCAGTCTCTTCATATTACAATTTTTAAAGCTAATGCTAGAGCAAGTCTTAATGGTTAGAAGCGACACCTTATTACTACATATTGCTGAGCGAGTACTTTCCATTCAGACCAGATCAGAACATCTTCTATTCCTGGCAACAATCCAGAAAAGGATACTTGCCTTAGGGCATACAACTTCAAAAATGTATTACAGTGAATTATGAGCATGTCAAAAACTCACTGTAATATAGAAGGACAGTGGAATGCCAGCTAGAGCAATGCTTCAATTTAATGGTTGCCAGACATAAAAATCGAACTGGGATGGTCTTCAAAGTCTCAATGTGGCAGCAAGTTTCTACTTGTCTGGGCAGATTCATGTTATCAAGCATCTATTGGCAGCCATTTCAGCACTCACACCTTCTCCCCTTTTTCTCTTTAAAAATGAAAATGCCCCATGCAGCAAAATACTCCATGGGAGTAAATCAAAAAACAAACAAATAACCAAAAAAAAAAAAAAAAAAAAAAACCCACATACAAAACCAAGTACAACATTTATTAGTCATTATACATGATTTTTGTTTTACCAGCATATACCAGCTCCTGGCTTTACACTTGTAAATCTATTAACAGCTCATGTAAAAACAAATACAAAAAGAAAAAAAAAAAAAAGAACACAGTACAGGCAACATACAGTTAAGTGGTTCGTTCTTTTTTTACACCTTAATGCATTTTCTGCATTAAAGTAAAAAAAACAAAAACAAACAACCTTTGTGCAGCCCCCCCTTATACTTAACTGAGCCTGATCTTAATCCAGCAATGTGCACGAGAGCAGTGGCTCTCTCGCTCCTCATAGGCTCAGACATTGGCTCCCACTGCTGTTAATCATAGTCAGTAAGAAGGGAGCAGGGTGCCAGAGCGAGCTCCCATGACAGAGACAGAGGACAGAGGACAGAGAAACTCCATCCCATGATACCCTGTGGGATGGAGTTTCTCCACAGACTGAATCCTCTTCTTCCTACAGCTTGGTTTGCACCAGGGTTTGACTCTCAGCACTATCAAAGTTCAGGTTTCTGCACTTCCTATCTTGATTCAAGAGACTGATGGATTCTCACTTGTTGATTAGGTTCTTTGCACTGGGAGTCAACCATGTATCTTCTCCTGTCTGATCTACTATGACTTTCTGGATCTAAATCTGGTTCTTTCTGCACATCAGAAGCTGCCGTTTGAACCTATTATTACATTCTCACTCTGTTCTTACCCACAAGGTGGTACTGCTTGTAGCCATGAGTTGTGCAAGAGAAGTGTTAAACTGGCAAATTTATACTGCAGGGAACGTTTTTTGTTTTGCATAGGGACAAGGCAGTGTTGAGGCCCAGGACTTCCTTCCTGCCTAAGGTAGTTTCTGCCTTTCACCTCAACCTGGACATCAATCTTCCATACCTCTGTTTAGCTCCAGTTCATCAAAAGGCAAATTTACCTCCATTGTCTGTATGTGGTTTGGACTGTGAGAGTCCATCTCTCAGTCACGGCTTCTTTCAGACCTCTTTGAGATGCAGGCAGTGACTATTTATCTGTCATTTTCTTGGCCTGTTCAGTTTATTTGCAGTGATGCAAACCCCCAAGACTGCTTTTGGGCATCCCAAAAGATAAAAGATTTCCTATGTCCATCAATGGACGAGGGGGAGAATAGGATTTTTGTACTCGCCATAAAGTTATTTTCTTGAAAATATTGACTGATACATGTTCTACCTCTCCATGTTAACCACTTCAGCCCCAGTAGAATTTACCGCCTTCCTGACCAGAGTACTTTTTGCTATTCGGCACTGGGTCGCTTTAACATACAATTGCGCAATCGTGCGATGTTGTACCCAAACAAAATTGACGTCCTTTTTTTTCCCCACAAATAGAGCTTTCTTTTGGTCGCCTCTGCGGTTTTTATTTTTTGCGCTATAAAAACAAAAAAAGAGCGACATTTTTGAAAAAAAAAAAAAAAACACGCAATAAGCGTATATTGGTTTGCGCAAAAGTTATTGCAATACAAAATAGGGGATGGATTTATAGCACTTTTATTAATTTTTTTTTTACTATTAATGGCGGCGATCTGCAATTTTTATCGTGACTGCGACATTATGTCGGACACATCGGACAATTTTGACACATTTTTGGGACCACTGGCATTAATACAGCGATCAATGCTATAAAATTGCATTGATTACGGTTAAAAAGGTCATTGGCAGTGAAGGGGTTAACACTAGGGGGCGATCGAGGGGTTAACTGTGTTCCCTGGGAGGTGATTCTAACTGAAGGGGGAGGGGACTGACTACAGGAAGTGACGGATCGTGGTTCCTAGCCAATAGGAACACACGATCTGTCACTCCTCTCAGAACAGAACAGGGAAGTGTGTGTTTACATACACTCGTCCCTGTTCTGTCTCTCCTGCACACGATCACTCGTGGCCGGCGGTCATCGCAACCTTTGGCCACGAGCATCGGCACCCCCACTGTGAGCGCACCTGCTATCCCTAGCCCACGAGCCGATGTATAGCTACGACGGCTCGCGCAGGGGAGGGAAGCGGTTGGTTGGGAAGTGGTCAATGATCATTGCTCTCAGTACTGCTTTGCTACAAAACGAAGAAATGCTGGTAGTATGAAGGATTGGTCATGGATTGCCTAGTTTTTGTTTTTTTTTGCCAGTGACCATTCTTTCTGTAGGCAGCAATAAAACCCAAAAGATGAAAGACTTCCTGTATCCCTCAATAGACTCCATGTAAAGATTTGATAGTAAATCGAAAATTCAACTTTCTCAATATATTGCACTTATTCACTCATTGTATTGTGCGGACAGCTGCAGCCTGCCAGCTTCAGCTATCACAGTGTCTCTCTCACTTTTGCAGGTAAAGGGTCAGCGAAAACCTCATGTTCGGTTATAAACAAACACTTAGGCTGGGTTCATCCATGCCCAGTGCAAATTGTATGTCAGTTTTCACTATGAATACAAAAAAAAAAAAAAAAAAAAAAAAAAAAAAAAAAAAAAAAAAAAAAAAAGCATTTGTTCAGCGGTTCAGGTGCATTTTTGATGCAGTTCTGATGCAAATTTGCAAGGCTCAGAATGTATTTTTGTCACAGCTGTAAATTCAATGCAGGTCAATACATAATAGATCAAGGGTGTCAACTCCTGTAGTAGAAGAAGAGCAATCTGTGCTGACATCCTGAACCGAATCCTAAACACAACTAAACATGTTAAATTCAGAAGCGTTCCCATAAAACTCAATGAGCTTGGAATTCGCACCGCAGTGCTCAGAAAACGCACAGGACCCTTTTTAAATTTGCACTGGGGATGGACCGCATACATGTGAACAGCTTCAAATGGAAACAGTTATTTCAAAAGTCATGTGACATAGATTAACAGATCCCATAGCATGCTGAGGAATGGTAATCTATAAATTACAGTCAGGTATGGGTTAATGAGAGTTTAAAGTGGAGTTCCACCCAAAAGTGCAACTTCCGCTTTAACCACTTCAGCCCCAGAAGATTTAACCCCCTCCTGACCAGAGGACTTTTTGCAATACGGACTACATCGTTTTAACTGACAATTGCGCAGTCGTGCAACATTGTACCCAAACAAAATGGACGTCCTTTTTCCCCCCACAAATAGAGCTTCCTTTTGGTGGTAATTGATCATCTCTGCGGTTTTTATTAATTTGCGCTATAAACAAAAAAAGAGCCACAATTTTGAAAAAAAAAAAAAAAAAAAAACACAACACACAATATTTTGTACTTTTTGCTATAATAAATATCCCCATTTAAAAAAAAAAAAAAAATTTTCCTAAGTTAAGGCAGATATGTATTCTACATATTTTTGGTAAAAAAAAAAAAATAATAATAATAATATATATAAAATATATCGCAATAAGCGTATTTTGATTGGTTTGCGCAGCATTTTTATTATTATTTTTTTTTTACTAGTAATGGCGGCGATTTGCGATTTTTATTGTGACTGCGACAATATGGCAAACACAACGGACAATTTTGCCACATTTTTGGGACCATTGGGACCATTAATACAGCGATCAGTGCGATAAAAAATGCATTGATTACTGTAAAAATGTCACTGGCAGTGAAGGGGTTAACACTAGGGGCCGCTCAAGGGGTTAATGTGTTCCGTGGGAGGTGACTGACTAGGGGAGATGACAGATCGCTGTTCATACTTTGTATGAACAGACGATCTGTCACTTCTCCCTTCAGAGAACCGGGATCTCTGCGTTTACACACAGAGCTCCCGATTCTCGCCTTGTTACGAGCGATCGCGGGAGTCTGGCGGTCATCGAGACCGCCGGGCAGTCGTATGTCTACGGTCACATTTATTATGCACCCAATTCATCCACTCTGCCATCACCATTTCATGCATTCTCGAATACCCTTTTACAATGAAAAAAGAAAGAAACAAGCCCTTACCTCATCTTTCTCCTCCTGTCTGCGTCTGCTTTCTGCTTCAATCACCAGCTTCTCTTGAATTTCCTGAGCTATTTCACTATCTAAAACTTCACTAGAAGGGAAAAACAAAAAAACAAAAAAACAAAAACAAAAAAAAAAAAAATTAAGCTTTAGTGCCACAATAAGAGTCACTGTAAAACACACTTCTATGACTCAAAAATTCAACACACTAAGGTAGGCCATACGTGGTGCGAATTTCAGGGGAGAAGACCATGATTATTGCTAGCGGCTATAGCAGCTGCTTGCGATAATCGCAAGCAAATCTGGCAGGCTGGTTGTACCCAGGGTGATCGATCCAACTTGGTACATTCAGCCTGCCCATTAACGGTTCAAATCTTGGCTGCTTCCTGCTGAACCAGCTAGCCTTATTCAGGCTTTGATTGGTCATCATAAACTGGTCTATAGCTGAAGTCTCCTTTAACAAATGATCAGAAATATACTGTGGGTGTATAGCAAAGATTTGGAAGTACCTGGATTTCTACACAAACAAAAAAAATAGCTCCTTACATGTTTTCTTCATAATAATAATAAAAACAAGCAGTCTTAAAATATAGATGTTAAAATTACAATAATTTAAAAAAAACCTTTTTCTTGAAGTACATTATGGGACACAAAAATCTTAGGAGTTCTTAAAAAGTTGGGTTATACTGCCACCTAAAAAAGGTTGGGACACTAGCAAATATATATATATATATATATATATATATATATATATATACACACACACACACACACATAATGTTGGTCTCTCCCACCTCCAACTGTTACGCTTCAATTTTGTAAGAAGTACAGAAGCCAATAACACAGACAGAGGGTGAGACCTGTTTTCCTCAATACTACTTTTTAGAGAAAACCTGCAGCAAGTTTACATTGTGTCATGCCTGCTGACCCTCCTGGACAGTACAGGACAGTAATGGATACTTCCTTGCAAGGAAGAAAGTAGGGGCATTTGCATGCAGAACCCAAACTGTTCAAAGTGGGGATCATCAGAAAAGAGGATCTGAAAGACAAGATCTTGACTCTAGGAAAAACAAACCGTGTGGTTAAAAACAACACACTTAACACTGCCCAGTGTAGGGAGAAGAACAGCTGGTCTGTTGCAGAGGTAGTCCTCAAATGTTTCCAGAGGTAACAATCATGCAGCTTCCAGATGAAGACCATCCAAACAGAGGAATCCCATGATGATCTATTCTAGAGAACCATATTCAAGGAGTAAGCCAGAGGATTAATCCATTGGGGAAGTCCACTGAGGATAGTGGGTGGACCATCCCCACCCTGGCCAGAGTCCAGGCAAAAGAGTCCATGACTTTATGGTCTGAAGAGAAAAGTTTGATGTCTTGCCCAAATTCCAGACTCCCCAACACAAAAGAGAGGGACAGAAAAGTACTGAGACTGCTCGAAAAGTAGGAACCATCATAAAACGGAATTCCTTAACAACCTTCAAAAATGTTGAGAGGGAAAAGATCTGCTATACCGCAGGACAGGGTAAAAAGGTCCACAGCCATTTTTTTATGGTGAAGATTTGAGTCAGATGGGCCCATTCACAGATGACCCAAGATTGTTTATACCCATCTAGACAAGGATTGCAGATGATAGGACCCTTAAAAGGAGCTGTAAAGGCAGAAGGTTTGTTATCTTAATGCATTCTATGCATCAAGATAAAAAACCTTCTGTGTGTAGCAGCCTCCCTAGCACCCCCTAATTACTTGCCTGAGCCCCATCTCTCCAGCGATGTACATGAGTGTCTTAGCCATCCGGGACTCTCCTCCTGATTGGCTAAGACACTGCAGCGGTGCCACTGCTCCCATGGCTGTCAAAGTTAGTTAACCAATCAGGGGAGAATGGGGGTGGGGCAAGCGGGGCTCAGTGTCTGAATGGACACACGGAGCTGTGACTCGGCTCGGGTTCCCCCATAGCAAGCTGCTTGCTGTGGGGGCAGTCGACAGGAGGAAGGGGCTAGGAACAGCGAAGGAGGACCTGAGAAAAGGAGGATCCAGGCTGCTCTGTACAAAACCAACTGCACAGAGCAGGTAAGTACAACATGTTTGTTCTTTTTAAACGAGACTTTACACTTTAAAAACTTTATGAACTGCAAAAATCTATGAAGACTAGATATTTCTAAGAGGCCACTGAAGCACAGATCACCAGACATGTGTTCTAAAAGAAAAAAAAAAAAAAAACCTTTAAAAAAGGGAAAAAGCTCCTTCACATAAGGGTCCCATGAGTCTACAGGATGTCTGCATTCTTCAGAGGAATGTTTTAAATACCAAGTGGGAAACTACTCCTTGAAAACCCTTGTCTTAAAGCGGGGGTCCACCTATCTTTTTTTTTTTTAGTTCATTCACAAACTTTTCTTCTCAGCATTACATACTCACATATTGTGTGTAATATGTCCGCCTGTGTCAGATTTCGTCGGAAAGAATAACTTATATTATTCACTGCAGGCGGTTTCCATCTTCATTGTGGGCATTTGAAGCCCACAAGCATTTATTTCCTGGATGTGGTGAATGCTGTGCTCCCAGCATTCACCGCACGTGCTTAGTCGCATCCTGGGAAGCCTGAGACTAGCTCCCAGGAGTCTGGGAGAGGCTAGAAACACGCCTACTCCCACGGGAGGAGAACCAGGAAGTGCAAAGAAGAATAGAAAAATAAAAGGTAATTACAGCGATTTAAATTTTTTTAAACGGCATATCAGCATCTAGGCAAGGAAGGGAATACATACAGATATTGTTCAAAATTTGGGAACCCCGCTTTAAGGATTTTCTAAAATACTGTCTCTTCAAGAGTAGACTGAGGAATCGGAATCAGAGGTGGTATTAAGGGCCTAAGGCAAATTTAGATATGGAGGAGCAGTAAGGTCAGAATTAAATTCTGCAGTGGATGCTGATGGAGCTGACTTAACGCTAGAAGTGCATATGGTTCCATTAACTGTGCACAAAGCAACAAACAAGCCAAAGTGAACATAAGAGCCTTGTGGACACAGGGAAGATCTCAGTTTTATCTGGTAGAAATATAGAAGACTACAAAGAAGCTGACACTATAATAGGGGTCCCAGCATCTACATTAAAGACATTGGTTCCTTCTGGGGATACCAGGAATTCGCCCCCAACAGCAGTAGAGAATAATAGGATGAGGTCTCCCGTTGCAGCAAGACTGTTCCTTGCATGTGAGGCAAGGCCTTACGTACATCAGGTGGTGCTGATGAGTCGTCACATGTGAAAAAGGCTTCTTGCACACAGTACCGATGTCTGAGCTTCAGCTTTTTTGGAAGCAATTTCTGGTTTCTTTTGTGCATATTTATGCACGTATTTGCGCATTCGTACACACAATACCTTCCTAAGGAAAATGAATTTATATTTAAGCTTATATGCGCGTATAATTTGCATTGGCGCAAAATAACGTCCGGGAACACAGATTTTCCCATTTTATTTTTACTGAGGAATACTCGGCGCTTGTTTACGATTGAAGTCATTGAAAGTAAAATAAAAAAAAAAAAAAAATATCAGTGTACCCATTAGCTTGGCTGAAGAATAAATAAAATGAAAGTAAAAATAAAAAAGGCTACCAAAAATATAATTGGACTTTATCAGCAGAGCTGAGGAAAGGACAACCAAACTTCTAGGAAATGGGGTTATATGGGTTAATACAGTTTTGTTTGCCAATGTCCCTACCTCCTGTAGGCAGCAGGATAAGATTGCGGTGTCCCTCAATGGACATTGAAAAAATGTAACGTTTTGTAGAAGTAATTACAAAACTTATAAAAAGCAGGGCTTGCACCACATTTACAACTGAGTCTCTTCTCCACTTCGCTCTCCATCTTATAGCTTACTACTCCCCCCCCCCCCCCCTTTAGTAAAATACCTTTTTTGATGCTTGTCTATTAAATATCCTAATTCCTTGCCTAGGCTAATATTTGCCCCTAGCCTCCTGGAATACGTGACATTCATACCAGATGCCTGCAGGGCTGTAGATGCCAAACTCCTGCAAGATCTTCCGACACTATGGCAACATGTAACATGAAAGATGTGGCACCAGATCTCGTGCATGTGCAGACAGGGATCTTGCACATTGTCTTTATTATATTACATGTTATCAGAGTGTCAGGAGATCTAGCGTGAGTTCAGCACCTACGACCTGCAGAATTTTGGGATGCAAGATATGCATCCCAGGAGGCTAAAGGCAAAAATCGCCAAACACTATGGAAACAGTACTATGAAAGACGTGGTGCCAGTCTTGGGAGGTCTAGCACCGCATCGTGAAGGGGCCAGCTGCAAGAACCAGGAAAAGACAGCTGGCTCCTGATAACCAAGAAAACGAAGATGGTGGTGAAGGCCGCCGGGTGTGTGTAATGGAAGAGTGGAGTGGAAGAAAGGACAATATAGGATTCACTGAGCTTGTAGGTATGTTTTTCTTGGATAAATGAACATCAAATCCAAGTGGCATATTGGGAATTATTTTCATGGTCGTGGGTAAGGTTTCTCATTAATAAGCTTGAAAACATTAAAAAATTATATTGAAATGGCTAAAAGCAATTGCAGTATGTCTTCAAAATAGTAATGTCTAACATGTTGACAGAAATATTTAGGAAGTACTCACAGTTCATTGTGACGGTGCTTATTCTTGGATTGTGCTATGAGGTCCTCTTCTTCCTGAAGCTGTTTGGCCACCTTTAGATCATATTTGGCCAGACGGTTCCTCTGTATATTTGTAGCTAAATGATGTTCAACTACAAAAAAGATAGAATTGTAAAAATTGGGTCTAACAAAATTAAGTGTCAGACCCACTACTACACCAAAATTGTCAACCTATTACTCACTTTCTTGCTCCTGCAAGGTATGTGCAAGACTGTGATCTTCCAGCACTGCAAAATCACGGCAAACTGTCAAAACAAAAAATTTGAACACTTTTAAATATAAAAGAGATAAGCTAATAGCAAGAAAAAAAAAAAAAAAGGAAGAAGGAAGGAAGGAAGGAAGGAAGGAAGGAGGAAGTACACTTAACAAGCAATAATATCCACACGTAAAAACAAGTTAACATAAAGAACTTCCTAACATTAAATGCTATCAAATGGCTAAATTTCATAACTGCTCATTTTGCTTAAAATTAACACAGTACAGTGGAATAGTGGTAAGGGAATATTTTGAGAAGTTATTGCAACATTTACTTTACAGTTGAACTCTGGGAAAATGTAAAGACTAATGCCCCGTACACACGGTCGGACATTGATCTGACATTCCGGCGTCAAAATCCTAGCATTTTTTCCGATGGATGTTGGCTCAAACTTGTCTTGCATACACACGGTCACACAAAGTTGTCGGAAAATCCGATCGTTCTAAACGCGGTGACGTAAAACACGTACGTCGGGACTATAAACGGGGCAGTGGCCAATAGCTTTCATCCCTTTATTTATTCTGAGCATGCGTGGCACTTTGTCCGTCGGATTTGTGTACACACGATCGGAATTTCCGACAATGGATTTTGTCGGAAAATTTTATATCCTGCTCTCAAACTTTGTGGGTTGGAAAATCCGATGGAAAATGTGTGATGGAGCCTACACACGGTCGGAATTTCCGACAACAAAGGTCCTATCACACATTTTCCGTCGGAAAATCCGACCGTGTGTACGGGGCATTAGTCCACCATCCACCTTTGTGACCATGTTTCATGCAACACCCATATTTAGGGTGTAACCTGAAACATGGTCATGTTCCCCCAACCCTCAAACCGCCTACCCACTTACTTGACTTGAGGGTTTTTTTCTACCTGCAGTGATGTTTTCAGAGTAGTTGTTCTTGGCTCCATCCACAGATGGACAATCCACAAATCAATACAAAAAACAAACTTATAAGAATACGCTTGTAATGCCTCATTAACTCATTGGACTCTGAGGCAAATACACCATGAACAGGCCACCGGTTTATGAGTCCCTAAGATGGGGAGGTGCTGTATGCAGGTGGTGTATTCATGTTTGAACAGCCACAGCCACTCATCCTAATAGGACAGGCGTGTGGGTGAGCAACCCAGAAAGCAGATCATGTGCATTCAGTGCCACTCACCTGCACCCCTGTCACATTAGGAGGAGCAGCTGCATCCGTGCAGCCAATACATCCTTATAGACACAAATGGGCTGCCTGCATGCAGCACTTGCCACCTAGGAGTGCGTCAAACAACCCACGTGAATGAGGCTAAAAATGTCAAGGTCTTTCTTTTAAAACAATATTTTGGTTATAATGGTTTATAAATTGATTGCATCTATGTTTTATAATTTACCATTGAAAGCGAAAGTAAACCCATCCATTTACCAGTTTCATTCTCGGTACATGCCAGAAATGTAACACTCCCATTGGTTGTGCTCTCAACCAAACCATCCAATGGCTGGTGTCATAATCACATGTGCAGCATCATGGCAGTTGCAGATTAAACAGAGGCAAAGATGGCAGCTTCCCTGACTGAAAATGATAGGGGGGGGGGGGGTTACTTACACTTTGAAAACATTAACCAATGGTTCACAATCTTTAAAATGAAGCTAAATAAAAAGCTTTTTTTTTAACCAATGCAACTGCTCACTTTTAGTGTCTGTTGCAGCTTAAATGCAAGTAGCTGCATGAATTTGCAAACAGCACCTATGCTGTGACAACATATTTGCACGGAACAGTACATACAGGGATTGATTTGCTGAAGGCAAACAGACAGTGCTCTTTGCAAGTGTAGTTGCACTAATTTTCCCCAGAGCTTAGGAAATGTGGTAAAGCTCTGCCGATTTACGTGATGCGCAGGTAAAAAGGCATTTTGCCCCTCATTGGGTATTCTCTAGTAAAGCTAGAAGTAAAGCTTCACCACATTCACTAAACTCCAGGGAAAATGAACGAAACTGCAGTTGTAAAGTTCAGTCTATTTGCCTTTGTTAAATCAACCCCACAAAGTCGTCACACAGCTAAGTTCTCCTGGCCTCTTTTCGATGTAGTGCAAATATACCAAACCTGCTGCTGTTCTCTGACCATTTCTACAAACCCCCCCCCCCATCATATTGCTCCTCGCCTGCCCATCATTCCCTCCCAGTCAGATCGCTCTGCTCCAGGCCTTCTATTCCACCCCCCAATGCCTGCATTTAAATTACTCCTCTACCAGTCATTATCACCACCCTCCAGTCAAAACACTACCAGACATTTTCCTCCCGGTCAGAAAAGGTCCTCTCCAGGCCATGTCCCCCACAGTCAGAATGCTCCTATCCCAGTCATGTCCTTCACAAATCACAAAGTTCCTCTCCAGGCCATGTCCCCTCAGAGTCAGAAAGTTCCTCTCCAGGCTGTGACCGACAATGACAATGCTCCTCTCCCAGACATTTCCACCACTGTCAGAAAATGTCTTTCCCAGACGTGTCCTCCAAAGTCAGAACGTTCCTCTCCAGGCTACATCCAACAGTCACACTGCTCCTTTCCGGTTTATGTTTGCCACTGTCAGAATGCTCCTATGCCGGCTGGTGTTTTACCAGAATTTCAATACAGAATTCTAATATACCATACAGTGATTAGCTCCGGGCTGACCCCAGCAATTTGAACTCCACACTTTGCGCTGGAATAGTAAAATCACAGCAGCAGCCACACCTTTACATGGTGCGACTATTGAGGCTTTTTTCATGGACTGATTACTGGGCCTCATGTACACAGCAGTTGAAAACTGACAGCTGATCAAGGACAGTGAAAAAGATCCATTTAACAAGCTTTTTTTAAAGATAACCTCAGGAGACCCTCCCAAATGTCCACAATGCAGGAAAAATATGTAATTAACTATTTCAGCCATTCTGTGAGAGAAGAGAGTGCAGTCTCTCTCCCCACGTGGTGAAAATTGTGTTTCTCCCATATCTTACATGTTCCTCTTTAAGAACGATTATAAATGAAAATGTGCCTAAACTCAGGTTACAGATTTCCATGAGTTTACAAGCAGTTACAAGCATTTGGCATTTCAAATGCCTCTGAACATTCGTCCTGAACCCATTTTTTCTTTTGCGTTCCAAAAAATGCTTCTAAAACTCAACTGCCTAGAAACATAAAAGACCCTGTGTACAGTGGGGACCCCCTTAAATTTTTCACTCTGTTATATTGCAGCCATTTGCTAAAATCATTTAAATTCATTTTTTTCCTCAATGTACACACAGCACCCATATTGACAGAAAAAAAAAAATAAAACCCACACAGAATTGTTGACATTTTTGCAGATTTATTAAAAAAAGAAAAACTGAAATATCACATGGTCCTAAGTATTCAGACCCTTTGCTGTGACACTCATAATAAACCCAGGTGCTGTCCATTTCTTCTGATCATCCTTGAGATGGTTCTACATCTTCATTTGAGTCCGGCTGTGTTTGATTATACTGATTGGACTTGATTAGGAAAGCCACACACCTGTCTATATAAGACCTTACAGCTCACAGTGCATGTCAGAGCAAATGAGAATCATGAGGTCAAAAGGAACTGCCTGAAGAGCTCAGAGACAGAATTGTGGCAAGGCACAGATCTGGCCAGGGTTACAAAAAAAATTTCTGCTGCACTTAAGGTTCCCAAGAGCACAGTGGCCTCCATAATACTTAAATGGAAGACGCTTGGGACGACCAGAACCCTTCCTAGAGCTGGCCATCCGGCCAAAACTGAGCTATCAGGGGAGAAGAGCCTTGGTGAGAGAGGTAAAGAGGAACCCAAAGATCACTGTGGCTGAGCTCCAGAGATGCAGTCGGGAGATAGGAGAAAGTTGTAGAAAGGCAACCATCACTGTAGCCCTCCACCAGTCGGGGCTTTATGGCCCGACGGAAGCCTCTCCTCAGTGCAAGACACATGAAAGCCCGCATGGAGTTTTCTAAAAAAAAAAAAAAAAACACCTGAAGGACTCCAAGATGGTGAGAAATAAGATTCTCTGGTCTGATGAGACCAAGATAGAACTTTTTGGCCTCAATTCTAAGCGGTATATGTGGAGAAAACCAGGCACTGCTCATCACCTGTCCAATACAGTCCCAACAGTGAAGCATGGTGGTGGCAGCATCATGCTGTGGGGGTGTTTTTCAGCTGCAGGGACAGGATGACTGGTTACAATCAAGGGAAAGATGAATGCGGCCAAGTACAGGGATATCCTGGACGAAAACCTTCTCCAGAGTGCTCAGGACCTCAGACTGGGCCGAAGGTTTACCTTCCAACAAGACACAGCTAATAACAATAACAATAACGAAGGATTGGCTTCACAACAACTCTGTGACTGTTCTTGAATGGCCCAGCCAGAGCCCTGACTTAAACCCAATTGAGCATCTCTGGAGAGAACTAAAAATGTCTGTCCACCAACGTTTACCATCCAACCTGACAGAACTGGAGAGGATCTGCATGGAGGAATGGCAGAGGATCCCCAAATCCAGGTGTGAAAAACTTGTTGCACCTTTCCCAAAAAGACTCATGGCTGTATTAGATCAAAAGGGTGCTTCTACTAAATACTGAGCAAAGGGTCTGAATACTTAGGACCATGTAATATTTCAGTTTTTCTTTTTTAATAAATCTGCAAAAATGTCAACAATTCTGTTTTTTTCTGTCAATATGGGGTGCTGTGTGTACATTAATGAGGAAAAAAATGAACCTAAATTATTTTAGCAAATGGCTGCAATATAACAAAGAGTGAAAAATGTAAGGGGGTCTGAATACTTTCCGTCCCCACTGTACATGTACTGATAAGATAACAGAGGAGAGTTCAGGGGCAGCTGAAAAAAAATGCCCAACTGCTCCTAAAGGTTCGTTTACCAGCAGCAATGTACATGAGGCCTAAAGAACTGACACTAAAATAGTAGAGCAGTTGCACTTTTGCTCTCTGACTGAAACGTGTATTGCAAACATTTACTGGATTGCAAAAGATGAGACGAGAATGATAAATGTCACCCACTGTATGACTACGGATTCTATTTACAGATGCATTGTACTGGTGATTATTAAGTGGGAGCTAAAAAGAACACACCTGATATTGCAACAGTCATAGGTCTTCCTTCCTAACCTATTTGATTAACAAGATTAACGACTCAGGGAAGAAAAAAGAACCTCTGGCTGAAATGATTAGAAGGCATCTGTTGATATTTGATGAGGTTCATATGGTAAAGGACATGCTGTTGACAAGGGAATATATGTCATACATAAGGCAGCAGATCATGGCTGTCCAACAATCACCAACAAGCTTCAGAAAACCTACACGTCATGTACACATTGTACTCCTTCAAGAAAGACCTTCCCACACATCTCCATCAAATAAAAGAAAGCTTTCTAACCGCTGTTACCGAGTTTTACACAAGTGTTCAGACACGTCATATGTTTCCCTAGTCATATTTTCCAAACACACACAAAAAAACACATTGTGTATTTTTTATCCATGTTGGTCTGGAATGATGCATTTTCCTTTGTGAGACAGAACAGCTGTAGCCCATCAGTTCCACTGAGGGAGGTATGGTTGAATTATGACATATGTAAAGTATGAGGAGATCTCGCCGCCTCAGCCCAGCTCCATTTGCTTCTAATTTGCAAACTTGTGCTTTGTGTGTGTTACATTAGTATTAGGCCCCTTTCACACGGACGGATGGAATGGTGCTTTTAGCTGTGGATTTTCTAATTTTCTACCGCAGCTAAAAGCACACAATGCTTTCCTATGGCCCCATTCACACACTGCGTTTAGCTGCGAATTAGATACATGCGCTTCTTTGTGCGGATAGAAAAAATAGAATGGACTGCGTCCAGGAGCGATTTAGCGCAGCTATCCCGCACATAACCACAGGTAAATCGCAGTGCACTGTGTAAGCTCCAGATAACAGCGCCGAGCTGCTCATCGGGAAAGGAAAATGATTTTTCCTTTACCAATGAGCGACAAGCACGGAGATCCGACTCAGGGAGCCGATCATTTACACGGGCCCTCAGCCTCATCCTTTGTTGACAGGTACGTAGAAAACGTATGCATGAACACCAACACAGAGCCTATGCATCCAGGGCTGTGCAACCATCTCCGCATACCTGTCAAACGTGGCTGCGGAAGAGAGTTCGTTAGGCCCCTTTCACACTGGCACGACTTAAGATTTTACTGTGATTTTAGGGAATGTCTGTGTAAACTTGAGGTCTATAGACCTCAACTCGCATAAAAGTGGACCGAAGTAGCACATGGATTACTTTGAAGTCGGCATGACATGAAGTCGCACATATATGAATTGTTATCATTGGAGATCATGGGGAATGACTTGTCATGCGGCTTTGCAGTCCCAAGTCACAGGACAAGTCGCACAAGTGTGAAAGGGGCCTAAAGCCAATGTGTATCCATTCTCTAATATGGGCTGCCTGAGCGCCACGAAAAAAAAGAGTAAACAAAAGGGCTTTTAACATTGTATGGGGCTGAGCACCTGTGTGAATGAGCCTCTAACTTGCTGTTATATTTCCTTTCTTGTGCAAGTGTAAACCAAAAACTATAGAGGACACACCTATTTGAGGCTGTTAACCTGTTGCTTCTTTTATTTCAAATGCAATTCAGGGGCAGATTTCTGCATTTGGCATAGTAATTTAGTGGCTATCAAAATGAACATACTTGTGCATATTTAAAAAAAAAAAAAAAATACTTCTAAGCAGTTCTAAAATCATTGACAGTTCTGTGCTTGAATTAAAACACTGAACCAGCGATAACAAAAAGAAAAAAAAAATGGGGGGAAGAAAGGAGGAGGACGACAGTAGTCCCTACCTGGTCGCACAATCATGCAAAACTAATATATATTTCTAGTATATTTGTGCACAGAACACACATGCAAAATGCTTATATGAGATGCAAATGCATTAACAAATGTTCCCCTATGTATCTTGTGGCTTTTTCAATACGATCCCTAGCTGCTGTGCAGTGATAGCAAAAATCACCCAAGACTCTCCAAGGGCTCGTTCAGACATGCGGCTATTATCGACGCCCCTTTGAAAAGCAATCCACAGTGCATCTTTTGTTAGACGGTGCTTTACAGGCAGTGAGGAGGCAATGTCACCGCCTCAATGCTTCTTTTAACCCGTAAAATGCCAACCTACCACACCACAACCACCAGCAACCCAATAGAGTCGTGTTTGGGACGTCAAGTAAGGTCCTAAAATCTGGGTCTGCAAGTTTTATTATTATCCGAATAGACCATGGACTGAAAAGTTCCTAAAGAAAGAGGCAGCGGTGGTGAAAGATTTGTGTCCGGGGCTGTCTCCGCATCTCCTGTCTCTGTCACGATCCAAAAACAGTAACAAGCGGAAAAAAAAAAAAAAAAAAAAAGGAATAATGTCCATTTTGCTTCCAGATTTTTACACCTGATAATCATAAAGTTCGCCTGGGGCCAAAAATGAAAAGAACACTACGCACTGAAATCTTATTAAAAGAGAGAAGCAAAATGCCACAGATTAAACTTTAAGCAAACTAAACTCCTTAGAGCCGGTTCACACGGGGGCGACTTGTCAGGCGACCTAGCCGCCTGACAAGTCGCCTCCCGTTCTGTACAATGGAACCGTTCTAATCGGAGCGACGCAAGTCGCTCCGACTTAGAAGAAAGGTTCCTGTACTACTTTGGGGGCGACTTGCATAGACTTCTATACAGAAGTCGTCTTGCAAGTCGCCCCGGCAGTCGTGTGCAGGTCGCCTCGGTGAGGCGACCTGCAAGTCGTGCCGCCTCTGGTGTGAACCGAGGCTTAGGAAATACAAATGTTCGAGCAATGTCCTGGTGGTTACATGCAACATGTGTAAAATGGTTTCTAAATATCCTGGGGAAAGCAGAAACGGTCTTGCTAATGGTCCAGGTACACCTAAAACAAAGAGGAATTTTGGGTCTCCTGACCTGAGGACACCAGGATCGAACCTCTTAGGCCCCTTTCACACGATCGGACCGTTCAGGTCCGCCTGTCAGTTTTGACGGCGGACCTGAACGGGCGCTCTATGCTAGCCTATGGAGCGACGGATGTCAGCAGAGACACGTCCGCTGACATCCGACCCGATTCGCTAAAAGCAGACGGATGCCTCTACGTTCGCATCCATCGCTGGCGGATCGGATCGGGTGAGATCTGATGAAATAGGCAGCAGCGGCTCTTGACAAGCTCCTCCCCGCTCAGTGAGCAGAGAGGGACCTGTCATCCTCCGGCTCAGCGGACATAAACAGACTGATCTCCGGCTGAGCCGGCGGACCGAGGCGAACTACGTGGAAGCGGAGTCCGCCTCGTGTGAAAGGGGCCTTACATCGAAAAGCCCAGATCGAAAAGCAAAAGCCCAGTACTAACACCCAGGTCATACGATTCCATTCATTCTTCACTTGCCACAATAGCGAAGTCTTCAAAGAAGGGCAAATTTCAATTTTCCAGAATAAAAATGCTTTTTAGCCTAAATGAAAAACAAGTAAAAAAGGGGGATTTAACACAATTTCCTAACATCTCTTACTTGATAAATATTAAATGTATTTCTGTCTCTTGAATTATTGGACATACAAAAACATGTACAGTCAGCTAGAGGAACTTGAACATAAGTATTGCTTTGCAAAAATATTGATGTACACTCATTCGGAATATTGATTGCCTTTAAAACATTTTAGATATATTTTCTGTGTACTTGTAAGGTTTGATTCTGTTATTTTATTTTGAGAGCGTCATCTAGGAAAACACTTTCTTTGTGTTCTTCACGATCAAATAATATGGTGAAGTGAACCGTAATAAAAGATTTTTTATATTTAAAACCAAAAAAAAATAAATAAAAAAAGGAGTCGGGTCTGGTGGCAGTAATGCCCGGCAAATGTGCCATGCCATTTTTTTTTTTGCAGCAGTCGTGAAGCATAGAATCGCAGCTGCAGCATGTGTACAGTCCTGAGAGGCTGCATGCCTGTGTTTAGTGGTCAGAGGCCAGTATAACACACAGCTCAACCATCTGCTTCTTTTACCAACCCCTGGCCGCCCATGTGAACGAGCCCCAAGGCCCTTGGCTTAAAGTGCATTTCTATTTTGCAGGCAAATTGGGATAACACCAAATTTATATTTGTTACATATTCTCATTTACATCACATCATTTTTTTTAGATGTTCCGTTCTGGAAAATTCCAACACTGTAAAATCATACATAGTTCTCTTCATTTATGAGGGGGCTGGGCAGCTGTGTTTGCCATTATTAACCCAGTTTGTTTTGTGTGGGTAGATCTTAACTCCTTCCTGCCCGCCCTGGCATTCCTGAAGTTCTGAATGCCCAGGAGGTAGGAAGGGTCGGTGATCATGTGATCTCTATGACTGGCTGTCAGAGTAGAGGGGAGCTAGTCCCACTAGCTATCAATCATTAGTGGGGACCAAGAGCTGTCTTAACTTGTGTTGGGAGCATGCTCTCAGCACAGAAACCTCAGCCCCCCAGTGAAGCACATGTGCAGCGTGTGGGCATTAAAGCCCCCTTTTACCACCACACTTGTTACGCCGGTGGCAACAAGTTAAATATCATGGTTTAGAAGCCAGGCTTCTTCAGTGTATGTTAATGAGAGTAGACTTGATGTCGGCCATAAGGCTTTCTCCTGAGAAACATCTAAAGCTGGCTACAGACAGATTGAAATTTGGATCAGTGTATTCTGACAGCGGTGGGTTTTCTAGATCCACCCATCTATGGTCAGCTTAAAGTATAACCAAAAGGCAAAACTTTTTTATTTCATTATTTTAAAAGGGAAGAGGGACACTAATTTTGCTGACAACCAAAAATCCCCTCACTGGAGATTTCCTCTCACTTCCTGTTCTGCTCATGGCAAAAAAAAAACTGACAGGGGTTAAAGCCTCCTTTACGCAAAATGAAAAAATAAAAAAAAATAAAAAAAAATAAAAAATTGTGCCTATATTTCTACTTTCAGGCTCGGTTCACATATGACCTGCATGCGGCTCACAGCAGAGGTCCAGTGCGTGCTGGTTCAGCGTTTCAGGTCCGATTTCAGCTGTAATTTTAGGCTGAATTCAGACCTGAAATGGACCAAAAGACACACAACGTTTTTGTGCTAAACGCACTGGACCCGCTGCGAAGATGTGTGAACCGGCTCCATAGAGAGCCGGTCAAAATCTGCTATTGCGAATTGGATGTGGGGATCCCCACATCCAATTCGCAATGATGTGAACCCAGGTTAAAAGGAGAAGTAGGGTTAAAGCCCTTTTGGCCCTACTTCTCCTGTGGGTCACAGGAGTGCCCTTAGTTCTACTTTAAAGAGGAGGTCCGCCCACCCCTGCAAAAAATTAAAATCCAGCAGCTACACATACTGCAGCTGCTGACTTTTAATAATAGGACATTTATCTGTCCTGGAGTCCAGCGATGTCGGCACCGGAGCTGATGGGTGCTGCCGCCACCATTGCCGGTAAGGGAACCTGGTAGTGAAGCATTACTGCTTCAGGCTCGGTACCTACTGGGCATGCGCAAGGCACCGTTGCGTTCTCTTACTGGCCCGACGGCGAGGGAAGAAGGAGGGAGCCGAGCTGTGACGTAATGCGCCACGGCCTGGACTGGGACACAGGGATAGGATACCTGTCAATTATAGGTATCCGCCCCCCCCCCCCCCGAAAAAGGTGCCAAACGTGGCACTGGAGGGGGTGGGGGGCGACGACACATGAGCGGAAGTTCTATTTTTGAGTGGAACTCCGCTTTAGGCTACATTGACAATGGCGTCTGAATCACTAGGTACGCCAGCAGTACTGAACACTGCCTGCACACTCTCTAGGAAAAAAAATTTATATAGGGTGTTGTAGGCACGCTTTAGAATTTTGCTTCGGGTGCAGCACCAAGAGGGTCGGTGCCTACACCCAAGTCATGTACCCATCACAAACAAGTACATGAATCTGTCAATGTCTGCGCTAGGAAATGAGTCCCCACACTGGATACTCCTTCCTCAGTGCACGCATTCCCACCCTGGCTATCACACTGACAGGTGCTTGGCCAAGGGATTTTATACTATGGCTGGACTAAGCAACTGAGAGACTAGTTCCTCATCAGGTTTGCTCCACTTTGATTGGGAGTGGGTGTATACTGTACATGGCTACTATTAAGTCCAATACCAGTTTTCGAATTTGCCCACTGCTGTGCACTGGCACCATCAAAAGTGCAGCGGACAGGATGAGGAACTAGTCTCCCGATCAGTTCCCCATCAGGCACTGCCCACCAAGTGGCAAGTGTTTTCATAAATATGGACATTGACATCAGTTGTAACCTCAGCTCTTTGGTTACATTTAGCCTTTGGCCAGGGAATCTCCTGGATGAACGCTAAGTGAGGCAGGGGATACAGCCCTATGCAGGAAGTTGCCACATATATGATAGCTTCCCATCACAGGAATGGCCAGCTCTGCATACTGGTGGACTTCTGTGCACCAGATCACAGTTGGTTGTAAATCGCTGCCAGTTTCCCAAAAGGAGATTTTCTTCAAAATTGGGAGGTAGTAAGAACTACCTGAATTTTCCACACGTGTCGGCAATGTTACCAACACTGGCATAAATGCTTGCCTGAATTAGGCACAGGTAGTTCTAAAGGGAACTAAAAATGGCAGATTATTCTTGTTGGGGTTATATTGCATTCCCCGGTCTGTCTGTCTGCAGTAGCAGCTATCAGATTTGTACATATTAAAAGCCAGTGTGCATCCAGTGTCAGTGCTTCTGTGGAGTTTTGGCTACGCACATACTGGCCACAGTTAATCAGCCAGTTTGTATGAGGCCATAGCACGGTTTTGCTGCATTCAGGCAAACTAATACTGTGATCTTCAGCAACTCTCAAGATATCAGACATTCATACCTGAATCGAGCCAAGCTGACCAAATGAAGGTTTGCAAAACATGTAATCCCTGAATCCAAAATGTTGGATTTCCTATAACTTTGTGCATTAGTCACAACTGTCTTTATTAAGTATTAATTCTGTGCATCTCATGTAAAATGTAACCAGTACTGTACCTATGGAATATGTAAATGTAATAGTTTATTGCTTTCCTTATTCCCTTTTCTGTAGATTTGGGTTTTTTTGATTGCGAACAAACTCTCTGAACATACAAAAACCTTTTGCGGGTCCTGAAGAAGTGGTAGATTTGCGAAACTCTTAGACCTCATTTGAAGAAAGACACAGATTGCTTGCCTTTGTGAAGTATCTAACGTGTCTATATACTTTTAAACTGTATTTATTAACTTATATGTTCTGTAGAATTATACATAAGTGATATTAGGGGTATATTTAAAGACCCAAAGCCTCCCTTGCCTTCCCTTTACTAAACACAATTGGGATAATACCCTGAGCCACTCAACTAGTATAATATATATATATATATATATATATATATATATATATATATATATATATATATATATATATATATATATATATATATATATATCCATTTCACACTTACTTTTCTGCTTAATTTACATGCTGGTAGGCTCCTGTATAAATTGGCCCTAGTAAGTGTATGTATGAATGCGAGTTAGGGACCTTAGATTGTAAGCTCCTTGAGGACAGGGACTGATGTGAATGTATATATGTAAAGTGCAGCATCAATTGATGGGGCTATAGAAGTATCTGTAATAAATACTAGTTGAAAAACAGCAAATAAAAAAAACTGACAAAAGGTTCTATCCAACAATATTTTGGACTTTTGCCTTTAAGTGATTGTATAATCTTTTTTTTTTTTTTTTTTTTTTTTTAAATGTTATACTTACCTCTGCTGTGCAGTTGGTTTTGCACAGGGCAGCCTGGATCCTCCTTTTCTCGGGTCCCTCTTCGCTGCTCCGGGCCCATCCCTCCTATCGAGTGCCCCCACAGCCTGCAGCTAGCTATGGGGGCACCGCTATGGGAGTCACAACTCTGTGTATCCGTTCAGACACAGAGCCCCAGGCCTTGCCCTCTCTCTCCCCTGATTGGCTAACTGACTTTGATTGATAGCCGCAGGAGCCAATGGTGCTGCTGCTGTGTCTCAGCCAAATTGGGAGGAGAGTTTCGGACGGCTAAGACACTCGTGGACATTGCTGGAGAGAGAAGGGGCTCAGATAAGCAATTAGGGGAGTGCTGGGGATGCTGCTACACAAAGAAGGTTTTTTTTTTTATCTTAATAAATAGAATGCTTAAGATAAAAAAAAAAAACACCTTCTGCCTTTACAACTCCTTTTAGATACAAATAGCCAAATTTCAAACCAGTGATTCACATGATATGGCATTTTGGGATAATTAGCATGAATGCAAAATAGTCACATCTGAGAATATATTTTAGTTCTATATTAAAAACTATATTGGTAAGCACTATTGCATTCTTCCCAACCCAGAAGACATTTGTAACAGGAACGGAAATACAGATTACATTAAACTTTCTTCCTAAGGCCCCTTTCACACGATCGGACCGTTTAGGTCCGCCTGTCAGTTTTGACGGCGGACCTGAATGGGCGCTCCATGTTAGCCTATGGAGCGACGGATGTCAGCGGAGACATGTCCGCTGACATCCGACCCGGTCCGATCCGCTAAAAGCAGACGGATGGCCCTACGGATCGGGTGAGATCTGATGAAAACGGACATGCTGTCCGTTTTCATCCGATCCCTCCATAGGCGGCAGCGGCGCCTGACAAGCCCCTCCCCGCTCAGTGAGCAGAGAGGGACCTGTCATCCGCCGGCTCAGTGGAGATCAACGGACTGATCTCCCGATGAGCCGGCGGACAGAGGCGGACTCCGTGGAAGCGGAGTCCGCCTCTTGTGAAAGGGGCCTAAAGCCCCATGCACACTATCAGATTTTCTGCTGAGTTTTTCCTTCAGATTTACCAAAACCATGTAGTGCAAGGGCCTGCCTGATTGCAAACACATTGAAACTCTTAAGGTTTAACCTCATATTATATGGTTTTGGTAACTCTGAAGGGAAAACTCAGCAGAAAATCTGATAGTGTGTATGGGGCTTTACCTTACAGTTCCTCTTTTTCAGTAGTGCCAAATCTCTCAGAGGGTTCATTCTAAGAATTGTAAAATAATTCAAATAACTGAAAGGCAAAAAAAAAAAAAAACATACACAAAAGGGGTTGAAAAAAGGAATAAACTAAGTTTCCAAGCATAAATCTATCACCATGAATTAAAAATAGCAACCCAACACAGATCAGCTACTATCTGACAAGATCTAAACAATCTTGCCTGTAATTAGCCCACATAGAAGTCAATATATTTTGACCAATTAAAGGCTCTTTTCACACAGTCCGTCCGATCAGGTCCGCCTATCAGTCTTTCAGGCGGACCTGATCGGACCCTCCATTCACCTCTATGGAGCGGCAGATGTCAGCGGTGTGACATGTCCGCTAACATCCGCCGCTATCCGATCCTGTCTGCCAAATCCTGATGGACCCATATAGGTGATCCTATTTTCCATCCAACTGGCAGATCAGATGAAAAAACGGACAGGCGGTCCGGTTTCCCCATAAAGGATAGCGGTGCCCTGACAGGTCCGTCTCTGCACAGTGAGCGGAGACGGACCTGTCATTTGCCTGCTTAGCAGGGGGGGGGGGGGGGAATCAATGGAGCTATCCCCACTGAGCAGAGTCCGTCAAAAAAATCTACCCCGTGTGAAAGGGGCCAAACACTTTCATACTGGTTCCTGGGGGCCCCCGAAGTGGGCTTTAATGCCAGGAGGCAAAGAGTCTTTTTGATCATGTGACTGTTGTGTTTGGCTCTCACTGTGGTTATGTGATCGGAGGCCAGTCCCGCTGGTTCCTGATCTGAAGCTGTGACCCAGAGCTGTCAAGACAGTTGACAGTCGAGAAAGAGAAAGAGAAAGAAAAAGAAAGAAAGAGAAAAAGAAAGAGAAAAAGTGAAAGAGATACATGCACACACTATGCAAAACAGGAGTGGTTAATAAATAGCAGTTGTCCAAAGTGAATGTTTACAGAGCTTTGCAAAAATATTCAAATGGTGAACACTAGAGTCAACTAATCATGCGCTTGCAAAAAAAAACTTTTTTTTTCTTTTCTTGCATATGAACACAGGTTCACCTGAAGTGGACTTTCACACTCTTTTCAGCATTTTCTTCCTCCTCCCACCTTCTGGTACTCAAATTGGACATTAACCACTTCCGGACCTCCAGCCGTCGTTCTACATCGGTACTTTGAAGAGGATTATCGTTGTTATGGCAGCAGCTAGATGTCATAACCCCAGTATCCTCTTCTTCAGCAGGCGGTCCGCTTTCAGATAAAAGTGGTCTCTGCGGTGGATTCACCGCAAGATCACTTTTAAAATCGGCAGCGGGAGAGGGCCCCACCCCTCCCACCATGCTCTGGTGCCTTCCGCCACTTACCGCCGCTGCCGATTAGATGTTTCCCCTTGTGTGACATGGAGACGAGTGAGGGGAAGATGGCCCCCACCCGTCTCCATATCATTGCAGGGCGCAAGCGACGTCAAAACATCATTTCCAACCATAGCTCTCAAAAAAGGTCTTTTTTTTGTATTTTTTTTAAATGACAAAGTTTTTTTTTTTTTAAATTGCATTTTAGTGTAAATATGAGATCTGAGGTCTTTTTGACCCCAGATCTCATATTTAAAGGCCATTTTCACACTGGGGCGGTGGGGGCGTCAGCGGTAAAACAGCGCTATTTTTAGCGCTGCTTTACCGTCGTTTTTGCGGCGGTATTCGGCCACTAGCGGTGCGATTTTAACCCCCGCTGGCGGCCGAAAAAGGGTTAAAACAGCCGCGGTATTGCCACGGTACAGCCGCGCTGCCCCATTGATTTCAATGGGCAGGAGCGGTTTAGGAGCGGTGAATACACCACTCCAAAGATGCGGCTTGCAGGAGTTTTTTTTCTTCTCCTGCCAGCGCACCGCTTCAGTGTGAAAGCCCTCGGGCTTTCACACTGAACAAACCGTAGCAGCTGTTTTGGGTCGGTTTGCAGGCGGTATTTTTAGTGCAATAACGCCTGCAAACCGCCCCAGTGTGAAAGGGCTCTAAGGAGGTCCTGAATGCTTTTTTTCTATTAAGGGATGTTTACATTCCTTGTAATAGGAATAAAATGTGACACTTTTTTTTTTTTTGTTTGTTTTTTTTAAAAGAACAGTGTAAAAATACAAAATAAAAAAAAAAAATGTTTTTGAAACACGACCCGTCCAGACGAACTCACGTGCAGAAGCGAATGCATACGTGAGTAGCACCCGCATATGAAAACTGTGTTCAAACCACACGTGAGTTATCGCCGTAATCAGTAGAGCGAGAGCAATAATTCTAGCCCTAGACGACCTCTGTAACTCAAAACATGCAACCTGTAGAGTTTAAGGGTAAAAGTTTGTCACCATTCCAATTTTGAAGTGTGACATTTACTCGGCGTAACATTATCTTTCACAATATAAAAATTAATTGAGCTAACTTTACTGTTGTCTTATTTTTTAAAAATTTAAAAAAAAAAGTGTAAAAAGTGTTTTTTCCAAAAAAAGTGCACTTTTAAGACTGCTACACAAATACGGTGTGACAGAAAGTATTGCAACTACTGCTATTTTATTTAGGGTGCTAGAAAAAAAAAAAATGTATAATGTTTGGGGGTTCTAAGTAATTTTCTAGCAAAAAAAAAAAAAAGTTTTTAAAGCGGGATTTTTTTAAAAAGTCAGCAACTACAAACACTGTAGCTGCTGACTTTAAAATAAGCAGACTTACCTGTCCTGGGTGCCCGCGATGTCGGCCGCCCGAGGCCGGCCCATCCCTCCGCTCTCGGGTCCCGGCACCCCCATCCTAAGTAAGGGAAACAGGCAGTGAAGCCTTGCGGCTTCACTGACAGTTTCCTACTGCGCATGCGCGAGCGGCGCTCTGTGAATGGCCCGTGGTTTTCTGGGAACACACAGTTCCCAGAAGGCAACAGGGCTGCTCACCGAGGAGCAGAACAGGCCACGGAATAGGAAGAGGCAGATTAGGAAGACTGCCTAACAACAAGGGTTTTTTTTTTTTTTACGTTTTGTTTTTTTTTTTAAGATTTTTGGTGCAATTTTTTTTTTAGGGTGGCCCTCCACTTTAACTTGTAAACAAATCTCAGAAAGAGGCTCGTTTAAGTGGTTAATGTGTTTTTTGCATTTAGAAACCCCTTCTTTTCAGGATCTGGCCCCCCACTTTTAGCTTTTTCAACTAGAAGAGGAGAATATTAACCAACTGCCCATAGCCTCCCTGGGACACCACATCATGCATCCCAGGAGGCTTCAGGGCAATATACAATGCACGTGTCATTGGTGTGCTGGCTCTCTCCCTGGTTATTGCAGCTGACCCTCTGATGATGCGCTGTGACACATGCACGTCATCAAGGGGCTGCAAGAAACAGGAAGCTAGTCCCCTGATAACATTAAAAGAAAAAGATGTCAGCATGGGACAGGATGAGCAGTAGTGAAATCAGGGGTGTTGCAGAACAATACTGGACATAGGAGTATGATAATGAAGCACAATCCAGTAAACAAAAAAATAAAAAAAATAAATTAAAAAAAAAAAAAAAAAAAGGTAAGAGGAGTTTGGTAAAAATAGGATTTTTATAACAGCTTACCTGTAAAATCCTTTACTTTTGAAGTACATCACGGGACACAGAGCCATAGTAATTACTAGGTGGGTTATAGTCCACTTTCAGGTGCTGGACACTGGCACACCCTAAACAGGAAGTTGCCTCCCTATATAACCCCTCCCACTACTGGGAGTATCTCAGTTTTGTAGCAAAGCAATACATGCGTATACTAGAAAGAGGGGCTGGACCTGTGTCCCATGATGTACTTCAAAAAGGAAAGGATTTTACAGGTAAGCTGTTATAAAAATCCTATTTTCTTTAAATCGTACATCATGGGACACAGAGCCATAGTAATTACTATGTGGGATGTCCCAGAGTAATGCCAACTGACGGGAGGGAGACACAACCAAAGTAGGGAACCATGAGATCAGAGGATTTAAACTGCTGCCTGCAGTACACTGCGCCCAAAGGCGACATCCTCATGTCTTTTTACATCCACCAGATAGAATCTGGTAAATGTATGGATTGAAGACCAAGTTGCGGGCTTACAGATTTGAGCCATAGAGGCTTGGTGATGCACTGCCCACGAAGCACTAACAACCCTAGAGGAGTGTGCTTTGATTAGAGTGTAGAACTACCTCCTTAAACCATAAGCTTGAACGACCTTCAGGCAACACAAACAAAACATCAGTTTTACGAATCTGAGCAGTCACCTTAAGTAGACTGACTGCTCTCACCACATCAACAGAATGTAGTGATATTTCTTCCATAGAACAGGGTTCCGGAAAAACGAAGGTAGAACAATATGTGGTTTAGATAAAAACCTGATATTACCTCCGGTAAAAAGTTAGGATGAGGACGCAATACTATCTTATCCTTGAATAATAAAAATATGGCTCTTTACAAGAAAGAGCAGCCAATTCTGATACCCTTCTTGCAGCAGATATGGTTACCAGAAAAAAAAAAAAAAAAGGTTTCCCTGTCAAAAAAGGACCAAGGGAATATGTCGTATCGGCCCAAAAAAAGGCCGTTTTGTAATGCCGAAAAAACTAAAATTCAAGTCCCAATGGTTCAGGGGTTACCTAACTGGAGATTAAGCAGTGTTACCCCCTGAATAAAGTTACGAACCAAAGAATGCAAAGCAAGCGGTCGTTGAAATAATACCGATAAGGCAGAGACCTGTCCTTAGAAAGCACTCAAGGCCAGCCTTATTTCTCACCCCATCTGCAGAAAGTCAAGGATTCTACCTTTGACCTATTTCCTGGGGTGCAACTCCTGGTTTCACACCAGGAGACATACCGTATGTACTCGAGTATAAGTCGTTCCGAGTATAAAAAAAAAAAATTAAAAAAAAAGGGAAAAAAAAAAAACTTATTGACCCGAGTATAAGACGAGGGTGAGAAATGCACAGCTACTGTAAGTGGAAAAGAGGGTCAACAATGCCAATTTGCAGAATCACTGTTCCCATTTGCATGCCTCACTGTGCCCATTTGCAACCATAGGTCCCCTAAACTTCAAATTCGGTAGTTAAGGGTTCCTAGATGCCCCCTAGCTGCAGCCAAAATTTGGGGTTTCTGAACCCAAAGGGTCCCGAAATGACATTGCTGCAGATGGACACAGTTGACCGAATTTGGGGCCCCGTATCTCGGGGCCACTTAGTGCCAAGAACCCCAAATTTGGTGTGCAAACCCAGTGGAACTAGCACCATAAAATTTCCAAAGCTGGGGTTTCTAGCACCAAGTGGCCCCGAGATACAGGGCCCCAAAATCAGTTCAGAAAATGTCAAGCACTTTTTTGCAGCAGAGAATGACATTTTTTGAACCGGTTTTGGGGCCCTGTATCTCAGGGCCACTTTGTGCTAGGAACCCCAGCTTTGGATATGTTATGAAACCAGTTCCACTGGGTTGGCACACCAAATTTGGGGTTCCTAGCACCAAGTGGCCCTGAGATATGGGGCCCCAAAATCGGTTCAGAAAATGTCAAACACTTTTCTGCAGCAGAGAATGACATTTTCCAAACCGATTTTGGAGCTTCGTATCTCGGGGCCACTTAGTGCTAGGAACCTCAGCTTTGGATATGTTATGGAACCCGTTCCACTGAGTTTGCACACCAAATTTGGGGTTCCTAGCACTAAGTGGCCCTGAGATACGGGGCCCCAAATTTGGTTCAGAAAATGAAATTTTTTGCTGCAGAAAAGTGCTTGACTCGAGTATAAGTCGAGGGGGGCACTTTCAGCACAAAAAAAATGTGCTGAAAAATTCGACTTATACTCGAGTATATACCGTAGGTTTCCCAGACTCCATAATATGTAAATTATGGAGGCCGGCTCCCTTGCATTAACCAAGGTAGAAACCACTGAACCCGACAGTCCAGGCTTCTTCAGAGTGTGGGTCTCCATAGCCAGACTGTTAAATTTAGCATTTGTAAAGTAGTATGGAACACCAGACCTTGCAAGAGAAGGTCTAGCCGTAATGGTAGGGTCCATGGGTCCCCTACTGCCATCTTTACGATCTCTGCATACCAAGATTTCCTGGGCCTCCCTGGGGGCCACAAGAATCAACAACTTCCCTTCCTGCTTGATCCTGCGAAGAAGTCGTGGACACAGGCAAAATAGGCGGGAATGCATAAATCAGCAAGAACCGATTCCACGGGAATAGCAAGGCATCTGTTCCGCATGCTAGCGGATCCTTTGTTCTTGACTCAAAGTTGTTGATTTCTTTGTTGAACCTGGACGCAAACAGATCTATGTCTGGGATTCCCCATTTTTGACAGGAAGATATTAGGGTGAAGGAACCATTCTCCCGGGAACAACTGCTGGCGACTCAAGTAGTCCGCCTGCCAATTTTCTATTCCTAGAATGTGTTGCAGAGTGTGATTGCTAGGTGCAGCAGAGTCAATTCAGATCAGACGTTGTGGAGTAACAGAAACTGACTTCTTTATTGGAACATAACTGGCAAGAAGTACACAGATGTCACCTCACATGGTAAGAAGAACACAGACAGGAAAAAGAAAACAACAAAGTACAACACTATACACAGGAAATACAACATATCATAGAAAACTGCACAGCACAGCATTCCACTGAGCATTAGCGACATCTAGTGTCCTGTTTGAGAACTGCAGTTAACAGACTAAGCTGAAATCTGTTGTATCTCCAATAGAATGAAGACTGCTGATAGGCAAAGTACATTGTTTTCTGCCCAAGATAGGATACGATTCACTTTTCTCTGGGCCGCACAACTTGATGTGCCCCCTTGGTGATTAATATAGGCCATTGCTGTGGCATTGTCGGATTGAATCCTGGCAGGACAATACCGTAAACTGAATGTTCAGGCCCTCAGGACCAAGAGCTCTGCCTGAATTTCTAAAATGTTAATAGGCAAGGGGGACAGTTGCTACTGTTCCCCAACCTAAACAAAAAAGGTTGGCATATGTTATTACCACTTCCCAGGTAACTGAAGGAAGGATTTTCCCCTTAGTAGATTTTTGGATATGAACCATAAACTGAGGATCCGGCGCACCCAGTCTACAGCACCTGGTATTTCAAGGTGGTCTCTCATCCGGGTACTAACCAGGCCCGACCCTGCTTAGCCCCCAAGATCAGAGGAGATCGGGCGCTAATCAGGGTGATATGGCCGTAGGCTTTGAAGTCAGACACATTGGGAATGTAGAGCTTGAACCCTTTGTTCCAAGCCGATACTGTTTTGCAGCAGTCTCGAATGAAACTGAGCATAAGGAATGGCGTCAAATGAAGCCACCATCTTTCCCAACAACCTCATGTAAAGTTGAATAGAAGAAATTCCACCACCTAAATCAGTTCCTTTATGGTGCTGATCTTTGCCTGGGGTAAGAATACCTTTTTCTGGGTGTACCTATGATCGAACCCAAGTATTTTAGCCTTCATGATTTTAAAGAAAATTTCTCCTAGGTTGAGAATCTGACCTAGATATTCCAGGTAGTTGAATGTGGTGACCATACTTTGGTCTAAGCGGGCTACTGACTGGTCTATCAAGAACAGATCGACTAGGTAAACCATAATCGTTATACCTTAGGCACTTAATCTGGCTAGAAGAGGGGCCAGAACCTTAGTAAACACTCAAGGTGCAGTAGCTGAACTGGAAAGCAGAGCTACACACTGAAAATGAAGATTTTCCACATTGTAAAGTAGATATTACTAGTGAGCAAGGAAATAGGCATATGCAGGTAAGCATCTATGATGTCGATTGACGCCAGAAGTTCTCCTCCTTGTAGGATGGAGGAGATAACTAATTTGGATTGACTCCATACGAAAAAAAGAGTGGTTATATTCAGGAATAAAATTTAGATTTTCAAGATCCAGAATGTTCATTCAGATTTGGCACAGTGAAAAAAAAAAAAAGAAGAAGGTTTTAATCAAACCTCAACCTCTGTTCTTACATGGGGACCCCCATGATTACTTTTTTTTTCTCTGGATCCTTAGAAATGTTTGATCTGAGAAAACGAGGAGACGGGAACTCTTGAAACTCCAGTTTGTACCCTGGAGCTATTGAGGAAGTCCCCCATTCGTCTCGAGACTGCCAAATCCTTGAGAACTGCAGAAGAATTCCCCCTATTCGATTAAACCTGACGGTGGAAGCCACCGAGACTGCCTGGAGGCTGATGCCTCTGGTATAGGAGAAGGAGCTTTAAAACGAAAATACATTTACTTATTTTCTTAAATGGCTTTCCACTAGAATTTCTTTGAATGTATTATCAAAAGACATCCCCAAATAGCTGTTTCACCGCAAAAAGGAAGACTAGCCAGGAGCTTCTTACAAGGCGCTTAGCGAAGGGCACAAGGCCTGAAGGATAGAATCTCTCATAGCAACTATTGCAAACAAAGCTGTCTCCTGGGCCTGCTCAGCAGGATAACCTTGAACACCTGTTTAAACTGGTCTCTCAATGATTAAGCAATTACTGTCAGCGCAGGCTGAGACACTCAATCTGCCAGAGAAAAAAAAAAAAAAGGAACTCCGCCTTTTTATCCGTTGGATCCCTAAGCATTTGAGCATTGTCTGCCGGACAAGTCAAACTTATTTACAGAGGCTATATAGCAGCGTTAATTGCTGGTATACCCTACTTAGTGAATTTCCTCCACCATAGGATAAAGTGTGAAAACTTTTTAGGATGGGGAAAAAAAAAAAAAAAAAAAAATGCCTATCTGGGTGATCCTCTCAGATACAAAAAAGCTTTTCCAGCAATGAATGGACAGGAAAGGCATGCATAGCTTGAGGAGGCTTTAGTGAACCCAAACACTCAGTTAAGGGTACATTAATGTGGAGTGATCACTCAGTAAGAAATTGCACCATCAATCTTAAGATTGGAACAGCTCATTCTCCCGCATTTGACACCTCAGAAGAGGAGTCATCAGCCTCACCACGGTCCCCTGAGGGAATTAGTCTTCTCCTGCCCCTAGTTCATCAGTTTGAGGGTCCTGGGTAATGGAAGAGAACCTGTCGCATTTTGACTAGAGGTCGACCGATATATCGGCCGGCCGATATATCGGCCGATATTTGGCTTTTTTTACTTAATCGGCATCGGCCGATTGTGCTGATAAAAAAATCGGAGTTACTTACCGGTAACGTCCTTTTCCAGGAGTCTTTCAGGACAGCACCATAGAGAGACCTTGGCTCCTCCCCTTCTGAGGAAACACCGCCTTCAACTTTAAGCTTTAAACCTCACCGCTCTCCCCCGGCCCCTCAGTTCTTCAAGAGGACCTCCGGTTAGCTGGGGAGACACAAGAACACGTCATAATAACTCTGATCTTACCTGACGTTCTTCTGCGATGAACTCTTCACGAATATCCCTAAAGTAGGGTGGGTAACTGTGCTGTCCTGAAAGACTCCTGGAAAAGGACGTTACCGGTAAGTAACTCAGATTTTCCCATTTACGTCTTTCAGGACAGCACCATAGAGAGGATGAGCGAGCACCTTACCTTAGGGTGGGACTACTGCCTGCAGAACCTTACGCCCAAAAGCCTGTTCTTTTGCTGACAGAAGGTCCAATCTGTAGTGATTCACGAACGTGTCGAATCTGGACCACGTTGCCGCTCTACAGATCTGCTCCGGAGACGCACCAGCCCACTCGGCTTGAGAGGTCGCCACTGCCCTCGTGGAGTGTGCCCTGATACCCTTAGGGGCTTCCAACCCGCTAATTATATAGGCCTGACTGATAGCTAACCTTAACCACCTAGCTATAGTGCGCCTAGAGGCTCTGCCTCCCTTCCTGGTTCCTGAAAATAACACAAAAAAGGAATCAGATTTTCTAAATGGTTTTGTATCCTCCAAGTACTGCAGGACACACCTTCTTACATCTAGTTTATGAAACCTATGTTCCTGTTCCCTCACAGGATTCAAACAAAAGGTGGGCAAAACAATTTCCTGGCCTCTATGAAAAACCGAGGCCACCTTCGGCAAGAAGGCCGGATCGGTTTTAAAAATTACCCTGTCCGGGAATATCTGAAAAAAGGGTGCCCTAATGGAGAGGGCCTCGAGTTCACTCACTCTTCTTGCCGTCGTGATTGCCACCAAAAACACCGTTTTGAGGCTAATCCATTTTAGCGTACACGTCTCCAATGGCTCAAAGGGTTCCCCTGTAAGCGCTTGTAAGACCAAAGAAAGATCCCACATTGGGAAGGGAGAGACCTTCAGAGGTCTCTGCCTACTCAATGCTTTAAAAAATCTAATGATCCAAGGATCGGAGGCTAGTTGTTTCTCCAGAAACACACTCAAAAGCAGAAACCTGTCCTTTCAGGGTGCCAAGGGCTAACCCCCTGTCCGCCCCTGCTTGCAGGAACTCTAAGACCGCTATAGAGCTGTGAATATCAAAAGAAGTTTCTGTGCACCAGCTATTAAAAACGCCTCCACGTTTTTTGGTAGATGACCTGGGTTTCTTTTTTCCTGCAGTTTAGGAGGGTCTTCACTAAGCTATCTGAGAAACCTCTGTTCTTCAGCAATTCTTCCTCAGTAGCCAAGCCGCAAGGCTCCATCTCCCCACCTGGGGACAACAAATTGGCCCCTGGGAAAGGAGATTCTCCTGAACTGGCAAAAGCCAGGGGGGTTCCGCTGCCAGACTTCTCAGGATGGAGAACCAAGGCCTCCTGGGCCAATGTGGCGCAATAAGAATGAGGGTTGTGTTTTCCAGCTGGAACTTTCTTAGGACGGCTGGGATCAGTACAGGTGGGGGGAAGGCATAACACCTGTCGAAAGTCCAACTCTGAGCCAGTGCGTCTACCCCTAGAGCTCCATCCCACCTGTTTAGGGAGAAGAAGAGATGCACCTTCCTGTTTTCTCTCGAGGCAAAGAGGTCTATGCATGGCCTTCCCCATTTCTGGGATATTGCTTCGAAAACCCCCTGATTCAGAACCCAGTCGCCTTCTCTCAGCCGTTTCCTGCTGAGGAAATCCGCCACCAGATTTTGTTCCCCCTTCAGATGCACTGCCGAGAGGGATAGGACGTTTATTTCGGCCCATCTGAGAATGCTTTCTACCAGGGTCCATAAGGGTCTGCTCTTGGTACCCCCCTGCCTGTTTATGTAGGCTACAGCTGAGGAGTTGTCCGACCGGACTCTCACATGCTGTCCCTGAAGTTCCTTTTGAAAAGCTCTGAGAGCCAAGGCCACTGCTTTCAGCTCCTTCCAGTTGGAGGATCTTCCTGCGTCCTCCTTCCGCCAGCCGCCCTGAGCCACCCGGTCCTCCATATGCGCCCCCCAACCCATGCCACTCGCATCGGTCGTGACGCATCTGGACACCGGCAGAACCCATTCCAGACCCTGTGAGAGATTGGCTTCTTTTCGCCACCACCATAGGGATCTCTTGACCTGGTCTGGTACAGTTATCAGGGAATCCAAAGACCCCTGACTGTGGTCCCAAATACTCAGGATAAAGAGTTGTAAAGGGCGAAAGTGTAACCCTGCCCACTGAACTGCTGGAAGTGCTGCCGTCAGTAACCCCAAGGCTGACATAGCCTTTCTTACTGATATTTGTTGGCTGCCCTGGAGTAACAACATTGCCCTGTCTACCTTCTGGATTTTCTCCATAGGCAGGAAGACTTTCTGTTTTGTTGAGTCCAACAGGTAACCTAAAAAGATTACCTTTTGCGATGGAGTCAAATTGGACTTTTCCAGATTTAAGAGCCAACCTAGACCCTCTAGAATGCTCCTTGTAAACTGCAGGTCCTGCGACAGCTGTTCCGCGGAAGGGGCAAAAAGTAGTAGATCGTCTAAATATGCGATCACTGAGATGCCCTTGATCCGTAGGAAAGCCAAGACTTCTACCATGACTTTGGTGAAGATGCGGGGGGAAGAGGATAGCCCGAAGGGAAGGGCCCTGAACTGCCAGTGAAACGTCCCTTCTCTGGTATTTACCGCCAGCCTGAGGAACCTTTGACACTGATCTGCAATGGGAATGTGCAGGTAGGCATCCCTCAAGTCTACCGATGCCATGAAGCAGTTCGGAGGAAGGAGCGTCTTTACCGAATAGATCGAGTCCATTCGGAACCTCCTGTAGGTGAGGGAGACGTTCAGAGGCTTCAGGTTCAGGATGAGCCTGAACTTCCCCGAGGGTTTGCGCACCACAAAAATGTGGGAGTAAAAGCCTCTGCCCGTCTCTCCTTCTGGCACTCGAACTACCACCTCCTGTTCCTCCAACTCCTGGAGGGAGGAAAGGAGAGCCGCTGACCTCTCTGCACATTTCGGTAGCGTGGTTACCAGGAGTCTGCATGGTGGAGGTTCTGCAAACTCTAACCTGTACCCTCTTCTTATGACTTCCAAAATAAAATTGTTGGAGGTGATCATCTCCCACTGTGGAAGGAAGGCCCCCAGTCTTCCTCCCACCGTAATTCTGTCACTTTGTCTTTTTGGGCTGTTCAGGAGGGCGAAAAATAGCCCCCCCACGCCCTTTCCCTTTTTGTCCCCACCCCTTTTTCTGTTGATCAGATTTTGGGGGGTCCAATTTCTTCCAAGGCCGAGACTTTCTTTTAGTCTCTGCAGGTTTTCTTTTAAAAGGAAATGCCTTTTTTCTGTCAGCCGTTCTATCCAATACAGCTTCCAGACCTGGCCCGAAAAGCAAGTCCCCCGTGAGAGGAATGCCGCAAAGTTTAACCTTGGATGCGGTATCTCCCTGCCACGTTTTAAGCCATAAGGCTCTTCTTGCCGAATTGGACAATGCGGCTGATCTTGCGGACATACGCACCGATTCAGCTGAAGCATCTGCCAGGTAAGCTATTCCTTTAAGGAGCATGGGAAAAGACGACAGGATTGTTTCCTTAGGCGTTCCCGCCTCTATGTGTGCCTTAATTTGCGTTAGCCAGTACTCCATGTTTCGTGCCACCACCGTGGACGCCATGGCGGGTTTGAGGTTCCCTAGGGAAGAGTCCCAGGATTTTTTCAGGAGGGAATCTATCCTCTTATCCATGGGATCTGGGAGTGCCCCCATGTCCTCAAAGGCCAAGTCAGTGTGTCTAGAGACCTGCGAAAAGGCTGCGTCTAGTTTAGGAGATTTGTTCCATACCAGCGCCTCCTCTTCTGCAAAGGGGAACCTACGCTTAAGTGCTCTTGAAAGGAAAGGTTTCCTTTCGGGGTCTTGCCACTCCTTTTTGATGGCGTCGACCAAGACCTCATGGACCGGGAACACCTTCCTTTTATTTTTTTATTTTTTTTGTTTCAAATAATTTTTATTGATAAAGCAATAAATGGTACAATAACATTTATCATATAGTACAATCGACACAGTTGTGTCATCCAGGAGTACAATGAACAGAGTATATTGCGCATCGAAACACAGTGTCATATATGCATTTGCGATAGTATACAAGTAAGAATAATCATACTCAAGGTCAGAACATATCGGAAGAAAGAACTGTAGGTAGCAGTAAAGTAAAATTAGTAGTTAACTTTAGTGCATTTATTAGGCCTTGAGGCTGGAATGTGTCTGTTCGGTAGATTGAGAGATGACAGCGTTCCATCTCGCACCCCTAATGGGCTCAAACTGTGCGAGGGATACTGTAAGAAAAGTCGCTCAAATAATATTAAAATTATCAATCTACCTATACCCGAAGTGGGTCATCTCTAGCCTATACCAAAGTAGTGGAATTGCGAGGTGTCTAATCTTTTGCCTTGCAAGGGGTGGGGGAGCCCAAGTAATTAAAATAGGGCATTTGTCATTGGAAGAATTGGTACTTAGAATCTAGAGTGAGGTCTTTTCGCTTCTATGAATTTCCTATTAGTTAATGGTCAACTAGTATGTTAGGATTGTGTATTAGGGGTTGTATAGCTCTCACAGTGGTAATGCTATACAACTGGAGCCAGTGTTACCAGCATGGCAGCCACAAAGAATTACAGAGTCTGTCCCACATATGAACATCGTATTATGAGTTAAGAAGGAGCTCTTGGTATTTAGGAGACTCCCTAAAATGCGTCCAGCATGCCCAAATCTTCCCATATTTAGAGGGATTGTCGGTGGCTTGATGGATTAGATTTTCCAATTCAGATATTTTATCGATTCGCTTGAACCACATTGCTACCGTGGGCGGGTCAGAGCTTCTCCATAATATTGGTATGCATTGTTTAGCAGCGTTCACGAGATGGAGTACCAGGGATTTTTTGTATGCGTATTGTGGAATTGATGAGTGATGTAATAGGTATTGGGATGGCGTAAATGAAAGGGTATAAGTCGTAATATAAGTTATTATTTCATGAACTTTTTGCCAGAATATTTGGATTCGTGGACAGTTCCACCATATATGGAGCAAAGATCCTTCGGCGGTGTTGCATCTCCAGCAAAGGGGTGAGAGAGAAGGGTGATAATGGTGTATAGTATCTGGTGTTCTGTACCATCTCGAATAGAGTTTGTATGAGTTTTCCTGCGCAGACACATTAACAGAACCCTTATGGATATGCTCATATATGTTTACCCATTCTTCGGAAGAGAGGTCAAGACCTAAATCCATTTCCCATTTTTGATTAGTTGTGTTTAATTTGGGGTCGTAGTTACTGAAGAGAAGTGAATACATTACTGAGATAAGGTGATTTTGTGGCGAGGAGCTGGTGCAGAGTGATTCAAATGTTGTCAGGTCTCTATACCACTGGGAGGTGGGTCTGGCCTCATTCAGGAAGTGTCTGATTTGGAGATATTTGAAGAATGGCATGTGGTATTCTGGAAGTTGAGAGAGTAGTGTTCGGAAAGGAAGTAGATTTCCGTTCTGAAAAAATTGTGAGGTTCTAAGCGGTGCTTTTTTCTGTGTATGAGATTGGACGTGTGGTTGTATTCCAGGTTCAAAGTCAGGATTGTCAACTAGGGGGGTGAGTGGTCCTGGGGAAGGGCGCCAATTAAGCGCATGGGCGACTCGTCTAAAAGTGGCAAGTGTAGGTCCCGTCAGTGGATGTGAAGTGTATGCCGTTGGTGCAGATCGTGAATTAATCCAAGGTAAATGGGTAAGAGGAAGTGGTGCAAGGGAATCCTCAAGGTCAACCCAATCTTTCGTGGACTGATGAATGTGCCAGTCAATAATCCTTGTGAGATGACATGCTGAATGGTACTTCAGAATGTCTGGAAGACTCAAACCACCTTTAAATTTTAGGGGTGGTTAATTTTTCCCAGCTCAGTCTAGGGGATTTCGCTGTTCAAATGAAGTGTCTGCAAATTTTTTTGTACATGTTGAAGAAGGAAGGGGGAAGTTTGATTGGGACGGTCTGTAGAAGGTACAATATTCTGGGTAAGATATTCATCTTGATGATAGCAATCCTTCCAAACCAGGAAAAATGGCCCGAGGTCCATTTGAGGAGATCTTTTTGAATATTAGTGAATATCGGGAGGTAGTTGCAGTCATAAAGGTCATCTAAACGTGTCGGTATTCGTATTCCCAGATAAGTAAGGGTGTGTGGTTCCCATTGAAATGGGAAATTCAGCTTACATTGCGTCACTATCTTCTGTGGGAGGGAAATATTAAGTGCCTTGGATTTTGTGAAATTAATTTTAAAGTTGGACAGGCTGTGAAAGGTATCAAAGTCTTTTAAAAGATTGGGCATAGAGATCAGGGGTTCCGAGAGGAAAAGGAGGATGTCATCCGCATAAGCTGCAGTCTTGTATTGTTTGGAGTTGATATCTATTCCCTTTATATCTGGATTTGCCCTGATTTTACGCAATAATGGTTCTAAGGTGATAATAAAAATGAGGGGTGACAGTGGGCAACCCTGACGGGTACCATTCGAGACGGAGAAGGCGTTCGACAGGCGACCATTGACTCTTATCCTAGCCGTGGGAGATGAGTATAATGTTAGTATCATTTGTACAAAGAGCGTTGGCAATCCCAAAGCTCGTAGTGTTGCAGACATGTAGTCCCATGCCACCCTGTCGAACGCCTTCTCCGCATCCAGCGATAAAAGAAAACCTTGTTGTTTGTTAGGGGAAGATGAGGAAAGATGATGATGTAAGAGGATGGCCTTTATGGTGTTATCCCTGGCTTCCCTGCCGGGGACGAATCCAACTTGGTCAAGGGATATCAAGTTCGGGAGAATGGGGAGAAGTCTGTTAGCAAGGATTTTCGCATATAGTTTTAAATCTACATTGAGGAGGGATATGGGTCTGTAATTGGTGACTAACGTAGCATCTTTATCTGGTTTTGGTATAAGGGTGATATGTGCCTCTAACAGGTCTTTATTGCCTTGTGAAGAGGAGGCCAGTGAGTTAAAAGCTTTAGTGAATTGGGGAGTTAGTATATCTTGAAATGTTTTATAGTATCCGACGGTAAGTCCATCTGGACCGGGACTTTTTCCTGTTTTGAGTTGTTTCAGTGCCATCTTTGTTTCCTCTACGGTAATGGGGCCGTCAAGGGTCTTGGAGTCATCAGTAGAGATAGGTGGCATACCATATTGTGATAGGAATGCTGATATAGCAGCCTGTCTGTCTTGGTCGCCGTCAGTCCAATTTGGAGGGGGTAAATTATAGAGTTTTGTAAAGTAGTTCACAAATTGCGTGGCTATGTCATCTGGTGAAGTAAATGATTTCCCCGTTGAATTCTTAATTTCATGTATGTTATAGGTAGCTTTCTTATGTTGCAGTGCTTTTGCTAATAGCTTCCCCGATTTATTGCCAAATTCGTAGTATAATTTGTTTTGTAAAATGTATTTGCGGCGTAATGCTTTGTTCATTTCATCTCTCAAAGCTTCTCTAGCTTGTAATAGTTCTTCGAAGGAATTAGTGGCTAAAGATAATTTATGTGCCCTTTCTAGTGTGTGTATTTTGGACGAGAGGGTATCGATAAGGGCTCGTCTTTGTTTATTTCGGAAAGCGGCCATGGAGATGAAGTCTCCTCTTACCACGCATTTATGGGCTGCCCATATGGTGGGCGGGCTAGGTTCGTCCAGTGAGTTGTCCTGAAAGTAGTGGATAAGTCGGGTGGAGATTCGCTGTGTGAGATCAGGATCCATCAGTAATGAGCCGTCAAGCCTCCATATCGAATGGGCACGTGGAGATATTGAGAAAGTCAGTGAGATTGTGATGGGATTGTGGTCAGAGATTATCATAGGTTCTATGGTCGCTTGTTGGAGCATGGGAAGGTCAGTTTGGGAAATGAAGAAATGATCTATCCTAGAATATTTGTTGTGGGGAGAGGAGTAAAAAGTAAAATCTCTATCGTTGGGGTGTAAGGTGCGCCAAGTGTCGTGAAGGGTCAATTCCTGTAGTTGTTTTTTAATGGCTCTGAGTGCCCTGTAGGGAAGCGAGGTTGTACCCGTGGAGGAATCCTGTTGTGGGTTTAGTGCGACATTGAAGTCACCACCAACCACAAGAATCCCCGAGTGGAATTCAGTGAGTGATTGAAGTGTTTCTCTAAAGAATGTAACTTGTTGTTTGTTCGGAGCGTATATATTTGCCAGTGTGATGGGTTTGTTATACAAGGTTCCTTTGAGAAACAAGTATCTGCCATTAGGGTCTTGTTTAGTGTCCGAAATAAGTATGGGACAGTTTTTTGATATTAAAATCGTGACACCTTTCGTTTTTGAGGTGTCATTGGAGGCATGATAGGCAGTGGGATATCGATAATTACCCAGTTTGGGGACGTTATTAGTGCGAAAATGCGTCTCCTGGATGAAAGCTATGTGGGTTTTGGATCTCTGCAACGTGTATAGGAGTTGTGACCTCTTTTCCGGAGTGTTAAGTCCTCTAACATTTATTGAACATATCATAATCTTTAATTCCTTCTGGGATGTTTGAGGGTCGTGTTTCCCATGTTGATAGGAGTTTGTAGCTGCCATGTCAGGTGTGAGGTATACGCGTCTTAGTGAGAAACGAGACCAGCAAAAAGTGAATTTCCTAAATTTGCAATATAGTACTGGTAGTGTGACTTATTGGATGCAAAGACACAAGGTGGATTGGGCTGGGATAGGTGGGTGAGGGAGAGATTAACTTTACTAACCTATCCTATACCGAAATAGGTCAGATTCGAACAGTGCTGTATCACTGGAAATTCGAACAAAACGAAAACTGGAATTTTATACAGCACTGATGTGGGGTTGGGATGTACCAAACGTAGGAGATCGGTTGTGAGTTTTGTAAGGGGGATACTTCCCGCCGTTGCGATCCATGGAGTCGCATATATGGAGGGTGTCATAAGGAGAGCTATAAGTATGTATATATATATATAGATATAACAGTTGGACTTGCGTTGATAACCATTTGAAGGTGATAAGTCAATGAGTCGTTAGGTATAAGGTTGAGTATGGATACGACGTCCCTTGGAGGAGTGCGATAAATGTGATAAGTGAGAGGGTTTAAACGATTGAAAAATTGAAACCTCAGGGATCATGTCCCGAAGGGGTAGTTGTCATCTAAACCAATAGTATGTCATTGATGGGTGTAATGGGCGTATACGATTAGATACAGCATAGTGGGATATGTCAAGAAGAAGGTTAACTGTAGTAATGGCTATATATAGATCACCTGACCCGTAGTGTTAGGAAGACATCTCCTGTATTGAAACCTTACTAAAAAGAGAATTTCATAACAAACCATAACTAGCAAAAACAAAAAACAGCTTCTACGCATGCATTAATGTGCTTATGCCTTCTACCGTAGGACCGTGTTCCCTTATCATGGTTTTCCGGGGTGTAATTATTGTAAGTTATATTATAAATGTTTTATTTTAATTTTTTTTTGTTTTTGTTTTGTTTTGTTATTTTTTTTTTTTTTTTTTTTATTGTTTAATTTTATTTTTTCTATTTATTGTTTTTCTTTTTTTATTATTATTATTTGTCCCCTTGCCAATCTATATCAAAGATTAGTCCCTGTTATCCCCCCCTCCCCCCGTCTGTCCCTGGTAATTCGGTCGATAGTTGCATCTCCGCATCATGGGGTGATGTGGAGACATTAAAGAATGTCTGTCTTGATATCTTCCAGAAATCCAGCCTAAGAGACTGTGTCGACAGGGGGTGTGGTATGTAATGCGCAAGGAACAGTATAAATTTGGCTGTGGTTACCACTACCTTCCCCCTATAAGTCGGGAAAGATATACATCACGTGACATCAAGATCAGCGTGATGTAATGTTGTGTAGCCGAGGGGAGATCTGCGAATGGGCAGCCTCGAAGGAGGGGGGGGTCAATTAGCTAAGGAGGAGGGGAGGAGTTGAAAGCGGGCAGTGGACTCATGCAGAGTCGCTTGCTCGTCATGTGTAAGGGTGGGTTGAGGGGAAGGCTTGTCACTGCGTAGTTGTTTTCTGGAGATCGTTTGTCGATCTCTAGCATGTATTACTGTGGAAAAAAGATCTCCGTGCCGAACAAAATAAAACCTGTGGAGAACTATAGCAACTAATCTAAATGTAAGCCTCATTACCCCTATCCACACGATTAACAATTAACATTTCAACATTACCTAAGCCCATAAACGAAATAAAAATGGCATTAGAGCTTGGCTGTAGAGAAGTATTATCCAGATAAGTAGTTTTCAGTTGTTCGTCGATCTGTTGTCTGAAGTCTGTCTTGCGTAGGTGATGGAAGCGGAGGTCTGTTTGTCAGATGTTCGGGTGATTGTACTGTTTGATGGGAGCTAACGTCCTATCAGCCGTAGGGCACTGTTGAGATCTGTGTGCCAAGTAAACAACAGCCAAAAGTGTTAACAGGTAGGCGATAAGTAAGGGGTAGACAGGTTAACTGGTGTTTTCCTGAGAGACGCCAAATGTGTGATGACAGTCAGATGTCCAGTAAGGAAGTCATTTGATGAGAACTCGGAGGACGATCTCCGTGCTCTACATGTAAGGGAGTGTGACTGCTGCGGGGAGACATGAAGCCTGTCAGTGTGGCTGTGAGCTCCGTAAGGTGTATTGGACCTTAATAGTCTCTGCGGGCTCTCCGGGTCCTTGGAGAGGTCGTGTGGACAGTACTGCGTTGGGGTCCTTGAAATGTCGCATGGGTGCAGTCGTCTGAAGGGGATCTCCGTCGGCGAGGTTGTGAGCTTTGCGCCTCCATCGGTTTTTCTTGAGGTGAGTGTTTCCCGCCGGTGTAATGGCGGAATTCCGCGTACCATGCAGGAACCTCCACAAGGGGTATGCCCAGGCTGTCACAGAAGTAGGGTAAATCTTCCGGCACTTTGAGGAGGGCTGTGCGGCCTAGATGAGTGGCGGCTAGGCAGAACGGAAATTTCCACCGGAATTCCATGGGTGCGTAAGATATCCAGTAGCGGTTTGAGATCCCTACGGTGTTGTAGGGTGATGCCTGATAAATCCTGGAAGATTTGGATATGTGCACCTTGGTATTGTAAAGGCTGTTTGTTTCTCGCCTGCTTCAAGATATCTTCTTTTAATTTGTAATCTACAATACAGCAGATAATGTCTCTGGGGGGGTCATTTTCTCTGCCTTTCGGGCGCAGAGCCCTATGGATCCTTTCCATGTCAATTTTGGTTTGAGGTGGTCTGTCAAGTAGGCCATTAAATAGTTCAGATACCGCAGGGGTTAATTGAGCAGCCTCAATGGCTTCTGTCATTCCTCGTATCCTGAGGTTGTGCCTGCGACCGCGGTTATCAAGGTCCTCAATGCGGCGTTGAGCTTCCCTAAGCTGCATGGTGTGTGTATCTATCTTCCTTGTAGCTTTGCGGAGGACGGTATCATGTTTGGCAGTGGTTTTTTCAATGACCGTCACCCTGTCATTAAGTGTATAGATATCCATTCTGAGTTCCGCAATGGCGGCCGACAGAGTATCCTTGATATCATTAGCAATCGCCTTTAGGTCGTTTATGTTAAGACCAGGATGTTGAGGGTTCTCTGTCATTCCAGGGGCTAGAGGACATAATCCCTGAGGTGTAGGTATTTGTCCCGGTGTGTGTGTTCCTGAGTCCTGTGAGGAGCTGTGGTGGGACGGCGCCATGTTGCTTCTCTGTGTCCTGAACATTTCAGGAATGTTTTGACTAGGATTCCCGGGATATTCGCGGGGTGAGCGGGACCGAGAAGCCGATGTGTGTCGGGAAGACGTTCCCATTCTATCTCGTGGGTGTAGAAGCGAAAGTTACCTCCGTTAAAATCAGTGAAAAGGTATGCAACGGCGGGAGCTGTTCTCTTAAGCTGCCATCTCCTAGCTCGTCCAGGCCACGCCCCTCCTTTTATGTTCCCCTAGTCCTTTGTACATCTGGTCATGGAGCGATAGCTTTTTCCTTTCCTCCTGGATTCCTAGGGTGGTATGAATGGCTCCTAGGAGCTCCTCCATCTCTTCCAGGGAAAGCTTGTAGCGAGAGGATCTTGTGGATTCCCCTTCCACCTCCTCTCCCTCTGATTCCCCCTGGGGATCTGAGGACCCGCTATCAGGCTCTTCCTCAACCTCGAATCTGGCACCTCCTGGATTCTCTCCACTTCCCGAGGGAGCATCCATTAAGGATTGAGGAACACTCTGCTGTGCTGGTGGAGAAATAACCTGCGGCTGTGGCAACTGAAGACTGGAAAATAGTGTCTTAAAAGTCTGCACAGTATTGGAAAGCTCCTTAACGGATGCTGCTAAATCTGAAGACTGTTCTCCAGACTGCTCCCTTACTAACCCCTCTATACATTCCCTGCAGAGGGGCTTAGACCAAGATTCCCCCATTGTGATTCTGCATGAGGGGCATTTCTTCTTGGTACTGTGGGGCGACTTGCTTTTCTCTGTAGCTTTGCCCTGTAAAACAAGTTAAAAGTAGGGAGCAATCAGCAAACTTCCACCAGCACTACCACAGAGGGCCACCAGGGGTGCACTTCCCGGGACCGACCACCACCAGGGACCCAGACACAACCCTTTCCCCCCCTTCACCACCAAGGGGAGTTCTACACCTGTGGAGCTTTACAGGAAGCGGTAAGGGAACACCACCCCAGGGTTCCTCTTACCTTAGAGTGGCTGGTGCAGGATTCTCCTGGAGCGGTTCTTGAAGCCTCTGCTTCCGACATCTCCTTAGATTGTAGTGGTGTTCCCAACCCCTGAATGCTGTCCCCACAGCAGGTCAGAGGCAGCACCAGCCGAACGCGCGGTCCGTTTTCATCACCGCGACCGGAACCGGAAGTCACGGGTCCGACGGAAACACTGACCTCCGCCGGAAATGACGTCACCCGCCCTCCGACCCAGCGCTCAGAGCTCCCACGCTGGCTGCTAGTGCAGGGCGGTCTCCTGTGCCTCCGCCTATGCCACTGCTAGGAAAAAAGAAAAACGGACCCCACCAGCTTACAACTTCACTAAGGGAAGCTGGGGGAGCGTGATGTGCAGTCTTCTAAAAAGGTACTCAGCCACACTAGCCCCTTAGACTGCAGTCTTTTTAAGAAAATGAGCAGGAAAGAGACAGAGAGAGAGAGAGCGCCCGATCCACCCCCCCTCTGCTCAGCCTGCAATAAGCCTCAGCTCCCTAGCTGTGCAGCCCTGGTTCCTTGCGATGTCTCCCCACCGGAGGAAACACCAGAACTGAGGGGCCGGGGGAGAGCGGTGAGGTTTAAAGCTTAAAGTTGAAGGCAGTGTTTCCTCAGAAGGGGAGGAGCCAAGGTCTCTCTATGGTGCTGTCCTGAAAGACATAAATGGGAAAAAGCCGATTATAACTTCAGCGGGACTTGCAAATGACTTCTGTAATAGAAGTCAATTGCAAGCTGTTTGAAGTTTGTCTTCTCTCCTCCTCTGGGCAGCCTGCCAAATCTGATAAGAAGATACATTTGTATCTCTTCGGGTTCTTTTTATCAATAGACTGAACTCCTTGTGTAGAATTCCTCAGTTTAACCATTTAAAGTCTAAATCTTTTTTGACATTTGTTGCTTACAAGTAAAAATCCTGTATTTTCTGCTAGAAAATCAATTGGAACCCCCAAACATTATATATATATATATATATTTTTTTTTAGCAGAGACCCTAGGGAATAAAATAGCGGTTGTTGCAATATTTTATGTCACACGGTATTTGCGCAGCGGTCTTTCAAACGCAATTTTAAAAAAAAAATACACTAATTAAAAAAATAAATAAATAAAAACAGTAAAGTTAGTACATTTTTTTTTTCGTCCAAAAGTTTTGATTACCTGTTTTTGTGTATTTAATATTTAAGATATAGTTATTTATTATAGTTATTTATTCTACATACAAGTGAACTGATTGGAGGTTTGTTTTGTTCAATAAATGTTTAAATGTAAAAAAATTTCTGTATCACTTATTACTTAAGGCTGCTTTCACACTGGAGCGGGCATGCGTTGACGGTAAAATGCTGTTAGTTTTAGCAGCGATTTACCGTCATTTTAGCGGCGCTATTCGGCTGCTAGTGGGGCGCTTATAACCCAGCTAGCGGCCGAGGAAGGGGTTAAATGCGCCCCTGAAGTGCTGCTGCCAAAACGCTATGCAGGTGCTTCGGCAGCGGTGCGCATTCATTTTAATGGGCAGGAGTGGTGGAGGAGGGGTATACACCGCTCCAAAGATGCCGCTTGCAGGACTTTTTTTTACATCCTGCCAGCGCATCGCCTCAGTGTGACAGCACTCAGGGATATCACACTGAGACTGCAGGGGAGCCGTTTTACTGGCACTTTACAGGCGCTATTTTTAGCCCAAAAGCGCCTAAAAAAATGCCCCAGTGTGAAAGGGGTCTAACTGTTAGATTTTATGAGATGAAGGGGGGGGAAAAAAAAAATAAAAAATCGGCCTAATATATCGGCCCAAAAAAATCGGCATCATATATCGGCCATCGGCCACCGCGATTTCTAAATATCGGCATCGGCCAGAGAAAAACCCATATCGGTCGACCTCTAATTTTGACCCACACTGGGATGCAATTAAAGTCGCTAAACTTTTATTTATTTTTTTTATATCATAAAATAAACAGGGGCTGCAGTGGTAAAAACAGTTGGACATTTCATGGCCCTGATAATCACTTTGACCAGCCACCCCCTCTCAGGGGAGGATGCCATTTGTAGAGATGAGTAGGCTTTCCAGAGCTTGAGGGAGACCCTTTTAGCTCTTTTTTGGGGGAGTTTCAATCCCCCCCTTTCTGACCATAGCCTGATGCACAAAGCAGAGGTACTACCAGAAGAAATCGCATCCACTGCTTGAGCAGTAGTACAGCCACAGCCGCTGCCATTAATGCTCAGCCTTATGCAAATAGTAAATGCCTGTATCACCAAAACCTCTCATGCTTTTCTTTGCTCTTATGTCTCTGACAATTTTGCAGCCAGCATAAATGGAGTTTTTTTTTTTTTTTTTTTTAAACACACTCCTGCGTTGGGGGACGCCGACGCCGCGCTAAGCCCCGCCCCCACTGTCGCATCTCGCCAAAAAAAAAAAAAAAAAAAAAAAAAAAAAAAGGGAGTTTTCCCGTGCAAACATGGGCCTCTGATCCGACGGGATTGAATAAGTGAGGGAGGGATGGCGTGGAGGAGACCTGGAAGCCGCCGCCGTGTAGATGCGGTGAAAGAAAAAAAAAAAACGGCATGGTCAATAGTTTTTAGTTCTCCCTTATACTCAGCCTCATGAAGAGGGGAAGAGTTCAGCTCAGGTGGGGGCGTCTGGAGGAAGCAAAACCCCCCAAACTGCCACCCGGAGGAAAAAAAGTCTGCTGTACGTAAAAACGCACCTAAAAGCCGCTTAGCACTGTAACAAGCTTTTAGCCGCATTTGGATATTAGGGAGTGTTACTGTAAAAATTTAAAAAGCCAAAAAATGCACATAAACACTATTGAAAGATGCTAAAAGTGTGTTAACGCTGCATTTTCCTGGCAACAATGCTGGCATTTTTTTTAAATGTCCTGTGTGCATGAGCCCCTATAGATTAGACACTAGACAAAGAAGAATGGGCATTCTGTGAATAGAGGTGGCATGAATAAACATCACAATCACCTTTAGTATGATTTAGAATGCCTTGTATTCTGTGAAATTAATGCAAGACTTTTTTTTTTTTTAATGGACAAGATGTAAAGCAAACAACCTGCTGTCAGAGCTGTAACTATAGCTGGAGCTTTAATTCTCAGCTCAGATGTTTGACACTGTACAGGCTTAAAAGTTATGCCCCGTACACACGAACGGACTTTCCGACAACAAAACCGTGGATTTTTGTTCGAAGGTTGTTGGCTCCAACTTGTCTTGCATACACACGGTCAACAATTACGAACGTGGGAACGCGGTGACGTACGACGAGCCGAGAAAAAGGAACTTCAATAGCCAGTGCGGCTCCTTCTGCTTGATTCCGTGCATGCCTGAACTTTTGTGCGTCAGACTTGTGTACACACGAGCAGTAATTCCGGCAACAAAGTTTTGTTGGCGGAAAATTTGAGGACCTGCTAGCCAACATTTGTTGGCGGAAAGTCTGACAACAAAATGTTCGATGGAGCATACACACGGGTCGGACTTTCAGCCAACAAGCTCACATCCAACATTTGTTGTCGGAAAATCTGATCATGTGTACGGGGCAGAATAGTTTTTTTCCCCAAAAGTAACAGCAGCCACACATGAAAGAGGCATCATAAGGAGGTAGTTCGGGGGGGGGGGGGGTTGTTTCGAAGAAGAAAAAAGAAGAAAGAAGAAAGAAGAAAGAAGAAAGAAGAAAGAAGAAAGAAGAAAAAAAAAGAAGAAAGAAGAAAGAAGAAAGAAGAAAGAAGAAAGAAGATTTCCAGATATTTTACCAACAGCAGTAAGTGTAAATCCCCTCTTGGTGATAAAGAAGTCACCCCTTCTACTTGATTCCTAAAAAATGTAAAAAGCCCCCAATGCAATTCCCTATCCCCTAAATAGTACCGGCTCTCCTCCTTGTTAAATGCTGCACACGCTTCCACTACACATGCAGCTGTGGGGGCAGCCTCTCCACAAAAAGCTGCTAGCTCGAAACCCCTCTGTCCTGGCATTAGCAGGATGCAACAATTGTGAGCTCCCTAGCGGGCGTTCCATGCTGTTCAAACTATTTGTATACACAATGTGCACTCACCTTCTCTAGCTGGAGCGGCAGAGCTGAGCTAGAGGAGACAGTGCACTGCACATGTGCAGAGTTTGAAAGGCCTGCAGCGGTTGCACAATTGTAGCACCCAGTCCATCCTGCAAATAGCAAAACAGAAGGAATTGAGGGGCTAGTGGTTTTTGTGGAGACCCCTCCACTCTTCACATGTAGAAGTGATTGGACAAGTTAGGAAAGAATATCACTAGTACTAAGAGTAGATGCAATGTATGGTATGTGCACTGCAATGATCCTTTCCTAACCACAGAACAGAACCCACTGCCATCTGCCCACACGGAGCTTTTCCAATTAATTTGTACTTCAGAACATACTTCACAGCTTTACTCGGAGGCAACATGACTAAATAATGAATGCTGCTAAGAAAAAAAAAAGCAGATAATTATAGACATTAAATGAGGACCATCTGAAAAAAAAACAATGGAGTCAGAACATGGGAAAAAGAATCTCTTTTGGGCAGATAGTTTTTTTTCCATTGTTTTCAACTACACAAATAAAACTGAATTAGATTATAGTTTGACACATTATTAAATAAAATAATTCACAAAGCCTTGAAGTATAACTAAACTAAAAAGGCTAAACTTTTTTTTTTTTTAGTTTTGAATAGAGTGGAGAGGGATTAGAACTCCTGTCAGGTGTTATTACTGTCTGTGCGCCCCCCCCCCCCCCCCGTTAGGCCTCTTTCACACTACCGCGACTTGAAAGTTGCGCAATGTTGCTGCGATTTTAGGGCAAGCCTGTGTAAACTTGAGGTCTATGGACCTCAACTCGCATCAAAGATGACCAAAGTAGTACAGGGACTACTTTGCAGTCGGTGCGACTTGAAGTCACACAGATATGAATGGTTATCACTGGGAATCATGGTGTATGACTTGTCATGTCACTCTGATGTCCAAAGTTGCAGGAAAAGTCACACGTGTCTAAAGGCCCATGTGTACACAAAGCCATCGGACTTTTGTACAAACTACAGTACCTGCCCGCGAGAATGTTTCCAGTGCGATCCCATCGCGCTGGTTCTCGGCGACAGGTTACTGTACATCTCGCGCTGGCTGCAATAGGAAAAGCACATTTTCCTATTGCAGCCAGCGCGAGAAGGAATTCCCCTCCAAGGGCATACCAGGCCCTTAGGTCTGGTATGGATGTTAAGGGGAAACCCTACGCCAAAACAAAAACAAAAAAAAAAAAAAAAACCATGCGACGTGGGCCCCCCCCCCCAAAATCCATACCGGACCCTTATCCAAGCACGCAGCCCGACCGGCCAGGAAAGGGGGTGGGGACGAGCGCAAACCCCCCCCCCCCCGAACCGTACCAGGCCTCATGCCCTCAACATGGGGGGTGGGTGCTTTGGAGCAGGGGGGCACCCTGCAGCCCGCCCCACCGCACCCCAAAGCACCTTGTCCCCATGTTGAGTCTCTGCTCACTGAATACTGAGAGGTCAGCAGTCTTTGATCACTCGGTCTTAGAGACAGCACGGGGCAGATGTAGCATCGCGATCAAACACCGTTGACATTCGGTTCTCAGTGCTCTCCGAGCAGAGAGCGACTGACTCTCACAGTCAGCCGCTCTCTGCTCTGCCCTAGACATGTGCAATTTGTTCAGTTCCGAATTTGTTTTTTTAACAAATTTTGACAAAATTTGTTAATTCTGAATTTTTCAATTTCCAAAATTTCATAAATTTAAAAATTCTAAAGTTTGGAGATTTGAAAATTCAAGAAAAAGAATGAAAATCTGAAAGCCTGAAAATATTAAATTATAGGTATTGGAATACGAATTACACATACACACACACACACACACAGCCAATCAGGAGCCAGAGGGGGTGGGGCCAAAGTGGGGTCCGTGTCTGAATGGAAACACGGAGCTGCGGCTCGGCTCGGGTGCCCCCATAGCAAGCTGCATGCTGTGGGGGCACTCAACAGGAGGGAGGGGCCAGAAGAGCCAAAGAGGAACCTCAGAAGAAGAGGATCCGGGCTGCTCTGTCCAAATCCACTGAAACAGACCAGGAAAGTATAACATGTTGTTATTTTTTATAGAAAAAGAAAAAGAAACAGACTTTACAATCACTTATAACTTGTAGCATGAATTAACACTTTTCTATAATGGCATCCTGTTGCTCTGGATTCTGGACAGTAATATGGTAATTATACACAATAACCTGAGATCAGGAGACAATAACAGGCACCCAGAGATGCCAGACTATTATTGACCCTTGTCAGCTTCTATAGGACCTGCATGCCCAGAAAGTCAGGGAGCTCCATTACGAAGACACTAATTTCAGTCCAGAAGCTGGCACACTGGCCTTTCCCCACTCATTGTGTTTAAAAAAAAAAAAAAAATTATATTATATTATACACACACACACACACACACACACACACACACACACATTTTATATATTTTTTTTTTTTTTTTTTTTTTTACACACAATTCCATTGATCTACCCTGAACCAGTTTATCTATGCGTGTACCATGCCTGTGGGATCCCTCTAGAAGCCGCAAATGACTGTAGTAGACACCACTACTACAGGGATTTTTCACTAGCTTCCGGGCCATTCACCTTGCAGCTTCCCTGCTGCATTGTGGAATGCTTGGAATTTTTTCAGTGTATACAAAAGCATTCACCAATTAGATTGGATTGCACAAGACTGGGAAGCTATAAGAGATCACTGTAACAGCAGTGTCTATTACAGTGATTTCCAGTGGTTAGTGGGATCCCACAGGTATGGTGTACACATAGTTACATTGGTCCAGTTTGGACTGATATAGCCATGTAAAAATATCCATACCTGGCACTGATGTATGACTTCCTGCTGAGTTTTTGCAGCATGACTGGCACCTTTTTGGTCAGCACCCCCAGTTCCAGAGGCGGAGAATTTTTATACAAACTTGGAGCAGTAACACATGTCTACTCATTGTTCGAGTAATTCTTAAGACTTTATTATGAAACCAAATTTGTGTGAGGTCTCAATATAAAAATCAGACAGTTTGAGGTCCGTCTCACCAACTTTTCACCAAGAGTGCATGTTGTCAAGTTGCCAACACATGCATTTCCGAAGCGTTCATGCAGAGGTTCGAAGAACAGAGAGCGTGAACCTTATTTTTTTTCATATCCTATGACAACCCCAAACAAATAGACAAACTAGGTTGACTGTAGACCTTTTCAGGCACATTTTTAAATGTGTTCGCCCACACTTCTAATATAGATTTAGTATTTTTTAAATTCTGTATTAAAACATGAAGCTACTCGCACTACACTAGCACATTTATGTGCATCTCCCAATATCAAAATATATTAAAAGAGAACCAATTCTCTAGACATCTCACCAATAATAAAAGCATGCCTTCATGTTCCATATATAGGATTTCAGATTAGTCACCACCAGAGAACCTGATTCGGAATGAACGATAAACAAAACTAACTGCTGAAAGCTTCCACCAAAATAAATACTGTGTTACAATGGGTAAGGGCTAAAACAGATAATGGTTGTGTAAAGTGGAAATGTTACGTTAGTGGGACATTTTATGCACTGGCAACATTACTGAAACTTTTTACAAAACCTTTTAAAATGTACATTTTTTTTTCTATCTACAATGTTGCAAAACATGAATCACGTCAGGAGAAAAGCTGCTTAAAAAAACACAATTTTAAGGATAAGGTCACTTTTTTGAAAAAAAAAAAAAAAAAATAATAATAATAAAAATGCACAATTTTTTTTTTGCATGTACATTTATTATTTTTTTGGAGCCCAGGGGTCTGAAACTGGCGGCCCTTCAGCTGTTGCGAAGCTGACCCACCATGGGAGTCATGCTTGTAACGCTCAGCCTTGCAATGCCTCATGGGACATGTAGTTTTCGCAACAGCTGGAGGGCCGCCGGTTTGAGTCCCCTGCTGTAAAGCATTGCAACCGCGATCAGCGGACGGCTGGTGCCATGCAGGTCTCCAGCAGATCTGCCAGTGTATCTGCTTGCTGTACATCCCGTACGTGTAAGCAGATACAATCTGACAGGAAGAATAAATGAACTACCACGGCGCTCCACAGCATCGTGGTAGTTCACTGAAAACTTCAAGCCGACAGCCGCATAGGCTGCCGTACATTGACATTTTCCATGCACAGAGCACTGTCAATCAGTGACGCGGTTGGACGGGAGGAGCCCCTATCGGCTTTTTTTTTTTTTGTGACAGCTAGCAGTGAGGGAGAAGAACTCCGCTAGCTGTCACAGCGGGGATGGGAGGTGCGGGGCTGGTCCGTTCGTAATATATTACACCCATATACAGAGTGTAACATGTTACGAAAGGCAAACGTATCCTTTAGGCTGCAGTCACACTTGAGTGTTTTCAGCTCATAAAACGCCCCCCCAAAAAAAAAAAAAAAAAAAAAAAAACACCCAACAAGCAAAATCCCATTCATTTCAAGGGCACCTGTTCACATCTGAGCGTGTTGCCACCTGAAGAAAAACTCCTGAAAGCGCCTTAAGCTCCTTTGAGCTTCTTTGGCGCAGATTACAGGCATTTTTCTGCCTGTTACATTGGTGACCTAAATAATATTGCAACAAAAAACACAGCAAAATCGCGTGACTTTGAAACGCTCAGTTGTGAATGCAGCCTTAGGCCTCATTCACATGAGGCGGATCTGCTCAGTGGAGTCCGCCAGCTCAGCAGGAGACCTCTCCGTTGATCTCCGCTGAGCCGGTGGATGATAGGTCCGTCTCTGCTCACTGAGCGGGGAGGGGCCTGTCAGAGCGCTGCTGATTCCTATGTGGAGATTGAACAGCATTTCCGTTTTCATCAGATCTCATCCGATCCTCCCAGGCGGATGGCGAACGTATCGCCATACATTTGATTTTAGCAGATTGGATGGCAGACAGGTGTAAGCGGACACATCTCCGCTGACATCCATCTCCCCATAGGAGTCAATGGATGGCTCGCTCGCATCCGCCTGAAAAACGGACAGGAGGATCAGAGCAGGCTTGCCGCGTTGACAGGGGCCTTAAGCTCTGAGTGCATGTGGCTTACATGGTGTGTACAGAAAATGTTTAATTTCAACTCACACTGGGGCAACTCGTCAGGCAACTTAGTCACCTGACAAGTCACACTCCATTCAGTGCAATGGAACCATTCTAAAACAGATTGACTCAAGACACTTGGAAAAAGGTTCCTGCACTACTTGGGGGCGATTTCAGAGCGGCTTGCATTGACGTCTATTAAAAGGCTAGTCTATTGACTTCTAATTAAAGTTGTGCTGTGTGGGGTGTCTTCAAAGTCAGGAGACTTAGAAGCTGCCCCAGTGTGAACCGAGCCTTAGAAAGCATTTACAGTATCTCACAAAAGTGAGAAAATAATGGTGGCCACACAGAATATTGACACTTTGGGCCCAATTTGGACATTTTCACTTAGGGGTGTACTCACTTTTGTTGCCAGCGATTTAGATATTAATGGCTGTGTGTTGAGTTATTTTGAGAAGACAGAAAATTTACACTGTTATACAAGCTGTACACTCACTACTTTACATTGTAGCAAAGTGTCATTTCTTTAGTGTTGTCACAGGAAAAGATAGAATAAAATATTTACAAAAATGTGAGGGGTGTACTCACTTTTGTGAGATACTGTACTTTTTTTTTTTTTTTTTTTTTTTAGAAGTTAAAAAAAAAAAAAAAAAAAAAAAAAATCCCTTTACATTTTCATTCCGCTCGAGTTTGGAAAAGTTAAACTTACATCTTAATGGTATTGCTGACTGTCGCTCTACCCCTGGTCTACCAACATAGGTTTGCTTATAAATTCCATAGTATACAAAGGGTTAAAGCAAGCTTACAGCTGCTTCTGCAGCCATAAGCTTTCTATTGATTTTTTTTTTTTTTTTTTTACAGCTAGTGAAGGTTTTCAAACAAAAACCGATCCAAGAAGCTCCCCAACCACCAATGGCACTGCCCACTGTGGTTTCCTGGCTCTCTTGTCTCCCCCAAGGGGCCTGGGACTGTGGCAAACAGAAGGCTTAAAGTAATTTCTAATGTTGTAAAGCGCTGCGTAAACTGTCGGCGCTATATAAATCCTGTATAATAATAATAATAATAATAATAATAATTTCTATGGGGGGGGGGGGTGCAGATTTTTTTTGTCCATGTGTGCAACAAGTTAGCCCTGGTAGACAAGTGGTTAAACATGCTGCTAGTGGGCTTTAGTAAGCTTCAGAAAAGGTATTAATAACTGTAAGAGCAAATACACAAGTCCATACAGTACAGGAAATATAAATAGCTGAGCAACTTAGTCCATGATGGACAGGCTGGCAGTTAAAGGGTTTAGCAGTAACTGGCAGTGCAGTGGTTAAAATAGGCGGCTGCTGTCCTCAGAGAGCTGTAGGTGTTAATACTACACTCAGGTGGCGCTTCCTTCTCTACCCTTCTCTTTAGTAAGCTTCAGCACTGCTTGTTTGCTAGCAGCTTGTTTAACCCTTTTGCTGACAGAGCCATCCATGCATTTTTGAACATCTTAGGCCTGAAGATTTGAAATCTCCAAAACAAAAATTTTGCTAATTTTTAGGACATATTAGTGCAAATATTTACCCTATATTTTTTTTTTTTTATTGGAAGACACAAGTTAATTTTAGTGCATACAAACACAAGGGTTAACCCAGCTTTGAAGATGCGGTCATTTTGCGTACATAGAAACCAAACATTTCAAGCCTTAAAAATGACACAAGAACAAATGAGCAGCCCTGGACACATGGTTTGCGTTCCAGGCTGTTCATCCATCCCTGTATACATGGAACTGCTCGGTTGCGTGGTTACATCTGTACAGCCACAGTGTCTGTCAGCCTGTCAATACTTTGTTCAGACTGTATGCAAACACATGCGACTCCCAGCCACAGAAATATGCTTTGTGACCGAAGGATCAAGGTTTTATTTCATTTTTGTTTGTTTTTTTATCAAAGAAAAAAAAAAAAAAAAATTGAGACAGAAAAAAAAATTGGAGGACACAAAGTCCCCTCGATGTGCACAGCCCACCTGTCAATGATTATCCCGTTGTGTACCCGCAATCTGCCCTACTCTGCGTCCCCTTTGAAATCCACTGGGGGAGAGCAGTAGTGATCAGGGGGCACACAGGGGACATGGAGGGAAGTAGAATGCAGCCACAGAGCAGGGAGGGTCGCTGACAGGCAGGTTACAGAGCAGTGATGTATGTCTGCGATCAGTGTGCGGGTTTATATTCATTTTTGCTTCTATCACATGGGGGACTGAAACCCCTGATGTGATAGCAAGATGAAAGTGGGCGGTTGGGAGCCTGTTCACTGCACCTTCACAGAAGACCCAAACTGTTAACCCCTGCAGCACCAGATGGTCTGTGACAGGAAGAGGACAGGGTATCCCTAACCAGATTATTTGTACAGGATCCAGCTGTCTGCCCAACTTCATTACAGGTAAGTCGGGTCATCAAAGCTGTACAGAAGTAATTTTTTTGTATTTCAACTTTAGGCTGCATTCACACCTGAGCAAGGCATCACTTTTGCCGCATTCTTCATGCATTTGTCGTCCGATAGCATAGGGCAGCCCATTCACTTTAATAGGCTGCACAAAAGCGCCAAAGTAACTTAAGCGCCTTTTGCCACGTTTTTCAAGCATTTTGTCATGCAAAAATGCAGGACTGCTACCCATGATTAGGGTGCCATTAAGAAATAATGTCATTCTGCCTTGTTTTCTGCACGTTTCAGGAAATGCGGGGAGAAACACGCATTTCTGCCTGTGTTCCTGAAGTGCCTATATAGGTCTTAATGTGTCATCCAAAAACCGGTTTGTGGTTTCACCAAAAGTCATGTGGCTGCATTTAGTATATTCTAGGAGAAGGGAGGAAGGAAAGAAAGAGAGGAAAGAAAGAGAGGAAAGAAAGAGAGGAAAGAAAGAGAGGAAAGAAAGAGAGGAAAGAAAGAGAGGAAAGAAAGAGAGGAAAGAAAGAGAGGAAAGAAAGAGAGGAAAGAAAGAGAGGAAAGAAAGAGAGGAAAGAAAGAGAGGAAAGAAAGAGAGGAAAGAAAGAGAGGAAAGAAAGAGAGGAAAGAAAGAGAGGAAAGAAAGGAAGAGCGTAAACAAAGTAGCATCTTACACATTGTCACAGCACTCTCCACCACATCCAGTTCATTTACATGGCTATTGCATGATTGGTATGCATTAAAGAAAAGAAACTCTAGTCAAAATAAAAAAAAAATAGTCATTTAGGCTGGGTTCACACTGGTGCGATTGCAGACATCGCATGTGATTTGCATGGCATTCCTGTGCACATCACATGCAATGTCTGTGCGGTGCGATTTTAGCCATACAGTTTGTATGGCTGAAATCACATTGCATCCACACCAAAATGGTGCGAAACCAGTTTTTCCTCGCACCTGAATTGCATCACGTGGGTGTTCACACCCATGCAAAGCCAATCTGGAAATCGCACTGCGTTTTGCAATCTGTTTTGAGGTGTCGTTAAGAAAACATTGACAACTGCAGCAAATCGCATGCGATTGCTTAGAGTACAATGCGATGCGGGGAAAATGCAGGGAATCTTGTGCGCTTCCCGCATTGCATTGTAAACAATTACAGGCTCCCAGAGATGCCAGACTATTATTGACCCTTGTCAGCTTCTATAGGACCTGCACGCCTAGAAAGTCAGGGAGCTCCATTATGAAGACACTCATTTCAGTCAAGAATCTGGCACGCTGGCCTGTCCCCATCCATTGTATTAAAAAAGAAAAAAAAAAAAAAAAAAAAAAAGAAAAAAAAACACAAACTCTGCCGACCTTCTGAAAAATGAACATTGCCTGGCTTTCTCTGCGTTCAACACTTTTACACCTTCCAAAATTAAACTTTTATCTAGTGATGCCGGAATAGAGAATTCCTGACCTGTATATCCATTCATAGTTAGCTTGTCAGAGTATTGAAACTAGAAGAAAAAAAAAAAAGCCAGGTATTTATCATTTTCAGTAGGACAGGCAGCAATGGCAGCCCCCATATTTCTCTCAGAATAGACTTCCTTCAAAGCTGAACTTCAGGCAGATGATACATACACAAATGAATATAGCTCTGTATTACGTATAAATACATAATTAAAAAGAGGAACTCTGGGTAAAATACAAAGTTACGGTTGTAGAAGGGCTTCCCCCCCTCCCGCCGTAAGGGTGAAATTCACACGTGTGACCAAGGGGCAAGTAAAAGCAGGCAGTTGGAGCTGGGTTTTTTTTTTTTTGGAACGCTTCACGAATTTGCTTGTCATCCTTGCGCAGGGGCCATGCTAATCTTCTCTGTATCGTTCCAATTTTAGTATATGTGCTGCCGAAGCAAGCACGGAGCTGGGGTTTTACCACCACCGCTGACCACCCTTATGTACACCAACATGCAGCCACTAAGGGCTCATGTACACACAGACTAGGTTGATTGTCGGCCGCGGAAAAATACAAAAACATAGCAAAATTGCACCGCGATTTTACCGCATTTTGTGTTTGGCAGTCAAAATGTTCCTATCCCGAATGTGGGGGGGGGGGGGGGAGCGCCCCGCTAGAGGCTGAATAGTGCCGCAAAACTGACAGTAAAGTGCCGCTAAAAAATAGCGGCGCTTTACTGCCGACACACCCACCGCCCCAGTGTGAAAGTAGCCTTAGGGCTATACACATGCTACTGCCATATTGCTGCTCTTCGTGGCCGTGGCAAAAGTTAACCAGCACGTTGCATTCGGGAGGCATTATCGTTAATGAACACGATTCGTGCAAGTCTATGGGGCTGTGTGCAATCACATGCGATGCTGGTGCAGCCTCTACATGTTTAAAAAAAAAAAAAAAAAAAAAAAAAAAGGCAGTGAGGAGACGATATATCGCCTCCTCATCACCTGTCAAAATGCCTCTGGAAAGTGATCCACCACTGATTGCTTTTAGAGGGGTTGAGGGGCAGGCAAGCAAGCCCTAAGGGTTAAAGTATAATGAAAAAGGTGACAAATTGTCCAAACAGATCAGAGAATATTTAAAGCAAATATTCAATGGGTCACCACTAAGAAGTTAATTATTAAACAATCCTGTGCAGTGTCTGGGTAACGGCAATGAATCACCACGGAAGCCATAGGCACAACATACTGAGATTGGATTTTTTTTCTTTTCTTTACTCTGTGCAGAGCCCTTCCAAGTGCACCTTACTATAAAGGCCCATTATAAAAATGGGGTAGTTTAATTTTTTTTTTTTGTGAACCAGACTGAATTCATTAGGGTTTGCTTTTTTTAATATTCAATGTCTGCCATTTGCATTTTTTTCCCATAAACAAATGCGTCATACTTATCTGTTCGTGTAATGGTTTTGCACAGAGCAGTCCTGATCTACCACTTCTCAGTGCGCCACACATGTGGGCTGGAGAGAGCGAGAGAACAAAAAAGGAGATTTTTTTTTTTTACTTTAAAGTGATCGTAAAATTTTGTTTTTTTTCCCCCCTATAAAAATAACAAACATGTTATACTTTCCTGGTCTGTTGCAGTGAATTTGCACAGAGCATCCCAGGACCTCTTCTCAGGTGCCTTTACGGTGCTCCTGGCCCCTCCCTCCTGTCGAGTGCCCCCACAGCATGCAGCTTGCTATGGGGGCACCTGAGCCAAGACTAGCTCCCTGTTATTTTGGGATATTTATTATAGTAAAAAGTACAAAATATTGTGTTTTTTTCCAAAATTGTCGCTTATTCCATCTACAAAATAGGGAATTTATGGCATTTTTATTCTTTTTTTTTTTTTTACTAGTATTGGCGGTGATCAGCTTTTTTTTAGCGGGACCTAGACATTGCGGCAGACAGATTGGACACTTGACACTTTTTTGGGACCAGTGACATTTATACAGTGATCAGTGCTAAAAATATGCACTGCTACTGTAATAATGACACTGACAGGGAAGAGGTTAACATCAGAGGTGATCAAAGGCTTAAGTGTGTCCCTAGGGGGTGCTTTCTTACTGTGTGGGGGTTGCTCTGACTGGGTGAAGACAGATCGATGTTCCTGCTTAGTAGGAACACAAGATCTCCATCTTCTCCCGTCAGAACAACGATCTGCCTTGTTTGCATAGACAGATCGCTGTTGTGCCTCTTCCGAGAACGATCGCGGGTGGACCCGATGATTGGCATCCCCTGTATCCAATCAGCACACAATCGTGCCTCCGGTGCTGCACGCACCCCCTAGTGTCTATTGCACGGAAATATATGTGCATGATTTCGTGCAATAGGGCTGACCTATTGCAGTAAATATGCGTTAGACGGTCAGCAAGTGGTTAAGGTAGAAAAAAAGAAAGTCTTTATAACCACTTTAAAGCTAAACTATACTTACCTCCACTCCAGTGCTGCAGTGTCCAGGAGCTCCCTATCAGAAGCTTAGCTGGTCTATTTCTAGGTTCTGTTCTTTGGCCATTTTGATTGGCCTAGCTGAGATGTTGTCACTCCCACTGAAACGTACATGCGCGGCTCAGTGTACAGTGTAAACAAGCAGGTAAGAATAACTTGATGCAAAAGATATATAGTACGACTCCTCTGCATCAAAATCCTGTTCAACATTTTTTTTTTTTTTTTTCAATCACAGCTCCATATTAAATAAAATGTTAAAGTCATCGGAGGGCACGACTTAGACTTTGTGTCTTCCAGGTCAACAACAGGTTTGGCCATCTCTGCCATTAACATTACCCTAGTTTTAAAGGCTGGTAAATGTGAGACATGACAGTTTCACTCATTATAGGTAAGCAGTGGAAAAAAAAAAAAAAAGCCAACACACATATTTTTAAAATAGATAAAGATCTAAAACCATTTCCTTCAACACGGTTACTGCGTGAAGCCAAATGATGTTTGAGCTACAAAGACAGACTAAAGGATCCACCATCACATAATTCAACACAAAGGGGTCCATTTATACATTTCACACAACTATTAGGCTAGGTTTCCACTATTGTGACCTGAAAGTAGCGCAATTTTGCCACGATTTTGATGAGACTTGAAGCAATGCCTGTGTATTCTTGAGATCTATGGACCGTTTCTATTAGAATTGAACTAGTAACGGGGAATACTGGGTGAAAGTTTTGGGAATCTTGTATGAAAGCACATACAGACCCACAAGTGTAGGCACCTTAGTTCCTATTTTGGGATTATCAGTTTGAATTCATACAAAAGTTGGTTGTATGTTCAGCTTCATGCATAAACTAGACGTATTAAAGTAAATTTTGCACAAATGTGCATTTTTTTAAATAAGGAAATCTATAGTATACATGAGTGCTTTTCATTGGAACACTGCACAGGGGCGTGGGTGGGGGGACGGAGGATAAGGATATTTATTAAAGTGGTTTGAAAGCCAGGTTTTTTTTTGTGGTTTTGTTTTTTTTTTTTTAACCTTAAATGTATTCTCTGCATTAGGGTAAATAACCTTCTGTATGCAGCCCTTCCTTATACTTACCTGCCTGATCTCAATCCAGAGGTGTGTGAGATCAGAGGTTCTCTCCCTACTCATTGGCTCAGATAGGCTCAAATCACAGCCAGTGGGGGGTTGGGCCAAGCCACACTGTGTGTCGTATGCGGGGCTCAGGAGCGAGCATGCACGAGTGCCCCCATAGCAAGTGGCTTGCTGTGGGGGCACTCGGTAGGGGGAGGAGCCAGGAGCGCCAACGAGGGGACCCGAGAAGAGGAGGATCAGAGCTGCTCTGTGCAAAACCACTGCACAAAAGCAAGTAAGAAATATGTCATATTTCAATTTAATAAAAAAAATCTAGCATTTACAACACTTTATTGTGAATGCAGATTGTATAAAACACCATAATGAATGCAGAAAATTCAGCTTTCTGTGAAGTCACTGCATCCCAATTGACATAAATGGGACTACCTGCATAGGGATGCATGGAATACCTGCTTATCTCCGAGGCGGGAATCGCAGCCCTCACAAGCTTAAAGTATAAGTAAAGGCAAAACTTTTTTTTAGTTTTGGATAGAGTGAAGAGGGATTGGGATTGGGATTAGAGAGCTCAGAGACATCTGTGCAAATTTCTGCACAGATGTCAATGGAAATCGCACCCCGAAAATCGCCAAAAGTAGCACAATAACTACTGTTGGAAATCTGTGCAGCGTTGCACCGATTAGGAAAGTGCCGCACCAATGTGAACCAGGGCTGAAAGTTAAAAAATCCCAAATTTTGGGTTGTCACCTCTAAAAAGTAATAGAGGGGAAATTTTCCAATGAGGACACTAGTTCTGGTGACCTGTGGGTCCCCTAGGAAATCCATGCATTTGCAGGGATTTCCTGTTTGGCTATGGGACAAGTGAAGGGAAATCTCAACAATGCGACACAGTTGGCGGGGATGTTAATATCACCATTATTTGGCAGAAAGTTACTTAGAAACAAACATTATATACTTTCTGAAACCAGGGGCCCTGGAAATTTAAATGGTGGCTGTTGCAATTTTTTATGTTACAAAATATTTGCGCAGAAAAAAAAAAATACACAAAATCATTTTAGTGCACACAAACACCATAGAATATCCATTTATTTTTGTTGGTAAAATATAGAAGAGTGTTGTGTCAAGTAAATACATACCAAACATGTCCAGATTTAAAACTGAGCACACACCTGTGAAATGGCGAAAAACTATGGTACTTAAACTCGTCCATAGGCAACACTTGACAGGTTAGTTATTAGTGTAGAGTTAAATGTGAGCTATGGTGCTAGAATCATTGCCCTCATTCCAACGTTCACAGCAATACCTCACATGTGTGGTGCAATCACCATTTACATATGTGTGCTTAACGTATGTGAGCATTTGCACGCAAGTACAGGGGTGCTTTCATTTTTTTTTTTTTTTTTTTTTTTTAACTAGGTATATTGCCAGCTGTTGAAAACAATACCAGGATCATGGCTCCTGGTATAACCATTTGCTGTCCAGGAGGTTTATATATGTACGCTGGATGGAAAATGGTTAAAACCTTATCTCCAGCTATCATTTTTTAAGCATTTACAGCATCAGTATTTTTTCCCTTTTGGGATAAAGGTTTTATATGAATAAAAGTGTTAAATGGTTTATTTCAACCCTTTAACTGCCATTTTTTGATGAACAGCTTGGTCTTTTTAAGGAAATTGAATAACAGACTTACTGGCCCATCATTTCCATTTAATTGCTTTTTTTTTTTCATTTTCAACTTCATTTGCAAAAACCTGGTAGGTTTGGTACCTTTATCAAATATGATTAAGCTAGAATTCCCCATAAATACCATAGCTAGCTGAAATTAAATCGTAATCAATAGAACTAATTGAAACAATTACACTACAATGCAAGCTTAGGTCTAAGCATATCATCATCATTGGGCAACTAAAACCACAGACCACAAAGAATATTATAAAAAGAAACATGACAAGAGGACATCAACTACAAGAGAAAAACGATTTCATTATAAGAATACAAAGGGGTTTTCCAGATTAGTAAAGTGGAATTCTCTCTCCACCCAACAACATCAAAGTAAAATCTGGCCAGCTGCTAGCTATGGGTTATGAAACGAAGCATATTTGGGGCAGCCCTTCTCAAACAGAGAGGAACCCTTGAAATACTTTTCCAACTCAGGGAACCCCTGCTAAAAATGTGTATATATACAATTTATGATGGATTATTGTGATGGTCAGTGGGAAGAAAGCACCTTACACGTGTGGTCACTGGGATGACCGCCCTCCTACAGATAGCTAAAAAGATCAATGGTGTCAGTGGGAACATAACTGAGGCAGAAACTGCTCAAGGCATCCCTGGTAACCTCTGGAGGAAATCTTGGGTTCCATGGAGCCCTGGTTAAGAAACCCTGTTCTGGGGAATTAATGAAGAGTGTCTACAACACTTTTTCTAATTCTGTCAAGCCTCTGCACAGCAAAATGTCGGTGCACGCAAAAGATTGATATACTTGTAAGTAGGTACAAGAATTTTGGACAAGCAACACATGTGGAGGCTTTGCTGAGACCAGACTATGCAAATGAATACTCCACCATAAGTGCAGCAGAGCTCCATCCTTGCCCATGCAGTTGTCACACAGACAGTGCAGCGGCTCAGGCTTGGGTGGGTGAAACCTGATGGGCACACTAGTTCCCCATCAGCTCCCTTTGAGATTGCCAGCAAGCAGTGGACAAATCCATTGCCAACAGTCCGTCTGCTACTGGCTATAGAATTCACCCACTGTCTGCTGTCAGTCACAAGGAGAGAGCGGACCTGATGAGAAACTAGTGTCTCAGATTCCTCATCACGTTCTATCCATGGTCAGCATTACTGGTTGTTAGAAGCCGACAACCAGCGTCCGGTTTGGACAGGAGGCTGGTAACGGCAGCAAACACTATGCCGGTCTCTGCACGCCAAGTTAGACCTGGTCTTAATTATCACCAGTTTCCATTATCTACAACCAAAGGTAATTATTTTTGAATTTACGTGCGACTATTAAGATCTACCTGAATCTGCCGTGCATAGCAAAATCACCAAAACTAGCAGCAGGGATTATTTAAGCAGACCATTTTAAAAAAGGGACATACCACCAGAAAAGTGTTGCGCTTTAGACCCCTTTCACACTGGGGCTGCGGCTGCAATAGCACTAAAGCGCCACTCGTTTTAGTGGCGCTTTATAAGCGATTATCGGACACTAGCGGGTCGCTTTTAACTCCAAAGAAGGGGTTAAAAACCTCCCATGTTGTGGCGCTTTGGAAGCGCTTTTCAGGAGCTTCGGAAGCGCTGCCCATTCATCGCAATGGGCAGGGGAGTTTTGGAAGCGCTGTAGATGCCATTTGCAGGCCTTTTCCAAAGGTCCCACAAGGTGTGAAAGCACCCATTGTAATGAATGGGAGGCGGTTTTCAGGCGCCATTTCTAGCGCTAAAACGCCTGAAAACTGCCTCAGTGCGAAAGGGGTCTTATTGAATTCTCCCTATGAAGCACCGATTTACTTTACCTTCTATGAACATGAGTAGGTTTACCACCTTCCTACATATGAGTAAAGCAGCCCATAGGATGATATAGTTTGTTTTCCATTCAACCATTGGGTTCAACAAAAAAAAAAAACTGGCTCAATTCCCCCATCCACGCACGATGCGGACAAACTTTTGTATTCTTGCAGCAGGGAGCCTTCCCCAAAGTCAGAATACACTGATCAGCGCTTCATACCACTGGCCGTAGCCAGTGGTATTACCAAACTGTGGTGAACTCACCCGGCAGTGGGAGCAGTTAGCACTCCCCCCTGAAAAGGTGCTACATGTGGCAATGGAGGGGGGAGGCAGATGAGTGGAGCTTCCCCTTTTGGGTGGAGTTCCACTTTAAGAAAAAAAATCCCTTCATTTACTGTCCCAGAGACACAGCAGAAAGTGAAAACCTCTACAGTCTCTTAGACAATTGTCACTGGAACAGGAATCCCCACTGGAAGATTTCCTCTTACCTCTTGTTCTGAGGACTGTACAATTAAAATTTACCATCACTTTCTGTCTCAGTGATAAGGGTCAATGGGACAAATGGGGAGGTTGAAGCTCCCCAGTAGAGACAGGGGTCTAACTCTTTAATTCTTTGCCTATCAAAAAAAAATAAAATTAATAAATAAATAAAATTATAAAAAAAACCCATGCTGCATCTACGGCCACTCCTATGCTCTCCTCCTGTTGGCCCCCAGGGTTAGCAGCCCAACTGAACATGGATGGCAGCTTACGCATACAAGCTCCAATCCAGATATACAGTATAACACTATAAAGTGTAATGCTTTGAAAAACGTTCTCAGTATCGAATTCTTATATCCAATTCACTGGGCAACAGGTAGTGCATGGACAAACCCCTTTGGATGCTTGTCTGTAAGCCCCCAATCACACTTGAGCACAGAGATTTTTTAATGCATCTGTATGCACATTTTTGGCCATTTTTTTTTTTTTATGCACAGATTGAAATACAGGAGCAAAATTTTAGCCCAACAGACTTTTAAAAAGAGAGTGCCTGAAAAAAAATGCACTTAACACTTAAACCCACAATTTTCAAGCACTCTAGGAGCCCTTTCACACTGGTTAGCGGTAAAGCGCCGCTTGTTTTAGCGGCGCTGTGCGGGTAGGAGCGCTTCTAACCCCAAAGAAGGGGTTAACAAGGGGTTAAATGTGGCCGCTGCTGAAACGCTTTGTAGGTGCTTCCTATTGATTTCAATGGCAGGAGCGGTGTATACACCGCCCCAAAGACGCTGCTTGCAGGACTTTTTTTTTTTTTTTTTGGTCCTGCATTCGAACCACCCAAATGTAAAAGCACACACACTGGGGAGGCTTAAGAGGCGTTTTCAGACGCTATTTTTAGTGCAATAACGCCTGAAAAGCACCTTCACTGTGAAAAGGGTCTTACTAAAGTCTACATGCCAAAAAAAAAACAAAAAATTCAACCCCAAAAAAGCGTGTGTACTTTTTTGAGCTTCTTGCAACAAGTGACAACATTCAAACATGAATGAGATCATTGAGAATAATAGGATTCTTCCTATTGAGCATTGGCACACATCAGGAATCGTGCAACAAAACATTAAGATGTGCATTGGGGTTAAAAAGGTATTAAGCTGGGTACATACTACGTTTTATTTTCTTTCAACCAGCAGGCTGAACGGAAAAAAAATAGCTTTCAGATTCCTGTGTTCACAAAAGGGAGGTAGATCCAGGAATCTTCCCCACAGGGACATTGTATGGGACGCTATGCAGAACATTCAATAAAACACTCGACTCATATTTGTGTGGCTGCAAATGGCCGCGGCCTTTTATTATAGGTATACAATAATTATATTAACAGCACATAATCAAATACCAATATTAAAATATATTAAACATGACATGTTAGCTTAGCTATTAAAGCTCAAGCTAATAAAATAACTTAAAGTCCCCTTTTCTAAAGAAAAGGACAAAAAGCCTCATAATGTGAGCCACGACATAGGAGAGAGGGCGGGATGTGCCTCTCTTCAAATCCCCGCCAACTGCACAGCTAATGACGTATTTTTTTTTCTTTTTATAGATCCCTGCTCATGCCAGGACCTTTGATGACCTTCATAAGCCAATCATAGGTAAGTAAAAAAAAAAAAAAAAAAAAAAAAAAAACGGACGAAAACTGGTTTAAAAACAAAAAATAATGTCTGCCAGCATCCCATATGTGGTGGGCGGGGATATTTCATGCCCCACTGATATTCTGATAGGGGGGACTCCTCCCATGTCAATATATACTGAATAGCGCTAGAGCAGCAGCTTTTCCAGCAGGACTGAACGGCTTCTGTTGGACAGAGGGGGCTGCTACACAAATCTTCAGAAGAAAGCATTAAGGCCCTTTCAGACATGCGGATCTGTATCTAGCCATCCACTTGCTCAGCAGGGATCGCTCTGTTGATCCCCGCTGAGCCGGCGGATGACAAGTCAGTCTTTGCACACTGTGCAGGGACGGACCTGTCAGAGACCGCTCTACTCCATGGGGAGGGGGATGATTACGGACCACCTAATTACGGACCCCCTGTCAGTTTTCATCCGATCCGCCAGATGGATGGAAAATAGGACATCCAGCCGTCTGAATTTAGCAGAGCGGATGTCAACGGACATGTCACCGCTGACATCGGTCGCTCCATAGAGATGTATGGAGCAACCGTTCAGATCCGCTGAAAAAAAACTGACAGGCGGATCTGAACGGTCCGCATGTGTGAAAGGGCACTAAAAGAAGCAAACTTGTGTCCTTTATTTTAAAAGTATTAAATTGTGCACACAACTGTAGGGTTGTAAACCTGAGGGACGGCTGGCCTAGACAATTATTTTTTGGATTGGGAGACAGCAATCCACTGCACACAGTGTGTGTGTGTGTGTGTGTGTGTGTGTGTGTGTGTGTGTGTGTGTGTGTGTGTGCAGTAGATTGCTGTCTCCCTGGGGCATGCTGTGATATTGAAACTTTAAACATACAGCGATTGGCTGTCGGGCTATATATAGCCATCAGTAGTACTGGAATTCAAATCCAGGATTGGCTGTGGGATATACTCTTTGATGGCCGTTCCCAAAATAAGGAATGCTATTCACATGCCCCTGTTCATACATTCAGCGATACCCAATATATTTCTTTAACTTTTGAGTGAATTACCCACCATATCGTGACTGTACATGATTGTGCATTCCAAACAAGATAGAGAAATATATTCTCTTATCTGTCTCGTCTGTGAACCTTGGCCGTGTCCTGAGGAAGCCTAACGGCGAAACACGTAGCCATACAAGGGCTCACCGCACAATATTCATAGATGCATTTATGTTATAATCTTCATTCTTACTTTTATGTATTTGTAACCTTCAATAAAAGTTATATTTTTATACTGTTACTTCCTCTCCAGTGTTTCTCAGCCTAAAAAGTCTGCCCCCTGGTAATACGTAGTACTACCTATTTTTTTTTGTCTTCATATATTTACGGACGTGGCCTATTTTTGCACTCTTCCTGCTTCAAATGACATTAACAAAGTCTTTAAATTGCTGGCAGCAACTGTTTTTTTTTTTTTGTTTTTTTTTAAGCATTGCCATTTGATATATGGCTCCAGCCTTAGAGACATAAACAACATTTTTCCTAACACTTGTGTTTTTCTAAGTCACACATAACAATGCAAGTCTGCCCTCTGCAAACAAAAGACAGCCTACACGTCTAAAATATGTCATCACTTCCTGACAGAAATACATGTGGATTTCCACAATAATCCCAACTGGTCTCCTGCAAGGAAACCCAAAACATAAGGACAGCTGCAGAACAGCAGGGGGGTAGAGGAAATCAGCTTAAATAGAAATAACAAGACCACAGACTAACAAATCACTACAACATGGCCAATAGTATACAACACATGAAAAAGAACCCACAACAAGGACCTCCATCTATACATTTATAAGATTTTTAAATCAGATGTATCCAAAATATTTCCCTAATGAAATAGGCAAAATTATGGCCTCTTTCACACAGATATGCTTTTTATGTGATTTTGTGCAGCTTAGAGCCCGATGTGCTTTTTGATGCGTTCCTATTGACTTAAAATGGAAGGTGCCTTTTGGTGCGCTTTTGAAAAACTGCACCAAAGATGCAGCATGCAGGACTTTTCAAAGTGCATGCACACCCGAAATGTGAACAGTTACATAGAATTTAATGGGGAATAGTTTTCAAGCATTTTTGTCACCCTGGAAAAGCGCACCAAATGTGAAAAGGGCCCTTTTAGATTTCATTATTAAAAAAAAGGAACCTGCCATGCTTCGTCAACTTCCAAGTTTAGCAAAACAGTTAAAAAAAGAAAATCAGTACAAAGTGGTATTGCTTGCCGTGAATGGGAAGTGTCCCTTTGACTGCTGGCTGAGGAACACTTCATATTCCTGATATGTGCTTGCTGTACCATGTACTTGTATGAGAAAGTATCTTGTTCTCTTTGTATTGCTTCCTTTGTGTAAAATCCCTGGTATTCCTGTTAGTCCCTTTGCTTTACTATCAAAAACTGACCACAGTAAGCAGGAGAGCACACCGTGGTCAGTTCTCTAGCTATACTGGGAATTTGGTGTACTCTCCTCCAATGATCAGACTTGTCCTGACATAGCCCCACTGTACAGCCATTCACTGGGAAGCTCAGTGTGCTACTGCTTCTCCTCCCCCTAGCTCTTATGCAGCTGAGAACAGAGGGAATGTGATCACTTAAACAAAAAATGTTTTATATTGTTTGTGTATATCTATACAAAAAATGTTTTTCCTTTCATTTCTATTTTAAAGCGGAGTTCCACCTGGGTAGAAAAAAAAAAATAATTAAATAAAAGTCAGCAGCTACATATACTGTACCTGCTGTCTTTTAATATAAGGACACTTACCTGTCCAGGGAGCTCGCAATGACGGCACCCGAAGCCGACCCATCCCTCGGCTCCAGGCTCCAGCATCCTTACTAAGGGAAACAGGAAGTGAAGCCTTGTGCCGTCACAGCCTGTTTCCTACTCTCGAGTCGCGCTGCGCTTTCTGTGGTCCCTGCTGTCTTCTAGGACCTGTGTGTCTCCCAGAAGGCAGCGGGGGGAGAGGGGGCAGACATTGCATAGTTCACTGCACAACATTGCGGCAATCTTTCCCCGGAAGTGGAAGCAGATACCTGGATTTGACAGGTATCTGCTCCCCTCTCCCCCCCGAAAGGTCGCAAATGTGGCACCAGAGGGGGGGGATCCAATCCGAGGAAGTTCATTTCTTGGTGGAACTCTGCTTTAAACTGAACGAGTTGTTTTACAAGGTGATCGTTTACATTTACTTTAAAGTTGGAGTCTTCCATTCTCTTCTTAGGCAAAACCTCAGTCAGCAAGCAAGGAACGCTTTCCACTGACTGTAAGTAACAAAAACAAAAAACCACACAATACATTTTGACTAAACGTACACTTTAATGCCCAACCCCAAACCAGGGAATGGACTGCTGTGAGCTTGTTTAAAACCTGCGATTGCCTCTGAAATGGCAGTAGTTACTGACATGGCAGTAACAACTGTTAAAGGATATCTAAAGGTTTGTTTGTTTAGAAAAAAAAAAAAAAAAAACCAACAACACATGTCATACTTGCCTCCTCTGTGCAGTTAGTTTTGCACAGAGTGGCCCCAATCCTCCTCTTCTGGAGTCCCTCAGCGGCGCTCCTGGCTCCTCCTATTCTCGAGTGCCCCTTGGAGAGCCGCTCATCAGAGCACTCGTGCGGGCGCACTCCCGTGTTTTGCTGCTGTGTCCACTGACAGACAGCAGAACTTGGCCCAGCTCCCGCATCATTGGATTTGATTGACAGCAGCGGGAGCCAATGGCTGCCCTGCTATCAATCAGGATCCAAGACACCAGCTGGAGCTGGTGTGCTCGTCCCCCGTCGCTGAAAAGACTGGGTTCAGGTAAGTAAAAGGGGGGCTCTGGGGGGCAGCTTCAGCACAGGAGGTTTTTATCTTAATGTATAGAATGCATTAAGGTGAAAAACCAAGGGTTTACAACCCCTTTAAAGTTTATGACAATTTAGTGATTACATTCAGATTCGATTTAACCACTTGCTGCCCGCCATATAGCAAAATGACGGCGGCAAAGTGGTTTCAACATCCTGACTGGACGTCATATGACGTGATCAGGATGTTAAGCCGCTGCACGTCCCCAGGGGTGCGCATCACGGCGATCGTCGTTGCGGTGTGTCATTTTGACACACCGCAACTCCGATCTAGGTAAAGAGTCTCTGACAGAGACTCTTTGCCACGTGATCAGCCGTGTCCAATCACGGCTGATCACGATGTAAACAGGAGGAGCCGGTGATTGGCTTTTCCTCACTCGCGTCTGACTGCCGCAAGTAGAGAAGAGCCGATTGGCTGCTCTCCTGACGGGGGGGGGGGTTTGTGCTGATTGTTTATCAGCACAGCCCCCTTCGGATACCACCCAGGAACACCAGGGAAGCCGCCCAGGACCACCTGGATGGCCACCACACTGGACCACCAGGTATGCCCCCTAGACCCCCAGGGAAATACTAATCTGTGCCCAGGCAGCTGCCAATCAGTGCCCACTCACAATGCCTACCACTGCCAGTGCCACCAGGGATGCGTATCAGTGCCACCCATGAGTGCCCATCAGTGCCGCCTATCAGTGCCATCTCATCGGTGCCTGTGAGTGAAAGAGAAAACTTACTTATTTACTAAATTTTTTAAACAGAAACAAAAGCAAAAAACTTTTTTTCTTAATTTTCAGTCTTTTTTTGTTTAGCAAAAAATAAAAACCGCAGAGATGATCAAATACCACCAAAAGAAAGCTCTATTTGTGGGATCAAAATGATAAAAATTTAGTTAGGGTACAGTGTTGGATGACCGCGAAATTGTCATTCAAACTGCGACAGCACTGAAAGCTGAAAATTGGTCTGGGCAGGAAGGTGTATAAGTGCCCTGTATTGAAGTGGTTAAACAAGGAAACAGGCAGCAATGCAATCTCTTTTTTTAGTCGCCTGGGTTTTTATTGCACTTTATGTCACTTGTGTGGAGTTATACCTCCACCTTCAAGGATTTCATCTCACCTTTCACTTGCATGCATTTGTCAGGATCATGAAAGATTGTTGATTAATATCTCGTGCCACACCTAGCCGTATGGTGCTACGATTTTGCGCAACAAAAACACGCCGGGGTTGCCAAAGCATAGGGGTGTCTTTAAGAATTAAGGGCACCCCTACGCATCTGCTAAGGTGCAGTGTGTTATCTGCAGGTTGGGAACACGCGTGTTTTCCAGCCACAGAGATGGTAACCTAGTCTTAGGCTAGTCTAGTCCCTGAATGGGGCCATTTGCAATTAGCTGCGGGAAACCCAGTGGAGGGTTAACTATAATTCGCTGCAGGCAGGAAGTCCCAAAAAAAGCATAGGGAGGCCAACAGATCCCGCAGCTATTCGTAGCCGATCGCATGTAATTGTTCATGCAGCGATTGCCTGCGGATGATCAGCTCTGGAGTCAGACAGTGTGCATCCAGGGCCAATCATCTGCAGGCAATTGCTGCATGAGCCCCCACCCGCCTGCATTCTCAACTATGCAAGAGTGATGCGTCTCTGCTAGAGGTCGACCGATATATCGGCCGGCCGATATATCGGCCGATATTTGGCTTTTTTTACTTAATCGGCATCGGCCGATTGTGCTGATAAAAAAAAGCCGATTACAACTTCAGCGGGACTTGCAAATGACTTCTGTAATAGTCAATGCAAGTTGTCTGAAGTTTTCTTCTCTCCTCCTCTGGGCAGCCTGCCAAGTCTGATAAGAAGATACATTTGTATCTCTTTCAGGTTCTTTTATCAATAGACTGAACTCTGTGGAGAAGTTCTCAATTTAACCATTTAAAAGACTAAATCTTTTCTGACACTTGTTGCTTACAAGTAATAATCCTGTATTTTCTGCTATAAAATCACTTCAAACCCCCAAACATTATATATATTTTTTCTAGCAGAGACCCTAGGGAATAAAATGGCGGTTGTTGCAATATTTTATGTCACACGGTATTTGCGCAGCGGTCTTTCAAACGCAATTTAAAAAAAAAAAAAATACACTACTGAAATAAAAAAAAAAAAAAAAGCAGTAAAGTTAGCCCATTTTTTTCGTCCAAAAGTTTTGATTACCTGCTTTTGTGTATTTAATATTTAAGATATATTTTTTTTTTTTAATCTAAATTATACATACAAGTGAACTGATTGGAGGTTTGTTTTGTTTAATAAATGTTTAAATATAAGAAATTTTCTGTATCACTTATTACTTAAGGCTGCTTTCACACTGGAGCGGGCAGGCGTTGACGGTAAAACGCTGTTAGTTTTAGCGGCGCTTTACTGTCATTTTAGCGGCGCTATTCGGCTGCTAGCGGGGTGCTTATAACCCAGCTAGCGGCCGAAGAAGGGGTTAAATGCGCCCCTGAAGCGCTGCTGCCGAAACGCTTTGCAGGCGCTTCGGCAGCGGTGCGCATTCATTTCAATAGGCAGGAGTGCCGCTCCAAAGATGCCGCTTGCAGGACTTTTTTTTTAACATCCTGCCAGCGCATCGCCTCAGTGTGAAAGCACTCGAGCTTTCACACAGACTGCAGGGGAGCCGTTTTACAGGCGCTATTTTTAGCCCAAAAGCGCCTGAAAAACGCCCCAGTGTGAAAGGGGTCTAACTGTTAGATTTTATGAGATGAAGGAAAAAAAAAAAAAAAAAGAAAATCGGCCTAATATATCAGCATCATATATCGGCCATCGGCCACCGCAATTTCTAAATATCGGCTTTGGCATCGGCCAGAGAAAAACCCATATCGGTCGACCTCTAGTCTCTGCTCCTGCAATCTCATTAGATATCTCAATCATATATCCCAGGAGGCTACAGAAGCAGGGACACTTAGCAGCTGGAGGCCAGAAAAAAAAACACCACACACAAGTGGGGGAACGGAGGGGTGAAGTTCCTCTTTAAAAGGAATTTGTAAACTCTTGGAGAAAAAAAAATAAAAAATAAAATAAAAAATCCTGACAAAGACAAAATGAGCTAATATGCATCACATACTCATTAAAAAATACTTACCGTATATACTCCAGTATAAGTCGAATTTTTCAGCACATTTTTTTGTGCTGAAAGTGCCCCCCTCGACTTATACTCGAGTCAAGCACTTTTCTGCAGCAAAAAATTTCATTTTCCGAACCGATTTTGGGGCCCCATATCTCAGGGCCACTTGGTGCTAGAAACCCCAAATTTGGTATGCAAACCCAGTGGACCTAGTGCCACAACATATCCAAAGCTGAAGTTTCTAGCACTAAGTGGCCCCGAGATACGGGGCCCCAAAATCGGTTCGGAAAATGTCATTCTCTGCTGCAGAAAAGTGCTTGACATTTTCTGAACCGACTTTGGGGCCCCATATCTCAGGGCCACTTGGTGCTAGGAACCCCAAATTTGGTGTGCAGAAAAGTGCTTGACATTTTCTGAACTGATTTTTGGGGCCCTGTATCTCGGGGCCACTTGGTGCTAGAAACCCTAGCTTTGGAAATTTTATGGTGCTAGTTCCACTGGGTTTGCACACCAAATTTGGGGTTCTTAGCACTAAGTGGCCCCGAGATACAGGGCCCCAAATTTGGTCAACTGTGTCTATCTGCAGCAATGTCATTTCGGGACCCTTTGGGTTCAGAGACCCCAAATTTTGGCTGCAGCTAGAGGGCATCTAGGAACCCTTAACTACCAGGTTTGAAGTTCAGGGGACCTATGGCTGCAAATGGGCACAGTGAGGCATGCAAATGGGCACAGTGATGCTGCAAATGAGCATTGTTGACCCTCTTTTCCACTTACAGTAGCTGTGCATTTCTCACCCTCGTCTTATACTCGGGTGAATAAGTTTTTCCCATTTTTTTTGTGTTAAATTAGGGCCTCGACTTATACTCGGAACGACTTATACTCGAGTATATACGGTACCTTAAAAACCAATGCCTTCCAGCAGTGCCTGCACACCACTGAGTTGGCCGACATCTTCCCCCAAGTTTCTTCCAGGTTTGCAGGCTCTGGCGCTGTGACTGCCCGGAGCCGCAGGGACGTCATTCCGCGCATGCAGAGCCGCCGGTCATGGCACAGGGCTCTGAAGAAACGGCACAGGCCATTCCTTTAGAGCACATGCCCCACTGATTTCACTGGATGCATGTACAGTAAATATCTCCTAAACAGTGTACGTCTAGGAGATATTTACACTACCTATAGGTAAGCCTTTTTATAGGTTTACCTATAGGTAGAGTTCAGTAGTAGTGTTTACTTCCTCTTTAACATTTGTACTCTGTTTACACCAGTCTTCACTCTTGTAGCGGTAGAGCCTCTCAAGAATCTTCAGTATTTGACACTTCCAGGTGTGTGGGATGCCTATGTCCCCACGCTATGGCTCCCTTCCAGCTATTATGAAGGGACACGTATTAGTGACACAATGGCTGAGGAAGGGGGGAGGCACAGGAAGAAGACATAGGCACCTGACACATCTGCAAATGACAGATAATGAAAATTCTAGTGGCTGCTCTAGCTCTACATGAGGGGGAAGACTGCAAATCGATGAACCATGAATGGTATGTACTATACTGTACTTTCCAATACCGTCGTTTGCATATTCGCCATATAACAACAAAGTCTTGTGAATTAATTCAAAAAAGGAAGTAAAAGTTTTAAAAACAGTGACATCAAGAATTACTTTAACCCCCCCCCCAAAAAAAAAAACAAACACAGGAAAGCAGAGCACTCCCAGCAAAGAAAACTTAAGGTTGGGTCAACACCTTTGTGAAGAGTTAACACAGAGCAAATGTACGCACTTTACTTCACAACTTGTGTTAGGGAGCCCATCCTAATTAATAGGTTGCCATACTGCACTAGGTGCGGCAAAAAAAAAAAAAAAAAAAAAAAAAAAAGGGTTCATGGACTTTTTTTTTGCAACGCACAAGAGCATTGCAGTGTGCTACAACCCATATAAATTGGCATTAAGAATGAATGAATCGCAACATCCCAATGCACAACACATGCACAGTCCTGTGACCACAGCCTTAAATTGGTTGTAAGCCCTCACATATACCCAGTGTTGCGACTGGCCTCAAGAGTGATACACAGAGGTGAAATAAATCCTCCTACATAGGTAGGATGAATTGAAGAGACGAACTTGCTGAAGAATTTGTAAAAGCAGACACTCTTGTGGATGTTGAATATCTGGTCCCCCGATGCCCGCTATGGTTGCATCCATCCAGCCCCTACATCACTATTTTGTCATGTGCTGACATGGGGGCAGCGGATGAAACCACACACGGCAGCAGGGGGCCGAGATGTTAGATCCAGTGTCAAATCCAGAAGAAAGTATATCTCTTCAAAACCGCAAAGTCTGGCAGCATGTGCTGCAGAACAGGTATGTATGCAGAGATTGCTTCTTTTTATATTTTAGAATAGCAACAGTCACTTTTAAAATAAACTGCAATATTAAAGTGGAGTTCCACCCACTTTTACAACTCTTCAGCATCCCTCACTAAACTGCGCACTGTAAACGAATTGGATATTTTTTTTAAAATTCTCAGCACCTACTGTATGCCTGCTGTATTCATTTTTCACTTTCTCCTCCCTGGCCGTGGCTCATCGCATCATTTCCTGTTTGCAATGCCTTCTGGGAAGGGGCGGCAACTTCCTCTGACACTGCTGTTGCTATGGAAACCTGACCTGAAACCTATTACACTGCTTGTGCTGCACTGAGCATGTGCGAGATCTGCAAGGATGAGATCCTGGAAGAAATACAGTCTGGCTTCAGATGCCCACACTTAAGATGGCCACGGCCTGCTGTAAGTTTATAAAATAACAAACTACTGCTATAAACGAACAAAACAGACCTTAGTTTACAGACTAACTTTACTAGAATACATTAAGCTTGTGTATTATAGGGGTATTTTTATTTAAAAAAGTATAATTTCGGCCGGAACACTACTTTAACACAAAATATGGCCTCACAGAGATACTTTACCTTTAAGGTAATCTTAGTGCATGCAATTAGATATGCTTGGTATAGCTTTAAACAAGCATTTTGCAGATATTAATAGTGCAGCACCGATGACAGCCTGGAGTACCTTTAAAATCTAAAAATAAAAATGTGATATATTGCAGGTTAACCACCTTAACGGCTGCATTTTATTTGTGCAGGCTTTGTTTTTCTTTTTTTTCCCACATGGTGATCTGGCCAGTAGCACACTTCCTGTCTAAGGCTAGGTTTACACCTATGCATTTTTCAGTGCATTTACTGAGTTGCAGAAACACACTATAGTCCATTTAACATTAGTTCCTATGGGTCACGTTCACATCTATGCAGTTGTCACTGGTGCATTTTTTTGAAAAGGTGTAGGGTCTTTTTTTTTTAACACACTGCATTTTTGGCTCCATAGACTTCAATGGAATTGCAAAACAAAAATGCATGAAATACACATGAAAATTCATTTTTGGTGCATTTCCTGCATGACAACAGACACCTCCACCCAGCAACATTAACACATCCCAAAAATGCATTAAAAAAAAAAAAAAATGCAAAATGCGCAGCTAAAACAGGCCTCAAAAATGCATTAACTACACATGCATAGATGTGAACCTAGGCTTAGGGCTGGTACACACCACATGCAGTCCAGTGGGGGGTTTTTTTTGCATCAAAAACGCATAGATAGTAGGTGATATGGCTTCCAATGGCAGAGTTCACATCAGCGCGATCAATTCCAGAAAAAAAAATATATATATATTTATATATAAAATTGTTTTTTTTATCTCTTTATATCATCAATTTAATTTCAAATAATAAAAAGTCTACCCAAAGGCAAGAACATTTTATAATTTTTGGGGGGTTTTGGTTAGTGTGGAAGGATTAGAACCCCGGTCAGGTCTTCTATTAGTGTCTGTGCCCCTGCTAGTGAGCTTTAGGCTCCATTCACATGAGTGGCAGGGGAAAGTATGCTGTGGTCGCTGTAGGCAGCATAACCGCCTACAAACTGGCCAATTAGCTGCGCCCAGTTTGCGTGCAGCCAGTAATGTCATTAAGGCCCCGTTCACATCTTTCGATTTTGGATTGCCAGCAGAAATGGTCACAATTCTGCATTGCACTGCAATGCTGACAAAACACACCACGCATGTCTGGGTGCCATTCATATGTAATGGTCAGATGTAGTGCGGTTTTGCAGCTTTACGTGAAGCTCGTCACCTAAAAGAAACTCCTGTCAGTCGTGGCTTGTCTCACACACACTGGGGGGAGATTTACTAAAAAACTGGGGCACTCAGAATCTGGTGCAGCTGTGCATGATAGCCAATCAGCTTCTAAACTTAAGTTTGTTCAATTAAACTTTGCCAATAAAACCTGGAAGCCGATTGGTTTCTATGCAGAGATGCACCGGACTTTGCACTCTCCAGTCTTAGTAAATAAACCCCATTGTGTAAATGCACCATTTGTTCGGCCAGCCAGAAACTACTGATTCTCGTCAATAATCGCCCAAGTCACCTGTGAGAATGTGGCCTCACTCTCCATTTGTTCTATCTGTAACATTCTAGGTTGTCAACAGAACAGGAAAAGAGGGGAAATCGACTCCCCACAATCGACTATCTGACCGTACAATCAATCTTAGATCTACCAAAATTGTGTAATATGAGGACCTACATATTCTATCCAATCAATCTGTATACAACCAGACAGGGCCCTGCACTTAAAACATGTCAGTATATTAAATGGTGACCACACATGCATCGATAAAACATCAATTTTCTTCCTGATTAATCTCTTCCGAAAGATACAATCCTTTTTTTTTTTTTTTTTTTTTTATTGAATCAAACATAAAATTGCAGACATCCCAAGTCTCCTGAGAATCGCAGGAGTCTCCCGTAATTGACTGCAAGCTCCCAGAGAGGCCAAATGGAGTAGGGTCGCTCGGGCTGCTGTCTGTGGCCAGGGGAGGGGGCGGGACAGAACTGGGAGCGCTCTGCTGGTGGACCCTGAGGCTGCACTGGTAGGCACTGATGAAGTGGCACATTGCCAATAGGGGTCCCCATGACTGTAATCCACCCATCAATCACTACTAGATGACGGGTAGATCTGGTCCCTGCAAAGCGGCTGTCATTAGATCTCTCATGGCACGCTCCTCCCCTCCTGTCTACCCCAGGTGCTTCTGGGGTGGACAGGAGGGAAGGAGGGGCTGGCGGGGGAAGAGCGTGTCATGAGAGGTCTAATGACAGCCAATTTGCAGGGACCAGATTTGTCATCCCCTGGGAAGGACGAGAAGAGGAGGGGGTCGGCGAGGAGGAGTGTGACAGCCGCTTCCACACTGCTCTGTAGGTAATGTAAACAGCACCTGCTTGGATCTTGCTGATGTGTTTCCCCCATTGTGTGTCCCATGCAGTGTTCATTTTAGTCTTAGGACTAAAATGGCATTTTAGTCTTCTGCAATTGCTTTAGTCGTATTTAGTTGACTAAATCTCCAGTGCATTTTAGTCGACTAAAATGTCCCACGTTTTAGTCTACTAAAATCTCCAGTACATTTCAGTACAATTACAATTTAGTTTTAGTCATAGACTAAAACGGCTTTTTGTTTTAGTCGTATTTTAGTCATCTCAACCGTTTTAGTTTTACTCTACTAAAATAGTATTCATTTAGTCGACTAAAATGTTTTAGTCATTTTAGTGGTCTAAAAATATTTAGTCGACTAAATTAACACTGGTCCCATGGTGTGCCCAGTGCCTTGCTACGTGTCCCATGATGTGCCCAGTGCCATGATGTGTGCCGTACTGTGTGCCCCATGCCCTGCTGTGGGCCCTATTATGTGCCCCATGCCCTGTGTACCCAGTGCCCTGTGTGCCCCATGCCCGTACTGTGTGCCCCATGCCCTGCTGTGAGCCCTATTATGTGCCCCATGCCCTGTGTGCCCAGTGCCCTATGCCCTGCCCCATGTCCTGATGTGTGCCCCATGTCCCAATGTGTGCCCAGTCGACAGAGTCGGCGCAAAGCATCACCTCCCTGAAATGATTTTTTGCAGGTTGGGATGTCTGCAATTGGATAATAAAATTGAAGAGACTCTACAATCAAATTGACCCATGTGTGGGCTTATGAGGGTATGGGCCCCACTTTGGGGAAATATGTATTCTTACATCCTGATGTGTCTACAGAACAGGAAGTGGAAGGAAATCTCTTAGATCACACATGGCAAAAGAAAAAAAAAAAGAAAAAAAAAAAAAGTGGTTTTAAAACAGTATTAGGCTTCATGCACACTGGATGACAAAAAACGTCAGTAGTGTTAGCTGGAGAATGTTGCGTTTTTAGCAAACATTTACTCCGACAAAAGCTTGAGGCTCAAAAATGGGGTAGGACACTTTTTTCCCTAGGTGAATGGGTAGGGGTACGCTGTACCCCATACTCATTCACATAGGGTGGGGGGCCGGGATCTGGGGGCCCCCTTATTAAAGGGGGCTCCCGGATTCCGATAAGTCCCCGCCTGCAGACCCAGACAACCAACGGCCAGGGTTGTCGGGAAGAGGCCCTTGTCCTCATCAACATGGGGACAAGGTGCTTTGGGGTGGGGGGGCCGCAGCGCGCCCCCTCCCCCAAGGCACCACCCCCCCATGTTGAGGGCATGCGGCCTGGTACGGTTCAGGAGGGGGGGGGCGCTCGCTCGTCCCCACCCCCATTCCTGTCCGGCCGGGCTGCGTGCTCGGATAAGGGTCTGGTATGGATTGGGGGTGACCCCCCATGCCGTTTTTTCGGCGTAGGGGGTTCCCTTCAAGGTCCATACCAGACCCAAGGGCCTGGTATGCTCTTGGAGGGGGAACCCATGCCGGATTTTTATTTAAAATTTGGCGCGGAGTTCCCCCTAAAGATTCATACCAAACAATGCCGGGCATTGTCGGGGATCCAAGTCGGATCCCCGTTCATTGAAAGTCGGACATATGCCGGCTTCATGTCGCAGGGCAAAGTCGGATCCAAAGTAGGACGGCTGTCGTGTCGCACCAGTGTGAACCCAGCCTAAATCAATGATCTAAAAAAATTGATTTAAATCTTATTTTTTTTTTTTAATCAAATTTATTTTAAAAGAGGCTTTTGGAGTAAAAATCTATATAAAGATAGCTTTCTATTTAAGATACATTAATAATTTAGTGTATGCAGCATGAAAAGGAGCTTAGTTATGTAGCATGAGGCTGTATATTCTGCAATATTTACATTTTTGGTAAACGTATTCAATGAATCCAAGCTCTGCAAGCTGAGATAACATGCACTGCATTGATGCATTCACACAATTCCACATTAACCATGAGGTAAAACAAAGTTCAGGAATATTTCTTTATCCCACCGTTTTGCAAATCCATGTACACTACAAACTGTATGATTGAATCAGTTCTGATATTGCTGCTTTACTAACCTGACAGCTTATTATTCTAAATAGGAAACCTTCATTTTGTTTGCAAATATTAAAGATTCTAACTACCAGCAAGAATAAGTCCTTACATTTAAAGAGCACCTGTCATTTCAGATCCATCATGGCAGCGCATGTTAGCAGGCATCCACTCAACTTCTGCCACTACATCCTTTCACTTTGTTGTGTCACTGCCTCATCATCAACCGTCCCAATAACGTGAATGGGACTGTCAGTGAGTCAACAGCGGGTCAGAAGAGGAGCCGCTCCGGGACACAGATGACAGTTGCTCTTTAAAAATTATGATTTAAATCGAGCCTTTTCCCTAGTGATTTAAATCGTCATTTAAATTGACTTGATTTATTTTAAATCAAATTCACCGTGTGTGCCTCCTGTTCTCTTTCCTCCAGGAGTTGTTTTTTTTTTTTTTTAAATATAATCAAGGAGGTTTGTTAGTGACCAGATCATCAGATGAAAACAGAGTAAAAAAGAAAACAAATGCAGCCACCACATCTAATGATTGGTGAGCTGCAATATATTACACTTTTGGTATTGAGTTTAACCCCCTCATTCACATTGTACGATCTCAGAGCCGCAGTCAATTTCAAAGCGGCACATGGGTGCGATTTGGGAGACACCTGTGTGGCTTCATGCACAGAGGTCTATGGAAGTTGCACCCAAATATCACCAAAAGTAGTGCAGATCAATGTGGCACCCATTTGAAGAGTGTGATTGCCAACAATGGATGCGACTTGTCATGCGATTTGACCTGTCAAGTGGCTCCAATGTGAACCAATACCAATAACTCTTCTCTTCTGTATCCGACATAGGACAAAAGTTTTGCCTTTATATAGAAGGTTGTCAGAGTTAGAGGGACCCAGATCCAGAATAAGATCGTGCTCGGATGTACTGCACAAATACTAAGCAATGAGACAATGCTGTGCCTGGTGTATACACAGCACTATGGACAGGACATATAGTATGGACAATATCCTATAGTACACACAGCGGGCCTATCACCACCACCTACAATCACAATAATACGAGTGATCGCTTGTGGGGGGATGGAAGGGTTAATAGAGAGGGGAGATCAGAGGAGGAGGGGCACACACACAGATCCCCCTATGTACCTTCTTTGACTCCTGGCAGCTTGGAGCTGTCGATGCTGATGTCGGTCATGGTCGCAGTGTATATGCTCTGTGTGGATCCTGTCTAGTAGCAGAGGGAAGGCGATCTCCGGCTGTCATTGGTGGCCGCTGGGATCCCTGAGTGACACGATCGCTCCGATCCCTGGGATGACAGGATCCGATGGAATCGGGAGACGCCGTATGGCAACACGGACGGGACAAAATCAGTGCGGGGCGGGGCCGGCCGAACAATCGCATGACGTCACCCAGGCACGGCAGGCCGCGGTTTAACTCTTTCGCTGCCCATTAGAGGAATGTTCCCAGCGTTTGTGTGATCCCTGTCCTTCCTATAAGTGTGTGATCCCTGTCCTTTCTATAAGTGTGTGATCCCTGTCCTTCCTATAAGTGTGTGATCCCTGTCCTTCCTATAAGTGTGTGATCCCTGTCCTTCCTATAAGTGTGTGATCCCTGTCCTTCCTATATGTGTGTGATCCCTGTCCTTCCTAAATGTGTGTGATCCCTGTCCTTCCTATATGTGATCCCTGTCCTTCCTATAAGTGTGTGATCCCTGTCCTTCCTATAAGTGTGTGATCCCTGTCCTTCCTATAAGTGTGTGATCCCTGTCCTTCCTATAAGTGTGTGATCCCTGTCCTTCCTATAAGTGTGTGATCCCTGTCCTTCCTATATGTGTGTGATCCCTGTCCTTCCTATAAGTGTGTGATCCCTGTCCTTCCTATAAGTGTGTGATCCCTGTCCTTCCTATAAGTGTGTGATCCCTGTCCTTTCTATAAGTGTGTGATCCCTGTCCTTCCTATAAGTGTGTGATCCCTGTCCTTCCTATAAGTGTGTGATCCCTGTCCTTCCTATAAGTGTGTGATCCCTGTCCTTCCTATATGTGTGTGATCCCTGTCCTTCCTATAAGTGTGTGATCCCTGTCCTTCCTATAAGTGTGTGACCCCTGTCCTTCCTATAAGTGTGTGATGCCTGTCCTTCCTAAATGTGTGTGATCCCTGTCCTCCCTATATGTGATCCCTGTCCTTCCTATAAGTGTGTGATCCCTGTCCTTTCTATAAGTGTGTGATCCCTGTCCTTCCTATAAGTGTGTGATCCCTGTCCTTCCTATAAGTGTGTGATGCCTGTCCTTCCTAAATGTGTGTGATCCCTGTCCTTCCTATATGTGATCCCTGTCCTTCCTATAAGTGTGTGATCCCTGTCCTTTCTATAAGTGTGTGATCCCTGTCCTTCCTATAAGTGTGTGATCCCTGTCCTTTCTATAAGTGTGTGATCCCTGTCCTTCCTATAAGTGTGTGATCCCTGTCCTTTCTATAAGTGTGTGATCCCTGTCCTTCCTAAATGTGTGTGATCCCTGTCCTTCCTATAAGTGTGTGATCCCTGTCCTTCCTATAAGTGTGTGATCCCTGTCCTTCCTATAAGTGTGTGATCCCTGTCCTTCCTAAATGTGTGTGATCCCTGTCCTTCCTATATGTGATCCCTGTCCTTCCTATAAGTGTGTGATCCCTGTCCTTTCTATAAGTGTGTGATCCCTGTCCTTCCTATAAGTGTGTGATCCCTGTCCTTCCTATAAGTGTGTGATCCCTGTCCTTCCTATAAGTGTGTGATCCCTGTCCTTCCTATAAGTGTGTGATGCCTGTCCTTCCTAAATGTGTGTGACCCCTGTCCTTCCTATATGTGATCCCTGTCCTTCCTATAAGTGTGTGATCCCTGTCCTTTCTATAAGTGTGTGATCCCTGTCCTTCCTATAAGTGTCTGATCTCTGTCCTTTCTATAAGTGTGTGATCCCTGTCCTTCCTATAAGTGTGTGATCCCTGTCCTTTCTATAAGTGTGTGATCCCTGTCCTTCCTAAATGTGTGTGATCCCTGTCCTTCCTATAAGTGTGTGATCCCTGTCCTTCCTATAAGTGTGTGATCCCTGTCCTTCCTATAAGTGTGTGATCCCTGTCCTTCCTAAATGTGTGTGATCCCTGTCCTTCCTATATGTGATCCCTGTCCTTCCTATAAGTGTGTGATCCCTGTCCTTTCTATAAGTGTGTGATCCCTGTCCTTCCTATAAGTGTGTGATCCCTGTCCTTCCTATAAGTGTGTGATCCCTGTCCTTCCTAAATGTGTGTGATCCCTGTCCTTCCTATATGTGATCCCTGTCCTTCCTATAAGTGTGTGATCCCTGTCCTTCCTATAAGTGTGTGATCCCTGTCCTTCCTATAAGTGTGTGATCCCTGTCCTTCCTAAATGTGTGTGATCCCTGTCCTTCCTATATGTGATCCCTGTGTCCTTCCTATAAGTGTGTGATCCCTGTCCTTCCTATAAGTGTGTGATCCCTGTCCTTCCTATATGTGTGTGATCCCTGTCCTTCCTATATGTGTGTGATCCCTGTCCTTCCTATATGTGTGTGATCCCTGTCCTTCCTATATGTGATCCCTGTCCTTCCTATATGTGATCCCTGTCCTTCCTATATGTGATCCCTGTCCTTCCTATATGTGATCCCTGTCCTTCCTATATGTGATCCCTGTCCTTCCTATAAGTGTGTGATCCCTGTCCTTCCTATAAGTGTGTGATCCCTGTCCTTCCTATAAGTGTGTGATCCCTGTCCTTCCTATAAGTGTGTGATCCCTGTCCTTCCTATATGTGTGTGTGATCCCTGTCCTTCCTATATGTGTGTGATCCCTGTCCTTCCTATATGTGATCCCTGTCCTTCCTATATGTGATCCCTGTCCTTCCTATATGTGTGTGATCCCTGTCCTTCCTATATGTGTGTGATCCCTGTCCTTCCTATATGTGTGTGATCCCTGTCCTTCCTATAAGTGTGTGATCCCTGTCCTTCCTATAAGTGTGTGATCCCTGTCCTTCCTATAAGTGTGTGATCCCTGTCCTTCCTATATGTGTGTGATCCCTGTCCTTCCTATATGTGTGTGATCCCTGTCCTTCCTATATGTGTGTGATCCCTGTCCTTCCTATAAGTGTGTAATCCCTGTCCTTCCTATATGTGTGTGATCCCTGTCCTTCCTATAAGTGTGTGATCCCTGTCCTTCCTATATGTGTGTGATCCCTGTCCTTCCTATATGTGTGTGATCCCTGTCCTTCCTATAAGTGTGTGATCCCTGTCCTTCCTATAAGTGATCCCTGTCCTTCCTATAAGTGTGTGATCCCTGTCCTTCCTATATGTGTGTGATCCCTGTCCTTCCTATAAGTGATCCCTGTCCTTCCTATAAGTGTGTGATTCCTGTCCTTCCTATAAGTGTGTGATTCCTGTCCTTCCTATAAGTGTGTGATCCCTGTCCTTCCTATAGGTGTGTGATCCCTGTCCTTCCTATAGGTGTGTGATCCCTGTCCTTCCTATAGGTGTGTGACCCCTGTCCTTCCTATAAGTGTGTGATTCCTGTCCTTCCTATAAGTGCGTGATTCCTGTCCTTCCTATAAGTGTGTGATCCCTGTCCTTCCTATATGTGTGTGATCCCTGTCCTTCCTATAAGTGTGTGATCCCTGTCCTTCCTAAATGTGTGTGATCCCTGTCCTTCCTATATGTGATCCCTGTCCTTCCTATAAGTGTGTGATCCCTGTCCTTCCTATAAGTGTGTGTGATCCCTGTCCTTCCTATAAGTGTGTGATCCCTGTCCTTCCTATAAGTGTGTGACCCCTGTCCTTCCTATAAGTGTGTGATCCCTGTCCTTCCTATAAGTGTGTGATCCCTGTCCTTCCTATAAGTGTGTGATCCCTGTCCTTCCTATACACAGGACGGAGAGATCCGTCACAAACACGCTGTGTGCTGGGAGCTTATGGAATGTCTGGACATCTTCTACTGTATTATTCAACTCATAAATGTAAGCTGTGCTGCTAAATCAATCATTACAGTCATCAAACTAACTTTCCTGGAGCCAGCATGGCAGAAGATAGGTAAATGCATAGCTCCCAACTGTCCCTGATTTCGAGGGATTGTCCCTCTTCCCCCCTCATTTGCCCCTCATTTTGATCTGATCTAGATAGGTGTATATAAAATGCACTTTTTAGCTATCAAAAAGTGTTTTTCAGCGCTAAACCTTTCATCTGATTTCTAAATTGATGCATTTGTAAATTCCAAAAGCCAATATAAAGGAATAGTAGGGGTAAAAAAAGCACTTGTGGTTTTAACCAATCTTGTTTTTTGTACAATTCTCCTTTTAAGGGGGCGTGGCAAGGGGTGTGTCCTATGCCTGCATGCTTTTGCTGATAGGTGTCCCTCATTCCCATTTCAAAAAGTTGGGAGGTATAGTTAAATGTACAGTGCCGTGAAAAAGTATTCATACCCCTTGAAATTTTCCACATTTTGTCATTACAACCAAAAATGTAAATGTATTTTATGTGATAGACCAACACAAAGTGGCACATAATTGTAAAAAGGAATGAGAATAATAAATGGTTTGTAAACATTTTTACAAATAAATATGTGAAAAGTGTGACCTGTATTTGTATTCAGCCCCCCTGAGTCAATACTTTGTAGAAATTCCGACCATGTGTATGCTCCATCGGACTTTTGCTGGCAGAATTCCAGCCAGCACTGTACACAGAAAGATGTCAGCTGTCCCTAACTCTGGAGGTCATCATTAGATCTGGAGAGGCCCAGGACTTGGCTACATTTATTTGTAAAAACATGTAAAAACATTTATCATTTTCTTTCCACTTCACAATTATGTGCCACTTTGTGTTGGTCTATCACATAAAATCCCAATAAAATACATTTACGTTTTTGGTTGTAACACGACAAAATGTGGAAAATGTATAGGGGTTTAAATTGGTTTTCAAGGCACTGTAAGTGCCAGTGATTGGCACCAAGGCAGTATGGTCATGGGAAGTTTAATGTCAGATCTGCTAATAATTCCTAGATCTACAGATCACAGCATATTGATGTAACATATTAATAGTTAACATGTAACATTTTAATAGTTATGTCTCAATCAGTACAGCCCACAATACCTCCTATATCCTCCTATATGGCAGTGTTTCTCAACTTGTTTCAGTCAAGGCACCCTTTAAAATTATAGACAATCTTGAGGCACATTCCAAAATTATGGACAGTCCCGAGACGCCCCATTTTAAAATGTAAAAACTATTCTAATAGTTTTACACAATGTAGCAACGTCCACACGTAGACACCCAACATTAGAGGTGATTTATTCTTCCAAAGCAAATACTCTTTTGTAAACTGGTATTGACTAGTATTCCAATGTTTCTCTTCTCCCTCAGTTTTTCTCCATCACTTAGCTAATGAGACCCCAAAGCTGATGGAGAGGGGCAGGCAAGGGTCAAACAAGGATGATATGCAGGCGACTGACATCCTCCTTATCAACTGATGAAGTCATTGGTCGCTAAGAGGTTGGCGGCTAGAAGGTTCTAATGGTGTACCAAACCTGTGGCTTTGTGTAACTAAAAGGCAGGCTTGATCCACTCACGAGCTTGCATATAATTTTGGGGCAATTTTTAAACATTTTGCCAAGACACCCCTGAAGAAACCTCTGGGCACACTGGTTGAAAACGGCTGCTATAATCTATGCAAAAATCAATATAAAAATACAATGTGTTGCTAGCTATAACACTGTGAGGTGATTCCACAACACGCTCTTCCATAAGAATAACCCTAGGTTCACACCTATGCGTTTTTATAGTGCGTTTTGCAGTTTGCAGAAATGCACTACAGTCCATTTAACATAGTTTCCTATGGTACAAGTTTACATCTATGCACTTTATGGCCTGTGTGTTTTTGGAAAGGGTTGGGGACTTTTTTCCCCACGATTTGCAGGTAATAGACTTCAATGGAACTGCACCTGAAATGCAAGTGTTGTATTTGTGATGCAATTTTTGATGTGTTTTACATTTTGCGGTTTTTATGGCATCCCCCCCCCCCAGGTCTACACCAGGCTCTTCAGGTCTAGTCTGAATTTGGCATGGGGTGCCCCCCCAAAGTCCATACCAAACCCTTATCCCAGCATGCTGCCCTGTAGGTCAGGAAAGGGAGGGGACAAGCAAGTGCCTCCCCCTCCTGAACCATACCAGGCTGCATGCCCTCAACATAGAGGGGTGGGTGCTTTGCTCTGCGCCCCCCACCCCAAAGCATCTTGCCCACATGTTGATGAGGCCAAGGGCCTCTTCCCGACAACCCTGGCAGGTTGTTGGGGTCTGCGGGCAGGGGGCTTATCAAAATCTGGAAGCCCCCTTTAACAAGGGGGCCCCTGGATCCTGCCCCCCCATGTGAATGGGTAGACGTACCCCTACCCATTCACCAAAAAACAGTGTAATGTCAACAAACTACAAGAGCCGGTTTTGAACAAGTCCTTTATTAAATAAGAAGCCTCGAGCCATCTTCTCCCGGTTCCGTCATCTCCCAGTGCCATATTCTTCTTCGGCTGTCTTCTCCCATGGCGCTGTCTTCTTCCTCGCCTCTACCACCATCTTTTTCTTCGTCCTCGCCGCCATCTTCTTCCTCACCACTGCCGTCTTCTTCATCGCTGTCAGTTACGCGCTAAAAAACAAAAAAAAGACGGTCTTGTCCTGAAGCTGTCTTTCTCCATTGTGATGTTCCCGCTGTCCGATACCTCTTATATAGGCATGGGGCATGGCCATCCAATGACATTGCCCCAAAGGGCCCGCCCCTTGTGACGTCACATGACTCATTGGTTGGTAAGGACGTGGCGGCCGGCCCCCTGCTTAGCAACCAGCTATATACAGTACGTTTTTAAAAAAAAACAAATGTAAAATGCATGAAAACTGCATGCAAAAACGCATAAAAAAACGAGTTTAAAAATGCAAAACGCACTGCAAAATGTGCCTGAAAAACGCATCAAGCGCTGCCGCATAGATGTGAACCTAGACTAACTGTACATGACTAAGGCCTAGTTCAAACCTATGCACGTTGCAGTTTGCATATCCCAGGTGCATTTTGCATTTTTCAATTCAAGTTTTTGGTCCATTGAAGTCTGTGGAACCAAAAAACTTTAAAAAGTCCCTGGCTCTTTCCATAAAATGCACAGATATGAACGTGACCCATAGGAAACCATGTTAAATGGACTGTAGTGTGTTTCTGCAAGACTGAAAATGCACAAAAAAAATGCATAGGTGTGGACTAAGCCTAAGTAAAACACAACACTTTTATGTGGTATACTATCAATGTGTACATATAAACATATAAAAATCGAATTCTATATAATTCTTAGGGTCAGTTCACACCATAGAAACGCAGTCCGCATGCTTTCTAGATGTTTTGCTGCATTCGCATTTTTGATGCGTTCCAGTGCGTTTCTGATGCAGTCCGGTGCATTTTCCCCCCTCTTTTTTCTTAACCTTAAATAAGGACATGTGTCTTCCAGTGCATTTTTGGCGCGTTCCGGTGCATTTTTGATGCATTTTACTGTGTTCCAGTACAGTCCAGTGCAGGAAAAATGCAGCATGTTCTACTTTTTTTTCTGGAACTGGAAAGCTTGTGAACTGACTGCACTGATATGAAATATACCATTGGAAACCATATAACCTACTTTCCATGCATTTTTGATGTTGAAAAAAAAACGCACTGGACTGCATGTGGTGTGTACTGGCCCTTAGTCCATGCAGTAATTAAAAAATGTAAATAAAAAATACCAGTGACAAAAAAACAAAAGGAACACAGTCCAGCACCCAAAAAGTGCAATCAGTGATCCATTATCTTCACTTCTTCACGTGACCTGTGCACCTCCACCAATCAGAAATACCTGCTCACCTCAGACAAACTCAAAACAGGCTCATTGGTATCATCCAATCGGCAACAATACCAAACTTGTCAGACTCCTCAGACTCTGGGTGGAGACACCCTCCTGTTCCTCATGTACTTGTGTGCAGGGCCGGACTGGGACTGGGCATTTTTGACTGAACAGCCAGGGGGGTTTAGGTGTTCATGGGGGGGCGGTTGATGACAGGATATTTACAGAGTCGGTCCTCCACATTGTAATGTAAAAGAGCACTGTTATATAAAGGAGACTGTATTGTAACAGGGCACTGTAATGATTACAATGCCCCTTTACAGAGCAGTCCCCTTTATATCACAGTGCCCCTTTACATTACAGTGCCCCTTGCAATCATGCCCCCCCCCCTTTCTCTCTAATCATAGTGCCCCCTTTTATTCTCGACTCACTGTGCAGATCTCCAGCTCCTCCCACCCCCTGCTCCCTTACATCAAAGTCCGCACAGCCCCCTTTCATTACAATCCACAGAGCCCCCCTTACATCAAAGTCCACAGAGCCCCCCTTACATCAGAGTCCACAGAGCCCCCCTTACATCAGAGTCCACAGAGCCCCCCTTACATTCAAGTCTGCAGAGCCCCCCTTACATAACAATCCACAGAGCCCCCCTTACAATCACGGTCCACACAGTCCCTCTTACATCAGAGTCTGCACAGTCTCCCTAAGAATTTGCAGAATTTCCATTTACACTGTTATGCCCCGTACACACGGTCGGATTTTCCGATGGAAAATGTCCGATCGGAGCGTGTTGTCGGAAATTCCGACCAAGCCATAGTTAGGTTTAGTTAGGAAAAATACATCACTGCATGTTATACATGTTCTGCCAAAAGTTCAATAAAGTTGTTTCTACTGCTCAAAGCCTGGTCTGAATTTACTCATGGGGTGCATGTGGGGTCCTGGCGCCTCTCTAAGGAACCAGGGTCTGTAATAACATTCTGGGGTACATGTAACATCATTACTACAAAAGGTTAAACTGTAATGCCCCGTACACACGCTCGGAAAATGTGTGATAGGACCTTGTTGTCGGAATTTCCGACCGTGTGTGGGCTCCATCGGACATTTTCCATCGGATTTTCCGACACACAAAGTTTGAGAGCAGGAGATAAAATTTTCCGACAACAAAATCCGTTGTCGGAAATTCCGATCGTGTGTACACAAAGCCGACGGACAAAGTGCCACGCATGCTCAGAATAAATAAAGAGATGAAAGCTATTGGCCACTGCCCCGTTTATAGTCCAGACGTACGTGTTTTATGTCACCGCGTTCAGAACGATCGGATTTTCCGACATCTTTGTGTGACCGTGTGTATGCAAGACAAGTTTGAGCCAACATCCATCGGAAAAAATCCTAGGATTTTGTTGTCAGAATGTCCGAACAAAGTCCGACCGTGTGTACGGGGCATAAGGGGGAGCTCTGTGGACTCGAATGTAAAGGGAAACCCTAATTTAAGGGGAGGGGGGGCTCTGATGTAAAGGGGATCCCTGATGTAAGGGGGTGTTCTGGGAACCCTGATTTAAGGGAGAGCTCTGATGTAAGGGGGAATGCTGTGGACTCTGGTGTAAAGGGAACTCTCATGTAAGGGGTGTTCTCGCATCAGAGTCCACAGAGTACCCCTTAGCCAATTTGCACTGGTGCCTCCCGGCTCTTTAAAGGGTTTCTGATGCTGGGAGGCGGGGTGCGGCTTATAATCATGTGACCGCTGTGATTGGCTGTCATGGCAGTCACACGATCGGAAAGCTCCTGATCGCAAGAAGTGATTGGGAGCTTTTTGTTAGCCGCAGGATTGTGCCGGGAACGAACGCTCAGCACAGCTATGTTTGCAGGGTGGAACACAAATATACAGCTGCTCAGTTCCAAGGCCCACCTGCTGAGAGGCTGTATATTTACGTACTGTCAGTGTGAAGGGGTTGAATTTGTATATACGCTGGGAGGCAGTTTACTCACCCCAGGATGGAGGCTCAGGCATAGGATGTCAGCAGCTTTCCTCTTGTGGCTGCTGGCTTTAAACTTCCTACCCACTCATCCCCAGGGAGTTCTCTACTCTCCTGTCTGTGTGGAGGGAGGAGGGGGGAACTGTCAGCACCGGCTCTGAGGCTGAGCTGTGTGTGGGAGAGGCACTCAGCTCAGCCCTGCTGCGAGCCGGAGGAGACACAGGCATGGCTGCATATCGGGAGGAGAGCGGCGGGCGCAGTCTGTGTTAGTCCTGTCTGGACCACTTACCTCCCGATGTTCGGCCCAGTCATCAACAGGCCATGTACCCGGCGGCTCTGGCCCACCGTGCAAATGCCCAGTCTGCCCTTTGGCCAGTCCAGGCCTGCTCGTGTGTCAATAAACATTATTTGGAACAAAAAAGGGAAGAACATAGTACTATCCATTTCAAAAAGGTTTTATTGAGGTGAGCAGGTTTTTCACCTGGTTGGTGGAGGTGCACAGGTCAAGTGAAGATAGTGGAGCACTAATTGCACTTTTTTGGTGCTGGACTGTGTTTCATTTGCTTTTTTTGTTTTTTTGTTCACTGTTATTTTTTATTTTTATTTTTCAGTCATTTCATTTCTGCATGGACTAGGAATTATATGGAATATGATTTTTATATGTTTTCAGTGTGATGTAAACATTGATAGTATACCACATACGAGTGTTGCACTTCACTTAGTTTTGTACAGGTATTCTTAAAGTATTAACAATAATAATTAAAGTAGAAGTTTAACCTTAAGCTAACATCTCTAAATCTACTTGCATCTACAATCTAAGACTAACCCATCAAGCCCTGTAAAGCAAAAATCTCTATACATACCTTTTCTGCAGCCACTCCGGTCCCAAGCTGAGTTGTCAGCGGCGGCTTCTGTGTTTGGGAGTGTGCAGAGGAGGCAGCCGTCTACGCAAGCCCCATAGTAACTGTAGCACCCTCTAGTGTGGTAGAGTAGGTAATGTTAGGATTTTTGTAAGTGTAGGCAAAAAGTTTTGGCTTGGCTGACAGCCAAGCTTGTGTTTGAATCTGGGTCAGGTGTGTGATCCAGGCAGGCTGCATGGGAGGGAGGTTAGGAGGAGCTGCCTGGAGTATTTATGAGGGCCCTGACCAATCCCCAGCGGATGGCAGGCCCCCTCAAATACTCAGTCTCAGGGTCAGGCCAGCAGGGGCAGGAGAGTTTGGGTGGAAGTTTGAGATGGAATGCTAGGAGGCTGTCGGTTGGCCCTAGTCGGGGGGTAGGTGGGTGATTTCGGGCCTGAAGCTTGGGTGCTGGAGGGATTCCCCGACAACCCAAGGAGGAATCCTATCCAGTGACGCGGGAGCAGGTTTGAGGACAGCAGGAGTCAGTGAGCACGTCCAGGAGATCTCCAGGGAGAAGACAGCCAGGAGGGCTGGTGAGTGAGACAGTCGAGGAGGACTGAGAGGACTGAGGAGAGCAGTCTGATATGGTTGCAGAGTCAGTCTGGGAGGACTTTGGAAGATTAGCCAGGAGGGCTAGTAAAAGGGGCAGCTGCAGCAGGTGGTCTGGCAGTGCCTGAAGAGGTGGTGCTGGGATTAGTAGCCACAAAAGAAGAGCTGAGCACTAGGACTTTGCTACACAACCACTGGGCCTGTGGACCCTGCCTGTAATGGGCTTTCACTTCGGTGTGTCTGGCTGTGCAGGGTGGAGGATCCCTTTCTACTTGTGGCTTCTTAGGGGGTGCGCTACATAACTCTATGGATGATGTCACTTCCCAGGAATTTCCCAGCTGTTGTCAGCTGTCTCCTGCACACAGCTTTCGCCGCTGGAGACCGGACTGGATCGGGTTCAGAAAAGGTATGTATAGCGATTTTTGCCTCACAGGGCTAGATAGGTTAGTCTTATAGCAGGAATAAGCAGTTAGAAAATCGACCGATCGCTCGACCGCGTTCGTTGGTCAAAATCGTCGCGAACATTAACCAATCGCAGAAAAACTTTAAAAGAGCAATCGATTTTATACGTAGTGTTGACCTTTCACGTACAAGTGGGGTCTTCTACTAGTTCCGCTCATGCGTGATAATGATCAAGAGATGTTTTACGGACGACCTTCACACCAACGAATAGAATATCATTCATTCGCAAACGATACGACACAATTTTTCAATCAGTCTTTTCCGTTCACAATATTGATATTAAATATTACTTGCTGGGCATCAACGAGGAGAAATCGGCCGATCATTCGCAGAACGGAAATTTTCGCCCGGTTTTCTTATTGTGTATTCCTGCCATTAGTTTGTGCTTAGATTGTGGATGCAAGTAGATTTATAGATTTTTAGTTTTAGGGTGCACTTCTAAAATATTAAAAAGCAAAAAAATAGGTAGACAGCAACAATTGGAAAATTGTAGTGTTTCTTTCCATTAGAATTTAGTGAAATGATGAAGGGTCCCTTTGGATTGGTGTTCAGTGAGAAAAGGGCCAATTTACACTGGTGGTCTTTGGAAGACGCTCCCCATTACTCTGGTGGTAACTGGGAAGAATATCCCTTACATTGGTTGGCTGTCACAGAAAGGTATATTTTTCAAGACATGAATAGCTATCATTTGGCATCTTATAACCACTTGTTTTTTGTTTGTTTTTTTACTTTATAAAGGCAAACATTGAAAAAACCTTTTCCCTTTCTGTCCATTAAAAAGTATCAAATATATTTTCCAGGACAGTACAAACACACCCAAAATGACCCCCTGTTTGGAAACTAGATACCTTAAAGCAGTGATGGCGAACCTTGGCACCTCAGATGTTTTGGAACTACATTTCCCATGATGCACAACTACACTGCCGATTGCATGAGCATCATGGGAAATGTAGTTCCAAAACATCTGGAGTGCCAAGGTTCGCCATTACTGCCCTATAGTGATCTCATTTTTTTGGGGGGGAAATGGAGAAACATGTTAGTATTGAGGTAGTTGCGGTGCACTTAGCCTTTAACACCCTCTGAAGCCAAGTGCAAGTGTTTCCTGAATAGTGGAAGACATTTTGCTTGAGGATGAAATTGAATTGCACTGAAATTGTATATGATGGCTAGATGGCACACTTTAAACCACCCCCGAATCTATTCCACAATCAATGGTGGTCAGTGGCATTTTAAAATTCCTTGGAGTGCCTCCGTTTTTTACAATCAAAGCAACTCCCCTGGCGCAGAGGAATGTTGTGCCTTTCAGGTCACCATAATTTAAGCACACCCATTTTTTGCCATGACGCGCTATGCTTACCACTGTCCTCTGTCTCCCTAAAGTTCTAAAGTTGGGAGGTATGTAAATATTCTTATGAACTGTGTTTGCAGCCACTTAAAGTGGTTCTATAGGTTGGATTTTTTTGAATAACAAACATATTATACTTACCTGACCTGTGGAGTGTTTTTTCACAAAGCAGTCCTGATCCTTTTCCTTTTTGGGTCCCCCCACCTGCGGTCCTGGCTCTTCCCCTTGCCAAGTGCCCCCAATAGCAAGTCACTTGCCATGGGGCACTCGAGCAGGTTTGCTCCTGAGCCCTGCGCTCCTGTCCATTCACACACGAAGCGTGGCCTGCCCCCCGCTCTCTCCTCATTGACTCACTGGGTGTGATTGACAGCTGCAGGAGGCAATGGCTCACTCTGCTGTTTGGGCCAATGAGGAGACAGAGACCCAGGAGAGCTGCTGCTCTCATACACATCGCTTGATCGAGAGGGGGCTCAGGTAAGTATAAGTGGGGGCTAAGGTAAAAAACCTTCTGCCTTTGGAACCACTTTAAGACTGTGGGGTTGATTTACTAAAGGCAAATAAACTGTGCAAAGTGCATTTGCCCCAGAGTTTAGTAAGTGAGGGGAAGCTTCACTTTGCAAAGAATATCCAATTACATGCAAGGAAAAAAAAACAGCAGTTTTGCTTGCACATGATTGGATGATGGGAGTCAACAGAGCTTCTGCTCATTTACTAAGCTCTGGAACAGTTGCTCTTGCAGAGTACAGCTGCACTTTGCAATGTGCACAGTCTGTTGTAAATCAAACCCTATGTTCATACTTTTGTACATTTTGAATCTTTTTATATATTGTGAGAGTGCAGCTCAATCATAGTGCTTCCATGGACTCATTTCACTACCCAAACATTAATTTAGGGCTTTTCAGTCAACTTTCATCCAAATGAAAAGTTCCCTAGAAAGATTTTCCTACACATGGGGCTTCAGCATCACACATAATCAGTGGTGTATTTTGGTTTTGTTCTTCCCCCCATCTAGATTTGTCCAATCCCAGCCGCTTTAAAATTGCACATACCTGTGCAACTGCGACAAACTACGTAAATTTTACTATCCATAGGCGACGCTTTAAAAGCCTTTACAGGTTACCACTTTGGATTTACAGAGGAGGTCTGAATTACTGTCCATGATCTGATATTCATGGTGATACCCCACGCGCTTGGGATGATCGCTGTTTGCATGCGTGCGCGGGGGATCGACACTTAAATGCATTCACAATCTGGTTTATTGTTATGAATAGTGTAACAAAGCTGATCCCGCCTTTGCTTGGCTGTCTGGTCAACTGGTGGGGGAGTGCCAGCTTGTCATTCGGGTCTCCTGGTGGGACGGGAGAGCCCAAAAGAGCCGCAGAAGCGGCGGGAGGGGAGATGTCCTCTCCAGCTGCTTGTAATAGCAATTGAGCGGCTAGTAAAAAAAATGATACCAGGGTGATAAATATATAAATAAAAGTGCAGCGCCGGATAATAAACCAATATTTGCCAAGTGAATATAATGTGTAGACTTACACTAATGTAAAGTCCTCCACTGACACTTCTGGCTCCTCCGGCCTACAGAGTACCCCTATAGTAAGCGGATGCTCATTGGCGTGCAGCTTCTGTTCATTTGGTTATCGCCGCTGTTTCTACTAAGACTGATTTGACCCCCCTGAGAAGGGCGGTCGCAGGCTTTCTAGTAAGCCTCCATTATTTACTGAAAGGTGACGGGCAGCACAAGTGGTGGAGAACACAGATCCAGGGTCCTGTATCAGAAATTCTTTCGTTGGGACACCTTCACTTATGAACTTTTTTTGTTGTCACATTTTGTGTTTCATTATGCACGTATTTTCTCCAACACATTAATTACATATGGACTATTTTTTTATCTTTGATCATGATTAATTTCATATACTTTACATTAGTGTAAGTCTACACATTATATTCACTTTGTAAATATTGGTTTATTATCTGGCGCTGCACTTTTATTTATATATTTATCTCTCTGTGCCCTATATCAGGGTTATAGTGCCTAGCATCAGGATATCCTCCACGGTTTATTTTAGTAATTTACTTGTTTTTGTTTATCACGCACCTAGCGCAATTCTTTCTTTATAATCTGATACCAGGGTGATGCCTGCAGCTGCAGGCAGCATCCCGGTACAGGCGCCGCCTTGTTTGCCTCACGGTAGATACACTCTTGCACATAATGCAATGCAAATAATAGCCTACTGACTAACCTACGCTGAAAGCTCGCTGGGACCTATGGTCTGCTCAGAAACCCAGATTGATCAGAAGAAACCAGCAACATAGACTTCTCTACTAGAACAACACCCAGTTTGGACTTTTCTCAGAGACTTCTACTGTGCAGGTTATCTGGGGTAGCCGCAAGCCATAGTTAGGTTTAGTTAGGAAAAATACATCACTGCATGTTATACATGTTCTGCCAAAAGTTCAATAAAGTTGTTTCTACTGCTCAAAGCCTGGTCTGAATTTACTCATGGGGTGCATGTGGGGTCCTGGCGCCTCTCTAAGGAACCAGGGTCTGTAATAACATTCTGGGGTACATGTAACATCATTACTACAAAAGGTTAAACTGTAATGCCCCGTACACACGGTCGGATCTTCCGACGGAAAATGTGTGATAGGACCTTGTTGTCGGAAATTCCGACCGTGTGTGGGCTCCATCACACATTTTCCATCGGAATTTCCGACACACAAAGTTTGAGAGCAGGATATAAAATTTTCCGACAACAAAATCCGTTGTCGGAAATTCAGATCGTGTGTACACAAATCCGACTGACAAAGTGCCACGCATGCTCAGAATAAATAAAGAGATGAAAGCTATTGGCCACTGCCCCAATTATAGTCCTGACGTACGTGTTTTACGTCACCGCGTTTAGAACGATCGGATTTTCCGACAACTTTGTGTGACCGTGTGTATGCAAGACAAGTTTGAGCCAACATCCGTCGGAAAAAATTCTAGGATTTTGTTGTCGGAATGTCCGAACAAAGTCCGACCGTATGTACGCCCTATAAGGCTAACATGTAAGGCTAAGAAGAGAAGGAAGTTTCTGTGGGTAACTGGAACAAAGAATGGCAACAGCGTGGGACCTGGTGACAGGTTCTTTGGTAGTGAGGGGTCGGTGCTTGGCTGTCCGTCTTTACTGGTCACCGGGAGCGGATTAGCGTTATGGAGATCTATGGCCTGATCACTAGTTAAGGAAAGGCATGAGTTAAGTGAGAGCACGCATTAGCTCTATGTTCTCGGTGGGACCCCATTCTGTTACTGGGAGTGAGGTAACCGAGGTATGCTGACTGGTGGAGTGGGCATAGGCTCTGCATGTCCATCCGAAATGCAACACATACTCATGTAAGTGTGTAAGACAAGGGGCAACAGATTCTGGAGAAACACCGCATACAACTCTACACACAAGTGGCTCATCTCTGAGTTGGGGGACTGCCTTAATGTTTGACTTTTCACATGACCATGGCCCCCACCTAGTCCCAGGCATTGAGGAGCACATCTTCGGGAAAGGTGTTACCCCTGTACTCGTTCATCGCCTGCCGTAGCCCAAAGAACTCACCCTGGGGTAGGCATCCTATGTGACCCACACTTGGTGCCCAACGAGGAGGGGAACATGGAAGGAAGTACCACCTGCCTACCCTGCTTACATTTTGAATAAAAAAACTGACCTGATTCCCCCATCCACACATTTGAGGTGGATGGGAGAATCCTGCCCAATTAGTTATTGTACTCTAACATTGGGGATGCTTCCGCTACAGTCTATGGCCTGCAGTGCTGATTGAGCTGAAATTTGCCAACAGGGCAGTTGTAGAGAAGTCGATCGGTAGATAGATTTATGTTCAGCCACAGTGCTCATATATTGGATTCAAATTCAGCCGTTCCCTGCTGAACTTCAATCCATGTATGGCCAGCTTTAGTCTCACAGTCTGTCACTGCAGTGACACAAATTCTTTACCTTCAGGCAACAACCTGGTTAAATAGCCTGTCTCTCAAGTTAGATAGGACAGAATCAGAGACACATACTGCTAATGTGTCTGTACACACTTGCTGCTCCGCTGCAGCTCCTAACAAAACCCCCATGCACACCTATACAATCAATGTGCTGGTTACTGGCAAAATGTAGAACCAGGGTTGGAGATTTTTTCCCACCCAAGACTCTACATTGCCTCTAGGAACCATACCAAGATTTGCGAATCCCAGGGCCAGCGCTACCTATAGGTAAGGTAGTCACCGGCCTAGAGCGCATATCAGTTGAGGGCGCCATGCCAGCAGGTGTGGACTGGGCCAGGGGGCACAGAGTCAGACTGACATTCATTAAGAGCTGAGGTGCTGCAGGGGCCGGGGTACCCACGGGACACAGAAAACGGCGGCGGAGCCTGCGAGGTGTGCATTTCCATTGGGCGCGACTCGAGAAAGAGGTGTGGGTGGCCTCATTCCCAGCCCACCTTCTTCTCTGGTGCATGCGTGAGGCGAAGCTCTGCAGATTTAGAGAGAGCGAGAGCACCAGGGAGGTTACTTGGTAAGTTAGTTCTGTAGCGGCAGGTTATATGAGAGAGCACAGAGGGAATCCATCATATTTTAGTAGTGGCTGCAGATCTGCTGGCTGGTTGCTAAGGTCATTTAATTTACACATAAGCACAAATGTTGCTATTCTGTAATGCTCAAACTAAAAATCAATATACTACCCTAGCCTGTCTTGTACTACTCTAACCTGCATATATACTACCCTAGCCTGTATATATACTACCCTAGCCTGTCCATTTACTACCCTAGCTTGTCTATTTACTACCCTTACCTGTCCATATACTACCCTAGCATGTTCACATACTATCCTAGTCTGTCCATATACCTGCGGACCACGACTGGTGTGAGGAAGCGAGCCGGTGCTGCCACTATTTGTATTCAGGCCGAGTCCAAAGGCGCAGCTGCAGGCCTGCTCACCACGGCTGAAGAAATAAGTGGAGAGGAGCCGCAAAAATCTTCACCCCCGCCACCTCCACCATATACATGGGCAGGGCAAAGGGGGTGGAGTCAGGGGCAGGGCCAATGGGGCAGTAAAATGAGGTTTCGCCTAGGATGTCAAAAATCCTTGCACCAGCCCTGGCTAATCCTAGAGAAAACTGAGAAGTTAGCATTCTTCATTGAGAAAAAGCAAGCCTGCAAGGGTGAGAACCCTGGGTGCCACCTAACCCTTCTTGCACCATTACAGGGCACTTCCTGCCATAAAATGTGCATTCTGTATATATATATATATATATATATATATATATATATATATATATATATATATATATACAGTATATTATATATTAGGTGTTAGAACCAAAACAACTTCCATATGTATGCAAATATGGCCAGCCAATGCAAAAGCGAGGAGATTCCAAGCTAGAAGACCAGGAAAAGATGGGGGTGACTGAACAAAGAGCAGAAGCAGACACTGCATTTTGGGAGAATTGCATTTTGGGAGGTTAGTGTGTCCACAAAGGGCAATGTATGAATACTTCCCACTCCATGGCAAAAGCCCTGGCAGCCATACCTACATTTAGTTCTGTTTTAAAGCCCAGCTCCAGAATATATATGATATGGCAGTTTGGCTTTCACATATATTTGCAAATGTATAAAACAGATCACTTAGGTTTTGTTGCTGGCTAGCTTGAAAGTGTGCTGGGGACCCCATTTTTTACTGCTATATTATTTTCAATGTTTTCCAGGTGTCAAAAAAAGGTTGGGCTGCAATACTTGACTTCAGTTTGAAGCTGTCCCCTGCAGTACCTCCTTTCAGACATAAGATGTCCTTGGTCTTCCTTGATTCAACTTGGGAAACTAAGGAGCGCAGGGCTCCAAAGCTTCACACTGAACATGGCGATCGCTGTATATTGACTCCCACTGCTGGAAGAAGTGGGCTTAGCAAATCATGTTACAGTCAAAACACATCAGAAAAATGTAAGCAAAAAAAAGAGCATAAATTTCTTCTTGGCGTTAACTTTGGTCCTGTTTTACTTGTCTGGCATGCGACAATAAAGAATTTCTATAAGCATTTACTTTGTTCCAGTGTAGGGCCATCTCTTCTTCTTACATACATTCTTTGGATGGTGGTGAGCCGGGGCAAGCACCTGAGGCGATATTGCACCTTGATATGCCTGAGCAGTGCATGCTCTCTGTTTTGATAAGATTCCTCTGGAGAGGATCGTGGGTACAATGCTGTGGCTCCTGCAGACTCTTCGTCCAGCTCAGTTCCTTACTGCAGTACAGGCTTTTAGTTATGGAGCTGAAGGAAGTATCAATGGACAACACTGCACTTGTGCTCCACTGAGAACTACCATTGTGGACGATGAGACTTGTTGTCTTTTCATTCACAGCTCTCTGTAAATAAATGACGCAACGTGCAGGTGCAGCCACACACAGCCAAACCAAATTCACACAGCTGGATACTTGCTGGAATTGACCCAGCAATACTGGAACTTAGCTCAGGTTGCCAAGTTATTACTGGATTGCTTACATCTCCAGAATTTCAATTTCGGAGAGGTAAAAAAATCCCAGCGTGCGTGATCTCATTTCTCTGAGTCATGCACACTGTGCCCTGCAAGTACTGGCTGTCAGGAGAGGACTAGGAGGAGGAGCTGTGCCTGCCAAGGGATGAGGGAAGGGAAGGAGGAGGAGGCTCTGGGGCTGTGAATCAGGTGGCAAAAAATGTTGGCAGGAGCAAGGACACGTGGAAGTAAAGATGCCACCAGAGAGTGTTTCATTGTGTAAGTATGCAGTGTGTATGTGTATGTTATATGTATGTGTATGCATGCTGTATGTATGTACTCAGGTGGTCCTGCTGTGCTACCTAGATAGCAAGCAATTATGCTGCAACTTTAAAAATGACTTTCTAACTATTGCTAGATTTCCCAGGCTTCACAAGTTTGTTTCACAATTGCAGCAAGTCTGCATTGCATGACTCCAGATCAACTTTCTTTGCAAACATTCCACAAGTCTGCTGCAAGTTCTTGTTCAGTTATGTTGTGCAATAGTCATCCCACCACAGGGGTCGCTGTGACTGGATTTTCATGCTGTAGACTTGCAGAGTACTTGCTGTAGACTCACCACTGCAACTTTGCTCTTGCTAGAGACTTGCCACACAAATTTGCTACAAATTGGAAAAGTGTCAACTAGAACTTGTGCTTCAAGTGCTCTGCAAGTGTACAACTTGCCAGTGAAAATGTGCAGCAAGTTGACAGACTTACAATTCAACACTGCCACAAATGTGTGACAAGTTATCCTTGCTATCTGGGCTATATATTAGAGGATGGGCATAAAAATAATGTCAGAGAGTGCTGGGCTCTATATAAAATTCTGACTTTCAAACTATGTACATTAGCCCTTTCCTGATGGAGGGTAAAACAAATCCTACTGCCTGAACACAGTTTTGAAGCTTTGACATGAGTTAGTAAAACTGTAAAATAAAGAAAAAGATACTGGATTGCGCTAAAGAGTGTAAGGAGTCAAAAAAACAAAAACACAGTCCAAGGAGAAATGTCCAAGGAAATTCTCCAGCGAAAGAGTTAATATCAAATGTCTATCTAACACCACTCTCCTTGCAGCTCTGTGATCAGCAGGGAACTGACAGCTGTGAAAACATAAAGGCAGATACGAGCGCACAGGCTCATGGTGCAAATAACGTTTTTTTAATGGATAAAGGAAATAAAATCAATACACTTACAAGTGTAGATAGAACATTAGCGTCTAGAATCCTCCTGTATGGAGCCCTGAACAGGGTCACATGCGAGTGCCAAGATAGATGGATGAGTACCTACACGAGCGCTGGCTCACCAAGCAGCTGCCGACAGGCTGCGAGCAAGCCGCTCATTGACTCCAGGTGTCGGCCGGTCAGGACAAGGCTGTGGGAACTTCCACCATGTAATCGAGGGGGAGCTTCTGATGGAACAGACTGACAGGGGACGCTATGCGGTTGGCAGGACAACGCATTTCAGAGGGCATGGCCTCCTTCCTCAGATCTGCCCTGTGTTCTTCGCAGAGCCTTTATATAGCCATTCATAAATGTCCAGGGTATTAACCCTTCTTTCTCAGGCCATTGGGCTTACATCGGAAGCTTACATCGGGGCTTACATTTTTTCTTACTTTTATTTGTTTACACTTTTCTCCTCTGGCAAGGAGAAAAAGATACAATGTATATTTCTCTCCAGTTAGGCCCCTTTTACATGGGCTTGTCCATGTACGGACTCCGCTGATCCCCGCTGAGCGGGCGGATGACAGGTCCGTCTCCACTCACCGGACCTGTCAAAGCCCCGCTGTCCTTTATGGAGATCAGATGAAAAGAGACCACCTGTCCATTTTCATCCGATCCTATCCAATCCGATTCTCCAGACGGATGCAAAATAGGGTTTCCATCCATCTGGATTTCATGGACAGGATCAGATTGGATAGTGGCGGATGTCAGCGGACATGTCATTTGCTGCTGAAAAGAGGTGCATGGAGCGTCCGATCAGTTCCGCCAGAAAAACTGGCAGACGGACCTGATCAGAAAGCCCGTGTAAAAGGGGCCTTAGAGAAGAAAAAAAACACAGTGGCAAGCTGAACAGTGACTGATCACTGTGATAGCCTCTGATTGGCAATCCCAGTGATGAGGTGACTAAGAACTAGGCCTAACAGTTCTTGATCATAAGCACGAGACCCTGTGCTGGGAGTGCAAAGTGTATCACACTCTCAGCACAAACAAATGCAGCCTCACTGAAGAAGACCTACTTCAATGAGGCCGTATAGGCAGCGGCAAGGGGTTATATACAATAATACAAAAAAGATGCAGCGCTAATACATAATTATAACCTGTAAAATAAATTCATATAATAATCAAAGATAATGGTGCAAGATAAGTGATATCAAACTCTAGTGTCCCAGAATTAATTGTAGACAAATATAGATAAACAAGTAGAATCCAAAATCCAAAAAAAAGGAAAGAAAAGTCCGTGATACAGCAAGGAATAAAGTGCCAGAAAGGGCCACAACAAAGATGAGGATGCAGTGGGGAGAATCTTCTGTGGGTCCTCACACCCGAGATGGAATATCAAATATGCTTACCAGATCCCATTGACCGCCATTACAGCGGTCAAAAACAGCACAGGGAAATTTTGGGGCTCCCCACAACCTCAGCTTAATGGTACCGATGGGCGACAGTTGATATCTCAGGATTCAAAGAGAAAAAGAACAATCCATCGCATAATATAGTCTGCACAAATGTTTTATTAGAAAGGAATTGCACTTACAAAGCCTCGTTGTAATAATGAGCGTATCGCGTATAACAGTCAGTCTGCGCCTCCGTCTGCTGCCTCCGCCTTCCTGGTTTGTGTAAGCCCTACACGAGAACGGACGTGGTGACATCGTAGGCTCCTCCCTACGCGTTTCGTCACAAGCGGACGTCGTCTGGGGATTGGCCAGAGGCTTTGTAAGTGCAATTCCTTTCTAATAAAACATTTGTGCAGACTATATTATGCGATGGATTGTTCTTTTTCTCTTTGAATCCTGAGATATCAACTGTCGCCCATCGGTACCATTAAGCTGAGGTTGTGGGGAGCCCCAAAATTTCCCTGTGCTGTTTTTGACCGCTGTAATGGCGGTCAATGGGATCTGGTAAGCATATTTGATATTCCACCTCGGGTGTGAGGACCCACAGAAGATTCTCCCCACTGCATCCTCATCTTTGTTGTGGCCCTTTCTGGCACTTTATTCCTTGCTGTATCACGGACTTTTCTTTCCTTTTTTTTGGATTTTGGATTCTACTTGTTTATCTATATTTGTCTACAATTAATTCTGGGACACTAGAGTTTGATATCACTTATCTTGCACCATTATCTTTGATTATTATATGAATTTATTTTACAGGTTATAATTATGTATTAGCGCCGCATCTTTTTTGTATTATTGTTTATGGTGGGATTTGGAGACTAGATCTCGATGCAGGCTGCTTAGATTTCACTATACTGTATATCTTTTGTTTCACCTTAAGCGCAGCTTTTATTTTTGTTTTTGCAAGGGGTTATATACATCTGACTTCCACACTATACGTTACTCACCTGACCCTGCACTATATACCGGCACATTACCCAACCCAGACTTCTGAAATATGTATGGTACATACTCTGTACATAGGCTCAAGCTTTAAACCCCTCCCACTGTTAGTGATTACACTATCACTTCCCATAATGAACGGCGCTCCAAAATTTGAGGAGGAAGACCTTTCATTCATCTGTCTTCCCTCCATTCATACAATGTTAATGATCGGTAAGTGTCTCTGAAAAGTGCCACATCCAATAGCTAAACACCACCAGGTCGGATGCTGGAGTGTGTCTCCACATGGTCGTTTATATACAAAAGTGGCCATTTGCTTGACAGTGTGCTACTTTTACCTGTGAATGAACAGCGTCAATCTTCTTATTATGAGGGTCACGCCTCTCGTTGACTTCAGCATTATCGGGTGCTAATCTCTTCCCGGGTTGATCTGGCCACTTCACACTTCCACACTTATTGTGACACCAAAAAACCATAGACAAGCATATCCAGGACACAATTCCGCTCAATTTTCTTGTTTTTAATATTTTGTGGAATGTTATGCATATGACAGTTTCAGAAAACATACACATAATTGACTCTTTCACGTACCCCCGAAGAAGGAGATTTTGAAAACTCCGAAACATGTTGGTTGAATCATAAATACTGTCAATCATTGTGGTGACTGTCAAAATCTACATGCAGTATTGTTAACATTCCGCCTATATTTTTTACTCTGTATCTTAAAATGTATGTACGTTATTAATAAAATGTATGCTTTTCTACTTATAATGGAATCTTAGTGCCTTAAAAGTACAGTCAGGGGATATTTCTTCTTTCTGTCCCTCCATTCATAAAGCTCTTTTCATTGGGGAAAGTGATAGTACAGCTGCTATGAAGCAGGGGGTGGAAAGGGCGGGCATAGCTGGCACTTTTGAAGAGCACCTTTCGCAAGTGAAGCCACTTGCATTAACCACTACAGCACCAGAAGATCACCCCTGCAGGGGAGACGGGACAGGAGATTTCGTTGTGAAAAAACATTCCCCTCTGGGTTATCTATGTACATTGCAAGGATTTTAACAAACTTTGTTGCAAATTCCTACATTTTGTTATTCTGAAAGGAATGGCTGTTTGTTTGTGTCCATGTGCTAAGTAAATCTGTATGGGAGTGATTTTATAATTATCAATTGGCTGCTGCACATGCAGGGATCTAATGAAGAAAATTGCAGGGTTTGCATCCCTTTAGACATGATTTCCTATTGGGAATATCTCACCAAAAATGACATTTTTTTATTACAGGGGATGCCTGATATCTGACATATATCTTAGTGCAGACTTCTGGGAAAACCTGTAAGCCAATCACACAAGCAGGAAATTACATTTCTGGGGATTGTTCTGTACAGAACTGCAGATTGAAAATGAAATATCATTTTTAAGAACATTCAATTACAATATGGCATGTTGCAACTGTATATACTTTAATATTTTTTTATTTGTTATTTTTTTTTTCCCCACAAAAGTGGAGTTATCCTTTTAAAGAAAAGAGCAGATACCAGCAGAAGGACACTCGCCGTTCATGTAAATATTGTCCCTGGTGCTGATTTTTAAAAAAAATCACCAAACTTCAGGTTTAAAGCCGTTGTATACCCTTATTGTTATTTTTTACCTACAGGTAAGCTTATAATAAGGCTTACCTGTAGGTAAAATGAATATCTCCTAAACGTGTATGGTTTAGGAGATATTCACTTTGCATGCAGCTGCTGCTGGACCTTGCCAGGAAGAAGACTCCTGCGGAAGAAACGACAAGGGCAAAATGTCAGCTCCCTCGGAGTGGACCGGGTTGCGATACGGGGACCTCGTTCTAAGGTAAGTAAATTTTTCATAATGAGCTAGTATGCACTGCATACTAGCTCATTATGCCTTTGCCTTACAGGGTTTTTTTTTACATGTGCGGGTATACAACCGCTTTAAGATTTGGCTTGATAGGGGTAATATTTTAGTGCAAAAATGTGACTTTTATTTGTTTACCAACAGTGGTTGTAAAAATTGACTGGCTCTTATGATGTAATAGTTTTGCAATATCGCAGTATTAACATTAATTACAGTTTTCTAAAGCACCGTATGTACACTCATCTTCCAGATAACATCTGAACAAGTTTTTTCCACTATGGCTGGTATTTACTAATAAAGCCAATAGTAATTCTGCTACTCCCTGGAACATGAAGGAAGAAATAAAAAGTTATCATAGATTTTATCTGTCCTAGATGGAGTACATATTGGTTTCCCACACGAAATTGACGTCCTTTTTTTCCCACAAATAGAGCTTTCTTTTGGTGGTATTTATTTTTTGCCCTATAAACAAAACAAAAAAAGCGACAATTTTGAAAAAAAAGCAATATTGTTTACTTTTTGCTATAATAAATAGCCCCCAAAAATATATAAAAAAAACAAATTTCTTCAGTTTAGGCTGATATGTATTCTTCTACATATTTTTGGTAAAAAAAATCGCAATAAGCGTATATATGGGCTATGAGTAAGCGCTCGAACTAGAGCGTGAAACGCGTCAGCTGTGTCTGTACCACCCACCTGATTGTCCTGTTTTTTATGATCCAAGTTTTACAATAAAGAAGATGTTTTCAACTTTATCCGGTGTGCGGCATCCAGATTTTCCTGTTTCAAACCCTGCTTCAAGAAGCGTATATTGATTTTTTTTTTTAAGCTACTTCAGCAAGTACTTTTGGGATACTTAATTCACCATTAAAGTTCATTTTTATCCCATCACATGTCACATCATAGTAGCTTTAATCTTTTCTTTCCCCTTTTTATCCCTTCCCCCTATTTAATCTTTATTCAATTTTTCTTTCCCTTCCCCTTCGCTTCCTCCAAGGGTTAACAAATTAGTTAAAAAGTGAATACACAAAACGTTCTCTTACATAATAAAATGGATAAGTACCTCATCAAGAAGTGAGGGCGCATTATACTAAGAGACAGTAAAATGAGTAATAGAAACCAAAGTGATCAAAAGACCTCCTCCATCCCACTCACTTCACCTATTTTCAGTGTTACAGACCAAGCGTTGCCCTTTAATCCCTCCCCTCTTTCCTACCCCTCCCATTCATTTATCACTCTATAGGGGGGAACCCATTTTTTCCAACCATCTCCTCCACATCGCATCAAATTCCTTAACGCTGCCTCTCTTTGTATACACTGCTCTTTCTTTACATATAGTCTCATTCACTTCCCGGATCCAATCTCTCACAGTAGGGGTTGTTCTAGATTGCCATCTGGTTGCGATAATTTTTCTGGCTTGGAACAAACACCTCACTATTGCAATTGTGGTACTATTCCTCTGCCCCCGCTCCTTCCTGTACCCCAATATGCATCCATTTTCATTGCTATTTTAAATATATCGCTTATGACTTTAAGCACTTCCTCCCAATACCGATACAGTTTGGGGCACCTCCATACCATGTGTATAAGATCGCCGGTTCCCTGACATCTGGGGCATTTATCGTCTGATCTTCTGCCAAACTTGAACAGCCTCTTAGGAGTATAATAAGCCCTATTTAACAACATCAGATGGGATATCTTCTGAGGGAGTGAGACCGATACCCTCGAGCCCATTTCTAGGATTCTTTTCCACTGTTCCTGTGTTATTCTCCCTATATCCTCTTCCCATCTTTTTTTCTCTTTGCGGAGTTTCCCCTCAGCATTAACTTCTTTGCTTATCTGTCCATATAGTTCAGATATAAGTCCTTTAGTGGAGCCTACCTGGAGTATACTCTGAAAGAGGGGCATTTCGTTCCATACTGGTGGCTGTTTCCTAAATTGGGCTTCAAGGGCATGCCTCAACTGTACGTAGGAATAAAATGAGTGTTGCGATATATTGAACTCTCGTCTCAAATCTGAGGATTTTTTAAAAGTATTTCCCAGGTAGAGTTGTCTCAGTCTTTTGATGCCATGTATTTCCCATTCTCTTACTTTTCCTAACGGGAGGGTTTCCCGCAGATTGTAGTTAAGTGTTCTTGCATAGCAAGACCACTTACTGTTATCTCACATATATATTATTCTTATTATTATAGCCAAATTTTCCACCCTAACTCCTCCCACAGTTTTTACACTACATAGACAAGTAATATACCGAAACGTGCGGATTGTTCCCGAATGGTGTGCTATTACTTTGTGGAACGTTTCGCCGAATGGTTCACGAAATATCGTCGTTTTTGCGGCGAAATTGGTCCCATAGGAATGAATGGGGAAACTAGAGTGGGAGATGACAAAAGCTGGAAAATCAGAACATGATTTCTAAACTGCCGCCACTCCCTCATTTTCAAGCCCACCTACACAAATCTTATATCAAAACGTTCAGCTGCCACTAAACATGTCCACGGCTAAGCCATAGTCCTGATAGTTTTCACAATATGACCATTTGTTTGCAACTCACGCCGTCCATTGACATTCATTGAAACTACACTCTAGCCCCCTCCAAATTTGAAGGGCAATTTCTAAACTGCGACTGTGCCTTCATTTTTAATATTTCAGAGACATACTATACATCAAAATCTAGGTCTGGGTCTTGTGATTCTCACAATATAAAGATCTTCGCTGTAGGATGTATAGTTTTTAAAATACGGCCATTTGTTTAGAGGTCATTTCAGGAAATTTTAGCCATTAATCAGAGTGTACTGTTAGTGTTTGTTTTGTTGCCATGGTTACCAAAGCTTCTGTTATACACAGGGGGGAAGGTGGCTGGAGCATCTCAGCTGATTACAGAGCCCAGGGGAGGGGACAGACACACCATGTACTGATTTATAATAGAGGAATATGATGGGGCAGTTTTGATGGGGTAATTCTGATGGGGCAGTTTTGATGAAGTAGTATTTGGGAAGCATAAACAGGGCATGAGCGTTGCTAGGAAACAGTGGTTGTAAACACAAGATGCTGAGACACTCCAAATGCATGTGACTTCATCTGCTAGACTTGATAATGCTTGTAGACTCCTCCCACAGTTTTCACACTACAGAGACAAATAATATACCGAAACGAGCGGATTGTTCCCGATTGGTGTGTTATTACTTTGTGGAATGTTTTGCCGAATGGTCCACGAAATGACGTTTTTGCGGCGAAATTGGTCCCATAGGAATGAATGGCGAAATGTTCAAAACTAGAGTGGGAAGTGACAAAAGCTGACAACCCCATGATCAGCCAAAACATTATGACCACCCCATGATCAGCCAAAACATTATGACCGCCCCATGTAAAAAAAAAAATATTTTTGAAAAAAAAAAAAATTTTTGAAAAAAGTAAAAAAATAATTTTTGAAAAAAAAAAAATCATTTTTGAAAAAAAAAAATTTTTGAAAAAAAAAAAATTATTTTTGAAAAAAAAAAAATTATTTTTGAAAAAAAAAAATTTCTTTTAAAAAAAAAATTATTTTTGAAAAAAAAATATATTTGAAAAAAAAAATATTTTTGAAAAAAAAAATTATTTTTGAAAAAAAAATTACTTTAAAAAAAATAATAATTTCGAAAAAAAAAATTATTTTTGAAATAAAAAAATTCATTTTTGAAAAAAAAAATTACCTTTGAAAAAAAAATTACTTTTGAAAAAAAAAATCATTTTTGAAGAAAAAAAAATCATTTTTGATTAAAAAAAATTCATTTTTGAAAAAAAAAAATTACTTTTGAAAAAAATGTTCAGCTCTTTCAGCGAATGATGGAACTTTTTTACTACTATTTATACTTTTTAAAATATTAAGCTTTTTAACACTTTTCACAGTTACTCCAGCCACTCCACCCCACCCAGTTACTCCGCCCACTCCAGTTGTAGAGGCAAGAACACTTTCACAATTTCCCCAGAAATTGTACCTTTTCTAGTTATTCCAAAGGGGAGTGTATTCAGTTAGCCCATTATATCCCATCTGTTTTTTAACAGTTTTCCATATTTTAGTTATCATTTTTATTGTTGGAGACCTATAGCCAAAGGAATCCGCCTCTAGTGTTTCAATAATTGTATTATGTGAAGCTTCAGTCAGCACGATTCTCCCATTGGGGGTACCTCCACCTGGAAAGTCACATCCCATTAGATGCTGCAGCTGTGACGACAGATAGTAACGCTAAGGGTGAGGCAATGCCACACCTCCTTCCCCCGCTGGTAGCGTATATTGATTGGTTTCCGCAAAAGTTATTGCGTCTACAAAATAGGGGATAGATTTATGGCATTTGTATTATTAATTTATTTCTTTTTATTAGTAATGGTAGCGATCTGCGTTTTTTAGCGTGACTGCGACATTATGGCGGACACTTTTGACACTATTTTGGGACCATTGTCATTTATACAGCGATCAGTGCTAAAAAAATGCACTGATTACTGTGTAAATGACACTGGCAGTGAAGGGGTTAAACACTAGGGAACGATCAAGGGGTTAAGTGTGTCCTAGGGAGGTGTTCTAACTGTGGGAGCAGTAGATCCCTGTCATGTCACTAGGCAGAACAGGGAAATGCCTTGTTTACAAAGGCATCTCCCCTTTCTGACGCTCCGTGATATGATCGTGGGACACTGGCGGACATCAAGTTTGTGGGACCCGTGGGCACGGTCACGGAGTACGCGGCAGCACACGCGCACCCACAATGCCATGGTATAAAGGGGACGTACCTGTACGCCCATTTGCCCATCCGTGCCATTGTGCCAACATACATCATCCTGCGCTGGTCGGCATGTGGTTAAAGTGATTCTAAAGGCTGTTTTTTGTTTTTTTTTTCAAATTAAAATGAAAAACATGTTATACTTACTTGCTCTCTGCAATGGTATTGCACAAAGTGACCCCCTGCGACACTCTCCATTCCTCCTCTCAGTACCCTCATCTTAAAGGAACAGCACTGCCCCAACTTGATTTGAGGACTTACACCCCTTACCATAGGACTGCAAATTTACTTGCGTTCTCCAACACAGGACTCTGGACCTAAACATTTAGGCTGGGTTCACACTTAAAATGGATGCAGCTGACAGCAGGGTGCGGTGGGTTCCTGTTTTCCATTTCAGGGACGAATCGGGCCCAAATTGTTGCCTGAAATCAGACCTGAAACGAAGCCAAAGACACACAGGACTCCTGTGCAATTCACTCCACAGCCGCTCTGGAGATGTGTGAACCGGCTCCATTGAGACCCTGTCACAATCTCCTGTCATGCGAATTGGATGCGGAAAAACCCACATCCAATTCGTATAAGTGTGAACCCAGCTATCAAATTCACCAGTGGGAAAAGTGTTGTTAAGCGTTGTCAGGCATATGCTCCTACAGGCAGAAAACTTTTTTGAGCGGAGCTAGTTCCCCAAAGAGCTCAAAAGCTCTCAGTATAGCTTGAAAAAGCTCAAAAACGTTTGTTCCAGCTTTTTGTTTTGTTTATACAGTGGTTAAAAAAATACTATCTAGGAAGGTTTGTGAAAAATAATAAAACGCTCAAAGGAGCTTGAAGGAGCTCAATAAAAAGGCCCACAAGAGCATAAAAAAGCACAAGCTTCTTCAAGCTGAAAGAAAAGCTCAAATACCTGTAAAAGCAGCTTTTTTTTAGTTACAGTGTGCATGAGCCCTTAGGCTTCATTCCCACGAGGCGGATCCACTGCCACGGAGTCCGCCTCTATCCGCCAGCTCAGCGGGAGATCTCTCCGTTGATCACCGCTGAGCTGTTGGATGACAGGTCCCTCTCTGCTCACTGAGCGGGGAGGGGCTTGTCGAGCGCCGCTGGTTGCTATGGAGGGATCGGATGAAAACGGACAGCATGTCCGCTTTCATCAGATCTCACCCGATCCTTTAGGGACGGATGCGAACGTAGGGCCATCCGTCTGATTTTAGCGGATCGGACCGGGTCGGATGTCAGTGGACATGTCACCGCTGACATCCGTCGCTCCATAGGCTAACATGGAGCGTCCGTTCAGGTCCGCCGACAAAACTGACAGGCGGACCTGAACGGTCCAACAGTGTGAAAGACCTTAGACCTTTCATTATATAGGTGAGAATTTCCTTTAGATATTAATAATGAACACACTTTGTGCTTAATGTAATACACACACAAAGGAGCTAAAATAAGGGTTGTTATAAAGATAAACAAACTATAATATAGAAAAAAACCCTGTAAACAAGTTACCTGGGTAGAAAGTGGTTACTTCAATTATAAAAGGTCGTGGTTGGGTCTAAGATAAATAAGCTGCTGTACTTAAAGAGTGACCACTTTTGTTGGGGAAAAAAACATTCCCCTCTGGGTGATTTATGTACATTGCAGGGATTTTAACAAACTTTGTTGCAGATTCCTACCTTTTGTTATGCTGAAGAAATAGCCGTTTGTCTGTGCAAAATGAATGTGAATGAACTCCCAGTATCTCCTCAGTCTTCAAGCCTGAGTAACAGAGAAAATTGAGTACTGTCCGTGATACTTTTTTTATTTGCACTAACATACAATTTTTCAGGACAAGCTTTCGGGGTATGTCCCCTTCTTCAAGGTCCAAGCAGTACTGATTCACAAATCAGTATCCCCCCCCCCCCCCCCCCCGCATTCCCCCCTAGCTCTCCCTCTGTCTTATCTCACTAACTCTGCTGCTATCTTTATTACAATTGATTTGTATGTGTTTGGTTTTCTCTTCTTTTTTTTTTTTTTTTTCTTCTTTTTTTTTAACATTCTGCTTAAAAATTTGTGAATCAGTACTGCTTGGACCTTGAAGAAGGGGACATACCCCGAAAGCTTGTCCTGAAAAATTGTGTTAGTGCAAATAAAAAAAGTATCACGGACAGTACTCAATTTTCTCTGTCACAATTGCACTAATACGGCTACAACAAATCAAGCCTGAGTAACACTAGACATCATTCGATCCAACAGACTGAGGATATCTTTTGGCAAAAAAAAGGAATACTGAGGGCAACAGCTCCAGATTGAAGGTAAGTACAACCCGCACTACTTTTTTTTTTATCTCCTGTTAGGAAGTCCATTCCCTGCATTAACGTAAAAGATATTTTACCAATTGCTGTGTGTTCACAGGGCACAGAGGCAGCAGCACAAGCCATTGGCTTCTGCTGCTGTCAATCAACTCATGTGAGGAGAGAGTGGGGCGGGGCCGAGTCATGCTGTGTGTGTCTATGAACACACACAGCCTGACTTAGGAGCGCACCTACACGAGTGCACACAGATTGCTGAGGGGTCCCATACAGTACTTTGTTTAAAGTGTTACTAAATCCAGAACCCTGTATTCACTATATCTGGTTTCAGCACAAAGAACATGGAAATGCAATTATTTTAGTAAACATAAACTTCTAAATACCTTTTCTGATCAGCAGTTAGAGCTTTAACCAGACACTTCTATCAGTGTCTGGTTAAAGCTTGTAGAAGGAGTTTTTTCATTCTTCTCTGACTGTCCTATGAGGCTGCAGGACTCCTGGCCCTCTGTCTGGACAGTAATAATTGGCCCTGCGCTGATCACATGCACTCTTCCAAGAAAAAAAACAAACTGAGCATGTGCAGAGTGACTGCAAAAGCTCTGTCTTATCAGGAGGTGGATCATGGACAAGGGAAGAAGGGGAGGATCAGGGAAGACAGGATCAAACAGCCTTTTTACGCAATGCAGAGAATTACCCCTTGGGTTCCACAGTGAGTAAAACAAACATGCTTTACTGCATATACAGACTGATTTTACTGTCGTGGGTTTAGTAACACTTTAATAGAGGCTGTCTCCTGAAGACTACATCCCCCATAGTTTGAGGTAGCTCCCAGCACTTCTTTTCCTAAGTGGGCTCTTTTTTTCCCAAGTTGCACTGCAGCCAATCACAGTGTCTCTGAATCCTGGGCAGTAGACAGGCTCTCCTCTGGCCAGGGCTGCTGGAGCAGCTTGTCTCTCTCTGACTAGCTCTCTCTTCTCCCTGTGATGCCGCTCTTCATATCCTCGGCCAGGGAGGGAGAAATGACAGCTGCTGCAGCGGGTATGGCTGTGTGTGGGCAGTTGTGTAACCTGTCACGGCTTGGTCTGTCTGGCTGGGGAGTGCCATGGGTCAGGGCTAAATACAGATGAGGAGGATGACATTGTTCATGCTACAGATAAATCTGCCTTTAAAGTAGATCTTCACAAATTTTTAACTCCTCTTCCCAATTTTTCTGCAATTATCAACAATTATTTTATAGGGAGGTGCCTTTTTTTTTTTGCATAGCCTGCACGTCTGTATTTCTCACCTAATTCAGAAAGATGTCCCCCATGCCCAAATCCTTCTGGGATATAGACATCGTGGACCCCAGTAGGCTTCGGGACTGTGTAGAACCCACTGCTCATGTACAGTAAGCATTTTCAAGTAGCTGTCTTCTAGCATCTAGAAGAGATAGCTGGCCCCCTGATGAGGTCACGAAGAAGATGGCGGCATGGAACCCTGATTTTTGTGACCTTCAGCGAATCACAGCGGGATAGTGCTGGATTTACTTGGTGGATGAGTATGCTAATCCAGCTCAGCCTACCATACAAGGTAATAAGGGTTATTAATAAAATAAACCCCTGGGGTTGAATTCCTCTTTAAGGCCTTCAGTATATGTCTATATTTGAGTGTATGTTTGTATAATCTAGGAAGCACTCACAGGTTTTGAAACAGGAGCTAGTGCAAATCAATAATGTTTATTTTACCATTGTTTTGAAAACACGCTTGACGTCTTTCTCAAGATGTCTTTCTTCAGAAAGATGGCCAGCGCTTTCTCCAAATGTCGATGTAATAAACTAGCTCCTATTTCAAGACTTGAGAGTGCCCCCAACAAATTTAGATTATGTATACTGACTTTACTATGTGAGTGCACCCCGGCCAATGGTCCATAAGCTCTGTCCACAGGTCAGAAGGTATAAGTGACTTCTACATTTATTGTTCCCTGTAATAACAGATAGTCACATAATTCTGCATGTTGCATATAAGTTCTGTGAAACCTGTCCTAATAGTTTCGTTTCCTGTGCACAGATGCAATATTTAATTTTTCTTCTATATTTATTTGTTTCAGTTCCTCTTTGTACCAGGTCATACCTCAATGATTATTGTTTGTCATTTTACATATTTATTGGATCTCACCTAGTCTGCGCTCAGGATAGTAACAGTGTAATCTGCTAAGTAAAATGTGCAACCACAAAAATAGAAAAGCAATTCCACTGCTGCAGCAAATAAAAAACCCTAAAACACTATAACACAATCCTAAAATCAGGGCGGGACTGGGAATAAAAACCAGCCCTGGAAAATATTTCATACCAGCCCTATAGCAATATTATACCAGCCCAACATCATAACGTCATTATTTTCTTGTTCATGAAAGGGAAAACCATGCATTTTAACCCACATTTGAAGAGTGTATTATACAGTATATAGAGAAAACAGATAAAAAAACACATAGAGCTTTATATACGGTATATAAAAGCTAATTCCAGTTAAAAGTGTTAAAAGTGATCAATCATTAGGGGGGACCCCAAGAACTCTGGGAATATGGGGGGGGGGACTCTGTTGACCCGAGACCACCTTCCGCAGAAAGAATAGGGGGTGGGTTACTGACATAAGGGGGAAACCTTTATATCAGTGCCCCCTTACATTATTGTATTCACTCCCCCCTTACATCAGTGACCCCCCCCTCAGACTGGACTGGTGGCGCTGTCACTGACCTCCTCTCAGGTGCACCGTGCAGGGCTCAGTCAGTTGGCTCTAGCTTGGTGGCTCTGGTTTTATCCTATAGTCTCCTCTCCACAGTCCACACACATCTGACTTCTCCCATGACCCCCATCCTGGCGGCACTCCCACTCTCGACTCCTCTCCAGACTCCCTCAGAGACAGCAGACATGATGTAAGACAAGAGATGGTCAGAGATTGCGGACATAATACAAGAGATGGTTAGAGGCTGCGGACATGATACAGGGGGTGTCAGAGGCTGTGGGCATAATACAAGAGATGGTTAGAGGCTGCGGACATGATACAGGAGGTGTCAGAGGTTGCGGACATGATACAGGAGATGGTCAGAGACTGAAGACATCATACTAAAGATGGTAAGAGAATGCAGACATGATACAAGAGATGGTCAGAGACTGCAGACATGATACAAGACAAGAGATTTTCAGAGGTTGCGGACATGATACAAGAGATGGTTAGAGGAAGAGAATTCCCCGTGTGCGTGTGTGGGGGGCACAGTGCCAAAGGTACTGGCACAATGCACACACCCTTATCTGTGAAGGTGGCCCTTACAAGGTAAAGATCAGTTTGGCAGTAATCCACCAAAAGAATGTGCATTTTAAAACCACAGAGATACACTGTCTGAAGATGACTGCACCACTGTGGGTTGATCTGAAAGTCTTTGTTTTTTTATAATGGCGAGATGTTTGGACGTAGTAATGAGAGGACCACTTTCGTATGACAACTATACCTCCAACAACGAGAAGTGGCACAACTGCGCTTAAAGGGATTCTCATGGATACCTTACCAAACTAAAAGTCGACCAGCTCCTGCAGGTGTATCCGTATGTTGACCAGCAAGAATGTGGTTCACTGTGAGGAAGGTGCTGTTAGTTCTCTCCTTCATTGTATTGGCAGCGTTAGCTGCACACCTTGGCCAACAGATGTTAGAATGTCAGCAAATTCTCGATGAAGGCTTTGGCAGGAAAAATCGTGGTGTTATGAAGCCAGAGAGTGAAGAATTAGTCATGATGGATGCCCATAACATAGAATACAGATACAGTAAAGACATGCCACTTATATTTATTGGTGGAGTGCCACGAAGTGGTACAACTTTAATGAGAGCAATGCTGGACGCTCATCCCAATGTCCGATGTGGAGAAGAAACCCGTATTATTCCACGGATTTTAGCAATGTGCCAAGCATGGTCGAAATCTGGCAGTGAAAAGATGCGCCTTGATGAAGCTGGTGTAACAGACCAGGTCATGGATGCTGCTGTACAGGCATTTATACTAGAAATCATAGCCAAACATGGAGAACCTGCAAAACTTTTATGTAACAAAGATCCTTTCACTTTGAAATCGTCAGTTTATCTCTCCAAACTCTTCCCGAATTCAACGTTTCTGTTGATGATAAGGGATGGACGTGCCTCTGTACATTCCATGATCACTAGGAAGATAACTATAGCTGGCTTTGATTTAAACAGTTATAGAGACTGCCTCACCAAGTGGAACAAAGCGATAGAGATTATGTACGCACAGTGCTTAGAAATTGGGGAGCGAAAGTGCCTTCCTGTTTATTATGAACAGTTAGTCTTGCACCCCAAGCAGACGATGCAAGCAATTATAGACTTTCTTAGCATACCCTGGGATGATGCCGTGCTGCATCATGAGGAACCGATTGGGAAACCTGGAGGAGTGTCCCTATCAAAAACTGAAAAGTCAACGGACCAAGTAATGAAGCCTGTGAACCTTGAGGCCCTGTCTAAGTGGGTTGGGAAACTTCCTACCGACATTGTAGAGGACATGCCTCGTATTGCCCCAATGCTTGCCAGACTGGGCTATGATCCCTATGCCAGCCCACCAAGATATGGTAACCCAGATGCCATAGTTGTTAACAACACTCATAGAATCCTGAAGGGAGATTTTAAAACCCCAAGCAGCCTGAAAGGATACATTCAGGTTCATCAGAATAACTCTTCACACTGGTGACGGCAAATGTTTAGAGCTGGATGTTCTATAATGGGACCGAAGAGAGAAAAACTCCTTGCAGTTATGAAAGGAAACTAGATATCCAAGCATATTGCTTGTCAAATATTGCCAAACTGACTGTCTATAGAGTGGAATGTATTTGCACTTGTTTGTACCGCTGGATTCTTTCACAGCTGTCAGTAAGAAATGATCTCTGTAGCTTATCTGACCTTACTGTGGAGAAGACGTGATCTGTGGATCTTTTAGTCGTCATTGAATCTGCAGCCAGTGTTTTGTAATGAGCCACAGCCATTTTGTACTACACCGTTACAGCACCAGATCTGTAGCTGCCCATCGTCTAGTTATTTGAACTGACGGAAATGGCGCTTCACTAATTTACATCTTCTTTGTTTTTAAAGGTCACTAAACTGATGAAATGAAGGAGCAAAGGCAATAAATTTTAGTTTTAATTTTTAGGTCTTTTTATTAACAAAAGGTATCTGGTACATTGTAACATTACAATTGCATTTGTTCCAAATGCTTCAGAGCAAAAGAAAAGACTGGATAGCTCACTCGCTGAAGAAGTGTGCTGGTGACTTTTAAATGTATTCTACAAATCCCTATTTAAATTTTAATATATGATTCAGAGTTTCCAACCCCATTTCATTATATTAAACCGTTTAATGAAAAAAAAAAAAAAGAGATGGTTAGAGGCTGCGGACATGATACAGGAGGGGTCAGAGGCTGTGGACATAATACAGGAGGTGTCAGAGGCTGCAGACATGATACAGGAGATGGTTAGAGACTGAGGACTTCATACTAAAGATGGTAAGAGAATGCAGATATGATACAAGAGATGGTCAGAGTCTGCAGACATGGTACAAGAGATTGTCAGAGACTGAGGACATGGTACAAAAGATGGTCAGAGACTGCAGACATGGTACAAGAGATGGTCAGAGACTGCAGACATGGTACAAGAGATGGTCAGAGACTGTGGACTTGATACAAGAGATGGTCAGAGACATGATACAAGAGATCAATGCATCCTCACCAGTGCCCATCAAATGCAGCCTCACTGTGCCCATCAATGCAACCTCACTGTGCCCATCAATGCAGCCTCACTGTGCCCATCAAATGCAGCTTCACTGTGCCCATGAGTGCAGCCTCAATGTGCCTGTGAATGCAGCCTCACTTTGCCCGTGAATTCAGCTTCACTGTGCCAGTGAATGCAGCCTCACTGTGTTCATGAATGCAGCCTCACTGTGCCTATGAATGCAGCCTCCCTGCCCATGAATGCAGCCTCACTGTGCACATCATTGCAGCATAACTGTGCCCATCAATGCAGCCTCACTGCGCCCGTGAATGCAGCTTCACTGTGCCCATGAATGCAGCCTCACTGTGCCCATGAATGCATCCTCACTGTGCCCATGAATGCAGCCTCACTGTGCCCATCGATGCAACCTCACTGTGCCCATCAATGCAGCCTCACTGTACCCATCAATGCAGCCTCACTGTGCCCATCAATGCAACCTCACTGTGCCCATCAATGCAGCCTCACTGTGCCCATCAAATGCAGCTTCACTGTGCCCATGAGTGCAGCCTCAATGTGCCTGTGAATGCAGCCTCACTTTGCCCGTGAATTCAGCTTCACTGTGCCAGTGAATGCAGCCTCACTGTGTCCATGAATGCAGCCTCACTGTGCCTATGAATGCAGCCTCCCTGCCCATGAATGCAGCCTCACTGTGCCCATCAATGCAGCCTCACTGTGCCCATCATTGCAGCATAACTGTGCCCATCAATGCAGCCTCACTGCGCCCGTGAATGCAGCTTCACTGTGCCCATGAATGCAGCCTCACTGTGCCCATGAATGCATCCTCACTGTGCCCATGAATGCAGCCTCACTGTGCCCATCGATGCAACCTCACTGTGCCCATCAATGCAGCCTCACTGTACCCATCAATGCAGCCTCACTGTGCCAATCAAATGCAGCCTCACTGTGCCCATCAATGCAGTCTCACTGTGCCCAACAATACAGCCTCACTGTGCCCATCATTGCAACCTCACTGTGCCCATCAAATGCAGCTTTACGGTTGCCATTAATGCAGCCTCACGGTGCCCATGAATACAGCATCACTGTGCCTATGAATGCAGCCTCACTGCCCATCAAATGCAGCCTCACTGTGCCCATCAAATGCAGCTTCACTGTGCCCATCAATGCAGCCTCACTGCCCATGAATGCAGCCTCACTGTGTCCATGAATGCAGTCTTATTGTGCCCATGAATGCAGCCTCATTGTGCCCATTAATACAGCCTCACCACCCATCAATGCAGCCTCACTGTGCCCATCAAATGCAGCCTCACTGTGCCCATCAATGAAGCCTCACTGTGCCCATCAATGCAGCCTCACTGTCCTTGAATGCAGCCTTACTATGCCCATTAATGCAGCCTCACGGTGCCCATGAATACAGCATCACTGTGCCTATGAATGCAGCCTCACTGCCCATCAAATGCAGCCTCACTGTGCCCATCAAATGCAGCTTCACTGTGCCCATCAATGCAGCCTCACTGCCCATGAATGCAGCTTCACTGTGTCCATGAATGCAGTCTTATTGTGCCCATGAATGCAGCCTCATTGTGCCCATTAATACAGCCTCACCACCCATCAATGCAGCCTCACTGTGCCCATCAAATGCAGCCTCACTGTGCCCATCAATGCAGCCTCACTGTGCCCATCAATGCAGCCTCACTGTCCATAAATGCAGCCTCGCTGTGCCCATGAATGCAGCATCACAGTGCCCATAAATGCAGACTCAATGCCCATGAATGCAGCCTCACTGTGCCCATGAATGCAGCCTCACTGCCCATAAATGCAGCCTCGCTGTGCCCATGAATGCAGCATCACAGTGCCCATAAATGCAGACTCAATGCCCATGAATGCAGCCTCACTGTGCCCATGAATGCAGCCTCACTGTGCCCATCATTGCAGCCTCACTGTGCCCATGAATGCAGCCTCACTGTGCGCATGAATGCAGCGTCACTGTGCCCATCAATGCAACCTCACTGTGCCCATTAATGCAGCCTCACTGTACCCATCAATGCAGCCTCACTGTGCCAATCAAATGCAGCCTCACTGTGCCCATCAATGCAGTCTCACTGTGCCCAACAATACAGCCTCACTGTGCCCATCATTGCAACCTCACTATGCCCATCAAATGCAGCTTTACAGTGCCCATTAATGCAGCCTCACTGTGCCCATGAATGCAGCCTCATTGTGCCTATGAAGACAACCTCACTGCCCATCAAATGCAGCCTCACTGTGCCCATCAAATGCAGCCTCACTGTGCCTATTAATGCAGCCTCACTGCCCATGAATGCAGCCTCACTGTGTCCATAAATGCAGTCTTATTGTGCCCATGAATGCAGCCTCATTGTGCCCATTAATACAGCCTCACCACCCATCAATGCAGCCTCACTGTGCCCATCAAATGCAGCTTCACTGTCCATGAATGCAGCCTCACTGCCCATAAATGCAGCCTCGCTGTGCCCATGAATGCAGCATCACAGTGCCCATTAATGCAGACTCAATGCCCATGAATGCAGCCTCACTGTGTAACAATGATCGCAGCCTCACTGTGCCCATGACTACAGCCTCACTGTGCCCATCATTGCAGCCTCAATCTGCCCATGAATGCAGCCTCACTGTGCCCATCAATACAGGCTAACCATTGTCTGGATCACACACACACACAGTGGTTTCCCGCTGTGTGTCACGGAGCTGGGGCTGTGTTCAGTGGCGCTGTAACAAGGTCCCACCCCCTAGACCGACTTGTGTGATAGGCGGAACACTAATTCAATCAGTGTTCAATCTACTATCACACGAGCTGGTCTAGGGGGGGCGGGGCCTTGTTACAGTGCCGCTGAACACAGACCCAGCTCCAGACCCAGCGGGAGATGCCCACTGTGTGTGACAAATAAGAGGAGGAGGGAGGGGAGCGCTGCAGCCACAGTTTAAAGCATCCCTAAGGCAGGCAGCTTACACGGAAATCTCCCAGTATCCCGGTAGGCTAGCCCGGCCCTGCCTAAAATAGATTAGGTTTGATTGCAGCTGTGCCATAGATAATTCAAGTTTTAAACCATCAAAACCCATGATCAATAAAGCAAATCCTAAAGTGCCATATTGGCACTTTATAATTTTGTGGTCTTTTGATTATGGGTTTTGATTTTACATATTTTGTTATACAAAAGTATATGTAAACCCAAGAACAAATATATTGCAGTTCAGAAGTTCTTATGCAACGTACACACGGTCGGACTTTTCGACCGGACTGGTCCGACGGACTTGTTTTACGAACGGACTTGCCTATACACGACTGGACTATGGACGGCCTTGGCTACACACGACCGGACTTTCCGGCAGACCTATTTCCCGACGGAGTTACGGTGGACTTTCCAAATGAACAGACTTGCCCACACACAAACAAGTCTGTTCATTTTGAACGTGACTCAGGTACGACGGGACTAGAAAAGGATGTCAATCTCGCTGCTTTTATCAGTGAGATTGACACCTTGCGAGCCCCGTCGCGGGGCATACCAGGCCCTTAGGTTTGGTATGGATTTTAAGGGGAACCCCCTACGCCAAAAAAACGGCGTGGGGTCCCCCCAAAATCCATACCAGACCCCTATCCGAGCACGCAGCCCGGCCGGTCAGGAAAGGGGGTGGGGACGAGCGAGCGCCCCCCCCCCGAACCGCACCAGGCCACATGCCCTTAACATGGGGGGGTGGGTGCCTTGAGGGAGGGGGGCTGGGGTGCTTTGTGTGACTTCATAAGGGGCGTGGTCAACATCCTGTTGACCACACCCCTTATGACATCACAGTCCCAGCCTGCCCAAGGACTGTGATGTTATAAGGGGGCGGGATCACCGCCTATATAAGTCATCGCGCACCGCTCAACATTACAGCGGGAGAGAGCGTCGTGTCAACATCGGAAGAAGAGAAGAGGGAAGAAGGTGACCCAGAAGATAAAGATGGCCACCGCTAGCAAAAGAGCGGCAGAAGATAGCGGAGGAGACGGCAGAAGAACCGGACACCGGGAGAAGAGGTCGAACACCGGGAGAAGAGAGCGGAGAGTGGGAGAAGAACCGGACACCGGGAGAAGAGGTCGAACACTGGGAGAAGAGGCTGGAGAGCGGGAGAAAAACCGGACACCGGGAGAAGAGGCTGGAGAGAGCGGCGAAGTCGGAAGAAGACCCCGGAAGTCGTAAGAAGACCCCCGGAGCTGTCTAATAAATTACTTTAAAAACCTGTCTAGTGTGTTTTTTTATTGACACTTTTTCCCTAGGTGAATGGGTAGGGGTACGATGTACCCCATACGCATTCACATAGGGTGGGGGGCCGGGATCTGGGGGCCCCCTTATTAAAGGGAGCTCCTGGATTCCGATAAGCCCCCCGCCTGCAGACCCCAACAACCAACGGCCAGGGTTGTCGGGAAGAGGCCCTTGTTCTCAGCAACATGGGGAAAAGGTGCTTTGGGGTGGGTGGGGGCCCGCAGGGCCCCCCCTCCCCCAAAGCACCCACCCCCCCATGTTGAGGGCATACAGCCTGGTACGGTTCAGGAGGGGGCACTCGCTCATCCCCACCCTCTTTCCTGACCGGCCGGGCTGAGTGCTCGGATAGGGGTCTGGTCTGGTATGGACTTTGCGGCGTAGGGGGTTCCCTTTAAAATCCATACCAGACCTAAGGGACATCGTCGCCTCGCGCTCGCCGCAATAGGAAAATTTGTTTTTCCTATTGCAGCATGCGCGAGATGCAGTACCCTGCCCTTGCGTCGTATCTGGTCCGTCGGACCAGCATACAGACGAACGGTCTTTCCATTAGGAACTGAGTCTGGCGGAGTTATGACGTAAAGATTTGAAGCAGGCTTCAAATCTAAAGTCCTTCGGATTTCCGACCGAAACGGTCTGTCGGAAGTCCGATGCAGACCACACACGGTCGGATTGTCCGCCGGATTCGGTCCGTTGGACCAGTCCGGTCGGAAAGTCTGCCCATGTGTACACGGCATCAGATGTGATGGCTGTTTACATTTTTGTACTATGTACAGCTATGTACATTTTCTGAAAGTACAGAGAATTTTCTATTTATTCTGTCAGACCCGGTTCACACAGGGGCGACTTGACAGGCGACTTAGCCGCCTGACAAGTCGCGTTCCGTTCTGTACAATGGAACTGTTCTAATAGGAGCGACTCAAGTCGCTCCGACTTAGAAAAAGGTTCCTACTACTACTTTTGGGGCGACTTCAGACGACTTGCATTGACTTCTATAAAGAAGTCATTTTGCAAGTCGCCGCTGAAGTCGTGTGCAGGTCGCCTCTGTGAGTCGCGCTGCAAGTCGTGCTGCCCCTGTGTGAACTGGCTCTCAGAATTCAAGTATCAATGTAACATTCTGTGTTCTGAACTGAAATCTCAACATTATCAACTTTCCCAGCTCCCTTTGGGTGAACTAGAGAATATCCCTCTATGTAATAAAGACGAGAAGAGGGGTAGGTGTTTGTAGTCAAGATCACCATTAGCCTAGGGTGACAATGCTTATCCTTCATAGATACAGCATAGTAAGTAAGCATTGTCACACTAGCACAGCAAGTTTGTTGCTGGCAGGAGAATTAGTTGAAAGTCAAGAAAAAAAGCCTAAAAAATGATAAATAAGGACTGATATGCTACAATATATTAGGACCCCATACCTTGGCATTCCAGGAATGGTGCATCACCCGTTCCTGCACGTGTTCCAGGAAGCACACTCACAGAACGCCAAAGCGTGCATTGCCCTTGCAGTGCCATTATTTACTAATTCTTAATGGCACCCAAACACAGGGAAGCAATTGCGTGTTTAATTCCACACAAAAAACTTGCATTTCAAAAACACTCAAAGCACACTGCAAGTTGCAGGAGCTGAAAAAGATTGGCCTATGCTGTTATGTGTTACACATTTTTCTTCCTGAACCCTTTATGGTGTCCTTCCTATTTATTTTCAAACATTGGCAACTTTCTCCTAATTTTGGAAGCATTCCATCATATTGTGATTGAAAAATTGCATGGAAGTAATCTGTCCATACCAATCTGCTTCTGTGGTTTCCTTTGTTTCTTGAATGCATTATCAATCAAAAATATCATTCAGGTGGCAATTTGGTGGGTGTCATTAATTTCCAGCACACAGCTGAGCATTTGTTTTGCCTAAAACAGGGACATTTTTGAAGGTGTGGGTGGTGGATTGCTGTGGACGGGTACATTTCATGAGATCATTTTTTTTTTTATGGAGAAATTACTATATGGAAAGCATCCAGAATATTTGATTTTGTTAGAGCCTCTGTACATTCATTATTCACTGTTAACATTATGTTAACACTTATCAACAGATCACACAACCACTCCAACCAAAACCAAAGAATAATTAATAGCCATTTAAAAGATTAAAAAAAATGTTTTTCCTGCAATACTCACCTATAACTCAGAAATGTCCCCTAAAGTGTCTTTTTCTGCCACAAGATGGAAGCCATGTTAGCGATAACAGCGCACCACTAGAGGGCTTCGTTTTCAGGTAAGTCTTTCATAATGTGCTAGTATGCAATGTATACTAGCACATTACATAGTATACATAGTAGGTGAGGTTGAAAAAGACACAAGTCCAACCTATGTGTGTGATTATATGCCAGCATTACATTGTATATCCCTGTATGTTGCTGTCGTTCAGGTGCTTATCTAATAGTTTCTTGAAACTATCAATGCCCCCTGCTGAGACCACTGCCTGTGGAAGGGAATTCCATATCCTTGCTGCTCTTACAGTAAAGAACCCTCTACGTAGTTTAAGGTTAAACCTCTTTTCTTCTAATTTTAATGAGTGTCCACGAGTCTTGTTAAACTCCCTGCTGCAAAAAAGTTTTATCCCTATTGTGGGGTCACCAGTATGGTATTTGTAAATTGAAATCATATCCCCCCTCTCAAGCGTCTCTTCTCCAGAGAGAATAAGTTCAGTGCTCACAACCTTTCCTCATAACGAATATCCTCCAGACCCTTTATTAGCTTTGTTGCACTTCTCTGTACTTGCTCCATTTCCAGTACATCCTTCCTGAGGACTAGTGCCCAGAACTGGACAGCATACTCTAGGTGAGACCAGAGTCTTGTAGAGCGGGAGAATTATCATTTTATCTCTGGAATTAATCCCCTTCTTAATGCATGCCAATTTTCTGTTTGCTTTGGTAGCAGCCACTTGGCATTGCATGCCACTGCTGAACCTATCATCTACTAGGACCCCCAGGTCCTTTTCCATCCTAGATTCCCCCAGAGGTTCTCCCCCAACCTGCTATAATCCTGCAGGAAACCATTTTTCTGGAATTTTATTTGCGGTTTACTACTGATTTAAGTGAGAGGAAATACATTCAATGGGAGCACACAAAAGCATAATAAATAAATAATTAAATAAATACATTTTTGGAGGTTAAATGAATGTCAGGATTTAAAAGTTTTGGCTAGACTTATACTTTAAATGTCAAATATTGTCTTAGTAATATTGAACAACAGTTTTTAGGATTAATCAGCAAGTCCATTTATGTTTGATTGACTACCTTATAAAATATATTTAACCTGTATCTTTTAATTTGCTCAGTCAAATTTCAGTGACCCTTCCATATTTATATGAAATGTTATATAATTTAAGGATTACGTGCACAACACTATTGGTCACACATGCTGTTACTTTGGCTTTATTTGAATTTCCTGACACAGGGCCCCTCTTCATGTGCGGGGTCTGAGCTAGGCTTTTACCACTTCCTCAGTTTGTCTGACAGAAGACAAATTTTCAGCATTTAGATAAGGTCTGGAGGTTAACCAGTACCAATATGTGTTACAAAACACACGTACAGTATATGGCTCCTATCAACAGGAAACTTGGGTGACCCTTATTATTGTTCAACAGGAAACCCAGTTCACATACCCTTGATGTATGTTGCAGCAGGACAGCTTTACGCATGGCACCCAGCCTTCAGGCAGACAAAAAACAGCATTTCTATTTACCTTATATTTATGTTTGTGCGTTGGTGAGAACTCTTCTATTGAAGTTACAAGTCATAAGGCCCAAAATTTTAATACACGACGGACAATGTGCCCTTAAGTTTAGTTAAAGAGGGAGTCCACCTAAATCCACCTAAAAAAAAAAAATATTAAAAGCCAGCAGCTACAAATACTACAGCGGCTGACTTTTAATAAATGGCCACTTACCTGTCCCAGGGTCCAACGCCGATAACACGCTCGATTCTCGGCAGCTGCCGCCGCCATCCTAGGTGAGGGAATCAGGAAGTGAAGCGTTGCGGCTTCACTTCCCGGTTCCCTACTGTGCATGCGCGAGTCGCGCTGCGCATCGTAACTGGTCCCCGCTATCTCCTGGGACCTGTGTGTTTCCCAGGAGACAGCGCGGAGGGACAGGAAGAGGCATAGACTCCCATGGGAGTCTATGCCAGAAGTGGATGCAAATACCTGTCTTAGACAGGTATTTGCACCCCCCTCCCCCCTGAAAGGTGCCAAATGTGACACCGGAGGGGGGGAAGGTTCCGAAAAGCGGAAGTTCCATTTTTGTGTGGAACTCCGCTTTAAATATGTTTTTAAATCAGCACCAGGGACAGTACTTACACTGAATAAAAAATGTCTCTTCCATAACCCTACCAGCTATGATCTCCCGATGTTGTGAGGATTAATATGAACTTCTGAACCTGTCACAGGCTTTCATCAAAAGTGCGAACTATACCAGGCCATTCCAATCTATTGCTCTACTAAAAAAAAAAATGATTCTCCTAAGGAAAATGACTCTATGAATGGAGGAAGGGCAGGTGAATAAAAAAGGCCACCTCCTCCATTCATGTAGCATGGTGGAAATTAAGATTTCAATGGAAGTATCTTGTTTCAGCCAGGCCAACTCACCCCCCTTAGACACAACACAGACTTTTCTCCAGGTTTATCTAATCAGTTCCTAAAAGACGTATGGCCCTACAAACAGGTATACGCTGAAAGCTTTTTCCACAGGGGTATCTTTCTATCTTATGAATCGCTACAGGCCAAGATGTGGAACTCTACATTCCTCTTCTGAAAATACGTTCAATTAAGACATTTTTTTAACCACCCAAAATGTTCCCCTGACTGGTCTCGTTCTCATACTCCGTTTGAAGCTATCTGGTTGGGAAATATGACACACAATGTCACATGATATCTATATTGTACGCCCTTTTGTTTTCTAAGTGCACCCCAAATACCAGTAAAATCTGTTGGACATGGGAAACACAACTTGACCTCAACCTTACAGACAAAGATTGGGATAGAATCCAGCTCACTCACATGCACAAGGGGTCAGTGAATGCTACCGTTCAGGAAAGGGTATACAAGCTTTTCTTGGGGTGATACAGCACACCCACACTTCTTCACAAATTTTCTTCTTCAACCCCCCTCTCTGATGGAGTTTTGTACCTGAACCTGTCTCCCTGCTACATATTTGGTGGTCCTGCTCGAAACTGCAGTAATTCTGGAGTGTGGTGCATGATGGGATAACTAAGATTACCACTTATACACTTGATTTTACTCCTGTCCAATATGTGCTACACCGTATTTCCCTCCCAAAATCCAAATACCATTAATCACTGGCTCTTCACTTAGTAAATGCTGCAAGACGATGTATCTCCGCAAAATGGAGCACCACTACCTCCCCGACATTAGCAGATTGGTACTGTTGGGTCAGTCATATAGCTGAAATGGAATAACTGATCAGTGTCGCGCAAGATAGCCCCCCTAAATTTACCCGTACATGGGCATGTTGGCTCCACTTTCAAGAAACATTGAATGTGGTAGCGCCACAAACTGTGCTGGGCCAATTGGCTGACACCTGTTCTCATTGATAACCTGCCTTGAATGCAAAGCATTTAGAGGCAATTCGGTACTCTTCTAGTTCCCCCTCCAATCTGAGAACACATCCTGTTTTATATGATATACTTTGGTCTCCTCTGGCTGTACAAACCATGGGCTTCTCTCTCATACACATTGAAGTCCTCCCATCCCCATACTTTCCCTTCAAACCCCTCTATCCACTAATCTCACATCTGTAAGGCTACATGTCCCTAAAGATGACTGCAACTCGGGTATTATCACATAATACAACATCTGGTCCTCACTCCACTAACCGGATACAGTTATACAAGAGGTATACCAATTCACATGTAGAAACAGATATTAGACAATATATCTATCATTTTATGTGCTCTCCTATTTTTTCTATACGGTTGAAGATACAGACAGTCATCCCATCTCGTGATTGGCTATAATGTAAACAAGCTGTATGATATTCGAGGTTACATGGTTTTTTTTGTAATGAATATGGTCCCTATTGGAAATTATGTACCTTACTATAGATGATTATGTTGCTTTACTTTTCTGTAATTTACTATAAAAACCTAATAAAATTATTGGAAAATAAAATAAAAGATTTCAATGGAAGTAGCAGCCATCAGCACAAAGGCACGTGCCCCTGGACAACGTCAATGTTTAACGAAACTCATAGGGAGGAGCGTCGCGCTGACGTCACTGTCCTGGAAGGACAGGTTTTTGTAGCATATTTTTTAAGGCACTTTATGTACATCTTTGATGTAAGTGCAACCTTTATTTTATGTGCAGTAAATGTTTTTGCAATTTTACACTATTTGGAGCCTTTTGTATTTTGGGAACTTTCCATCACAACCATATCAGGAAGATTAGTATGTCAATGCTGGAGAACCTCCGTCTGAAGTTTAAAAAGGCCGGGGCTGGGTATGGAGCCACAAGCGCTTATGATTTCTTGTAGTGAAAGGTCCATGTGAAATGGTAGGCGAGTCTTTTAGGGCCAAAACAACTAATCAATTAATCGACAACTAATCGATTATGAAATTAATTGATTAGTATTTTCATAATCGATTAATCGGCCAGTAACATAATGGGGTTGAAAAACTGAAAATGAGCCCTTTAGAGTACAAAAAGAGCAAATGATCGCTACTGTAAATATTACTTTCACTGTTGCACAGTAAAAAAATTAACCCCTTACAGTAGCGATCATTTGCTCTTTTTGTACTATAATGGGCTATTTTTTTTTTAACCCCATTATGTCACTAAACGTCTTAGGCCTGGTTCACACCTATGTGTTTTTGGTGCTTTTTGCAGAAACGCTCTGCAGTTCATTTACTGTTCACATCGATGCTTTTTTCAGCTGCTGCGTATTTGGAAAGGGTCAGGGACTTTTTTCAACGCAAAAACTGTGCTTTTTTTTGGTTCAATATACTTCAATGGAGAAGCTGCAGAAAAGCATGTAATGTGTTTTTGCAGCAATTTGTGTTATTTTTTTTTTAATCATCCCAACAACAAATTGGCCAAAAAAAAGGTATAAAAAAATGCAAAAACGCAAATCGCAGCAAAATCACATGTGCAAAAAATCAAAACGCATAGCAAAAAGCACTGCAGAAACAGAAAAAAAACAAACTGCATAGGTGTGTACCGAGCCTTATGCTGGCCACACGGTTCAATTTTCAGACGAGAATATTCATACAAAAACTCTTTGTACATTCGCTGAATAAAGAATGTTTGAAATTTTCACTTGCTTTTAACATTCTGTTTTAAAACGAATGTAATTTCTGAACGAAAAACCACATACACTGTCTGAAAATTCCTTTAACCAAGAAGTTTTCTATTATTTCAAAATTTTCCCGTCACTGTGGTTGAAAACAAACATCGATTTGACCCCACTAATGATTAGAAAATCGAACAAACGTTCTTAAAATTAAATTTTTTTTTGAAGAAAGACATTGTTTTTGTATGGCCAGCATATAATATATTACAGTTCTGTTTGAAAATCTGCAAAACAGTTTTTAACTTTTTTTCTTTTAAATAAGAAAATTTGATCTCTGAGTCTGATGATATTTACTAGATTCAACCTCTAACAGCATATACAGTATATCTCTTCTGTCCATTATTCTCAGAGTGGATTAAAGATTTTACTCCCTAACCATACAGTTGGTTATTTATATTTACCACTGCATATAGAGATATTTAAGAATAAATTGCCTTTTTTTAAAAACTTTACATATTAACTAAATTGTACACCACACTTTTAAGGTTATTAACCGATTAATAGAAACAACAATCAGCTAACTAATTGATTATGAAAATAATCGTTAGTCGAGGTCCTAGAACAGTGGTTCTCAACCTTCCTAATGCCGTGACCCCTTGATAAAATTTCCCAAGTTGTGGGGACCCCTAACAGTAAAATTATTTTCGTAGCGTGGGTTGCCAGCACCCAAGGCAAGATAAGTAATTTGCGCCCCTACCCCACGGACATTTAGTGCTCCCTGAGTCCCTTCTACTCGTATAGTATTAAAAGCTCTTATGGTACATTTTAGGATGTACCACTCTCTTTTTTCTCCTTTCTTTGCCTTTTATCTCTCTCTATCCTAATTTCTTGTTTTTTTCCCCATCCCTCTCTCTAGCCATCTTTCTTGTTCTTTCTCTTATTCTTTCTCTCCCTTTTTGTTTGTTCCTCCCCCTCTTTTTCTCTCCCTTCCATGTATTCTCTATTTTTATTCCTTGGTGGGGGTGGGGGGAATGGGATGGGTGGCATTGCTGGCGGGGAGTTGGGATGAGTGGCAGTTCTGGTGTGGGGTGGGATCAGTGGCAGTGCTGGGGGAGTTCTGATCAAACAACTTAGGTGCTCTTGATCAAGGTCATCTGCTGATCTGAGAACTGTAGTGGGAACTTTTAATGGCAACTCTAATCACAGGTAGTGTTACTCACTATGTCTCCAGCTCTGTTGTGTCTCACAGCAGTGACACCTATGCCAAAATCAGGAGATAGGGTCTCCTCCAGCCCCTCCCACTTCACATTCCTCACCAGTCAGCTGACCTCAAGTCTCTGCCCCCCACCCATGCCGTGAACTGAATGGGTGGCTGCAAAGAGGCTGAGTGGGCTGCCGCGGGCTCTAGGAACAGCCCAGCTGGGCGGCCACAGGCTCCAGAGAGAGCCCTGCTGGGCGGCCGCGAAAAGGCTTGGCTTCAGGAACGGCGTGGGCGTGGGCTTCAGGAACAGCCTAGGATTTGGTGACCCCTGGCAAATCGTCATTCGACCCCCGTGAGGGTCCCGACCCCTAGGTTGAGGATCACTGCCATAGAGTCTTTCAGCTGTTGGTGGTGGTGTTGATGTGTCATTCACCAAAAACATTAACATACGTCACTTGTGGACTCTTCTTCTCAAATGTATTTTATTTAATTTTTACTTTTTATTTTTCACTCAAGTAGCGCCACTCAGTAAAGTTATACAATATTGGTACTGTGCTGATATCTCACAGAGGAGTTGCTGCTTGTACTCATTTTTCATATTGTTTCATGTTAATATACATTTAGAGCGTTTTTTTTTACTTTTACTACTGCTCCTGCTGCTTTCAAGCAAAGTCAGCAATCCAATGAGGGGAGAGAGGGGGTGGGGCCGCTGCTCGTGTGCCCCCATTGCAAGCTGCTTGCTGGGGGGGCAGGAGGGAGGGGCCAGGGGTGACGGCAAGGGACCCAAGAAGAGTAGGATCTGGGCTGCTCTGTGCAAAACCACTGCACAGAGCAGGTAAGTATAACATGTTTGTTATTTAAAAAAAAACAAAACAAGACTTTAAGGTGATTGTAAAGTCTCTTTTTTTTATATAATAAACATGTTATACTTACCTGCTTTATGCAGTGGGTTTTGCACAGATCAGCCCAGAGCCTCCTCTATTCGGGTCCCTCTTTGCTGCTCCTGGCTCCTCCTTCCTGTCGAGTGCCCCCACAGCAAGCAGCTTGCTATGCAGGCACCCTAGCCGAGCTGCAGCTCCATGTTTCTATTCAGACATGGAGCTGCCTTTCAGCCCTGCCCCCTCTCTTCCCTGATTGGCTAACTGACTTTGATTGACAGCCGCAGGAGCCAATGGCGCTGCTGCTGTGTCTCAGCCAATCAGAAGGGAGAGTCCCACATGGCCATGGGATTGGTGGACAGAGATGGGGCTCAGGTAAGTATTAGGGGGTGCTGGGGAGGCTGCTACACACAGAAGGCTTTTTATCTTAATGTATAGAATGCATTAAGATAAAAAAAACCTTCTGCCTTTACAACCCGTTTAATATCACTTTAAGCTTTCAAGTAGAACTTTTAGAGTTTACACCGGGCTCCCGCGAACGCTCGGGGCACACTGAGAACCGGGATCTGTGTGTGTAAACACACAGTTTCCGGTTCTCCGAGGGAGAACAGACGTCGGTTCATATAGAGTATGAACAGATTACCTGTCATCTCCCCTGCACAGTCCCCTCCCCCTTGAGTTAGAACACGTACTAGGATGCACTTAACCCCTTCATTGCCCCCTACTGGGTAACCCCTTCACTCTCAGTGACTTTTTTACAGTAATCAATGCAATTTTATAGCATTGATCGCTGTAAAAATGCCAGTGGTCCCAAAAATATGTTAAAATTGTCCGACATGTCCGCCATAATGTTGCAGTCCTGATAAAAATCGCAGATTGCCGCTATTACTAGTAAAAAAAAAAAAAAATAATAAAAAAGCCATAAATCTATCCCCTAAAATATGTAGAAGAATACGTATCGGCCTAAACTGAGGAAAAAAAATGTTTTAATATATTTTTTGGGGATATTTATTATAGCAAAAAGTAAAACATATTGTGTTTTTTTCAAAATTGCCGCTTTTTTTTGTTTATAGCGCAAAAAATAAAAATTCGCAGAGGCGGTCAAATACCACCAAAAGAAAGCTCTATTCATGGGAAAAAAAAGACGTAAATTTTGTTTGGGTGCAACGTCGCACGACCGCACAATTGTCAGTTAAAGCGACACAGTGCCGAATCGCAAAAAGTGCTCTGGTCTTTGGCCAGTCAAATGGTCCAGTGCTTAAGTGGTTAAAACAAAGTCCTCACGAACCTATGTAGCTGCAGCTAGTCTGAAGTTGTTCCTCCTTAAAATGACCCTGCCATTTTAGAAAAAGCCCCCTTACTTGTAGAAGAAGGCTGTAAATACTCACCTTTCAGGGGACTTCCGCCACCAAACCTAATAGAACTAAACCTTGAAGTACTCTGTAAAATGGACACTTCTGGGATTGTCTCACTCTCCATGGTACCCTACAGCTCTCACTGGTCCCTTCCTCTGATTTTACTTTTCTGCAGGAGAGAGTGGTGATGTAAGGTAAGAAGGAGGAACTACACAGACTACAGCTGCTATGTCATTACCATCAGACCATATAAAATTTAGAAGCAGGCGGCAGAAAGCTGAAGGTTGGGTGTTTTTTCAGGGGTATGTCAGATAGAAATGTACTTGAAAGGCAGTCAACCAGCTGCAGGATAAGTCAACAAGTCAACAAGTTCTGCAGGATAAGATCTGTTATGCCCCGTACACACGGTCGGACTTTGTTCGGACATTCCGACAACAAAATCCATGGATTTTTTCCGACGGATGTTGGCTCAAACTTGTCTTGCATACACACGGTCACACAAAGTTGTCGGAAAATCCGATCGTTCTAAACACGGTGACGTAAAACACGTACGTCGGGACTATAAACGGGGCAGTAGCCAATAGCTTTCATCTCTTTATTTATTCTGAGCATGTGTGGCACTTTGTCCGTCGGATTTGTGTACACACGATCGGAATTTCCGACAACGGATTTTGTTGTCGGAAAATTTTATATCCTGCTCTCAAACTTTGTGTGTCAGAAAATCCGATGGAAAATGTGTGATGGAGCCTACACACGGTCGGAATTTCCGACAACAAGGTCCTATCACACATTTTCCGTCGGAAAATCTGACCATGTGTACGGGGCATAAGTCTGTACAAAAGTAATGCTCTTCCTTAGCATATACAAATCACACTATTTATTTAATTCCTGCTGGGTAACATACATTACTGTATTTCAATGTAATTAATTTTGAATGACACTCCAACACACTAAGACAACACACTTGCATTGTCGTGCACTGCAATCCATGGCAACTCACGGTGTGGTGGTGAAAAACGGTCATTCACTATTTTTCCCATGTTTGGGGCATGTTTGCAGTCTATTTATTTTTAGTAGCCTCCCTGGCGGTTTTCCTGAGTGTGGCTCGGGGTTAAAATTCAGGACCATTAGCGGTAACCCCGAGCCACACTCGGGATTACATCGCAGGATCCTGGTGTGGCTTTACTTATCTTGTCCCCGGGATCCTGCGATGTCCCCCGCTGTGTCTGCGGGCTCCGTCCTCCTCCGAAGCCTCTCCGTGCCAGGCTCCGTTCCCTGCGAGTGGCGCAACGCACGGGGGCGGAGCCTGGCGGCAAATTCAAAAAAGTGTAAAATCATAACACATACAGTACTGTAATCTTACAGATTACAGTACTGTATGAAATTATTTCACATCCCTTTTGTCCCCAGTGCTTTGTCCTATGCCCTGCATGCAGTTTTATGTTATATATACTGTTCTTTCTGCCTGGAAACTGGAGATTGTCCATAGCAACCAAAAAGTGTCCCTTTACATCAAAAGTGGCTTTTGACCAGCTAGAAAACAGTGATAGTAAATTAGAACACTTGCAGAAATGAGCGATAGTGAATCGTGGGGAAATTTATTTTATTATTAATTTATTTTTATTTTTTTAATTATTTATTTTTATTTATTATATTATAATTTATGTTTTTGTGTTTCAAACTTTATCATACCCGGGATATCTACTAGACTCTTGGACAGATTTAAGTGTGTTATTGTTAAGAATTACAGACCTACAATATAAAACGCCAAATTTCCATGCAAAATAATTGTACCGCTTTCAGCACCTAAAATCCGAAATAATCATACCGCCAGGGAGGTTAATAGATTTTTATTGAAAAAAGCTAAAGTACAAAACACAGCATAAAGGGACTTTTTGTAATTTCCAAGAAGATGTTAGACAGCTGGTACAGTCTATTTATTTTCAATGGGCAACCTCAATGTAATGCATGTTAATGTGCAACATAATGCCCTGCAAAGAAGTAAATTGGCCCAAATAGGGGTAAATTATTTCTGGTCTCCCTTAGTGCAAATTTTTTAGGCATTCCCCTTTTATTTAGCTGCTTATCTGTCAGCCATGGAGATCTAATATGTAGTCTTTGTACTTTATATAGTAGTTATATAGATACTTTGGCTCTAAATAATCTTTTTGGTCAGCATTATGCCCTAGAATCTTTTTTGTTCTCTCCACAATTTACCATAATATGGTTTATAATAGTATATATTTTATATTGTAGGGCTCATTCAAGAACACAATGCAAATAGTAATGACTTGCTTTAGCTTACCTAAATTTAGAGAAACTGGAACAATATTTTAACTGGTTGCTATGGGTTACTGCTTTCCCATTCATTGCCTTACTAAGTAAAGGAGTATGGGTTTCATCTGTGCTGGATGTGGACACCATATGAAGGCAAGCATTAAGCTGATTTATCAGTACACAGATCTGAATTAGTAAAGGGATTGAGAAACACTTAATCATACCACTCAGCTCTTGCGTAATACATCTATTTTACATAATTGATCTGTTTTATTCTGCTATATTTGGTGTTTGGTCTGATTCATAAAATTGTCCATTAAAAAAGCAGGTTGAAGTAGTTGAACAGTGGCCAAGACTTCCAGATAGCATTAAAAGCCTTTTTGTTCATTACAGATGAATCTCAGCTTTTAAGTTAATCAGAGAGGGAGCAACATCTTGTCTGTTAAATGACTTCTGAAATGTACAACTTCTTTTGTATTTTTAAAAAAGTATTGAGGAACTTTTAGGCATGATAAAGTGATATTTAATTGTGTAGACAAGCAGATTTCTCAAGCAGTAGTAAAGGTTTCTGTCATAATGTGCTGGTACGCAGTCCATACTAGCACATTTTGCCAGATGTATCTTTCACATGAGCCCTCTAGCACTGAGCTGTCACCACTACCAGTGCTTCCATCTTTGCGCTGTCTTGCTTCTGTGTTTGCGCTCTCTGAATGGCTGGGCTGTAATGGCGTCACTCCCGCGCATGCGGGTAACTATTGCAGCACAGCATCTATTGCTCCAATAATCCCAACCATTTTTTAAATGTTAGGCAAATCTATATGAGACAAAATCTAAGTGTGTCTTAATTTATTTTATCAAAGCATGTTATAGGAGCCTGCACATTGTAAACGGTGGGAGAAAGGGACTAATTTGTGAAGGTAATCGCTAACATGTCAATGTATCCATACACACAGGAATATAGTTAGTAGTTAATTAACAACATACCAATGTATAACTTTTGATTGAATAATGGGTACTGGACTTTAACATTTAAAATGAAAAATTGTGTATACCCCTATTTTTAAGCTCATTTATAGAAAGGTTTAGTTTTCACGGCCCCAAAATTCCTTCCCAATATGTTATTAATATCAACTGTTACATAAAAAAGATATATGTATCTTAAATAATAAAAAAAATAGTATGCTTGAAAATATAACCTCCTACCCCCCCCCCCCCTTTTTTTAGCAGTTCTTTTGAGGGCTGTACAGTTAGTGACATAGTAACATAGTAGTTTTCTTTTCAATTTTCTTTATTAAAGGTTTTGCAAATTATACAAAATGGCATGAACAATCAGTCAGCAATCATATTTTCTGTCAAATGACACAAAAGTGTTGTACAGAACACGAAGAAAAGGGGAAAAAAAGGGGGGGAAGGGGGGGCAACAGGTGAGTATTAGTACACTCTGTAAACATAAGGACACTAATGTTGACCTATCCTTAAAGGGTCTAGAATAACATATCATACACATTCCATATATCATTAGTGTTTATCAAAATGAAAAATAAAAATAAAAATAGAACTAAAAAAATAGAAAAGAGAAAGAAGATAAATTTGCCCCGTAAGCGGAGTACTCTTAACTTCTTGGTAATATTAAATCAAGTTTTAGTACCTTTAGTATATCTCAGTATCAGGGCCCTTGGCGCCAAAGGAGGTTAGGCCTTTAAAGTTAGTTTACCTTGTTCCTCCATCGGAGCCAAGGAAAGAGAGGCTCCATAGCACTCCACTTGTATCCACAAGTAGAGTCTTTTAAACATAGAAAGAGAAGAAAGGAAGGGGAGAAGAGAAGTGGTTTAAAGTAAGGTTAAGAAGAAGGAGGAGGATGGGAAGGAGAGGAAGAGAAAAAAGATAAAGGTAGTTTTAAGTTTTTTTCTGTCTATTATTAATGGGCATCTGTGGACCCTTGCACCTGGTGCATGGGCCGGTGCTGCTGCTAAATATGACACCTACTGTGCATGCAGGCATAACAAAACCACTGCAATGCTGATATAAACCTGTATTCTCTGAAGTAAGGCTGGCCCTACATTATATAATATTCCTGTACAATTTTCCTGTACAATCTTCCTTTAGATTTACCAAAACCATATAATATGAGGTCAAACCTAAACACTTTAAATGTATATGCAATCAGTCAGGCCCTTGCACTACATAGTCAAAGGTAAATCTAAAGAAAACTGAATAAGAAAATTGTTGGCCAGAATAAGTAACAACTGAAAAACAATCCCACATGTCACCAATGTAAGTGAGTACTTCATCACTGAGCACCTAATGAAGGGGTTACAATACTTCATCACTGACCACCATTGTAAGGGATGATTTCACCACTGCCTATTAAAGTAATGGGACACATTGCCACCAGCCACTGATGCAAGAAGCATTTTTCCTCTGACTATCAATGAAAGGGAGCACTCCACTACCGACCATGAAATTAGGGGGAGCACTTCACTATGTAAAGGGGCATTTCACTACTGACCACAAATGTAAAGCTGGCCATAAAATAATTGAAATTACACTAGTCCATCTAGTTCAACCACTCTAAAAAAACATACAAATAGAAAACCTCCATATACACTATCTTATACCCTCAGTTGATCCAGAGGAAGGCAAACCCCCCCGCCCCCCAATAAAGCATGGTCCAATCACTCAAGTGGGGTAAAGGCAAAAGTGTTCCTGATCCCCTGTGAGGCAATCAGATCAACTACCCCTTGCATTAATACCTCTAAAAACTGGTATCGTTATATTTTGTGCATTGAGGAATGATCCAGCACTTTTTAAAAACAACCAACTGAGCTGGCCAGAACTAGTTCTTGAGGGAGTTACACATTTTCGGAGCTCTTATTGTGAAGAAGCCTTTCCGCATGCGATGATTAAGTCTCTTTTCTTCCAGAAATAAAGAGTGCCCTTTGTCCTCTGTAATGACCTGAAAGTGAATAACTCTACACCAAGTTCACTATATGGACCACTTATTTATTTATACATGTTGATAATATGCCCCCTAATTCACGTTCTTTGAGGAAACAAAAATTCTGATCAACTAATCTTTCCTCATAGCTGAACTTCTAGCTAGGGTTGCCACCTTTTCTTCGAGCCAAACCCGAACACTTCAGCGGGGCTTGGCATTTTTTTTTACATTATAAGATGGTAAAATACCCGGGACACCTCTGTGTGCCCTAGGGGAGTAGTAATGTGGCACGCGCAGCAGTGAACAGTGGGTGTAGACATAGTACAGGAGATAGTCAAAGACTGCATACATGATACAGGAGATGGTCAGAGACTGCAGACATAGTACAGGAGATGGTCAGAGACTGCAGACATGATTCAGGAGATGGTCAGAGACTGCAGACATGATACAAGAGATGGTCAGAGACTGCAGACATAGTACAGGAGATGGTAAGAAACTGCAGATATAGTACAGGAGAAAGAAACTGCAGACATGATACAGGGGATGGTCAGAGACTGCATACATGATACAGGAGATGGTCAGAGACTGCAGACATGATACAGGAGATGGTTAGAGACTGCAGACATGATACAGGAGATGGTCAGAGACTGCATACATAGTACAGGAGATGGTCAGAGACTGCAGACATAGTACAGGAGATGGTCAGAGACTGCAGACATAGCACAGGAGATGGTCAGAGAGTGCAGACATAGTACAGGAGATGGTCAGAGACTGCAAAGTACAGGAGATGATCAGAGACTGCAGACATGATACAGGAGATGATCAGAGACTGCAGACATAATACAGGAGATGGTCAGAGACTGCATACATGATACAGGAGATGGTCAGAGACTGCAGACATAGTACAGGAGATGGTCAGAGACTGCAGACATAGTACAGGAGATGGTCAGAGACTGCAGACATGATACAGGAGATGGTCAGAGACTGCAGACATAGTACAGGAGATGGTAAGAAACTGCAGATATAGTACAGGAGATGATCAGAGACTGCAGACATAGTACAGGAGATGATCAGAGACTGCGGACATAGTACAGGAGATAATCAGAGACTGCAGACATAGTTGGGCTGAAATTGCAACCGGGTGACATATGAATCATACAGAACGCACAGCGCGTTCCCGTGTTTTCATAGTGTAAACCTGTCCTGTTACCTGGAATCCACATTTTGCTCCACTAACTTGCTTGGAAGGGGGGCTCTAGTATGGGCACCTGGAGCAATTTTTCACATCTCTTGTGGGGTACCAAGGTAGACATCTCTTTAATATTGGGGGGAGATGATATGTGCTAAGGGGTCTGGATTTCATATCCAAGCCCCCTTGTAGCACAGGTATTAAAGTGCCCCCTAGAAGATATCCCCCCCCATTACTCAAAGTGAACTGTGGGCTAGTTCCCCCCTCACCCTCTTGTTCATGCCCCCCATCCTCTGGAAGACTCACTGTGGATTTGTTGATAAATGATCTCAGTCCGGCAGCATTGTCGGCAGCATGGTGAGCCTTCTCCCCCCCTCCTCTTCCTCTGTGTACACAGGAAAACAACACAGCAGCAGGAGGAGAAGGGGCGGGTTCACTCCACAGCACTCTCTCTGCACCGTGTCTGTGTCCTGCAGCTGGGGACAGCGGGAGAGATGTCGGGTCTGTCATGAAAAGTGGAGCTCACAGGCGGCGTGTGGGAACAAAGATACCCCGCACAACTGCGGCATTCCATTACTATGATTCATCGGGGAAGTTAATTAGAGGTCCACCTGTGTAGGCAAGGCACGCCACACAGAGCCACCGGCGGGTCTGAATAATGTGCCCGGGTCTCAGGTGGCCAGAGACCCGGACATATGTTTCAAAACCTGTACTGTCCGGGTGAATCCCAGACAGGTGGCAACCCTACTTCTAGCTGAAGCTGAACTTCTACATTGCTCTCTGATATCCTTTTTGTGAACTAGTGCCCAAAACTGAACTGTATATTCTAGATGAGGTCTTACTAATGATTTGTTGTCTCTCTCTTTGGAGTCTAACCTCTGTAGCATTACACCCCCAGGTGCCGCTGGTAGATTTGGATCCTCTGATCTTGTACAGCCCTATGTGAGGCCTCAACCTCACTGACACCACCAGTATACCTTCCTGTAAACCTCAGTAGGCACACACGAATTAGATTTACTACTCTATAAAATAATAACAGTTCTTTTGGGCAGGTTAAGGTCATAAAAGTATCACAGAGTATATTGACACGTTAAAGTCAACCAGCATAAGCACAATAATGAACATACAATTAGCTTTACGAGTCCCTTATAGGATAGGGTGACCAGATGTTCCCGGTTTCCAGGGACAGTCCCTGGATTGAGGAAACTGTACCAGGATTTGTCCCTGGATTTGTCCCTGGATTGCAGGGCGGGTGCTGAGGCAGAGGGGGGTCGGTCCGCCCCGGGTGTCAGGCCAGCGTCTCCCGCTGTGTCAACTTTAATTTGAATCACTGGATTCTGCCGTCACAAAGTCCCGCCTTCTGGTTTGTCTCCTTTGACAGACAGTACACTTGTCCAATGCCGGTAAATGTTCTGTCTATCATAGGTGGGAGCCGATCCAGGAGGCGGGCACCTGGTGATTCGTATTAAAGCTGAAACATCGGGAGATGCTGGCCTGTGTGATAATCCGGCCCGATCTCCTCTTCCTCTCTGATCTCCTGCACAGGTGAGGCTGCATTGCTGGGCACAGATGAGGCTGCATTCCTGGGCACAGGTGAGGCTGCATTGCTGAGCACAGGTAAGGCTGCATTACTGGGCACAGGTGAGGCTGCATTGCTGGGCACAGGTGAGGTTGCATTGCTGGGCACTGGGGAGATTGCATTGCTGGGCACAGGTGAGAATGCATTCCTGGGCACTGGTGAGGCTGCATTGCTGGGCACTGGGGAGGTTGCATTGCTGGGTACAGGTGAGAATGCATTCCTGGGCACTGGTGAGGCTGTATTGCTGGGTACTGGCGAGGCTGCATTGCTGGGCACTTGCGAGGCTGCATAACTGGGCACTGGTGTGGCTGCATTCCTGGGCACTGGTGAGACTGCATTGCTGGGCACTGGTGAGGCTGCATTGCTGGGTACTTGTGAGGCTGCATTGCTGGGTACTTGTGAGGCTGCATTGCTGGGCACTTGTGAGGCTGCACGGATGGGCACTGGTGAGGCTGCATAGATGGGCACAGCTGAGCCCTGCAATCTTTATGTAGTGCACTGCTGAGCCCTGCATTCTTTATGTAGCGCACTCCTGAGCCCTGCATTCTTTTGGTAGCGCACTCCTGAGCCCTGCATTCTTTATGTAGCGCACTCCTGAGCCCTGCATTCTTTTGGTAGCGCACTCCTGAGCCCTGCATTCTTTATGTAGCGCACTCCTGAGCCCTGCATTCTTTATGTAGCACACTTATGAGCCATGCATTCTTTATGTATTGCCCTCCTGAGCCCTGCATTCTTTATGTTGCATGCTCCTAAGTTAGATGTTAGGGTGTACACAGTTACGGCAGTTAGATGTTAGGGTGTGCACAGTTGCAGCAGTTAGATGTTAGGGTTTGCACAGTTGCGGCAGTTAGATGTTACAGTTTACACAGTTCCGGCAGTTAGATGTTAGGGTGTGCACAGTTGCAGCAGTTAGATATTAGGGTGTGCACAGTTGCGGCAGTTAGATGTTAGGGTGTGCACGGTTGGGGCAGTTAGATGTTAGGGTGTGCACAGTTGTGGCAGTTAGATGTTAGGGTGTGTACAGTTGAAGCACTCTGGAAAGCAGAACAGGTAATTTGGCTGTGCTGGGCCTAGCCTAGCAACAAAATGAGCAGTTGGCACAACAGTGGGTGCAGGGTTTATATTTGCAGCTTCTTGCAAATGAAAACTGACAACACCAAAAAGAAACCGTGGGTCTTTGACCCGTTCACCACTCTCTCTCTCTCTCTCTCTCTCTCTCTCTCTCTCTCTCTCTGTAATTCTCCTGTGGCAATAGGTTAGATGAATGAAAGGGGGGCCCCCTTTTCTTGTAGTTTACCAACACTAATGGCAGGCGAGATGATGAGTACCTTGGTGGTTCACTCCTGTGTTTCTCCAGTGGGCTTGCACAGTGGAGGCCTGGGTCACAGGCTGGCGTTTCAAAGAAGGGACCGGAGCAGCTGATGGCACAGTGGATTCAGCTTGGTCCAGCCATCTGATTCATGATACAGCAGCCTCCAGTGAAACCCAGCACAACACAGCTTGGCACAGCACAGCACAGCACAGCAATTCTTCTCCTATCCTCTCTCCGGTTGGTGCGCTCCCCAACTGCCTCATTTCTCTCTGGGCTTTTCCTTTTATTAGACCCCTGCTACTCTCAGGTATAACTGGATTGTGTAGTTGGTATCCCAGTGATGTCTGTGGCTCAGATCCTCCTCCAGACTACATCTGCCGGAGTGCCACAGCCTAAAGGCTGTCACAAGCTAAATAAAGCATACTTGCTACTGCCATCTTGTGGAAGAAAAAGAGTTCTGCAGCCAGTAACATTACCTCCTGTTACACCTCTTTTAATACACATATTTTGCTAGCTTTAGAAACTGCAGCTTGGCATTGCAATCTATTATTAAGCCTATGATCCACCAGAGCACCCAGATCCTTCTCCACAATTGACTCCCCCAGTTATTCTCCTCCTTGTATGCATGTATGCATGTTTTTAGTCCCAAAGTACATAACTTGACATTTATTAACATTACAACTCATTTACTACATAGTTGCCCAATTAAATAGCGCATTGAGGTAAGTTTGTACATTTGAGACATTCTGTTAAGACTTAATTCCACTGCATAGCTTGGTGTTACCTGCAAACACTAAAAAGGGAATTTTAATCACTTTTTAAAAAGTAAGGGTTCCAACACTGATCCATGGGGTACACCACTATTAACCATAGACCATTCACAGTATGACTCATTAATTACTACTCTCTGAATACAGTCTTTTAGACAGTTTTCTTTACATTTACAAATTGAATTTTCCAAGCCTAGAGACTTTAAATTACGCATTAGTTGCATGTGAGGAACTACGTCAAACACTTTGGGAAAATCCAAATATTATATGTCCACAGGAACTCCTTTGTCTAAGTTTTTTCTTACTTCCTCATAAAAATAAATCAGACTTGTTTGGCAACCTCTGTCTTTCATGAATCCATGATGTCTATTGCTTAAAATATTTCTTTTTAGCAAATACTCTGTTATGTGTTCTTTTATTAAACTCTCCAGTACCTTCCCAACTAAAGAAGTTAAACTAATTCATCTGTAGTTAATTGGTAAAAAACGTTAAACCCTTTTTAAATATAGGCATCATATTGGCCTTACATCAATTCAATGCTACCATGCCTGTCATTAAGAGTCTCTAAAAATTTAAAACAATGCCTTAGATATAACAGAGCTCAGCTCTTTGAGGATCCTTGGATGTAAGCCGTCTGGTCCAGGTGCTTTGTTCACCTTTATTCTGTCTAAATGTTTGTGAACCACGTTAATTTTAAGCCTCTGTAGATCATTTGGGGCTCTGTCAATACTATCCCCATTAAGGACTTGAGCTTCCTGATTTTCTTTTGTATACACAGAGCTGAAGTAGGTATTATATGAATTTGCCTTCTCCATGTCCCCAGTAATCAACTCAAAATTAGCTAGTAAAGAGCCTACATGCTCAGACCTGACCCTTTTACTGTTAATATATTTGAATTCATCTGGTTCAGCACAGACCGGTTGAAATTTGATCCATCTTTGGCTGTTCCCCTTCATGAGAAGCTGATCTAATGATCTACTTCTTATGAATGATCTTGTTGGAAAACTTTTGTACGTTCAGCACTGCAGCGCCGATCATTGTATTCTGACAGTGGAGGAGTCTCTGCTGTCAGAATACTACAGCACAGTGGGGAGAATTCCTCTATCCAACATGCTTGTGTGGATGAGAACATTTGCTCAGTTTCTTTGATCAGCTCACGTATGGTCAGCTTAACACAACTTTTCAACTTTTCACCACTGACCACCAAGGTAAGGGGCTTCTTAACTGCTTTTCGCTAATGTAAAGGAACTTCATCCCTGGCTACTAATGTTAGAGGGCATTTCACCACTGACTTTCAATGTAATTAGGCACTTTACCACTGACTACCAATGTAAGGTGGCACTTCATTACTGACCAGCAGTGTAAGGGGTTACATTACCAAAAGATATCCATATAAAAGAGCACTGACTGCACTTTATTATTGACCACAGGGATTCGCCTTGCCAATGACCCCAATATAGGGGGGGCATTTTTCCACTGAGCACCAATGTAAGAAAGCACTTCATTGCTGACCATCTAGGTAAGGAGGCACTTTCAACTGATCACTAATATAAGGGGCGCTGACCAGGAATATAAGAGGGCACTACACTGACCAGTTTGCACAATACAGACCCCAGACACACTTCTGATTGGTGCACTGTTTAAAGGGATACTCTTTTTTTTTTTTTTTTATATCAGTTGTTCTAAAAATAACTAATATATCACGGTTGTGTGTTTTTGAACAGGGACAAGTGTTATGTTCACTGGTCCTCTGGGTGATTTAACAAACATTCTATACCTGTGGCAATATTTCTGCTATAATATATTATCAAAGCTCATCTGGCTGTACTTCTCCTATGGATTACAGGAGTGCAGTTCCTTTTGCACTCCTGTGACCCGTTTTCAGCAGAGAGTGGGCTGACATCACAGAAGTCGGTCCAGGCTCCGCATCATCAGGACCTTGGAGTCAGGATCCGCCAGATCCCTGGACCGACACCTGTCTCAGCCTCTCAGGGAGCCGCTGAGAGCCTGAGCCAGCCGCCCCCTCCACAGCCCAGCATCCCAATGAGCGGGGAGGGAGCAGAGCAAAGAGCTGTGACTGACAGTCTGCAGCACTCTGCCCACGGAGTTGTGAGAACCAGATGATTGGCGGTGTTCGAGCGCTTGGTTCTCAATTTAGAGGTGCTGGGGGACAGATACAGCATCAGACACTGCATCCACCTAGGTAAGTATGAATCTTTAAAAAAACAAAACATACTTCTCTTTTGAGTACAGCTTCCTTACATACCAATATACTGTATCATTATTCTACCTCTGTGGCAGAAAAGAAAAAGCTTCCCCTGTATTCTGGGGCAGGTATCACCTCACCCTCCGGTTTCTTCTATAGAAAACTCCTCCATGACTTTCTGGTATCCATCCTGCAGGACGGGAAAACAGTTAGTAGAGTGAGAAAGTTCTTCATCTGATCTCACTAAAGCACACCCTTCACCTGTCCCCCCCTCTAGGAGATTTTTTCCGCTCACCTCTGTATTTCCATGCTTCTTCAATGCCATCATTGTCAGTAAGCATCATTCTTCCTCAATAAAAAGCAAGCATCTTCCTCTGCTGATGGATCATTTTATAACTCTCTTTTTCCTTGCATATATCGTTCATTTGGCAGAGTGTGCAGGAGCTGAGCGATCACATAACAGCCTATGTGGAGAAGAGCTGTAGTATTTAAAACAGAGAAGAGAGAGAGCGATATGTCCCTGGAAGTCTGTAAGGCTCACCATCCACTATATAATCTGATTGTACAATCTCTTTTAGAGCTATCATCAACTACTTAGCGCAAGGGCCTGCCTGCTTGGATACAGAGTGACTGAATAGATAGGTTTTTCCTCTTATTATATAGTTTTGGTAAATCTAAAGGAGAATGCACAGAGATTTTACAATCAGATTGTATAATGTATGACCGCCTTTATACACCTAAAACGGACTAAACATACTTTTGGTTCCATTAATTCTTAACGGTACCCCAAATGTGGAAGCAAACGTGAATTGCGCTGCATGCAAAATGCACAACAAAACATGATAAAAAAACGTGCAAACCACAGTGCGCCAAAGTAAGCCATGAGCTACTTTGCCACCTTTGTTGCATGCAAGGCAGCCCATTGAAATCAGTGGGCTTCCCTATGCATGTTGCAGGAAACACATGCCAAAAAACATGCGCTGCCACTACACTGGGTGTGAATAGGGCCTGAAAGTGAAATTGGTGTGTGTACACCCTCCCCCTCCTTGAGCTGGAGCTTTATTGCAAGAACAATGACAGCCAAGTGTCTCCACCCTTCCTTCCCATGCATTTGTATAAAACTGGCTATACACTATACAATCTGTACAATCTCTGTACAACTTATTTTATATTTACCAAAACTATTCAATTTGTATCAAATCAGGCAGGCATTTGCATTACATAGTTGATGGAAGATTGTATATTCAGATTGTACAGTGCATGGCCACCTTAAAGGAAGAAGTAGGAAAGTAGATGGAAATAAAATAAAAAATAAGTGGTATAGTAATGAGGGAGGTGTGGTCCAGAGAGGTAAAACACACCCAAATCTGTGATGCAGTAAGGCAGTGTATGGTGGGATATAAAGTTTCCTGGATGGTCACATGATGATACAGAAAGCTCAGAAAGCATTTTTTTTTTTCATTTTGAACAGAGAGGTGCAGGTTAAAGGCTATCATGGTCTAGGTAAGTGGGAGATAAGCACAAAAGTGAAATTCTGCCTGAAAAAGTGAACTTAGCCTTTAACCACTTAAGCCCCGGACCATTTGGCTGGCTAAAGACCAGAGCACTTTTTGCGATTGGGCACTGCGTCCCTTTAACTGACAATTGCGCGGTCGTGCAACGTGGCTCTCAAACAAAATTGACGTCCTTTTTTTCCCACAAATAGAGCTTTCTTTTGGTGGTATTTGATCACCTCTGCGATTTTTATTTTTTTGCGCTATAAACAAAATAAGAGCGACAATTTTGAAAAAAACGCATTATTTTTTACTTTTTGCTATAATAAATATCCCCCAAAAATATATAAAAAAACATTTTTTTTCCTCAGTTTAGGCCGATACGTATTCTTCTACATATTTTTGGTAAAAAAAAAATCGCAATAAGCGTTTATTGATTGGTTTGCGCAAAAGTTATAGCGTTTACAAAATAGGGGATTGTTTTATGGCATTTTTATTAATAATTTTTTTTACTAGTTTTGGTGGCGATCAGCGATTTTTATTGTGACTGCGACGTTATGGCGGACATGTCGGACATTTTTGACACATTTTTGGGACCATTGTCATTTATACAGCAATCAGTGCTATAAAAATGCATTGATTCCTGTGTAAATGACACTGGCAGTGAAGGGGTTAACCACTATGGGGCGGGGAGGGGTTAAGTCAGTACTAGGGAGTGTTTTCTAACTGTAGGGGGGTTGGGCTGTGTCTGTCAGTACACTGATCTCTGCTCCCGATGACAGGGAGCAGAGATCGAGTGACACTTTCACTAGCCAGAACGGGGAGATGCTGTTTACATCATCATCTCCCCATTCCTGCTCTCCGTGAGACGATCGCGGGTATCCCCGCAGCGATCGAGTCCACGGGACCCGCGACCCGACTCACGGAGCTCCCGCTCGGCGCACGTGCGCGCCGCCGCTAGCGCGCATGCAATGACACGGAGGGAAATTCAAATGGACGTATATATACGCCCATTTGCCCAGCCGTGCCATTGTACCGACATACATAGTCGTGCGCCGGTCCTTAAGTGGTTAATTACGTAAACATTGATTTACTAAAGGAGTAAAGCATGTTTATTTTGATAGGTCTGAATAATTCCTTTCTTCGATACCACATTAATGCATATTTCCTTACTGCAATTGCTGCTGAATATTTATACCATTCAACTATATAAAATCTATCTATCTATCTATCTATCTATCTATCTATCTATCTATCTATCTATCTATCTATCTATCTATCTATCTATCTATCTATCTATCTATCTATCTATCTATCTATCTATTAAGTTTTTTTTTTAACAAGAGGATAAATAATGTACATGATTACAGAGAAAAGGCATATCGCACTAGTGTGGCTATAATAACACCAAATTTCATTCCCCAGGTGTTTCTGATCCATATCGGTTCTTGCACAGTAGTAGTTTAGCTTACTTGAAGTGAAGCTGCCTGAAAATGCAACCCAAAAAAGACTATTGGTAAGAATGCACTATAGTTTTACCATGACAGTTATAAATAAACAATCCCAGGTGGGCCCTTACATAACTAATTATAATCAGAAGGTCAGTCAATAGCCCAGATTTGTGCCACGCTATGTCTCTTCTCTAAACCTGAAAGTCCAAGGCTTAAAAGAACTGGATTTCCAGCACTGGAGCCTCTAAAGGCACAACCCTTAGTGCCCAAATAAACTTCCCTCTTCTAGGATTACCTCTATCATACAGAACTTTTTCTTGTTTTAGTGCTAATTGGAAAATTTACCTTGGCTGCCAATAATCACAAGCCTTCTGTGCCCAATGGTACATACAGCCCTGTTACTACAACTAAAGCGGTTGGTTTGTTCATTTACCCTGGCAGCTTGTTCTAGATTTATTAAGTGGATATAGGTCTCACTAAAAATATTATACCATTTAGAATTTAACATTTACATTTTGGCGAATTAGAACTAGAAAAGACTAAATGAAGATGGATGCTCCCATATGCATACTTGTAAAATAAAAGTAAAATATTTTTGATTATTGTTATCTATGAAGCTATACGGTATTTTTTAAAGAGGAGGGCCAGTCAAAAAAAAAAATTAAAAGTCAGCAGCTACAAATACTGCAGCTGCTGACTTTTAATTGGACACTTATCTGTCCCAGGGTCCAGCGATGCGGGGGATCGAAGCCCCGCTCGTCTCCCCCTCCGTTCAGCGGCGCCGGCATTGCAACTGTGGGCGCCAGGCTGTGGCTTCACAGCCTGGCACCCACTGCGCATGCGCGAGCGGCGCCGCACGCCGTGATTGGCCGCTCAGTCACCTGGGACCTGTAATGGGTCCCAGATGATTGACAGGAGGGAGGGAGCAGAGCTGAGCCCTTCCTGTGCCAAGACAGGAGTGATTTCACCAGCCCAGACACTGAAAGAGGCAGACTACGAGGGACCCCCTAGCAACAGGAATTTAGAGGTGAGTAAAAAAAAAAAAAATATCCAAATGTTTTTTTGGATTTTTTTTTAGGATTTTTCATGTAGTTTTTTTTTTGGGTGGAACCCCACTTTAAGTTCAATGGAAGGGAGGTTGTTGATCAAGTTGTCATTAATTGCAGGAATAGTATTACATTTCCTTCACTGTGTCTCTGAGAGGCTCAATGATAATGCAGGCTATGCATTAGCTATATAGAGTGCTACATGTATGTATTATATACTGTATGAACCCAGAGGACAGTTTTACAAACTGAATATACAGTATATGACCATAATCTTCACAGCATGGTTTCAAATGTGAGATAAAGCCAAACACTGACAAATCTTTTATCATAACAATCATCCTATAAGCATGTATGATCAAATCCCTAAACATGCATGTTTATATTAATAGACAAGTATAAGGCAATAGATTAGCTATCCCCAGTGGTGGCCTTGTCTTTGGAGAAAACTTATGGGGGAAGCTATATTTGGTTATACTGTGGTCAGAATTGCTATGTATCATTGATGAAACTCCTCAAATCCTATGCTGATCTTTTTACTTTACTGCTAGCTTTGTCTGTGCAGAGATGTGCCAGAAACATTTCCAGTTCTCATGAATGGGTAGGTCTTTCAACACTTTTATTGCCCAGATAGATTGTCTAGCTGAGATAGCAAGACATTATTGCAGTGGAGTTCCAATGTTACTGTTTTTACATTTTCAAAACATCAACTCATTAACTGGACGACTACTGAACGCAGTTTATCTTTCACAAAAAAGGCCCAGAAATAGTAATCACCTTAAACAATAACTTTACATATGTAAAGCTGCTCAGTCCAATAGTACCAGAACCTTATCAGCATTTTTAAATAATATGCATTGAAGTATAATATTCCCTTCTAAAAAAAATGTATTGTTGCATATCTTAATGAGCATCACAAATCCAGAAAAAACAAGGCTTTATTTCTTATTACTGTAGTGCATTGAGAGGATACATGCAAATCATTGCCTGGGGACCTTATAACCAGTTGTGTATCCAGACCTTATACTATAAACAAAGCCATTTGCATACAGCTGTTTTGGGTTCGCCATCCTGGCTTCTTTAAAGCTTAGGGACCAAAAAACTGAAACGCTTCTATTGTCTCAAATTTGCATATAAACTTTAATACAAATCACACCGAATAATGATCGACTAACCAACAACTGACAATTTTAACATAAATAATTGTAGGATGCACACACATCTTCTAGTATTTCTAACTCAGACAAAGGATCTTCATCAGATCTGTCATCTTTCCTCCAAATTGCAAAACTTGGACAAGAAAATGAGAAATGTGACATTGACAGATAGTTGTAGAAAATTAAAGGAAAGAAGAGTCACACCTGAAGTCATCAGCAGTGGAGGACATCCATTCATCTAAAATTAATCAAACCACTGGTCAATTTCTGCCTCGTGTTCTCTTAAGATACACAATGTATTACAACTTCTCCTGACATCTGTAAAGACCTGCTATGTCTCATTGATGAATTTCATATTTGTCTTCAGTCTTCTTCTAGTCCTTGCGTTATCATCTTTCTTTCTTTACTTACCTTATAGCATCATCTCATGAGCCACAAATGTCACTGTAAAGATCCAAGTCTTAAAATCAATTCAATTAGTGATTCTTGAGTCTTCATCATGGCACTCACTATAAACATCTCAGCATAATTAAAATGAGAGCATGGAAATGCAACAATAAATTACCATGAGGCTGCCACCAGACCTTCTTTGTATTTAGAATGTGTAGTCCAGCACTCATTTTATTGGTCATGTTGAGGATGGATTGATCTAGGTTTGACGTCAAGAAATTCACGCAGTTCATTTGTCAGTTTTCCAAGAATTGTATCTATTGACAGAATGACTGATCTTCATTGGAAGTTTTTGGAATATGACACAATGACATGTCTGGGGACTATTTAAAAGTCAGCCCAACCAGGGAGAAACACATTCAAATACCAGGTCCTCGGCACACTTCCATCAACCTACGGAGCAAAATGATGGATAAAGCCACTTCCGTTCATCTGTGCCTTGGGACATTAACTTTCTTGTTCATGATTTCTGCTCATTCAACTCAAGGGAAGCCTTATATATTGCAAGGTAAGCAAATATACAATGCATTTTAATATTGTGCATCATCAGTGTGTCATACATGGGGAATCCTAATGTTATTTTAAATGCATATGTGTACAATTGTAGCAAAAAATATTTTTACATAAATGTCAAAGAGCAATATGCCTAGAGCTTATTCAGTGAAGAATTGTTAAATACCAATGTTTAAGTAGAGTGTACAGCTTTGGGATACTTGCACTTAAGATAAATGCAAATTAACCTATCGTCACTACTTATTTAACTGTAATGTACTGGTCACTATCTCTGGAGAAACTCTACCACTTGAGACATTTTTATGACATATATATTATAAAACATTTAATTTACTGCAACTTTTCTTCATTGCTGAAAATGCATTTTCCTAATATCTGTTTGGGAAAATATAATTTAAAACTGGATATTTCTTAAGTCTAGGTAGTAGGTTAGTATTTTCCAGGTATCTATTTTCCAATCTTTCAAGAAAGTACTCTCTTTCAAAACATGACTCAATTTATGTTAGTCTTGTAGCCATTTTCAGCCAGGCTCATTTCTATACTTTTAGGTTTAGATTTAGGCAGCATATATGTCATGATATTCAGTCTGTACGATGTAGTTCACACTAGATGCCGCGCGAATTTACAGCAAATTCGCTGCGGATTTTGCACCGCATTAAAATCGCAACCCATTCATGCTAACTGATTGCGAAGTGTATGTTAAGTTAACGAAACCCCAAAATCGGTCTGCAAAGTGTAGTGCGATTTACAGAATCCAATCGCATGGGTATGAACACCTATGCGATCTGATTCTGGTGTGGGCAAAAAAGGGTCCTGCATGATTTTTTGTGCAAATGCGGTGCATTTTGGGCCATACAAATCCATGGCTCAAACTACACCCCAGAAACACCGCATGTAATTTTCACAGGAAGCTGCTGCAATTCCTGTGTGAATTACATGCGGTGTCCCGCACTGCATCAGTGTGAAGCCGGACTTATAATTGATAAGACTGAACACCCTTTTCTGCCTGGAGTTAAGGAACCAGGTGCACTGGTATACTACATTTTTAAATAAGATTTCTAGACACACAATGATAAGTAACCTAGATGAGTGACGACAGAAAAAAAAAGTGGTCCATTAAGTCTGCCCCTTTTTTATTATTTATTTTAATTTTTAATTATATATTTTTTTTCTTTTTTGTCTGAGTATAGATCTATGTTTGTCTCAGGCATGTTTAATCCACTGACTCATTACCTCTATTCCACTCTATTCCATGCATCAACTATTCTTTTGATAAAAAAAACATTCTAAGATTTGTTTTGAACTTACCTTCTTTTAGTTTAAGTTCATGTCTGCGTGTTCTTGATTTTAATTTCATATTGCAAATACTGCCCTGCTCAGCCTTATTCACACCCTTAATTTTTCTTATAGGTCATCCTATACCCTTTCTTTTCTTTCCTCCAGACTATACATATTAGTTCCTGGAGTGTTATGATATGTTTTATCCCTCAGACCTTTCACCATTTTTGTTGCCTGTCTCTGGACTTGTTCTGTCTTATCAATATCTTTTTGTGGGCGAGGACTGAACACAGTGGGGTTGATTTACTAAAACTGGAGAGTGCAAAACCTGGAAGCTGATTTCTATGCAGAGCTGCAGCAGATTTTGCACCCTCCAGTTTTAGTAAATCAACCCCAGTATTCTAAAGCAGTGGTCATCAACCCTGTCCTCAGGGCCCACTAACAGGTCAGGTTTGCAAGATAACTGAAATACACCACAGGTGATATCATTTGCTGCTCAGTGATTGCAGTATTCAGTTCTGCATCTCCCAAGGTAATACATAAAACCTGGCCTGTTAGTGGGCCCTGAGGACAGGGTTGATGACCACTGTTCTAAATGAGGTCTAATTAAAAATCTATATAGAGCAGGGGTGCCTAACCTTTTGAAGAGCGAAGGCCACCTAAGTGACTTGGTAACTGGTTGCGGGCCACAATAAGCGAAGCAGGCGGATGACAGGTCCGTTTTCATTCCACATTTGCATAGTGGACACGGGCACCTCCCACTCTACTCTATGGGCCCTCTGATCTGAACAGGTGGAAGGGGACAGATCCCCTTCTGTTTTTTGTAGCGGATTGGATTGGAGGTGGGTGGGTGTAAACGGACACAAGTCTGTCTACATCTGCCACTCCATAGAGGTAAATGGAGGGTCTGATTGGGTCGGACCAATCGCGTGAAATGGGCCCAAGGCTGCTTTCACATTGACGCAATGTGGTTTACCCACACCGCGGGTGCAGAGCAGTGTACCTGTGGCTTTCCTGCAGGTCATAGACTTTTATTATATCCTGCAGGTGTAGTGCACTTTATGAAAACGCACCAAACCTGCAGGCAATAACAGAAGTCTATGGCTCAGTGCAGATAATCCGTAGGTGCACTGCACTGCACCTGCGGATCAGTTTGAAAATAGCCCAGTAACCACTGCAGAACAGATATGACCAGGGCTTTTTTTCTCAGAGAATAGGTGCAGGAACTCTGAACCCTTTCTGAGTCACCCAACCAAGTATCATTTTGTGGTGAAAAGTAATCTGTATGGAATTTGTTATTGATAACAAGAAAAGCAGATCCCCTGTAGCCAGTAACAATAAAGCCCCCTCTAGTAACAATAGATCCCAACATTAACAATGGGCCACCCAAAACAAAATCCCCTGGCAGCAACAACAGAGCTCCTCACAGCCAGCATCAATAGACTCTCCAGCAGCCAGCAATAATAGCCCCCTCTCTCAACAGTAGATCTCTCCCAGCCATAACATATCCCTCAGCGATATAAGCCCCACCCCCAGCAACAATAGGTCCCCCACCAGTAAGAATAGACCCCCCTGCAAAAATATATCCCCTCCAGGTAGAATAGGTCCCTCAGCAGCCAGCATCTATAGACCCTGCAGCACACCCCAGCCCCCCTTACCATTACATACAGTCAGTACTGGAGGTGCCTGAACTGCATTCTTCCGCGTTCCTGCTGAAAAAAAGCCCTGGATATGACCATATATATATATATATATATATATATATATATATATACACTGTGATTTTAGTACTAAACTTACCTTTAATAACAGTCTTCCATTCAGGTATCGCTGGCTGTTGCTGTCCCAGGCAGAGTGCACTTGGCATCACTCTGCCTGTGACAGGAGGCTATACAGGAAGCATCGGCTTATGCGGCCCTGCTCCGCAGCCGCTTGGTTCCTCTACCTTTATGCACAACACTGATGCTCTGGGATGGCAGGTCGGGAACCCACGATCTTGGCTTGCCAACCAACCATCCCATAGCAGGAGGTCGCGTCCACATCAGAGCGCTCCATGGGCCACATGTGGCCCCCAGTCACTGGTTGGGCACCCCTGATATAGAGGAATCAGGACCTTCTTTCTCCTGCTGGTGGCCCCTCCATAGATGAATCTATGTACTTTTCCCACTGCATGGACACACTTGGGTTGATTTACTAACACTGGAGAGTACACAATCTGGTGCAGTTGTGCATGGTAGCCAATCAGCTTCTAACTTCAGCTTGTTCAATTAAGCTTTGTCAAAAAAAAATACTGGAAGCTGATTGGCTTCTATGCAAAGCTGCAGCAGATGTTGCACTCTCCAGTTTAAGTAAATCAACCCCACTGTTTGTTCAATTTGCAATCACCTGAAAGAAGTACCCCCAATTTGTTTTCCTCTTTAGTTATGGCCAACACTGAACCGCCAATTCTGTACTACATCATTGGATCCTTTTTTCCCTAGGTGCGTTATTTTACAATTAGAAACACTGAACTGCACTGCGATGCCAAATCTTGTTCTATGGTACAGACACCTCCAGGGATATCACCCTATTTCACATCTTTGTGTCATCTGTAATAAGACATAGCTTACCCACCAAACCTTTAGTTAAATTACTCACAACAGATTAAATAGAACTGGTACCCAGTACAGAGTCTTCTGGTACACCACTAGTGATTGGTCTCTGTTTGGAACGAGCTCCATTTACAACTACACATTGATATTTATCATACACACAATAGGGTTGATTTACTAAAACTGGAGAGTACAAAATCTGGTGCAGTTCTGCAAAGAAACCAATCAGCTTCCAGGTTTTATTGTCAAAGCTTAATTGAACAAGCGGAAGTTAGAAGTTGATTGGCTACCATGCACAGCTGCACCAGATTTTGCACGCTCCAGTTTTAGTAAATCAATCACACTCTGTTAATAACGGTTAGAAAAAAAAAACTTAATAGCCTGTAGTTATTGTAAACAGCCACACACAGGATACATGCTAAACTGGGATTTGAAAATGTCATCCTGCACGCAGTAATTTAGCAACAGTTCGGTTATTCAGGAAAGTATCCAATGTGAAATGAGTAGTGGTTGCAGTTATCATTGTTGTTGCTGTTATTATTAAATGTAATGATGCTACTACTTAACAATTTTATTGTCTTTTCTTTCTATAATAGCAATGTTTAGTAAAGACATTTACAAGCAATGATTTATCATTGAAATCAGTGCTTTTCTTAGAAGAGTTTGCAATTTAATTAGCCAATAGCTCTTTCTTAAATTAGCCTTTAAAAATTGTACATGTGCATATGCGCAGGCTTTGTGATCTCTGTACCCTTCACAAAGCACTTATATTGTATTAGATAGTAGTTCCACTGGTGTGAGCACTGTTCTTTGACTATCTACAGTACTTCTACTTACTATTAAATGTTTTTCATTGAGTGGAGAACCCCATACATTTTATAAGAGAATTCCGAAGGACTGAATATTTGTATTCCTATATAGAAAAAAAGCAAAGTTCAGTTGGAAAATCACAGGGCATATACAGTATTATACTGTGTAAACTCAAAACCTATGTTTTCACTGCAGCTTGTCTTTAATAAATGGTACGATTTTACATGTGTATGAAATTAACAAAAAAGGGGGGTTGTGACCTGTCCATACCATTATTTAAAGCACTGGCATGTCTCCATCCCCATAGGTATAAAAAAGAGAAAAAAAGGACAAAAGCGGGACTTTGCGTGAGACATGTCAGCGGATAAATAATAATCAATTGGTCAGGCTCGAAAGGGATGGCCTGTATCCAATATAAATATATAATCAGTGGTATCAATACTATTTAAGAAACAATGGGAGTAATCACAAAGGGTTTACATCTGGTATTCATACAAAATATATACCGTAGTTTTAATACATCATTAGACATAAAGGAGCTGATCTAAAATTAATCAATAGACATAATAAGTACAGAGAATACAGTTACATTACAGGTGGTTATTAAGGTATAGGCATCCATAAGTTGTTAACTCAACGCGTTTCTTGGCTTACAAACAATCATCAGGAGTTCAGATGCGTAATGACTAAAAATAGAGTCATGAAGCAGCCATTAGTCTAATGATAGACAATTAAGTACAGAAGAAATATAGGTTTAGGTAATACTCACAGATTAAAAAATAACCAATGTAATGGGGCTAACTGGTGGTCCGGGTCAGCAAAGTCTCCCCCGGGGTTGAGGCAAGGACCAACCCCCAAAAGAACCCAGGGACAGGGGCCGCCATCTGTGCCGGGACACCCCACAGATCCATCGCCAAGCGAGAATGGGAGAGCCAGGCTGTAACACATGTGAGGTGCTGTAAAAGAAAAGATGAATGTGTGAGTGGAAGTGAGTGAGGGTGTGTGAGGAAAGGTTTCCATCCTTGACTGCACAAAAAGGAAAAAAGAAATGGTGTGTGAATAGGGAATAATGAGAGCTAGTGAGTGGTTGAAGAGTCAAAGAATGGCAGTGAGAGAGATGTGGGTGTATCATAAGGGTAATGACAAAAATGTGGGAGCATGGATGGCAATGGGAGAGGAGATTTACCTGTGAAGTGCAAGTGGTGTGCAAGCCGGTCATCCCCAACACTGGATATGGCAGCGTATGGAGCGGACCAGCCAGAGGCCGCCTCTATGTACCCGGGGCAGGGGGTGTGTCCACGCCAACGTCATAGAGGGGCTTCGAAGGGGCGTGCAGGAAGGAGGGAAGGTTCTACCTGTGATGTAGATAATCGCGGTGGTTTCTCGTCCTCCTGCCGCTGTGACCCCCGATGGAATGAGTCACTAGGACCGGGCAATGCAGCGTCGTTAGATGCTGCATGCAGGACGTGAAGTCATGACGCCGATGTGGGCCGTGACCTCGACACCCCCACCATAGATCGGATGAGGGGCCGCAAACTGGGCGCATCGCAACCCCGGAACTGGGCCCCACTGAGACTCCAGCCCCACCCCCCATAAAATGGAATAAACAAGTAAGTTAATTAGAGAACGTACAGACAAGCAGTTCAAGCTAAAGGGATGGAAAAGTAATATGCACTGAATTAAATCAATATGCATGGGATGGTCAGCAAATAACTGACTGATATAAGTATTGGGTGGAAGACACCCGCTTTCCGTGACCTGACCTACCGTATCTCAGAACTCACTGCATACTCTTGTTATACTTTTTTCAATTTTTAGTATCTCTTTTCCTACTTTTTTTCCCTTTTATATCAGTCAGTTATTTGCTGACCATCCCATGCATATTGATTTAATTCAGTGCATATTACCTTTCCATCCCTTTAGCTTGAACTACTTGTCTGTACATTCTCTAATTAACTCACTTGTTTATTCCATTTTATGGGGGGTGGGGCTGGAGTCTCAGTAGGTCCCAGTTCCGGGGTTGGGATGCGCCCAGTTTGCGGCTCCTCACCCATCCGATCTATGGTGGGGGTAGGCCGTGACCTCGACGCATCGGCGTCATGACTTCACGTCCTGCATGTGGCGTCTAACGGCACTGCATTGACGGTTCTAGTGACTCATTCCATCGGGGGTCACAGTGGCAGGAGGACGGGAAACCACCGCGATTATCTACATTGCAGGTGGAACCTTCCCTCCTTCCTGCACGCCCCTTCGACGCCCCTCCATGACGTTGGCATGGACACGCCCCCTGCCCCGGGTACATAGAGGCGGCCTCTGGTCGGTCCGCTCCATACGCCGCCATAGCCAGTGTGGGGATGACCGGCTTGAACACCACTTGCACTTCACAGGTAAATCTCCTCTCCCATTGCCATCCATGCTCCCACATTTTTGTCATTACCCTTATGATACACCCACATCTCTCTCACTGCCATTCTTTGACTCTTCAACCACTCACTAGCTCTCATTATTCCCTATTCACACACCATTTCTTTTTTCCTTTTTGTGCAGTCATGGATGGCAACCTTTCCTCACACATCCTCACTCACTTCCACTCACACATTCATCTTTTCTTTTACAGCATCTCACATGTGTTAGAGCCTGGCTCTCCCATTCTCGCTTGGCGATGGATCTGTGGGGTGTCCCGGCACAGATGGCGGCCTCTGTCCCTGGGTTCTTTTGGGGGTTGGTCCTTGCCTCAACCCCGGGGGAGACTTTGCTGACCCGGACCACCAGTTAGCCCCATTACATTGGTTATTTTTTAATCTGTGAGTATTACCTAAACTTATATTTCTTCTGTACTTAATTGTCTATCATTAGACTAATGGCTGCTTCATTACTCTATTTTTAGTCATTACGCATCTGAACTCCTGATGATTGGTTGTAAGCCAAGAAACGCATTGAGTTAACAACTTATGGATGCCTATACCTTAATAACCACCTGTACTGTAACTGTATTCTCTGTACTTATCATGTCTATTGATTAATTTTATATCAGCTCCTTTATGTCTAATGATGTATTAAAACTATATATTTTTTATGAATACCAGATGTAAATCCTTTGTGATTACGCCCATTGTTTCTTAACTAGTATTGATACCACTGATTATATATTTATATTAGATACAGGCCATCCCTTTCGAGCCTGACCAATTGATTATTATTTATCCGCTGATATCTCACGCAAAGTCCCACTTTTGTCCTTTTTTTTCTTTTTTTTATGTATGAAATTAACATACCATAATAACCACTAAAAGTTTTTTTCTTAGTAAGGAGGTACACAGAGCAATAGGATGGACAATCTGTAGTGACCCATAGCTATCAAGCAAAAGCCATAACCTTAAAGGTAAAGTGATCCCAGCTCGAACTGTAAGGGGTTAAAGCTCTTTGTGCATTCTCATTGCCTAATGCATGAGTTCTAAAATGCCATGTATAGACAAATAAATTACTAGATATGCACTATAAATGAAGAAACTTAACCAAAATAAAATGCTATCTATCTTTGTACTCATTTAAATGTTGAGCATTTACCTTCCTACTTATTGATATTTGTACTGCACATCCTTCTTGATCTGTGCACCCCCTTACTGTATGTCACAAAGATAACCATTTTTTATCTGTATGTCATTAAACTATTTCCCAGTATACTGTACCTTTGTATGTTCACAGATAATGAACTGTTTCCAGAGAAAGAAGATATAAATCACCAGGATATGCTATTGACACTTCTCCTCAACAAACACCTTCCACTGAGAAGACCTTCACATTTTGGTAAGAAGTTATGTGTCTACAATTAAGTTTAAATAACAGGGCCTACACAGTAACATTACCAACAATAACAACATTATAAAGAAATTAAAAATGTGTATTTAAGATACCTGAATATCTCCGTGTAATATACACATTTGTTTGACCAAAAAAGAGTCTCCTATGTAAATCGTACCTACTTCATATGCGTTGTACTATGTCTATTTGAATGTTTTTCACTGAAATATTCTTAAAATAAAGATTATATAAAAAAAAGATACCTGAATAAACCACCCTAGTAATGTAAATGTACTGGAGATGCGGCTTATGAAGGAGTTTTTTTTACAATCTAGCGAATGAGTGGGGAAAATTAATCAGTTTGGACTTTGCCCACTTAAGACTACTCCCCATAACGTTAACTGTAGTCCCATTCTGCACATCAAATTACACCATTTTAAGGTGTATACATTGCAGCTTCACCGAAAAAGCATTAGTGATGTTGGAATGATTTGTATAAATTTGTACGTGGTTTTGTGATAAAAAATAAGCTGTAAGCAATCCACATTCTTTTTACATACATATTTGATTTATTTATATATTTTATTAGTGTCCAAATATATCTTGATGAATTAATGTTAACAGGAACTATTCACTTTAGTCTATGCCATAGAATGTACATTGGGGTAATATTGGCAGGAACCAATTAACCTAATCATGTGTTTTGTAATGTGGAGAACCTAATATCACTTTAGTTCTTGACAGAAACAATACACATAGTCAGTGGAATTCATAAAAGTGTTAAGCGCTCTCTTTAGAATTTCATTGAGCCTTCCAACTACTATTGTCTGTGCTTGCAACTGATTCATGTACCTGTTGGGAACAGCTACAGGAGTTTTTTTTTTTACATGAGACGGCTGGCACTATGGATTAGCATTACTGAGCTCCCTTCTTGGTCTGTGTGCCTTTCGCACAGACAAACGCAAGGACCAAGAAGTTTTGCTGTGGGTTTGGGCGAGACTGATGGGGAACTTTGAGCGACTAGTTCTCCATCAGGTCTGCCATGTTTCTGATTGACAGGGAATGGCAGTGGGCGGATTCCATATCTACTATGGAATTCACACATTGCCGTTAATTAAAAGGGAGGTCGACTTAATGGGGGAATCTGAGAAACTAATTTTCCATCAGGTCCATGTGCCTTGTGATTGACAGCAGATGGCAGTAGGTGGATTCTGCAGCCCTTAACTGGCAATGAAGAGGCTTTGAATCTACCCACTGCTATCAGCTGTCAATATCAAGGCAGGTGGACCTGATGTAAAACCAGTCTCTTAGCATCCCTGTCAGGCTCTGTCTAAGTTCAGTTCAGCATTTTTGGTTGCTATGATGCTGGTGGCCTCCTCCCTGGTAACCAGTGAAGCAAATACAGAACACAATAATAATGGTAAAACACAACACCACCCCAACAACACTCTGGCCTCTCTGTACACTGACGTAGGGTTGGTCTTATTGCCTCCAGTTTAATTTCATTGTCATTTTTTATTTTTTTTGCAGACATAGCGACACAATATGAAAGTAACATGCATAAGAGCTATGTGGATCTGTTGTGCATGTTGGAACTGTTAATGAACCTGTTACAAGGCTTGTATGAATTAGATGCAGGACTTTCTAATAGGCCAATACTGCCAGAAAAGTGTCATAAATGTTTTATTGAATGTCCCCAGTTGTCTTTAGAGGGTACTGACATAGGAGCCTAGCTCCCTTTTAAAAAATGATCGCCTGACTCCTTTCCCCCAATACTTACATTTCTCTTGGAGAGGGGTATGTCAGAAGTCCTGTGATCTCTGCCTTATTTCCACTTTCCACTGGGACGGGTGCTGTGTAAACAGAGACTCTAATTAGCTGTACAAGAAGAAGCAGCTTCACATTTGCCTCATGTGGATTTGGTCCTATGCTGTGGCTATTGGCTAACAGGCTGAAGTGGAAGTGGCCAGAGGATACAGGAACTTTTAAGTGACAATACTCCAGGAAAGAGGTAAATGTCTGGATATTTGAAGCGCTATTTTTGAATGGAAGCTGCAAGGGGTACCAGTATACCTGTTTTTGATGCTAAGGCAACTTTAAGCCACTGTCCATTATATCTGACAACTATTACTGTGCAATTTTACAGAGATGGAGCTGGAGAGCAAGCTGGAGCAACTGGAACAGGTGTGTGATCTAATTTCTTTAAGTCTCTTTAATTCCACACATGTGTATATATATCTATCTATCTATCTATCTATCTATCTATCTATCTATCTATCTATCTATCTATCTATCTATCTATCTATCTATCTATCTATCTATCTATCTATCTATCTATATATATAATATATATATATATCTAATTAACCACTTCAGAGCCAGAAAGTATTTACCCCCTGACTGGGAGTACAGAGAGATCACTGTTCCTAATCACTAGGAACAGACATTTACACTGTACTCCCCTGACAGAACGGGATCTGCTTTGCTTACTTTGGCAGATCCCCATTCTGTGTCTCTGTGGAACGATAGCGGGAGGCCGGCGGACATCGCACGCATCGGCCGCTTTATCTATTATACAAAACGCCATACGAGTACAGCGATTCACGCAATAGAGCCGCCTTGCCGTAGTATATCTGTGGTGGCTGGACGACTGTCCTAGGGTCTGAGGCGTGCGCTCCTGCCAAAAGTGGACAAGGAAAGATTACTTCTGCGCTTGTGAGGGTGTATTAGGTTTGGAATGGTAGTATTGTAAGCTGTAGAGGAACTGAAAGAGATGGTATTGCATGTCCCGCTGCCCAAACTGACCCTGGGGTTGTCAGAGTAAGACTATATAGAGAAGGGTGGATGGAGGGCGCGTGATCAATTGCTCACATCAAAATATGTATAATTTATTCATATATAATGAAATAAAATCTAATAGATAATACCAATACTACGTTTCATGCAAACAGGTTACAAAATATGCATAAAATAAAAAATAAAAATAGGTTAAAAGCAACACAAGCCCATGTTAAGGTGAGTGTTTAAAATCGGCTAATGCGTTTCGAGGATAACCTCTTCATCAGAGCCTTGAGAACCAGGGCACAGTCTGTATAGGCCGGTAGGCCAACATGTGTATATAAAGAGGGAATGGCTAGTTGGGAGGTGTAGCCTGTGATGAATAGTTAGTTTTTCTGAGTTCCATACCAGTCCACGTTCAAACGTTCTATGTGGTATGTTGACGGTATGTGTGTTCTCCTTTAAATTGTTGATGTGAGACTGTGGGGTGAACGGGCTCCTCTCTCAGCTCGCACACCCACTGACTGAGCTCTCTTCTACACCCAACATGCGCTCCTGCCACCAGCGACCTGCTTGGCTGTGATTGGACACACCGGGAGCTAATCAGCGGGTCCGGTGGACCCGATGCTTGCCAACACCTCACAATCGTTCTGAGGAGAGGCAGAACGGCGATCTGCCTATGTAAACAAGGCAGACCGCCGTTCTGTAAGAGGGGAAGATGGAGATCTTGTGTTCCTGCTAAGCAGGAACACGGATCTCTTTCTTCCCCCAGTCAAAGCATCCCCCACATAGTTAGAAAGCGCTCCTTAGGAGCACATTTAACCCTTTGAGCACCCCTGATGTTAACCCATTCCCTGCAAGTGCCAGTGCATTTTTTTTAGCATTGATCACTGTATTGGTGTCACTGGTCCCCAAAAATGTTCACTTAGTGAAACTCAGATTTGTCCTCCGCAATGTCCTAGTCCTGCTAAAAATCGATGATGGCCGCTATTACTAGTAAAAACAATAATAAAAAAAAAATCCATAAATATATCCTATATTTTGTAGACGCTATAACTTTTGCGCAAGATCAATCAATATACGCTTATTGAGATTTTTTTTTAACCAAAAACATGTAGCAGAATACTGTACATATTGGCCTAAATGGATGAATAAATTTGATTTTTTAAATTTTTTTATTGGTTATGTTTTATAGCTGGTTTCTTTTTCAAAATTGTCTGTCTTTTTTTGTTTATAGTGCAAATAATAAAAACTGCTGCGGTGATCAAATTTCACCAAAAGAAAGCTCTATTTGTGGGGAAAAAAGGACATAAATTGTTTTTGGTTACAGCTTTGAACGACGGTGCAATTGTCAGTTAAAGTAACGCAGTGCCATATTGCAAAAAATGGCCTGTTCATGAAGGGGGGTAAACCTTCCAAGGCTGAAGTGGTTAAAGTGATACTAAACATGCACTGTTTAATCTACATTGTCCCTTCTATTTCCGTATTTGGATGATGGCACTGTTATTATTATAATGATAGAAAAAAAAATCGAAATACCTTTTTCCTAATAGATATGCAGATACAGTTGTGCTCAAAAGTTTGCCCTGGCAGAAATTGTGAAATTGTGGCATTAATATTGAAAATATGACTGATCATGCCAAAAAACTGTCTTTTAGTTAAGGATTGCAATCACATGAACCCATTTGTGATCACATAGTTTTTTGGATCCTTTTAAAAACCTAATGATAACAGAAATCACCCAAATGGCCCTGATAAAACGTTTACATACCCTGGAATGTTTGGCCTTGGTACAGACACAGAAGGTGGCACGCACGGGTTTAAATTGCAATTAGATGGTTATTTTCCCACATTTGTGGCTTTTTAAATCACAATTAGTGTCTGTGTATAAATAGCCAATGAGTTTGTTAGCTCTCACATGAGGAGGTAGAAAAGAACAGTCAAAAGACCTGCGTAACATGGTAATGAAACTTTGCAAAGATGGAAAAAGATATAAAAAGATATCCAAAGCCTTGAATATGCCAGTCAGTATTGTTTAAGGAACTCAATATGATGATACTTGAACAAAAAAGAGCTGCATGGTCAAGTTGCCAGAAAAAAGCCTTTACTGTACAAGTGCCACAAAAAAGTCTGGTTACAATATTCCCAACAACACTTTGACATGCCTCATTGGGCTTTTTTGTGGCATCGGCTCAGTAAAGCCTTCCTTCTGGAACCTCAACCACACAGCTCTTTTTTGTTCAAGTATCATTCAATTGTACTCCTTAAAGTGGTTGTAAACCCTTACAGACCACTTTGTGCTACAGGTAAGTCTATAATAAGGCTTATCTGTAGCTACCCAGGATATCTCCTAAACCTGCATGGTTTAGGAGATATCCCCTGTATTTGCATGTTCCGACGTCATCAGCACATGCGCACTGACACAAACTGAAGCAATGGCACGTATGTGCCGTTGCTTCAGTGAGTGTGCCATTACCGTGTGCATGGGCGGGAGTGAAGTAATCGCGGCTCCGGCCAATCAAAGCGCCGGAGCCAGGTTACCCAGAAGTAACCCCAGGGAGTGATGTTGGCCGCTGGAGCAGTGTACGGGCACCGCAGCGAGGGCTTCGATCTCAGGTGAGTATTATATAATGAGCTAGTATGCTATGCATACTAGCTCATTATGCCTTTGTCTTGCAGGTGTTAGTTTTTTTTAAAAAGTGGGCTTACAACCCACTTTAAAAACAACCACACCATCTTTTTGGAGAGCAGCCTGTATTTCTCCTGCGGTTACCTGTGGGTTTTTTTTGTATCCTGAGCAATTCTCCTGCCAGTTGTGGCTGCAATCTTTCTTGGTCTACCTGACCATGGCTTGGTATCCAAGAGCCCCTAATTTTCCACTTCTTAATAAGTGATGAAACAGTACTGACTGACATATTAAAGGCTTTGGATATTTTTTTATATCCTTTTCCATCTTTGTAAAGTTTCATTACCTTGTTATGCAGGTCTTTTGACTGTTCTTTTCTACCTCCTCATGGCTCAGTGTCTAGCCTGCTTAGTGCATCCATGTGAGAGCTAACAAACTCATTGACTATTTATACATAGACACTAATTGTGATTTAAAAAGCCACAAATGAAAAATTGTGGGAAATTAACCTTTTAATTGCCATTTTAACCTGTGTGTGCCACCTTCTGTGTCTGTACCAAGGCCAAACATTCCAGGGTTTGTAAAATTTTTATCAGGGCCATTTGGGTAATTTCTGTTATCATTATGATTTAAAAAGGATCCAAAAAACTATGTAAAAAAATGGCTTCAGGTGATCACTATCCTTAAACAAAAGACAGTTTTTTGGCTTGATCAGTCATATTTTCAATATCAATGCCAAAATGTCACAATTTCTGCCAGGGTATGCAAACTTTTGAGCACAACTGTATCACATGACCCAACTCATTTCCAGCCTTTCTGCAGGGAAACATAAGCAGGAGGAGCTTCTAGTCCTCTGTTGCTGGTCACATGTTCAAAATAAAATAAAACTTTCTTTGGAATACAGAGTAAAAATACAGTAAATAATTAATATCAATAAACTGTTTTAAATCATCATACAAATGCAGTATATATTTGAAGTCGAATCTTTATTATTTTTTTGCAATAACATGGTGTGGGTGTATTTCTGCCTCTTACAGGCTGTGTCACGCCCCTCCAGCCTGTGTCTTAGAATAAGAGGGAGGTAAAGCCTCCATCAATCTACATATAATATCCTGCCCCCATTGTGTTTAGCTGGTTAGTGGGCATGGAGGAGGAGAGAGGGAGTAGACTGTCATTTACCAATGTGTATACGCCCACATGTATGACTCTATGGTCACATGGGCTGCTCAGATGTTTTAGGGAGGAAATGCTCAGCATAGATCCTCACTGAAAACTGAGCATGTGTAGAGTTGCCAACACTGCTCTGCAAAATCCATAGCTGAATTAGGGACATGGACAGAAGGGGGAGATAGAGAACAGTAGGATCAACCAGGTTTTTTGCAGAATACAGAAAACAAATCTCATAGTGACTGAGTGAGTATGAACAGCATGTAATACACCATTTGTTAGTTTTTTTATGATGTGGGTTTAGTGACACTTAAAGTGAAGTAGGTCAGTGCTAGATATACTGAATATCTTACTGTTGAAGTGTACTTGTTCTTTCAGGAACAGCTAAATGTAAAGAATATTGAACATTATTATATTATAAAGTTGACTAATGCACTACAGGAAATCTTTTTTTCAAGTAAATGGTGCCTGGACATGCAGTTGTTTACTAGTTAGACAAATACCATGTTTCTGCTTTTCTCTTAGGGTCCAGGCTAACTCTACCACAGGTTTACTATGGGCATAGTCTTCTAGAATAATGCTGAACAGTTTCAAATATATAGCATCTGATATAGTTTGATTATTTAAAAAGTATCAAAACCACATCTGTTCTGGTTCTAATTACTCACCAATGGTGGCATGAATATAAACAGCATGTTAGCTGGTTTCAATTAGATTTCTTTGCTGTCAATAGACCTAAGTGGCAAATGAAACTTTTGTTTCTAAAAAGTAGTGATTGTTGCATTAATCTGACTTCCTACCCTTCCATTCAAGTATGATAGCTTTGCTTTAAAACAAACCTGTACTGAGAGAAATATGCAGGCTACCATTACTTCTGTCTGTGCTAGTTGTCTGGCTGTCTTTAATTTCAATACTTTATCAATTACTGTCTTGACCCAAGTATGCAGCAAGAGACATCAAAATGAAGTCCTAACTTGATCCAGGTCATAATTTCAGAAAGTATTAAATCTACTGGATCAGCATGACAGCCAGACAAATAGATTTTAAGAAGGATATGCTAGAAATGGCACCCTGCATAATTCAATTTTTAAGATGCAGCAAGAATGTACATCTATTTAAAATTTATTTTTACCAAATGGCTGCAAGTGCACATGTCTTTATTATAAGGTGCTAGGTATATTTTCTTCCTACACTGCCACAATAACAGAGGCAATGTGCTTGAAATTAGTTTCCTATCTTGAATAAGAATAATTCATGACTGCATGTGAAAATTTAAATTTTATTTTTTAATTACAAATAAGTAAAAATGACGCAAAACAGATATAACACACATGAATAAAGCTGAAGCAATGTTTTCTTGACTCAGCTGGAAAAACTTAAAGAACAACTTTTGGAAGATAAAAGTGGAGATATGAGCTACACCATGGATAGGCTGTCACCATCACACCACACAACCAAGCGAGGTAGGTTATATTACCAATTACTAAAGTAATTAGGGATGATTTACTGAAAACGTAGAGAATGTTAACTAAAAATGTATTTCCACTTTTTAGTGATATTTCAGAAAAACCCACTATTCGTTTATATTGTGTTCCCCTTTACACAGCATGCCTAAATATTGTTTTTCAAAATATTTCTTACCTTTTACATGTCTTAGGAAGAGGTGTCATGGCTGACTAAAAGGTATTTTGAACGCTGTTAGAGAGCTGGTCCCAAGTCTGTCCTCGTTAAAATGCAATGCAAGAAGCCCAGCTTACACGCCCTTTAACCCTTTGCCAGGACAGACAGGGGTTGATTTACTAAAACTGAAGAGTGCAAAATCTGGTGCAGCTGTGCATGGTAGCCAATCAGCTTCTAACTTCGGCTTGTTCATTTAAGCTTTGACAAAGAAAACTGGAAGATGTTATCCCAATTTGGCAGCAAAAGTGGAAATACACTTTAAATAAGCTGAAACAATGGCTGATTTGATTACCCAACCATGTGCAAGGGAAATAAAATAGAAAATATTTTTCTGGTGCAGCTGTGCATGGTAGCCAATCAGCTTCTAGTTTCAACTTGTTCAGTTAAGCCTTGGCAATAAAACCTGGAAGCTGATTGGTTTCTATGCAGATTTGCAGCAGATTTTGCAGTCTCTAGCTACCCTGTGTGATTACTTTAATCATCCAAACATAAGCATTCAAAGCAAATTCAAATTCACCTTTTTACTAGGATGAGTGAACATTTATTTTTCCTCTCAATGCATTTTAGAGTGATTCTGGCTATTTCTGAGCCAGTTTTAAAGGATAAGTTCACCTTTTAGAGCATGTTACATCTATATTTAGAGATAGCCACGAACACAAAAACCTCCTGCGCTTAGGAGTGGGTCCACACAATGGAAGAAGGCCATACTTCTATCCTGGCTGGTATGGATACACCTCATCTCGCTGCCCTCTAAAGACTGGGAGAGTCTAGACAACTGTAACCACAAAAATAAAGAGAGGGCGCACAGAGCTAGTGCATTATCCCAAAAACAATTGCTTTATTAATAAAAATTATAAGTACTCACAAGATATCAAATGTATCAAACTCTTCACATAGTACAATGTCATCAGTGATGTTGTACTATGTGATGAGTTTGATATATTTGATATCTTGTGAATATTAGGCCTCATGCACACTGGACGTTATATTAACGTTATAAAAACGCCAGTAGCTTTGAAGTGAGTTTTTCAATGTTTTTCAATGTTTTTGCAATAGCGTTTTGCAGCGTTTTTAGACTGTAATTATTATTATTATTATACAGTGTTTATATAGCGCCAACAGTTTACGTAGCGCTTTACAACTTGAGGGTAGACAGTACAAATACAATACAATTTGATACAGTAGGAATCAGAGGGCCCTGCTCCTTAGAGCTTACAATCTAAGAGGGGAGGTCAAGAGATACAAGAGGTAGTAACTGTGGGTGATGTGCTGATTGAGAAGATAAATGTACAGTTGTTAGGTGGGGGCCAGATAGGCTTCTCTGAAGAGATGAGTTTTCAGGGATCGTCTGAAAGTGGATAAAGTAGGAGAAAAACGGACGGATTGGGGTAGAGCATTCCAGAGGATGGGGGAGGCTCTGGAGAAGTCCTGAAGGCGAGCATGGGATGAGGTGACAAGGGAGTTTGAGAGCAGGAGGTCTTGGGAGGAGCGAAGAGAACGATTAGGTTGGTATTTTGTGACTAGGTTAGAGATGTAGCTAGGGGCCAAGTTGTGGATGGCTTTGTAAGTTATAGTTAGTATCTTGAATTTAATTCGGTGACTGAGTGGCAGCCAATGGAGGGATTGGCAGAGGGGTGTAGCAGACGCTGAGCGGTTTGTGTGGTGGATGAGCCTGGCCGCAGCGTTCATGATGGACTGAAGTGGGGATAGCCTATTTAGAGGTAAACCAATGAGGAGGGAGTTACAGTAGTCAAGGCGGGAGATGACCAGGGAGTGGATTAGAAGCTTTGTGGTGTCGATGGTTAGGAAGGGGCGTATCTTGGAGATGTTGCGAAGACAGAGGCGGCAAGCTTTGGATAGTGATAGAATGTGGGGTCGAAAGGTTAGTTCAGAGTCCAGGATTACACCTAGGACCTTGGCGTGGGGAGATGGGTTGATAGTTGAGCCGTTGATCTTGACAGGGAGATCAGGGGAAGTGGCACCTGAGGGAGGAAATATCATGAGCTCGGTTTTGGATAGGTTGAGTTTGAGAAAGTGATGTGACATCCAGGCTGATATGTCTGCTAATAAGTTGGTAATGCGTGAGGAGACAGGTGGAGAGAGCTGGGGGGTGGCGAGATAAATTTGGGTGTCATCAGCGTAGAGATGATATTTAAAGCCGTGGGAGGCAATCAACTGACCCAAGGAGGTGGTGTAGATTGAGAAAAGGAGAGGTCCGAGAACAGAACCTTGGGGGACCCCAACGGAAAAAGGAAGACGAGAGGAGGAAGTAGAGTTGTAAGTGACACTGAAGGAGCGGTGGGATAGGTAGGATGAGAACCAGCGAAGAGTACAGTCACGGAGACCAAAGGAGTGGAGTTTTTCGAGGAGGAGGGGGTGGTCCACTGTGTCAAAGGCAGCAGAGAGATCCAGGAGAAGTAGTACAGAATAGTGTCCATTGGCTTTGGCCATTAGTAGGTCATTTGAGAGTTTAAGGAGAGCAGTTTCCGTGGAGTGTTGAGGGCGAAAACAGGACTGAAGGGGATCAAGAAGTTTATTCATGGTCAGATGGTCGCTTAGTCGGTTGTAGACCAGTCTTTCAAGAAGTTTGGAGGAGAAGGAGAGTAAGGAGATGGGACGTAAGTTGTTGAGATTGGTGGGATCCAGTGAGGGCTTTTTTAGTATGGGGGTGACTAGCGCATGTTTTAGAGAGTTTGGGAAGATGCCACAAGAGAGGGAGAGGTTGAAAATGTGAGTTAGAGAGCGTAGAATCGAGTCAGAGGGTGAGCGTAGCATTTGCGAGGGGACAGGATCCAGGGGGCAAGTGGTTAGATGAGTGCTAGATAAAAGTTTAGCAACCTCAGTAGTAGTAGCAGGGTTGAATGAGGGAAGTAATGACTGTATCTGTGGACATGGGGTGTTGCATGGGGGAGGTTTTTGCGCATTGGCGATCTCCTCATGAATTGTATCAATCTTAGTTTTGAAGTGATTGGCAATCTCCTGGGCGGTGATTGAGTTGGTGGGTGGAGGCAGTGGAGGACAGAGTAGAGTGTTGAAGGTAGAGAAGAGTTGACGTGGACTGGATGAGAAGGTGTTGATGAGTGTGATAAAGTAGGTCTGTTTGGCAGTGTGAAGGCAGGAGTAGTATTTTAGGAGGGCAGATTTATATTGTGTGAAGTCTTCCTGGGTCTTAGTCTTATGCCACAGGCGCTCAAGAGCGCGGCTACGTTTTCTGAGACTTCTGGTGTCATCTGTTTGCCAGGGTTGTAGCAGTCGGGGCCTAATTCTGCGTGTAGTGAGGGGGGCCAGCTTGTCTAGGGAGGAGGACAGTGAGCTGTTGTAAATGAAAGTAGCTAGGTTGGGGCAGGACAGGGGGGAGATTTTGTCATAGAGGTGATCAGTAGCAGAGTAGAGAAGAGAAGGGTTGAGGTGGCGAAGGTTTCTGCGTGTAACTGTTGGGCGGTTGGAGGGAGAAGAGGTGGAAGACAAGGAGAGAGCAAAACTAATAAGGTGGTGATCAGAGAGTGGGAGTGGATTGTTGGAAAGGTTGCACGGAGTGCACAGATAGGAGAAGGCAAGGTCAAGGGTGTTGCCGTTGGAGTGGGTAGGAGCCTGTATCCATTGCTTCAGGTCAAGCGATGAGGTTAGACTGAGAAGTTTAGAAGTAATAGTAGTGTTAGTGTTGACAGGGATGTTGAAGTCCCCAAGAATAATTGTGGGGATTTCAGAAGAGAGAAAGTAGGGTAGCCAGGCAGAGAAGTCATCAAGAAAGGCTGATACCGGTCCAGGGGGCCGGTAGATGACAGCAATTCTTAGAGAAATGGGAGAGAAAAGACGAATGCAATGTGCCTCAAAAGAGGAGAGTGTCAGAGAGGGAGGTGGGTGAAGAACCTGATAGGTGCTGCATGGGGCTAGAAGGATTCCCACTCCACCTCCCTTCCGTCCACTTGGTCTGGGGGAGTGAGTCCAGAGAAGGCCCCCATGGGAGATGGAAGCAGGAGAAATAGTATCCGATTCATGAAGCCAGGTTTCAGTAATGGCAAGAAGGTTAAAGGAATTTGTGATGAAGAGGTCATGGAGGGCGGTGAGTTTGTTGCAGACAGAACGTGCATTCCATAGGGCACAGGAAAAGGGGGGGCTGGTTTTGGAAAGAGGAATATGGACCAAGTTCTGTGGGTTGCGGCTCCTGCCAGAGGGTGTAGGGGGATGGGAGCGATGGGCAAAGACAGATGATGGTGGCCCAGGGTTTGGGGATATGTCACCAGAGATTAGGAGAAGCAGGAGGGTGAGGGAGGTAATGTGGGACTGTGATTTATGTGAAGGGGCATGTCTCAGAGTACTGGAGGTTTTATCAGTGTATGGATGTAGAATGAGCGAGAGTTGGTAAGAGCAGTAGTATGGGGAAGACAGAAGGCAGGGTGACATGTATAAGCAGGCGGGTGGAGAGGGGGGGTGAAGGTAAGAGAGTTTGAGGAGAGAGGAGAGGAGTGTCAGAAGCAGTGGTAGAGAGTGCATGTTACAGAGCGGAAGGAGAGCTTAATAGAGAGACAGGGTCACCTGCAGTCTGTTAGCTGCTTTCCAGTGCAGATTGCTGTATTTGTTTGCTTCGTGCAATCGCTGAAGTGCAGAGAATGAAGTGCATAACACTTGTATAAAGAAACACTTAGAGGAAGAAGCCTTAAGGATAGAAGCCCCTGCAATGTGCAGCCCCCTTAAGGATGCTCAAATATATACTGTTATAAGGGTGGGGTTGAAGTTCGTTAATTAATCATGAGTGACTATAAGAGTGCCTAGCAATCAAAGTGAACTTTTTGCTACAAAAGTCAGAATAGCAAGAGGCCAAGACAAGATCAACACATAAAACTTAGGTAAGACAGTTCAGAAAAACAAATAATGTCATGGTTGTTCGCACAGGGCAACAGATAGAGAAGGCCACATACCAGAGAGACACACACACACACAGAGACAGCAAGCAGATCCCAATTGCAGTTAACGGTGGAAGATGTGGATGAGCTGACACATACCAGAGAGACACACACACACACAGAGACAGCAAGCAGATCCCAATTGCAGTTAACGGTGGAAGATGTGGATGAGCTGACACATACCAGAGAGACACACACACACAGAGACAGCAAGCAGATCCCAATTGCAGTTAACGGTGGAAGATGTGGATGAGCTGACACATACCAGAGAGACACACACACACAGAGACAGCAAGCAGATCCCAATTGCAGTTAACGGTGGAAGATGTGGATGAGCTGACACATACCAGAGAGACACACACACACAGAGACAGCAAGCAGATCCCAATTGCAGTTAACGGTGGAAGATGTGGATGAGCTGACACATACCAGAGAGACACACACACACAGAGACAGCAAGCAGATCCCAATTGCAGTTAACGGTGGAAGATGTGGATGAGCTGACACATACCAGAGAGACACACACACACAGAGACAGCAAGCAGATCCCAATTGCAGTTAACGGTGGAAGATGTGGATGAGCTGACACATACCAGAGAGACACACACACACAGAGACAGCAAGCAGATCCCAATTGCAGTTAACGGTGGAAGATGTGGATGAGCTGACACATACCAGAGAGACACACACACACAGAGACAGCAAGCAGATCCCAATTGCAGTTAACGGTGGAAGATGTGGATGAGCTGACACATACCAGAGAGACACACACACACAGAGACAGCAAGCAGATCCCAATTGCAGTTAACGGTGGAAGATGTGGATGAGCTGACACATACCAGAGAGACACACACACACAGAGACAGCAAGCAGATCCCAATTGCAGTTAACGGTGGAAGATGTGGATGAGCTGACACATACCAGAGAGACACACACACACAGAGACAGCAAGCAGATCCCAATTGCAGTTAACGGTGGAAGATGTGGATGAGCTGACACATACCAGAGAGACACACACACACAGAGACAGCAAGCAGATCCCAATTGCAGTTAACGGTGGAAGATGTGGATGAGCTGACACATACCAGAGAGACACACACACACAGAGACAGCAAGCAGATCCCAATTGCAGTTAACGGTGGAAGATGTGGATGAGCTGACACATACCAGAGAGACACACACACACAGAGACAGCAAGCAGATCCCAATTGCAGTTAACGGTGGAAGATGTGGATGAGCTGACACATACCAGAGAGACACACACACACAGAGACAGCAAGCAGATCCCAATTGCAGTTAACGGTGGAAGATGTGGATGAGCTGACACATACCAGAGAGACACACACACACAGAGACAGCAAGCAGATCCCAATTGCAGTTAACGGTGGAAGATGTGGATGAGCTGACACATACCAGAGAGACACACACACACAGAGACAGCAAGCAGATCCCAATTGCAGTTAACTGTGGAAGATGTGGATGAGCTGACACATACCAGAGAGACACACACACACAGAGACAGCAAGCAGATCCCAATTGCAGTTAACTGTGGAAGATGTGGATGAGCTGACACATACCTGTAAAGAGACAGAAGGAATGATCAGGTGAGGCAGAACTTAGTGCAGAGAATGAAGTGCATAACACTTGTATAAAGAAACACTTAGAGGAAGAAGCCTTAAGGATAGAAGCCCCTGCAATGTGCAGCCCCAGCTCAGATCAGAAACTTTAAAAACCGGTGGTGAGTCGCGTTTTAGAGCGTTTATCTGAGTTTTTAGGCGTTTTTTGACGTTGAGCATTTTTACAGCTGAAAACGCCTCTCAGAACCCCCTAGTTTTGGGGGTTTTTTTTCCAGACAAAAAACGCCCCAGCCAAAAACAGTTGATAGCAGCCTATGTGTACATGGACACAGGATAAGATGCTGGAGAGTTTATTGACTGTAGAAAAAAACTTCTGAAGCCAAAAACAGCAGCTGTAAAAATGTCCAAAAACGTTCAGTGTGCATGAGGCCTAATACTTACCATACTTATTAATAAAGCAATGGTTTTGGGATAATGCACTAGGTCTGTGCACCCTCTCTTTCCTTTCTTGGTTCCAGACATCCATGTTTAGGGTGTAACATGTAGCATTCTCCAGAGCAGCCCTCCCCCACCTCCCTGTGACAGCAGTCAGGGGATCCCCTCTCTGTACCCGCTGTCACATTTTGAAAGTCCTGTCTTCCACCTCAGCAGGCGGCTTGTAGTTCTCAATAGACAGCGAGCTTGCTGATCAGTATTCACATGCAGTTGCAGTTGCAATGCTCTGCAAGCTCCTGTGAAATCCCCTGCAAAAATATGTGCATTTATTTATTTTTTTTTTTTTTAAAAGGTGAACGTACCCTTTAAATAGCCTAGCCTCACCACATTGATCTTTACCACACCTAAACAATTTTTTTAGGTTAGACCTCCGCAGGAACATATGCATTTATATTTTCATGGTTCAAATCTTTGCTTTTTATTGTGCAGTATTTTATTAATTCCTTAATTTTTTCTTCTTTCTGCCAGCTTGTTTTTGGAAATACTGTGTTTGAAGAATCCACATCAAAAGAGGACATAATCATTTCAATTTTTATTGAAGCTTTGGAATATAAACCAAATTAACTTTAGCAACAAACAGAAACTGTGAAGTTATATTTTTATGCAATGTTTGTAATTTATTTGTGTGTTTTGGTGTTCATCTCAGTGGAAAGCTGTACATAATCTATGGAGTTTTCAATTCCCTGGTTATTCATGAGTTCACAACGCATTAAATATAATGCTTTTTTTTGTCTCATTGGATGTGTCAAAATGAATTTATTGCTGTATTTTCAGACATTGGCTGTCATCGTGAAATATCTTTATTACACACCTATGTCTTTTATTTCTTTAAGTATCAGTTGCTGATAAAAAAAAAACTATTTTTTGCATTCATTGAATAAAATTCTATTCATTATATATATGATATCTGAATAGTCCTTATGTTTCTAAAGTTGGTATATGAAAATTTACCAAAAAACCTTTGCCAACTTGTGGTACAGTATCCTTTTAAGTCCCTAATGGGGACACAGGCAGCAATAAATATAAAACATGGGTTCTACCCTTTCCACTTTCTATCCGAAGCTAAGAAAAATGTTTTATTTTTAGATATACTTCAATTACAGCTACAATGTACATTAATGTGGATTTTTTTACCTTTTTAAACAATATACTGTATACTCTTTTACAATAATTTTGTTATCCCACCCGGTTAGATTTTCTAACTCAGCATACCACAGTTCCAACACAGTAGGACATTTTCTTAAAGAGACCCTGTCACCAAACCAGTTCTTTCAACAAAAATACAGTTTTTTTAATGATAAAATCCTTCCTTGTGTAGATATCCAAAACCCAAGGTTTGCTGCTGGGTGCCGTCATTTTCTTAGCAGCACTCAGTGCTGTCACTTAAGTGACATACTATAGTATTCCCCTTCACTCCTCCCCCAGCTGCTAAATTAAAGGTTATGTAGTGAGGTTAAGCAAGCACACAGAGTAATTAGAGTCTCACAGAAGAGGCGAGGGAGATGACATGCCAGGAGGGAGGCAAATGTGCTGGAAAATTGATTCACCTGGGGTAGTCGTTTTTTTTTTAGCAAGTTCAAAGGCACATTGCAAGTATTAAAAAAATTATGAAAATAAAGCTGCCTGTTATTTATTTTTACTTGATTTTTTCTGTATTTGTGCCTGCAATCCTTTTACGTTGGTGACAGGGTCACTATAAGTTAATTGTAAAGATGAAGCTATGCCCCTAGCTGTCCAATTTTTACTATGTAGCACTGGGATTTTAAAGATCATGTGTAGTATCTCTTCTTATTAGTGTCCAGTAGGGGTTCTCAGCCATCATTCTAGCCTTTTGGCTGGGATGGCCAGCTTTATATTGGTATGATGGTGGTCCTTAGGGCCCTCCTTGAGTTTAAAAAACCAAATTAAGTGCCCACTGGGTCGGGAGTATTTCCCAGGTGTGGAGGGTTCCGAAGGAGCGCATTGCCTCCTGATTTGAGAGGTGCTACCTGGTCTAGCCAGGGGCTGGGAAGGCAGAGAGCATTGTTAACCACCTCCGGAAAGGGGTGGCCCAGGGATGCTCTGAATAATGGGCGGTAAGGTGGGGGTCTTTGGGTCTACCCTTAAGTCTAGGAGAAGGATGTGTGGCCCTCAGGTTCCTACTTTAGGGGGGGTCTGTTGGGCTTTTTGTCTAGGTGGACATCAGTGTGCCTTGCCCCTATCAGAAGTCTTGCACCCTGAGGGGTATGAGAAGGGTCCTTCCCGTTTGGGAGGGGATCATATGATACACTCTAAGTGCACTTTTTTGTTTTGTGCATTGTACCGGGGGGGCTCATAAAAAAAAAATAAAAAAATTGGGATTTTATTTTAGCTCTTATCTAAGGAGGGGTAGATTTTCAGTACTGCACACTCATACAAGGAAAAAACAGAACAAGGTAACAACATTTCTTGTAAGATAAGTTTATTTGTACAAAATTTATTAAGGATCTTAACAAGACTGACAAAAGGCAGGGGTGCATACATTACATTTTTCTACATACATTATAACTGTGTAAAAGTAATGAAACAACAATGCTCCTTTATTGGTTTTTTTTAAAAAACAAATGACAAAACTGGCATTACTATAATTGTGTTTTAAAGAGAAATATTTAAATTTAAACCAAATTTGTCAGTAAGAAAAAGTGGTCTAACAAACATGATTGGCTAATATCAGGCACCATTCATAAGTACATCCAGCACCTCCCTTACATTCAAAGAAGAATATAAATGTGCACTCTAAAATCCTAGGAACCAAGGCAAATACCATATGTAAATACACATTTGTCTCTCCTCCACATCCCACAATGCAATATGCAGTGACTTAATGAAAGGTGTGACATAAAATGACATGAGTTTGCCAAAGCATTTTATATACAGCACATGCGAGGGGTTCTTTGTTGTGCTCCAGAGCTTTATACAGAAAAAAGCTGTGTGCAGACAGGGTCAGGCTGAGATCGAGGCAAAAGAAGCTTCTGCTAGGTTGCTGAGGAAGGAGGGGGCACACCGGGGTGGGAGCCTCTCCTGCCTCTGCCAGCAATTAGAGGGACCCTGTGTCAAGCTGTCAAACTGACAATGGGGTAGTGCAATTTGCAGGGCTCGGTTGTCAGTTTTACAGTCCAGTCGAGCTCCATGGCTATGAGCAATGACAATGCCTCCTTATTAATGAAGGCTGTAAACCCCGTTTAACCTTTTTCTCCATGTCATCAGTTACTTTTTGATGCACTGCATTACAGAAGTACACAGTATTAAAAAAATGTATTAACTTGGAAATAACTTCAACAAACTATGTAGTAGGAACATAATCATACTGAGTTTATAATAGAGACAAATCACAGGATAACATTTACATTTCTGATGAGTTATAAGCTACCTTGGTTCCTAGAAGGAAGAACACATTTGATGTTTTCATTATGAATAAATTATACTGATTAAAAGGACAGGCAACTGTGGCCCTCCAGCTGTTGCAGAACTACAAGTCCCATCATGCCTTTGCCTCTTGGAGTCATGCTTGGAATTGTCAGTTTTGCATCCCTATCCCATGAGGTCTTATATGGAACAAAATGTGACAACATTAGGACCGGCTGCTGAACATGCAAATAATTTTAGGCCTGATATACATACATTTTCTTACTGACAAGTTTACTTTTGTTCAGATAACAAACGCCCTACCCAGTCTAACATTTGTCAACATGGATAACAGTTGAAGAAACAAACGTAAAAATAATTTGGATACCGTACCATGAGCCATTTCTAAACCCAATTTTCTAAACCAGAATGAACCTAACATTTGAAAAAAAAAATCCCAACATTGGATTACTATAATGCATTGGTTTATATTTATGCTCCCCAATGTTTCACTTAACATTGTTTAATAGTTAAAAGTAGGTATCTTACCAGAAAATCACCAATTTACAAATTTTTTATTCACCCGAATCTTTAAGGCTGGGTTCACACCATTGCGAATTTAATGCGCGGATCCCCGCATCCAATTCACAATAGCAGGAGATTTTGACAGGCTCTCTATGGAGCCGGTTCACATATCTCCGCAGCAGGTCCAGAGCGTTTTGCAAAAAAATGCTGTGCGTCTTTTGGTCCATTTCAGGTCTGAATTCAGCCCAAAATTAGGACTGAAATCGGACCTGAAACGGTGAACCAACACGCACCAGACCCCTGTGAGCCGCATGCGGTGACCCCTCAGCCTTAATGAAGTTCTTTCTGAACACTTTGCAGGACAAAATATTCAGTTGAGTAAATAAATTTGCCATCTACCTACTCTCTGATTTGCAAACTTATCCTTCCACCGATCATATACAATCTATATTTATAATTAAACAAGGTTCTGCAATTTTACCAGTAGCAGATTAATAGGTATTTTCCTGTACTTGCAGCATTGGGGAAATGTGCATCAACTGCAGAGATGTACTGCATTTTTTTATTTTTTTTTGCTGAGACATGCACTTTAAAAGAGGAGTATGGTCAATGCTTTCTTTGCCATATTTCTCTTGTTAATTACAGGATTGCACTTACTTGCTAAAGCCCACTCCAGGCTCTGGAAGGATTCCGACCATGGTGTCAGGATCCAACCAGATACCTGATCTGCAGCTGGCTCAGCCTCTCAATGCGCGTCTGGTGGCCGGAGCCAGACGCTCTCTCCCCTTCCCAGCCTGGCACTCCAGTGAGTGCTTGAGGGGCAGGGCAGAGCAGAGAGCGACAACTGACAGTGCTGACCAAGAACTGAGCGAACAAAGGTCATGTTATGTTTCAGTTCACGGGTTTAGACCTGGCAGGGGACAGCTGCAGCATTACACCACTGCTGCAGCAAGGAGGTGGGTATGTATGTTAGTTTTTTTAACCACCCCAAACTTTGCCTTTAAGCAGTGTGTTTGGAAACCAATGCATTAATGTAAAGGTGGAATTTTCCAATCCGTTTTTGTCTGAGCTGATAAAAGTATTAATTTTGCCAAATATCGCAGGAATCACAGACATGCCACATTCATATCTGTCACTGTGAAATGACATTGCTCTACAATGCGCCTGTATCATTCCTTCTGACTAGCTGTCAAAGCCAGAACAGAAGACAGCCTTCTGTCTGTGTAAATACCAATCTAAAAAAAATTGTTACATACATCAAAAGTAGTGGTTACACACTAATTATATATCTGTTATCTAACATTCTGTAAGAATGAGTGTCTACAATAACAATAATAACTACAACTATTTGTGTTTCATTCCTAATAGGGAACAAGTATTCAGATATGTTGTACAAAAGGTAAGTTTATTAGACAAAAAATAGAGAAAACTTTTCAACTACCTTAAAGAAAAGAGAGCTGGAAAAGTAACACAGGTACAGACTACCTAACAAAGTCTTATATAGGCATACCCCACTTTTAAGTACACAATGGGTTTATTTACTAAAGATGGAAAGTGCAAAATCAGGCTCACTTCTGCATAGAAACCAATGAGCTTCTAATCACAGCTTGTTCAATTAAGCTTTGGTAATAAAACCTGGGAGCTCATTGGTTTCTATGCAGAAGTGAGCCTGATTGTGCACTTTCCAGCTTTAGTAAATAAACCCCATTGTGTACTTAAAAGTGGGATATGTTTGTAATATATTTAGGGGCTCATTCACACCAGCAGCCGTGCTGCTGAGCTTTGTTGCAATGCCACAACATTTCTTTCAGTTCTATTAGCCACAGTGCAGTGTGATGTGGTGGACTGTGTCGGACCATGCTGAGCTAAAAAAAGTTACATTTTCATTTTTTTCAGCACATACACAATGCGGTGGTGTGCACTGGCCTCATATGTAAACAAGGTGTTTTGCCTTGACCTGCATGGTGCAGTGCACAGGGCCGCCCAGCACAGTCCCAACACACCTAAGGTGAACGAGCCCTAAAACTGCCAATACTAATCTCTCCAATGATCAACAACCAATATGAACCAAACAGGCGAATATCAGAGGCTCTTCACTATGCAACCAAGATGACCAGGTATAGCTGACCACTAAATATAGATCACAAATATGTATGTAGGAATTCATCACAATGAAAAATGGTTCAAGCAGAATTGTGAAGGGGGTTATATATTTGACTCTACACAGATGACTTCCTACAAGCATTCTAAAAGAATAACAATGTATTCTGTTCTTTATCAATGTGAAAAATTTAGCTATGTGTCAAATGTGAATGCAAAGGAAATCACCTCAGAATGAATGAGGCTGGGTTCACACCATTGCTGCATTTAGCTCCCAGCAGGGGTCCAGTGCGTCCTGGTTCACCGTTTCAGGTCCGATTTCAGCCCAAATTTTTGTCTGAATTCGGACCTGAAATGGACCAAAAGATGCACAGGGCTCCTGTGCAAATTGGCAGTGGAGCCACAGCGGAGATATGTGAACTGGCTCCATAGGGAGCCAGTCAAAATCTCCTGCTATGCGAATTGGATGCGGAGAACCCACATCCAATTCACAATGGTGTGAACCCAGCCTAAAGGCAAAAGTGCAATTGTATTTGAGGATTTTTTGGAATGTTTCTGTGGACATGTAACAACCATTTATTGTTTAAGCACTAATCTATTTTAAGCCCCTCACTGAAGCAATTTATCAATCAGGAAATTGGGGATAATAGCAAGAGCTACTGGATTGGCTAACAAAGCCATAGGGGTCATTTATAAAGTGCCGTGGGTCTTTTTTTTTTTTACTGTGCAGTCATCATATACCATTGTTCCATACAAAAATCCACAATAATCAATCCATGTAGCTAACAGATGGTCTCATCTAAAATGATTTACAGTATATTATATGGTGTGAAGATTATTTTTCAGCTGAATTTAAATAGTGTGTAACTTTAGATATGTGTACATTACCTTTCCAGCATTTCCAAGATAATTAGTTAAGCGTGGGGTTTACAGCACCATATTTACAAGTGCTACAACAAGAAAATGTCAAAGCAAAAAAGTAAGGTCATCAAGGTAAAAAGGATTAAAAAAAAGCTTAATTTACAGTAATAATGTGAGAAAACATTAACTGAGCAGGACAGTACAAACAGTTTAGCAGGATGAGTACATGAATAAAACCAGTGACTTGAGTTGTCACATAGGTCCCATATGCAAAATGAAAGCATAACACAGTGTATAAGATATCAGTGTGGTCCAGCCACTCTACATGCATAGTAGCCATCCTCGTTTCTAATTCATAGTATTCTAAAGAAAAAAATGTCATGCATAAACCATTTACTGCAGACAAAAATCCCTATATGAATGAATAGGCCTCATTAATGATAGTATTTCCATAAAAAACTAACTTAATTTACCTTTTTTTTCCTAGGATTGCTACACGCCCCCTTTTTATGCCCCACAGCCTTTTCAGCAAAAAAGATCTACTTAGGCCTGATTCACAGCTATGCATTTTTAGTGCTTTTTACAGATTTGCACTACAGTCCATTCAACATGGTTTCCTATGGAACACGTTCTGTAGTGCAAATCTGCCAAATGCAAAAAGCACTAAAAATGCATAGGTGTGAATCAGGCCTAAAGGGAGCTTTCCCTGGAAAAGCTGTGTGCAGCTGGGCAGGGCAGTACAACAAAGATCACTGGACTGAAGAGGAAGGTAAGTATTTGAACTGGCTGTCTGCACTCAGGGGGAGATAGGAAATTTTTAAAGGAATGTTGTATCAAAGGTACAGTTGTCCTCTAAAGCCTAACTCCAGACATCATTTTTTTGATTAGGTGGGGAAGAGTTAAAATTTGTCAGTTTTTTCTTCCCAGTTTGTATCCCTATTATGAAGATTTTCCCTCACTTCCTGTCATTGTGGTGGCTGTATAAGAAATGTGGGGTGTGAGCATCTTAGGGACAGTAAGGCACAGACAACAATAAAGGACACCGTAATGAAAATTCACTGTAAGGGCCTTTGAACGGCCATACATTGATTGAAATTCGGCCGGGCCAGCAGGAACACGCCAAATTTTTATCAGTGTGGCTCCCTGTTTAACAAAAGTCAATTGTTTAACCCATTCCCTGGCAGAACCATTTTTGCACACATATTTAAAAAATAATTTTAAGCCTGAAGATTGCATAAAACCCCCATACATTATATATTTTCTGAAAGCAGACACCCAACAGAATAAAATTGTCATAGTTCCAATTTGTTTTGTTACGCGATATAAGTGCGTTTGGGAAACAAAAAGTTTCAGTAAAAATGTTAATTTTAGGGCATACAAATGCAATACATAACCCACTTTTTGGTAAAATATTAAAGATGAGTTTTTGCTGAGTAAACATATACCCAGCATGTCAAACTTTAAAATTGAATGCACTCGTGAAATAGCAACAAGCTTAAATACCTTATATTTTCCATAGGCGACATTTATAAGCCCCTATAGGTCATCAGTTTAGAATTACCCTGAAGCTAGAATTATTGCTCTCATTCCGGCGTGCACGGCGATATGTAACACGTGCAGCACAATCAATGTTTCCATGTGTAGGTGCCACCAAAACATGCATTTATGTTCATACATGCGCATATGTTGGGGGTGGTCTCAAACATTTTTTGTGGGGGGTGGGGTGGGGGTCATTTTAAGTGCTTGGGTAGAATTTCGTACTTATTAAAAAAAAAAAAAAAATTACGTAACTTTTTTTCATCACATAGGGACAAAACGTCCCCTTTGTGATGATTTTTTGGTGACAGCTTCTCTTTAATGAGACACCAGGGGTCTAAAAGACCTGTGATGTCTCACCTGTCCTCTAATGAGACAGATCATAAAGGCTGGGAAAGTGACAGGGGGGCCTGGAAATTAAGTTTTTACACATTGCTTGCGGGTCAGTAAGAAAGAGTAGAGCAGACGGATGTCTGCTTGGCTCCCTACCTTCTACTTGGTGGCAACCACCATGTCAGTCCTTAGTGTGCCGACGGGCTCATGGAGCCTAAGATACATGGTGGGGGTGCGCACGGCAGATGCCAGCCATTACCAGGGGTGTGTAGAAGTGATTAGGCAGCTGCAGAGCTGCCGGATTGCTTCCATCTGACAACCAGCATTCAGCTTGTCAGATATAGACATAATCCTGGTGGCAGCAGCCACTGGGAGTGTGTGTAAACCCCCCGCTGTCAGGTCCATATGACTTGGCAGTAAAAGGGTTTTTAAACGACTTTTCTTGAAGGGACATGTTGGAAAATTTTCAGGCAATCACCGACTTCAGCCAATCAGCTGCAGCTGCTGAACAGTGTACCCTGACAGCGGTGGGTGCCACTATCAGAATACAATGTCCTGGCGGGGGGATTACTCCATCCACTATGTTTTTGTGGATGGAGGAATCAGTTTCATTTTTTTTGTTTTAAAAACTAACCTTGATTGACCAGCTTTAGGTCAGCTGGCTTAGAAGGGCCAATGAATCAGGGCTTTGTTATGTGCTAACTGTTGTAGGGAAAGCTGACAAACTGCATAGGGAGAATTTAGGGTCACTGTACTTTAATTCTAAGACTGGGTTCACACTTATGCGAATGGGATGTGGGTTTACCCGTATCCAATTTGCATGACAGGAAACTGAACGGCTCTCAATGGAGCTGGTTCACACATCTCTGGGATGGCCGCAGAGCGCACTGCAGAAGAGTCTTGTGTGTCTTTGGATCCATTTCAGGTCCAAATTCAGGCAAAAATTCGGACCTAATTCGGACTTGAAACGGTGAACAGGGAAGCACTGTGCGAGCCGCTTCGCAGATAGTGTGAACCTAGCCTGATTGCTAGCTCTTTAGTCAGTCAACCCTTTTTTTTGCCTTCTTTTTTATATTGAGAGCTTTTTTGCCTTTCATTTTATTTTGTCATCAGCAATCACTTTTAGTTGCTGCCCTGTCCATAATATTTTGAGGATGGCAGTATTTAGCAGTTTTCATTTATTTGAGGCATACAGTATATTGTCTTTTTATTTATTGTTTGATGAGGTCTTTTCTTTTCTTTTATTAAATGTCTTTTTTTTTGCAAAAAGACTTTCCTTGTTTCATTGGGTTTTATTGTGGGATTTTCATTTACTTTGGGAATATTTTCGTTTTTTTTGTTGTTAAGGCGATAGGGTTGTTAGTGTCTTTTAAGTTAAACTGCTTTTTTGTGTCTTTTGTGTCATCATCTGTATTGTATTTCTTTAATAAAACCAAAACCTGTGCTCAGTGCCTTTAATAAATGTGGGCCAAAAATTGCTATTAAAATGGTCAAACTTCTGGACAATTTTATACTACTGTAACCTCTGCAGTACCTTAATGTTTTACCACATATGGCACTACATTATTAAATAAGCATTTAAAAAGCTAATCTACAAGAGTTTGTGATATATGTGAAACGTTATATATGTGTTTTTGAACATACATACTAGTATTGAGAAATTGATATGGATTTTACTGGATTTTGCCTCATGCAAAGCCCATGCTTGGTTTAAGGACAATATGATGGGAAATTCCAATTCCATTCCAGAATTGGCATTTGTGGAACCCTAGAGTTTTGCATAATGGCACACTAAAGTGATAAACACCACCATACTAGGCTATGTATACTATGTATACAGGATGCATATCCTGACCATATATTAGTTAATATGAACACTGATTATTATACATTGTAGTATGTCAGCAACATTTTTATCCATTTCTTCTTTCCACTCACTTACATTCATATTAAAACTTTAAACAACAAAGCAGTACTAAAGAGTAATAAAGATGTAAAGTGTAATAGCCGTGGGCCATGTTCACCATAGGGTACCTGTACAGCTAAGGTAAAAAAGTGGAGAATGCAACAAAATATAGTTACATTTTTGTTTGTTTTTGTCTAGCTACCTCTGGAAAGCTACGAATAGATACAGCATCGGAACTGGGGGTGGATGGGATATAGGGGCTGTGCAGAGGTGTCATAAGAATCTCTGTAAATCCTGTAATATGCAGCCATCTCTAATTACTCTGCTGGTTGTAAGATGGAGGACAGAGGGGTTTGAGACACAGAGCAAACAATATCCTGTCTCAAATCCACATTTGGTTTTAATTTCCACTACTGATCTGTTGCATCTGGTTGCTGCATTTAAAGTGATTGTAAATATTTACATATACCCAGTGAAGTGATTGGCCTCAAGTGCTACACGGAGATAAAACAAATCCTCCTACATAAGTTGTACCTATTTATCTACGGTATTCTCTTCTCTACAGCCATTCAAAGTGCTGAATTTATAATGTTTGTCTTAGTGTTCAGAAAAAAGGGGGTGGAGATTGAAGTCACACTCTGCAGAGCTCAGTGAGGAGAGCTCCAACAGCTGATTGGAGGTAAAGGACATCCCCCCCCCCCTTTGCACAGCTGAAGGTCCCTCCCCTGTCACCTTGGTGTCAGGAAAACTTGTCAGAAGTCATTCATGCTAAAAGAAGATGTACAAAGCAACAAACAGAAATGACACTTAGTGCTCTTAATGGAGATAAGTACACACTATAAAGAAATATGCTTTGTTCATATTTCATGAAGTTTCTGAAGTTTACAACCACTTTAATTTAAATTCTACAGTTCGCTACACTTTGTACATCATCATTTCTGTATCCACTGCTTAAGTATGTTATTATGCACACATTTAATCCTGCTGTATATTATTTTGCGAAAAATATAGATGCCAAATATACCTATCTGTTTTAAAACTACAGCATTATTAAGGGTATTGGTTAAGGATATTTTTCTCATTACAGTATTACATTGACTTGAAGGGCATGTTGGGTAATCAGTTCCACAACAACTAAAAAAGTATATAAGGTCTTAATATGTATGTTCTGAAAAATCAAAAGAAGAAAAGTGCAGCTACTGGTCAAATTAAATTTACTCAGACTCACAGTCAGCCTAGACTTTACTCTTTATACAGTCACGGCCACAAATATTGACACCTCTGCATTTCTGTCAGATAATGCACCACTTTGCCCAGAAAACTGTTTCAATTACAAATGTTTAGGCATTCTCATGTTTATTTCTTTTGTTTGTATTGGTATGACACAAAAAAGTGGAGAAACAAAAAGCCAGATCTGATACATTCTACGCAACACTCCAAAAATGGACTGGACAAAATTATTGGCACCTTCTCAAAATTATAAGAAATCGTTGCATTCAATGTTTGTAATGCTCCTGTAATTTGTAATTAAAAACTCACCTGTATTAGTTACAGGTGCCAACAATATAAAAATCACACCGGTAACCAGTTAAGATGGTGAAAAATTTACTCAACCTGTCTGTTGTGTGTCTCTGTGTGCCACAAGAAGAGAAAGAGCAGCAAATAATTGTCTGAGGATTTGAGAACAAAAATTGTGGAAAAGCATGGACAATCTCAAGGTTGCGAGTCTATCTCTAGAGATCTTAATGTTCCTGTGTCCACTCTGTGCAACATTGTCAAGAAGTTTACAGCCCATGGCACTGTAGCTAACCTCTGGACAGATAAAACAAAATTACAGCTTTTTGGTAAAGCCCATCATTCTACAGTTTTCAGAAAAAGAAATGAGGCCTTTAAAGAAAAGAATACAGTCCCTACAGTCAAACATGGTGGAGGTTTACTGGATGTATTGACCGTGTGCATGGTATTATGAAATCTGAAGACTAACAAAGAATTCTGGGGTGCAATGTAGGGCCCAGTGTCAGAAAGTTGTGTCTCTGTCAGAGGTCCTGGGTCTTACAACAGGACAATGACACAAAGCACACGTCAAAAAGCACCCAAAAATAGTTTAAGACAAAGCGCTGGAAAATACTGAACTTGCCAGCAATAAGTCCACTTGTGGAGAGATCTCAAAACAGCAGTTGGGAATGGAGCCCTTTCAATCTGAGAGACCTGGAGCAGTTGGTGAAAGAAGAGTGGTCCAAAATTCCAGTGGAGAGGTATAAGAAACCCATTGATGGTTACTGGAAGCGATTGATTTCAGTTATTTTTTCCAAGGGGTGTGCTACCAAATATTAAATTGAGGGTGCCAATAATTTTATCCCGTCCACCTTTGGAGTTTTGCATGGAATGTGTCGGATTTTGCTTTTTGTTTCTCTACTTTTTCTGTGTCATACCAATACAAACAAAAGAAATAAACATGAGAATGCCTAAACATTTGTAAATGTTTAGGAATCCTGGGTGAAGTGGTGCATTATCTTACAGAAATGCAGGGGTGCCAATATTTTTGGCCATGCCTGTATAGGATTTTCACATGAGACAGACTGTTACCTGACAAAACATTTGTACATGTTTATATGTATACATATGTACCTAATCATTTACAGGATTCTATGCATATGTTCATTAAATGAGAAAATAACGAAACTTGCAAATTCTACATTTATACTTGCATATCAAAGACTTCATGTACATTTTTATTTCCTAAATATTATGCTGTGCTACATTATAGGGGTGGGAAGGAGTTAATACCCAAAGAGTAAATGGTCTGTTTTGTTTAGTGGGGACTGGCAAAACTACTGTACACAACAAAAAAGTGCATTCTTCTATATGCAGGACAAATTTTCAGTCACAAATGAAATGTTATTTCACGGAAATCAAATTTAAACAGAAACCCAGCAATCGCCAGATCACTAGGATGTGCGGTATTACACGTACACCCTGTGGTCTAAGCAAGACACACCCTGGCTGTAAAAGATCTGACCTGATGGATTGGATCTATTATTGTTTTGACAGTGGATGTGAAAAAAATTTATAGATGGTCAATTCATTAATCACTGTAGCAGAAATCAGGAATTGGAGTCCTGTAAGATATCAGAAGTGTCTTTGTGGCATCCGTGATGTATCATATATCATCCAGGGTATACATATCTGCCAAAAAATAAAAGAACAAGCAAAATAGAAAATCATTTTTTTTCAATCATTACAAATTTGAGGTTGCCTTATCAATATACAATATATAACTGATCCCAACATTGCTTGCAACAGTTGGCAAATCTATGGCTTTATTCCCAAAACATAATGATCACTTGAGACCTTCTAAAGTACTTGTAAAGCCTTTGTGGCATATCAGTAATCTTTTCCTTTTTTGTTTATAGAAAAAAGGAAACACAATCACTTGAGATATTGCAGTAGATACAGAGATATATAGGCAACTATAGACATAAGGACCTGTGTCAATGGGCTTCATGCTGGTGTCGAAGGTATCAGTTTGAGAAGCTTCTGAGATCATTCAAAATTCATTGAAAGGTGCATTTGTCCTGTTGCTGTCCTCCTCCTGATCTACATTTAAGCTGCTTTAGGTGGATTTCACATTTCCATAGATATATACTATATGGGTATGCAAAACCTGTTTAAAGTGAACAATAGCCCATCAACGTAGATCCTTTAGGGGTTGAGAGACTTCACACAATAAACTGAATATTCACTTTAATTATCCAATTATTTGCAGATTAAATAAGTAAACAGGAAATTTCTTTTCACATGATTGGATAGTTGGAGTAAATATTGACATTATTTATTATGTAAAGATAGTCAACTTTTTTAGCAAATCAGTCTCATAATATTAAACTATTTCTTTGCCCGAGTTGGTCCCTACTCTCTACCATCTCCCAAGCCTGTGTATTGGCATCCAATTTTGAGTTGCAGAAGGTGTGAGAGGACAGTGCCCAACCAGACTTTTATAGGATAAGTTGAGCTATATATTCAATTTCAGCAGTCATCATCTTCTGATCAACTATCGATTTCCAAGGAAAGGCTCCTATCAGAGTAGGAATCAGAGATCCCAGGGTATAGGGAACCCAAATAAACCTAGAAAGATGCACAATGAGGTGCAGTAATACCACCAGGCTGAAGAGGGGCAGAGAGGGAGGTGAATGCAAAAGGCTGAGCAGATGATTCAAAGGACTTCTGACTTTGAGCTCTGTGGTTTGAGGGGGGGGGGGGGGGGCAGACTCTGGCCATCCATTAGGTACTACTTTAGTAGAAGATGAAGGATGGGGTTAATCCCAAAGATCTCCTCCATTGAGGCAGGCACACAGTCTGACCAAGAGCAGCATAAGGAATAACATTGTCAAAGGCAGATCCAAAGAGATGCCTTCTCCTAAAAGGGCAGGTAAATCAGGTGTTCCTTGGGTATATCATTGGTGTTCTGGACACATAGCTAAAGAATCCTATGCCTATGGCCTGTGAGCAGACTTCAACTCCATTTAAAACACAAGCTTAGATGCTTTCATGAGATTATCACAGCTGAAAAGCACGGCTCCAGACACTTGTTCCAGAAGCTCCAGGGCAAAAGAGTTTGTTGTTGTGATGGAGAGGGTCTACATTAAGTGATTTGTTCCATAGTGATATGGTCTTACAAATCAAAGTTACCACCAACAGAGGATGGAGGGTCACTCCAGTTAATTCACGCTGTGACCTAAGTAAGGATGAGAATGCCAGTAATCTGTTTTATGCTTGTTAAGAGTGTCTACAGTGGGCAGAGGCCACAAATTCCCTTAAAGCCTCCCTGGATAAATTGTCAGGAGAGGTCCATTATTTTATAGGTTGTTTCCAGTCCTTGTTAAATACCAATTGCATTCGGAAGGTCTTTGTACTCAAAGAAACTTTAAAAGACCCCAGGCCTAGAACAGCAGGCTGATCCTCCTGAGGACTTTGAATCAAGGATGATAATAGGGCCCTCAGGAACACTTAGAATAAGGCTTAGTAGCAATTCTGCTATAGATGGAGTAGGGGTGCACTTAGTGGCTCTGCGAACATATTGTTCCATTTATTGTGCACAAACCAGGAAAAAAAAAAAGAAAAGCTGAAGTGGACATAACGGGCTACAGAAGATTCTGATGGGGAAAACTCTATAAAAAATAGGGGTCCCAGGATCTAGATTACAGGCATTGGTTCTTTCTGGGTATGCGGAAAGATCAACCCCTGTTGCAACAAGACTGTCCTCTGTGTGACTTTAAAAAGACACATTGCACTGGGTAGCAGAAAACTACCAAGCCCAAATTGATGCAAAGCCCTGCATTATCTTAGAGGTGACCAAACCACTGTGGCGGACAGTGAAACAAGTACAGAGACTAGAAGCTCCATGAACTGCATCAGAAGCAGGAACAGTATTGGGATGGTACTTTGTCTTTGTCTTAGGCTGACTGACAGGAGAAGGAGTGTGGAGCATGTGCACACAACACTCCACCCTACAGATGATGTCACTGAGCCTTAGCCATTGGTGGTGGCAGAAATTTTAAAATGGCGCCCAACAATGACAACTGTGAAGTAGCTCCTGGTGCTTCAGTCCAAACTACGTAAATCCTCAAAGACTGGGGTACACTAGAAGCTGCATCCTAGCTTGGAACCAACACAATGCAAAAGGTCTGGAAAGTGCTACAATGCAGAGCCCAGTGCCATCTGGTCACATTCCAGGCTAGCTCCATAATCTTCCAGTCCAGTGGGGTCTGGGTATGGTCTCCAAGGCTGTTGCTGAGGACTCACTGGTCCAGATAGTTGCTGTGCAGAGACTAGTTTAAGCAATGGATTTTGAAGTATTGATTGAAGTCATCGACGAAAAAAAATATCTAAAGTGTGCTGAGTAACTTGACTGAAGAGAAAAAAAATAACATGCAAACATAAGAATAAAAAGACAAAAATAGAAATGCCGCGCTTAAAAATTCAGTATAAAACATAAATATAACTAGAAAATGAGGTTGAGAAAGGAACGAATGACGGTTCTGAAACGCGTCCCTCACTGATGACATCACATCCCCTCTCTGGCCTTTCGTTTGCGGTTCAGGCTGGTCACAGAGCCACCCAGCGGATGACATCACTTCCGGGTTCGCAGCCCTCACACGCTGACGACGCCGGCTTCACAGCTGTTCCCTGTGTTTTACACCGCTGCTGACAGTGACTACATCCATCCTCCTGAAGGCTTCTTCTGATCGTGACCCCTTCCAATGCAGCCTTACCCACGATGTGCCTGTTTTTTACTTCTATTTTGTAAGTGTTTTTAACCCAGTTGGGGTATTAAAATTGTTTATCTTCTGCACTTAGAGGCGCCTTTGTTTGTTTTTATGTCATTTTAGACCCTGCTTCAAGTCTTTTAAAGTTGCAGCCCTTTTTGCTGAAGATCACCATGCTTTCATCCCTTCCTACCTACATTTCTCCCGTTCATTTTTGGACTGCCGATCCTTAATAGAGACATCATTTGGACTACGCTAGTCCTGTGCGTCCTATACCACCTTATATTTCCAATATAACTAGAAAATGCATTTCCTGGAGAAAATGCGTGGGAATGCTGAATAGCTGAATTGCTAAAACGGCCCCCCATCAAAACTGCCCCCATCATATTGCCATCAAAACTGCCCCATCAGAATTGCCTCATGAAAATTGTCCCCATCAAAACTGCCCCATCATATTGCCACCATCAAAACTGTCCCATCAGAATTGCCCCATCAAAACTGCCCCATCATATTGCCACCATCAAAACTGCCCCATCAAAACTGCTCCATCATATTGCCACCATCAAAACTGCCCCATCAAAACTACCCCCATTAAAACTGCCCCATCATATTGCCACCATCAAAACTACTCCATTAAAATTGTCCCCATCAAAACTTTCCCATCATATTGCCACCATCAAAACTGCCCCATCAGAATTGCCCCTACAAAACTGCCCCATCATATTGCCACCATCAAAACTTCCCCATCATATTGCCACCATCAAAACTGCCCCATCGGAATTGCCCCATCAAAACTGCCCCATCATATTCCTCTATTATAAATCAGTACATGGTGTGTCTGTCCCCTCCCCCGGGCTCTGTAATCAGAGCGGAGATGCTCCAGCCACATCCCCTTGTGTATAACAGAAGCTTTGGTAACCATGGCAACAAAAGCAGCACAGTACACTCTGTTTAATAGCTAAAATTTCCTGAAATGACCACTAAACAAACAGCTTTTTCACAAAAACTGTAAAAGATATTAAACTGAAAAGATATAGCCAGATAGCTGAATATTTTGTGAACATTTTAAAGTTTGTTTGGCATCTGTAGGTGAAAGTATGAAGGAGCTGAAACTTTTGGGAGCGGAAGAAGATTTTAAGGATTTCAAGCATGCTCTCATTGACTTCAATGTTAAGAAAAAGTGTTAAAAAACTTAATATTTTAAAAAGTATAAATAGTAAAAAAAAAGTTGAGAAGGTCCCATCATCAGCTGAAAGATATGAACATTTTAATAGTTAAATAGTTTTAATAGATGAAAGTATGCAGAAGTAACGCAGATCCAAAAAACGTACGCAATAATAAATAAAAAAATAAATAAAATCAAATAACAATAGTGGGACTGCTACAGCATTCCCACTAATAAACTCTGTGAGAAACTGTTAGTGATTGTGAAACTAGTTAAAGTCCAAAAAGAAAAGTAATCCAACTGTCCAATTAATAGCACTCAGTGATTGGATGAAGCAAAATGCATTCCCAACTGATGAATGGCATGCTTACCAGATTGTAAGCCAAATCGAGCAGGTGGCTTAAACCCAGCCTGGGCCTTGATATAAACCGGTCACAGTGGGGTATAGCAATTTTCACTCACATTGAATATGCGTAGAATCCACGAAAATTTAACCCCAAAAAATATAAAGTGACAACATAGCGTAATACTGACATATGAATTGATATATTAAATAGAAAAGAGTGACACTCACATTGTGAGAGAAATATAAATTTCATATATTAAACACCCGGTGTTTGAGAATAAACATTTTTGATAGCCACAGTTGCCACACGAAAGGCTTCCTTACCGGATAACAAATATTAAGTGCAAATCATACGGGTAAGTGAATCCTCAGCCAGTAAAGAAAACAGTAAGTACAGCCTGCTTACCAGATGGTAAATAACAAGTAGTGAATCCTGTAGTCATGTGAAATATCAACCGAATTTCTACCAGTGAAGGGGTTAATAAGTGCACCCAAACTGCATGAAAAGCCTGCTTACCAGATGCCAGACTTCAAAAGGCATGTATCTTATCAACCGGATGAATGACCAACTATATAGATAAAAGTTGTGAATGATCCATCCCCGCAGCCATAACCGAAGGCTCCACGATTCACATGGTGCAATTAGGAGAATCCCAGAAGAGATGAAATAATGGCAAAATAGTGTGATATCGTATAAACTGGTTTATTAAAAAAAGGAATAACGCTTACAAACAAACTTGGTTAGAGAGCGAAAATGGATAAAACGATGCCGGCCGGCAGCAAACGAACTCCCGTCCTCCTCAATGGGGCGACATGGTGACATCAGCACGTACCTCCCAGACGCGTTTCGTCATAAGGTGATGTTTTCCATGGGGAGCGGGCAGCGTGCTGAACAACCACCATTTATGTGTACACCAAGCCTCGCTTTGAGTCCCGCAGAGACAATTTCAAAGCGCCATCTTAGGTGGGGGCACAACCTTTAGTTACCATTAAAAAAGGGAATAGAGGAACTGCTTCTCCATTCTAATATTATAAAAAATATATACAAAAACTATAAAAGTATACAATATATCAAAAACATAACAGGCCATTAATATAAATAAGAAAAACAGATTCTCTTATTCAAAAATCAATAAAATTGAAATAGTGAAGACGTGATTAAACCATCACCCTTTTTTTTTCCTTTTTTTGTTTATCTATTACTTATCATTCATCCGGTTGATAAGATACATAAGGTGACGTTTTCAATGGGGAATCGTAGAGCCTTCGGTTATGGCTGCGGGGATGGATCATCCACAACTTTTATCTATATAGTTGGTCATTCATCCGGTTGATAAGATACTTGCCTTATGAAGTCTGGCATCTGGTAAGCAGGCTTTTCGTGCGGTGTGGGTGCACTTATTAACCCCTTCACTGGTAGAAATATTTCACATGACTACAGGATTCACTACTTGTTATTTACCATCTGGTAAGCAGGTTCCCCGTGTGGTGTTGGTGCACTTACTGTTTTCTTTACTGGCTGAGGATTCACATACCCGTATGATTTGCATTTAATATTTGTTATCCGGTAAGGAGGCCTTTCGTGTGGCATCTGTGGCTATCAAAATTTTTTATTCTCAAATATATGAAATTTATATTTCTCTCACAATGTGAGTGTCACTCTTTTCTATTTAATACCGGTATATCAATTCATATGTCAGTATTACGCTATGTTGTCACTTTATATTTTTTTGGGGTTAAATTTTCGTGGCGCATATTCAACGTGAGTGAAAATTGCTATACCCCACTGTGACCGGTTTATATCAAGGCCCAGGCTGGGTTTAAGACACCTACTCGATTTGGCTTACAATCTGGTGAGCATGCCATTCATCAGTTGGGAATGCATTTTGCTTCATCCAATCACTGAGTGCTATTAATTGGACAGTTGGATTATTTTTCTTTTTGGACTTTAACTAGTTTCACAATCACTAACAATTTCTCACAGAGTTTATTATATTTATGTTTTATACTGAATTTTTAAGTGCGGCATTTCTATTTTTGTATTTGTTTGTAGTGTTTACCCCACTGATAGCTGCGGCTTATAGGTTTCTAGTGCAGTTTTTTTCTTTTTTATAAGAATAAAAAGGATGGCAAAAATATAGACTTTTTCTCAGCTGAGCTAAGGAAAAAGTATCCAACCTCTTAGTACACAGCAAAAAAATGAAAGCATATCAGGGCTCGTTTAGCGTATTTTGTTTGCCAGTGTCCCAAACTCTGGCAGTATAACCTGACTGTTTAAGAATTCCTGTCTCCTAATGGACAATAAAGAAAGCAGTTCTTCTCCCTGGCGTTGTACCTACCACCTGGTCCTATTGCAGGCTGGTACATACCTGCATCACACACCTCTTTCCCCATTGCTCAAAGGGTTGGTTTATTTTGTAAATGCAACTTAAGAGGTTCAGTGAAACAATATTGAAAGCATCACATCTCTTGACCTTTGCACTATGTACACATATGGACAACTATAGTTTTAAAATAGCAATCCTTCCCTACATTAGCCATAAAACAGAATTTGCTTTTTTTTCCAATGCATGGTTTCGCTTTTATATAAAGATTATATTGTATATTTGCATACTGTATATATTTTGTGCAATTAGTGGTAGCAAAGTAATTGAAATAAACTTACAATAGAAATCTTTAGCCTCTGGCATTAGCAAGGCGGTTCATGCCAATCCTGTCAATTGGAATCCCAAATCTCCTTTTTGTAAGATCCACAACTTTCCTGTAAATATAGAAAAAATACTTCATCAGCAAGGCAGAAGCTGACATTTCAGCATGTTTCAAATAACATGAGGTGGGTTTTCCTTTGCTTCACTTGCGTTAATGACAACACCTGTTTCTTTTTATGGAAAGATATTACAAAGCAACATTCTACTTGGTCTGTATTAAAATGGAAAATGTTGCAATGTTTAACATATGTTGAATACTGGAATCTATATACTTACATAGCTTCCCTGGGATACCCTCTGAACCTGGTCAGACAGTGCTGTACAAACCAGGATTACCAGTATACCTTAAAAAGCCCTATCCCAGAAATATTTACTTCTTTTGTGTTAACACAATTTTTTTTGTGTGCAATCGCAAATGAATGGGCTGTCAAAACTGCACCACACACAGGCGCATGTAGGATAGGACAGGAACCCACATCTTCTGGTGTGAACTGGCTCTTAATCTGAATGGGAGGGTCTGGTTCATTATAAATACCTAGTGCACTCTCAGTGTTCTATTGAAAAAAGCTAGTAAGTTTTGGCCAAGCCTTGCTATTTGAAATGTCCAGCTGCTGGCCTTATAAAGGAATATATATATATATATATTATATATATATATAAGGAAGGTGCCACAAGACATCACAAAGCAACAAAGCAATAATGTGCATCAAATACAGTGGCAGCTGGTGGTATATTCTTTTGGGGGGGCAGCAAATAATCCACTCCCCCGGTCAGTCACCAGCCCCACACTTACCCCATTTAGGTCAAGGGCAGTGCTTCCTCCGGGCAGCGGCTTTGCCCTGCGTCTCCTCCTCCTGGTGATTCACGGCAGCTTCCCCTGCGTCTCCTCCCTCCTACTCCTAGGCGGCCAATAGGATTGCTTCTTCTCTCAGCCAATAAGGTGGACCCGTTTCCTATTTGGCCGTGAGGAGAATCAGGAAGACAATAGCAAAAATCTATTTGCTATTGTCACACAACTGGGTGGGCTATGGGCGCAGAGCCCACCTTTTTTTGAAGCCTATTAGAGCCTCTGGCTCTATTCACGTTCTTCTAAAAAAAAACAAAAAAAAAAACAACCCTATTGGAATCCATGCGTCTGGCGCCCTGCATGTATATTAGGGGGCTGGATGCATGCCCCTGCGTCCATATGGACGGGCAACCACTGATAAAATATATAAAAATTCCATAATTGAAAATAGGGTAACAACCCAAACATCGTGCTGTAGAGTGAGTGGTAAGTTCTTCTATTACATGCAACCAGAGTGCTTCCACCACTTATGCTCACTCACCAACAGTAAATGGCCCAAAGGCCTACTGACACCTTGCAGACACAATCCAGCATGGGATGGATGGGATGGATATGATGGACTCAGTACCTCACTTGCTCCAATGCTAATCCACTCTCAATATTGCCCAGAAATGATGACAGGCAGAAATGACAACAGCAACGTGCCTCGATGCATATCGCACATCCACGCGTCTTCCGCACGGATGTGCGAAATGCTTTGAGGCATGTCACTGTTGACATTTCTCCCTTTGTCCCCACGTCACTTCTGGGATTTGGAGCGCACACTGGCAAGGTTGGTTATGAGGGGCGCATACCTGGTTACTAAGTGAGAGGAAGTGCCTCTCAGACACCCTGAAAATGTACATGCAATACATCTGTGTTAAAAATGTTGTCCATTTTGAAAAAAAACTTGCTGCACTATGAGGAATGTTCTCACTATGGATTCTTGGTGTTGGGCAATATTGAGAGTGGGCATGCTGGGTCGATGACATCACATGGGGTGGGGCCACCTGGTTATGTCACTGGGTGGCACCGCCCCTTAGTTATTTAACCACTTCCGGACCGCCGCACGCTGATGTAGTCCAAACTTTGAAGGGGGATATCGCTGTTATGGCAGCAGCTAGCTGCCATAACCCCGGTATCCCCGTTTTCGTGCGGCGGTCCGCTTTCTGATAAAAGTGGTCCCTGCGGCGGATTCACAGCGAGATCACTTTTATCGATGGTGGGAGAGGGCCCCCCCTCCCGCCGCGATCCGGTGCCCTCTGCTGCTTGCCAGAGCCTTCGGTAGCGGCGGAGGCGATAGCGTCCGTCTCCCTCCTGTGCCTGGAGACAAGTGAGGCTAAGATGGGGCCCACTCGTCTCCATGACACTGCTGGGCGGAAGCGAGGTCAAAACGTCACTTCCGCCCACGCCTCTTAAAGGCATATTTTTTTCAATGTCATTTTTTAAAATGACTTTATTTATTTATTGCATTTTAGTGTAAATATGAGATCTGAGGTCTTTTTGACCCCAGATCTCATATTTAAGAGGTCATGTCATGCTTTTTTCTATTACAAGGGATGTTTACATTCCTTGTAATAAGAATAAAAGTGACACAATTTTTTTAAAACAGTGTAAAAATAAATGAAATAATGTAAAATGAATAATAAAAATATATATATATTTTTTTAAAAACCCTCCGTCCCGACGAGCTCGCACGCAGAAGCGAGCGCATACGCGAGTAGCGCTCGCATATGAAAACGGTGGTCAAACAACACATGTGAGGTATCGCCGTGACGGGTAGAGCGAGAGCAATAATTCTAGCCCTAGACCTCCTCTGTAACACAAAACATGCAACCTGTAGAATTTTTTAAACCTCACCTATGAAGATTTTTGAGGGTAAAAGTTTGATGCCATTCCACGAGCGGGCACAGTTTTGAAGCGTGACATATTGGGTATCAATTTACTTGGCGTAACATTATATTTCATAATATAAAAAAAATTGGGCTAACTTTACTGTTGTCTTATTTTTTAATTCAAAAAAGACCGCTGCGCAAATACGATGCATAAAAAAGTATTGCAACGACCGCCATTTTATTTTCTAGGGTGTTAGAAAAAAAAACATATATGTTTGTTCTAAGTAATTTTCTAGCAAAAAAAACTGTTTTAAACATGTAAACACCTAAAATCCAAAATGAGGCTGGTCCTTAAGTGGTTAAGAACTCTGGGACGGAGGCGGAGCTGAGCTTATTTTATACCATACCCAAAGGGCCTGGTATGGATTGGGGGGGGGGGACCCACACCTTTTTTTTTTTTTTTTTTATTGCTGACAGCAATTTTTTTTTTTTACATTCAGCTGTCAGCAAAGAACCTGCAACATATCATGTATTATAATCTTGCTGCTTATAATACTGGAGATTTGTGCTACACTCACTCACTGCATGAAGTATAGTATGTGTTTGTATACAGCACTGCAATTCTTTACTACACTTTATTTTTGTGTTTGAATTTTTTTGTCATGTTTGCATTTTATGTTTGAATAATTTTAAAGTTGTATTAGAGGCAGCACTACATTTTTTTGCATTTTATGCTACATTTTTGGCTGGGGATTTGCTGCAGAAGACAATATGAAACTAGGAAAATATTACACGAGGCTAGGACAGATCAATGTCATTACCCTAATCAATGTTCCCACCAGGGGCAGCCCGTCCATTAAGGGTGCAAGGGCACCGCCCCCTTCATCACACCACCCCCCTATATGACTAATGGATAGATTCATGCATTGCATTTGATGGGGCACAAATGGCTGCATATGATTGGCACAAGTGGCTGCATTTGATGGGCACAAGTGGCTGCATTTGATGGGGTACAAGTGGCTGCATATGATGGACACAAGTGGCTGCATATGATGGGCACAAGTGGCTGCATTTGATGGGCACAATGGCTGCATTTGATGGAGCACAGTGGCTGCATTTGATGGGCACAGTGGCTGCATTTGATGAGGCACAGTGGCTGCATTTGATGGGGCACAGTGGCTGCAATGAATGGCACAGTGGCTGCATTTGATGGGCACAGTGGCTGCATTTTTGGCTGGGGATTTGCTGCAGAAGACAATATGAAACTAGGAACATATTACATGAGGCTAGGAGAGATCAATGTCATTACCCTAATCAATGTTCCCACCAGGGGCGGCCCGTCCATTAAGGGTGCATGGGCGCCGCCCCCTCCATCACACCACCCCCCTATATGACTAATGGATAGATTCATGCATTACATTTGATGGGGCACAAGTGGCTGCATATGATTGGCACAAGTGGCTGCATTTGATGGGCACAAGTGGCTGCATTTGATGGAGCATAAGTGACTGCATTTGATGGGACACAAATGGCTGCATATGATGGGCACAAGTTTCTGCATTTGATGGGTACAAGTGGCTAAATTTGATGGGTACAAGTGCTGCATTTGATGGGCACAAGTGGCTGCATTTGATGGGCACAAGTGACTGCATTTGATGGGGCATAAGTGGCTGCATATGATGGGCAAAAGTGGCTGCATTTGATGGGGCACAAGTGGCTGCATATGATGGGCACAAGTGGCTGCATTTGATGGCCACAAGTGGCTGCATTTGATGGGACACAAGTGGGTGCATATGATGGGCATAAGTGGCTGCATTTGATGAGCACAAGTGGCTGCATTTGATAGGGCACAAGTGGCTGCATGTGATGGGCACAAGTGGCTGCATTTGATGGGCACAAGTGGCTGCATTTGATGGGCCACAAGTGGCTGCTTATGATGGGCACAACGGGCTGCATTTGATGGGGCATAAGTGGCTGCATTTGATGGGGCACAAGTGGCTGCATGCGATGGGCACAAGTGGCTGCATGCGATGGGTACAAGTGGCTGCATTTGATGGGCACAAGTGGCTGCATTTGATGGTGCACAAGTGGCTGCTTATGATTGGCACAAGTGGCTGCATTTGATGGGCAGAATTGGCTGCATTTGATGGGGCAAAAGTGGCTGCATATGATGGACACAAGTGGCTGCATATGATGGGCACAAGTGGCTGTATTTGATGGGCACAATGGCTGCATTTGATGGAGCACAGTGGCTGCATTGGATGGGCACAGTGGCTGCATTTGATGGGGTACAGTGTCTGCATTTGATGGCACAGTGGCTGCAATTAATGGCACAGTGGCTGCATTTGATGGGCACAGTGAGGCTGCAATTGATGGGGTACTTTTTTTCAGTTTGTTTGCGCCCCCCCAAAAAATTTTGAGCACCAGTCACAATTGGTTTTCACTACAGACTGCTGAGGTCTGAGGGCTGCACATCATATACCAAAAGTCTGCATATGGACCTTAGGCCATAGGTTGGGTACCAGGGCTTTATGTCTTTCTTCGTAATTCTAGCAGACAATCTACTAAGAAATCCTGGGAATGATGTTGATGTGATTATTTTGTTACTAGGTATATCTATATATTATCTATAAAATACTGTGTTATTGCTACTAAAAATTCATCATTTACTTCCATAAGACTAGCTGTTTTTCAGCTCTATTGACCTTGTATAGCTTTACTTTTAGTACTTTTTTAAACCTCAGCAAAAATATCTAAAGCTGAACTTGGTCCTGTAAATGAGGAATTTGAGGCCCAGCCCAAATTCTGGGGCTGGAGTGTGAGAGGAGTAAAGCTGCCAGGGTAACAAGGAATAAGGTACATGGAGGAGTGGGGGTGCTATCACAGGGGAAATTGTTTTCCTAATAATATAAAAAAAATGATTCTGCATCATATATAGTTTGAAATTATCTAAGTGCATAGGCATACAATACAATTTGCAAGCAAAATGATTCTGGATTTTACTAGTTAAATTAATGTCATAAAAAACACCATTATCCTGTATGAGCCATACAGGTTTGTATTTTTTAAATTCAAAAGTCATGCTACTTCCCAATTGCTAGACTATCCTTATGCTATGGCTTGTTTCTTAGTGCCCTCTTGTGACAAAGTTTGTTAATTACAGTTTAACGCTACAAAGCTATTTCTATAAAAGGAATCCAGTTGTGAGAAACATTCAGATGAGGGTGCTATTGCTGACCTTCTGAACATGTTAGACGACTGGCTCCCTATATTAAATACTTTTGCAGTAGTAAAGTATTGTATTCCGTTATCCATCAATTAATGCAGAAAGTTTGGAGTTTAAGTAATAGCTTAATTGGCTAACTCCTTGTAACTTTATGTTACAGAACAATTTTTAAAAAAGTAGGGATCTAAATTATCTCAAAAGCTCTTTAATAACTTCAGTTAGCCAATAATGGGTATCGCCTAAAGTTTAAAAACGCAGAGCAGAGATGTGAACAGATAAAATTTAAAGGGAACAATTTTGCATGAGCTTTTGTTGTGCTGGAAAGGTACATTTACCACTTCAAAAGCGTATCAGTGTGACAGCGCCTTGGGCAAGGGTCACAGTGGTGTGCTATAGTTTGGCCGCAGTGCTGGTGTATGCATAGCTTTGATGTGCTTTACCCAAGTTTTAGTCACAATCCTGCAGACTTCTATTAGGATGCACATTTTAGCTGAATTTTCGGAAAATGCACAAAAAGTCCTGCATGCTGTATTTTTGGTACATTTTCAGAAAACGTGGCAAAAATATGCAACCCAATAAAAGTCAATGGGACCGTGGCTACAAACGTGTGTGAAACACACGGGAAATGCACCACACATGCATTAAATTAATGGACATACACCTTTTAATTGTAGCAAATTTGCATTGTAATACACTCTGTAGATGTATTAGGCACCAGATTGCAACACATATACTATAAAGTCACACACTAATGCACCTTGAAGTAAAACACGATAAAATGTGCTTTTTTAGCACATGTTACAGCAACACATAGGAGTTGATTTCAGTGGCGGCCTGTCATTTAGGGACACCAGCCCCCCAGTACATGCGCCTGGCCCCTAGTCTACATGCAGGGGGCGCCGGACGCATGGATTCCAATGGGTTTTTTTTTTTTTAGAAGCTAGTTATTAGAGCCAGAGGCTCTAATTGGCTTCACGAAGGGTGGGCTGGGGGCGCAGAGCACTGCGCCCTGAGCCCACCCATTTGTGTCACAATAGTGAATTAATATTCACTATTGTCTTCCTGAATCTTCTCTCGATTATAAACACATATATACCGCGCTGTCTATAAAAGAAATCAAACAAAAATTGAAAAAACTAAAGCAGCCAGCACAGCAGTGGATAAAGTTGCAAAAATGACAAATTGGGTGAATTGTGCAGCGCTTATGTAATCATATAAACCATAACAAATAATATGAGTACAAAAAACGTGAATAATAAATGATGTGCTTAAAAATACTCCAAGCAGTCCTTTATTATGACATGTGATGTCTATAAATAGAGGAACTTGGACGTGTGATGTCCAAAAAAAGTCAATGACAAACTTCAATCATGTGTGATGATAATCCTCAACCACATGTGGATATAATATAGTGACAGTCTTTAACTTCAAATATGTATGATATAATAACAGTTGATAGTAGATCCACCACCAAAGACACCAGAAGGGATTGAACTCAATAGGTGTACACCTAGTGAGTCAATAAAGCTTTGTGGTATAATATACCAAGGGGATCAGATGCTCTATCCAGATCTGATCTCCAGATGGACCTCCGAACAGGTGTAAGGTGTGGATGGACTCAGTAGATACAGGCAGTCAGCCCCACCATTAAAAGAAAGAGGAAGGCATATAGCTTAACTCAGTATGGAAATTTTAATACATGAAAAGCTAAGGAAATACACTCACGTATTTAGAAGTAAAATCAAGTGCTTGTATAAAAGAAGACAGTGGTCACAGCATATCCACCTGACGCGTTTCGACTTAGAAGTCATCATCTCACAACAGATGATGACTTCTAAGTCGAAACGCATCGGGAGCATATGCTGAGACCACTGTCTTCTTTTATACAAGCGCTTGATTTTACTGCTAAACATGTGAGTGTATTTCCTTTGCTTTTTATATATCAAAATTTCCATACAGGTTACGCTATATGCCTTCCTCTTTCTTTTAATGGTGGGGCTGACTGCCTATATGGGGCTGACTGCCTATATCTACTAAGTCCATCCATACCTTACACCTGATTCTCCTCTAGGCCAATCAAGAAGCGGGTCCTGAGACCCTATTGGCCTGAGAGGCTAAACGAATCATATTGGCCGAGGGAAGGAGGAGGGAAGATGCAGTGAAACCCGAGACGCAGAGGAGGAGGAGACGCAGGAAGGAGCCAAGCTGCCCGTGACCTAGATGGGGAAAGTGTGGAGTCGACCGGTGGGGGGGTGTGGCCGTGGGATTGTTGCCCCCCCAAAAATATACAGCACCAGCCGCCGCTGGTTGCTTTACTAAAACGGGAGAGTGCAAAATCTGGTGCGGCTGTGCATGGTAACTAATCAGCTTCTAACTTCAGCTTGTTCAATTATGGAAGTTGATTGGTTTCTATCCAGAGCTGCACCAGATTTTGCACTCTCCAGGTTTAGTAAATTAACCCCTCAGTGTAACTGCGCTCCTAACAAACTCTGTCAGAGGAGAATCATGGCAGCTACCCATGCTGATCATTCCTTCTGAAAATACCAAATTGCCTGGCTGTCATGCTGATGAATTGACTTTAGTGCTTCCTGATTTTCTCACCTGGAATAAGCATAGAGATATTAAATTCTAAAACTTTTCTGTGATTCAAAACGTATTGACTGTCAGACACAGCCAAGCTACAAGTATTTTATGTATTCACTTTAATTTCAAAACCATATATATATATATATATATATATATATATATATATATATACATATATATATTTAATTAATTATATATATATATATATATATATATACACACACACACACACAAAACATTCATATTAAACACAAAAACACAAACATGGATCTATCTCATAATACACTCCAAGTTGTTGGAAATATTCCACCGTCTCCCTTCTCCCCCCCCCCCCCCACCCCAAAGAAAGAGAGAAAAAAAATAAATAAAAGCACTCCTCCCCACCCAAAAGCAAAAGCAAAAACAGAAAACAACAAAAGAATTTAAAAACACCCCCCCTCTTGCTTTATGTCATGTTATCCTTTGTACTTGTACTTTGTGAATAATACCCCGACCACCTACCTATAATGTTGAATTCTCTTAGTGACTTCCTTCTTATATAAGTGAATCTGCGACTTTTCCCTACCTTTTTTTATTTATTTATGAGAAGGAGAGAGTCTCAACTCTCTACCACCATTAAAATTCCTCCTTGATAATGTGCATATTTCCCATATGTAACAAACAAAGAAAAAAAAAAAGGGGGGGGGGCGGAGGGACTCCTAATTACTACTCATATAGCTCACATAAGCCTGGGTTTGTCTAAATTCCAACCAGATTGGATTAGCTGAATGTATCGTGGATATTACGCAAATTTAAAAAAAAAAATTTTTTTTGTCGCCCTCTCATGATGTCATCATTTTGGCGCTGTTTTTCCCATGATTTTGGCACGAATTTGGGCTTTAAATGGCCGCCACACCTAGGGACATTTTGTGACTAGCACAAGGCTGTCTCCCAGGGGCCATACATCATTGTCTAAATATTAAAGTAAGTACTTTTGCTTTGTAGCTATAGATGGATACATTTAGTGCATCACTTGGTTACTTAACCTCTTGCTTACTATGTTTCTTGGTTTTGTTTTTTGTTCTATAGATTTTGCTACACATTGTGGACAATCTCTCAGTCTCATATTTGGACTATTTTTCCTGGTGGGTGTCCTCATTGCTTGGTGGTCTTTGAAGCCCATAGTTGGCTCCCCTCCCTCTTTGGTACTGAGTCCACTCTTTGTGCATCATTTTGCCCCTGTCCCTGGAACCGTCTGGCGTTTCCTGCTCCTCTCATACTAGCAGGTACCCCTCTCCTATCATCATTTTCATTAGGTGCTGTATACTAACATACTTTAAAGGAACCTCCTCTGTGTGTTGGTAGTTTTATATTTATATCATCTCACACTGTTTACTAGATTGGACTGGCCTGACCTATCTGTGCATAGATCCTGACGGTGGTGTTGTAGAACCTGTTTCCAGTGGGATGGTACCTTCTGAACCAGTTTCTGGATACTTATAATTGAGACTTATCTCTGTACAAGGTATGTTTAAATGTATCTATCAATTTTTTTCTTCTTCTTGTATATATCCACCTGCATTATGGCTATATCCTGTTGACAAAAATCATTTTTTTAAATGTACAGTGGTATATCACCATTTTAAAACCTATATGTTCTATTTTCAGACAGTGAGGTCCGTTCTCTTTATTTGCTATCTCTAAAACCTTGACTGTATCCTGAAGAAGCCTAACGGTGAAACCCGTAGATACACAAGGACTCACTGCACATTATGTATCAGTATACATGATTTTTAATTTTTCTGTATTGTTCTATTCATGTTGTGAATTTTTCAATAAATAGTGTTTATTTATACCTCTTCGTTGTTTCCTATGCCTTTAAAGTCCGACCTAGGTTTACTGTTATAGTACACCTTTTTATTCTTTATTCATGGAGTGAGTGAGTTCCTTTTCTATTCAGTATTACAAATCCTCCATCTCCTCTATCTACCTCAGCATTAGCGGGCCCATACCAAATTTATATAGTGTCCGCAACATAAAGTTCCAATCGAACCTATCAAAAGCCTTTTTGGCATCTATTGATAGAAAAAGAACAGGTTTCTTTCCCTTTTTTGCATTGTGCATCAATAAAGTTGTTCTTAATATATTGTCCCTTGCCTCCCTCCCAGGGACAAAGCCCACTTGATCTGTATCGAAACAGCCTGGCATATAGGGTCTCAGTCTTTCAGCCAAAATCCTCGCATAAATTTTAACGTCCTCATTAATCAATGATATTGGGCGGCACAGCGGTGTAGTGGTAGCACTCTCGCCTAGCAGTAAGAAGGGTCGCTGGTTCGAATTCCGACCATGACACTACCTGCCTGGAGTTTGCATGTTCTCCCTGTGTCTGCGTGGGTTTCCTCCAGGTACTCCGGTTTCCTCCCACACTCCAAAGACATGCTGGTAGGTTAATTGGATCCTGTCTAAATTGGCCTTAGTATGTATGAATGTGAGTTAGGGACCTTAGATTGTAAGCTCCTTGAGGGTGTAGGGACTGATGTGAATGTATAATGTATATGTAAAGCGCTGCGTAAATTGACGGCGCTATATAAGTACCTGAAATAAATAAATAAATATTGGCCTAAAGCTAGAGCACAGTGGTGGATCTTTCCCTTCCATACCTAAGAGTGATATATAGGCCCCCAAAGCTTCTTCACGAATCTTCAGGCCTTCCCCAATAGAATTCATGTATAAATGTAGAAGGGAGTCAGGATACCTAAAAACTTTTTAAAATATAAGGCTGTATATCCGTCCGGGCCTGGACTTTTACCAACCTTACTTTTCCTAATTGCCTGTTCAATTTCTTCCTTGGAAATATCGCTTTCTAATTTACTTGAATCCTCCAAATATTTTAAAAGAAGGCCAGAAACGAAAACCCCTGTAATGCTTTCATTAAAGTGTCACTTTACAGTCACCATCCATGGTGTCACCATCCTGGCTGCGCTGGCTGGCAGTGGTGTATGAATCAGAAAAGTGGCTGGACAGAATTACAAATCCTTTGGCAGATAAAAGAGTTCACACATGTGTATTTGCCTTTTTACTTTGAGTTCAGCTTTACACAGTGGCTATTTGTTTGATTTTCGAGTCTCAAAAAACAATTGCCCGCTGCCAGCTATGCAGACATTTGTTCATATCATAAATTACTAGGAAAACAGGTGTACTAGGGATTTGATGTCATCTTGGAAAGAATAAGAAGCAGAATGTACTGTACATGACATCTGGTGAACACAGCAAGCCGGTGAACTGAACATATGAAATACATTTATAAACTAACTTTTCATCTCTTTTATAGCAAGGACAAAGTGATCTCTCAAGCTGTCATCTACTTACAACCTGAGGTCATGATGCTTTTTGACAAAATAGTTTTCACTTTAGCTACTATGGGTTTTATCTATATGGTAATTGAAAGCACACCAAGGACATTACATACACTGTTGTGTAAGGCAATATTTAGAAGCTTCAACTGCCTCAGCTCTTTGAAGACTCATTCAGTTAAGCAGTCACAACCATTATCATCTACTGAATCTCTGTGCCATAGTCAAACCACAAAAAAATACTTTCCTACAATATTAATAGTATAATTATACAGGATTTATATAGCCCCACCATTTTGTGCAGTGCTGTAAAAAGTAATGTGTTATTTTTTACAACACGAACATGACAAGCCTAAAGCCTGTGCATAGACAAACGTTTTATTTCTAGTTTTGGATAAAGGGTTAGAACCTCTCTCAATTTTTATTTTTTTTTGCTGTACCTCTGAGTAATTTAACCTCTCAGTTTTTCCCATGACCACAGCAACTGACATCGAAAGTGATGCGAAGGCCAAAGTTTCACAGTTGTCACCAGAAAAAGAGCTGGAGGAAAATCTTGTAATGGGGACACCTCTTCATTAGGGATGGGTGAACGGTTCGGGCCAAGCATAAGTTCGGGTCGAACTTCCGCTGTTCGGACGTTCGGCGAACCATTTGTTCGCCCCCCCAAACCGACCGCAATGCATTGCGGCGCTGAACAGTGCATTGCAAGCCCTGATTAGCTGAAGCAGTGAAAGCTTCAGCCAATCAGTGCACAGAGCACTGTCAGAGTCATGATTGGACACTGTCATCATGACTTTATGCAATCATGGCTCATTCTCGCCCCACAGTATAAAATTATTCTTTCAATGGCAGACATTTTCAGTGTTATTTTGGCGTGGAGAGACATAGAATAGGTCTCTGTTCAATGCTATTAGTTAGTTAGTGTGCTATACTGTGCTATTTTGCTTCAATTGTCAGTGTAGAATATTAGTTTTCAGTCTAGGGATAGTGTGAGTGTAGTGAGGAGGACCATCATTCAGCTTTGCACAGTGTGCAGCTAGAGTAGACACAGCTCAGATAGTTTCACTGTAGTGTAATGAGACCGTGTCATTCATAAATACATTAGTGTAGAGTAGGGGCAGCTCAGATAGTTTCAGTGTAGTGTAGTGAGAACCTGTCAGTAATCTTTACATTAGTATATAGCTAGAGTAGGGACAGTTCAGATAGTGTCAGTGAAGTGATGGTTAAACACCATCTATTTGATTGCATTACTGCCAGTTTAACGCCATATAGTTCTGTGTGCGTCACTGCCAGTGTAACGCCATATAGTTTTGTGTGTGTTACTGCCAGTTTAAAGCCATATAGTTTTGTGTAGGTTACTGCCACTTTAACGCCATATAGTTCTGTGTGCGTTACTGCCAGTTTAACGCCATATAGTTCTGTGTGCGTTACTGCCAATTTAACGCCATTTACTTTTGAGTGCGTTACTGCCAGTTTAACGCCATTTACTTCTGTGTGCGTTACTGCCAGTTTAACGCCATATAGTTTTGTGTGCGTTACTGCCAGTTTAACGCCATTTACTTCTGTGTGCGTTACTGCCAGTTTAATGCCAATTACTTCTGTGTCCGTTACTGTCAGTTTAACGTCATATAGTTTTATGCGTTACTGCCAGTCTAACACCATTTACTTCTGTGTGCGTTACTGCCAGTTTAATGCCATATAGTTCTGTGTGCGTTACTGCCAGTTTTATGCCATATAGTTTTGTGTGCATTACTGCCAGTTTAACGTCATATAGTTCTGTGTGCGTTACTGCCAGTTTAACGCCATTTAGGTTTGTGTACGCTACTGCCAGTTTTACGCCATATAGTTCTGTGTCCGTTACTGCCAGTTTTATGCCATATAGTTCTGTGTGTGTTACTGCAAGTTAAACGCCATATAGCTTTGTGCGTTACTGGCAGTTTAAAGCCATTTACTTCTGTGTCCGTTACTGCCAGTTTAACGCCATATAGTTCTGTGTGCATTACTGCCTGTTTAACGCCATATAGTTTTGTGTGCGTTACTGCCAGTTTAACACCATATAGTTCTGTGTGCGTTAGTGCCAGTTAAACGCCATAAAGCTTTGTGCGTTACTGCCAGTTTAACGTCATTTACTTCTGTGTGCGTTACTGTCAGTTTAACGCCATATAGTTCTGTGTGCGTTACTGCCAGTTTAACGCCATATAGTTTTGTGTGCATTACTGCCAGTTTAACGCCATATAGTTCCTTACATTGATTAAAGTGCATCCATGTACAGATTTCAACTTCTTTACATTTGCTTATAAGTACCGCCCCCTCCCTCCCAATAATGTCTGGGAGGACAACGAGGCGAGGCAGACATTCCCTTGGCACTGTAAGGGGGCCAGCAACAAATGAGTCCACAGGCAAAGGAGGTGGTGGTCAGTCCTCAGGCAGGGCATCATTTCCTCTGTTTAGTGAGTTTGCCCATGCTATGCAGCCACAGCATGCAGAGGAGGTGATGGACTGGCTTACTAAACCTTCCTCATCCTCCTCTATCACGCAAGCAGAGACAAGTGTGCAGTCCCCTGCAGTTGCCAGAGTGGATAAACCTGCCTCCTTGTCCACATCTATTTCTGCCATAGCCCCAACATCACCAATTGAGAAGTCAGCTGAGTTATTTGACCACAGTGTTAGCCACTTGCTCCTTTATGATGCCCAGCCATTACTGGATTCAGATGTTGGTTCTGAGGTTGAAGATGACAGGAACATGAGCCTAGAGAGAGGGAGGAACACTGGTAGACAAATTGGCATTCATGTTCCCCAAGCCGCAGCGTATTGCCAAGTTGTCTCCAGTGATAATAATGAAGATGGAGGAGATGGAGATGATGATGATGATGTCACTGTTGTGACTTGAGTGCCAGATAGAGCAGAGGAGGAAACTCAAGGTGAGGCGGCACAACCCCAAGGAGGCCAACATCAAGAAAGAGTAGAGAGCAGCCACCCTATTCCATCACAGTCTGCAGCTGTTATCTCCCAGCCCACTCCCCAAAGCTCAGCTGTCTGGGCCTTTTTCCAACACATCTGCAGCAGATCGCACTGTTACTATTTGCAAACTGTGTCTCAGGCACATCAAACATGGCAAAAACACCAACCATTTGGGTACCACATGCTTAACAAGGCATTTAACGTCCAACCACTCAGCCCGTTGGCAAGAGCACCTAAAAGCCACACAAAAGGGGCACAAATCTGTCCCTCCTCCTCCTTACCCACTTCAGTATGCCCCTGCTATACCGAGTCATTACCTCTCAGCAGCCTCCACTGACAGGAATGATGGTATAGCACAGGGTGTCCCAGGTCCTAGCAGCACATCTGCCAGCAGCACACCACCAGCTGTAGATTGTAGCCAGCAAATTTCTCTGCCCCATCTGCTGCAGTGGGAAAAAAATGCAATCTCTGCCACCCACATGCCCAGCAACTAAATGCAAGCTTGTCAAACCTGTTGGCTCTCCAACTTCTTCCTTTCAGCCTGGTGGGTTCTGCCCCCTTCCATGAATTTGCACACTGTGCTGTACCACAATGGCAGGTTCCCAGTCGCTACTACTTTTCACGTAAGGCCATTTCATCTCTCTACCCTCACGTGGAAGGCAATGTTCTGGCATTGTTGGGCAAGGCAGTCAACCGGAAAATCCACCTTACTGCTGACACGTGATTTAGCAAGCATGGACAGTGATGATATATTTTGTTCACAGCACACTGGGTAACGCTGCTTGCAGCTCGAAAGGATGCAGGACAGGGCTCGGTGCAGCGGCTTGTTGTGCCCCCACGTCTCCATACAGCTGGTGGTGATGATGCCAGACCTGTGAGCTTCTCCTCCTACCCCTCTTCCTCCACCACTTCCATGCCCTCCTCTGCAGAATTGTCCTATGAACATCAGGTACCCTTAAGCGTTCAAAGGGCTATTCCCAGAGTCAGGCTAAAAGTTGCCATGCAGTGCTTCAGCTGGTGTGTTTAGGGGACAGGAACCACACTGGAGCAGAGATTCTTGCAGCTCTGCAGGGACAGACCCAGATGTGGTTCACACCACACCAGCTTAAGCCAGGAATGGTGGTAAGCGATAATGGCTCAATCCAACCTCCTATCTGCCCTTAGACAGGGAAAATTGACACATGTGCCATGCCTGGCACATGTCCTCAATTTGGTGGTGCAGTGTTTCCTAAATATGTACCCAGGGTTGCAAGATGGGCTAAAGCTGGCCAGAAGAGTCTGTATCCATTTCAGGCGGTCATACACAGCCAGTGCTCGGTTGGCTGAAATTCAGCGGCAAATCCACCTGCCCGTAAACAGCCTGATTTGTGACATGCCCACCAGGTGGAACTCGACTTTGTCAATGCTGCAGCAGCTATACATGCAGCAGAGGGTCGTCAATGAGTATCTGTGCGAATACGGCACAACGATATGCTCAGGCTGCCTCAGCTTTTTTTCCCCATGCCAATGGCTGATCATTAAGGATGCATGCACTGTATTGTCACCATTTGAGGAGGCCACAAGGATGGTGAGCCGTGACAGTGCATGCATCAGTGACACAATCCCTGTTGTGTTCCTGCTGGAGCAGACTGTGTGGCATTATGGACAGGGCACTGGAGGCAGAGCAGCAGGAGGAAGAGGAGGACTTCTTTTCCTCTCAAGGCCCACTTTATCCAGACACCATCCTTGCTAAGTCACAGAACACACAGGAGGAGAGAGGGAAGGAGGATGAGGAGGAGGATTCTGGCACTTTTTATAAGCTTTGAAGTAGAGGAAGACATGCATCAATCTGTAAGCGATGGCTTTCCAATCCCAGGACCCTTGGGAGTAGTCTGTGGCTGGGAGGGGGAAATTCCAGATGCTGTCATCCTGAGTGACCCCAAGGAGTCTGCTTCTCAAGCCTCAGCAAATTTGAGGCGCATGGGCAAGATCATTCTTCAAAGCCTGCAAAAGGACCCAAGAATACGTGGCATAAAGAAGGATGATTACTGGTTGGCAACCCTCCTTGACCACCGTTATAAGGGGAAGGTCTCAGAACTCCTCTCGTCCCCACAGAGAGTGAAGAAGATAAAATCTATTGAGGACACGTTAAAGAGGATTTTATTGAATGTTTTTCCTGACTCCAGTAGGTTACAGTGTCATGGAAAACATAGTTTTGAGTCTTCTGTTAGTCAAGAGAGGAGCGTTGGAGAAGGCGTCCGCCTAAGTGAGGCATTTCGGAATTTAGTCCTCGCCGCGCAGGGATGTCAGCTTCCACACTCCACTGAAAGCGTCTGCATTACATGGTGGATGATTTCCTCGGGGCCAAAACAGAGATGGAGAGCTTTCCAGCTGACGATCCACTGACTTACTGGGTCATGAGAATAGACCACTGGCCAGAACTTGCCGAGTATGCTATTAAGTTGTTGGGCTGCCCTGCATCCAGCGTGCTTTCAGAACGGGCATTCAGTGCTGCACAAGGTTTCGTTACTGATCATAGAACGCATCTGTCCACAGACTCCGTGGAATGTTTGACTTTTATAAAAATGAATCAGTCCTGGATTACCAGCTATGAAGTCCCTGATGCCGATGTCACTGATTAAGTATATTTGGGATGTGGAATCTCTGCAGGACTTCGAGGCTGCCTAGCTTTAAGGGTGTTCAATCATTTCATCTGGAAGAATGTTTTTGGTATAGGTTTCATGGGCACAATTAACATCCAAAGACCAATTTTTCAGCACCTGTTTGATAAGTGAATGTCATTGCAATTTTTTTTGCCTTCATCAAGAGCACCTCTATAGGGTTATGGTGGGAAGGCTCCCCCGACACCCAAAGAGTAATTTTTCTGCACCTTTTTGACAGGTGCATATCATTGCAATTTTTTTTGCCTTAATCAAGAGCACCTCTATAGGGTTACGGTGGGAAGGCACCCCCGACACCTAAAGACCAATTTTTCTGCACCTGTTTGACAAGTGCATATCATTGCAATTTTTTACAGTAAGGCCAATTCTTGCTTTCATCAAGATTACCTCTATAGGGTTACGACACCCGAAGACCAATTTTTACGCACCCGTTACTTCTATACAAATTCAAAGTGACACCAGAATGTATCCAAAAAAACTCTAATCTTGTTCCCAGTGCACTACATTTTGGCCTCGTCATACACGCTGGCTCCCCAGCTGTTGCTGAGCAAAATAAAGGCAGCTTGCAGAGAAAATGTCATTTTTTGTGCCTTTATAAATACAATGTTTGCTGCAGCAGATTCTAGACAAGGTGCACATCTGCCACTTTACAAGTAGACTAAGGGGACCCCCCAGGCACTATATTGGAAGGAATTTTTCATTTTTAGGCTTTCACTTTAAAAATTAAATAATCACTGCTCATTTTTAAATGACGTTTTTCACAAACTTTTTTTTTATTGATACATGTCCCCCAGGGTAGGACCCGGACCTCTATAATCATTGTATGCCCAATCACTTGCATAAAAGCCTTCAAAATGGGCACTTTTGATTTTTAGCGCTCGGTTCACATTGACTTTAATGGGGTTTGTTATTCGGGTCCGAACCTTGGCGGTGTTCAAAAGTTTCGGTGCGAACCGAACAGGGGTCCGTTCGGCCCATTCCTACTGTTCATGTCACAACTTTTTAAAAGGTACATTCCCTCAGTTTGGAGTGAATTCCTCAAACTTTCTGTTGTGTTTCCAGTACACAATAAGAATGGCAATATCCCTAAACAGGCAGCATAAAATTAATGAATGAAGGGGTTTTAAAGGTTAACTCCACTTTCGTGGGAAGAAAAATTAGCAAAAAAAAAAAATGATATAGCATATACAATTGCAACACAAGTCATATTGTAATTGAACATTATTAAAAATTACCTTTCCTTTTCAATCTGTAGTGCTGATATTTTCTGTAAAATGCAATGCAATATTCTCCTGGAAGTGTTCTGTACACAGATGGTAACCAGAACGCCCACCAGATATGTAATTTACTGCTTGTGTGATTGGATCCCTGATTTTCCCAGAAGTCTGCACTAAGATACAACTCAGATTTTGAGCATTCCTTGCAAAAATTTTTTATTTTTGATGAGATACTCCCAAAGTGAAATCACGGCTAAAGGGATGCAAACCCTGCCACTTTCCTCATTGGAGCGCAGCAGGAGCAGAAGCTGATTGATAAATCAATACAAAATATATTTTTTTAAATGATTGATTTTTTAGACGCAGTGATTTTAATGATGCTAAACCACTTCAGCCCCGGAAGGAATTTACCAGGCCATTTTTTGCAATAGAGCACTGCATCGCTTTAACTGACAATTGTCGTGCAACGTTGTACCCAAACAAAATTGATGTCATTTTTTTCCCACAAATAGAGCTTTCTTTTGGTGGTATTTGATCACCTCTGTTGTCTTTATTTTTTGTGCTATAAACAAAAAAAGACCGACAATTTTGAAAAAAATAAAAATAAATATTTTTTACTTTCTGCTATAATACATATCCAAAAATAAAATATAAAAAAACAAATGTATTCATCAGTTTAGGCCAATATGTATTCTGCTACATATTTTTGGTAAAAAAAATCTCAATACGCGTATATTGATAGGTTTGCGCAAAAGTTATAGCGTCTACTAAATAGGGGATAGATTTATGGGCTTTTATTTTTTTCGAGTCCACCGTAGTATCTATTGCATGAAACGACAAACAGGTATGTTGTTTCGTGCAATAGAGCAGCTCTGTCGCAGTATATGTGAGGTGGGCGGTCTTAAAGTGATTAAAGTACAACAATAAAAATGAAACATTCCTTTAAATATAATGCCTGGGGGTTGCATGCATAGAGCATGCTGCAGCAAAAATTACATTTCTAAAGAAAAAAAAAAAAGTCAAGTAACATTTAAATTGACTCATGGTTGCAATTGCCGGAACCCGGGTCTGGTATGTATTTTAAGGGTATGTATGTGAGGCGCTCAGGCTACTAGGAAATGTAGTCCTGTGCCTGCTGCTGTGAGTGCTGGCTGGGAAGGAGCCTGCCCATGCTCCAAACAATGACAGATAAGAGCAAAAGATCCCGAGAGCCGCACATCAGAACAAGACCTGCTGTGTGTAGACAAGTGGCAGTCTCAACCTGGACCCCTGCCAGGCCATGTCTTCAATGCGTTTCACTTCACCCACTGGAACTTACTCATGGGGATGGAGTCTCCTGTTGGAGGGGGCGGTTTATATGCATCATCAGCCACCACTAAGTGGATAATGAAGTGTCAGGTGTATGAGGTAACATATTAGGGTGGTCGTGCAGATTATATCATTAAGAAGGTCTATAGGCAAAGCAACTACAGAGATACTATTTACTTGACTGGCCAGCCTCCAGTTTAGTCTGTGTGTGGATGAAGTGCAAAGATATGTGGTGGTGTAGCTAAAATATAAAATACTTAACCCCCCTTCCCCCCCCATAAAAGACCCAAAAGCTTTACCAGTATGGTTCCTAAAAACAAAAAATTGCAAAAGGGAGAAGCACCCTTTAAGATTCTGCTACATAATTTAAGGGGTTAAAGGAAAACTCTAACAAAGCACTCTACAAGCTCATCTCTCTACAAGATTACAGAGATGGAAAAAGATAATGGAAAAAAATAAAGAATGAATAATAAATTAAAAGATGGAAATTTAAAATATCCCGGTTCACACTTATGCGACGTGGGAAACGCAGCGAATCCTGTGCTTCTCTTGCGCCGCAAACGCACGGCATCCACGTGATCTTCTGCTGGCGTCAGTGCAGTGTAGTGACACCCTGAAACAGATTGCAAAGCAGAATTGCCAGAATTGCACTGCACGGGGATGAAAATCCCTATGCAATGCGATTCACCACGAGGAAAAAAAAAACATCGCACAGGAATACGGTGCAAACGACATGCGACATCTGCAATCGCCCCAGCATGAACCTGGCCTAAAAGTTAATATGAGACTGACCCAGCATGCACTGGTTCATGACATCACAAGGGGGACGGTGACACCAGGTGATGTCGCCAGAAGGCCTCGCTCTTACCTATATAAGAACTGTCAGATGGTGGAGTAGGCAGTAGGTGGTCAGCCTTCATGGACGGTGGCAGTTTTTTTTTTTCCTTTTTCAGGTGCAGCGGGTGGCATAATTGGCAAAGGATTTACATGGGGGGACATTGTTTTTTTATTTTTTTAATAAAGGAATTGTCCAAAACTCTCTGTTTGTATTACTTTTTGACACCTTTTTTGGTGAATGGGTAGGGGTACCCCTACTCATTCACATGGGGGGGCTGGGATCTGGGGGCCCCCTTGTTAAAGGGGACTTCCAGATTCCAATAAGCCTCCTGCCCGCATACCTCCACAACCACAGTCCAGGGTTGTGGGGAATAGACCCTTGTACCCATCAACATGGGGACAAGGTGCTTTAGGACTGGGGGGGAAGAGCCACTCCTTCAACCCCCTTTTCCTGACCTGCCAGGCTGCATGCTTAGATAAGGGTCTGGTATAGATTTTTAGGGGGGTCCCACGCCATTTAAAAAAAAAATGGCATGGGGTTCCCCTTAAAACCCATACTGGGCTTGAAGGGGTATTTTTATTTTCTGCTGTCAGTGGGGAAGCCCATTGACAGCTGATGACTCATGTAAAGGACGCCGACAGCGGGCAGTGCATTGCAGGGTGTTCGGCGTGGCGAACACCCGCTGAACACCCTGCAAATTTGGGTGTTCCCCGAACGGGGCGAACAGCCAAAGTTCGTCCTGAACTCATGCTTGGGCCGACCCGTTCGCCCAACTCTTTTGGTAATTATAAATTCACTTCCGTACAGATTGACTTTGCACATGGACACAAACAAACAGCTATTTCTTCAGAATAACGAAAGACAGGAATCTGCAACAAGGTTTGTTAAAGTCCTTGCAATGTACATAGATCAACCAGTGAAGAATGTTTTTTTTTAGCAACAAAAGTGGAGTTACTCTTTAACTCTTCTCTATTCTATTAAATACTTAAAAAGAGAAGTTTGGGAATACAAAAAATTAAATAAACATACCTACTCACCTAGGTGGATGCAGCATCAATCCAATGCTGCATCTATTCCCCGCCACCACTTAGACAGAGAACCGAGCAATCAAAGACCACTGATTGTTTGGTTCTCGGTCTTCAGAGAGCCTCTGACTGTCAGACAGTGGCTCTTTGCTCTACCCCTCCAGCACTCCCTGTGGAGGGGGTGGGATTGGCTGGCTCAGGCTCTCAGCAGCTTGCCGAGAGGCTGAGCCATCTGCCACTGGGTGGATCACGACTTTAAAGTCAAAGCGTGGACTGGCTGAGTGACATCAGTTTACATACAGTTTCACCTGATAATTATATTATCGTGTACATTCACAATCACTGGAAGTGGACCTATTATATTCCTATTTCTTCAATGTCTACCTTTTAACATTAACATATATAAATTATACTGGTTCATTTAGTTATTATGCTTCATTTCGTATTTACTGAAAGCAAGTGTAATTAAAGAATCATCCAGTGTTAAAGTAGCCAGCAAAGGACCAGTCTTTAAAGGACTACTTACTGAATGTAGTTCTGGTATACAATATGGTCAGAATAAGAGCTTCATATATGTACTTAGTACATGCTTGCACACTGGACCAAAAGGAGTGTACTGAGGCAGACAGACTACCAAGGCAATCAATACTCCCTAGCACTGTGCTGCAATAAACTAGATGTGTGCTGCAGTGGGATTGATTTTTATGAAATTAGAAAAGAAACAGAACAAAATCAAAGCCTTTCATAACAAGGACTAATTATATTTTTTAGACAAGACCTCCAGATTTTATTAGTTGATTTCTGTGTCCCTGGTGGTGAAGATGTAGACTCCATATACTGTACCCACACTGTTCAAAATTTCTGTCTCAAGAAAACATCTAGCAATGTGGCTAATATTAGCACAAGTACAAACTCTTTGCCTTAATGTGTTTATCATATAGATCCGTCTTTCTCAAACTTTTTATACCAAAGGAACCATTTAAATAATTTTCAGGTCTCAGGGAACCCCTGATAAAATAATTTCATCAGGGGTCATTGGAAAATGTCCCTTACATTGGTGGTTAATGGGAAGAATGTCCTCTTTACAGTGGTGGTCAGAATACCATCTTTACAGACAGCTATAAAGATCATTGCTCATCCCTCTGACTCTGCCTAGAGGCATTGGATCTGGAACTATTCAGGTACCATCAGAATGGAGGTCAATCAGCCAAAGCCCAAAGGACCCCAGACAACCTCTGGAGGAGCCCTTGTGTTCTATAGAACTCTGGTTGAGAATGTTGAAGATTCTAGGGATGAGCGCTGATAAGTGCTCCTGTGCATCTCCCAACCAGGTGCTAACTTCAAGGAGTTTATCCCCGCTCAGCTCGCCGCAATGAACATTTAAAAAAGGCCACGCACTGGTGTTGGTAAACCATTAGTATTTTATGAAGCCAGACTGGCTTACTGTATATTCCCAGTCTGTGTCGATACTCCTCTGGTGCATTTCACCACAACAGGGCTTAATCATAGAGGTTGAGAATTTCTGCTATAGACTGTTAATTTTGTTATGGTGGAAATGGGAGGAGGATGGCTGAACCCCAGGAAAAACAAAAAACTTATTTTGCAGTGGGGCTCCCTCTCTACTACTAGAGTTAAATGCATGCTTATGCCTAAGGTACCAGTTAAAGAGACTTTTGCTTACCTTACCCCTGGCTCCCTTGGAAGCCGACACTCAATACCTCTTCCTTACACTCCGGGTTGTGGGTGGTCCCTCAGCATTCTCATGGACAATGCAGAGCTATTGGCCCTGCATTGTATTAATGACATTCAGAGTGTGATCACTATAGTGCCTTAGAGAAGAGATTGCAGGTGCTGGTCTTTAAGCATGGAGGGAGCCTGTGGAAGCAAGTGGTTAGGTAAGTAAAAGTTCCTTTTACTGGTACCTTTGGCATAAATGAGCATTTAACCCTTGCAGCAAAATGGAAGCGCCTCTGCTAGTGATTTTTTTGTTTTTACCAGAGTTCAGGTTTAATAGTCTGCCAGTCACACACTGAACCTTTAGTAAGAAATGTAACTTACCTTTGCTTTCCCTTTATTTCACTGGTACCAGCAGATATCCTGTCTAGAGGAGACCCAAAACCAGAAAAGCTTCTCTTTTTCTTTGTCTCAATCACATCATTTTCAAGAGAGACCAGCTCATCTAATAGTAAGAGTTTAGCTGCCAGATCAGCTGATTTCTCTTCATTCGATACTGATCGCTGTCCGACATCCAAAACAATCGGAGAGTCAAATCTCTGTAATGTAAAACACAAAATGTATGAAAATGAAATAGGAAAAATATCAGAATGAAGATTATGGTGAACTCTGAAAAGAGGGACTGAAACTTTTATTGGATGCTTACTCCGACAAATATATCCATTTCTAAAATTCCCCCTAAAACAAGCAGTGTATTTCCTAGAATATGAAGGTGCCTAGGCACTCCTGTGCCTACAGCCTCATAGCTGTATAACTGCAGCATGAGATCTAAGGCACTGCTGCCTCTGCATCTCAGGAGATTAGAAGAGAAAGTTGATGATGTCAGTACTGTGCTGCACTTGCTAATATTGCTGGACATGAAGCTGGACACAAGGACCTGAAGTGTGAGGTCATTCATTCTAGATTCCTCATTCTTAGATGTGTGCCTTGTGCACCTCTATTGCTGCTTCTTGACTTTTCCCCCACCAGTCATTAGATCACAAGCCATCAGATCATCAATCATCGGGGGGGGGGGGGGGCAGATTTAATATGAGGAAAGCCCTGTCTGTACTAAGATGGCCACTTCCACAAAAAGACAGTGCAGACCAAAGCATGGTAAGTCAGTAATGAGGAAAAACAGCTGAATGCCTCTGACATTCGTAAAACAAAGATTTTATAAACAGACCCCCCTTACTGTGATCAGATCATTTCATTTGTTGGTATTAGTTATTGTACTTTGCACATCACTTTTGCTATTTAAACTGTCTTGTTTAAAAACTATTATTTCTTACATGTATATTAATCATAAATATAGCACACATATTTTAACAGTTACTAATAATACGTTCTAGTTTCAAAGAGAGCCTGTGATTTGATTACATGTGAAATATGGGAGTTGCCTTTGCTGACTTGGTGTTTAGAAGTACAGGTTCTGGGGCAGTTATTCTGATTAAGGTATCACTATCTAATGAGTCACTGATCTGGAACAAGAATTTAAAAAATATTTTTGGTTTTGTGTCCACTCTGACTTTAGCACTGCATTTACGATAGACACAGGTGCCTGTGTTAGGTCTCTGCCCCCGTATGCTTGGTCATTGGCAAAACAAAGCTGGTTATGTGGCTCTGCATTTGTGAATGGGCAAGGGTAGACACACAATACCAGCACTAGTTTCTATCATGCATGCGTCGCTGATGTTGGCAGGGGTGCCTAAAGTAAAGTGGGAATCTTTATAAGCTTTGTAAAGAAATCAAACCTTAAATGATTACACTGTAGAGGTGAACACTTATTTCTCTAAAACTAAGAATATGATGATATCCAGAGTTGGACTTTGGCTGTTAATTACATAAGACATATGTGCAAGACATTTTTTCAATTAATAAAAACATATTCTTTACTACTTACTGCCCTACCTCTGTAGAAGCCTTAGTGAAGCCAGTCCACTGCAGTAGAGTAACAGCGAGGAAAAGGTAGACACTCATATTACTCCAGTCCAACATCTGTAAATTAAACAGCAAATGTCAGATCAAATGTCAGATCATTTTTCTGCTTTAACACACAAGAGTCAGCCTTTAAAGTACCAAATGGTAGAAATACAGTAGACCATTACCATATGTTTAACATTACTTTTTAAACTCTAACAAAGCAGGGCAAAGCAACAGGATTGCAGGTCAAATCAATACGGTTTACTCAATCAGATCACAAAAATGTTACTTTCCCACTGGTTGCCCTGGGTTAATGCACTTTTCACATCATCATTGGACTTTTTACTAATTAAGCTTTGTTTTGACTTTAGTGTTATGCTCAATTATGTTCAAAACTGGGGGGTTGAATTTCTAACAGAATATTGGCATGCATTAAAAAAGGGGTTAATTCCAGAGAAAAAATGATAATTCTCCTGCTCTACAAGACCCTGGTCCAGCTGCACCTAGAGTATGCTGTCCAGTTCTGGGCACCAGTCCTCAGGAAGGATGTGCTGGAAATGGAGCGAGTACAAAGAAGGGCAACAAAGCTAATAAAGGGTCTGGAGGATATTAGTTATGAACAAAGGTTGCGAGCACTGAACTTATTCTCTCTGGAGAAGAGATGCTTGAGAGGGGATATGATTTCTATATACAAATACCATACTGGTGCCCCCACAATAGGGATAACATTTTTTCCCGGAAGGGAGTTTAACAATACACATGGCCACTCATTAAAATTAGAAGAAAAGAGGTTTGACCTTAAACTGCGTAAAGGGTTATTTACTGTAATGCCCCGTACACACGGTCGGATTTTCCGATGGAAAATGTCCGATCGGAGCGTGTTGTCGGAAATTCCGACCATGTGTGGGCTCCATCGGACATTTTCCATCGGATTTTCCGACACACAAAGTTGGAGAGCAGGAGATAAACTTTTCCGACAACAAAATCCGTTGTCGGAAATTCCGATCGTGTGTACACAAATCCGACGGACAAAGTGCCACGCATGCTCAGAATAAATAAAGAGATGAAAGCTATTGGCCACTGCCCCGTTTATAGTCCCGACGTACGTGTTTTACGTCACCGCGTTCAGAACGATCGGATTTTCCGACAACTTTGTGTGACCGTGTGTATGCAAGACAAGTTTGAGCCAACATCCGTCGGAAAAAATCCTAGGATTTTGTTGTCGGAATGTCCGAACAAAGTCCGACCGTGTGTACGCCCTATAAGAGCGGCAAGGATGTGGAATTCCCTTCCACAGGCGGTGGTCTCAGTGGGGGGCATTGATAGTTTAAAAAACTATTAGATAAGCACTTAAACGACCACAACATACAGGGATATACAATGTAATACTGACATATAATCACACACATAGGTTGGACTTGATGGACTTGTGTCTTTTTTCGACCTCACCTATTATGCAACTATCTAACCAGAAAGGCAAATCGACTCTGCACTACAAGGGCACTGCAAGTGCACTTGGAAGTACAGTCGCTGTAGATCTGAGGGGAAGATCTGAAAAGAGGGAAATCCCTGCTGATTTTATCACCCAATCATGTACAAGCAAAAATGCTGTTTTTTTTTTACCTTGCATTTACCCCCTCAAATCTACAATGACTGCACTTCCAAGTGCACTTCAAAGCGCACTTGCAGTGCACTTGTAGTGCACTTGTAGTGCAAAGTGTATTTGCCTTTAGTAAATAAACCTCTATGTGCTGCATTTGGGGGATTACTTGGAGTGCGGTAATGTAAACTGGTTACATAGAAAATACGTTCTTGTTGTTTTATGCTTTGAAATTCATCCAATATGTCACGGATAATGCACACATTTCAATAGGTTCCCAGAAAAAGGAAACATAATAGTGCTGTACTTTGTGTCGTATGAGGCAACAAAGTTGAGTTGTGTTATTACTGTGGTTAGAGGAGAACTGGTGAACTCTTTCGCCAGAGAATTTCTAACTAGAATCTTGGTGTCAAATATTTCACAGCTCACTATAGCAACACTGTAAAGAATTTAAAACAAAAATATTTCTACATTTATATATTGTATAAGATGAGCAAATCATGGGTCATATCAACAAAGAAAACAGCAGGGCGCATATTCACCCATTATCACAACAATACAGCTCATTATGTAGTTATGCTGTATTTCTGTATTCCGGTTTCCTGTTATTCCTGCTCCTATAGAATGAAGGACTTAGGTTTGGCTATTGCTACTCAATGAAGAAAAGGATCAGTTTGGTTATGCTAGGAGATGGGCACGGGAATGATAAGGGCCCATTGCTACTCAAATTGAGGTCTTGTGTTTAGAACTAGTTATATGGGAGAAGGCTTGCCTTAAAGTAGAACTATAGGCAAAACTTTTTCTTGGTGCCTCCATGGCAGCATACCTGTGACAAGCTCCGCCTTGGCTCCTCCCTCAGGATCAGTGAATATTATAAAAGAAAAAGGTTAGTGTACCCCCAGCATTCTGTTTTTCCACTTCCTCTACTATCCCTGAACCATGGGCCCTGACAACCTTTTCAAATCCAGATTCTTCACAAAACTTGATATTGCTTCTGTACTAAGACACTATCTTCAAGCCACAACTCCCTTCAGAAATTAATCTACAGTGAGGAAAATAATTATTTGATCCCCTTCAGATTTTGCAAGTTTGCCCATTTACAAAGAAATTAAGGGTCTATAATTTTTTATCATAGGTTTATTTTAAATGATAGAGACAGATTATTAACCAAAAATTCAGAAAAAACACATGATACGAATGTTATGAATTGAGTTGCAGTTCAGTGACTGAAATAAGTATTTGATCCCCTAGAAAAACATGACTTAGTACTGAGTGGAGAAACACTTGTTGGCAAGCACAGAGGTAAGATGTTTCTTGTAGTTGGTTACCAGTTTTGCACACATATCAGGAGGAATTTTGCTCATTCTTCTTTACAGATCTCTAAATCCTTAAGGTTTCTTGGCTGTCGCTTGGCAACTTGAAGTTTCAGCTCCCCCCATACATTTTTTTTTATGGGATTAAGGTCTGGAGACTGGCTAGGCCACTCCATGACCTTAATGTGCTTCTTCTTGAGCCACAACTTTGTTGCCTTGGCGGTATGTTTTGGGTCATTGTCATGCTGGAAGACCCATCCATGACTCATCTTCAGTGTTCTGACTGAGGGAAGACGGTTCTCATCCAAGATTTTACAATACATGGCCCCATCCATTGGCCCCTCAATGCAGCAAAGTCGGTCTGTACAACAGCCCCAAAGCATAATGTTTCCACCTCCATGCTTGACTGTAGGAATGGTGTTCTTATGGTCATAGTCAGCATTTTTCTTCCTCCAAACATAGCGAGCCCCCCTACTCAAGAAGGCACATGTACAGTCATGCCAATGAACATCTAAATGATTCAGAGAAGGGTTGGGAGGAAGTGCTGTGGTCAGATGAGATCAAAATTGAGCTCTTTGGCATTAACTCAAATTGCCATGTTTGGAGGAAGAAAAATGCTATGACTATGACTCTAAGAACACCATCCCTACAGTCAAGCATGGAGGTGGACACATGATGCTTTGGGGCTGTTACTCTGCTAAAAGTACAGGCTGACTTTGCTGCATTGAGGGGCCAATCTGGAAGCTGAAAATTCAAGTTGCCAAGTGACAACCAAGAAACCCTAAGGATTTAGAGAAGATTTGTAAAGAAGAGTGGACCAAAATCCCTCTTGAGATGTGTGCAAACCTGGTCACCAACTACAAGAAATGTCTTACCTCTGTGCTTGCCAACAAGGGTTTCTCCGCCAAGTACTAAATCATGTTTTGCTTGGGGATCATATACTTATTTTACTCACTGAATTGCAACTTAATTTAGAGGATTTGTTTTATATGTTTTTTCTGGCTTTGCAGTTGATATTCTGTATCTATCATTTAAAATACACATGTGATAAAAATGATAGACACTTAATTTCTTTGTAAGTGGGCAAACTTACAAAATCTGCAGGAGATCAAATAATTATTTTCCCCATTGTAAGTTATTTGTGATTCACTAGGGAAAGAACAAGGGCAAACAAGTATCCTCTAGGATAATAGCTTCAGGGATTGTCAAATTGGTTTAGAAACCGTACAGGGCTATGGGTTTAGAACCCCTCTCTTCAATTAGGGCACATTCCACCAGGTTGGTTTCTGCTTCCTGGGCAGCAAGAGCAAAGGTATTCATCGAAAACCATCTGCAGGGCAGCATCATGGTCATCCCAACATAAGTTTATGAGACATTACAGAGTGGACACAGGAGCTCTCTCTGTAGAATTTGGCAGACAGGCTATCAAGTCGGCATTTGCGTGTTCTAAATAATAATCTTTTTTTCAAATAAATCTTTTTCTAAGCATGAGCCCACCCATTTCAGCAAGTTATTTGTCACAGGTATACTGCCATGGAGGCACCAGGAAAACAGAAAATGTTACCATACTTATCGTAATTTTCTTTTCCTGGTGCCTATCCATGGCAGCATACAATTCCACCCTCGGTATGCTATATTACATAGAATGTCGAGGGTACAATAATCCTTTTCTTTTATAATATTCACTGATTCTGAGGGAGAAGCCAAGGCGGAGCTTGTCACAGGTATGCTGTCATGGATAAGCACCAGGAAAAGAAAATAACAATAAGTATGGTACAATTTTCTGTTTTCTTCATTTTGGATAGACAAAGGGAGAGTCATAACCCCTGTCAGATTTTGAAGAGATTCCCTTCACTTCCTGTCCCCTAGCCAAACAGGAAGTGAGAGGAAATCTCTGTAAACGGAGGGAATTCCTTTGGGACCCCCAAGACAGCAGAACTAGTGTCCCCATTGGAAGATTTCCCTTCTATTACTTTTCTGGGGACAATCCAAAATTTGGGATTTTCTTTTACTTTCACTTTCACTTTCAATGATAATGGTAAACAGGCCAAATAGAGAGGGATAATCTCCTTTATGGGGGCACAGACAGCAATAAAAAACGGACAAGCTTTCTAATCCCTTTACACTATTTTTTTTTTTTTTTAAAGTTTGTATTTCGTTATACTTTAAGGCTTAGAAAAGATGATTGCCAAGTTCTGCTGTAGATTCTGCTGTAGATTGGAATGGCACAGTCCTGCAGCTGTAAAAGATCATAGACTTGAAGTAATGCAGATAAGCCATAAGCTGGGTTCATTGCTATGCAAAGGGTCCAAATTTGCTGATACAGACTTGTTGAATATAAAAATTGCTGAAACTGTATGTTGCAAAGGTAAAGGCCTTGCTGTTGTAAAGATATCATAGACTTCTAGTAATGTAGCAAAGTTGTAACCATGGTTCAGTGTAACACAGAGGATTTATGGATGGCATATAATGTGATTCTATATAATTAGGTACTGAAGAGTTGGCAAAATGACTGTAGTAAAGGGTTGAGGAAGCCCTAGACAATGTTTTGATGATTATATCCAATGTTTTATCCCTTTATTTTTCTATGAAATGTAATGCTAAAGATAAGAAAATGTTGGCCTGTTGGATTATTCATTGCAAAATTATTGGCTTGTACATTTTGACCTAATCTACTAAGGTCTTATAATATTATAATATTCACCTAGCCAGCATATACTTGTTTTCATTAAATTACTGTTGGACATGCAAACATATCTCTTCAGTCTGATAAATGTAACTTCAGCATTAGCAGTCATGTAAGCAATATTGTGACCAGTTGGTTGAAAATCCACATACAAGAAGGCCTTGTTTAGTTTTGGTGTGTCTGATTCTTACAACTCAGGCTGCCATTACTCCTACAATAGAGAATCTACTAATAGTGTTACATTATGCCCATATGCATGTGGAAGTATAAAGAGGCTTTATCACCTCTTCGATAACCACATCCTGATTATTTGGATGTGAGGATGTAAAAATAAACGGGCGGCCTAAATACACACATTTAATATGGTTTAATGTGCTTGCTTGGGTCTATTCATCCAAAAGACTGAATTTCTAAAAATAGGATATGGTATACTAACAAAAATAAACCCTAGCACCTGCCTTACAAAAGACACTTGATTAAGCGGTTGAAATGAAATGCGTTCAGAATTTGGAAGGTGTATCATTTGCTGTCTTCAACTTCCTTACCCTGGCACCCAAAACAAAATGCTGAGGTTAAAGGTGATTTAGGGGGAAACATATTTTTAGACTCCTTGATTATTTTGGGTATTTTTTGGGGGGAGCTCCTGGAAGGTGACCTTTCCTGACTCCACTATCAAAATAACAACTTTTCATTCTGCAGTATTATGGACGACACTCAGTTTCCACTATGATAAATTATTTATTAAGTGTTCTCTGACTAGGTAATTAACAATTAATCTGGTGCAAAATATGTTTGTATCGAAGAATAGGCAAAACTTTTTTTTGGAGTTAGACTAGAGAAGGATTAGGATACCTGTCCGGTTTTTATTGCCATTTGTGTCCCAGTTAGAGAGATTCACCCTCACTGAGAGTGAAAGTGAAAGAAAATCACTTATCACCAGGACAGAAATTAAGAGCAAATGCCAAAGGGGACGCAAGTTTTGGTGATCCTGATGTCAACCAGGGATTCCCTAACTTTGGAGGGATTTCTTCTCACTTCCTGTTTGGCTTCTCTTACTCTATTCACAATGAAAAGAAAAGTTTTGCCTTTAGATCTATTTTACCAAAATAAGAATCATTTTTGTAAGAAAGTAAAAGGATCAATGATGTGCAAAATGTAATAACCCAATTCAGCCAATCACATTAGGCCTAATGTACACGGACATTTTACAACCTCTTCTGAATTATTTAACTTGACAGATAGTAACCGACGTTTAAAAACGTCCTTTTGCTGCGTTTACATACCGCGTTTAACCGCGTTTGCGTTTAGAAGCATTTTTTCAAATAGTCAAAAATTAAAATTGCCTGAAAACGAAACACGGCTGAACGCGAGTTACCGCGTTTACAAGCTGTTACAGGCATTTAGCGTTTCAAATGCCTCTGAAAATCCGTCCTGAACACATTTTTTTGCCTTGCAAAAAATGCTTCAAAACTCAACTGCCTAGAAAGAACTATAAACGACTCTGTGTACATGTACTGATAAGATAACATAGAGGAGAGTTCTGGGACAGCTGAAAAAAACACCCAACTGTTCCTAAACGTCCATTTACCAGCAGCAGTTTACATGAAGCCTTAGGGCTTCTTCATACGGACATGTCCGTGTACGGAGCCCTCTCTGTCAGAGCGCCGCTCTCCCCTATGGGGGATCGGATGATGACGGACCGTAGAGTCCGTCGTCACCCTATCCGATCCGCAGACTGATGGAAAAGTAGGTTTTTCTTCCGTCACACTTTTTCGGATCGGAGCGGGTCGGATGTCAGCGGACATGTCACCGCTGACATCCGACGCTCCATAGAGGTCTGTGGAGCGTCCGTTCAGGTCCGCCTAAAAGACTGACAGGCGGACCTGAATGGATCGTCCATATGAAAGAGGCCTTAATCTTTCATCAGTTTAGGGCTATTAGAGCAATGACAGTTAATTGATGATTGACTGCTATAAATGAATGCACTTTGTACTCTGGTAAATAAACTTTAAGTGTTTCTTAAATTTAAATATACATGTTTAATGTATGCCTTAACAAAATAAGTTAAAACTATTAATCAAACTATTGATCAAAAACAACAAAATTAAAAGTAGATTTAATGATTGATCAATCATTAAGAGTAGGGATGAGCCGAACACCCCCCTGTTCGGTTCGCACCAGAACATGCGAACAGGAAAAAAGTTTGTTCGAACACGTGAACACCGTTAAAGTCTATGGGACACGAACATAAATAATCAAAAGTGCTAATTTTAAAGGCTAATATGCAAGTTATTGTCATAAAAAGTGTTTGGGGACCTGGGTCCTGCCCCAGGGGACATGGATCAACGCAAAAAAAAGTTTTAAAAACGGCCATTTTTTCAGGAGCAGTGATTTTAATAATGCTTAAAGTCAAACAATAAAAGTGTAATATCCCTTTAAATTTCGTACCTGGGGGGTGTCTATAATATGCCTGTAAAGGGGCGCATGTTTCCTGTGTTTAGAACAGTCTGACAGCAAAATGACATTTTGAAGGAAAAAACCCATTTAAAACTACCCGCGGCTATTGCATTGCCGACAATACACATAGAAGTTCATTGATAAAAACGGCATGGGAATTCCCCAAAGGGGAACCCCGAACCAAAATTTAAAAAAAAAAATGACGTGGGAGTCCCCCTAAATTCCATACCAGGCCCTTCAGGTCTGGTATGGATATTAAGGGGAACCCCGGCCAAAATTTTTTTAAAAAAATGACTCTTGTCATTTTTAACATTTTTGACAGTTTTTTAGTGAAATGGTAGGGGTAAGTACCCCCTTACCATTTCACACAGGGGGGGGGGATCTGGGGGTCCCCTTGTTAAAGGGGGTGTCCAGATTCCGATAAGCCCCCCGCCCACAGACCCCCACAACCACCGGCCAGGGTTGTGGGGATGAGGCCCTTGTCCTCATCAACATGGGGACAAGGTGTTTTGGGGGGCTACCCCAAAGCACCCTCCCAATGTTAAGGGCATGTGGCCTAGTATGGTTCAGGAGGGGGGCGCACTCTCGTCCCCCCCTCTTTTCCTGCGGCCTGCCAGGTTGCGTGCTCGGATAAGGGTCTGGTATGGATGTTAGGGGGGAACCCACGTCGTTTTTTTTGTTTTTTTGGCCGGGGTTCCCCTTAATATCCATACCAGACCTGAAGGGCCTGGTATGGAATTTAGGGGGACTTCCACGTCATTTTTTTTTCTTTAATTTTGGTTCGGGGTTCCCCTTTGGGGAATTCCCATGCCGTTTTTATCAATGAACTTCTATGTGTATTGTCGGCAATGCAATAGCCGCGAGTAGTTTTAAATGGGTTTTTTCCTTCAAAATGTCATTTTGCTGTCAGACTGTTCTAAACACAGGAAACATGCGCCCCTTTACAGGCATACTATAGACACCCCCCAGGTACGAAATTTAAAGGGATATTACACTTTTATTGTTTGACTTTAAGCATTATTAAAATCACTGCTCCTGAAAAAACGGCCGTTTTTGAAACTTTTTTTTGCATTGATCCATGTCCCCTGGGGCAGGACCCAGGTCCCCAAACACTTTTTATGACAATAACTTGCATATTAGCCTTTAAAATTAGCACTTTTGATTTCTCCCATAGACTTTTAAAGGGTGTTCCGTGGCTTTCGAATTTGCCGCGAACACCCCAAATTGTTCGCTGTTTGGCCAACTTGCGAACAGCCAATGTTTGAGTCGAACATGAGTTCGACTCGAACTCGAAGCTCATCCCTAATTAAGAGTAAGTATTGAACTTTAAAAATGGACTGGAAAAAAAATAGGTAAAAATAGATGTAAAGTTCCAGCCCTTTTACAGAACTTGAGATGGATGTACAGCTATATTATAACTTAACGAGGAGTTCCCATTTAAAAAAAAAAAAATTAAAAGTCAGCAGCTACAAATACTGCAGCTGCTGACTTTTAATAATCAGACACTTACCTGTCCCACGGTCCAGCAATGCGGGGGATAGAAGACCATTGCATTGCAACTGTGGGCGCCCGGCTGTGGCTTCACAGCTGGGCACCCACTGCGCATGAGCGAGCGGCGCACGCACCGTGATTGGCCGCTCAGTCATCTGGGACCTGTAATGTGCCCCAGATGATTGACAAGAGGGAGGGGGCAGAGCTGAGCCCTTCCTGCGCGGAGGGGAAGTGATGTCACCAGCCCAGGAACTGAAGGAGGCAGACTACGAGGGACCCCCTAGCAACAGCCATTTAGAGGTGAGTAAAAAAAACTAAATTTTTTCCAAATTTTTTTTTTTTTTTTTTAGACACATTCATGCATTTATTTTTTTTGGGTGGAACACCACTTTAAAGAAAGGCTGATATTATTGTCTGCCCATTGAAATGCAGAACGGGAATACAGATTTGAGCAGTTGAAGGGCAAGTTGAAGCTGAGTGGTTTTATTTTTATTGCCTGAGCATATATGATACCACAGCACTACACAATGCTACCTCATATTTGCACTGAGCATACAAGCTTTTCTAAACCACCTGATCATGAGCAAATGGAGTTTAAAAACCTTTAGCATTTTGCTAAAATTACACAGCACACTAAAAGTAAAAATGTGCAAAGATACCATCTGGCCAGTAACATAAAAATGTGTTGCCCATATTATTAACGGAAAACTGATCATAAGGCCAGTATTTTTTCCCAGATGGCAACTTGATAGGTGGCCAACTTCAGTTAATAAAAAAAAAAAGATAATTCCAGCCTATCGGTAAAGCAGGGATGCTGTAACTTTATCTGAGCAGACTTTTTCTTCAGACAGGCATTGCAGATCAGGCTTCTAAAGGTAAAGTCAGTTTTTGATAGAAAGCTGTGACACAAGAGAGGGACCCTCTCTTGTAGCCTCTATATACTAACACTATAAGATTGGATAGCAAAAATAAAATGGCATGGTCCACTTTAAGGGTACTAAAAGTTCATGAGAATTTAAGCAAAAAAACCCATTATTCCAATTTTTAAAATCACATAATTTAGGCATTTAAAGTGAGTCTGGTGCCAGATGGAAAAATGTATACCAGCATTCCCCTGTATTGAAACTTCACTCTTTTGAGGAGCCTTGACTGCTGGTTAAATCTGAAACTTCTGGGTGTGTCCAAAACAATGCCCCCACTGCGCACAGTGGTTTCTCCTGCTGACTTCTACATCTCTACTACGTACTGTAATGACTTAGAGGTTAATGGGAGGAACCGTAGCACCAGTCAGGGGACATCTATCTCCCACCAGTGCCAGTGGCGTCAGATGCAAGGTTTCAATACGTCTTCCATCAGTGTAAGTGTAAAGCTTCTTTTGTAGAGGTTTACAGCTGCTTTAAGTTTCATTCACCCGGAAACATGGTTAATTTAATAGTGATTTATTAGATGGGATGTTTAGTGCCGTCTTGTGTTCCATATTTTGTTCCCTCTCATACCATTTAGTGAAATTGCTAGAAGTAATTATAATATGAATAGATAAGTATTCTCCTCGGAATCAAAATTTATTCAGCACAGTTAAGCTCTAGACCTCCCTGCTGACCTTTCTGCAGCAAAAACGCCAATACTGTGAAAAGTACATTAAAAAAGTATATTCCTAATTTAATGCAACTGAAAAAGCAGGGTTAAGTGTATACAGAAATAAACAAAACAAACACAAAAAGGCATAGGGTTACAGAATTCAATTACCATAACCCAATGGCAACAGCACTAGCTTACAATGTTAAGTGAAACTACTCATATTTTTGAATTATATGCTCAGGGAGAACCCAAATTGTGAAAAAGAAGGAGGGGGGAGGGCGAGGAGGCTCCAACTTGAGGAACCATAGAAGACTACATGCAGAAAAAAAAATGGACGTGCAGAAATTCGTATAAACCCAGATACATTCTGATATACAGTTGTGCTCAAAGTTTTCATACCTTGGCAGAAATTGCAAAATTGGGGCACTGATTTTGAAAGATAACTGATCTACCAGAAACTGTCTTTTATGTAAGGATAGTGGACATATGAAGCTATTTATCATCACATAGTTGTTTGGATCCTTTTCAAATTATAATAATAGCAGGAATCACCCAAATGGCCCTGATCAAAAGTTTACTTACCCTAAAATTTTTGACCTTGGTACAGTCACACAAGGAGACACACACAGGTTAAACTGGCAATTAAAGGTTAATTTCCCACATCTGTGGCTTTTTAAATTGCAATTAGTGTCTGTGTATAAATAGTCCATAAGTTTGTTAGCTCTCAGGTGTATGCAATGAGCAGGCTAAATATTGAGCCATGAGGAGCAGAAAAGAACCTGCATAACAAGGTAAAGATGAAAAAAAGATATAAAAAGATAACAAAAGCCTTGAATATGCCAGTCAGTACTGCTCAATCACTTATTAAGAAGTTTAAAATTCAGGCATCTCTTGATACCAACCCAAGGTCAGGTAGACGAAGAAAGATTGCAGCTACAACTGGCAGAATAATTGTTTGTGATACAAAGAAAAACCCACTTGTAACCTCAGGAGAAATACAGGCTGCACTGGAAAAACATGGTGCGGTTGTTTTAAAGGCGCAAAATACGACAATACTTGAACAAAAATGAGCTGCATGGTCAAGTTGCCAGAAAGAAGCATTTACTGCGTAGGCGCCACAAAAAAGCCAGGTTACAATATGTCCAACAACACCTTGATATGCCTCACAGCTTCTATCACACAGTAATTTGGAGTGACGAGACCAAAATAGAGCTTTATGGTCACAACTATAAACGCTATGCTTGGAGAAGGGTCAACAAGACCTATAGCGACAAAAATACCATCCTCACTGTGAAGCATGGTGGTGGCTCACTGATGTTTTGTGGGAACACCTATTAGTGAATGTTTAAGTAAGGATTTAGGAGCATCTTGCCCTGCCCATAGTAACCCGGCTAACAGTACAGGAGATTTATCCTGTTCCCAAGAAACCCACCATTTGAGCCCCCCATGTCTGCACTAGTCTATCACCTGCATCATATGCACTGCGGTGAAATACTGTATGCAGGATCTGGCAGACCCACGCCTCCCCTAATTTTGAGCCTGATTAGGAAGTCCCTGCATATATAGGATGCTCTGCCCTACAAAATAAATCTGATAAATTCTGACTTTATGGCTCATGGGACATATACAGGTAATGTCTAAAGTATAGCAGCATCACATTTATTTTTAGGACAATAAACCTCCCAAACCAAGAAAAGATGAGATCATACCATCTAGTTTTCTATTACTAATGGAAAACTAGGATGGAGGTAGATTCGTCCAGAGATATTTTTAAGGCCTCTGATTTTTGCATGCTGATTATAAAGTTTGACAGGGATCCATAGGTCTGGAGTTCTTGTAATAAGGACAGTAAAGAAGTGCATTTGTAGTATAAAGAAGGAAGTTGCCATGCACATATGTGGCAACCTTGTATTGATCGTCTTGGGTGGGTAGACCAGTAATGACTGTGTTTCTAGGAATGTATTTTAAAAGGGGTTCAAAGGTTAAAACAAAAATTAGAGGCAATAAAGGACAACCCTGTCTAGTCCTCCTGGTATGAATAAAAATAAATAAATAGAATACAAGATGGCTGTTCCAACCACCTCCAGCAATGATAGCTTGTCTTAACCCTGTTACTATCACATTTGCAAAACAGCTTGGTCTGCATGAAAATTTGGAATATAGATAAAGCCACATATACTATACTATGATGAAATGCAGTGGCCACCGCTCATACGGGGTGCAGGGGCGCCGCCCCCCTAATCTCCATGCAGGGGCCCGGATGCATGGATTTCTATAGGGTTTTTTTTTTTTTTTTTTAGAAGAACATGATCAGAGCCAGAGGCTCCTATTGGCTTTAAAATGGGTGGCCTCGGGGCGCAGAGCCCATCCACTTGTGTGACATTAGCGAATTAATATGTCTTCCTGATTCTCCTCCCGGCCAGTCAGGAAGTGGTTCCTAAGACCCAATTGGCAGGGAGGAGAAGCGACTGGATTGGCCAGTAGGAGAGGCAGTGGGGAAGCAACCCAGGAAGCCGCCGAGGAGGAGAAGCAGCTGGGAAGCCCACCGAAGCCACTCGCTAAGCCGACGAGGAGGAGAAGCAGTGGGGAAGCTGCCTACGACCTGGATGGGGTAAGTAGTGCGGGACGATTGACCAATCGGCCGCAACTGATGAAATGTATACTGTTTACATTTTCCTAAAAGTTTTTATAGTCAATGTAGTCTGATCCAGTACCCAACCAAAGCCTGCAATGTGGACAATGAAAAAGCAGCAGCACACTGATGAGACCACTCTTCTGTTCTGACCACCTGTAAGTAAGCTCAAAGACAGAGAATGCAGTCTGAAATGCTCACAGTAAAAGACAACCATCTCTTAATCTGATTTCTGTTTTGCAGGAGATCACTGCAGGCTACTATTAAGAAAGGTCAAAAAACTTATGATAATTCTAAATGTATTTAATAGTTTTTTAATGAGTACATGACCAGACAAAATATATTTCTCCGGATGAACAATGAGTATATTGTAATTGTCAGCCCTTTAATCTTTGGAAGAAAAACCTAAGATGGGCATTACTAGACTGACATCACTGTAGCCTCAGGACACACAGAGCCTTTCATTTCCTAATCCATGTGTTCCTTACCATCACTTGACACAGTAAAACATAAGGCACTCTGAGATCATTGGGCAATATAATTATGAATAAAGTGTTATTGCTTTACTAATTTATCTCCATAGTGAACAGAGATGCCAATACACAGCAGTCAAGCTATGGACAGCATGTGTACTGAAATATTGTTGGAAGTTTCCACTGACATCACATTTGTTACAAATATGAATAGTCTTGATGATGTCATTCGGCAGCCACATATGCACTGCATTTTGTATACATAAATAAGCAGAGAATTGTTTGACACAAATAAAACATATCACTGTATAAGCAAGCTCTAAATATTTTCACATCATGCAGGTTTACGTCATAATGAAGACATTCTGCGTGCTAGCTTAAACAAAATAAAGAGAGCAAAATGTATATCCTTTTGAAATCTACAGCATTGACATAAGCATTGAGACAATCACTCACTTCTTCCTTAAAGTAGAAATTAATGAACTCAAGGTATTTTCTGTAATTAGGACATATTTTTAGTTATTGACTAATTTTGAGCTGGTCGTTTTATGTACAATTTTGGCATGGTATCTACATTAGTGTTGGTTTAGATGTCAATTTAAGAATGATTTCCTTTTCTTTTGTGACAAAAATGATCCATAATAGATGACAAATGTTCTCCAGCATGCTGAAAAATGTCTACAAATAAATAAGCAGACATTAATCTCAGCTAAGCACACTTTGTAAATAATTTAATAAGGGAATATGTCACCAGGTTTGAAGTTCATATTCGACACATGCCAGAGCTTGTTTTTTTTTTAACTGAAGGCGATGTGTAATTGTCTTTTTCTATAACAGAAATTATATAAATAGTGCAGCGCTAAATTCTTAAACCTAAATGTGGTGAAAACAAACAAAACCAGAAAACTAAGGCAGATATATATGAAATATGCCAGTGCTATAAAAATGGTGTCACATTAGTGATGTAAGATTGAACCAATATCCATAATTAATATGCACATATACAGCAACAATGATCCTTAAAAGTGAATCATTGTACCACACATTCGAAATATTCAGAAAAAATTAAGAATCTAATAATCACAAGTGAAATATCGTGCGTGATAAATAGTGAATAATGAAAATTGTGAGAAAAATATATTAATAAAAATGCAAAATAAGTACCAATAAACTCCAAAAAGAAGAAAAAATCGATCAATGAAAAAATGTGAGCAACTCTGTGATAAGAAGAAAGAATCCCTTATCCAGTGGAGACGGAACACTCGAGGTGAATAGGTTGGCTCCTTACCAGATTAATATGTTGGTCACACCAGGCCTAGGGAATTGGGTCTCCCAAAAACCATATAGACAATTCAGGGCTGTAGCATCAATATCGCCAGAGAGGATCGGCAGGACCAAGGCTGCTCAGTCTGTGGTTGGCAATGTCACTCAAAACATAAAGCAAAGAGGGCTCCCATAGTGCAGTATGTAAATATATTTATTGAACTCAAACAAGAAATTGCACTTACAAGAAGGCGGCTGAGTGAAAGCAATCACAAGCGGGCATGTCAGTAGGTCATTGGATCCAGATGGCGGCTTCTCCCGAGGCTTCCTTCGCACGCTTACCGCTGTCAAACCATCTCCTCCAAAGAGGGAAGCGTGATTATTATTATTATTATTATTATTCAGGATTTATATAGCGCCAACAGTTTACGCAGCGCTTTACAATATAAAAGGGAGACAGTACAGTTATAATAGAATAAAAATACAATAGGATTAAGAGGGCCCTGCTCAGAAGAGCTTACAATCTAATAGGGTGGGGCAGGTGGTACAAAAGGTTGTAACTGTGGGGAATGAGCTGGTGGAAGTGGTAGGAGATTAGTTGGAGACGTGATAGGCTTTCCTGAAGAGATGAGTTTTCAGGGATTGCCTGAAGGAAGCAAGAGTAGGGGATAGCCGGATAGATGGAGGTAGCGAGTTCCAGAGGTTGGGAGAGGCTCTGGAGAAATCCTGGAGACGAGCATGGGAGGAGGAGATGAGAGAGCTTGAAAGCAGGAAGTCTTGAGAAGAGCGGAGAGGTCGATTTGGGTTATATTTGGAGACAAGATTAGTGATGTAGCTTGGAGCAGAGTTGTGAAAGGCTTTGTATGTTGTGGTTAGAATTTTGAATTTAATTCGCTGGGTGATTGGGAGCCAGTGTAGGGATTGAAGTAGAGGGTTGGCAGACACTGAGCGGTTGGTAAGGTGGATAAGTCTGGCAGCAGCATTCATGATAGACTGAAGAGGGGATAGCCTATGGAGAGGTAGGCCAATGAGAAGGGAGTTGCAATAGTCAAGGCGAGAGATAACAAGGGAGTGAATGAGGAGCTTGGTGGTTTCATTTGTTAAAAAGGGCGAATTTTAGAGATGTTACGGAGGTGAATTCTACAAACTTTTGACAGCGATTGGATTTGAGGCTGAAATGACAAGTAAGAGTCTAGGATAACACCTAGTACCCTGGCGTGAGGGGAGGGACTGATGGTTGCATTGTTGATTTTGATGGAAAAGTCATGGAGGGGGACACGGGCAGGGGGGAATATTAATAGCTCAGTTTTAGAGAGAATTAGTTTAAGGAAGTGGTGCGACATCCATGCTGATATGTCAGTTAGTAAGTTAGTAATGCGAGAGGAGACTGAAGGAGTGAGGTGAGGAGTAGACAGATAGATTTGGGTGTCATCAGCGTATAAGTGGTATTGGAAGCCGTGGGCAGTTATTAAGTGACCAAGGGAGGAGGTGTAGATAGAGAAGAGAAGGGGTCCAAGAACCGAGCCTTGGGGGACCCCCACAGAAAGGGGCAATGGAGAGGAGGAGACAGAGTTGTAGGTGACACTGAAGGAGCGCTGTGATAAATAGCCAGAGAACCAGGATAGAGCAGAATCTCGGAGGCCAAGGGAATGTAGTTTATTGAGAAGGAGCGGGTGGTCAACAGTATCAAAGGCCGCAGAGAGGTCAAGTAGTAGGAGTATGGAGTACTGGCTGTTGGTTTTAGCAGTTAGTAAATCGTTAGTGAGTTTTAGTAAGGTAGTTTCCGTGGAGTGCTGCGAGCGAAATCCAGACTGTAAGGGGTCAAGAAGGTTATTTTCATTGAGGTAGGAGCTAAGACGATTGTAGACTAAGCGTTCTAGAAGTTTAGAGGTGAATGGGAGTAATGAGATGGGTCTTAAGTTGTTCAGGTCGGTAGGGTCCAGTGAGGGCTTTTTAAGAATGGGAGTGATCTGCGCATGTTTTAGAGGGGAGGGGAAAATGCCACTAGAAAGAGAGAGATTGAAGATGTGGGTGAGGGAGCATAGGATAGAAGAAGAGGGTGACCGTAGTAGTTGTGAGGGAACAGGATCCAAGGGACAATTGGTTAGGTGGGCATCCGAGAAAATTTTTGTAACCTCTTCCGTAGTAGCCAATTCAAAAGAGGAGAGTGTTGAATGTGCTGCTGGGCAAGGTATGATGGGTGGGGAAGACGTACGCACAGTGGAGATGTCCTCACGAATTGCATCGATCTTGTCTTTGAAGTGATTGGCAATCTCTTGGGCAGTGAGTGAGTTAGTGGGTAGAGGGGGTGGTGGACAAAGCAGAGAGTTAAAGGTTGAGAAGAGCCGACGGGGACTGGATGACAAGGAATTAATAAGAGAGACAAAGTAGGCTTGTTTGGCAGCATGGAGGCATGAATTGTATTTTAGAAGGGCAGATTTATATAGGGTGAAGTCTTGCAGGCATTTGGTTTTACGCCACAGTCGTTCAGGAGCACGGCAATGTCTCTTGAGATTTCTAGTGTTGTCAGTTTGCCAGGGTTGTAACGGTCGGGGCCTAATTCTGCGTGTGGTTAGAGGAGCAAGTGCATCTAGTGATGATGAGAGTGAACTGTTGTAGACAGAAGTGGCCAGGTCAGGACAGGGGAGAGATTACGATGATGTCAGAAATGCAGGCTCCTCCCTACGCGTTTCGTCACTAGCAGACGTCGTCTGGGGATTGGCGGCAATCCCGGCATCATCACGCGGATCGTATAAATAGTGCCGTGGCGCCATTTTAACTGTGGGCTATTAGGGCACGAATATAGAGATTAAATAGGCGCCTCCATTCTAACTAGTGGCAAACCTGGAAAAGCGGAGCGTAAAGGAAAAAACTAGAATGGATACCAGCTCCATCTAGTGGCTGGAAAATTTATAACATATTAATCCTAAGAATAACAGCGGTAAGGTGACTCCAGAATTCTCTATAGAGAAACAAGCCGTAATTAACACTAAGTACAAATTTATCTGATATATTCACATACAATAATATAGGGTATGAATGATACATTCTTAATTATAAAAAATTAAAAATATTTAAATTTTAATAAAATACATAAAAAGAAAAAAAGCTATTTTAAAAAAAATTGAATTTGGCAAAAAAGGCTAAATTGAATTCAAATGATAGGGGCATCTCCTTACAGTATGAAATCAGTGAGACACAAATCCATTTCCTTGACCTTAATATCTTTGTTAGGGATGGACATCTGGTCACCACTACTCACTTTAAGGAGACTGATCACAATGCCTTCATACCACTAACTAGTTGTCATCACCCGACATGGCTTAGCGCAGTACCTAAAAGCCAATTTCAACGAATAAGACGTAATTGTACTTCTATCTCCAATTACCAAGAACAAGCCTTGGTTTTAAAAACTAGGTTTCTAGATAAGGGTTATAATGAAAATGTCATTGATGATACTATTCGAAAAGTTGGTGATCAGAATAGGGATTCTATGATCTATGGCCTCAATAAATGTAAGGAGATTCCATAATACATTTCATTATTGATTGATTGATTGTTGATTTCACCCTGTTCATGAGATATGTTCAGGGTTTGCTTATTTGCTTAATAATTAGAAAAATATCTTGGTATATTTTAGTGAATGTGACAGACTGTCTTATGACAAGTATTACTTACTGAATTATCTCATTGCAATATCACCCTGTCTGTCTTTTCCTCTTTTATGTCTCCATCTGAGGAAACATCTGTCTGTGGTTTTTATCTCTGTACACTGTTGCTGGGTATGAGAGGGCCAACAGCAGCTAGAATTAGTTTTTAAGGAAGCTGTGGTTGGACATCTCATGGTCCGGCAGACGGTGACAGAAAATAAGGAATCTTTTGACCTATTAACTTGAACTATAGGGGTTAACATTTTAAGATCACAAGATGAAGGCATTATTAATGTATGGAAAATCACAAGATTAAGAAATTACTGAATATGCTAATATGTATTATTTTGATTGGCCCCCAATTGGGGCAGAGTCTTGTAAAAACAGCATAAAACAGCGAATCCTGGAATAAAGTATTGTAATCATTTCAGCATACCTAATGTGTGTATGTGTAATTGATTAACCGCCGGCGAGGACCTCCACTGAGCCATCTCCAGAGCCTAGGCCACAAGGAGAAGACGGGCGCCTAACAGTTTTGGTACCAGGAAGTGGTGGGGTGTTTTGAACAGGTAAGACATTTTACTCCTTTTTACCTATTTTTTGGTAACTGGTGTTGATGCTTGCCTTGTTCAAATAACCTTGTATGTCCACCCACTTACATAACTGTGCCTTCGCAACGGACTAGGCTGGTCCCTTGGAGGGTTAAAGAAGGGCTCGCAGGTTTTTTGTTTTTTTGTAGTCTGACTAGGTTGGTCTGACTGTGTTGAGTAGATATATGTGTGTTTAAAACTCGGGAAGTATAGAATACGCCCGTAGTATAAGGAGTGGCTGAGTGGACGCCCAATTTTTGGGGAAAATATTGAAAAGTGCACTTATTATACTTATTATAACATGTTCATATAATGTAACTTTATTTTGCCACTGTATATATAAGATTTTGCTTGTTTTCTTTTAGGTACCACCGTAAGTATTTAGAGTGTATAGAGTATTAGAGAATTAGAGATAAGTGTATGATATATATGTGTATGACAACTGAATGTAAAGTACTGTATTGATTTAGAGGATTTTTTTGTTAAGATATTGTATTACACATATATGTACTAAATGAACGACCTAAGACAGGAGCCTGACTGTAGTGAGATAGCGCCCGCCTGCCCACATTGCACCTTTGGTTTACTGTTCCTTAGTGTTGACAGGACATGGATCCTGCTTACCACTAGACCAACCGGATTTTCATACCGACTTGGTGCAAGGGGGGTTTTTCCTGCCACAAGAAAGGGTACTCTATACCGAGTACTAAGGGTTAACCTTCATAGCTATTTCAGCCCCACTGCCATAAGAGACCAAGGGACTTACTCCCAAGTCAGGGAACAGATTATAGCACAAACAGGTTGCTTTCATCTCTGTCCCTGTACTAGACACACACTACCAAGGTTATTAGATGGGGAATTCTGCGGCAACCCAGACCATGGCCAATCCATCTCCCTATGAGTATGTTAAAAACACACTGCCGGGGTCACAGGTAGAACCGTTTTGGACACAGGTCAGAGAGAGGTGCCAACAGCTGGGGATACATGACCCAGGGCCAGTGGGACCCTGTTCTGAAGACGAATGGAAGGAAGTGAGCAAGGTGTGTCAGGTACACAAGCACTCCTACCCACCTGGGAAATGGGAAGACACCCAGTATATGAAAAATTGTTACAAAATATGGAATAAATGCCTAGCCAAATATAAAACAGAGTATGTAACTAAAGCCCCCACACCAAAACCTGTAAATTCACCCGCCCTATCACAGCAACCCGAAGCACCCCCCCCTTATGTGATGGTTAAACAGGAGGATGGAACATTGGGTCCATGTCTTCAGCTGTATCCATCTTTGGATCCAGCAGTATTGGCTACCATGGTATATGGGGCAGCTGATCAGGTACAGGTTACACGATGGGAAAACGAAAGTAGAAACAGGGAAGAGGAAGTCCGGGCAGAAGGTATACGTAGGAGGGAAGAAGAGAGGATTAGGAGGTTGGATCCGAAGGAAAGGGAATTAGAAGAGAAGTTAAAAGAGCTCAAGAAAAGGGAGGAAGAGCTAGAACATTACAAAAGAGAGCTAGATAAGAGGGATGGTGAGATGAGAGAGTATTCTGCGATAACAAAGGAAGAAAGGGATGGAATGTCCCTGGAAAATGGAGAAGAGGAAGGAGTCAGGAAGTTAAGCCCCAGGGAAAAGGAATGGGAGGAGAAACAGAAATAATTTAATAAAAGACAGCAGGAAGAGGAAGAAAGGATACAGAGGAAAAGGGAAGATTTAGACTGTACACCTTACACACCACAAATGCGTCCAGACGCTGTAGTACAATATCACAAGCAATACCCCCTGCCACTTGAAAAAATTGAAGGCATCACACCATTAATCAATGATTACATAGCAAAAGGGATTCTGAAACACATTATAAGCCCCTGGAATACACCAATCTACCCTGTGAAAAAGGCAAATGGGGAATGGAGGCTTGTACAGGACCTAAGGGCCGTGAACAAGCAGGTTATACCTCTGCCACCTTTGGTAGCAGATATTTCTTTCATCTTTTTGAAAATACCTGCTGATTCCCTTTGCTACACAGTAGTAGACCTGGCGAATGCGTTCTTTAGCATCCCGATCGATGATGGGGTATTGCCCATGTTTTCATTCTCATGGGGATGGAGGGGAAAACAGTTGACCTGGTCAAGATTACCGCAGGGGTATGTGGACAGTCCCGCAGCCTTCTCCATGGTCCTTAATGAGACAATTAAGTCATGGACTGCTGAGCGCGGGTCGGTGCTAATACAGTATGTGGACGACTTGCTCCTGTGCAGTCGATCTGCTGAAGATTGTGCGGTCGATTCCACATCTCTGTTACATCACCTGGCCAGGTCTGGCCACCTAGCATCGCGGAAGAAGATACAATGGTGTCAAAGTCAGGTAGAATACCTGGGATGCATTCTGAAGGAGGGAACCAGGCTGGTATCCCCCAAACATGCCGCAGCCCTGCAGGCTCTCAGTCCTCCAAGAGACAAAGCAACTTTGCTCTCATTCTTGGGCGCAATTGTATATTGCCGCCAATGGATCCCAGATTGTTCATATTATGATGGCATTCTGAGGGAGGCTACCTTGTCCACCGCCCCAAAGACAGTAGATTGGACAACAGAAAGGCTCTGTGCTTTTCAGGCCTTGTCTGACTCAGGCCCCCGCCCTGGGATTGGTAGAATATGGCAAACCCTTTCAATTATACTGTGTGGTATCGGGAAATTCTTTTGCTGCGGTTTTGACACAGCAACATGGAACCGGGTACCGACCAGTCTCCTATCTCTCAAAAAAGTTGCCTACCCAAGTACAGGGGATGCCATCTTGTCTACAAAACCTTGCTGCTTGTGCTATGGCAGTTCAGGAGGCTAACAAATCAGTATTAGGCCATGAACTGACTCTTTACACTACTCATTCAGTAACTCACCTTCTGCAAAACATGAACACACAGCATATGACAGCACAAAGGCTTAGTGGGTATGAGATCACACTTCTGAATACTGATAACCTCACCCTCAAACACGCACCACCAAGTAATCCCACTGTCCGTCTTTTACATTCTTTGCTCAAGCTGCCACGAGACCCTGATCAGAAGCACAATTGTGTTGAACAGGTTGCAGCAATAACCAGCCCTCGCCCAGATCTCACTGACATTCCCTTACCAGGAGTACAGGACGTCTTCATAGACGGCAGTTGTACTCGCCCCTCTGATGCAACATTCCTGACAGGGTATGCCATTGTCCAACTACCTGATGTGGTGTTGGAAGCAAAAGCCTTACCACCCTCCTCGGCACAGGTAGCAGAATTGGAGGCACTCACAAGAGCTTGCATACTTTTCTCTGATGAGGAGGTAAACATCTACACAGATAGTAGGTATGCTTTTGGTGTCTCGCACGACTATGGCGTAATCTGGGCGAATAGAGGATTTAAAACCGCTGACAACAAGCCAATCGCTAACTCTACGCAAATTAAAGCACTCCTGCAAGCGATTCTTCTCCCAAAGAGGATAGCGGTCGTCAAGGTAAAGGCACATTCATCAGATAACAGCAGAGTTTCCAAAGGAAACGCTCTGGCAGACAGAGAAGCAAAAAAAGCCGCTGCCCTGTACATTGGTCAGCCAGCCCCCACAACAATGTTCTTCAAAGAACATTTTACATCACCCAACTTTAAAACCGTTGTGGCACAAATACAGGGATTAGCTACAGAGGAGGATGTTTCTTTTTGGGTCAAGGATGGCTTGACCAAGGACCAAGAAGGTCTTTGGTCAAAAGAGGGGAAGATATTGGGCATACCAGAATCAAGCAGTGTTCTCATACTTTCCTATCTCCATGGTCCAGGACATATAGGTACCACCGCCCTAACAAACATATACATAAAGTCTTTCTGCACAAACAACTTAAGTAAACAGGCAAAACTCCTCACCAGCAGTTGTCTGACCTGTGCACAAAACAATGTCCAAGGGAAAAATCATGGATTACATGGCCACCTGCCCTCACCCCTGGGTCCCCTAACAGATTTGCAAATAGACTTCACACACATGCCCAAACAAAAAGGCAATTTGAAATGCCTTTGCGTGATCGTATGCAAATGGTCAGGTTGGGTTGAAGGTATTCCATGTACAGGTGAGACTGCTAAAATTGCTGCCAAATGCCTACTGAACCATTGGGTTTGTAGGTTCGGAATACCAACGGCCATATGGTCAGACAGAGGGCCTGCCTTCAGCTCCTCTGTTACACAGACTTTAGCTAAGCTACTAGGCTTACAGTGGAAATTGCACATCCCTTACCACCCACAAAGTGCAGGAGTAGTGGAAAGAATGAATAGGAACATTAAGGACAAGTTAAAAAAGGCTACGGGGGGCACCATGAAAGGATGGTTGGATTACCTTCCTTCTGTCCTATTCCAGATCAGGACAACACCACATGCTAGAACAAAACTCTCGCCCTTTGAGATTTTGATGGGAGTTCCTGCAAACATAGAGCTGCCCCTCTTAGATCAAAACACTGACATTAACATCTATTCTCAACAGGAGATGTACGTGAAAAATCTGGTAAGTATGCTACAGGATATGAACGAACAAGTCTCTGTCACCTTTTCTCCTCTTTCAACAGAACCTACTCATCCCTTCATCCCAGGAGACAAAGTACTGGTGAAACAACTGGCACACAAAAAGAAGGTTGGACCCATTTTCTCTGGACCTTGGAAAATAGAGAAGGTTTCCAGAACTGCTGTACTGACCGATCTAGGAAACACCTGGATCCACGCCAGCCGGTTAAAGAAGTGTCCACAGCAACCCCAGACCCCTGACCCTCCACCAGCATCCCAAGACTTCTCTCTTCAGGAACAGCGACCAGATTTGGAGGACATTCAAGAAGGCATAAAACAAATCTCTCTGGACGACGAGACGAATCCCCCACCAACAAGAAGAAACGAGTAACAGAACTTTGCACACAGTACCTGACAAAATGATTTCTACCTTTGTGTCAGGAAAAACATTATGCCTCTGGACATGTCTGATTCTGATAGTATTCCTACCTACTTGGTTAATAGCGAATTGTGTGTACCATCCAGAAGGTTTAGGGCTACTAAAAGGGATATGTGGAAAGGCCCAGACAGCCAAAGCACCTAGTATAAAATATAAAAGAAGTATGTCCCCCACTGAACCCCCTTCAGGTTTCACTGACAAAATGTCGTTGTTGAGGTTTAAGTACAGTTATGCACAAAAGTCTGGTTTTGAGAAATGTTGGATATGTAGCAAACTCCACCCCAGTACAGCCAGAATCCCATTGATGGCCATTCCCTTAAACATCACTCCTTTTTTGAATGGAACACCCCCCATAATTCTTGCCAATGTCATAAGAAAAAATCCCAATAAGCCCCTCAGTTTTCAAATTGTGGGCAGGAGCCACGCTCCAGATTGGTGTTTCATACTGGGAAACATTTCCAGGGGAGCTGAGGTGTGCAAACGGTCAAAACTTAATGTCTACATGGCTTCCCTTACCGATAACTCACTTTTTCGCACCTCAGACCCTGTGATAAATGCTACCATCTATGACCTTTTTAATTCTAGTTCCCACTCCACGGTCGCACAGTTATTAGCTCTGCTGATGGCATCTGGTCATTCAAAGGGTGCAAGGACCGTTGTTAGTCAACGACCCTTGGCATTAGGTAACACAACCTACATCTGTTGTGGCAAGCTGCTCTGTTACCCATGGATTCCTGAAGAACCTCAGGGATGGTGCTACCTTGCTAAAATAGTTCCTGTAATGGGAGTAGTTGGGGATAATGGGCAAGGACACCTACTTAAAGCTAGCACCCACCCAAGATACCCTCTAAAACATCTTGGAAAGAGAGAAATGTTCCTAGAAAAAGATATGACCTGGGCTTGGTTCCCTTCCTGGACAGGTTGGGGAATAGATTTGATGAAGAAACTAAATAACTACACCTCAATCATTGATGAGATCTTGGAGAAGGACTCTGATGACATCTCAAAATTAAACCTAGAAACCAGAGCAATTAGAAAACAATTGGAGTTACATGACCTGGCTATAGAAAGCATGAGCGCAGCCCTCACTGGCCTCTGTGAAATTACTGAGGACTATGAATGCTGCACTTGGATACACAACACGAGTATCGAGATCCCTGATTACTATGACATTATCACACAACACAGAAAAGAGGTAAACAAGCTACAACAGGATGCAAGGGATATTGGGAAAACATGGGACCCTTTCTCTACCGGGTTCAGTTTGGGAGGTCTCACTTCATGGTTTAAGAACACTGCAATGACAATTTTTACCATACTGCTTTTCATATTGTTCTTGTATGCATGCTTCATGTTACTTAAATGCCTCTACAAAAAGGGTAGCGAAGCACATTCCGAAACCATGAAGCTGACTTCCATTACCAGAGATCCCACGGTATGGTACGAGAACCAGGAAAATGAGGCCGAGGGATATGAATCCTTAAGGCATGACGAAAAGGTAGCCGAGGAATATGACTCCTTGAGGCGTGACGAAAAGGTAGAATGACCATTTCGATGATATCGAATGGTCAAAGGGAGGATTGTAAGGAGATTCCATAATACATTTCATTATTGATTGATTGTTGATTTCACCCTGTTCATGAGATATGTTCAGGATTTGCTTATTTGCTTAATAATTAGAAAAATATCTTGGTATATTTTAGTGAATGTGACAGACTGTCTTATGACAAGTATTACTTACTGAATTATCTCATTGCAATATCACCCTGTCTGTCTTTTCCTCTTTTATGTCTCCATCTGAGGAAACATCTGTCTGTGGTTTTTATCTCTGTACACTGTTGCTGGGTATGAGAGGGCCAACAGCAGCTAGAATTAGTTTTTAAGGAAGCTGTGGTTGGACATCTCATGGTCCGGCAGACGGTGACAGAAAATAAGGAATCTTTTGACCTATTAACTTGAACTATAGGGGTTAACATTTTAAGATCACAAGATGAAGGCATTATTAATGTATGGAAAATCACAAGATTAAGAAATTACTGAATATGCTAATATGTATTATTTTGATTGGCCCCCAATTGGGGCAGAGTCTTGTAAAAACAGCATAAAACAGCGAATCCTGGAATAAAGTATTGTAATCATTTCAGCATACCTAATGTGTGTATGTGTAATTGATTAACCGCCGGCGAGGACCTCCACTGAGCCATCTCCAGAGCCTAGGCCACAAGGAGAAGACGGGCGCCTAAAAGGCTAAATTGAATTCAAATGATAGGGGCATCTCCTTACAGTATGAAATCAGTGAGACACAAATCCATTTCCTTGACCTTAATATCTTTGTTAGGGATGGACATCTGGTCACCACTACTCACTTTAAGGAGACTGATCACAATGCCTTCATACCACTAACTAGTTGTCATCACCCGACATGGCTTAGCGCAGTACCTAAAAGCCAATTTCAACGAATAAGACGTAATTGTACTTCTATCTCCAATTACCAAGAACAAGCCTTGGTTTTAAAAACTAGGTTTCTAGATAAGGGTTATAATGAAAATGTCATTGATGATACTATTCGAAAAGTTGGTGATCAGAATAGGGATTCTATGATCTATGGCCTCAATAAAGTCCATCAGGCCCCAAGTGACAGGTTTAGTTACTCAATGATTACTAGGTATTCCAATCAGCATTATTCTGTGAAAAAGATCTTTAATAAGCATTGGAATATACTGAAGAGTAATAAAATCTTGGGTCCAGTGATTCCAGAATGGCCGATAGTTATTTACAGAGGGGCCACTGCTTTACGCCATACCATTGCTCCCAATGTTGTGGATCCCCCCAAGAAAATTTCCTTTTTTCAAACAATGAATGGCTTCTTCCTCTGCAGGAAGTGTAATATTTGTCAAATTAACTCCTTCAGGGGGAGAAAATGTGAAACCTTTTGCTCTACTCAGACGGACAGATCCTATAATATTGAGTCCTTTATTACATGTTCTACGGAATGTGTGGTATATTTAATTCAGTGCCCCTGTTCCAAACAATATATCGGACGAACGAAAAGAGCCTTACATGTACGCCTAGAGGAACACGTAGGGAATATTAAACGTGGTTTCACTAAACACAATCTCTCTAGGCATTATGCTAAATACCATGATAAAAAGATTAAAGGTACTTTATTTTTAGCTATTGACAAAAAAATCCGACCCCACTGGAGGGGTACCAATAAGGTTAGATCTGTCTCTCGCGTTGAAACGAAGTAGGATTTTAATATGAAATCTTAGGTCCCCTTCGGCCTGAATGTCGATTGGGACATTAATTGTTTTCTTAATATGCCTGATTTTAAATTTTTTATTTTTTATTTTAATTTTTAATTTTTATTAAAAAAATAAATTTTTTAAAAAATTTATTTTTTTCTTTTTATGTATTTTATTAAAATTTAAATATTTTTAATTTTTTTATAATTAAGGATGTATCATTCATACCCTATATTATTGTATGTGAATATATCAGATAAATTTGTACTTAGTGTTAATTACGGATTGTTTCTCTATAGAGGATTCTGGAGTTACCTTACCACTGTTATTCTTAGAAATAATATGTTATAAATTTTCCAGCCACTAAATGGAGCTGGTATCCATTCTAGTTTTTTAGTTTTTTTCCTTTACGCTCCGCCTGTACAGGTTTGCCACTAGTTAGAATGGAGGCGCCTATGAATGCAGGCACCTATTTAATCTCTATATTGGTGCCCTAATAGCCCACAGTTAAAATGGCGCCGCGGCACTCTGGATCCAATGACCTACTGACATGCTCGCTTGTGATTGCTTTCACTCAGCCACCTTCTTGTAAGTGCAATTTCTTGTTTGAGTTCAATAAATATATTTACATACTGCACTATGGGAGCCCTCTTTGCTTTATGTTTTGAGTGACATTACCAACCACAGACCAAGCAGCCTTGGTCCTGCCGATCCTCTCTGGTGATATAGATGTTACAACCCTGAATTGTCTATATGGTTTTTGGGAGACCCAATTTCCTGGGCCTGGTGAGACCAACATATTGATCTGGTAAGGAGCCAACCTATTCACTTCGGGTGTTCCGTCTCCACTGGATAAGGGATTCTTTCTTCTTATCACAGAGTTGCTCACATTTTTTCATTGATTGAGTTTTTTCTTCTTTTTTCGACTTTATTGGGACTTATTTTGCATTTTTATTAATATATTTTTCTCACAATTTTTATTATTCATTATATATCATGCATGATATTTCACTTGTGATTTTTAGATTCTTAATTTTTTCTGAATATTTCGAATGTGTGGTACATTGATTCACTTTTAAGGATCATTGTTGCTGTATATGTGCATATTAATTATGGATATTGGTTCAATCTTACATCACTAATGTGACACAATTTTTATAGCACTGGCATATTTCATATATATCTGCCTTAGTTTTCTGGTTTAGTTTGTTTTCACCACATTTAATTTTAAGAATTTAGGGCTGCACTATTTATATAATTTGTGATTTTGGGTTTTGTATTGCAACTCTTGGTGCGGGCTGCCCATATCTTGTTGATTTTTAGTTAAATCTTTGTTTAGTGATGACATAATTTTTAGCGCAGGCCTTCTTTTTCTATATTTTTCTATAACAGATCTAATCTAATTTATGGGTCATGCATTGTGGTAATGTGAGCAGTAGAGGTGTGTACTGTTGCAAAACACATCACAACTGATAGGCGAGAATGGATCTCCAGTTGATAAAAACCTTCATATCTTTACATAATATTTCCCCTGAATACTTCACCTGAAAATCTGAAATTATTATACATTTTACCAAAATGCTATAGTTTATTTCAGGAAATTTGTATCCGTGGCCCACAGTAGACACGTGGCCACATGAAGACTTATTCTACTCCACAAATTTTTATTTTTAAATTAATAATAAACTTTTACTAAACATTGTAAATATTACTTCTTTATAGTACTCAAATCTTTTTCTGTATGCAGTGTACTGTAATATCAAACAGCATTAAGACAAAGAGGGGTTAATTTACTGAAGCTGAAGAGTGCAAAATCCGGATCACTTCCGCATAGAAACCAATCAGCTTCTAACCTCAGCTTGTCCAATTAAGCTTTGGCAATAAAACCTGGAAGATGAATGGTTTTTATGCAGGAATGAGCCTGATTTTGCACTCTCCAGCTCTAGGCTAGGTTCACACATGTCTGGTGCATATTTCCCCTCCGTTTCCACTGCAAATTTCCTAAGCAGCTGTTCAGTGGTTCAACTATGATTTAGATGCGGTTCAGATGCAAACTTTTGGAGCACTGGTGTCTTTAACATTATCTTGTTATTAAGGAGGGGGCCAGGAAACTGGCTGCCGCATCCATAACAATGGAAGAGTCATCAGCTGTCAGTGGTCTTCCCTGCTGAATGTAAGAAAAAAATTACAATGCAATACAAAATCTTGAAAAAAAAAAAATGGCGTGGGGGTCCCCCCCAATCCATGCCTTTCAGGTCTGGTACGGATTTTAAGGGGAACCCTATGCCAAAAGGAAAAAAAAAACTATTGGGGTCCCCCCCAAATTCATGTCAGACTCTCAGGTCTGGTATGGATTTTGAGGGGAACCTGCACTCCAAAATGTTAAAAAAAGGGCGTGGGGTCCCCCCCTAAATCCATAACAAAACCTTACCCAAGCATGCAGCCTGGCAGGCAAGGAAAGCGGGGGAGTGAGCAAGCATGCTGGGTTGGTGATGTCACAGGGTGGTGGTGCCACCCGGTGAGGTCACCGGGTGGCCACACCCCTTAGCTATTTAAGAACTGTCAGACGGTGGAGCAGGCAGAAAGTGAAAGCCTTCGGCGCAAACTGAACTTTTTTTTCCCCTTTGTTTTGGGTTGGCGGCGGGCGTCATGATTGACGATAGATCTACTGTTTTTTAATAAAGAAATTGACAAAAACTGTGTTTGTGTTTTTATTTCTTTTTGAGACTTTTTTTGGTGAATGAGTAGTACCCTATACTTATTTACATACGGTGGGCCGGATCTGGGGGTTCCAGATTCCGATAAGCCCCCTGCCTGCAGACCCCCGCAACCATGGGCCATTTTCTCAGTTTATATATATTTTCTATTGTGAATAAAATATGGGCTTATGAGATTTGCAAAACATTGCATTTTTGTTTTTTATGTAGCATCCCAACATTCTTGGAATTGGGGTTGTAACTGTTAGGACTAACAGCTAGATCCCTCTTTCTATCTCAGAGCGGATCTGACAGTAACACCTGTATAAATGAAGCATGCAAACAATGTCATAAATACATTATAACAAAATGTAAGCAATGTACAGTATATGTGATTTAGGCCTCATACACACAGGATGTTTAAAAAATGCCAGTGCTGCTGCCAGGAAAAGGCAGCGTTAATAACACGCTGTTATCCGCATTTTTGAATATCGTTTATGAGCGTTTTTCAGCGTCTTTTGGCGTTAGCGTTTTTCAGTAAAAACACTCCCTATAATGTAAGAACGCCTAAGAACGCCAAACTTGTTACAGCGTTTTAGCAGCTTTTTTTGAGTTTTTCGTTTTTACAGCTCAACAGCCTCTGCTCCTGGGCGCACAGGCTGTCGGTTTTTTCTACTGCTCCTAAATGCGTATGCCTCTGAAAGTTTATGTGTGCATGGACACAGGCTAACATGGAGGGGCATTTAGAGGCAGTTAATAAAAATGTCAGAGGCCCCTAACAGCAGCTGTAAAAACATCCTGTGTGCATGAGCCCTTAGTGCCAATAAAAGGCTAGTCCTGATCTGATAAAAGTGTCAATTCCTTGAACATTTTACATTTTAAAGTGGAATTAAACTTTCTCAATCAACATGAACTATTTCTAATCCTCAAATTGCTTGCATTAGTAAATAGATAGGAAAGTAGTTTATATTATATTTACTTGTTTTAAACTTTTTTTATTGCATTTCTTCAGTTGCTTCCTGGTTTCTGACCTAGGCCAAAATGATGTCATACATCCAATTAGTCTTTATGGGTATTTTTTTTCATCTGGAGTAGCACACCCTCCTGCCTGTATGCCTAAGGGCGGAGAGCAGAGTGTTGCTAGGGGGTGTTATTTTAAAGTGATTTCTCAACAAAAAAAAACATGGAGACATGGCTGAGTTTGCTTTAAATCTTAAAAATTGATTAAATTGCACTTGATTAAAAAAAATAAAAATAAATGATTAAATTGCGTTTTCGGATTATGGTGCTCAGGTACAGTTAAGTTAAATTAAGGTTAAATAAATGTTAAATAAAGGTTAAATTAAGGTATTTTTTAAATTTTAAAAAAAATATAGACTGTTCCTGTTTAAACTGTATGTAAGCCATAAAAATACATTTCTTATATTTAAAGTGCTTGTAAACCCTAGTTTTTTTAAAAATAACAAACATATCATGCTTACCTCCACTGTGCAGTTAGTTTTGCACAGTGTGGCCCGAACCTCGTGTTCTGGGGTCCCCCGGCAGCACTCGCGGCTCCTTCCCGCATCGGTAAACCCCCTGGGAGAAGCGCTCTCCCTGGGGTTTACCTTGCGGGCGAGTCCAGCATTTGCGTGCAGAGACACAGAATGCTGGACTCACCCCCGCCTCCGGCGTCCGCATCATTGGATTTGATTGACAGCAGCGGTAGCCAATGGCTGCGCTGCTATCAATATATCCAATCAAGAGCCGAGAACCCCGGGCAGACAGGTCCAGCGCGTCTCTGCTGGGAGGGGCTAGGGGGCCGGTCAGTGTCAGAAGTTTTCTTTTCATCCTATGCATTAAGGTGAAAAAACATGAGGGTTTACAAACCCTTTAATCTCTTTCGGTCTGTTAAATTTGCAATTGAAAGTGTTTTATTATATTTGTTCACCAAGTGCAGAAAAGCTATTCATCCAGCCAGATATCTTGAGAGATGATAACAGTTCAGAGGTAGAGCATATAGGAAGGTATCATTATCATTATTCTCTGCTTTCTCTGTGGACTATAAAACACCTCTAGCTATTATGGAGAAGGGAGGGAGGTGTTATGTAGTCCTAACACACTTCCTGTCCTAGGGTAGAAATGCTGCTCAATACCGTTGTCACCCTAGGACAGTAAGTGAGTAAATGGCAGGATTACCAAGTTAAAATGGAGGAAAAAGGTGTGAAAAAAGAAAACGAATGCAGCCACCACATCTAAGGACTAAAAAGTTGCAGAACTATACATTTTTTTCTTGGGTTTAGATACACTTTGAGCCTGTAAATAAGTTCTTCCTCTTATATATAGCTTATATATAGCTTAGCTATTTGTTTCTTGAGCTATTTGTTTTCTATTGTTTTTATCATTCATATAATTATAGTTTACAATGTGTCAAGTCTTTGCTGGAAATCCAACTTAAAAGAGACCAAAAAAGCAAGCTGGAGAACATTTGTCTGCCATATTGAAGCACAATAAACATGCTTCTTAAGATAAACCTGTAGTAGGATAGTAAGCTTTGTAGTTAATAATAAAACATTGAGAAAAACAACACCCCACCACACCATGCGCTCATATACAGTATTGAGATGTGGCATTATGCAATATTTTCCATAATGCAAAGGTTTATTGACCAGTAAACCAGTTCCTCTTGACAGGCAAATAAAAAACAATGGTTCCCAGCACCGTCTTCGTGTTTTAGCTTGCCAAAAAACGTTGAAAGAAAACAATTTATAATGGACACGAAGAAGAAATTGACATGCTTTTAAATCTGCTCTATAATCCTAGTACACTCATTTCATTCTTTATACTTTGGTATTTTATTTTATTGACTTCTGAGGTCAGAAATTTCGTCACATGGCTTGTTGGAAAATTAGCTTTTACTGCATATGCTATACACTTATCACACAGGAAAAATAAATGTATTCCTCCCCTAGGTTAAACTCCAGACAAAAAATTCAAGATCTCAGTTACAGTATACAGTATGTGCTTCCCTGATACATGGTCTACCTTGCTCTTATAGCTGCAAGCATTCTCAAAGCCCAGTTTAACACTCATCCTGAAATAATGGCAGTGGAACTCAACCATCTGATGGGTGACTATTGGAAAAATGGCTGCTGGAGTTCAATTTCCCTAAGCCCGGTACACATATACGGCCTGCTGAACCATCTGAATTTTGGTATGGGTGTATGTTCAACAGAAGCCGTTCATTAGACTGGCTTCTGTCAAATAGTCCTTTTGGAAAACCAGCATTCAATCATGTACTGCTTTTAGCCATATTTACCTGCGTTTAGCAGCGTCTTGCATGTTAATTCATTTAATTGGCCTAAATACATCATTTATTCTGGCCATTCAAATTAACACTCAAGCACTAAATGTGTCTAGCTTTAACTTGAGTTTAGACATGTTTGTGCGCATTTTTGCCACGTCTAGTGTTTTTCTGCCAAAACTCTCCTCTCTTAAATGCAATTCTTCTGCATTCAGGAGTAGAGCATTTACTGCCTCTAAACGCAGCTGCTCCTAAACTCTGGTAAAAGCCTATGTGTGCGTGGACTCATGGGGGTTGATTTACCAAAACCAGAGAGTGCAAAATCTGGTGCAGCTCTGCATAGAAACCAATCAGCTTACAGGTTTTCTTGCCTAAGGCCCCTTTCACATGGGCAAACCGATCAGGTCCATCTGTCAGTTTCTCAGGTAGACATGATCAGCCCCTCCAGTCTCTTCTATGGAGCAGAGGATGTCAGCATCTGGCGGATCAGATGGCATCGGATGGAAACAGACAGGCGGTCTGTTTCCATCTGATTGCCCCATAGAGGAGAGCGGGACTGTGTCCGTGTCTGCTCTACATAGCCGAGCAGACATGGACCTGTCATCTGCCTGCTCAGCTTATTGCCTACCATTAACAGCTGAACCAGATTTTGCACTCTCCAGTTTTAGTAAATCAACCCATAGGCTTTTATTGAGTTATGTTCAGTGGCTTTTGCAAAATTGCCAAAAACTCCAAAACCATGGGTTTATGAGCAGCAGTGCACATGAGGCCAAAAGATCATAAGACATCCATGTACAGACAATATTATGAAACTAAAAATATCCATACTAGTAATATCCTATGAATTATGAGTATGAATATTTGGCATGACTCATAAACTTCATTATTTTCTCCTGTAAATAAAAAAGGTTTTACAACACCATGGGGGTTATTTACGAAAGGCAAATCCACTTTGCACTGCAAGTGCACTTGAAAGTGCAGTCGCTCTAAATCTAAACGGTAGATCTGAAATGAGGGGAAGCTCTGCTGATTTTATCATCCAATCATGTGCAAGCTAAAATGCTGTTTTTTATTTTTTCTTGCATGTCCCCCTCGGATCTACAGTGACTTTACTTCCAAGTGCACTTTCAGTGCACTTGCAGTGCAAAGTGGATTTTCCTTTAGTAAAAAAACCCCAGTGTTCCATATACTATATGTCTGTGCGCTCCAGTTTAGATTAACCCCGCTTCTTTATATATTTTCCTGGTGCCACAAGGAAAAACTATCAAATTAAGTCACTGACAACAATAAAAATTTGACAGGGGTTCTATTTCTTCTCTAATTTGTTCAAAAATAAAAATGTATTAATTAGGGATAGGCTTAAAAGCTCAACTAAAGTCTTGTGCGTGTTTAGCTATATAGTACAGTACTACCTTTTGGTATAGTTTTTAAGTGTGTTTTGCCTGGAAATGTTATAAAAACTTGCTCCAGTGCTTTTTTTCTGGCCTATAGATAAAAACAGAGGGTGCACTGGCCTAGTGCATTATCCAACATCAAATTAATTGAAGATGAAATAAAATATAACTACTCACAAGTGTAGGTAGTAAAATCCTCATCAAGCCACTATAAGTGGCTACAATCTCCCAGCTTTGCCAAAACCTCTAGCCCAAGGAGAACATCACCTTCACCATCAGAGCCAAGGTGATTCTGATGAAGAAGGACATTCTTTGAAAAACGTCAGCCAGCAGGATCCTGGTGAGGTCCTCCTTGGGCTAGAGGGTTTGGCAAAGCTGAGAGATTGTAGCCACTTATAGTGGCTTGATGAGCGATTTTACTACCTACACTTGTGAGTAGTTATATTTTATCTTATCTTCAATTAATTTGATGTTGGATAATGCACTAGGCCAATGCACCCTCCGTTTTTATCTATTTTCCACAGTGTTCTTAGGGCAACTGCAGTCCTAGAGGGCAGCAAGGCTGTGTAGTAATATCCACCTCTGACCTCAGAGTTCTCTTCTGATTTGGACTATCACACCAATGTGCAGGAGAATATCGTTGCTGTTGTCTTTGTTCTGGCCTAGCTGAGTAACAGCCATACCTATGCGCACAAGTGTCCTCACACAGATTTGTTTTACAGAAAAAAAAGGGGGTGTGTCTGATCCAGGGTTTGCACAAAGTAGAGGCAAGAGGGGTACCTGTCCTGGGTGCAGTGTTGTTATGTGGGGGGTGCTGGGAGCTTGTTAGCACCTGTTCTCCAGCTGCTTGAATGACAGGAGTGATGCTACCGTTTCTTTTGTAATTCATGCAGCTAGAGCATGGATCAAAGAGCAGGGGTCCTGCTGCTTGGGGAGGATCCTGCTCCCTCAAGAAAGTGAAGCTTAACTGTACAAATGGAGATTGTTACAAGAAATCTACAGTATGGTCATTATTATTATTATTATTATTATTATTATTATTATACAGGATTTATATAGTGCCAACAGTTTACGCAGCACTGTTACAATACAATAAAATAGAAGAGGATTATGAGAGTCCTGCTCAGAAGAGCTTACAATCTAATAGGGTGGGGGAGGTAGTACAAAAGGTTGTAACTGTGGGGAATGAGCTGAAGGAAGGGGAGATGTGTTAGGCTTCCCTGAAGAGATGAGTTTTCAGGGATTGCCTGAAGTTAGCAAGAGTAGGGGATAGCTGGACAGGTTGAGGTAGCGAATTCCAGAGGATGGGAGAGGCTCTGGAGAAATCCTGGAGATAAGCATGAGAGGAGAGGATGAGAGAGCTTGAGAGTAGGAGGTCTTGAGAAGAGAGGAGAGGACGATTTGGGTGATATTTGGAGACAAGATTGGTGATGTAGCTCGGGGCAGAGTTGTGAATGGCTTTGTATGTTGTGGTTAGTATTTTGAATTTAATTCTCTGGGTGATTGGGAGCCAGTGTAGAGATTGGAGGAGAGGGTTGGCAGACACTGAGCAGTTGGTAAGGTGTATAAGTCTGGCAGCAGCATTCATGATAGACTGAAGAGGGGATAGCCTATGGAGAGGCAGGCCAATGAGAAGGGAGATGTGATAGTCAAGGCGAGAGATAACAAGGGAATGAATGAGGAGCTTGGTGGTTCCATTTGTTAAAAAGGGGCGAATTTTAGAGATGTTATGGAGGTGAATTCTACAAACTTTTGACAATGATTTGACTTGAGGCTGAAATGACAAGTCAGAGTCTAGGACTACACCTAGTACCCTGGCGTGAGGGGAGGGACTGATAGTTGCATTGTTGATTTTGAAGGAAAAGTCATGTAGGGGGGCATGGGTGGGGTTGAATATTAATAGCTCAGTTTTAGAGAGATTTAGTTTAAGGAAGTGGTGCGACATCCATGCTGATATGTCAGTTAGTAAGCATATATTTTAATCTTGTAGCATCAGCATTGAAATAGCAATACAAACGATAAATATTTTAGACAGTCCAATATAAGCTTGCTTGAAAATGTTCTTTCATGTTGTGAGTACTGCCTGTCTTCTGGTCATCTCTTTCTACAACTTCATGAATTTCCTGCATGCTTTGCAGAATCGCCTCTGTTGCTTACTTTCAATTTCTAAGGGCTACATATCCCATGGTAGCCCTTGGAGAGGACTGCCCTTGCCTGCAGTCAGTTATTCCTTTACTAACTCCATCTCCTGAAACTCCTCATCTGAGTACCTCTGTAGTTTAGAAGGCTTGCTCTGTAAATTATGTGACACAGCAGTGCCTATCAACAGGACATAGTGAAAATGTGTCACAGAATTCAAGGAAGTAAAAGTTTGGGGAGCTTCACAAAGTAACCAACATTTCTCCTATCCCTCAGTTTTTCTCCATCACTTAGCTAATGAGACTCCAAAGCTGATGGAGAGAGGTAAGGGAGGGTCAAACAAGATGAGATGCAAGCAACTGACATCCTCCTTATCAACTGATGATGTCATTGGTCATTAGGAGGTTGGCATCTAGACGGTTGTAATGGTATACAATGAAAACCTGTGGCTTTGTGTAACTAAAAGGCAGGTTTCATCCACATACTGGCTTGTATACAATTTTGGGACAATTTTTAGGCATTTTGCCAAGGCACTCCAGAAGAAACCACAAAACACCCCAGGGTTGAAAAAGGTTGGTCTATAAGACTGAATATTTATGTTGAATAGTCTTTAATGAAAAATCAATCTTGTATAATTTTAGACTTTCCCTGGGAGTAGGTATTTCTCCACTCTTCTAGGAAGAAGACCAAATGATCATAAGAGCAAAACACACTGCTTGTATTATTTGAGCAGTGTATCATCCGTGTGTATCATAAATTTTATCCATGGCCAGGCTATGGACATTCAAGTGCTGCTGGATCATTACTAGGAGAGGAGAGAAGGGTGAGCAGAGCTGCTGTGAGTCACTTTAGTGCTTCTGGATTGTTTTTTTAGCTTATTTACTGTGTGTTAATGTACATAAAACACAAATACTAAAATAATAGTTATATGTTAACATGATAGTGTAATAAAAATCAGTTTTAATATTAAAATATTCAATTTGTATTTTTTATTGAGTTTAAAAAATGACATACATGTATGTCAACATAATCATAAAACATTATATTAAGTAAGGAAAGAACTACTGCAAAAATAATGTGTGTTAAAGCTTGCTCAGCGAGACATGATAACAAGACAATATGCATATCCCTAAAGATGCACCACAGAATAAGACCATAACCATAATAAGAGGGAACACATTATAAACCAGAGGAGACCATCAAGAAGATGGCAAAAAAAATTTGTGAGAGTGGGGCTGGGAGCATAGAATGGAGGATAGGGTTACACAGGAAAGGGAAAGGCGAGTGATAAGGCGGGGGGCGCGTAGGGAAGAGAGGTGGGGAAAAGGGGAATATAAAAAGCAGAGGAAGGAAGAAAGCGATGAAGAAAAGAAGGGGAGGAGTGGGGATGTAAGAATGAGAGAGGGATAAGGTAGAAAAAAGTATTACCAGTTGTCAAGAAAATGCTTCCACCTATAACCTATAGATGGAGAATGGTCAGGTGTAGGCTGACTAATGACAATAGAAAGTGACAGTACACATGTTAAGGCACCTAGGTAGAACAGGATTCTTTCAGGAGGCGATATCTTGTAAAGTCTTGCTGGGGTCAAGTATATCCTGTGGTGGAATTAAATTGGATGAGATTATCAGAGATAGAGCAATTTGAAGGGATAGTCCCAACAGCCATCCCAATCCTCTAAGTCGAGAGTTGGGAAAGTCCAGAGTTGCCCTGCAAGGAAGTCGGCTTGTAAAGAAAGAAGACTGGAGCATGTGGTAAATAGAAGAAAAGGAAGAGTCCCACAGTGAATGCTTCAGTACTGCAGTGCCTACTGTGTTGTCCTGAGGGCCAAGTTATGTAAGGGAGATAGATCTGATATGGATTCAATGTGTGTGAGGGGACCAAGGTGGCTGTATACAGGAACCAGATGCTCTGATTATATACCATGCTCAATCAAAGATTTCATGGAGGCAGCAAGGGGCAAGGACCGGTGCATTAGATATTTTGCAGTGTTTCATATGGCCGATTGCCTTGGGACCACTGGTGAACGTCTAGCGAATTATGTAAATGTGCAAGTTATCTAGAAGAATACAATTTGTTAAAATCGGGCAAAGCCAGACCACCAGCCATAGGGGGCCATTGTTATGTCTTCAACTTGATTCTTGGAGTTGAATTCCACCATAAAAAGGAGGGCATTTAATTACGTAAAATCGATTTTGTTGATGCACAGTGGGGAATGTGGTCAGACACTCCTTGTTATGGGATCACATTGTCCTATCCCTGCCTACTAACTGTGTTCCTTGTCAAACAGGTTTTCAATAAAGACTATAAGTGGCCATTTAGACAAACATTATGCAGGCATGGCCTATTTCTTCTACCACAAGGAAACCCACTATGAGATATGCCATTCAGCATTGGGATGCATTCACATAGAAGGAAATTTTTTCCAAAGAGGGAAATCAGAAACACTGAGATGCAACACAGGATGTAAAAGAGTAAAAACCACTATTTTATTTTAAAGTGTTAGTAAACCCAGGACCCTGCATTCACTATATCTGGTCTACTACAGTACATAGACCATGAAAATGCAATTATTTTAGTAAATATAAACTGCTAAATACTTTTTCTCATCAGCAGTATATAGCAGTTGTGTGACTTGTATTAGTGTCTGCTTAAAAAAAAAGAAATTCTCTAGCAATACACATCAAACTGAGCATGTGCAGCCTGACTCCTAATGTTCTGTTCTATCAGGAGATGGGTTGGAGTCAGTTGAAGAAGAGGAGGATCAGAGAGACAGGATCACACAGCCTTTTTACACAATGCAGAGGATTAACCCCTTAGGTTCCACAGTGAGTATAACCAGCATTACCCAGACTGATTTTACTGTTGTGGGTTTACTAACACTTTAAGTATTTTAAAGAAAAGCAATCATTATTCATAAGCAGTAATTTAGAAAAACGAAATTTCACTCATTTATGGGTCACCTTCTACTTTAACAATATGTAAATACGTGAATACATTTAGCCTGACAACAGATTCACTTTAACTTGGACCAAACCATGCAAACATTACTTTCTAAAGGGATTGAAATGACCCATCTATGACTGAAATCTGTGAGAAAGATTCCCCATGTTATGTTTACATGTAAAAAGTCTGGTCCCTTCTACATAATGCTGCTGTGAACTAAAGTATGCCAAACCTAAGGAAACTCCTTTTTCTGGTAGGGTTGCTGTTATGCTATCAGTGGGATGTCTGCAATCTCTTTCCTCAATAGAAACAAATCTCTGTGTATCTGAAGTCCCATAAGATTTCATGGACATGAAATCAGATAATATGCATTTGTCATTGTACTTAGTGACTATGTCTAACATAAAAAACTCCATGTTTTCCCATGGATGGGGAGCTGCAGGTGGGGCACACAGTATATTATTGAAGTTAATGTCTGTACGCCCCCATACTCGTGCAAACAGTGATGCTTCATTGCATTGACATTTACTATTGTTTAAGCATATAGTGTATTTCCTCAAAGGCAATGAAGCATCAATGTTTACACAGGGGCGTACAGGCATTCCCTTCTATGACCCACCTGTGGTAAAATTTACAAGTTTTTTTAGTTTGCGCTTTACATATTTAATGCTTTTGAACGTCTGTGTGCATGAGGCCTATTAGAATTGCCACCTCCCAATTATTATTTATGCAAGGAATATAGCAATCATATGTAGATGGGACTGTGGCACTAGCAACTCTGCCATTTTTATATATGAGGGTTCTTCAAAAAGTTTCCGCACTTTTTTATACGTTTTGCAGTCATCTTCACCACAGCGTGACAACTCTTATGCTCAACTGCAAGGTCAGCTGGCTTGCCAGACAGACTAGTCACATGACACTCTCAAATATTACCAATTACTACTCCTGCCGCCCTCACTGGTTTCAATTAAAATAAAAAAAAGTCTTGAAACTTTTTTAAGACCCTCGTATATTATCTTACATTATACTGTATACAGGTAATATAGATGCTAGTTAGCTTCTCGAGCTACTTTGCATCTTTTCTGGTGATACAATTCCAAAGCTGGACCCTATGTTTAGGATTTGGTTTGTCCAATAATATACACTATATTAAGTTCAAGACTAGATTCACATCAATGCTTGTGTTAGTGAATTGTGGATATATGGAAAGAACTCTGGAATCCATCCAATTCTTTATTCGATAATCACCAAGTACAGAGTAACTGCTAACATGTTTTCGGCGAAGAGCCTTGTTCACGGCATGTTAGTGAATTGTGGCATCATCCATTTTGAAAGGCTTCCCAACATTCTAATGCAACTCACTTGAGTTACATTGCAGCACAATGTATCGTATTGTGGCGTGTTGCCAAATGTTTTTTTTTTTTTTAGGATGGATTACTTTTTTACCTTACATTTTTTCTGAAATGATCCTCATCTTCCTTTTTCCGCTGCCACCTTTTCCATTCTGAATAACTCAGCTTTTTGAGTGGGTCAAAAAACATACAATCCAGTGTTTTCTACAAATATACTGTGCACACTGTACTCCCTTGGCTACTTTACACTGCTAGGAACAATTAGAGAAAATACAGCTTTTGGTCCCTGGCAAACAGCTAGGGCTGTTTATTACGGCAATAAAGAAAAGTTGTACTGAGACATTTTTAGGCTTCCTACTCTAACCTTTGTCTGAAAAGCTAGTTGCTTGCCTGTCCCTAGATTCAGTACTTTGATTCACTGACTCAGAACAAGCCTACAGCAAGTGAAGTCAGAACAGAATGGTCTGCATACGTCCTCTGGGTCTGACTAATCCTATTATTTTCAGGAGGAAAGGTCATCTAATAGCCTCCATGTTTTTCTCTTTTCAATATCTAAAGCACCACATCAAATTAATTTAAAAGAGAAAATGTGTATATCGGTTTACCAAGTAAATTTATTAAGAAAAGTGAACATGTATTGGAATTTGCTAGAACTACAACATATGCTAATACAGAAAAAATATTTTACTTTTTGATAGAGACCAGAGTGTTAAACCACTTGACAACTGGTTATATCTTTCGTGAGATATCTGTTCTTGTGTTCTTGGCTCTGCACGCTGGTTGTGTCTATTATATTATCTAGTGGATTCCCACTCTTCCTGTTGGATTTTTTTTATCTTATTCATTGGACATTCAATGGATGAAAATCATAATTGGGACAGAAACACTCAAAACACCCAACAACACCCATCTGGAGAGGAACATTTTTAAAATTGAGTGTAAAAATGTCTTGCTGTTGAAGTATTAAAGACCTATGCCAAACCAGGGTCTGGTTCACCAATCATTTTCCATCTCTAACTAAATTATCTTTTGTTTTGACTGTCTCTTTACCTTTTTGTACAACCAGACATGTTTGGTATGGTGGGTAAAAGGGAACCAAAATTTCCCCCACTCAATTTTTGAGAAACCCAGCCCACCTCACCATAACATGTCTGGTTGTTCCATTGTGTTGGGCCAGAAGCCCTTTTCCAAGGAAGCCATCTTTTCCATACACTGCACTGATGATGACCAACAAGCACAAAACAGCTTTAAGTAAGTTGGAAAATATTCCTGTATAATATTAAGTTGTATCTCCACTGTAAACCAGCAGTTCTGGATGTGCAGCTGCCCACATTAGTATAAAGAAATGCTCTGCCCACTATCCTAAATTGAAGAAAACCTACTATTCTTTTGGATCTGTTATAGAAGTGAGATATGGAAATACGTTCTGCTTTGGGGAGGCTCTACTGTGCTTTTTTGCTTATCTATATAATTTACTTTTAGTAATATATAACTACATACATACAAATACACTTTCTTAAAACAATAAGGCCAAGTATCGCCTGCATTTTTAGAACATTGCTGCTAATAAATAGCATTGACCGAATGTGGAATACAAAATACCTTTCTGCAATACTCACCCTGTACAATAAACACCTAGAATGTATTAAAATGTCTCATACCACCACCAGATATGTTTCCACTTACTGCAAAGCCATGAGTCACAATGAAGAGAACAGGTCACAAAACTTTAATTCCTAACTTCTGAAACAAAGACCACAAAAGGCCAAAAAAGACCCAAGTTTATTGTAATTCTTAAGAACATATTACCTTCCTTTTTTATTGTTTCTTTGCCTGTTTGTCAGTATACATAGCTAAATGATGTGTAAGCATTTTTAAACCGCTTATAATGATATGTGTTTACCTATGCTTAGTCAATGAAATTAAACACAGTTCAGAAAGATTGTAGCCTTTATTAAATGGTGGATTTTTACATGTTTGATTTAAAGTTGTTTCCTGGAAAAAAGTCTTAAAGAACTCTGGTCTAGCTGAAAAGCAGGATCCTGGGGTTTACTTACTGAAGGATTAAAGAATGTTCATTTAAGAAACTGACTCATTCAATCACAAGAAAGGCAAAAGCCATGCAAGACAATTGTTCCTCCCTAAAATGAACATAAGTTTGCCAAGTAAATATTCTCTACCCTTTTAGCAAATAAACCCAAATGTGTCAAAATGATGACCTGTTTTATACAGTGCCTTGAAAAAGTATTCATACCCCTTGAAATTTTCCACATTTTGTCATGTTACAACCAAAAACGTAAATGTATTTTATTGGGATTTTATGTGATAAACCAACACAAAGTGGCACATAATTGTAAAGTGGAAAGAAAACGATAAATGGTTTTCAAAATGTTTTAAAAATAAATACTGTATCTGAAAAGGGTGGCGTGCATTTGTATTCAGCCTCCCTTACTCTGATACCCCTAACTAAAATCTAGTGGAACCAATAAACATCAGAAGTCACCTAATTAATAAATAGAGTCCACCTGTGTGTAATTTAATATCAGTATCAATACAGCTGTTCTGCAAAGCCCTCAGAGGTTTGTTAGAGAACCTTAGTGATCAAACAGCATCATAAAGGTCAAGAAACACACCAGACAGGTCAGGGATAAAGTTATGAAAAAGTTTAAAGCAGGGTTAGGTTATAAAAAATGTCTCAAGCTTTGAACATCTCACAGAGCACTGTTCAATCCATCATCTGAAAATGGAAAGAGTATGGCACAACTGCAAACCTACCAAGACATGGCCATCCACCTAAACTGACAGGCTGGGCAAGGAGAGCATTAATTAGAGAAGTAGCCAAGAGGCCCATGGCAACTCTGGAGGAGCTGCAGAGATCTACAGCTCAGGTGGGCGAATCTGTCCACAGGACAACTATTAGTCACGCACTCCACAAATCTGGCCTTTGTGGAAGAGTGGCAAGACGAAAGCTATTGTCAAAATAAAGCTATAGGAAGTCCCGTTTGCAGTTTGCGAGTAGCCATGTGGGGTACACAGCAAACATGTGGAAGAAGGTGCTCTAGTCAGATGAGACCAAAATTGAACTTTTTGGCCTAAAAGCAAAACGCTATGTGTGGCATTGATGGATACAGGTGAGGCTGAAATGATGGACACAGGTGAGGCTGCATTATTGGGCAAAGTTGAGGCTATGTAGAGCACATGTGAGGCTGCATTGTTGGGCATAGGTGAGGCTGCACTGATGGACACAGGTGAGGCTGCATTGTTGGGCACAGGTGAAGTGGTATTGATTGGCACAGGTGAGGCTGCATTGTTGGGCACAGGTGAGGCTGCATTGATGGACACAGGTGAGGCTGCATTGTTGGGCACAGGTGAGGCTGCATTGATGGACACTGGTGAGGCTGCATTGATGTGTATTGCGGCTGCATTGTTGGGCACAGGTGAGGCTGCATTGTTGGGTACAGGTGAAGCTGCATTGATGGACAAAGGTGAGGCTGCATTGTTGGGCACAGGTGAAGATGCATTGATGGACACTGGTGAGGCTGTATTGATGAGCATTGAGGTTACATTGTTGGGCACAGGTGAGGCTGCATTGTTGGGCAAAGATGAGGCTGCATTTTGGGTACAGGTAAGGCTGCATTGATGGGCACAGGTGAGGCTACATTGTTGGGCACAGGTGAGGCTTCATTGATGGACACTGGTGAGGCTGCATTGATGGGCACAGGTGAGGCTGCATTGTTGGGCACAGGTGAGGCTGAATTGTTGGGCAAAGGTGAGGCTGCATTGATGGGCACTGATAAAGTTGTTGTTAATATTTATTTTTGTAACTTATTTCTGCATAAAATGTTTAAGTGTAATTTCATGAGAGCGTGTTTAGGGGTGGAATTAGGGGCGGGCAGGGTAGGGGTTGAGTGGGGCAGCTAGTGGTGAGTAACCCTTAAGGCCTGGCTAGTAGCTCAGGACTTGAAATTTTGAGCCCTGGTTTAGATCAAAGCATATTCTTGTGTTCAAATGGCCCAATCAAAGTCCAGACCCAAATCCAATTGAGAATCTGTGGCAAAACTTGAAAATTTCTGTTCTCAGACACTCTCCATCCAATCTGACAGAGCTTGAGCTATTTTGCAAAGAAGAATGGGCAATTATGGTATTTCACTCTCTAGATGTGCAAAGCTGGTAGAGACATACCCAAAAAGACTTGCAGGTGTAATTGCAGCGAAAGGTGATTCTACAAAGTATTGACTCAGTGGGGGCTGAATACAAATGCACATCACACTTATCACATATTTATTTGTAAAACCTTTTGAAAACCATTTATCATTTTCCTTCCACTTCACAATTTTGTGCCACTTTGTGTTGATCTATCACATAACATCCCAATAAAATACATTTACGTTTTTGGTTGTAACATGACATAATGTGAAAATTTTAAGAGGTATGAATACTTTTTCAAGGCACTGTAGTTTACCTTCAGTCTTGCACAATTGTACAAGTTACTCTCCTGTACTGAAATGGCTTACCCTGATTTCACTGCAAACTCTGGGCTTCTTACAATGTGCAGAGGAAGTCATATAGAGCCCATCTTATTTCCTGGCTGGAGGACATCCAGGATTATCTAGCCCTTTCCTTCCTAGACTGGCTATCGCTGGCCAGACCTTTAGAATTGTTACATTTTCATTTTTTTTCAAACACAGAGGCTTAGCATCACACACGGAGGTTGATTTACTAAAGGCAAATCCACTTTGCACTACAAGTGCACTGCCAGTGCACTTGGAAGTGCAGTCGCTGTAGATCCGAGGGGGATATGCAAGGAAAAAAAACCCAGCATTTTAGCTTGCACATGATTGGATGATAAAATCAGCAGAGCTTCCCCTAATTTCAGATCTTCCCTTCATATCTACAGCCACTGCACTTCCAAGTGCACTTTCACTGCACTTTCAAGTGCACTTGCTGTGCACTTGTAGTGTAGAGTGGATTTGCCTTTAGTAAATCAACCCCATGGCCTTTATCTGGGATGCTTCTTTTGCAAATGCAGCCTACCTAGGAAAACCCTACTCCTCCAGACAGAAATACACTCATCAAGGCATTTTGATATTTGCATAACTTCTCCCAAGAGCCAGTCCGCTGCTTGGGTGACTGCTGTAGGCTCTTGAATGGAGCAAAGATACAGCATGCCATGATGTTTTCAGGAAGGCATGTACAGTACTCTTGCTGGTTACTCCCAATAGCCATGATCTTCCTGCATTTCAGAGAGCAGCATAGGTACCCAGTAATGACATCACAAAAGAAAAAAAAAAAAAAGAAAAAAAAAAAATATATATAAAATCGAATTAAATTAATTAGCATGTTTATAAAAGGGGGGGGGGGGGCTAAGGTGGCAAACTATTAGCACTGCAGATTAAACTTCAGCACTAAATAATTATTTAGAACCACTTAACATGTTTACCATCTTTCAGTAGGAGAGGAAGGATATTATATGCAGTCTAGTTCTAGACATTTTTTGAAAATGTCACATCATGCTGACAGAGCAGCTTACCTAGAGCTAAAAAAAAAACAAACTTGCAGGGTGTTACAGTAGCAAGGGTTCAAAAACATGCAACAAAAAAAAAAATGCGAGTAGCGATAAGGGGTATAGGATATCAAAATATTTTGTATTCACAGTATTTCAGCAAAGTGACAAAGGGGCACCTGGCACAGTCCTTTAAGTTTATAGAGCACTCTGCAAATAAAAGTGCTGAAACATATTTAGCTTAACAGCTTCATACACATACACCAGTGCATAGAAAGCATCAGCACAGCCATGTCAGTTTATTAAAACAACAAGTGGCGGCCCATCCATTCGGGGTAAGACGGCGATATATTAAGATTCAACTCAACTCACCCCCTCCCCCCAAGTTATTCTCAAAAAAATAAAAAATGGTCACTTTAAGAGTGACCAGGTGCCAGACACACAGCGGTCTATGGAAAGCTTCCCAGTTTTTAATCAGTTGATTGCAAGCTGGTAAAGCTGACTTGCCAGTGTTTAGGGAGTGTTCGGGGCACAAGCGATGCGCGCCGACCACTCCCCATGCTACACTCTTTTGTCCCTTGTCTGAGTTTGATTGGCGGGGACCAGAGGATGGTGGGAGGTGCTTTTCGCAGCACCGCGCCGTCACTACCGGTTTCCTGGCCATCCCTCAGTGAGTCACGGGCAGACAGTGCATGCGGATTGAGGAAGGCCATGAGTGGAGTAATGGTAAGTGCCGGTGCCGCGGGCGCTGCGGGCCTCAGGCTCAGACATCTCCTGCACTGCACTTGATCTAGCCGCCTGTCCATCTGTTCCTCTGCACACACTTCCCTGCGCTACTCTGCAGTCAATCATTAATGATTATAATCTCCACTCAGACAAACTGGCCGCAGTCCAGGGCGGATGATCGTGTGGCTGGACTGGAGCCATGATCAGGGTGACATTTTAGGGAATAATTCTGCTCTACCTGGATGTCATATGCATGAGTTAGCTGCATACACTACACAGATAATATACACAAATTGTGATTACATTTGTCTTGTGTAGTGTATACAGCTATATACACCCACCTTCTTCCTTCCTGTATATAGAGACTCTCTATATACAGGAAGGAAGAAGGTGGGTGTATATAGCTGTATACACTGCACAGGACAGATGTAATCACAATTTGTGTATATTATCTATGTAGTGTATACAGCTATATACACCCACCTTCTTCTTTCCTGTACATAGAGACTCTCTATATATAGGAAGGAAGAAGGTGGGTGTATATAGCTGTATACACTACACAGATAATATACACAAATCGTGATTACATCTGTCCTGTGTAGTGTATACAGCTATTGGGCACAGATGAGACGGCTCTGGTAGGCACAGATGAGACCGCACTAGTGGGCACAGATAAGACTGCACTGGTGGGCACAGATGAGATGGTACTGGTGGGTACAGATGAGATGGAACTGATGGGCACTGGTGGGCACAGATGAGACAGCACTGGTGGGCACAGATGAGACTGCAGTGATGGGCACAGATGAGACCGCAGTGATGGGCACAGATAAGAGTGCACTTATCAGCACTGGTGGGCACAGATCAAATGGCACTGGTGGGCACAGGTGAGATGGCACTGGTGGGCACAGATGAGATCGCATTTATGGGCACTGGTGGGCACAGATAGGCTGCACTAGTGGGCACAGATGAGACCACAGTGATGGGCACAGTTGAGACTGCAGTGATGGACACAGATAAGATTGCAGTGATGGGCATAGATGAGACCACACTTATGGGCACTGGTGGGCACATATGAGATGGCACGGGTGTGCACAGATGAGATGGCACTGGTGGGCACAGATGAAACCGCAGTGATGGGCACAGATGAGATGGCACTGGTGGGCACAGATGAGACAGCACTGATGGGCACAGATGAGATCGCACTGGTGGGCACAGATAGGCTGCACTGGTGGGCACAGATGAGACCCCAGTGATGGGCACAGGCAGGCGGCACTTATGGGCACAGATAGGCTGCACTGATATGCTGCACTGCTGGGCACTGAGGCCGCACCTTTGGGCACTGATAAGACTGCACTGATCTGCTGCACTGATGAGGCTGAACTTATGGGCACTGATAGGCTGCACTTATAAGCAATGGACACTGTCCACTTCCTTACTGACACTGTCCACTGCCAAATATCTGTAGGAAGGTTTTCCCTGCTAAGTTTGCAGTCATCTTTATGTCTTATTTTCAGTGTGATGTGTATTATATATGACGTTACACATCACAGAGACTGGTATTGTGGTAATATTGAAGTTTATTGAGATTTTCATACATTAGAGGGTTCCGCCATTATTGTGTTATTGATTAGTAAGTTACAAGCAGTTTAAATAAGGGGTATCACGCAGCACTCACAAATTGAGTACATCTGTCCTGTGTAGTGTACACACCTATATACACCCACCTTCTTCCTTCTTGTATATAGCTAGCTGTATACAGGACAGATCATGTATACCTATGATCTGTGAGGCTGAGCTATATACCCTGATCTGTGAGGCTGAGCTATTTACCCTGATCTGTAAGGCTGAACTATATACCCTGATCTGTGAGGCTGAGCTATATACCCTGATCTGTGAGGCTGAGCTATATACCCTGATTTGTGAGGTTGAGATATATACCCTGATCTGTGAGGCTGAGCTATATACCCTGATCTGTGCGGCTGAGCTATATACCCTGATCTGTAATGCTGAGCGATATACCCTGATCTGTGAGGCTGAGCTATATACCCTGATTTGTGAGGCTGAGCTATATACTCTGATCTGTGAGGGTGAGCTATATATCCTGAACTCTGAGTCTGAGCTATATATCCTGATCTGTAATGCTGAACCATATACCCTGATCTGGGAGGCAGAGCTATATACCCCAATCTGTAATGCTGAGCTACCCCGACCTGTGAGGCTGAGCTAAATACCCTGATCTGTGAGGCTGAGCTATATACCCTGATCTGTAATGCTGAGCTATATACCCTGATCTGTGAGGCTGAGCTTTATACCCTGATCTGTAATGCTAAGCTGTATACCCTGATCTGTGAGGCTGAGCTGTATACCCTGATCTGTAATGCTGAGCTATATACACTGATCTGTGAGGCTGAGCTATATACCCTGATCTGTGAGGCTGAGCTGTATACCCTGATCTGTGAGGCTGAGCTGTATACTCTGTCCTGTGATGCTGGAGCTATATACTCCTGTTATGTGATTCTGGGGCTGTATACTCTGTCCTATGATGTTGCGGCTGCATACTCCTGTTTTGTGATTCTGGGGCTGTATACCCTCAATCTGTGAGACTCAGCTGCATACTCTGTCCTGTGATTCTGGGACTGTATACTCCTGTCCTGTGAGGCTGAGCTGTATACTCCTGATGCTATGGGTGGAAGCAAGAGGAATACTGGGGACAGAATAGGTGGATTCTATAAGGGGTGGGGCTTATGAGAAGTGGGAGGGGTCAAAAAGGAAGAGTGGGGTCTGGCGCTCCCCCATCCTAAAACTTCACCAGTCACCATTGAAAATGACTGCTCTGAGTTGTCTCCCTAATGTGCAAGATTAATGCTTCTTTAACCACCTCAATACTCGGTACTTTCACCCCCTTCCTGCCCAGGCCAATTTTCAGCCTATCAGTGCTGTCACACAGTGAATGACCATTGCACGGTCATGCAACGTTGTACCTAAATTAATTTTTTATCATTTTCTTCCCACAAATAGAGCTTTCTTTTGGTGGTATTTAATCACCACTGAGGTTTTTATTTTTTGCTAAAAAAATGAAAAAAGATCAAAAATTAAAAAAAAAACTTTTTCTTAGTTATTGCTAGAAAATTTTGTAAATGAGTAATTTTTCTCCTTCACTGATGTGGGCCGATGAGGCTGCACTGATGTGCGCTTATGAGGCTGCACTGATGGGCACTGATAGGCTGCACTGATGGGCACTGATGAGGTGGCACTGATTAGGAGGCACTAATATGCAGCACTGATGTGCACTGATAGATGGCGCTGATATGCAGCACTGATGAGCACTGATATGCAGCACTAATGGGCACTGATAGGTGGCACCGATTGGCCTCACTGATGGGCACAGAATGTTGTCACTGATGGACACAGAGTAGTGTCACTGATGGGCACAGTGTGGCATCATTGATGAGCACTTTGGGGACTGCATTATAATCAGGGCACTGTTGATCAGTGCCCTGATTACCTCTTCACATTTCCCCTGTGAGGAGATGCTGCTGATCAGCTCTCCTCACCTCACACTCTGCACTGATGTGCGCTGATGAGGCTGCACTGATGGGCACTGATAGGCTGCACTGATGGACACTAATGAGGTGGCACTGATTAGGAGGCACTAATATGCAGCACTGATGGGCACTGATAGATGGCGCTGATATGCAGCACTGATGAGCACTGATGGGCAGCACTAATGGGCACTGATAGGTGGCACTGATTGGCCTAACTGATGGGCACAGAATGGTGTCACTGATGGGCACAGAGTGGTGTCACTGATGGGTACAGAGTGGCATTGAGCACTTTGGTGACTGCATTATAATCAGAGCACTGTTGGTCAGTGCCCTGATCACCTATACACGTTTCCCCTGTGAGGAGATGCCGCTGATCAGCTCTCCTCACCTCACACTCTGTCAGTGTGAGGCGAGGAGAGCCAATAAACGGCATCTCCTTGTTTACATGTGACCGGCTGTGATTAGACACAGCCAATCACATGGGTAAAGAGCCATGGCAAAGACACGCCGTGACCGCAATCGGAACACTGTGCATCCCCGCGGGTGCATGATTGCGGCTAAACTGGGTGCCGCCATATGACGTCGTCCCAAACATGAACTACCCTGCTCCGCTGTCATTTGTCAATACGGTGGTTGGGAGGTGGTTAACTGAGGTTGGTGCTGTGAGTTTTCCAAAATTATAATGTTACATGGGTAACCGAAAGTTCATCTTTAACGCATCCACCTAATAATAGATGTAAATACATATTTGTGTCATCTTACTTTACCGTCCTTTTGTTATCATAGAATGTTATTTACTTGAATAAAGAGGATGCTTGTATGATGTATCTAAAAGCAATAAAAGGCCTGTGCTTTATATCCAATAAAACTAAACTTTCTACCAATACCAGTGATTAGTGTGAAGCCAAAATCTCAAATACATTTTTAGCAAAATGAAGCTGTAGAGAGAGTAATACAATACAATAACTTTAAAAAATGAGTTTAATTTAATCACAAAAATCTGAACTTGTGTTCATTTAGGTTCCTCAACTATTACAGGAGATCATCATCTAGCTAGTAAAAAAGATATTTTGATTGCTAACACTTTTCCCATCAAACAACCCTTTTATCATTCAGTGCAAACTTATCAATCATATTTACATCTCCAATATCATTGCAAGAAGCTGCAAAGAAAATACCATGAAGGTGGTTATCTTGACACTATTGTCCCAGAATATTGCAGACCATGACTATTCCCAGATGAAATTTTCTATCATAATCCAATATAAATAGATACTCACAGATTCTGCAGATAAATGTTATATCATCTAATTAGATAAGTTACTAAAAGTTCCATACATGTTAATATACATTATTGTATTTCTCATTGAGTAAGAAATGTTATATATAAAGTAAAAACACACAAAAAAAAAAGTTTGTCTTGACCGAAAGTGAGTTCTAGAGGTCAAATTTGAGTGGATTCATGCTAATAGTCAGCATAAACTTGGGTGATTGATGAAAGGAGAGGATGCATATTATACTGAAAAAGAAGATAGTTTTCAATTTTCTTAAAAATTTTCACTGCACTCAATTTCCGTAAAGATGTTCAAACAGGCTCTACTTATTGACAAGGTATATTTTATGTGGGCCTGGTGAGCCTGTGTTTATATTACCAATCCAAATCAGTTACTTCACTTCAGAAGGAAGATATCATACCAAAATTCGCTCTTCCAATCTGGATACGACAATGTTAATTAACAAACGGTATTTTACAGACACATCACAGGGGTTGATTTACTAAAACTGGAGAGTGCAAAATCTGGTGTAGCTGTGCAGGGTAGCCAATCAGCTTCTAACTTCAGCTTGTTCAATTAACCACTTCAATACCAGGCACTTAGACACCTTCTCGCCCAGCCCAATTTTCAGCTTTCAGCGCTGTCGCAATTTGAATGACAATTGCGCGGTCATGCTACACTGTACCCAAACAAATTTTTTATCATTTTGTTCCCACAAATAGAGCTTTCTTTTGGTGGTATTTGATCACCCTTGCGGTTTTTATTTTTTGCGCAACAAATAAAAAAAGACCGAAAATTTTGAAAAAAAACAAGTTTTTCTTTGTTTCTGTTAAAACTTTTTGTAAATAAGTACGTTTTCTTCTTCAATGACGGGCACTGAGATGGCTGCACTGACGGGCACTGATATGGCGGCACTGATGGGCACCGATCAGGTGGCACCGATGAGGTGGCACTGATGAGGTGGCACTGACGGGCACTGATGATGGGCACTGATAGGCGGCACTGATGGGCACTGATAGGTGGCACTGATGGGCACTGATAGGTGGCACTGGTATGCGGCACTGATGGGCACTCATAGGTGGCACGGATGGGCACTAATAGGCGGCACTGATGGGCACTCATAGGTGGCATTGATGGGCACTCGTAGGCGGCATTGATGGTTACTTATGGGTGGCACTGATAGTTGGCACAGATGGGCACGGATGGGCACTGATAGATGGGCACTGATGGGCATGGATGGGCACTGACAGGTGGCATGAATGGACACTGATGGGTGGCACTGGTGGCATTACTTGTTTGCAGTGATGCCCCTAAGGGTGGCATTGCTGGGCATCACTGCAACATAATTGTGCCAATCAGTGCCCATTTGTGGGCACTGATTGGCACAGATTTGGCATACTGGGCACATGTGGATGGCCATGGGGTACATACCTGGCCATCCACATGTTGCCCCTTCCCTGGTGGTCCTAGTGGCGATCCCTGGTGGTCCAGTGTGGTGATCTGCGGGGGGGCTGCGCTGATAAACAATCAGCGCAGACCCCCCCTGCCAGGAGAGCCGCCGATCAGCTCTCCTCTACTTGCGTCTGTCAGACGCGAGTGAGGAAGAGCCGATCAACGGCTCTTCCTATTGACAGCGTGATCAGCCGTGATTGGACACGGCTGATCACGTGGTAAAGAGCCTCCGCCGGAGGCTTTTTACCAAGATCAGTGTAGCGGTGTGTCAGACTGACACACCGCTCCACCGATCGCCGCGATGCGCGCCCCCGGGGGCACGCTGCGGCATGTTATCCTGCTGGACGTCATATGACGCCCAGTCAGGATAACACAACCACTTCCCGGACGTCAATCCGCCATAGGGCGGGCGGGAAGTGGTTAAGCTTTGACCTGAAAGTGGATTGGTTTCTATGCAGAGCTGCACCAGATTTTGCATTCTCCAGTTTTAGTAAATGAACACAACGTGTCTAGAGATCTGATGTAATGAAATTGCAGACTTGAAATAATCGCCGCTCAACCCTATCCAGTCTATGTGGTTAACATGTATAAGCTGGCCTCAGCCTTGCACCACTCCACGCGCCATGTCCTCTGACATGTTTTGCCCCACCCACCGGGCTTAGTCATAGGGGATAAAAACTGCAGACTACTTCATGCAGAAGCATTAAAGATAAAAAAAGGCACCTAAAAGAGGATTTTTCTAGTCAAGAGAGGAGTTGATACTAGTCAATGGAAGGATGAGTTAAAAAAAGGAATAAAACTCTTTGTAAGCTTCAAAACTTAAAGAGATATTAAACTCAAAAGCAAACATTTATTATTTCGCAGCTTTCATTCTTTTATTTTCCCCTGGTGATCCAGCCATTAAATCTGTTGTTTTTCAACAGAACAAGCTCTCCTGCAAATGTGTCAGTGTTGAGACAAACCATTTACCACTGAATGTAAAACTCTTTACCACTATATAAAACCTTTATCCTAAAAAAAGTTTGCTGAAATTGCTTGTGTAACTGCAGTGTTATCTGGAGTTTGGCTTCAGATTGTTGGGATATCTAAATTTGCCGGTACATCTAACACGCCCCTCCTTCCCTCCTCCCGGATTAACAATGTTGGTGTCTGCTGTGCCTCCTCTGCTCCTTCATCCAGAGTGGAGGCACTCAAATACAGAAGATGTGTTGTTAGCCAGATGACCAAGTGAAAACAGAGTGAAAAAAAACTTAAAAAAAGAAGGCAGCTGCCACATCTAATGAATGGTAAGCTGCAATATATTTCATTTTTTGTTTTGGGTTTAATAATGCTTTCAGCAGAACTTTTCTAACTCATAGGATGTATAAACTGAAACTTTTCAGGACTGCCAAGTGTTTATTGATAAATTTTTTCTCCACCTTTTGTCACTGCTTCCTCCTCTACTTTTAAATGGTGAATGCACTCTGGTTGATTTAAAAGAGTAGGGAATGCTCACTTAGCAAAATCAGGCTGCTTGCCTCTTGAATATTCAATTATGTGCAGGTAAATAAAAAAACAAAACAAACAAAAAACCCCCCAAAAAGCATGATTTTGTCTTGCACATAATTCGGTGACATAACTTCACTAACGAAGCTCCGTCACTTGAAAATTCTTCACTCCTTCTTTAGTAAATCAGCCGAATTGCAACCTTCGATAACGTTTGCTTATTCCCTTACCGCTTGTTTCTACCCCTGATCTAGATTGTAAGTTTACATAGGCAAGGTACACTCTTCTGTTGTTTCTTAATATTGCTCCAATATATTATACAACTCTCTATGACAGTTATTGAAACATTTGATGCATTGTTTTGTAGTATAGTTCTATTTTGGGGTTTACATTTTTAGTTAGGCCACAAAAACTATAAAAAACATGACATTAAATACACTACAAATACAATATCATGTTTTAATCTACTTGTTTTATTCTGTGCAATGTTTACACACTTCTCGTAGTTGCGGATGCCATAGCTGAATTATAAAAATGAAATATGACTAGCAAAGCTGCCACCTGGAATCAATGCTGCCTGCACTTCATATGAAGATTACATCATTTTGTATGCCTTTTAATAAACAGACCTGGGAATCCATATGCAGCAAGAAACAATTGTAAAGCCAGCTTAGCACATGTAAAACCCTTTTCTGATTTGATATAGGAGTCATTTCAATTCTAGACTGTTTGCACTCTAATATACAGTCAGGTTCTGGGAAAATTCAGTTCTTAACCAGATTGGGTTGCATATACAGGCTAGATACTCCTTTAGCAGTTCATTCCTTATTGTTTTAGAATTGAATTGGGCAAACATTAATAAATATATTTTATCCTCATTGGTGGTTTCAGAGTAAAACTCTGTTAACTTTATATCCCATACACGTACAGAGGAATGAAAAAAAAACACACACTTTTTTCCCTTGCATATGACGCCATGATTAAAGTGAACATAGCTCTCCCCGCCAAGTATCAGATTGCGATAAATAAAATTCTGACACAAGCAAGTAGATCCAGGCTCCTGTCAATCAGGTTGCTTTTTTGTCTATATTTATTTATGGAACCAAAATATTTCTGATCTTCACTAGTACATGTATAGAATAGTACTATACACAGAACATGCTTAATATTAGGAAGCAATATATGGAACATACTTAGCAGGTTTAAAATCATTCAAACATCTCTTCAGAGACTAGATTTATAGTAAAAAATAAGAAAGAAAAAAAAATAGGCAACTGTTTGCTGGTACAGAATTTTTTTTAGTTAACAATAAACGCAGATAAAAAAAAAAACTCAACAAACATGTTCTGGTTTATATATGATCAAACCTTAACATTTTGACTGGTAATTCAATAACAACTAGAAATACACTATAATATATCAAATAATAAATTCATTTTTTATCTGTCCTAGTAAATTTCTTTAAAAAGACTAGATAGCAGCCCAGGTGTAATTGTTCAATAAATTGTATTATATAAGTAATATACAGTAATAACAAGCATGTAGTTTATGAAGTACAGAAGACCAGTTAGCACGCAGTTAATCCCCCTGCTGCTTACCTTGAATAGAATTCAACTAATTGAAAGTTTATGTCTGCTCTGTGTGCTTGTGTCTCCTCCTCCTCCTCCTGTCTAATCTTTGCTTTTTTGAGCTTTTTCTGTGAGAATTTATAGACCCTGATCCAGCCTCCTCACTCCAATCCCTGCCTAGGTCTTTCTTACATCATTTTTTCTGGATTTTCCACTGATCTTTATTTCATCCTTTTACCTTTGGTTCCTCTTTTTTTTTTTTTCATAGGATAGTTGATCATCTAAGGAAATAGATGCCTGCTGCTTATGTAGAAAATAATCAGTAGACATTGCTGACCGTGTATAATAAATTAAATAATGTTTGCTTTATATAGAAATTGTCTATATATATATATATATATATATATATATATATATATATATATATATATATATATATATTTATATATCTTTTTTTTTTTTCACTTGGGGAAAAATTGGTTCAGTAGCGAATGGAGTAGAGTTATTTCAACTGTGTTAGTGCCTCATCGCAAATAATCTGTAATTACAATTCTTGTTTCATTTTTACCCCAGCATTTTATTTGACATATCCAAACCTCAGGAAATGGGTTAGCTTGTTGGAACTAAAATAAAAATGATAGAATCAAACTCTATGCTGAATTTGGATTGTGGTTCATACTTTTTTTCTTATTTCTTTTTTTCTGCTTGTTGAAATTGTTCCATATCCATCTTATTTTTAGTTACTGTATACTAATCGTTGATTTTCCTTTAAACATGTTCTGAAATAGATGACAGTTTGTGTCGCATACCATATACTGTATATTTGCATATACTGTATATTTTATATTGTGGTTAAAGTTTATTTCATTTCCCACTTTATGACATAAAAAAAAGAGAAGCACAGGAGATAATAGACTTGTAAAATCCTGACTTAGGAATCTCATTCTAATATAATGCCTGCATTTTTGATGGATCTACATGATAATACATTGCCAAAAGGAGAAGGAAGATGATGTTACAGAGATATAAACACCACCAATATCTCTATATTGATAAATACATGTACCATATGCAGGTTTATTGGGATCCTTTTGAACATTCCTTGGTTTTATGTACCTCATGAGTTATGGCTAATTACATCCATTGGTACACTAATGTTTAATAGCAGTGGTAAATTATGATTTACCTGGAAAGTATTGTCCAAATCAGAGTGAATTGCAGGTCAGTTTCTTCATCCTGAAATGTACACATGAGTGTGAAATATAAGACTATTCATGTGTGGATCATTGCTAAATATCAAAAGAGATCAATATCTACCAGTTGCACTTACAATATTGGGGCTTCCAAAATAAAATGCTGTAATTATTTAACTATTGCAAGATTGTAAGCCTTGCAATTCTAGTGTCCACCTAAACAAAAATTACACTTTACCTTTATAAATGAACTCTGTTAAACAGGGGCCTATAGGTGGAGCGCCTGATTATGACAGTTTTAAGTCCGCAGGAATAGTGAATTTCTATTTAGACTGAAAATCACATTTATGTTTCATGTAATAATGAATACATATATAAACTGAAGTATAATACAAGCAAAGGAAAGGAATATGAGCTAATGACACAAAAAATGGATAAAGAAATGGAAGGATTTGGCATATACTAAAAGAAGACAAAGTGACCCTGGTTAATAATATTGGGTAACTGATATGATATATGTCTTTCCTTATACACATTTTCCATTTTTTTTACTTTTGAGACAGTCAAAACACAGACTTGTGGGATAGGACACAAGAGAAAAGATTATAGGAAATACATATAGGTGGGACTTTATATGAGCCGTGATAATCCGGTACACAGGTCTCCATCCCCGATAATTTGGCACAAAAGGGAAAGGGGGCTTGCTTGCCAGTCTTTGGCTGTTACCTCAGCTCCTGTGGGGATGTAAACTCCACCTCCCAGTGCCTTTTGATTTTTATCATCGCTACCATTATTTGTATGTATACTATTTGCTACCCATAGGTAAGAGCTGCTAGGACCATTGTATAAGCTCCCTCTCTTCCCATTTATTATCATTACTATTGATCTATATTATATTATTTACTACAGGTACCCCCAACACATAGCTGCTCCTGATGAGTGGAAATAATCCACGAAATGCATCAAGCTTTTTACTATTGGATGCTATGCCCCAATGACTATGATTCCACTATGGGTTTGATCTACATTTAAATCATTAATTAATCTTATTGGTTATTACTGTAGACACACTGCAGAATGTACTGCTAGTTTATTATTAATCATGTGCAACAATGCTATTGTATTATGAATTTTATTGTGTTATGTTATTATCATACCTTTTTAATTCTGCTAATTACATATTGATCTACCATTAATTTATCTACTGTACTACCTCCCTCTGTGTTGCCAATAAATTACTACTTTTTTACCTTACTATACTTATTGCTGTAATCTACCCCAAGTGTCTTGTTTCATATAAAGTCCCACTTCCCTTTTTTTTTGCCCCCTTTCCCTTTTGTGCCACAAGAGCAAAGATGCCACATAGAAAGAATATTGAATTCTGCAGAGGGAAGTAGTTATGGAAAATTAAAAGAATAGTTTATTTATATATGCGAGATAGATAGGAGAAACATACAGGAGAAAGGGAAAAACCAGATGAGTTGGTTGAGGGTGTTAGTGGTTCTGGAAGTCTGACTTTGATTCTTCAAAAGATGCACAACCAGCACTAACAATGTAAAAAGGTAAAACTAGATATACCCTATATTACCAAAAGTATTGGGACACCTGCCTTTACATGCACATGAACTTTAATGGAATCCCAGTATTAGTCCGTAGGGTTCAGTATTGAGTTGGTCCACCATTTGCAACTATAACAGCTTCACCTCTTCTGGGAAGGCTGTTCACAAGTTTAACCACTTGCCGACCGGGCCATAGCCTAAAGAAGGCTACAGCGCGGTCGTGTCATCCTGGGTGGACGTCCGTAGGACGTCCTCCCAGAATCCTGCTCTCGCGCGCCCCCTGGGGCGCGCACCCGAGAACTTCCGTGACCGCCGGGTCCTGAGGACCCGGCGCATCACGGATCCCGGTAAATGGCCGCTGATCGCGGCCGTTTACCATGTGACGGCGCGATCACATGTAAACAGACCGGCGTCATCTGATGACGCCGGTTCCTCTCCTCCCCCTCTCCTCCCCGCCTGTGTACCGATCGGTACACAGTGAGCGGAGAGGGGGATGGATGGATGTCTGCAGCGCTGTGGGCTGCATCTGTAGTGCCCATAGCGCTGCACAGAGACATCCAGGCATCCATCCATCCCTGCTCAGCCATCCCTAACGCTCTGCAATGCTGTGCAATACTCTGCAACACCCCCACAATACTCTGCAATACTCCCACAATACTCTGCAACACCCCCACAATACTCTGCAATACTCCCACAATACTCTGCAATGCTGTGCAATACTCTGCAATACCCCCGCAATACTCTGCAATGCTGTGCAATACTCTGCAACACCCCCACAATACTCTGCAATACCCCCACAATACTCTGCAATGCTGTGCAATACTCTGCAACACCCCCACAATACTCTGCAATACCCCCACAATACTCTGCAATGCTGTGCAATACTCTGCAACACCCCCACAATACTCTGCAACACCCCCACAATACTCTGCAACACCCCCACAATACTCTGCAATGCTGTGCAGTACTCTGCAATACCCCCACAATACTCTGCAATGCTGTGCAATACTCTGCAATGCCCCCACAATACTCTGCAATACCCCCACAATACTCTGCAATGCTGTGCAGTACTCTGCAATGCCCCCACAATACTCTGCAATACCCCCACAATACTCTGCAATGCTGTGCAGTACTCTGCAATGCTGTGCAATACTCTGCAACACCCCCACAATACTCTGCAATGCTGTGCAGTACTCTGCAATGCTGTGCAATACTCTGCAACACCCCCACAATACTCTGCAACACCCCCACAATACTCTGCAACACCCCCACAATACTCTGCAATGCTGTGCAGTACTCTGCAATGCCCCCACAATACTCTGCAATGCTGTGCAATACTCTGCAACACCCCCACAATACTCTGCAACACCCCCACAATACTCTGCAACACCCCCACAATACTCTGCAATGCTGTGCAGTACTCTGCAATGCCCCCACAATACTCTGCAATGCTGTGCAATACTCTGCAATACCCCCACAATACTCTGCAATGCTGTGCAGTACTCTGCAATGCCCCCACAATACTCTGCAATGCCCCCACAATACTCTGCAATGCTGTGCAATACTCTGCAATTCCCCCGCAATACTCTGCAATGCCCCCGCCATACTCTGCCATGCCCCCGCCATACCCTGCCATGCCCCGCCATACCCTGCCATGCCCCCGCCATACCCTGCCATGCCCCGCCATACTCTGCCATGCCCCGCCATACTCCGCCATGCCCCGCCATACCCCGCCATACTCCGCAATACCCCGCCATACTCCGCAATACCCCGCCATACTCCGCAATACCCCGCCATACTCTGCCATACCCTGCCATACCCTGCCATACCCCGCCATACCCCGCCATACTCCGCAATACTCCGCCATACTCCGCCATACTCTACCATACTCTGCAATACTCCGCCATACTCCGCAATACCCCGCAATACCCTGCCATGCTGAGCCATGCTCAGCTGTACTCGCCCTCTGTATGTGGCCAGGCTGTGGAAGTCTCACACATGTGGTATCGCCGTACTCAGGAGGAGCAGGGGAATCTATTTTGGGGTGTCATTTTTGGTATGTACATGTTATGTGGTAGAAATATTGTATAAATGGACAACTTTGTGTTAAAAAAAAAAATGCGTTTTAACCACTTCCCGCCCACCGGCCGTCATACAACGTCCTTGACTTTGTGCGGAGATATCTGAATGATGGTTGCAGCTACAGGCATCATTCAGATATCGGCTTTTTCAGCCGGCGATTCCCTACACCACGAGAACGATCATAGCAGATGTTCCACTGCTTGATCGTTCTTACGGGAGGCGAGAGGGGATGTCCCCCCTCCCGCGCTTCTACCGACTCACCGCTACGATCGAAGCCAGGATCGTTTTTTTTTTTTTTTTTTTATTTCAGGCTTCCCAGCCTAGAGGTGAGATGTGGGGTCTTATTGACCCCATATCTCACTGTAAAGAGGACCTGTCATGCCATATTCCTATTACAAGGATGTTTATATTCCTTGTAAAAGGAATAAAAGTGGTCAAAATTTTTTTTTTTGGGAAAAAAGCATCAAACTAAAATAAATAAAGTAAAATGAACAATAAAAAAAAAAAAATTTTTTAAAGCGCCCCTGTCCCTGCGTGCTCGCATGCAGAAGCGAACGCATACATAAGTCCCGCCCACATATGAAAACCGTGTTCAAACCACACATGTGAGGTATCGCTGCGATCGGTAGAGCGAGAGTAATAATTTTGGCCCTAGACCTCCTCTGTAACTCAAAACATGTAACCAGTAAAAAATTTTAAAGCGTCGCCTATGGGGATTTTTGAGTAGCAAAGTTTGGCGCCATTCCACAAGCGCGTGCAATTTTGAAAGGTGACATGTTGGGTATCTATTCACTCAGTATAACTTCATCTTTCACATTATGCAAAAACATTAGGCTAACTTTACTGTTTTGGTTTTTGTAAAGCATTAAACAGTTTTTTTCCCAAAAAAAAAGCGTTAAAAAAATTGCTGCGCAAATACCGTGCGAGATAAAAAGTTGCAATGACCACCATTGTATTCTCTAGGGTCTTTGCTAAAATAACATATATAATGTTTTGGGGTTCTATGTAATTTTCTAGCTAATAAATGATGATTTTTACATGTAGGAGAGAAATGTCAGAATTGGCCTGGGTGCTCCAGAACGCCTGAAGGTGCTCCCCTGCATGTTGGGCCTCTGTATGTGGCCACGCTGTGTAAAAGTCTCACACATGTGGTATCGCCGTACTCGGGAGTAATAGCAGAATGTGTTTTGGGGTGTAATTTGTGGTATGCATATGTGGTGTGTGAGAAATAACCTGCTAATATGACAATTTTGTGGGAAAAAAAAAAGTAAAAAAAAAACCTTGATTTTGCAAAGAATTGTGGGAAAAAATGACAACTTCAAAAATCTCACCATGCATCTTTCTAAATACCTTGGAATGTCTTCTTTCCAAAAAGGGGTCATTTGGGGGGTATTTGTACTTTTCTGGCATGTTAGGGTCTCAAGAAATTAGATAGGCCGTCAGTACTTCAGGTGTGATCAATTTTCAGATATTCGCACCATAGCTTTTGGACTCTATAACTTTCACAAAGACCAAATAATATCCACCGATTTGGGTTAATTTTACCAAAGATATGTAGCGGTATAAATTTTGGCCAAAATATATGCAGAAAAATTACTAATTTGCAAAATATTATAACAGAAATGAAGAAAAATGCATTTTTTTTACAGATTTTTCGGTCTTTTTTCTTTTACGGCGCAAAAAATAAAGAACCCAGCGGTGATTAAATACCACCAAAAGAAAGCTCCATTTGTGTGAAAAAAAGGACAAAAATTTCATATAGGTACAGTGTTGCATGACTGAGTAATTGTCATTCAAAATGTGAGAGCACCAAAAGCTGAAAATTGGTCTGGTTATTAAGGGGGTTTAAGTGCCCAGTTGTCAAGTGGTTAAGGAGTGTGTCTATGGGAATGTTTGACCATTCTTCCAGAAGAGCATTTGTGAGGTCAGGCACTGATGTGAATGAGAAGGCCTGGCTCACAGTCTCCGCTCTAATTCATCCCAAAGGTGTTCTATTGGGTTGAGGTCAGGACTCTCTGCAGGCCAGTCAAGTTCCTTCACCCCAAATGCGCTCATCCATGTCTTTATGGACCTTGCTTTGTGCATTAGTCCAAATCATTTGGTGGAGAGGGGATTATGGTGTTTTTCAGGGGTTGGGCTTGACCCCTTAGTTCCAGTGAAGGTAACTCTTAAGGCACCAGCATACCAAGACATTTTGGACAATTTCATGCTCCCAACTTTGTGGAAACAGTTTGGGGATGGCCCCTTCCTGTTCCAACATGAATGCGCACCAGTGCAGAAACAATGGTCCAAAAAGACATGGATGAGTGAGTTTGGGGTGGAGGAACTTGACTGGCCTGCACAGAGTCCTAATCTGAACCCAATAGAATACCTTTGGGATCAATTAGAGTGGAGACTGCAAGCCAGGCCTTCTCGTCCAACATCAGTGCCTGACCTCATGAATGCGCTTCTGGAAGAATGGTCAAACATTCCCATAGACACACTCCTAAACCTTGTGTATTGCCTACCCAGAAGAGTTGAAGCTGTTATACTGTAGCTGCAAAGGGTGGGCCAACTCAATATTGAACCCTATGGACTAAGACTGGGATGCCATTAAAGTTCATGTGCGTGTAAAGGCACGGGTCCCAATACTTTTGGTAATATAGTTTAAGTTAGGAAGGTAGTAAAGAATGACATAAATCAAGACAGTAAAGTATATTTGCTTGGTTTATATCTTTAAGGGACCTTTATAAAGATTTAGACAGATGGAAGCAATCTTTCTTTGGTGTATGCAGCCCTGGAATGAAAGTGTTTGAACAGCAATGCAAAATCAATACTGACTTCAAGTCGCTTAGCAAGGATGCAGAGACTGCAATACTGACTGTAAGAACAGTTTTAGGTACAAGAACGGTGGCAAAGGCTAGGAAGTTTTTCATTACTCCTTCTAGTAGCGTGTGAATATTGTGGCTATCCATGAAGGAGCTATATTAAGATAGCTATTCTAGCTTGCTGATTTCCTTATTTGATAGCAACTCTATCTCTGAGAAGCCTTGCACAGCTTAGATAGAGGAAGTAAGGCCATTGACAATGTCGGGTAGCAGTGCTGATTTTCTCTACATTTAAGGCCATTGAAGTTTTATTTGTACACCCTCATTCAATAAACTTGAACTGCATTGAGCGTAGTCATTCCTTTCTTTTTTTGTGTGCCTTGAATTTGAATGAGCTGTCAGGAAGAGCAGCCAGAAGAGCTCGATGGTGGTGTAATTTCTCATCTTCACTTCCAGTTTAAGAAAATTAAATGTAGAGCCAAGGGCTGGTCCCCAGCATCATTCAAACCACTTCCTGTGAGTCAAGACTGCCATGGACATGCCTCCTATAATTGGGCTTTGATTTGAGTTCTGTCACTTTAAATAAGCTTCTAGAAGGCCTTAGTGGGTTTAGGCATGACTTGAAGCTTAGTTGCTTGCTTAAAGAAACTCTCTCATGAGAGAATTATAGAGGCTACTATTATTGAACTGTACTTTTAAGAATGCTAGTTACCTCACTGTCATGCTGATGCATTGGTTTTAATTTTGAGTTGCTGACCTGGAACAAAATATGTCAACCCACATAGAAGCTTACCAGCGTGATCCTCAAGTGGTGTATAAAACTAATTCAAAGAACAGGCATGGCTAATTTGATTAAATCTACTTACTTCGGTCTAAACACTCCAATCCCCATACAGAGATTTCCCAATGTAGCCCATTCTTGTAAAACCAACATCCACCTTCACCAACAGCACCAGAGACACAATCAGTACCAAACTTTACTTCTAGAAATACATCTTTAAAGACTCAAAGAGCTTAGCAGTGAAACCAACAGAAATACATTTATAGATTTACAACCAATTCTGCAGTGATACTACCAGAAATACAATCAGTTCTGCCATGACACCACCAGAAACAAATCTGCAGAGGTCAAATCAGTTCTGCAGTGACACTACCAGAAAAGTAATCAGTTCTGCTGCTACAGTGCCAGAAGCACATCTGCATAGATGATTATTTATTATAATTATTATTATACAGGATTTTTTTTAGTGCCAACAGTTTGCATATCACTTTACAAAGTATAGGAAGACAGAACAGTTACGACAGAATTCAATAGAAGAGGATTAGGAGTGCTCTGTATGTAAAAGCCTACAATCTAAAAGAGAGGGACAGGTGATACAAAAAGGTAATAACTACGAGGAATAAACTGATGGAGTAGAAGCACAGTTTTTAGGTGGAGGTGGAATAGATTCCTAAAAAAAGATCAGGGATCACCTTAGGACAAAATAATTGATAGCCAAACAGATTGAAGAAGGAAGTTACAGAAGATTGAAGATACAGTAAAACCTTGGATTGCAAGTAACTTGTCTGCGAGTGTTTTACATGATGAGCAAAAAAATTTTTTTTCCACTTTAACTTGATAAACAAGCGAAGTCTTGCAATATGAGTAGTAGGTACGCTTTGTCTGCCAAGCATCATGTCAAAACTGAGCCGATGGTTCTTCTCTTTTTCTCACTGCGGGATTGTGGGTAATCGTCTCCCGGTCTCAGTCGGCATGCCTCACTTGTATAATCAACATCTGTACTGCAATAATGGTCCGATAAAGAAAAAAAAGGTTGAAAAGGAAGGCAGTAAGAAGGAGATGATTACAGTGGAAGTTAAAAAGGAAATCATCAAGAAGCATGAATGATGTATGCAAGTGGCCGACATCGCTAGATTTTATAACAAGTGTGCGTCGACAATTAGCACAATATTAAAGAAGAAATAAGGGGGCTAGATTCAGCAAAAGAAGTCACAAGACTTTCAAAGCAACAGCCATGTGTTTTGGAAGATGTAGAAAAGATGCTTCTTGTCTAGCAAATCAAGAAACAAGAAGTAGGTGATACTGTGTCCGAGAACATTACCTGCGAGAAGGCAAAGGCCTTGTACGCCGGCCTTGTAAGTTAACTGCCAGGTACGTCGCAAGAAAACAAAGAAGGCTTCAAGGTGAGCAGGGGATGGTTTGATGACTTTAAAAGGAGAATGGCATCCATAGTGTTGTGAGGCATGGAGAGGTTGCTAGTTTGGTTACTAAGGCAGCTGAGGCATTTGATTTCCAAGTGTTACCTGCCACAGCAAGTTTTTAACCTGCGATGAGACATGGCTTTTTTGGAAAAAGATGCCAAAGATGACCTACATTACAGCAGAAGAGAATGCAATGCCTGGTCACAAGACCATGAAAGACCATCTCATCCACTTGTTGTGTGCTAATGCAAACAGGGATTTCAAAATCAAGCCCATGAGCCTACAATAAATACATGGTGCAGAAGAGCCAGTTAAACGTTATGTGGAGGTACAACAACAAGGCTTGGGTCACTTGTATCTTGTTCATTAAGTGGATCAACAAAGTCTTTGGTCCTACAGTGAAGAAATACATTTTAGAAAAGAATCTGCCACTCAAAGTCTTGCTGCTAATGGATAATGCTCCTGCCCATCTTCCAGGACTTCAGGATGACTTACTGGAGGAATTAGAGTTCATTAAGGTCAAGTTCCTTCCTCCCAACACCCCTCCACTACTCCAGCCCATGGATCAGCAGGTCATTTCCAACTTTAAAAAGCTTTACAACAAAGCACTATCTCAGCTATACTTCGAGGTTACCTAATGAGCAAACCTTAGACCTCCAAAAGTTTTGGAAAAATAATTTTCACATTGTGAACTGCCTTAAGATCATTGATAAAGCCTGGGATGGGGTCACCAAGAGAACACTCAATTCGGTGGTCTGATTGTGTTCTTATACATGACTTTGAGGGGTTTGCTCAGGAATAGGAGCCACCAGTTGTTGATGAAATTGTGTCCTTGGGGAAGACTATGGGATTGGAGATGAATGAGGACGACATCCAAGAGCTGGTGAAGGAATATGGCCAGGAGCTGACCACCGACGAACTGATGGATATGCATTGCGAGCAACAGCAAGAGGTTATGGAGGAGATCTCGTCTGAAGAGGAGGATAAAAAGGCAGAGGAATCCCTCACTTCAGGTTTCAAGCTTCACAGCTGGTGAAGGAATATGGCCAGGAGCTGACCACCGACGAACTGATGGATCTGCATTGCGAGCAACAGCAAGAGGTTATGGAGGAGATCTCGTCTGAAGAGGAGGATAAAAAGGAAGAGAAATCCCTCACTTCAAATGAGATTAGGGAGATTTTTAAAATGTGGGAAACAGTGAAAAATTTGTAGAAAAGCACAACCCCAATAAGGTTGTAGCAGTGTGAACGATAAATCTATTTAACGACAATGTTAAATTTACGCCAAATCCTCAAAAAGAGACAAAAGCAAGTGTCATTTGATAGGTTCCTTGTTAAAGTCGCATAAACAGAAAAAAATTCCAGTGAGCCAACAGATAGCAGTGATCCCGTTAGTGATAGACATCCTACACAATAACCCTCCTCCTCCTTTCCTCTCTCTCATTTCCCTCACCACCACAATTCTTTTCAAAGGCAAAGTGCAGGTTAATTTGTTTTATTTTTACTTTACATTGTATTTTGTATCGCTGTATTCGTTTTTATATGAATAAATGTTTGTGGAACAAATCATCTGAGTTTCCATTATTTCTTTTTGGGGAAATTCTCTTTTATATATAAATTCTTTGGATTACAAGCACATTTCCAGAACTAATTATGCTCGCAATCCAAGGTTTTACTGTACAGTCATTGACAGTTACACTGTTAGTAACATGACCACAAAGTTATAATCAATACAAATGCTTTAAGATGCTCAGTCATTTACTCCTTTAAAAAGTAGCACATAAGGGTTGTATAAATGACCAGAATCTCTCATCCACAAAGTAGTACAGGCTGTGCATTAGGCAGATAGATGGCTCATTCTAAAACACGCTGTTTCTCAAGACTTGCCACCTGTGTATACACAGGTTGGGAGCAGAGGTGATAGGGGAAGATAAAGGCAGCTACAGCTGAAGAATCGGAGGGAACACTGGGCGGTCAAGTCAAGCAAAAAAGAAACTGGGAGACCAAACTGAATTGTTAGGTGCCAATTTTTACTGTCGGTGGTAGTAAAATAAGCCCCAATCATTAGTATAAGTTAGATGAAATGAGCCCCGATCATTGGTATAAGTATGATCAAATGACCCCTAAGTCACTGATGTCAGTGAGATAAAATGTACCACAATACTATCAGTGTATCAGTGAGTGGTGGTGAAATAAAAATTCCTGCCCAACAGTGCAGTCATACAGCTGATCTCACTCTAGAGCTTTTCTGTGAGTGTTGGGCAGGAGATCACATTGCCACACATCACCAGCTTAACTGCATTACCAGTGCTGGTGGAACACAAACAGCATTCCAGCACTTTAGTCTCATAACGCAATAGATTTAGTTAAGCTCCTAGGAGACCACCCTGAAATATCATCTGACTCCCGAGTTTATCAGAAGACTTGACAGGTCCATGGAACCCATACACAGATAAAGGGTTTGACATTGTTCAGACACTCATTTAAAGCGTGCTTGCTCTGGGTCTGTGATTCAAAAAAAAAAACGTAAGTCAGATACAGCCAGGCAACTAGCATTTTCTTCAGGAGTGGCTTCCCTGTACACACTCATGACATGATTTACCTTTAAAGAGACAGCATGAAAACACATTAAACTCTATATTAAATATCCCCAGAATAGAACTGAGGTTTTCTTCAAAAGCTTTAATAAAGTTATAAAGTTGCTTGAAACTTTCCAAAAGCTATACAAATGATTTTAAATAGCTTGCTGTACACAGTGCTCCTACAGAAGATGTTGTTCATGTGAACAAGGCCTTTTTAATAGGTCTTTTACATTTTTTTCCCTTAAAAACTAATCAGCTAGACATACAGTGCCTTGGGGGATGGAAATCAGCAGAGCTTTACCACATTTACTAAGTTCTGACATACATGAGTGTAGCTGCACTTGCAAAGTGCACAATCTATCTCCCTTAAGCAAATTCACTCCCTTACAGTGCCTTGAAAAAGTATTCATACCGCTTGAAATTTTCCACATTTTGTCACGTTACAACCAAAAGTGTAAATGTATTTTATTGGGATTTTATGTGATAAACTAACACAAAGTGGCACATAATTGAGAAGTGGATGGATTATGATAAATGGTTTTCAAAATGTTTTACAAATAAATATGTGAAAAATGTGTGGCGTGCATTTATATTCAGCCCCCTGTACTCTGATACCCCTAGTGGAACCAATTGCCTTCAGAAGTCACCTAATTAGTAACTACATTCCACCTGTGTGTAATTTAATCTCAGTATAAATACAGCTGTTCTGTGAAGCCCTCAGAGGTTTGTTAGAGAGCCTTAGTGAACAAACAGCTTCATGAAGGCCAAGGAACACACCAGACAGGTCAGGGATAAAGTTATGGAGAAGTTTAAAGCAGGATTCAGAGCAGCGTTCAATCCATCATCCAAAAATGGAAAGAGTATGGCACAACGGCAAACCTTCCAACACACGGCCATCCACCTAAACTGACAGGCTGGGCAAGGAGAGCATTAACCAGAGAAGCAGCCAAGAGCCCTATGGTAACTCTGGAGGAGCTGCAGAGATCTACAGCTCAGGTGGGAGAATCTGTCCACAGGACAACTATTAGTCATGCACTCCACAAATCTGGCCTTTATGGAAGAGTGGCAAGAAGAAACCCATTGTTGAAAGAAAGCCTTAAGAAGTCCCGTTTGCAGTTTGCGAGAAGCCATGTGGGGGACACAGCAAACATGTAGAAGTCGGTCCTCTGGTCAGAGGACACTAAAATTTACCTTTTTGGCCTAAAAGCAAAACACTATGTGTGTCAGAAAACTAACACTGCACATCACCCTGAATACACCATCCCCACCAAGAAACATGGTGGTGGCAGCATCAAGTTGTGGGGATGCTTTTCTTCAGCAGGGACAGGGAAGCTGGTCAGAGTTGATGGGAAGATGGATAGAGCCAAATACAGGGCAATCTTAAAAGAAAACCTGTTAGAGTCTGCAAGAGACTGGGGCGGAGGTTCACCTTTCAGCAGGACACCGACCCTAAGCCAGAGCTACAATGGAATGGTTTAGATCAAAGCATATTCATGTGTTAGAATAACCCAGTCAAACTCCAGACCTAAATCCATTTGAGAATATGTGTCAAAACTTGAAAATTGCTGTTCACAGATGATCTCCTTCCATTCTGACAAAGCTTGAGCTATTTTGCAAAGAAGAATGGGCAAAAATTTCACTCTCCAGATGTGCAAAACTGGTAGAGACATACCCAAAAAGACTTGCTGCTGTAATTGCAGGGAAAGGTGGTTCTACAAAGTATTGACTCAGTGGGGGCTGAATACAAATGCACACCACACTTTTCACATATTTATTTGTAAAAATTTTGAAAACCATTTATCATTTTCCTTCCACTTCACAATTATGTGCCACTAAATCCCAATTAAATACATGACAAAATGTGGAACATTTCAAGGGGTATGAATACTTTTTCAAGGTACTGTAAGGGGGTGAATTTACTTAAAGCGGTTTTATACCCGCACATAAAAAAAACAAAAAAACCCTGCAAGACAAAGGCATAATGAGCTAGCATACTAGCTCATTATGAAATACTTACCTCAGAACGAAGCCCCTGTATCGGAGCCCTCGGCGTGTCTCCTGGGTTCACGGCTCCAGCGCTGTGAGTGGCTGGAGCCACAATGACGTCACTCCTGCGCTTCCCGACAAGGTCTGGACCTTCAGCCGGGCATTCAGAGTGCATGCGCCGCTGACTGCATGCAAAGGGAATATCTCCTTAACCGTATAGGTTTAGCAGATATTAATTTTACCTACAGGTAAGCCTTATTATAGGTTTCCCTGTAGGTAAAAATGTCAAATTTGGGTATACAACCACTTTAAGGAAAATAGATTGTGCACTTTGCAAGTGCAGTTGCACTCATTTTTGTCAGAGCTTTGTAAATGTGGTAAAGCTCTGCTGATTTCCATCACCCAATCATGTGCAAGCAAAAATGCTGTTTTATTTTCCTTGCACCTGACTGGGTATTTATTACAAAGTGAAGCTTTACTACATTTACTAAACTCTGGGGAAAATGAGTTCCACTGCACTTGCAAAGTGCACAGTTACCTAAAGTGATTGTGACTTGCATGTCTAGCTTATTATACAGTGATGCACAGGGCAAATAAGCATGATATGTTATTTAAAAAAACAATAACTTTACAATGTTAAAATGAACTTCTGTGGTCTCAAAATGACAAATAAAGTCCTAGCTGGGGTTGTGGGACCAGCTCTGGTGTTTTTTTTTTAAAGTCTTTACATGTGGGGCATCCCTCTCCCATCCACAGTGTCCTTTTCATAAGCTAGCCTTTTTAGCTAGCTCCCTATTTGTTCACATTATCTAAGTTACCTTTTGCATTCTTCTCTCCCACAGCTTCCACATGGTCATCTGTACCCCCTAATCTTATATTCTCTTCACTCAGAAGCCTGCAAATAGTGTTTCAACAAATGGCCTACTATAATAGCCTCTACACCCTGTTTGTCACCTTTTTGTCTTTTTTTTGGTTGTTTTGTATACACGTTTGTCACTGTGTGGCGAGTAGGGTGTGGGTCCTCGGGCCTACTCTGAAAGTCTTGGGAGGGGGTGGACAAAGGCCTTTTGGCTTGGTTCGCCCTCTCCTTTGAGGGGTCTCTCTTCGGGAGAGCCCCACTGTACTTGGGTTGGTCTGCTTCGGCAGTCCTTCCAGTTGTGGGGGTCCGCCTGGTTTCGGCCGGATGGACCCTTTGTCTGAGTACCTCAGTCCCTGTCTGGAGCCTAACGCCCCGGGGGATCAGGGTAAGGTCCTTCCCTAGTGGAGGACTCTGTACACCCGTTGCACGTTTTTGTGTTTCACTCTCTATGTGTGGGCACTTTTTTTTGGCACCGGGTGGAAGTTTTTGAGGTGTGTTTTGCACGCCACTGGCTTTTCGATAGAGTAAAAAAAAAAGAAAGAAAAAAAAGAAAAAAAAAAAAAAATAGCCTCTACACCCCAATTCATTGTTGCATACCATGGCACCCAATACTATTGCGCTGTGCCTCCTGGTTGCAATTCTTGTGCCATTGTAGGGGCTGAGGTGATGAACATTATTAATGTAAATATGTACTTCTGTAAACTCAGAACTGGAAATAGATTTGTTGCTTCTTATGCTCAATGAGCTTTTTGGAGTGGTGCTAACTGGGGCTGTGGGGCCTATTTTGGCACTCTCTTGGAACCTTTCTAGGGGGTTGTCCTCCCAAGTACCCTCTCCATAGGCTAGCTTATGGTTCTTCAAAAAGATATTTGACTGATGGTTTTTGCAAAGTAGTAATAAGCAAATGTGCTTGGGTTCAATTTACCAGCCGTTCATCATATATTTCAGAAACTGTGAACTTTAATCTGAACTCCATTGAAGTCAATAAGAAGTGAATCTTGAAAATCCATTCTAACCACTTTCAAGGTTAATATGCAGGGGTTTGTCAAGGAAAAAAGCACATGGGGAGCTAGGCACTGTCCTGGTGCACATGTACACCTCCTTTTTATGTGACTTTTTTCTTCCTTTTCTGAGCTGGCCGCCCAGCTGTCGGCTAATTGCCAGCTCTCTTCTCTCTCCACAGTTAACCAGCTGTTGTGGATCTGCTCGTCAGTCCCGCCTACTTAATGACGTCCAGCTCACTTCTTTCCTACCTTTGCCTTGGTCACATCACAAGAAACCATCTCCTGTGTTCTTGTTAAAGACTGGCTTGCTGACATTGCTTCTGGCTCCTTATCCTGCTTGCTGTTCCTCCACTTGGATCCCTGACTTGTAGTCTGGCTGATTACCCGATCTGGTTACTGAACTCTGGCTTGGCTGACTACCTGATCCAGTTACTGGACTCTGGCTATGCTTTGACTACGCTTACTCTATTTACCTTTTTATTTTTATTAATAAACAAGTGTGATTTAACTGTACTTCTGTCTCGGTCTGGTTCATGGTTTCTGACACTTTTAGGGCAAAACTGGGAAAACACGAATCGTTTCAATTGCATGCTGGAAAGGATGTATGTAGCATCATGAAACAGGGTGATTCTCACAGACAACGTCAGCAACAGCGCATGCTGGCTTCACATTTGCACGTGTAATACATTTTATTATGTCACATTATTGGTTGGCTTTAACCATTTCAAGACAGAACTGTTTCACTCCCTTCCACCCCAGCCCATTTTTCAGTTTTCAGCACTGTCACACTTTGAATGACAATTACTCATGCAACACTATATCCAAATTAATGTTATGCCATTTTTTTTAGACAGAGTTTTTTGCTGGCATTTAATTACCACTGGGTTTTTATTTTTTGCTTTATAAAAGGAAAAAAAAACAAAAAAAACCGAACATTTTGATAAAAACTGTTTTTTCTTAGTTTCGGTTATAAAAATGTCTTCATATATTTAGGCCAAAATATATTCTTTGGTGAAAAAAAAAATCACTGTATATTATTTATTCTGTGTGAAAGTTATACAGTCTACAAACAATGGTATATATATTTAAAAATTGATCAATCTTCCTCACAATGCCTGTCATATACTCTATATACAGTATATTTTGCCCATTTTTCCATTCTCCATACCATAACTTTCACTAAGTGATTGCCCTAGAACTAATAAATGTCCATCTTGCTTACTCCTGAGACTTGCTAATGTGCTTCTCTTGCATCTCCTTCTACACATGACCTCTGACTGAAATTATGGGGAATCTGACTGCTCTCTACCAAGTGCATGACAATTTTCCAAAAGCAATCCATTTTATTCTATTCTGTTTTTCAGAAAATTGTGTATTTTGCCTCCTTGTAACCTCCTCCGTAAGCTCCCAAACCTCACTTTTTTTTCCCTCACTTTTTTAGTTGCAGTCATGTGCACTAAACATTCCATAATCCTTAGTCCATCTCAGGGACCACGAAAGACGGTGGCTATATCCTTACATACAATGGGACCATGGAGAATGAACACTCTCTAACAGGAAGTTGGATCACAGCAGCCAAAAAAAAAGAAATTTGGAGATTTGAAGGAGGCTGAGAGCAATTTAAGGTATTTTTTGAGTTAAGAATACATATACCGTATATACTCGAGTATAAGTCGAATTTTTCAGCACATTTTTTTGTGCTGAAAGTGCCCCCTTCAACTTATACTTGAGTCAAGCACTTTTCTGCAGCAAAAAATTTCATTTTCCGAACCGACTTTGGGGCCCCGTATCACCCACTTGGTGCTAGGAACCCCAAATTTGGTGTGCAAACCCAGTGGAACTGGTACCACAACATATCCAAAGATGAAGTTCCTAGCACTAAGTGGCCCCGAGATACGGGGCCCCAAAATCGGTTCGGAAAATGTCATTCTCTGCTGAAGAAAAGTGCTTGACATTTTCTGAACCGATTTTGGGGCCCCATATCTCAGGGCCACTTGGTGCTAAGAACCCCAAATTTGGTGTGCAAACCCAGTGGAACTGGTACCACAACATATCCAAAGATGAAGTTCCTAGCACTAAGTGGCCCCGAGATACGGGGCCCCAAAATCGGTTCGGAAAATGTCATTCTCTGCTGAAGAAAAGTGCTTGACATTTTCTGAACCGATTTTGGGGCCCCATATCTCAGGGCCACTTGGTGCTAAGAACCCCAAATTTGGTGTGCAAACCCAGTGGAACTGGTACCATAACATATCCAAAGCTGGTTCCAATTGGCCCTGAGATACAGGGCCCCAAAACCGGTTTGTAAAATGTCATTCTCTGCTGCAGAAAAGTCAATGAACTGATTTTTGGGGCCCTGTATCTCGGGGCCACTTGGTGCTAGAAACCCCAGCTTTGGAAATGTTATGGTGCTAGTTCCACTGGGTTTGCACACCAAATGTGGGGTTCCTAGCCCTAAGTGGCTCTGAGATACAGGGCCCCAAATTTGGTCAACTGTGTCCATCTGCAGCAATGTCATTTCAGGACCCTTTGGGTTCAGAGACATCAAATTTTGGCTGCAGCTAGGGGGCATCTAGGAACCCTTAACTACCGAGTTTGAAGTTCAGGGGACCTATGGCTGCAAATGGGCACAGTGATGCTGCAAATGGGCATTGTTGACCCTCTTTTCCACTTACAGTAGCTGTGCATTTCTCACCCTCGTCTTATACTTGGGTCAATAAGTTTTTCCCATTTTTTTGTAGTAAATTAGGGCCTCGACTTATACTCGGAACGACTTATACTCGAGTATATACGGTAATAATAGAATTATTTTGACAAGCGTTTAACGTCACTTTAACCTGCATAAGGTCGTGTGAGAAGCAACTGAAGATAAGTCACATGACTGCAGTGGACTGGATAATTTTTATGTACCAAATATGCATCATGGAACTGTGCGAGACAGCTGAGAATAAAAAAAAGGACCAAACGTAAGCATAGAAATAGATGAGACTCTGTTTACAGGGAGGAAAACGAATGCAGGTCATGTGTTCCCTAAAAAGCAGTGTTTTTTGCTGGGGATTTGCAGATTGTTGTGGGAATGCTTCTTCATTCAAGTCTCCAACAGAACCCTGGCTATCCTCTGACATCCTATAATCGAGAACATTAAATGGGATCCATTCTTGATTATGATTTGTGGAGGGCATACTACTCCAGCAAACCAAAAGAACCATTTCTAGGTCAAACATACAGTAAGTACCACTTTATCGACACAGTAACAGGCTGCATACCCAAACTGTTAAGATACTATAAGGCAATTTGAAATAGAGGAACACGTGAGAATCCTACAGTGTTGTACTTCACAGACTTCACATGGAAGCAGAAACAAAAGAAAAAACACACTATACGATGATACTATGAAAAGGCACCTCATGCACAGTTATAATTGGAATCTCTATTCTAATTGCAATTCTTTATTACAAATCATTTTTAAGACAGCCATGTGCATTTGATCCATTTTTTTCCCTAAATAATATTTGTATTTTAAGATGCCAACAGTGCTTGATAGACCCAAAAAATTTGAGAAAACCACATTTTTATTTTGGGCCTGCCATAGAATAGCTGGTATATTAATGCAGATGTGTACATTCCAGTGCAAACCAAACTTGGTGGTAAAAAACACATATCTACACTGCAGCCTGTGCGTTTGAATTTTCTCATTTACTGACACATAGTAAATTCCTTGAGCATATAAATTGCTTGTTCATACAGGAACAATGTCACAGTATATGTGTAGCAAGGTCTCTGGCCTCCTTCAGTCTAATGAGAACCTCCAGGGCCAGAAATAGCTGACATCCTTCTGTATATGGTGGGTTGTGAGGCATAGTGGGTGCAAGGTGGATAAAGTTATTGGGCGCCAGACACTTCTTGAATGAAAAAGAGATGTTTATTTCTCTTTCAAACTTTTTAGGGGAGAGAGGGTTAGGGCCAGGACACCCTTAAGTAGTTGCAAGTTCAATTTGCAGACTCTGAGACTTCAATACGAGGACAGCTGTGCAGGGAAAGTCATCCAACAAGACACCACATCTGCACGTGCAGGGATGCTGTCTCCTAAGGCAACAGTCTTTAACAGTTCCTAACACAAAGCATAACAGTTCTTTCACCTTCACTACAACTTCTCCTTGTAGTTCTTAAGCCCACTAAGCTCCTGGTCTCTCACTAGACCCTCTGATTCACTGCCACTGAATCCCTTGAGCTCCTCCAATCTTCACAGTGGTATCGTCCTCAAGCATCACTCCCGCCTCTCTGCTAGGTCCCTAGCTTGGCACTCCCGATACTTCTCAAGCTTCACCCCATTGGCCTGTTCGGCCCCTGGCTTGGCACACAAGGCTGCTCTGCAAGCGTCACCTCCACTGGCTGGGTTCCTGGCTTGATCACCGCCTGAAGTTTCCAGATTCTCCACTGTGCCCGTTCGGTGAGAATTCTGTTCCGGTACTTGCTTCAGTTACTCACTGGGGTACCTGGTAATAAGGTGGATGGTCCCTTAGTGGCGACAGCTTCCCCTCTACCTCCGACCATTGACAGGTTCTCCGGCCGGCAGAACCGTCACTTCTGGTTGGACTGCAAGCTTCAATCCCAACCCTGCACTGCTCTCTTGCTTCTGGATAGGCCATTAGACAGCCTAGCAGCCAGATGCCCCCGGGATAGGCCCAATCTCTGGCGTAGCAGCCCGGGCCAATATGACACAAGTCCACTCAGACAGCAGTCCAGGTGGCACAGAACATAGATCACCTGACTCCACCCAAATATATAGGAGCTCCCAGAAGGCCATAAGATTCAAAGAAACCCTTTCTCATTGGCTGAGATACCCACATACCCATAACTTGACCTTGTGTTGCCCTTCTCATATCTAGCACCACCAAGTACATGGCCACCTAGTGGTAGTAGAGACAAGTGCAACCAGGCCAAACTTAGGGAGGAATCAATAGATCTCTAACAATCAACTGGGATAACTACCCCTGGCAAGTAAATTTGTGAAGAACATCCCTGCCTAAACTCCAGGGTGCTACATATGTATTGTGGGGGATGTTTAGCTCAGTGGCAGATGCATTGTCAAGTAAGTTCACTTCAATCAGGAACTATTGTTAAGGATCTGGAAGCCCACTTTTATTTAAAAGAGTGCCAAAGTTCACAAATGAATAGCTTCCCACGCAAGGGATCTTCTCTAGCTTCAGCAGAATACAAACACAGAAAAATGCAGCGCAACCTGGCTCATAAGTTCACTCAGCTTCAGCTACAGTGCCATGCTGTACCTCTTACCAGTCTCCAGTGGCGGCTGGTGTTTTTTCTCTGCCGGTCGGTTTGGCACTTACCCCATCTAGGCGGGGGGCGGGCAGTGGGCAGCGGGCAGTGGCTCCATGTCTTCACCTCCATCACAGCAGCTTCCAGCGTGTGGCTTCTCCCATCCTCCTAGGCGTCCAATAGGATTGCCTGTCCTTTCAGCCAATCGGGTAATAGGTCTCAAAACCCGCTTCCTGATTGGCCAAGAGGAGGATCAGTGTTACAATAGCGAATATTTATTTGCTGTTGTAACACACCTGGGTGGGCTCCGTTTGCATTCTCTGCGCCCTGAGCCCACTCTATTTTGAAGCCTATTAGAGGTTCTGCTTAAAAAAAAAATCCCCACCGCTGTAATTCATGCATGCGGCATTCTGGAGGGGCTGGACGCATGGATGGGAGGGCAGTGCCCGTGCACTCTAATGGACGGGCCGCCGCTGCCAGTTTTTTCTGACTATGTTGTCAAACTCTCTTGGTTACTTGGCCTTTGGTCACAGCACTCTGATGCACGGCCCACCTCTAGCCAGTGGATTGAGATTCTCCTGACACCCCGATAGCAGCCAACCTGACTCCTGGAATTGAGACCCTTTGTCTCTTGGCTTCCGGCTGGGTCCTCTGGCCCCTTGATGAGACCTTCCATCTCCCTCACTGGGAGCAGTCTCCAAACTGGGAGCTCTGAGCTATCCTCAGACCTGAGTATATAACGACACTGCACACCAGTGTACTCAGCCAGGTTGCAGGTGTCTAGCAAGACCCAGACACAGGATTGACTTCGATCCAGCATTGCAGAATCCAGAGTAAGCCAAATCCACAGCTTTCTCTGCCCAGAAACACTAGTCTGTAACGTCACATTTACTCTAAATGTGAATCCTGTGTCACCTTTTACTATCTTCTCACAGTGACAGAGACTCGTCCTGTCACAGTACTTATCCTTTAGTAAATAAAGTCCAATACGTAAGTTGTCTTTATAAGAAGTCTGCTGCAATATTGTCAGTATTGCAGCATTTTAAAGTCAATGTAATTATACAGTATATACTGCCAAGGATTATCAGACATAAGGACCTGTTCACACTGCAGTTTCATTCATGATGCAGGTTTATCATTTGTTTGAACTTTCTGCAAAGTGCACAAAATTGATACTTCATTCATGTCACTGCACAGTAGCACATTGCACTAAATTTGCTGCACTGTGACATGCTAGGCCATCCAGAGAGGTGCAATACTATGCAAACATGTTGCATAATATCATACAGCTCTCAAAAACATTGCATTCTGGTGTGAACATGACACACAGACAAACAATTGTTTTTGGTGTGTTGTTGCAGTTACCCACATTTATCCATGGGGAAAAATACAAGTAAATGCACATAGTAACGGGCCCTCATATAAACATTGAAAACTAGGTAGTACTAGATTTTACTAAAGAAGGATATTTGCCCATGTAAATTATGTTGTTACAGTGAAATATTTCAATAATTCAATTAAGTTAAAACACATCTGGCTTCTGGTTGGTCTGGTGACATCACAGATCTTTACTCTTCTCCGACAGCAGTAGAGAGATGTTCCTTACTACAGCTCTGAAAGGCAATCTTTTAATGAAGTGCGAGTACTGTTAAGTGCTGCAATGCTTTAAGCCAAGGCTAGCATGAGGACATACCCAGCGGTATGCATGTTAACTGTCATCAAACACAGGAGTAGTTGGTAATGAGTGGCAGATGATGACATAAAGGGCAGCACTGGGATGGGTAGTGTAGGAAACCTTTCCTTTTTTTCTAATACTGATTAAAAAAATATATGCTTTATCTAGAATTTGTTAGCAACATGTCTGAAAGTCTGAAAACATTTCTTTTTTCAACAAATGGCAACTTTGTAGTACTCTTTCCTCGTGTGTTACAAAGACTACCCGTCTGAGGTAATAAGGGCAATTGAAAGGAATTGACAATGTGTGAAGAGTAATTGAGGGTGCAGAGTTGGAAAAAAAACGTGGGTAAGAAGTTGACTAGATCTGGTGAATTCATTCGATGGGAGTTGTTAGTTTGGAAAATTGGCTCATTGAATACCATACCTTTCTTACTCATTTATTTATAGCAGTCAGCCCATCCATAACCAAGAGCTGGAAACATTCAGCACCCACAAACTCTTCTCACAGCTATTCATATTATTAACAATCATGTACATCTTGAACTCATGTTCTCTAAAGCTCACCTTACTCAAGAAAAATGTAAATGGCAATGGTCTCCTTGGTGTCAATCCTAAGTGTACTATCCCATCCTAACTCAGCTTCCTCATTAGTCATCTCTGTACTTCCATCTTAACACAAAGTATACCTGCTCATATGTCCTTGCCTACTACTGTCAAGTAACTTGGTAAACCAATACCTCTTCATCCCTGTTACTGAAACCCTCAAATTCGCTTACTATTGTGCCTCTATCTGCTCACTTTATAACTTAACCCTTTTCCGCTTTTCCTCCTTGTCTGCCTCTGCTCAGTTCCTATTATGTTTTGTAGCCTTTTCATAAGATGTACATTTCAATACAACTTTGTCCTGTATCCTAAGATTAAGATAGCACATCCTTATCTTATGTTCAACTTGATGTATTTTATGTATACCAAACTGTTTTCACCTTTCTCTGGATTTGTTAATTTGAAGTTGTTAATAAAAGAAATATTGAAACTAAAAAGTAAGCCATCTTCCTCTTGTGCAGTGGCTTACCCTCCAAACTTTTAAGACTCACACACTTTGCGACGTAGCGTGCGCTTTGAATTTTCAGTGGTGTTAATTGCCACTGGAGCTGCAGAAAGAAAAATCAGAATATGATTAAGTTTGCCAATGGCCAAGCAAAATGCATAACAATTTAAGGTATAGTGAGCTAATAAAATGCATAAGTCTTAAACTATTATATTTAACTTAGAAACAGGTCAGGTAGGTACCCTTTACTGCCTAGGTGAACTATGCAGAGAATTTAGTATTTTACTGTGAAATTAATGATTACTCCTCCCATTGTACAAAATCCATAGTGGTTTTAAGTAGATTGTGTTGGGATCCCCAGCTTTCACAGGCTCATCCATGAAGGCAATGTTAAATCACCCTCACCTTTCAGATGTCAGATCCTGCTTGTACACCCTACCATAATTTCATGTCTGTGGGTAGTTTGATGAATCACTGACCCAAATTGTTTTGGATAAAGATCAAAGATGATGACCTTGGAGCATGAACTTTAAAAAACTCCCTTATTTCTATTTGGATAGGCCCCCATTAAAATTAGTCAAATTGTGCTACAGGAGGCTTTTTAACTGCAGCTGAATACACACATATAACCTTTAAAACATATACTTTTTAATTTGCTAAATCTTAATTGTATTTATTTATTTCTTATCCTTGAAACCTTGACATGTATTTTACTAAAATAGATACTGACTTTCATACTTACTTCTCTTGCTCACAAACCACCCAGTTTTTTATAAAACGACTTCCAGGAATTAAAAGTGGTTTCAGAGGAACATTTGGATTGAAGCATTAATGCTTTCTGGCCTTAAATGGGACTTCAGTCAAATAGTCATATTTCTAAATGAGTTTATGTTTTGCTGATATTTCTAGTGTAGAACTGCAATTATCTTAATATCCTAATCTCCTTTTTTGCTTTGTTTGTTCCAATAGCTTGTGCCCATAGTAACAGCTGCTGGCGAGGAAAGACAATCTGGATTTCACAGTTCAATTTCAGTGACCATGTTAACTTAAGATCTGAAGTTTAGCTAAAGTAAACCCTTCATTACACTACACTATGGGCAGGAGAGACCTAGGTGTGGCTAAGTTTAAAATCAATTTTACTTGAGTTGAAAAGCAAACATTCGCCTTTGCTCTGCCTTGTTTCTGAACCAATATATTTTAAAGGCTTTTGATATATACTTATGTCTATGTGTAGTTAATTCTTTTTTAATGTTAAAATCAATTTAGACTGTAAAATAAATGTCAGCAAACTTTTAATGTCAATTTCTTAATCTTAAAATATCTCTTTGACTAGTTTTTAAAAAATTGGTAGCTGTCTGATTGCACAAGCTGCCTATTAGACATATAACCATACCTGGCCAAAAAAAGGCCATATTCTTAACAAGCATTGTTTTATTTTTAAAACAAGCCCCCACTCAGATATGTATCTGCAAACACTGTGGACTAATTTATTTTTACATTGAACAACAATTTTGTTTAAAAGTTTTGATTCCCAAAACATTTTTTGGTGATTATAAAAAACGCTTTCAAACTCATCATCATGTAGGAATCTTGAGAATTCTGAGATAAATTTTTAATGACTATAAAGTATTTAATCGCATAATATTTCTGACATGCCGCATGAGTTCAACAGGACTAAAAGTGTTTTGCTGCTTATTATCATTTGAACTCAGTGTTTGGTGCACACTACTGCAATGTCCAAATAGTCAGCCAGCATTGAGGGATGCCAGGTGCCCTGATACTTTTTTCCCTTGTGGCAATGTCCTGGTGAAACCTTTCACCATTTTCGTCACTGACTGCACCCAGATATTCTGGAAAGAAGTCTAAGGGTGACTGCAAAAAATTAAACGTCATAGTCTTGTATATTGTAAAAAGTTTGTCAACCAGATAAATGTAGTTTGGTGTTCAGTAATTGCCAAGAAAATTCTCAATGACATCCTCAAATGTTTTCTAGTCGGGGGCGACTCTCCTGAGGTAATGCTAAGATTCGCCCCCGAATAGTATGAGAGGAGCGGACACCCTGAGGGAGCCAGGCAGCTTGGGCCTGCTTTCACATTCTGTGTCATCATGAAGGAGCCAATATACATCTGACTGAGACACAGAGGCAGGTATTGTGACAAATTAATATGGCCAGTGCATGAGTCAATGAATCACTGGATTCAAGAGAGAGAAGTTCATTTTAGATAAGCAAAATATATGTCAGTTTCCAAAGAAAAGCCTAATTGTATAAAGTAGACAAGGGTGTGGGAGTGAGTTTGGAGGTTCGTTGGCATCCTGATGACATTACAGTGTGGGCCTTTTAACAAGTGCTTTTGACCATTCCTTTACCAGTGGTCTTAGGATTCGGTAAGGTTCATCTGTACACACCGTGTCTGGTCGATTTTATCTTCTCTCCTTTGATTGGTGGAAGAACTTTTTGTGAAGGCTCCATTACGCTCTGCTCAGGATTTTTCACCATATCAGGTTGTTTAAATTTGTATTCGCCTCGGGCCTTTCTCTGAATGAACATTTCACTATTGGTGTTTTTTTTATCACTTTTTTTTACATTAATATTGAAATGGGACTTTTTGGTTATTTCAAAGTGCTACGCTTATTATATAATATTGTTGTTAGGATTAGTATCAAGATTCCTATGCCCTGTACACACGATCAGACATTGATCGGACATTCCGACAACAAAATCGGATTTTTTCCGACTAATGTTGGCTCCAACTTGTCTTGCATACACACGGTTGCAAAAAGTTGTCAAAATTTCCGAATGTCAAGAACGCGGTGACGTACACCACGTACGACGAGACTATAGGACTGAAGGGCAGTTCAATACCAAGCGCGCCACCCTTTGGGCTCCTTTTGCTAATCTCGTGTTAGTAAAAGTTTGGTGAAAGACGATTTGCGCTTTTTCAGACTCGTGGTTTTCAGATCGTACTTTGTGCTTGCGGGTTTGTATCTGGTCTTCAGTGCATGCAGTCAGTTCCCATTGGTTTATTCAGTGTGTTCTTGTCTGCTCGTTACTGATTTTCAGGTCGCTCTTCACAGGCCTCGCTGTTCTTCAGTGCGTTCTGTTACTTAGTTCTGACCAGCCGACCGTTTTGAAGCCATGTTGCGTGTACGTACTCATTGTAGAGTTCATGCTGTGCGGGGACTTGGTGTTGGGGTTCTTACTTTGACACAAGCCCAGTCCATGAACAGGGTGGGGAGGAGTTCATGGACCAAGAATTGGTTGCTCCAGCGTGACCAAGTCTGTCACATGCCTATGCTCCGTGAGATCCGTGAGAATAATCCTGAGGATTTCAGGAACTTTCTCAGGATGACGGACCCCGTATTTCACTGTTTGTTGGCTTTGCTGACCCCTTATATCAGCAAGCAGGATACCTGCATGCGGCAAGCCATCACTCCGAAGCAGAGGCTAGTCGCCACGTTGCGGTACTTGGCGACGGGGAGAAGCCTGCAGGACCTCAAGCTCTCGACAGGCATCTCCCCCCAGGCTCTGGGGATCATTATCCCAGAGACCTGTTCTGCCATCATCCAGGTCCTGCAGAAGGACTATATTAAGGTAAGATTTATCCTTTAACATCACATTTTATTGTATTTAATGTTTGATAATGTATTGTATTTCTTTCATCATTCCCTAATTACCATGACTGTAATATGCTTTGAATGTCCCCTTTGTCCTCATGCATGCTGGAATTTTTAAATGTTTTTTTGGTCCTTCATGCATATTTGCCTTCACTTACCTCCCCAGCATGCTCTCCTGGGCCTATATCCACCTCGCCTAGTCAATTAACAATGTATTTTGTCAGCTTCATTGTAGTGCTTTACCCTAAACACCCCTTAAAATGTGTACAAATGTTATTTGTGTCCTTAAATTCTGGCAGAGTGCCAGAGGCATTTTTTGGGGTCCCAAACTCATTTGGAACCCTCCCTCCCCCAAACTGCTAAGTCAACCGATACCAATCCCCTATCTGCTGACTTTGCAAAACCCATACACACTATACCTACCTCTTTTGTGGTCAGATTTATGGATGAATTCCCCAAAGCATGTAGTGAAAGGGCCTGCCTGAATACTTTCAAATGGCACTGTTTAAAGTTTTTCTATCCTATTATTATCTTGATAGGTAATTGCAGAATGTTAAAATTGTGCTCCAATTTGTACAGTGTGTATTCATATTTTTGTATTATGACACTTCTTACCTGTCCAGTGGGCTGCCAGTAGTGTAAGTAAGGAGGGGCTGGCCAAAGTAACACACATTATTTATGCATTCATCTCTCAATGAAGTGGAAAGGGTTACCTGTCCAAAACATCTCACCCCCTAAAATTTTTACAATTGGCCATCAGAAGGTGTCACGTACCTGGTTATTGAGCCTGATATGCAGAGGGAGGCCTCCCTTATGATCCTGACTCATGGCCCCTGGTAGAGCTGACAGGAGGCACAGGAGTGCAGGACAGCATGAGTGCCTGGCAGGATCAACAGCCGGTATGCAGATCTGATGCTCTGGACGAAGCTGGGACAGCTGGAACCACAGGTGGAATGCAGCAGACAGGAAGCTGAAGCAGGAGAGCAGGCACTCACAGAATTCAGGTGGATGGTCCCAAGGATAGAGACACAGAAGGGTCAGACAGACTGGATCATTCACTGGAGAGCAGAACTGGAACAGATGCAGAGGGCTTAAAGGAAGGTCACTAGGCAAGCCGGGTCGGCAACAAACTGGTGCAGATAAGCCAAAGGATCAGGCAGGAGCGAGGTCGTGGACAGGCCGGGGTCAGGTGCAGGCGGCAGGCAAGGATAGTTACAAGGCAAGCAGGTAGTCACAGGAACGGATCAGGAACACAGGAAACTCACAGGGAACGCTGTAGATCTGGCAGCAAGATTCCCCTGTCATGACATTGTTTAAGTAGCGCTTCTGGCACCAATTGCCATGCGCGCATGCGCACGGGCGCGTGCGGACTTGCACGGGCGTGTACAGGTGCGCGCACAGAACCACCGCCCTCAGCAAGCCTTTCCTGACATTGCCCCCCTCCAAGGGGCAGCCTCTGGATGCCCAACCTAGCCAACTTTTCAGGGTGAGTTCTTTTGAAGGACAGGATTAATCTCTTGGCATGGATGTTATTTTCTGGTTCCCATGAATTTTCTTCCAGGCCGTAACCCTTTCACTTCACCAAGAATTGGATTTGATTATTCCTCTTCCGACAGTCCCTGATTGCCTCCACCTCATATTCTTTTCCCCATTAACAATCACAGGTACGGGGGGTCCAGGAAAAGGATTAGCCACAGCGGGCTTAAGTAGAGAGACATGGAAAACAGGATGTACCCAAAATGACTCCGGCAGTTTCAGCTCATAGACCACCTCATTGATCCTTCTTTTCACTGAAAATGGGCCTGCGAACCTAGGACCCAACTTCTTAGATGGGCAAGCAAGCCCCACCCGATCTCTGGGTTTCAGGACTAGTTCTCCCCGTCTCCTTCTGTCAAAGATTCCTTTGCTGCGTTCCTGCGCCTTGGCTATGGTTTCCTGTAATAATTTGTGATTTGAATTGAATAAATCTAAAGTTTCTAAAGCAGCTGGAACCGGACATTCTGGAAGAGAGTTGGGTAAGAATGATGGGTGGTATCCATAGTTGGCGAAGAAGGGAGTTTGCTTTATGGAAGAATAAGTAGAGTTATTGTAAGCAAACTCAGCCAGTGGCAATAGGGACAACCAGTCGTCCTAGGAAAACGAAGAAAAACATCGCAGGTACTGCTCAAGAGTCTGGTTGGTCCTCTCCGTCTACCCATTAGTCTGCGGATGGTAGGCAGAGGAGAAGGACAATCAGATGCCAAGGGTCTTGCACAATGCTTTCCAAAACCTGGAGGTGAACTGTACACCCCTATCCGAGGTGATGTTTACAGGAACTCCGTAAAGCTGGACAATCTCCCTGATGAAAACTCGTGCAGGGGCAGATGGTGTTCCTTTCAACGGGATGAAGTGTGCCATCTTGAATAGCCGGTCAACAACTACAAATATAGTAAAATAGCCTGCGGGAGGGAGCTCCACAATGAAATCCATGAAAATAGATTTCCAGAGCCTATCTGGAACGGGTAAGGGTTTAAGCAGACCCCAAGCCTTAGTTTGATTGCACTTGCTCCAGGCACAGATAGGGCATGACTCCTATAGTCCTTACAGTCCTTGGCAACCTGGGGCCACCAGAAAGTGCGCGGTAACAAATCTGCTGTCTTGGAAACGCTAAAGTGCCCCGCTAGGGCATGGTCATGACAGAGTTCAAGTATGGTGACCCGGAGACTCCCAGGTATGAAAATTTTATTATTGCACCACAGCAGACCATCTTTTGCCAGCAACTTTGTTTCAGGCAAGCTAAAAATATTAACAAAAGCCTGCTTGACCCGGGCAAATAGATCTTCCTGTACCAGAAGAAAATTTTCAATATGTAGGATGGTGTCTGAGGAGGCAGCTGTTCCAGAGTCGCTGAACATACAGGATAAGGCATCTGGTTTTGTGTTTTTTGAGCCGGGCCAGTATGTCACGTGGAAAGAGAATCTAGAGAAAAATAGTGCCCATCTGGCTTGATGAGGTTTTAAACGTTTTGCTGTTCTCAGGTACTCTAGATTCTTGTGATCTGTGTATACTAGAATCGGATAAGCTGCCCCTTCCAGCAGATAGCGCCACTCCTCTAGCGCAGCTTAAATTGACAAAAGTTCTCGATCCCCGACGTCATAGTTCCTTTCCGGGGCAGATGACTTACGGGAAAAGAAGACAACAGGAAACAAAAGTGACGTAGGACCCTGACGTTGTGATAGCACGGCACCGACAGCGATTTCAGAAGCGTCCACCCCCAAAACAAATGGCAGAGCAGGATCAGGATGTTTCAACACTGAGGCAGAGGTGAACAGACTCTTGAGGGAATCAAAGGCTGCTTGGGCTTCAGGGGTCCAGTGAAAACGGGTTCCTTGTTTGGTAAGCTGAGTGATAGGGGAGATAATGGCAGAAAACCCCTTAATGAATTTACGATAAAAGTTTGCTGAAATTTTTTGAGGATCCATCTTGATGCCCTTGATGGAAATAATTAGTCCTAGAAATTGTATACTCTGTTTCTTGAATTCACATTTTTCAGCCTTGGCATATAAGCCGTGTTGACGAAGGCGACTCAGAACGCACTTGACGTGCTTATGGTGACTGTCAATGGAGGAGGAGAAAATCAGAATGTCATCCAGATAAATGATAACGAACAGGTCTAAATAGTCCTGGAAAATATTGTTAACAAAGTGCTGAAAAGTGGCCGGAGCATTGCACAACCCGAACGGCATCACCAGATACGGAAAATGTCCGAATCAAGTGCAAAATGCCGTTTTCCACTCTTTACCCTCTCTGATGTGGACCAGGTTATAGGCTCCTCGAAAGTCAAGTTTAGTAAAGATGGTTGCAGCCCCCAACCTCTGGAAGAGTTCAGGCACCACGGGGAGAGGATAGCGATTTTTGATGGTGATTTTGTTGAGTTGAGTTTCTACGAAGATGTTGGCTCCTGCCGGAGAGGTGGATGGGCGGATAAATCTCTTTCTCAAGTTCTCGTCAATGTATTCCTTGAGAGTAACAAGCTCTTGTTCAGTGAGAGGGAAGATTCTTCCAAAGGGAATCTCGGCCCCAGGGAGGAGCTCAATAGGGCAATCGTACACTCAGTGTGCTGGTAATGTCTCTGCGCCCTTCTTACTAAATACATCCAGAAAGTCGTGAAACTCCTCAGGGACTAACTGGCGGATTTCAGAGTCCAGGCATAGTAAGGAGGAGGAGTTATTGGGAACTTCCAGAAGACAATATTGATGGCAATAAAGAGATGAAAAAGTAACTTCTCTGGTAGTCCAATAATGTGGGGGTTGTGTGACCGCAGCCAGGGCATGCCCAAGATGATGGGAAACAAAGGTGAGGTGATAATGTCAAGGCGTAAAAGCTCCTGATGGCAACTGTCAACTGTGGCCGACAGTGGGGCTGTTTCCTGTGTGACAGGTCCTGATTTGATGGCTGACCCATCAGCAAGGTGCAAGAAAAGTCCTTGAGTCTTGGGTAGCAGAGGAATGGAATGTCTGGCTGCGAAGGAGGAATCCATGAAGCAACTGCATGCCCCTGAATCAATAATGGCGGTTACTTGAAGGTTCTTTCCAGACAGCTGCAACAGAACAGGAACAGAGAGGTGAGAGGAAGCATTAACCGCAGCAGAGACTTGATTAGTGGAACTTAAGAGGCACTTACTGGTTCTTACAAAATGTCCTGGTTCCCCACAGTACATGCAAAGATTATTCATGCGTCTGTGTTGACGTTCTTCTCCAGTGAGAGAAGGGTGGAGCACGCCCAGTTGCATGGGTTCAGAAGTGTCTGGAGTTGGGGCAAGCTGTCCTGAAGGAGCAGGGTAAGAGGGACTAGGAACCATCCAGGTAGGTCCGGATTGTCCCATCTTTCTTTCCGACCTGCGTTCACGCAGACGTCGGTCAATTTGTATGGACAAGGTGATGAAGCCGTCCAGGGTCTGTGGTACCCCTACCCTAGCCAGTTCGTCCTTAAGAGGATCTGACAGTCCCATACGAAACTGATAGCGGAGGGCCGCATCATTCCAGTTGGTGCCCAACGCCTGAATTCAGCAACGCAGTCCTCTACAGCTCTGCGGCCCTGCTGAAGGGAGTGGAGTGCTGCTTCCGCAGTTGCCGATAATTGTGGATCCTCGTACAGCTGTGCTGTATCCAGAAATGCGGTCAGGTTAGTCAGGATCACGTTCTTCTGTTCTAGGAGAAGATGTGCCCAGGATTGGGGTTCGTCCGGCAGCAGGGAAATCATGAAGCCTACTTTAGTGGTCTCCAAAGAGAAGATGCGAGGCTGAAGAGCGAAGAAAAGCTCACAGGAGTTACGGAAGGCCCTGAACTTGCGACAGTCTCCAGAGAATCTCTCAGGTGTGGGTACACGTGGCTCCGGGGGTAACATCACCACTATAGGTGAGGAAGAGGAGCTGGCTGAGAAGTCCGTTGAGGAGCAGCCGGAGGTGAGAGCGCCTGTACACACTCTTTCAACGATTATAGCTATCCTGGAGAGTCTTTACAGCCTGAGTCAGGCCAGCAAGGTGCAAGCACAGTTCGTCCATAGGTGAGGCTCCCCGCTTGGGCTCAGACATGGCTGCCAGATACTGTCATGTACCTGGTTATTGAGCCTGATATGCAGAGGGAGGCCTCCCTTACGATCCTGACTCACAGCCCCTGGTAGAGCTGACAGGAGGCACAGGAGTGCAGGATAACACGAGTGCCTGGCAGGCTCAACAGCCGGTATGCAGATCTGATGCTTCAGACGAAGCTGGGACAGCAGGAACAGCAGGCGGAATGCAGCAGACAGGAAGCTGAGGCAGGAGAGCAGGCACTCACAGAATTCAGGTGGATGGTCCCAAGGATAGAGACACAGGAGGGTCAGACAGGCCGGGTCATACACTGGAGAGCAGAACTGGAACAGATGCAGAGGGCTTAAAGGAAGGTCACTAGGCAAGCCGGGTCGGCAACAAACTGGTGCAGATAAGCCAAAGGATCAGGCAGGAGCGAGATCGTAGACAGGCCGGGGTCAGGTGCAGGCGGCAGGCAAGGATAGTCACAAGGCAAGCAGGTAGTCACAGGAATAGATCAGGAACACAGGAAACTCAGAGGGAACGCTGTAGATCTGGCAGCAAGATTCCCCTGTCATGACAGGGTTTAAGTAGCGCTTCTGGCGCCAATGGCCGTGCGCACGGACTCACACAGGAGCGTGCACAGAACCACCGCCCTCAGCAAGCCTTTCTGATAGGTGAACCTTATATTTTTGTCTTTAAATACTCCCTAAAATAAATGTTATACTGATGTTGGCCAAGAAGGTTTGTGTCTAATCTGCTTTCAATGTTTATGTGCAAAATGACTCTTTTTTTTTCTGGTTTGACTCCACAGTTTCCTTCCACACCACAGGAATGGCAGACTGTGGCCTCCCACTTTGCCCAGCGGTGGGACTTTGCCAACTGCGGAGGGGCAATTGATGGGAAGCACGTCCACATTGTCCCACCCCCCAACTCGGGGTCATATTATTATAATTACAAGGGGTTCAATAGTATTGTGATGTTGGTGGTGGTGTCGGCTACTTACGAGTTCCTGTATGTGGACGTGGGGAAGAATGGCCGGATGTCGGATGGTGGAGTCATCACCCAGACCGAGTTCTACAGATGTCTCCAGAATGGCAGCTTGGGTTTGCCACCTCCAGAAGACAATGCGGAAGGACTCCCATTCGTCTTTGTTGCGGATGAAGCGTTTGCGCTGGGGGACCATCTTAAGCGGCCATTCAGCCCGGACCAGAGGGTTTTTAATTACTGGCTGGCCAGAGCCAGAAGAGTGGTGGAGAATACGTTTGGAATAGTGGCCAGCCGGTTCCGCCTATTTCTTACACCGATACACATGGCGGAATATAAACTCAATCACATCATCCTGTCTTGCTGTGTTCTCCACAACTTTTTAAGCAGAAATTCTTTCAACTGTGCTGCCTCAGTTGGGCCTGAGGCCAGAATTCATATTAATGAACCAACCCTGACGGCGCTTGAAACTGGCCGTCCTGGCTTGCCCCCCCAGAGTGCCCGCGAGGTCCGTATAAGATACACGAATACTTTGCGGGTAGGGGGGCCATCGATATGCCAAAAAATGTCTGAGACATCAGTTTTTAAATAAAAATATACCGTATTTATCGGCGTATAACACACACTTTTTTCCCCTTAAAATCAGGGGAAAATCACGGGTGCGTGTCATACGCCGATCCCCCGCTGACTGTGAGCAGAGGAGCGAGCGCTGCCGACATTCATACATAGCCAAGTGTACTCAGCTGGGTTCGGCTCCGCTCACAGTCACACCCAGTCCCGCCCTAAGATGGACATAACACAGGGACTGGGCGTGACTGTGAGCGGAGCTAGCCAAACTTAGCCGAGTACACTCGGCTATGTATGAATGTCGGCGGCGCTCGGCTCAGCCCACAGGACTATGGGAGGAGCCGAAAGCAGCCGAGAGCCGCCGAGAGATACAGGACCGGCTCTATGTCTCTCAGCGGCGCCATATTTAACCGCTTACCAACCGCCTCACGCAGATGTACTGCGGCAGAAGGGCTTGTACAGGCAAAACACGTACCTGTACGTTGCCCTGTAAGAGGCGGCCTATTTTGTAAACGCTATAGCTTTTGCGCAAACCGATCAATAATCGCTTATTGCGATTTTTTTTACCAAAAATATGTAGAAAAATACGTATCGGCCTAAACTGAGGGAAAAAAAATGTTTTTTTTAATATATTTTTCGGGGATATTTATTATAGCAAAAAGTAAAAAAAGTAAAAAATAATGCGTTTTTTTCAAAATTGTTGCTTTATTTTTGTTTATAGTGCAAAAGATAAAAGCTGCAGAGGCGATCAAATACCACCAAAAGAAAGCTCTATTTGTGGGAAAAAAAGGACGTCAATTTTGTTTGGGAGCCACGTCGCACGACCGCGCAATTAGGCTGCAGATGACACAAGGCTGCAGATGACACAACAATGCTGCAGATTAGGGATGAGCCGAACACCCCCCGGTTCGGTTCGCACCAGAACCTGCGAACGGACCGAAAGTTCGCACGAACGTTAGAACCCCATTGACGTCTATGGGACTCGAACGTTCGAAATTCGAAATCAAAAGTGCTCATTTTAAAGGCTAATTTGCATGGTATTGTCCTAAAAAGGGTTTGGGGACCCGGGTCCTACCCCAGGGGACATGTATCAATGCAAAAAAAACGTTTAAAAACGGCCGTTTTTTCGGGAGCAGTGATTTTAATGATGCTTAAAGTAAAAAAAAAAAAAGTGAAATATTCCTTTAAATATCGTACCTGGGGGGGTGTCTATAGTATGCCTGTAAAGTGACGCGTGTTTCCCGTGTTTAGAACAGTCCCTGCACCAAATGTCATTTTTAAAGGAAAAAATCTAATTTAAAACTGCTTGCGGGTTTAATGTAATGTCGGGTCATGGCAATATGGATGAAAATCAGTGAGGCATGGGTACCCCCCAGTCCATTACCAGGCCCTTTGGGTCTTGTATGGATATTAGGGGGAACCCCGCACCCAAATTAAAATAAGGAAAGGTGTGGGGCCACCAGGCCCTATATACTCTGAACAACAAGTAGAATCTGTTTGTAATTTTGAACGGGTACATTTTTAACGTGTTTAGCTCCAGCCAAAAAATCTTTTTTAAGCTTTTTGGAAAACATAGGGAAGGGTTATCACCCCTGTGACATTTGTTTTGCTGTCTTTCCTCCTCTTCAGAAGATTTCACCTCACTTTTTGTCCCAATGAAAAATGTTTTTTGAAAATTTGTTTTTTTTTGTGGAACAAGGATTGGAAAGCATCAGTGGAAAGGAGAATTTCTTTTCCCATATTAACTCTTACAGGAGAGAATTTCCCTTCCTAGGGATAGATTTCATCTCACTTCCTGTTGTCTCCTTCCATTTGCAAGTAGGAGTCGTTTGTAAGTTAGATGTTTGAAAGTAGGGTCCTGCCCTATATACTCAGCAGAAATTTGGGCCTTAGGTGTTGCTGTGGCCACAACACTGTAAGCCCTCACAGGGCCCTGCTGTGAAATATTAGATCAAGAATTGTAATTACATGCCCCTGTTGAACAGGAGCTGAAAAATTAGGCCTTAGGCACTGGTGCTGGTGCCACAACACTGCAACCCCTCACAGACACTCTAGTTGGAACGCAGGAACGAGCCCTGCTGCAAAGTATTGCATCAAAAATTGTAATTACACGCCCCTGTTAAACAAGGGCTGAAAAATTGGGCCTTAGGCACTATGGCTGGTGCCACAACACTGCAACCCCTCACAGACACTCTAGTTGGAACGCAGGAACGAGCCCTGCTGTAAAGTATTGCATCAAAAATTGTAATTACACGCCCCTGTTAAACAAGGGCTGAAAAATTGGGCCTTAGGCACTGGTGGTGGCGCCCAGAACCAAAAATGTTCTTACAAGCTATCAGCGTGATGACTGAGGAGGAAGAGGATAATTACTCAGGGATAGTCACTCAGCATCAGCATAGGCAGTCTTTGAACGGATCTGAGATTTCAAAAAAAATTATTCGGTTACATCAGCATCAGGTGCTTGGTAGCTGGTGGTGATCCAAGACTGATTCATTTTTATGAAGGTCAGTCGATCGACCGAATCGATGGACATACGCACCCTGTGATCGGTTACCACGCCTCCAGCAGCACTGAATGTGCGTTCCGAAAGAACGCTGGATGCAGGACAGGCCAGTAGCTCAATTGCATACTGTGCAAGCTCTGGCCAGTGATCCATCCTCAAGACCCAGTAACCCAGAGGATTTTCAGTGGGAAAGGTGTCCAAGTCTGATCTTGCCCCTAGGTATTCCTGCACCATGTAAAACAGACGCTGGCGATGGTTGCTGGAACCGATCATACCTTGGGGCTGCGGACCAAAAAATTGTCTGAACGCATCGGTCAGACGTCCACCTTCTCCACCGCTCCTTCTTTGACTGACCGAAGCCTCAGCAACACGTTGTCCAGAAACAGGAGTTTGTAACCTCCCAGTCTCTGGGAACGCGTTGCAAAGACCTTTCTGCAAGGCCTCCGGAAGATGTTTCATCCTCTGCTCCGTCTGCGATGGCAAGATAAGGTCCGCAACCTTACCCTTGTAACGTGGATCAAGGAGGGTTGCCAGCCAGTATTGGTCCTTCTCCTTGATACCACGAATACGAGGATCCTTACGCAGGCTTTGCAGGATCAGGGAGGCCATGCAGCGTAGGTTTGCTGAGGCATTCGGTCCGGAGTCCTCTGGGTCACTAAGGACGACATGATCCGCAGCCACCTCCTCCCAGCCACGTACAAGTCCATGTGTTTCTTGGGACTGATCCCTTAAAGACTGCTGCTGATGCTGAGTGCCAGGCTCCACCTCCATACTGACACAATCTTCCTCCTCTTCCTCCTCCTCCTCGTCCTCTTCCTGTGTGATCGGCGGGCACACAGGAACACTGTCTGGATAAAGGGGGCCTTGAGAGCTAAGGAAGTCCTCCTCTTCCTGCCTCTGTTCTGCCTCAAGTGCCCTGTCCATTATTCCATGCAGCGTGTGCTCCAACAGGTGGACAAGGGGGACAGTGTCACTGATGCATGCACTGTCACTGCTCACCATCCTCGTGGCCTCCTTAAATGGTGACAGGACAGTGCATGCATCCCTGATCATGGCCCACTGGCGTGGGGAAAAAAAAACAAGCTCCCCTGATCCTGTCCTGGTGCCATAGTCCCACAGGTACTCATTGATGGCCCTCTGCTGCGTGTGCAGCCGCTGAAGCATGGCCAACGTTGAGTTCCACCTGGTGGGCATGTCACAGATTAGGCGGTTCTTGGGCAGGTTAAACTCCTTTTGGAGGTCCGTCAGCCGAGCACTGGCATTATATGACCGGCGGAAATGCACACAGACTTTCCTGGCCTGCCTCAGGACATCCTGTAAGCCCGGGTACCTGCCCAAGAACCGCTGCACCACCAAGTTAAGGACGTGAGCCAAACAGGGCACATGGGTCATTTGTCCCTGTCGGAGGGCAGAGAGGAGGTTGGTGCCATTGTCGCAAACCACCATTCCTGCCTTAAGTTGGCGTGGCGTCAACCACCTCTGAACCTGCCCCTGCAGAGCTGACAGAACCTCTGCCCCAGTGTGGCTCCTGTCCCCCAAGCACACCAGCTCAAGCACCGCATGGCATCTTTTGGCCTGCGTACTTGCGTAGCCCCTTGAACGACTACGGAGCACCGCTGGTTCCGAGGAAGAGGCCATGGAGGAAGAAGAAGAGGAGGGGGTGGAGGAGAGAGGTGTGTCACAATCATTAGCATTTTGGAGGCGTGGTGGTGGAACAACCTCCAACACTACTGCACCTTGTCCTGCATCCTTCCCAGCTGCCAGCAGAGTCACCCAATGCGCCGTGAAACTTAGGTAACGTCCCTGTCCATGCCTGCTGGACCATGAGTCAGCGGTAATATGCACCTTACCGCTGACCGCCCTGTCCAGCGAGGCATGGACATTGCCTTCCACATGCCGGTAGAGAGCCGGAATCGCCTTCCATGAGAAAAAGTGGCGTTTGGGTACCTGCCACTGAGGAACCGCACATTCCACATACTCACGGAAGGGGGCAGAGTCTACCAACTGAAAAGGCAGCAGTTGAAGTGCCAGCAATTTTGCCAAGCTAGCATTCAACCGCTGGGCATGTGGATGGCTGGGAGCAAACTTCTTTCGGCGGTGCAGCAGCTGGGGCAGGGAAATTTGCCTGGTACTATCTGACGTCGGTGTACCAAAAGCAGATTGCCCACAAGTACTTGGCTGTGACACACCTAATTCTAGAGGACTGAAGGTCTAGTGGACTGAAGGTCTAGTGGGGTTGGAAATCTCAGCTGATGAGGAGCAAGGAGAGGTCCTCTTTGTTCTTTGGTGTGGGTCTTTTAGATGCGCTTGCCAACGAACTGCATGGCAGGTCAACATATGTCTGGTCAAGCATGTGGTACCCAAGCGGGAGATGTTTTGGCCACGTGAGATACGCTTGAGACATATGTTGCAAATAGCAGCGGTGCGATCTGATGCACTCGTCTCAAAAAAGGCCCACACCAAAGAACTTTTTGAATAACGCGCAGAGACTGCAGCGCCCTGCACATGTGATGCAGTCAATGTGCTGCCCTTAGGCTGGCCCCTGGAGGGCATCCTGCCTCGTTGGTGATGTGCCGCCTCCTCCTCCTCCTCCTCCTCCTCTCTCCTATCAGGCACTCACGTTGAGTCAGTGACCTCATCATCCCCTCCCTCCTCATCACTGGAGCAAACCTGGCAGTATGCTGCAGCAGGGGGAGCATGACTGCCAGATTGCTGTCCTTCTTGGGCACCCCCTCTGTCCGTGCTCATGTTACTGCCTTCATCGAGCTCAGTATCATCATCAGAGCCTTCCAAACACTGGGCATCCTCCTGGAGCATGTACCCAACACTGTGGTCAAACAGTTCGAGGGACTCCTCAGGAGGACATGGTGGAGCTAGGGAAGGAGTCACTGATGACATTGAGCCGAGGGAAGAGGCCGCTGCTTTGCCAGACAAAGCACCCTGGGCATGGGTGAGAGAGGATGAGGAGGATGAGGATGGCTTGGTCATCCACTCGACCAAGTCTTCCGCATGTTGCGGCTCAACACGGCCAGCTGCCGAAAAAAAGGCCAAGCGTGTCCCATGGCCACGTGCTGATGAGGATGCACCGTCTCCACGACCAGCACTAGACACAGAGCCTGCTTGTCCTCTCTTATTGGCTTGTGACTGTCTGCCTCTCCTTCTTGGCCTTCCAGACATACTAATGGCCTGTAGCTGCACTAAGCTGGGATATATATATATATATATATATATATACTGCAGCTAGCAAAATCAACTGCCTGCCTGTAGTATGAGAACACCACCAACCTTCTACAGCTTCTCTAGCTTTAGCTGAACACTGTGAGGTGGACGCACCCCACTAATTTGTAGGTTCAGCTGAACACTGTGAGCAGAACGCACTGCACTAAATGTAAATGTTCAGCGCCGCCTGAACAGAGAGCCGTAATTGGCCAAAGCCAAGGAGGCTTTGGCCAATTATGGCTCAGGGGATTTAGTACACGCCCCACACTATATAAGGCCGCCTGCCTGGCGGCCCTGTGTAGTGTGTGTTCCGGCGTTGAAAGAGATAGACAGAGAGACAGTGTCATTTGATTTGAGTTAGATAGATTAGGCAGAACAGTCAGTCAGTTAGCTGCACTTACAGTGTATTTTGTATATATATGCATCCCAGGTGTTGCATATATATATATATATACACTGTATTCAGTTTAGCTAGATCTGTTCCTGTTAAATTCTAGACTATTTACATTTAGTGCAGTGCGTCCTGCTCACAGTGTTCAGCTAGATCCGTTCCTGTTATCTTCTAGACTATTTACATTTAGTGCAGTGCGTCCTGCTCACAGTGTTCAGCTAGATCCGTTCCTGTTATCTTCTAGACTATTTACATTTAGTGCAGTGCGTCCTGCTCACAGTGTTCAGCTAGATCCGTTCCTGTTATCTTCCTACTGACAGGCAGGCTTGTCTTGTTACAGTATTAACAGCTACCTAAAGAAAATTACTGGTGTTCTTTTGATCCTATTAGTACCACGGTCAGGCAGCTAGACTATTTACATTTAGTAAAGTGCGTCCTGCTCACAGTGTTCAGCTAGATCCGTTCCTGTTATCTTCTAGAAAATTTACATTTAGTGCAGTGCGTCCTGCTCACAGTGTTCAGCTAGATCCGTTCCTGTTATCTTCCTACTGACAGGCAGGCTTGTCTTGTTACAGTATTAACAGCTACCTAAAGAAAATTACTGGTGTTCTTTTGATCCTATTAGTACCACGGTCAGGCAGCTAGACTATTTACATTTAGTAAAGTGCGTCCTGCTCACAGTGTTCAGCTAGATCCGTTCCTGTTATCTTCCTACTGACAGGCAGGCTTGTCTTGTTACAGTATATAAAGCTACCTGAAGAAAATTACTGGTGTTCTTTTGATCCTATTAGTACCACGGTCAGGCAGCTAGACTATTTACAGTTAGTGCAGTGCGTCCTGCTCACAGTGTTCAGCTAGATCCGTTCCTGTTATCTTCCTACTGACAGACAGGCTTGTCTTGTTACAGTATATAAAGCTACCTGAAGAAAATTACTGGTGTTCTTTTGATCCTATTAGTACCACGGTCAGGCAGCTAGACTATTTACATTTAGTGCAGTGCGTTCTGCTCACAGTGTTCAGCTAAACCTACAAATTAGTGGGGTGCGTCCACCTCACAGTGTTCAGCTAAAGCTACCTGTAGAAGGTTGGTGGTGTTCTCATACTACAGGCAGGCAGTTGATTTTGCTAGCTGCAGTATATATATATATATATATATATATATATATATATATATATATCCCAGCTTAGTGCAGCTACAGGCCATTAGTTTGTCTGGAAGGCCAAGAAGGAGAGGCAGACAGTCACAAGCCAATAAGAGAGGGCAAGCAGGCTCTGTGTCTAGTGCTGGTCGTGGAGACGGTGCATCCTCATCAGCACGTGGCCATGGGACACGTTTGGCCTTTTTTTCGGCAGCTGGCCGTGTTGAGCCGCAACATGCGGAAGACTTGGTCGAGTGGATGACCAAGCCGTCCTCATCCTCCTCATCCTCTCTCACCCATGCCCAGGGTGCTTTGTCTGGCAAAGCAGCGGCCTCTTCCCTCGGCTCAATGTCATCAGTGACTCCTTCCCTAGCTACACCATGTCCTCCTGAGGAGTCCCTCGAACTGTTTGACCACAGTGTCCAGGAGGATGCCCAGCGTTTGGAAGGCTCTGATGATGATACTGAGCTCGATGAAGGCAGTAACATGAGCACGGACAGAGGGGGTGCCCAAGAAGGACAGCAATCTGGCAGTCATGCTCCCCCTGCTGCAGCATACTGCCAGGTTTGCTCCAGTGATGCGGAGGGAGGGGATGATGAGGTCACTGACTCAACGTGGGTGCCTGATAGGAGAGAGGAGGAGGAGGAGGAGGAGGAGGCGGCACATCACCAACGAGGCAGGATGCCCTCCAGGGGCCAGCCTAAGGGCAGCACATTGACTGCATCACATGTGCAGGGCGCTGCAGTCTCTGCGCGTTATTCAAAAAGTTCTTTGGTGTGGGCCTTTTTTGAGACGAGTGCATCAGATTGCACCGCTGCTATTTGCAACATATGTCTCAAGCGTATCTCACGTGGCCAATGGGTACCACATGCTTGACCAGACATATGTTGACCTGCCATGCAGTTCGTTGGCAAGCGCATCTAAAAGACCCACACCAAAGAACAAAGAGGACCTCTCCTTGCTCCTCATCAGCTGAGATTTCCAACCCCACTAGACCTTCAGTCCTCTCTGAGACCTGCACTGAGAGGAATGAAGGTGTAGAATTAGGTGTGTCACAGCCAAGTACTTGTGGGCAATCTGCTTTTGGTACACCGACGTCAGATAGTACCAGGCAAATTTCCCTGCCCCAGCTGCTGCACCGCCGAAAGAAGTTTGCTCCCAGCCATCCACATGCCCAGCGGTTGAATGCTAGCTTGGCAAAATTGCTGGCACTTCAACTGCTGCCTTTTCAGTTGGTAGACTCTGCCCCCTTCCGTGAGTTTGTAGAATGTGCGGTTCCTCAGTGGCAGGTACCCAAACGCCACTTTTTCTCACGGAAGGCGATTCCGGCTCTCTACCGGCATGTGGAAGGCAATGTCCATGCCTCGCTGGACAGGGCGGTCAGCGGTAAGGTGCATATTACCGCTGACTCATGGTCCAGCAGGCATGGACAGGGACGTTACCTAAGTTTCACGGCGCATTGGGTGACTCTGCTGGCAGCTGGGAAGGATGCAGGACAAGGTGCAGTAGTGTTAGAGGTTGTTCCGCCACCACGCCTCCAAAATGCTAATGATTGTGACACACCTCTCTCCTCCACCCCCTCCTCTTCTTCTTCCTCCATGGCCTCTTCCTCGGAACCAGCGGTGCTCCGTAGTCGTTCAAGGGGCTACGCAAGTACGCAGGCCAAAAGATGCCATGCGGTGCTTGAGCTGGTGTGCTTGGGGGACAGGAGCCACACTGGGGCAGAGGTTCTGTCAGCTCTGCAGGGGCAGGTTCAGAGGTGGTTGACGCCACGCCAACTTAAGGCAGGAATGGTGGTTTGCGACAATGGCACCAACCTCCTCTCTGCCCTCCGACAGGGACAAATGACCCATGTGCCCTGTTTGGCTCATGTCCTTAACTTGGTGGTGCAGCGGTTTTTGGGCAGGTACCCGGGCTTACAGGATGTCCTGAGGCAGGCCAGGAAAGTCTGTGTGCATTTCCGCCGGTCATATAATGCCAGTGCTCGGCTGACGGACCTCCAAAAGGAGTTTAACCTGCCCAAGAACCGCCTAATCTGTGACATGCCCACCAGGTGGAACTCAACGTTGGCCATGCTGCAGCGGCTGCACACGCAGCAGAGGGCCATCAATGAGTACCTGTGCGACTATGGCACCAGGACAGGGTCAGGGGAGCTTGGTTTTTTTTCCCCACGCCAGTGGGCCATGATCAGGGATGCATGCACTGTCCTGTCTCCATTTGAGGAGGCCACGAGGATGGTGAGCAGTGACAGTGCATGCATCAGTGACACTGTCCCCCTTGTCCACCTGTTGGAGCACACGCTGCATGGAATAATGGACAGGTCACTTGAGGCAGAACAGAGGCAGGAAGAGGAGGACTTCCTTAGCTCTCAAGGCCCCCTTTATCCAGACAGTGTTCCTGCGTGCCCGCCGATCACACAGGAAGAGGACGAGGAGGAGGAGGAGGAGGAGGAGGAAGATTGTGTCAGTATGGAGGTGGAGCCTGGCACTCAGCATCAGCAGCAGTCTTTAAGGGATCAGTCCCAAGAAACACATGGACTTGTACGTGGCTGGGAGGAGGTGGCTGCACACCATGTCGTCCTTAGTGACCCAGAGGACTCCGGACCGAATGCCTCAGCAAACCTACGCTGCATGGCCTCCCTGATCCTGCAAAGCCTGCGTAAGGATCCTCGTATTCGTGGTATCAAGGAGAAGGACCAATACTGGCTGGCAACCCTCCTTGATCCACGTTACAAGGGAAAGGTTGCGGACCTTATCTTGCCATCGCAGAGGGAGCAGAGGATGAAACATCTTCGGGAGGCCTTGCAGAAAGGTCTGTGCAACGCGTTCCCAGAGACTGGGAGGTTACAAACTCCTGTTTCTGGACAACGTGTTGCTGAGGCTTCGGTCAGTCAAAGAAGGAGCGGTGGAGAAGGTGGCCGTCTGACCGATGCGTTCAGACAATTTTTTGGTCCGCAGCCCCAAGGTATGATCGGTTCCAGCAACCATCGCCAGCGTCTGTTTTACATGGTGCAGGAATACCTAGGGGCAAGATCAGACTTGGACACCTTTCCCACCGAAAATCCTCTGGGTTACTGGGTCTTGAGGATGGATCACTGGCCAGAGCTTGCACAATATGCAATTGATCTACTGGCCTGTCCTGCATCCAGCGTTCTTTCGGAACGCACATTCAGTGCTGCTGGAGGCGTGGTAACCGATCACAGGGTGCGTCTGTCCACCGACTCGGTCGATCGACTGACCTTCATAAAAATGAATCAGTCTTGGATCACCACCAGCTACCAAGCACCTGATGCTGATGTAACCGAATAATTTTTTTTTGAAATCTCAGATCCCTTCAAAGACTGCCTATGCCGATGCTGAGTGACTATCCCTGAGTAATTATCCTCTTCCTCCTTAATCTTCACGCTGATAGCTTGTAAGAACATTTTTGGTTCTGGGCGCCACCACCAGTGCCTAAGGCACAATTTTTCAGCCCCTGTTTAACAGGGGCGTGTAATTACAATTTTTGATGTAATACTTTGCAGCAGGGCTCGTTCCTGCATTCCAACTAGAGTGTCTGTGAGGGGTTGCAGTGTTGTGGCACCAGCACCAGTGCCCAAGGCCCAATTTTTCTTCTCCTGTCTAACAGGGGCGTGTAATTACAATTTTTGATGCAATACTTTGCAGCAGGGCTCGTTCCTGCATTCCAACTAGAGTGTCTCTGAGGGGTTGCAGTGTTGTGGCACCAGCACCAGTGCCCAAGGCCCAATTTTTCTGCTCCTGTCTAACAGGGGCGTGTAACTACAATTTTTGATGCAATACTTTGCAGCAGGGCTCGTTCCTGCGTTCCAACTAGAGTGTCTGTAAGGGGTTGCAGTGTTGTGGCACCAGCACCAGTGCCTAAGGCCTAATTTTTCAGCTCCTGTTCAACAGGGGCATGTAATTACAATTCTTGATCTAATATTTCACAGCAGGGCCCTGTGAGGGCTTACAGTGTTGTGGCCACAGCAACACCTAAGGCCCAAATTTCTGCTGAGTATATAGGGCAGGACCCTACTTTCAAACATCTAACTTACAAACGACTCCTACTTGCAAACGGAAGGAGACAACAGGAAGTGAGATGAAATCTACCCCTAGGAAGGGAAATCCTCTCCTGTAAGAGTTAATATGGGAAAAAAAATTCTCCTTTCCACTGATGCTTTCCAATTCTTGTTCCACAAAAAAACCCAAATTTTCGAAAAACATTTTTCATTGGGACAAAAAGTGAGGTGAAATCTTCTGAAGAGGAGGAAAGACAGCAAAACAAATGTCACAGGGGTGATAACCCTTCCCTATGTTTTCCAAAAAGCTTAAAAAAGATTTTTTGGCTGGAGCTAAACACGTTAAAAATGTACCCGTTCAAAATTACAAAGAGATTCTACTTAACAACAAACCTACAGTCCCTGTCTTGTTTGCACCGCCTGTATACTGCTGTTCAGAGTATATAGGGCCTGGTGGCCCCACACCTTTCCTTATTTTAATTTGGGTGCGGGGTTCCCCTTAATATCAATACAAGACCCAAAGGGCCTGGTAATGGACTGGGGGGTACCCATGCCGTTTGTCTCACTGATTTTCATCCATATTGCCATGACCCGACATTACATTAAACCCGCAAGCAGTTTTAAATGAGATTTTTTCCTTTAAAAATGACATTTGGTGCAGGGACTGTTCTAAACACGGGAAACACGCGTCACTTTACAGGCATACTATAGACACCCTCCAGGTACGATATTTAAAGGAATATTTCACTTTTTTTTTTTTTTACTTTAAGCATCATTAAAATCACTGCTCCCGAAAAAACGGCCGTTTTTAAAAGTTTTTTTTGCATTGATACATGTCCCCTGGGGTAGGACCCGGGTCCCCAAACCCTTTTTAGGACAATACCATGCAAATTAGCCTTTAAAATGAGCACTTTTGATTTCGAACGTTCGAGTCCCATAGACGTCAATGGGGTTCTAACGTTCGTGCGAACTTTCGGTCCGTTCGCAGGTTCTGGTGCGAACCGAACCGGGGGGTGTTCGGCTCATCCCTACTCCTGATGAAGCGGATTGTGTCTGCGAAACTAGTCGAGGAATATGATATCTGAGATTTTATGTTGTACTGTATACTATAGAATCCACTGGTGATATGCCTGTACTTTTATTAAGTGTTTTTGTATTATCATGTTTTGTCCGTTGCATCAATAAATGAGTTATAATTTTTATTACTGCCGTTACTTGCTCTTATGGTTACCCTTAATTACTGTACCGTAATAGTCCAATATGCTCCATTCTTTGGTCGCCTGACTGGGGATCAGGCCTCCAACCCCTTTTTTTTTGCTACCTTTATATTTTACTGCAGAGAGGCCACTTCTCTAATCGTATACATTGGTATTGGGCTACCAATGCCCCCCACCCTGCGGACCCCATCTGTCCCACCCTTCATTTTTAATTAACCCCCACTGACACACATTTCTGTGTTTTGTTGGGGGGGCCTCTAGCTTATGCAATTTTACCCCTTTAGACTACATTATGGCTATTTTTCAGCCCCGATGCAACCCTCCGAGACAGATGCCCACTAGGTCGGCCAGACACTTTTACCCTGGCTACCCGCCCTCTATCCACATGTTCTTACCCAATCATGTGGCATTGTCCTTGGCCCTCCTTAACTTATATGCATATGATGCAATTAGGTGTTATGGGTTTATGTCTCGGTGGGACCATTGCACCGGTCTCTAGGGTATTACCATCCCGAGTTCACCTTAATAAAGCTTTTTCAGTTTTTTCTACTATGTATCTACCTTTTATTATGTTTGATCAACCCTTTTATTATTGTTGTTTTCATATTTGGTTTCATTGGGACCTCTGCTTCCCCAGTCCCGGTCCTGGCTTGAGTGCCGGCGCGGGCCCCTCCCCCTGTGTTCTCCCGCGGCGGCCTGGTGAGGTCCCTGGTGGAGGGATCGGTCTCCCACAGGGGACCGCCCCCTCCTCTTGCACCGGCCTTGGCTGGGACTATGTTCCCGTGGCTATGCGGCCGGTGCGCATGCGTGCGCGCGCGATCTCTTCGCGCGTGCGCTGTGTGGAACCTCTGACCCTGTGACGTTATGCGCCGGCATCCCACCGACGCGCGGCGCAGCGTCGCAGGGTTGGGAGCTATTTATAGCAGGCTATGCCTGTTAGCCCGACGGTTCGGTCTGCTGCCCCTGGGTGCCTATACCTCAGCCAGCCTGGTGCAAGTCTATGGTAAGTACCTATCCACCCTTTTACCTAAGTCCCATATCCCTGGGCACTAGCACCGTTTATCTCTAAACTACCGTATTCTACCTTGCAGTTGTCCTAGGCTTAGGTGAACATGCCTTGGTTTGTGTTCGCCCATCGCTTGCAGTCCTCCTTATTACCCTCCCTTCTACCGCATTATGGAACCAGTCCCTGGCAGGGTCCTTCTATACTCATACTAGTACCAGGTACCGTTCGGCCCCTTTTCACCCATATGTTCACTTTGTTCTAAACTCCTCCTTACTTTACCCTCCCCCCTCTTACCTCCCCCCCCCCCTCCTTTCCCCCCTCCCTCCTCCTTTCCCCCCTCCCTCTCTCCCTCCCTTCCATTTTTCCCCCCTTTTCTCTCCCCACCCCCTTTCCCATCCTCCTCCGCTTTCCCCCCCCTCCTTCCCCCCCCTTCCCTCTTCCCCCCTTCCCCCCCCCTTCCCCCCCCCGTTCCCCTCCAATCCCCCACTCCCCCATCCCCTTCTCCACCCCTAATTCCCCTTCCCTCCCCCTGCCCCATTTCCCCACTTGTTCACCCTCTCACCCATATCATACAACACTTCTATGCCCTGTTCATCATCACCCCTTCCTATTTGTTTGGTCACCTTTTGTAACCCTTTACTCTCTACATAATGCAAATTCATTTTTTGGCACCTTCACAATATTCACCCATCACCTCCCCCCCGTCATCACTTTTTCTCCATACTCACTATTTTATGTTTCACTTCTTCTTGTATGTGGCAATCTAGGTTACCCTAATTCCAATATACATTTTATCCTTACTATCCCGTTATTTCGTCAGCTCCCCCAGGTCGCCGTGGGAGATCATTTGTTGGTGTTGGGGCCTCGCGCCTGGGGTCCGCTGGGACCTGGGTAAGCAGATTCGTCCCCCCGCCCCTATTTTCATTATCTATGTGTAAATTTTGATGCTGGAACACAAATTGTCTGATCATGTATTTTTGTAAACCTCATATTTTTTAATTGTCAGGTTCAGACTGTTTAGTCAGAAAAACTCATCTCCAGATTCCCTCCTGATGAAGCGGATTGTGTCCGCGAAACTAGTCGAGGAATATGATATCTGAGATTTTGTGTTGTACTGTATACTATTGAATCCACTGGTGATATGCCTGTACTTTTTTATTAAGTGTTTTTGTATTATCATGTTTTGTCCGTTGCATCAATAAATGAATTATAATTTTTATTACTGCCGTTACTTGCTCTTATGGTTACCCTTAATTACTGTACCGTAATAGTCCAATATGCTCCATTCTTTGGTCGCCTGACTGGGGATCAGGCCTCCAACCCCTTTTTGATATTGATTTCTGGATGATGGTACATATGCACTTTTGCTACCTTTATATTTTACTGCAGAGAGGCCACTTCTCTAATCGTATACATTGGGTGGATAACACACCCATCCTTATGTCGAGTTGGACACTTGGGTAGGCTGTCTTAGTGGAAGGGCTACCAATGCCCCCCACCCTGCGGACCCCATCTGTCCCACCCTTCATTTTTAATTAACCCCCACTGACACACATTTCTGTGTTTTGTTGGGGGGGCCTCTAGCTTATGCAATTTTACCCCTTTAGACTACATTATGGCTATTTTTCAGCCCTGATGCAACCCTCCGAGACAGATGCCCACTAGGTCGGCCAGACACTTTTACCCTGGCTACCCGCCCTCTATCCACATGTTCTTACCCAATCATGTGGCATTGTCCTTGGCCCTCCTTAACTTATATGCATATGATGCAATTAGGTGTTATGGGTTTATGTCTCGGTGGGACCATTGCACCGGTCTCTAGGGTATTACCATCCCTAGTTCACCTTAATAAAGCTTTTTCAGTTTTTTCTACTATGTATCTACCTTTTATTATGTTTGATCAACCCTTTTATTATTGTTGTTTTCATATTTGGTTTCATTGGGACCTCTGCTTCCCCAGTCCCGGTCCTGGCTTGAGCGCCGGCGCGGGCCCCTCCCCCTGTGTTCTCCCGCGGCGGCCTGGTGAGGTCCCTGGTGGAGGGATCGGTCTCCCACACGGGACCGCCCCCTCCTCTTGCACCGGCCTTGGCTGGGACTATGTTCCCGTGGCTATGCGGCCGGTGCGCATGCGTGCGCGCGCGATCTCTTCGCGCGCGCGCTGTGTGGAACCTCTGACCCTGTGACGTTATGCGCCGGTGTCCCACCGACGCGCAGCGCAGCGTCGCAGGGTTGGGAGCTATTTATAGCAGGCTATGCCTGTTAGCCCTACGGTTCGGTCTGCTGCCCCTGGGTGCCTATACCTCAGCCAGCCTGGTGCAAGTCTATGGTAAGTACCTATCCACCCTTTTACCTAAGTCCCATATCCCTGGGCACTAGCACCGTTTATCTCTAAACTACCGTATTCTACCTTGCAGTTGTCCTAGGCTTAGGTGAACATGCCTTGGTTTGTGTTCGCCCATTGCTTGCAGTCCTCCTTATTACCCTCCCTTCTACCGCATTATAGAACCAGTCCCTGGCAGGGTCCCCCTCTCGGGAGCCCTTCTATACTCATACTAGTACCAGGTACCGTTCGGCCCCTTTTCACCCATATGTTCACTTTGTTCTAATCTCCTCCTTACTTTCCCCTCCCCCCTCTTACCTTTCCCCCCCTCCTCCTTTCCCCCCTCCCTCTCTCCCTCCCTTCCATTTTTCCCCCCTTTTCCCTCCCCACTCCCTTTCCCATCCTCCTCCGCTTCCCCCCCTCCTCCCCCCCTTCCCCCTTCCCCCCCCTCCCCCCCCCTGTTCCCCTCCAATCCCCCACTCCCCCATCCCTTCTCCACCCCTAATTCCCCTTCCCTCCCCCTGCCCCATTTCCCCACTTGTTCACCCTCTCACCCATATCATACAACACTTCTATGCCCTGTTCATCATCACCCCTTCCTATTTGTTTGGTCACCTTTTGTAACCCTTTACTCTCTACATAATGCGACTTAATTTTTTGGCACCTTCACAATATTCACCCATCACCCCCCCCCTGTCATCACTTTTTCTCCATACTCACTATTTTATGTTTCACTTCTTCTTGTATGTGGCAATCTAGGTTACCCTAATTCCAATATACATTTTATCCTTACTATCCCGTTATTTCGTCAGCTCCCCCAGGTCGCTGTGGGAGATCATTTGTTGGTGTTGGGGCCTCGCGCCTGGGGTCCGCTGGGACCTGGGTAAGCAGATTCGTCCCCCCCCCCCCCTATTTTCTTTACCTATGTGTAAATTTTGATGCTGGAACACAAATTGTCTGATCATGTATTTTTGTAAACCTCGTATTTTTTAATTGTCAGGTTCAGACTGTTTAGTCAGAAAAACTCATCTCCAGATTCCCTCCTGATGAAGCGGATTGTGTCCGCGAAACTAGTCGACGAATATGATATCTGAGATTTTGTGTTGTACTGTATACTATTGAATCCACTGGTGATATGCCTGTACTTTTATTAAGTGTTTTTGTATTATCATGTTTTGTCCGTTGCATCAATAAATGAATTATAATTTTTATTACTGCCGTTACTTGCTCTTATGGTTACCCTTAATTACTGTACCGTAATAGTCCAATATGCTCCATTCTTTGGTCGCCTGACTGGGGATCAGGCCTCCAACCCCTTTTTGATATGGATTTGCCTTTAGTAAATAACCCCCATTGCCACTGAAAACATCAACTTTACTCCAAAAAATGTTTTTGAGCATTGAAAGAAGAAGCCACACATTGTTGATTATCAATCTTTTTAATCAAAGCACAATCACATGTGCATTTATATAAGGGTTTTTGGACAAACCAACATGTTTGTTGTATAACATTTTTTTAGGTTACATTAAGTAAAAATCGCCTTTTAACGTAAAACAGGCATGTTTAAAACCATAAAAAATACACAACTCTGGAACTTACAAAGTTCAACTTTTATAAAGTGAAGGTAATATCAGACATAAGTATGTACAAACTGTGTTTGATATTGCGTTCAGCAGATGGGGTGATATCACCCCTGTAAGAGCCAAATTTAGAAGACGCACACAAATTGCCGAATGTCAACTTGTGCTAGCTGCCATCATGGGGGATCAATGGAAGTGTTTTGTGGGTGCAACCCCTTCCTCTCAGCTACTTTATTATCGAGGAAGGGGTTGCACCCACAAAACGCATACATTGATCTCCCGTGATGGCAGATAGCACATGTTGACACACTGTGTGCATCATCTAAATTTGGCTTTTAACATACGTAAAAAATTTTAGTCGTAAAGAAAAAAAGCAGAAGAAATTTAGGGATTTCTGGGTGTTTTAGATTCTCCCTAAAACATCAATGATGTTCTTCATTTTGTTTTGAACATCATTGATGTTTTGCTTTATGTTTTCTAAATCTCTGTTACACCCCATTATCTCCCCGTTGAGGATCTGGGCACTTTCACTGGTGAAATGACATTCCTCCTCCACAACATCCCGATCACCTACAAAAAAAAAAAAACACCATGTATTATAAATATGCAGTGTGACAGCAGGCAGGTAAAATCACCTGGTTGCATCCAGGATGGAAAATATGTATGCCCTAGGTTCAGGCTTTATGCTGACTTATACCACTAGGGGGAGTGCTGGGAGTCCTACAGGAGAAGAGATAATGAGCCCAGATGAAGTAAGTGGGCTCATTAAGACCTATACAAAAAACCCCAGAATGCTTAGGGAGATGCTCCATCCTGGAACCAGTTCTGTGTGTGTGTAAACTGGGGAGTGTGGTATCTGTAAAAATAAATAAACTGCACCTTTGTTTTTTTTCACCTGCAACGCTGTCTGCTGTGCCTGATTTTGTGTGGTGAACCCATCCAGGGGGTCACACACACCAGCTGCCGAGCTAACCCCCTCACAGTTGGTGGAGAAGCAGGTGCAGTTTTTTTTTAATGCCAGCATGGAGAAGATACTGAGACAGCTGGCTCTAGCAAATGCAAATCAGCAGCAGACAAATGCGGGTTTGCAAAAGAGCCTTGCAGCTCAAAAACAGAGCCTCACAGCTCAGCAGCAAGCTCACCAGCAGAGTCTGGAAGCTCAGCAGAAAGCTCATCTGCAGAGTCTGGAAGCTCAGCAACAAGCCCAGCAGAAATCTGAGGCCCTGTTACAAAAGCAAGAGCAGAGACTCCAACAACAAATGGAGACATTAATGCAGCAACCTCCGCAGACCAGTAAGGCAAGTGGTTCCACTAATACCGCATCCTTTGGTGTGAGCCGTTTACTGACAAAAATGACTGGAGAGGATGATCCGGAGGTGTTTTTGACCACATTTGAAAGGCCTGCTGAAAGGGAAAAGTGGCCTAAGGAGCAGTGGGCTGGACTGGTGGCCCCTCTGTTAACAGGGGAATCGCAGAAAGCCTATTATGACCTAGAGCCTGGCCAAGCAAAAGACTATGTGGTGCTAAAAACGGAAATATTGGCACGGCTGGGTGTCACCCTGGCCGTCCGGGCTCAGCGTGTACATAACTGGACATTCCGGCTTGGAAAAACCCCCAGGTCTCAAATGTATGATCTCATTCACCTGAGCAGGAAGTGGCTGCAGCTGGAGACTTTGAAAGCACCAAACATTGTGGAACGTGTTGTTATGGATTGTTTCCTGAGAGCTCTTCCTACTACCATCCAAAAGTGGGTAAGCCATGGAGACCCAGAAACTGCAGATAAGCTCGTGGATCTGGTTGAGAGGTACTTGGCTACAGAGAACCTGACTACCTCTTCCAGGGACTCATGGACTTTCCACCCTAAGACCAGACCATCCCCAGTGGCAGGTAAGATGACTCCAAGGGGTGAGGGTGGAGAGAGTGAGAGGGTGGGGGTTCAACCTAATGTCTGGCGGGAGCAGCCCGGGAAGCCCAGGCCGCAAGAGGCAGTGAAAAAGATTATTTGCTACCGCTGCCGGCAAGAGGGACATATTGCAGCCAATTTCCCAGTTGTGGATGAACCTATGCAATGTGACTTTATAAGGGACAGACGTTAGTCGCTGTTTGCGACAGTTGCATGCACTGCCATTCGGGGACCTGAGAAACATTTATGTAAAATGTGTATTAATGGTAGAAATGTTGGTGTGTTGCTGGATTCAGGTAGCCTGGTGACATTCATAAATGCTGAGTTAGTTACTACAGAGGTCTCAGGGAATAACAAGGTGGCTGTTATTTGTGTGCATGGGGACACCCGAGAGTATCCTGTAACTTCAGTGTTTTTTGAGACCCACAAAGGTAACCTATCTCATCAGGTGGGATTAGTGTCTCACTTACCACATGATGCCATTGTGGGAAGGGATTTTCTAAAGTTCTGGGAACTCTGGGATTGTCCTGAGCCCCCCACTGGTGCCCCTATAGACCAGGAAGATGATGACCAGAATTCCTCTGAGAGTGGTGAGGACTCTCCAGAATTTCCCTTGTCGGTATTGGCGGGGGAAACTCGAGAGACTGGGGAGGAGCCAACATCCTCAGATGAAAACATGCAGTCTGTGGAGTTTTTCGGATCTCGAGGTTCACAGGGAAAATTTTGCCACAGAACAGTTAAAAGACCCCATCCTAATAAAGGCATGGGAAAATGTGGTGAAAATAGATGGCGAGTTAGTGAACCCAGATAAGACTTGCACTTACCCGTACTTCACTGTGGAAAGGGACCTTCTGTATCGAGTGGCTCAAAGGGCAGAAGAAACCATTGAGCAACTTGTGGTGCCCAAACCTTACAGGAAGTTGGTGTTAGAGTTGACCCATAGGCATATTCTTGGAGGTCATCTGGGGACAGAGAAAACCAGAGAGAGAGTATTGCAGAGATTCTATTGGCCTGGGGTCATGAAGGAAACAGAAAATTATTGTTCCTCCTGCCCTGTGTGTCAGAAGTTGGGACCTATGCCACATTTCCGTAACCCGCTGGTACCTCTTCCTATCATTGAGGTCCCCTTTGAGAGGATCACAATGGATTTGGTAGGTCCGATAATGAAGTCCGCTAGGGGGCATCAGTACATTTTGGCTATATTGGACTATGCCACCTGTTATCCGGAAGCGATTCCTCTTCGAAATTCAAAACCATAGCCAAAGAGCTATCTCTTGTTTTTAGTCACGTGGGTATTTGTAAGGAACTGCTTATGGACCAAGGTACACCCTTTATGTCCCGGGTTATGAAAGAACTATGCAAGTTGTTCAAAGTGAAACAATTACGTACGCCTGTGTATCACCCCCAAATAGATGGGTTGGTTGAAAGATTCAACAAAACCCTAAAACAAATGTTAAAGAAGGTGGTGGATAGAGATGGAAAGAATTGGGACTGTCTAATACCCTATTTCATGTTTGCCATTAGGGAGGTACCCCAATCGTCTACGGGTTTCTCACCCTTCGAGTTACTCTATGGGAGACACTCAAGAGGACTGCTGGATATCGTCAAGGAAACTTGGGAAAGTGAGAGTTCTCCCCACAAGAGTGTGATTGAGCATGTCGCCCTGATGCAAGATAGAACTGCACAGGTAATGCCAATCCTAAAGGAACATTTGGCCCAAACGCAGTTAGCACAGCAGAGAGTGTACAACCATGGGGCCAAGACCCGTACTTTTTCCCCGGGGGATAGGGTATTGGTGCTAGTCCCTACGGTTGAAAGCAAATTCATGGCCAAATGGCAAGGTCCATACGAAATCATTGAAAAAGTGAGTGAGGTGAACTACAGGGCCAGACAGCCAGGAAGGCGAAAGCCGGAACAGATATATCACGTCAATCTGCTGAAAGCCTGGAGAGATACGGAATCCCTAGTCGCAGAGACTTTGTCACCGGTCCAGTCTGATTGCTTAGTTCCTGAGGTTGGAATCGCAGTCACCTTATCGAAACCCCAACAACAGTAGGTTAAAGAGTTTGTACTTTGCAACAAAGAGATTTTCTCTGAGCTGCCGGGAGAAACATCTGGCGTAGAGCATGACATTATCACCCCGCCAGGAGAAAGGGTAAAACTAAAACCTTATAGTATACCAGAGGCCCGACGGGAGGCGATATGTGGGGAAGTTCAAAGGATGCTGAAATTGGGTGTGATAGAGTCCCAGAGTGACTGGTCCAGTCCTACTATACTAGTGCCCAAACCTGATGGGAGCTCGTGGTTTTGTAACGATTTTCGAAAATTGAATAACAAAATTTGACACCTACCCCATGCCGCGTATAGATGAGTTGATCGACCGGCTGGAAACAGCCCGATACATGACAACTCTCAATCTCACCAAAGGGTATTGGGAAATTCCCCTGGCTGAGTCGGCCAAGGAGAAAACTGCGTTTGTAACCCCAGATGGGGCATTCCAATACAAGAGAATGCCGTTTGGGTTACAGAATGCACCGGCAACATTCCAGCAGAAAATGGACAAGATTCTGAGGCCCCACCAGAAGTATGCTGCAGCTTACCTGGATGATGTGATTATCCATAGCACAGATTGGGTCTCACATCTGCCAAAAGTGCAAACAGTCTTAGACTCTATCCGGGAAGCTTGGGTACACTATTGGGAGGGGAGTGATAAAGCCCCAAGTCAATAAAGTCGAGGCCATACAGAGCTGGCCACGTCCCAACAGCAAGAAGCAGGTACAAGCCTTTCTGGTAATCGCTGGCTATTATCGGTGATTCATTCCCCATTTTGCTTCTCATGCTGTGCCCCTCACCAACCTGACAAAAGGGAAAGAGTCTGTCATGTTTAAATGGTCCCCCCATGTTTCTTTTTGTTTTGCTGTTATATCTTTCACTGCATATAGCATAAATAAACCGCACCTTTGTTTTTTTTTTCACCTGCAACGCTGTCTGCTGTGCCTGATTTTGTGTGGTGAACCCATCCAGGGGGTCATGCACACCGGCTGCCGAGCTAACCCCCTCATAGCAGGAATACACCTCTTACCTGAAGCTGTGTTTGCATACACTCACCTGTTGTGGTGACAATTTCTACAACATCTCCCTCCTCCTCCTCTGGTTGAGTTTGGGGGATTTCCCCTTCTTCCTGAGGTGGGGGGTCCCTGGTCTCCTCTGATGAGTGGTGTCCTCCGAGTCTTTTCTCCCCTATGTGAACAAAAATAGGTGTCATGAGAGGGTTTACCCGTTGGTGGCGCTATCGGTCTCTTGGATCGCAGTACCAGTGTCCATCAGCAGGTGTCTTCCAACACCTAGGACCTGTAGTAAGAGGTCTTTCCTGCTGATGGCACTGTTGCATCCTTGGGCCGTAGTACCGGTGTCAACCAGCGGGTGCACTCTGGCAGTGTGGAGCAAACAGCACACACTGCGCTCAGCTGTGACATGAGGTCAATTACCACAGCCTTATAAATACCCGGCAAGCCCTCATAGGCTTGCCTTGGTATCTTTCTCCCTGTGCCTTGACCTTGCTGCCTTATCCTGATTGTGAACCTGTTCTGTCCTGCTCTGCTCTGATCCGATCCCTATCCCAGGCTCATCCTGCTCGTGTCCCTCCTGATTTCCTTGGATCCCTACCCTGCAGCTTACCATCCATCCTCTCCCCTTCCTGCTGGTTTCCCGTCCTTACCCATCTGCTGACCTCCTGTGTATGACCTTGGCCTGGCTTTGTTTACGATTACGGTATCTCCATTTACTTGTATATATTGTTGTTTGTAGTGGGTTTGTTGTGTTGGTTTTGCACCGTTTATATTCCTTTTACTTATCACTTGTTTAATAAACACCATTATTTCACTTACATGTGTTTCTGGTCTCCTCTGTGCAGTCCACACAGTCTGGTCAATTAGATTCTCTGACAGTATACCAAGGTCATCCCTGACCAGACGTGGCTGCATTGAGGAAACCATCCTGGTGTATTGGGTCTGCTAATATGGATTTCGATGAAATCATTTATTATTCTCTGCTAGCAGAAGAGGATGGTGAATATTGTCGCCAGATTTTAAAAGGGTGGACTAGTGACCAGCTGATGGAAACTATCCGATCAGCTCATTCCCTAGTGGATCAGGGTTATATGTCTTTTGAGGATGTTCAGCCCCTGATACAGTTATGTGCAAAACCAGCCCTGTCATGTATTCCCAAGGGAAGTGATGATTTTTCGCCCCCCTTCAATTATGGCCAAGTTGAATCCCTGGTTTGGTTGTTAGAGGATGATCCAGCCTATTTTATGGAACATTATTCCTCTCGTTCCCAGCAAGTGTTGTCTAATTGCATTCAGTCGGTGCAATCCTTGATTAGTCAGGCTGTGTGTGAATCAGCGTTTGTTCAACCTGTGCTGCAGGCATGGTCAGATCTCCTGTCTTTAGCTAAGCCACAATATTCCAGCCCTGCCATTAATCATCTGTCTTCCCAAAAATGTATCTCCCCATCGCCTATGGCAAACTCAGCTACAGCCCAGTCTACTCAACCCCCTACCAAATACTACTACCCAGTCTCCAAGTGTAGCACCTATCCCGCCTTCAATCCACCTGTCTCTCCTCCTCCACCTGTAACAGTCCCACAAAACACCTCTCTAGCTACAGTTCCTTGGTCTTCCTTCGATCCAGCTACGTTCTTTTCTTCCAGCCCTGCACCTACATACAAGACTGCACGGGCTAAACCAAAAAAGAAACAAAAATTCTTTCCTACCCACACGATCCTGCCAGTAACCCAACTTGCTTCCACACCAACTAACCCACCTGATTCTATGAAACCTCTGCCTGCTACCCAGCCTGACAGTTCAGTGCCTGCTACCGAGCCTGATGCGCCAGTGTCTTCTACTCAACCTGTTGTGCCAATGCCTGTGCCCGCTGTCCAGTTTGAGGTCCCAGTGCCTGCTGCTCAGCCTGACATCTCAGTGCCCATGTTCCAGTCTGACGCTTCAGTGACTACTGTCCAGTCCGATGTACCCATTGTTCAGCCTGGTATGCCAGCACCTGCTGTTCTGCCCGATGTGCCAGCGCCTGTGTCTGCTGCCCGGTCTAAAGTTCCAGTGCCCGCTCCCCAGTCTGATGTCTTCATGCCTGCCTCCCAGCCTGATGTTCCGAAGCTTGCTTTTCAGCCTGATGTCTTGGTTTCTGCATTTCTACCTGATGTCCCGGTGCCTGCTGCCCTCCAGCCTGATGTCCGGGTGCCTGCTGCCCTCCAGCCTGATGTCCGGGTGCCTGCTGCCCTCCAGCCTGATGTCCGGGTGCCTGCTGCCCTCCAGCCTGATGTCCGGGTGTCTGCTGCCCAGCTCGGCTTGTTCCTGTCTGCTGCCCAGCTCGGCTTGTTCCTGTCTGCTGCCCAGCTCAAGTTGTTCCTGTCTGCTGCCCAGCTCAAGTTGTTCCTGTCTGCTGCCCAGCTCAAGTTGTTCCTGTCTGCTGCCCAGCTCAAGTTGTTCCTGTCTGCTGCCCAGCTCAAGTTGTTCCTGTCTGCTGCCCAGCTCAAGTTGTTCCTGTCTGCTGCCCAGCTCGGCTTGTTCCTGTCTGCTGCCCAGCTCGGCTTGTTCCTGTCTGCTGCCCAGCTCAAGTTGTTCCTGTCTGCTGCCCAGCTCAAGTTGTTCCTGTCTGCTGCCCAGCTCAAGTTGGTCCTGTCTGCTGCCCAGCTCAAGTTGGTCCTGTCTGCTGCCCAGCTCAAGTTGGTCCTGTCTGCTGCCCAGCTCAAGTTGGTCCTGTCTGCTGCCCAGCTCAAGTTGGTCCTGTCTGCTGCCCAGCTCAAGTTGGTCCTGTCTGCTGCCCAGCTCAAGTTGGTCCTGTCTGCTGCCCAGCTCAAGTTGTTCCTGTCTGCTGCCCAGCTCAAGTTGTTCCTGTCTGCTGCCCAGCTCAAGTTGTTCCTGTCTGCTGCCCAGCTCAAGTTGTTCCTGTCTGCTGCCCAGCTCAAGTTGTTCCTGTCTGCTGCCCAGCTCAAGTTGTTCCTGTCTGCTGCCCAGCTCAAGTTGTTCCTGTCTGCTGCCCAGCTCAAGTTGTTCCTGTCTGCTGCCCAGCTCAAGTTGTTCCTGTCTGCTGCCCAGCTCAAGTTGTTCCTGTCTGCTGCCCAGCTCAAGTTGTTCCTGTCTGCTGCCCAGCTCAAGTTGTTCCTGTCTGCTGCCCAGCTCAAGTTGTTCCTGTCTGCTGCCCAGCTCAAGTTGTTCCTGTCTGCTGCCCAGCTCAAGTTGTTCCTGTCCGCTGCCCAGCTCAAGTTGTTCCTGTCTGCTGCCCAGCTCAATGACTCTGACATGCCAGCCGTCTGCTCGGATGTGCCCACTGTCATCTCAGATGTACCCACCGTCCAGTTTGATGTACCCAATGCCCGGCCTGATGTGCCCTCATCTGTTCGGTTGGAGGCCATGAACTTTGGACAGATGCACCTTGTTGGAGCGTCCGGAGGCCGCTCCTTTAGGGGGGGTACTGTCATGAGAGGGTTTACCCGTTGGTGGCGCTATCGGTCTCTTGGATCGCAGTACCAGTGTCCATCAGCAGGTGTCTTCCAACACCTAGGACCTGCAGTAAGAGGTCTTTCCTGCTGGTGGCACTGTTGCATCCTTGGGCCGTAGTACCGGTGTCAACCAGCGGGTGCACTCTGGCAGTGTGGAGCAAACAGCACACACTGCGCTCAGCACATGAGGTCAATTACCACAGCCTTATAAATACCCGGCAAGCCCTCATAGGCTTGCCTTGGTATCTTTCTCCCTGTGCCTTGACCTTGCTGCCTTATCCTGATTGTGAACCTGTTCTGTCCTGCTCTGCTCTGATCCGATCCGATCCCTATCCCAGGCTCATCCTGCTCGTGTCCCTCCTGATTCCCTTGGATCCCTACCCTGCAGCTTACCATCCATCCTCTCCCCTTCCTGCTGGTTTCCCGTCCTTACCCATCTGCTGAACTCCTGTGTATGACCTTGGCCTGGCTTTGTTTACGATTACGGTATCTCCATTTACTTGTATATATTGTTGTTTGTAGTGGGTTTGTTGTGTTGGTTTTGCACCGTTTATATTCCTTTTACTTATCACTTGTTTAATAAACACCATTATTTCACTTACATGTGTTTCTGGTCTCCTCTGTGCAGTCCACACAGTCTGGTCAATTAGATTCTCTGACAATAGGTATACTTAGCACACAGATATTTGATGGCAGAAGTAGGAATATGAAACATTGCTTGGAAGTGGGGTGTAATTGTCTGTTTTGGCAAGTTCCAAGCTGAATATTTTTTTTTTTTGGTCCTTTGTAAAGCTTGAATACTTACCTGTTTTGTGCAAGCTTCACAGATGGAGACACCCCTATAATATTTACTGGAGCACCTGTGTGGGCCCCCTACTAATAAAAAGGGTGTTCTTTTGTCCCACACTAGTGCTCCAGCGTCCAGATGTGTAAACAGCTGCTGAGTGTCCTCTCCTTACACAGAATCCAGTTTGCATTTCATTCTAGTTACAAACCAATCTAGACAACAAATTTTTTTTAATCGAAGTAGGCCAGCAAAACGGTATTGAACTGCATCTGGCCAAAACATTGTATTTTAGTGGCCAAACGAACAATGTTTCCTACGAACGATTAATGTGCCCATGAACATGAAAGTTGCCATTTTAAACTGTACAACAGTAAAGAAAAACACATGGAGCAGCACGAACGTAATCAAAATAAAGAATAGGAACACAGGTCAACTACTTACTTTTTTGCAGCACTCTCCTGATCCTTCTATACTGATCGTGCTCCCTTAATTTGAGGCCCGACCACCGTTTCCTCAGTTGATCCTTGGATCGTCGTACCCCAAAATTCCGGCGCAGACTCTTCACAACTTTAGCCATGATGTTGGCCTTTCTCACATTTGGGTTGGGGTAAGGTCCATACTTCCCTTCATAGTCGGCCCTTTTCAATATGTCCAACATCTCCACCATCTCAACAAAGGCCATATTTGATGCCTTAAATCGCCTGCGGGATCCTGACATTTCTGGCTCTGGGCTTTCCTCCTCCTCCTCCTCCTCCTCCTCATTGTTGGAATTATCACGCACCTGCTCTGTCTCCACCATGTGCTCTCCCCCCACTGTGCCAAAAGAGAAGGGGCGGGGAATAGACTAGAAAGAATGTCAGGGGGGGCGGAGTTTCACGCATGCACAGTGTATATAAAGCGTAACACCTGTGCGTCGTACGTATGATCTGTGAGCAGAGGAAGGAGTATCGGAATCGCCGATCGTGATAATGAAGGTAACTTTTTAACTTGGGCCTATACTGCTTATAGATTGAGGCCTATGTTGGGACAAGATTAGGAGAGTTTAGCCTGACATTAGGGTTTGTCTTGTGTTATGTCTTGCAGAGAAAATGGATCTAGTCAATGATCATGACTTTATGCCAATATTCATTGATATGTTCAGGGAGCTGCCCTGTCTTTGGCAGGTAAATCACCCCTATTATAACAATAAAACAAAGAGGAAGGCAGCGCTGGATCAATTGCTGGAATTTGTGAAGCTGGTGATCCCCACGGCAGACATCCCCTATTTAAAGGCCCTAATTGGTGGCATGAGGAGCACTTATCTTAGGGAGCACAAGAAGGTCCAGGATTTCCAGAGATCAGGAGCTGCAGCAGATGACATTTATGTCTCCAGGCTGTGGTACTATGACAGACTGCATTCTCTGGCAGGCCAGACTGAACCCAAGCCAGCACTCTCCAGTATTCCTTCCACACCTCCTTCCCCCCCCAGCTGAGGCTTCAGACGCCCAACCTGGGCCTTCCAGGCAGCAACATGTGGAGGAGCCCAGCTTGAGCCAGGTATAGCATTCTTCTAAATATTTCTGTTTGTCAAATTAATGATGTTAAATCTATGTTAGTTTTGATAACTAATTTCTGATTTCACAAAGTGTTTTACAAATCAATAGACAGTAGTGGCCACAAATGATTTGGACAAGAATGAAAAATGCTGGGCTCAGAATGATAGTTTTTTTTCTATTTATTAACATTTAATTTGCAACAGTCGTGAGATGAAAATTATGTGTGATTGATGAACCAAAAACTAAAACAATGTCCCTTTTTCATACACCAGAAAGTCTCAGCCAGGAGGTGGCGGGGGTAAGTGGCGCCCAGGAGGTGGCCGGGCCCAGTAGCCTGTCCAATACCCAGGTCCCTCCCTTACGTAATGGGTGACCCCGCCCCCCTCTGACATCACAGGGAAAGCCATAGGGAAGTCTCCGTCAAAACCCCGTGCGTCAGAGGAGCGGGGTCACTGGGTGGCCCTGCCCCCTTTATCTAAGAAGTTTCAGAAGAAGAGAATTGTCACACAGCAGGAGCGTCCCATGGATGCGAAGCGGCCCAAGAACGAAGCGGGGAAGAAGACGCCGCGGAGGAAGATGCCGACGAGAACACTGGAGCAAGAAGCAGAGGATCGGAGGAAGAACCAGAGGAAGAAGAAGATGGAGGAAGAAACCGAAGGAAGGAAGAAGGAAGAAGACCCAAAGAAGATGGAAAGAAGACTTTAAATAAAGGAATATTTTTTTCTCTTGTCATTTTTAACATTTTTGACAATTTTTTTGTGAAATGGTAGAGGTACTTTTGTACCCCATTACCACTTCACACGGGGGGGTGGGATCTGGGGGTCCCCTTGTTAAAGGGGGCTTCCAGATTCTGATAAGCCCCCCACCTGCAGACCCCCACAACCACCGGCCAAGGGTTGTGGGGAAGAGGCCCTTGTCCTCATCAACATGGGGACAAGGTGCTTTTGGGGCTACCTCAAAGCACCCTCCCAATGTTGAGGGCATGTGGCCTGGTATGGTTCAGGGGGGGGGCGCTCTCTCATCCCCCCCTCTTTTCCTGTGGCCTGCCAGGTTGAGTGCTCAGATAAGGGTCTGGTATGGATTTTTGGGGGGACCCCACGCCATTTAAAAAAAAAAAATTGGCACGGAGTTCCCCTTAAAATCCATACCAGATGTAAAGGGCCTGGTATGGAATTTAGGGGGACCCCCACGCCATTTAAAAAAAAAATTTGGTTTGGGGTTTCCCTGTGAGGAAATCCCATGCCGTTTTTATCAATTAACTTTTATGTGTATTGTCGGACCGACAATTCATTAATAGCCACGAGTAGTTTTAAATTACTTTTTTCCTTTGAAATGTCATTTTGCTGTCAGACTGTTCTAAACACGGGAAACATGCGCCCCTTTACAGGCATACTATAGACGCCCCCCAGGTATGAAATTTAAAGGAATATTACACTTTTATTGTTTGACTTTAAGCATTATTAAAATCACTGCTCCTGAAAAAACGGCCATTTTTAGAACTTTTTCTTGCATTGATACATGTCCCCTGGGACAGGACCCAGGTCCCCAAACACTTTTTATGACAATAACTTGCATATAAGCCTTTAAAATTAGCACTTTTGATTATCCGTGTTCAAGTCCCATAGAGTTTAATGGTGTTCGCCTGTTCGAACACATTTTTTGCCTGTTCGCATGTTCTGGTGTGAACCGAACAAGGGGGTGTTCGGCTCATCCCTAGTTATGACCCATAAACCTAAAGGAGGTGGAAATGTGGAGGCAGTTGCCGAGGCTAACCAGTGCACATAAACACCCAGAAGGATTAAATGGACTTTCTCGGTACTGATACAATGACAAGATTGATCTGATAAAATATAAATTTTTATTCTATAGCAAAATACAAAAAGTGATTTAAAATGGATATATGACAAAATATACACCACACACAACTAACTGACAACTGGGTGTTTATGTGCACTGGTCAGCCTCAGCAACTGCCCCCACATTTCCACCTCCTTTATGTTTATATGTCAATCTGGATGATGGTACTCTTATACGGTATACTACTGAATAATATGTGAGGCTATACTCAACACTTTATCCTAGTTTTGACCCAGAATAAATGGCTATTTATTTTTCACAAATACTTGCCTATGTGTTTTACTTCAAAAAGGACAGTTTGTTTGTGAGTAGGCAGTACATTTCCAAAATACAATGTAAAATTAACAAGGGACACCAAATAAACTCCTTGAGATTCTAAAATACAAGATAATAATGGTGTTGTGGTAACTTGACACACAAAACCCACAAAAATAATTATGGAGATCACCAAAAGAAAAAAATTAATTAACAAAAACAGGAGATCTTGATTAAAAAAACAAATTATCAAAAATATAAAAACATAAACCCCCCCAAAAATTTGGTAAATCTGACGAATACAAATATTATATTCATGAAATCACAAGAAATAATAAAGAAAGGAGTTTGTGAGAAACTCTATGTGAATGTCAAACTCTGTGTGAATATAAGCAGCAAAACAACTTCATTCTTCTAGCATTATAAAGAAGAAGAGAGTGCACTGCATTAAACAATTTAAAACATTGCAGAGTGACGAAAGTGCTATATCCATTACGAAAGCTAATTTTACCAGACCGTTCAGTTCCGTCTCGGAATTTATTCTGAGCATGCGTTGCACTTTGTGCGTCTGAATTGTCCACACACGGTCGGAATTTACGCAAACAGATTTTGTTGTCGGAAAATTTTATAGCCTGCTTTCAAACTTTGTGTGTCGGAATTTCCGATGGAAAAAGTCCGATGGAGCCCACACACGGTCGGAATTTCCGACAACAAGCTCCAATCGCACATATTGCGTCGGAAAGTCCCACCGTGTGTACAGGGCATTAGTGTTAGCTGCTCTGTAGTATGTTGTACACCTGAGTGCAGAGTTTGCTCCTTTTTTTAATGATCCTAGCTTAGCTTAGTGGAAGTGAGTTGTGATTTGATTCAGTGATTCAAATCATTTCACTGAACTGATCCAAATGATTTGAATCACTAAAAAGAATTACTTTGTCCAAGTCTACTGCAGGCAGGAAACATAAATTTTATTCAGGGAAAAGACATAAAGCATACCATATATGCAGCTACAAACTTATAAACACTGCCATCAACAGGTTGAAGAATATATCTCTACTACTAGATACTCATGCACAGTAGTTGCACAAAAACATAAATAAATACAAATAAAAAAAAACAAATCTGTATTCCAACAGGTTGAAACAACTATCAAGACAAGATCCCCAGAAAGCAGGGTTGGAAATAACCTCCCTGTGTAATAAGAGGTGAAAACATTCTGGTAAATGTGTTTGGAACAGAAGCATTGCAGTGTTTTTTTGCATAGATGAAAAGCTTACGCTATGGACAAATTCTGAACTGATAGTATTACACATTGCATAATGTCTTAAGATTTTTGTAGTAGCACTTCATGGTAATTTATTTGACTGGCAACTATTATTTTATGTAGATAGGATAAGGAAGTGTTGTATATTTATTTTTTTGGAAAATGGCTTTTATTGCAGTTTTTCAAAGTGAAGTACAATACATTACAGAGCCCACTGAGCATACCCAGGCTCGGACACACAATAAAAAAACTAAAACACTAAAAATTTAAAAAACAAAAAACCTAACAAACTGTATGCTCGGAACACCTGTGCAGACTGAATTACAAGGATATTCTGTTCCCACAAACAACCTTCAGAGCTTAAAGGGTAAGTTCACCTTTACAGAAAACTCTGTAAGGTGAACTTACAGAGGTCCCCCTCCTTGCCCCCCCCCGGTCCCTCTGACCTGGACCGCAGCAATCTCCGGTCCTAGAAATCCCCAGAGCTGAATGTCCAAAACGTTCCTTGTCAGGAGGGACGTTTTGGAGCATTTTAATTGGTCAGCGCTGTCAAATGGGCGGCACCGACCAATCAGCAGCCGCATAGCGGTGGAGAAGACACGTGGCTACAGAGGGGATTTCTGAGTCCCAGGCTCCTGGCGCGGATATACCAGGGCTTAGAACCGGAGATTGCCAGGTCAGTGGGACCGGGGGGGGGGGGGGGGGGGCGAGGAGGAGGACCTGTGTAAGTTCACCTTACAGATTTTTCTGTAAAGGTAAACTTACACTTTAACGTAATAATTGATGAAATACACATTCCCCCCGCTCTGCTATACCCAGTGAAGAATCCACCAAGTGAAGCATATGCAGTATCTCACAAGTACACCCCTCACATTTCTGTAAATATTTTATTGTATCTTTTCATGTGACAACACTGAAGAAATGACACTTTGCTACAATGTAAAGTAGTGAGTGTACAGCTTGTATAACAGTGTAAATTTGCTGTCCCCTCAAAATAACTCAACACACAGCCTTTAATGTCTAAACCGCTGGCAACAACAGTGAGTACACCCCAAGTGAAAATGTCCAAATTGGGCCCAAAGTGTCAATATTTGTGTGGGCACCATTATTTTCCAGCACTGCCTTAACCCTCTTAGACATGGAGTTTACCAGAGCTTCACAGGTTGCCACTGGAGTCCTCTTCCACTAATCCATGATGACCTCACGGAGCTGGTGGATGTTAGAGACCTTGGGCTCCTCCACCTTCCATTTGAGAATGCCCCACAGATGCTCAATAGGGTTTAGGTCTGGAGACATGCTTTTCCAGTCCATCACCTTTACCCTCAGCTTCTTTAGCAAGGCAACTGGAGGTGTGTTTGGGGTTGTTATCATGTTGGAATACTGCCCTGCGGCTCAGTCTCTGAAGGGAATAGATCATGCTCTTCTTCAGTATGTCACAGTACATGTTGGCATTCATGGTTCCCTCAATGAACTGTAGCTCCCCAGTGTCGGCAGCACTCACGCAGCCCCAGACCATGACACTCCCACCACCATGCTTGATTGTAGGCAAGACACACTTGTCTTTGTACTCTTCACTTGGTTGCCACCACACACGCTTTGACATCATCTGAACCAAATAAGTTTATCTTCGTCTCATCAGACCACATGACATGGTTTCAGTAATCCAATCCTTAGTCTGCTTGTCTTCAACAAACTTTCTTGTGCATCATCTTTAGAAGAGGCTTGATTCTGGGAGGACAGCCATGCAGGCCATTTTGATGCAGTGTGCGGTGTATGTTCTGAACACTGACAGGCTGACCCCCCAGCCCTTCAAACTCTGCAGCAATGCTGGCTGCACTCATACGTCTATTTCCCAAAGATGAAATCTGGATATGACGCTGATCACATGCACTCAACTTCTTTGGTCGACCATGGCGTGACCTGCTCTGAGTGGAACCTGTCCTGTTAAACCGCTGTATGGTCTTGGCCACCGTGCTGCAGCTGGCAATCTTCTTATAGCCTAGGCCATCTCTATGTAGAGCAATAATTCTTTTTTCAGATCCTCAGAGAATACTTTGCCATGAGGTGCCATGTTGAACTTCCAGTGACCAGTATGAGAGAGTGAGAGAGATAACACCAAATTTAACACGCCTGCTCCCCATTCACACCTAAGACCTTGTAACACTAATGAGTCAAATGACACCGGGGAGGGAAAATGGCTAATTGGGCCCAATTTGGACCTTTTCACTTAGAGGTGTACTCACTTTTGTTGCCAGCAGTTTAGACATTAAAGTGATACTAAAGGATCGTTTTTTATTTTTTTTAAATAACAAACATATCATACTTACCTCCTCTGTGCAGCCCCGAACATCCATTTCTGGGGTCCCTCAGCGGCTCTTGTGGTTCTTCCCCGCATTAGATAACCCCCTTGGAGAAGCGAGTTCCCGAGGGAGTTACCTTGCGGGCGCGCTCCCGAGTCCAGCATTCGGTGTCCATAGAGGCCAAATGCAGGACTCAACCCCGCCCCCCCAGCACCCGTGTCATTGGATTTGGTTGACAGCAGCGGGAGCCTATGGCTGCGCTGCTATCAATCTATCCAATCAAGAGCCGGGAACCCGTAGAGAGAGGAGCAGTGGGGAAAAGCCGATGGAAATTCTGGGCTCAGGTAAGTAAAACGGGGGGCTGGGGGGCCGGTGACTGCAAGGTGTTTTTTCACCTTAATGCATATGATGCATTAAGGTGAAAAAACACTAGCCTTTACAGACCCCTTAATGGCGGTGTGTTGAGTTATTTTGAGGGGACAGCAAATTTACACTGTTATACAAGCTGTACACTCACTACTTTACATTGTAGCAAAGTGCAATTTCATCAGTGTTGTCACATGAAAAGATATAATAAAATATTTATAAAAATGTGAGGCGTGTGCTCACTTTTGACTAATATCAAGTATGGACTAATTATCCAGAGAGTCTGCATTTGAAGAAGGGGATTCTGCCCATATGTCCCATTCTTTGTGAAATTTTTTGCCACAACCTCGAGACAGGTAAGTGGCCTCGTATAATGGCAGAGCTAAATTAACTAACAGTTTCCAAAAGTTGGTTGAGGGTGCAGAAGAGGCTTTCCACCTGAGGACAATGGCCTTGCGTGCATATTAAAGTAATAGCCCGAGTAGGGTTCTGACTGCCCGGCTGAGAGCCAATGGGGTTACAAGCCCTAGCAAGCACGCCTCCATTGTCAATGGGATCTGAATGGTAGTGACAGATAAAATAAAAGTAGTAACCTCATAATTTTGAACTATACTAGTCTGTCCCTAGCAGAGACCAATTGTAAGAAAGAGTACTCCCAAATTTCTTCTCAATCTTCCATATCTAGTGCCGGGAAATCCCCCACCTGCTTAGCTTTAGGGGCCTCTAGTCCCATGTGAACATTAGGGAGTAATTCTTTATATATGATGGACAAAGGGTTAATCATAGATTCCTCTCTAAGCAAATCCTTCAAATTGAGAATTGGAAGCATGCCTAAGCTGCAGAAACCTAAACAGATATCAAGTAGGCAAATTATATTTTTGTTTTACCCCATCAAAGGTTAACCTTGAGTCCTGAGCAGTCAGTGAAACCGAAGAGAATGCCTAGAGCCTCACTAAGAGAATGAGCAGGGTCATTTAGAAAAAGAATAAGGCCATCTGTATACGTGGCCAGTTTTTCATGTATGGAGCCAACATAGATGTCCTTAACCATGTTGGCCTGTCTGAGGGCAGAGGCAAGCGGCTCCATCACCAGGGCAAAGAGAGCCAGTGACAATGGGCAGTCTTGCCTTGTACCTCTTCCAACTGTGAAGGGGGACAAGAGAGGACCGCCCAGTTTAATCCATGCTGTCGGATACTTATATAACATTTTAATCCACCTGTGAAATTCAACCCCAAAACCCAAGACTTCTAGAACCGTGGACATATAATGCCAGACCACGGAATCAAATGCCTTCTCAATATCTAATGCAACCAGCACACTAGTGGAAGACTCAGATGGAGGCAGCTTTATATGTGTAAAAACCTCTGCGTAAGTTAATATCTGTCAACTTCCCTGGTATGAAGCCAGTTTGGTCAATATTGACCAGAGATGGAAGAATCGTCTGTAACCTGGTTGCCAAAATCTTGGTCAAAGTCATAATTTAGCAAAGGGATCGGCCTATAAGAGGCACAATGGGATTTATCTTTGCCAGGTTTAGGGAGGAGGACAATATGTGCCTGGTACATAGAAGGGGGCAAGGACATTTGTCCTTTACATTCGGCATATACTGTCAACAGTTTAGGTGCAATTAGGGCCGCATACATTCTATACCATTCAACAGGTAGGCCGTCGGGTCCTGCTGTTTTACTGCTGGGAAATTAGCAAATTGCCACTTCTATTTCCTCAGCAGTAAAATCTTTATCTAAAAACTCAAAGTCTTTCTGCAAGAGAGTGAGTAAATGTAAGGATTGCAAGTACTCTTTAAGCCGTTTGTCACGGCCAACCAGGGACTGCCCCAGAAGTGCTGTATATTTAAAATGTTTGCTGTGCTTCTTTGATGTTTTATGTCCAGACACAATGGACTACACACGAGTAAGTCTTAAAGCGGTTGTAAATCGCTGGTGTTTAAAAAAAAAATTCCTGCAAGGCAATGTCATAATGTGCTAGTATGCATCGCATACTAACACATTATGAGAAACTTGCCTTAGAACAAAGTCCTCCCACGCCGCAATGTCACTGCTGAGATGACTGACATCTTCCCTGGTCTTTCTTCCAGGTTCACGGCATCAGGCTACATGAGTGAGATGATGACATCACACCTGCGCATGCTCACTGGAGCTGCTGTTTCTGGCACTGTAAGCCGGACCTTCAGAGCGCATGCACCGATGTCATCGGCTGCATGCACTCTGAAGATCTCCTAAACTGTGCAAGTTTAGGAGATATTCACAGTACAGGTAAGCCTTATTCTAGGCTTACCTGTAGGTTCAAGTGGTAGTACAAAGTTTACTACCACTTTAACACGGATCCTGGAGTTCAACTGCAAAGAGAGCAGCTTGTACATGATCTGAAAAAGAACAACTGAAGAATCAATGAATGGACCAGTGGCGACCACTCCATTAGGGGCGCATGGGGGCCTCCCCCCTAATCCATGCGCCTGGCCCCTAATCTACATGCAGGGTGCCGGACGCATTGGTTTTTTTTTTTTGAAGCACATGATTAGAGCCTGAGGTTTTAATTGGCTTCAATTAAGTGCGTTCCTCTGAATTAATTAAGCATATAAGAAAAAAAGGGGAGAAGGTGGAATTAGGAACTAATTCCAGGGGAAAGCAATTCATCAAGGAGGAACAAGCAATTAGCAAAAATGTAAAATAATTTTATTAGATAATTCACTTGAACACCAATCAAAAAACATAATTAAAAAGCAGGTACCACCAACAATTCATAAAATAGACAACGTTGTCTAAACACACACAGATGGCCACCACACACAAATACCATGCACACCTCCGTTAAAGCTGATCAAGGTCATGTATACTAGTAGGTCATGTATGGGGAAGATGATTGTCCTGATAAATACCAGCATAAAGCTGAGGGAACTGTGGATGGTAATGCAGCCGTGTATACCTCTCATCCACTGTATGAAGATCAGTGAGTGGAAGTAGAAACAACCAAATTGCTTGTGGTGCAAAGAGAAATACAATCCTGATATGCAAAGTTCACTGTGGCCATACAGAACAGTGGGAGACCAATACTATGGGGGGAAGTTCCTATTGTGAAGCTGTGATTACTGGAGAACTAAAGCAGGCTCGAGTATACCTGTGTCGGTGAGATCATCAGTGCTTGTAGGGGAGAGCAATGCATTTGAGTATGTGCAGCAATCCCATGGATGGGATATGAAAGGTAAGATCTCACCACTGTGTAGACACCGGAACAAGTCACCGATCTGATAGAAGAGCCATTTCTTGCTAATACCGTCTCCAGGCAGCTGATCAGACTATCTTCCTTCCATGTGCAAAGTATCGTCAGCGAGGTCCAGGTGGTGCCACTCATGGAACGTGATGTCAGGGTAGAATAGTAGAGTAACCCGTGCGGTACAGACAGTCATACGGTAAGATCTCACCACTGTGTAGACACCGGAACAAGTCACCGATCTGATAGAAGAGCCGTTTCCTGCTAATACCGTCTCCAGGCAGCTGATCAGGCTATCTTCCTTCCATGTGCAGAGTATCGTCAGCGAGGTCCAGGTGGTGCCACTCAGGGAACGTGATGTGAGGGTAGAATAGTAGAGTAACCCGTGCGGTAGAGACAGTCTTACGGTTCCCGGGCTGGCCTGAGACACTCTTGGAGGCACGGGGGAATTCCCAGGGTGTGTGGGTGGGTCTGTGGATGCACTATGGAAAGTGTGATGGCGTCATGCTGACGCGTTTCATCCATCACTCGGATTTCTTCAGAAATGATGTTTTTTGATTGGTGTTCAAGTGAATTTTCCAATAAAATGAATTTACATTTTTGCTAATTGCTTGTTCCTCCTTGATGAATTGATTTCCCCTGAAATTAGCTTCTGGACATGGCTACCCCCTTCTCCATGGCGACCATCTATCGTTATTCAGTGAGATTCTCAAAGACATCCAGGAAGAAGAACACTGAAGATGGACAGGCCACCAAAGTAAAGAGGAGAGACATTACCATCAGATCCACAACCCAGAAAACTTCAACCAGCTATTCTTGAGAGAGCAAAAGAGCTATATACAAAGAGCTGGTGCCTCAGGACATCATGTGAACTGTGAGCCACCTGGAGGCAGGCAAGGCCAAGAAGAGCGAGGCCCTTGGACAGCCTATGGATATCACCACAACCCAGGAGTCTTCCACCAGCAACCAGAGACGTTCTTCCCGAGTAAGCAAAGCAGCAAAATACAAGGAGCTGGTGTCTGAAGGTTCCCTGGACTCTATTAAATTCAAAGACTGCAAAAGATCAGTGGAGAGTAAGCCTCAAGGAGCCAAAAGACCCAAGGCTGGATGAGGTAAGTGACCTAAGGTACGTATACCTTTTTTATGTTTAAAGCCCATCCCTCTCATCTGCCCCTAAATTGATTGCTGGCTTAAAAAAATTATGTTTTATCCATTGTTGGGCTTTAATATTTTTGAACTTTATAAAAAAATAGATAAGATAGATATATTAGGAAAATATATTTGTATAAAAAATATAGATATGTGTGCTATTATACGTTGAAATTTAAATTTAAATGTATCACCACAAAATGGCGTTGTGGATACAGATAGGTATGAGTGTGCCAACGTCCTAAATATATTGCAAAATTTATTCAAAAGAAGGAAACATGGACTTTGAGGCACATCTGTAGCGTTGAAATACAAAATGAACTTTTATTAATCTTTAAAATTCACATTATTGACATGACATGTTAAAAACAAAACATGGAGTTTGGTCTAAACGATGCTCACACCACCTAACACAACCAACTATTACCACAGTAGAACAGATCGATCAATAGTGATTCAAAATGAAGTGATGTGAAATAGAAGGAGCAGCTGGTTGGTGGTAGAGACGTAGTGAAGAAAACTCTACATGTTATGCGCTCTTAAGCACTTCTTCAGGAGATTGCAGTCTAATATATACATAAAAACAATAGAAATAATTAAAAAACAAACAAAGACAGCCAAATAATGTATCCGAACTGAGAATAAAACAATCATTTAATAATAGTGTAAACAAAAACTAACATTTCAAGGAGTCTGCCCCCCACCCCTCCCTCCAAAAAAAAAACCTTTGGGAAGTAACCAACCCAGAAAGCATGCGATCATAGGTGGACACAACCCAATTGCAGGGGCGTATAAAACTCTACAAATATGATCTCCTAAGGCAGGTAACAGCTAGTATAAAACAGGGAAGAAGCATACTTACGGTGCATAGTATACAAAACCATATGCACAGGCAAATCTGGCGGGATCATCCACCAATCAGCAGTTTCTCATGCCTTAAGCAATATAGAGCCTTAGAAGGAAGTGCACAAATATGTATGTGTCTATACGTATAGAAAAACAAGGCACAAGAGAAACACCCTATCTGTAAGAAACAGCCAAGGATGGTGTATAGAGTTCAAAAGGTGCTTACCGGAAGATCCTTATAACTTGTGTGGGACGGGGGGGGTAATAACCATATCCTCAACAGCCAAAATAGGGAACTTTGCACCAGGCACTAATACCATACACATGGAAAGGAGGAAGTCCAATATGGCTATTCCTATGTAAAATCCACTTTAAGTGTAGGGGGCCAGTAGAGCTCCAACAGTGTTAAGGCTAAAAGGAAACAAACGGAGGAGTTTCATAAATAACCTAATGAGCACTATCAAGACAGAGTAACAAAGCCTTGTTTTAGAATAAAGAACAAGCCTTGTATCCAAAAGCGTAGATAGGGCATAAGTAGTGCATAACTTACCCAGAACCGGTAAATGTAACAAAGACCCACCATCCGTATCTCTCCAGACAGAGTGAATTTGTCTCTGTCTGAGAGGTGCTGTGGCCGCGTGTATATACCCCCGACCAGAAGTGTGTCATCCCCGAAACCGGAAGTGACGTCAACCAGAAGTGCACCATCCCGAAACCGGAAGTGACGTCGACCGGACCGACGCCACGCTGATGTGCATGTGCCAGACTCCCCGCTGAAGCAGAGGGGGCGGGACACTGCAACAAAAGCAAAGAGGGGCCAATTCAACCAAAACGAGTCCCTCAGGCACCGCAGTCAGGCAGCAACATGTGCTGCCGTACATACGGCGCTGGGCGGCCATGCAATTGGGAGATGACATCCATCACACCAACCACAGACAGCCAGGCAGGCCACCAGGAAGGGGGGCTGCCAGAAATAATGAATGTAAAAATACAACTAATATTAATAGTAAATATACATAAATGTTTAATTGAGACAGCAAAAAATCCAGCATTAAAAACGGACAGCCCAAACCATAGTTGTTTAGGTCATTATATAGCAAGTATTTGAGAACTTTACATCTTAATACAGGGCAGCAATGGAGATAACCATTTGAGAACTAGCATTGTATAACATACCAGGGTCAATCTAGAATTTGTCATACAGTATAACTCAACACGGACCAGTCAAATAAATCAACCATAGCAACAAGTATAGCTTAATGATTTTAATTATTTATATTTATTACAGAGTTAAGGAGCATACAGCAATTAAACTCTAATGCGTACACACGGGCGGACTTTTCGACTGGACTGGTCCGACAAACTTTCCAGCGGACTTTCGGTGGACTTTTTAACGAACGGACTTGCCTACACATGATCACACCAAAGTCCGACGGATTCGTACGTGATGACGTACACCGGACTAAAATAAGGAAGTTGATAGCCAGTAGCCAATAGCTGCCCTAGCGTCGGTTTTTGTCCATTGGACTAGCATACAGACGAGCGGATTTCTGGGTCCGGCAGAGTTACGACGTAAAGATTTGAAGCCTGTTCCAAATCTAAAGTCCGTCAGATTTGTGACTGGAAAAGACTGCTGAAGGTCCGGTAAAGCCCACACACGATCGGATTGTTCCCCGGATTTGGTCCGTCGGCGTCCGTCAGACCAGTCCGGTCGAAAAGTCCAACCGTGTGTACGCCCCATAAGATGTCAATAATTAAAGCGGGTTCTAAATACTAGTTGTAGCTTGAAATGTAAATGTATAGCACCCAAATGTCAGGGCCCAAACGCTCAGTCCACAATGTCTTCTTTTGAAGGATAAGTTTGCCCCATTCTCCTCCTCTTGGACATTTGGGAACGATGGCCAGAGCAAAAAACGAGACACAGGATGTATCGAACTTATGGTACAAATCCAGATGTCGACTCACTGGAGTCAGCATTTTTCAGTTTGTTGAATAATAAAGGTGAACGTTTATCCTCTGTCTGAATTGCCTGGCCATCTTGCCCACATAGAAAGCTCCGCATTTGCAGAGCATCAAGTAGACTATGCCCTGTGTGTCACAGTTGACATGGAATTTTGGGACAAACATTTCCCAATTGGGAAGCAAGAATCTATTACCTATATTCATCCAGGGGCAGAATGTGCACCTGCCACATCTATAGATGCCTCTGGGGGGGTCTACAGGCTTTGGAGTCGGCATGGTAGTGACTACAGACAAGTCTGTCACGAAGCGACGTGGCTCTCCTGAAAGTTATCTCAGGCAGGGCGTAGCCCAAAGTATTTTCTCAAAATTGGGATCTCATGTAGCAAATGCCAGTGATTGGTCATAATATGTCTTAATTCAAGACGTTGAGAAGAGAATCTCGTGACATATTTAACTGTAGACTGGCTATCGGAAATCCTAGTTCTATACAACAATTCATTGCGAGACTGACACATTGCTTTATTGTATGCCTGACGAAGTAGAGTCTTGCTGTACCCCCTTTCCAGGAGACGTACACGTAAAGACTTAGCCTGTCTTTGAATGTCTATTAAGTGCGTACAATTGCGTCGTAATCTAATATATTGTGCATATGGAAATTAGGGACGGTGGGTGAGCACTTGATGCATGTAACAGATTGTTTCCTGATGTTTCCTTTCAGAACAAATCAGTTACCAAGCAATTGTCTTTATCTTTAAAGATGGTCAGATCTAGAAATGTGATTTTAGAAGTATCGCAGCTAAACATACAGATTTTAACCACCTCAGTACTGGGCACTTTCACCCTCTTCCTTCCCAGACCAATTTTCACACTTTCAATGACAATTGCGCGGTTATACAACACTGTACGCAAATGAAATTTTTATCATTTTGTTCGTACAAATATAGCTTTCTTTTGGTGGTATTTATCCACAACTCAGTTTTTTATTTTTTGCGATATAAGCGAAAAAAGAGCGGAAATTTGAAAACAAAAAACAATATTTTCTTCTTTTTATTTTAAAAGAAATTCAATAAAATCGAATTTTGTCATAAATTTAAGCCAACTTGTATTCTGCTACATGTCTTTGGTAAAAAAAAATCCAGTTAAGTGTATAATAATTGGTTTGTGTGATCAAGGACATATGTACGCAGATGATCATGTACAGACGTGCGCAGGTGATCATGGACATATGTGTGCAGATAATCATTGGGACATGTGATTTTACTGTTAAATCTGTGGGGGATAGGTGTTTTTACTATGTGGAAACATGTGTGTGGGGACATGTGTTTTGGGGACATGTGTGTTTTACCTTGTGTACATGTTTTATATGTGTGATTTGCATTGTGTACATGTATGTTTTACATTTGTGTACATGTGTGTTTTACATTTGTGTTTTACACTGGTGATCAGTGAGTAAAAAGCTGTAAAAAACAGTGATCTGCTCTCCTCTCCTCACCGACAACTTCTGTGTGAGGAGAGGAGAGCTGGTTGCCTAGCAATCGGCTTTCTGTTTACATCACATGACGGCCGTGATTGGACACGGCTGTCATGTGATCAGGAGGGCCAATCACAGAGCCCTCCTGCCGATCAGAGATGCCCTGTGTCCGGGTGACACGAGCACATCGGAATCACACCGCTGCGCAGGTATGCGCGTGCGTGATCCGCCTCCTTCTGCGGGACGTTCCTGAACGTCCACTCAGAAGGAGAGAGTGCCCACCTGGCCGTTTCTTGTCAAATTTGTTTATTGAAGTTTTATAAGTCAGGGAACAGGTTCAAAAGCAATACAGGAATATACAATAGTAAGGTACAGTATAACATTATAATATGACAAAAGACAAAGTTGTCTCTAATGGGGCATACACACGGTCAGACTTTTCGTCTACAAAAGTCCAACGGATGCCGACGGACTAAAGCTGGCTGGTAATCCGATCGTGTGTGGGCTTCCCCGGACTTTCAGCTGACTTTTTCAGCCTCAAATCCGATGGACTTTAGATTTGAAACATGCTTCAAATCTTTACGTCGTAACTACGACGGACCCCGAAATCTGCTCGTCTGTGTGCTAGTCCGACGGACAAAAACCCACGCTAGGGCAGCTATTGGCTCCTGGCTATGAACTTCCTTATTTTAGTCTGGTGTACGTCATCACGTACGAATCCGTCGGACTTTTGTGTGGTCGTGTGTAGGCAAGTCATAATATGTCTTAATTCAAGACGTTGAAAAGAGAATCTCGTGACATTTTTAACTGTAGACTGGCTATCAGAAATCCTAGTTCTATACAACAATTCATTGCGAGACTGACGCATTGCTTTATTGTATGCCTGACGAAGTAGAGTCTTGCTGTACCCCCTTTCCAGGAGACGTACACGTAAAGACTTAGCCTGTCTTTGAATGTCTATTAAGTGCGTACAATTGCGTCGTAATCTAATATATTGTGCATATGGAAATTAGGGACGGTGGGTGAGCACTTGATGCATGTAACAGATTGTTTCCTGATGTTTCCTTTCAGAACAAATCAGTTACCAAGCAATTGTCTTTATCTTTAAAGATGGTCAGATCTAGAAATGTGATTTTAGAAGTATCGCAGCTAAACATACAGATTTTAACCACCTCAGTACTGGGCACTTTCACCCTCTTCCTTCCCAGACCAATTTTCACACTTTCAATGACAATTGCGCGGTTATACAACACTGTACGCAAATGAAATTTTTATCATTTTGTTCGTACAAATATAGCTTTCTTTTGGTGGTATTTATCCACAACTCAGTTTTTTATTTTTTGCGATATAAGCGAAAAAAGAGCGGAAATTTGAAAACAAAAAACAATATTTTCTTCTTTTTATTTTAAAAGAAATTCAATAAAATCGAATTTTGTCATAAATTTAAGCCAACTTGTATTCTGCTACATGTCTTTGGTAAAAAAAAATCCAGTTAAGTGTATAATAATTGGTTTGTGTGATCAAGGACATATGTACGCAGATGATCATGTACAGACGTGCGCAGGTGATCATGGACATATGTGTGCAGATAATCATTGGGACATGTGATTTTACTGTTAAATCTGTGGGGGATAGGTGTTTTTACTATGTGGAAACATGTGTGTGGGGACATGTGTTTTGGGGACATGTGTGTTTTACCTTGTGTACATGTTTTATATGTGTGATTTGCATTGTGTACATGTATGTTTTACATTTGTGTACATGTGTGTTTTACATTTGTGTTTTACACTGGTGATCAGTGAGTAAAAAGCTGTAAAAAACAGTGATCTGCTCTCCTCTCCTCACCGACAACTTCTGTGTGAGGAGAGGAGAGCTGGTTGCCTAGCAATCGGCTTTCTGTTTACATCACATGACGGCCGTGATTGGACACGGCTGTCATGTGATCAGGAGGGCCAATCACAGAGCCCTCCTGCCGATCAGAGATGCCCTGTGTCCGGGTGACACAAGCACATCGGGATCGCACCGCTGCGCAGGTATGCGCGCGCGTGATCCGCCTCCTTCTGCGGGACGTTCCTGAACGTCCACTCAGAAGGAGAGAGTGCCCACCTGGCCGTTTCTTGTCAAATTTGTTTATTGAAGTTTTATAAGTCAGGGAACAGGTTCAAAAGCAATACAGGAATATACAATAGTAAGGTACAGTATAACATTATAATATGACAAAAGACAAAGTTGTCTCTAATGGGGCATACACCGGTCAGACTTTTCATCTACAAAAGTCCAACGGATGCCGACAGACTAAAGCTGGCTGGTAATCCGATCGTATGTGGGCTTCCCCGGACTTTCAGCTGACTTTTTCAGCCTCAAATCCGATGGACTTTAGATTTGAAACATGCTTCAAATCTTTACGTCGTAACTACGACGGACCCCGAAATCCGCTCGTCTGTGTGCTAGTCCGACGGACAAAAACCCACGCTAGGGCAGCTATTGGCTACTGGCTATGAACTTCCTTATTTTAGTCTGGTGTACGTCATCATGTACGAATCCGTCGGTCTTTTGTGTGGTCGTGTGTAGGCAAGTCCGTTCATTAGAAAGTCTGCCACAAGTCCGCCCGCAAGTCTGCCGAAAGTCCGCCGGAAGTCTGTCGGACAGGCTGTCGGACTTTTGTAGACGAAAAGTCCGACCGTGTGTATGCCCCATTGCTTTAAACAAAAAATTGTCAACTCAGAGAGACATTTCCAATAAGAAGAAAGCAAAAATGTCTAAACATAGACTATGATAAAATAATGGAATCTCAATAAAATTATAATTTGAGTATATTTAAAGTTTTAAATAAAAGAAGCGTTAAGGAATCCACCTGGCCGTTTATATGTAGTGGCCAGGTGGGAAGTGGTTAAATTGAATGAGTTGTGATTAAGAGATTCGATGAATGCCTCCAATAATGCCTTAAGCCTCGCACACACGATCGGATTTTCTGACGAAAATTGTGTGATGACAGGCTGTTGGCGGAAAATCCAAGCGTTTGTGCGCTCCATTGGACAATTGTTGTCGTATTTTCCGCAGACAAATGTTGGATGGCAGGCTTTAAAATTATCTGCGGACAACGGTCTGTTGTTGGATTTTCCAAGCGTGTGTACACAAGTCAGTCGGAAAAAAGTCCAAAGTACAAACATGGAAGCTCGGAAGCAAGAACGAGCCGGAAGCGGTCAATCTTGTAAAACTAGCGTTTGTAATGGAGAATTCATATTCGTGAGTCGTGACGCGGCAAATTATGAAATCTTGAAATGCAGCGCACATTCTTTTTTTCTTTATAATGGGATAATAATGAAGCTTCTCTGCTGGTGATACTGACGGAGTTCTGCCAAACGTATTTAAAAAGGCTTTTTTTTTCTAGTGATATCAAGAATAATTTTTTTATTTTTTTCGGTCAAGTTACCACAACACCATTATACCATAGTTTTTAAGATGTTGGCGTCCCTTCCTAATTTTACATTATTATACAGTATTTTTTAAATGTTTACATTTTTTTTTATTTAATAGGGATCACAAGAAGGTTCAATAAAAATCAAGAGGAAGGCAGCGATGGAGAAACTGTTGGAATTGGTGAAGCCTTTGTACCCCAGGGCAGACCTCAATTATGTGAAGAGCAAAATTGGGAACCTGAGGAGTACATTTAATAGGGAGCACAAGAATGTCCTGGACTCCGAGAGACCGGGAGCAGCAGCAGATAACCAGTATGTCCCCAGGCTATGGTATTACCACAGCCTGCGGTTTTTGACAGACCAGACCAAACCTAGCCTATTGCTGTCAACGCTCCCTGCCACATTGGCTGAGGCCATTTTTTTTCTTTTTTCTCTAATTTTTTCTCATGTTCCTATGCCTAAAATGTGTGTCTTTCCCTACATCTAGTTTGCTAAAGCCACAAAACACACAGTGGGTCAACGTGTGCTAGCTCTCATCATGGGGTATCAATGGACGTGTTCTGAGGATGCAACCCCTTCCTCTTACCTACTTTAGATATGAGGAAGGGGTTGCACACCCAAAACGCGTTCATTGATACCCCGTGATGGGAGATAGCACATGTTAGCAATGGACGCATTTTGGGGGTGCAACTTCTTTCTCTCACCTACTTTACTTATGAGGAAGGGGTTGCACCCCCAAAATGTGTACATTTATATGCTGTGATGGGAGACAGCACATGTTTACACACTGTGTGTTTTGGGGCTTTAGAAAATAACCTGTTTGTCCCTACACACATTTCAGGCAGGGGATCATAAGGAACATTTAACAGTTATACCTCTACGTGTACATGGCTTCATATTTTGGCTTTTAGAGGGGTGAGATCACCCCATCTGAGGAAGGCAACATCAACAGAGTCTTGGGATACTAAAGTCTCATATGGCCTTCATTTTACCAAACTCAAACTTTGTAAGTTCTTGAGTTGGGGATGTGTATCTTATGTTTTAAAACATGCTTGTTTAGCCCCAAAAAAGACAAAATAATGGCAAACATACATGTTTTTACACCAAGATGTTGGTTTGTTATAAAACCTTAAAACAAACATGAATGTGCTTTGAGTAAAATGTTTCTTTACTAAACAATGTGTGGCTTATTATTTAAATGCTAAAAACCAGTGTATTTGTTAAGTTTGTGTAGTTACAGTGACAATGTGCTCTAAAATGTGGTGAACTCAGGCAATTTTATGGCCTCAAAGAAATTAGGAGTGGAAAAGGCATAATGTTTTTGAACTTAATGCATTAGATACATTAATAACAAAAACATTGTGTATGTGTGTGTGTGGCAGACCCACAGCACAACGTAATAGTTAGCTGAAGAAGAGATTGTAACCCCATGTAGCAAATAAGGTACGTTTGAACTATTGTATAAAATGGCCAAAATAAAGGCCATTTGAGAACCTATTATACAGATAAGAAACACAGACAACAGTAGTTCAAATGAAATAGTTTATGAGCAAAGAAAAATATTATTCTTGATCAGCTACAGCTTTCTGCCAAGCCACTGCCCCTCTACCCATAAAATAATCCATGTATTTTTGCCGGATATCTCGTGCATTGTGGATGGGCAACCCAGCACGACCAGTTTCGAGAGCCGTCATCATGCCCACCGACAGACGAGCTGCAGCCTCTTCAGCTAGGCCTGACACTGCGGGGTCCACATCAGTTGGCACTAAGGAAAGGTAGCTGCTAGCATTCCTCCATACAAATTTGTGGTGGATACAACAGCACAAAACAACATGGTTTATTTTACACTGTGCCAAGTTTATAATGTGTTTAAAAACAGCCTAAGGCAACTGGAGAGGATGCCAAAGGCATTTTCAACCACCCTTTTGACACGAGAGAGCCTATCATTAAAGATTCTCTGCTCTGGGGTGAGGTTCCTCATAGGAAAGGGCTTCATAGGATGTTCCCCCAAAACAAAAGCCTCATCTGCCACAAAAACAAAATTGAGGCCCTCAACATTGTCCTCAGCAGGTGGCAAATTTAAGGTGCCATTCTGGAGCCAATGGTAGAATTCTGTCTGCTTAATGACACCTCCATCCGAGTTGCTGCCATTCTTCCCAACATCCAAAAACAGGAACTAATATGTTGTAGACACTACAGCTAGCAGGACTATTCTGCAAAAGCCCTTGTAGTTAAAAAAATACGAGCCCGAGTTGGGTGGTGGGACAGTCCTGACATGTTTGCCATTAATAGCACCACCACAGTTGGGAAAATCCCGCTGATGCTGGAACTGGGCTGCAACATCCTGCCATTGCTGTGGGTTGGAAGGAAACTGTGGAGTCAAAAAAGAAAAAAGAAATTACTACTTCTGCACATAACATTGCAAGCATATTTGACACAAATATTCTTGGCCAACATAAGTATTAGAGCTGCACAATTAATCATCAAGAATCGTTATTGCGATTTTTTCCGCGTTGCAATCTTGACAAAAGTGTTTCACGATTCTTGCTATGCAAAGAATTCTCTCTGTTCTTCTGAAGCCACAGACATCAAAAGAAAGGAAGAAAAAAAAACGGGCAATCTGCCAAGAATCACAAAATTCTTTAGCAGTGGAACTAAGTATAAACATTATAACAATTTGTCAAAGAAATAGACTTTGTGTGTAAGTGAGGAAAGTTTAACCACTTAAACACTAAACCTTTTTATGACATTTGTTGGTTTCAAGTTAAAATCATTTTTTTTGCTAGAAAATTACTTAGAACCCCCAAACATTATATATATTTTTTTAGTAGAGACCCTAGAGAATAAAATGGTGGTTGTTGCAATATTTTATGTCACACTGTATTTGCGCAGCAGTCTTTAAAATGCATTTTTTTTGTAATAAATTACTTTAATGAAAAAAAAAAACAGTAAAGTTAGCCTAATTTTTTTTGTATAATGTGAAAGATTTTAAGTTGCGAGAATCGAGAGAGAATCGTGATGTTTTTATTCTAAGCAAAAAAACATTATTCTCATTTTGCCCAGAATCGTGCAGCTCTAATAAGTATAAAATTTAAATGAGTATTTAAAGACAAAAGTGTAAGGTCAACTTATCAGATTCCCCACTCCCTCCCTTCAGGTCTGGTATGGATTTTAAGGGGAACCCCGCGCCATTTTTTTTTTAAATGGCGTGGGGGTCCCCCTAAAAATCCATACCAGACCCTTATCCGAGCACTCAACCTGGCAGGCCGCAGGAAAAGAGGGTGGATGAGAGAGCGCCCCCCTCCTAAACCGTAGCAGGCCACATGCCCTCAACATGGGGAGGATGTCCCCATGTTGACTGGGACAAAGGCCTCATTCCCACAACCCTTGCCCGGTGGTTGTGGGGGTCTGTGGGCGGGTGGCTTATCGGAATCTGGAAGAACCCTTTAACAATGGGACCCCCAGATCCTGGCCCCCCGTGTGAAATGGTATTGGGGTACAAATGTACCCCTACCATTTCACAAAAAAAGTCGACCCTGCCCCCTCTGACTCCACGGGGAAAACCATAGGGAAGTCCCTGTGAAGTCCCCATGCATCAGAGAGGGGTGGGGTCACCGGATGGCCCCGCTCTCAGTTTTATAAGAACTGTCAGAAGAACAGAAGCGTCACACAGTGGGAACCTCCCATGGATGCAGATCGTCCGAAGAACGAAGCTAGTAGGAAGAAGCCAGAGGAAGATGCGGACAAGAAGACCAAAGGAAGAAGCAGAGGATCGGAGGAAGAAGAGGGGTAAGAACAAGATGGAGGAAGAAAACCAAATGAAGACCAGAAGAAGATGGAAGAAGAAGAGGGGAAAGAAGAAGACATTAATAAAGAAATTGTCAAAAACCATCTCTTGTCTTTTTTAACACTTTTGACACTTTTTTTGTGAAATGGTAGGGGTACATTTGTACCCCATTACCATTTCACACGAAGGGGATCTGGGGGTCCCCTTGTTAAAGGAAGCTTCTAGATTCCTATAAGCCACCCACCTGCAGACCCCCACAACCACCGGGCAAGGGTTGTGAGGATGAGGCCCTTGTCCCCATCAATATTGGACTTCCCCCTTTCCATGTACATGGTACTAGTGCCTGGTTCAAAGTTCCCTATTTTGGCTGTTGCGGATATGGTTATTACCCTCGTCCCACACAAGTTATAAGGACCTTCCGGTAAGCACCTTTTGAACTCTGTGTTTCTCTTGTGCCTTATTTTTCTATACGTATAGACACATACATATTTGTGCACTTCCTTCTGAAGCTCTATATTGCTTAAGGCATGAGAAACCACTGATTGGTGGATGATCCTGCCAGGTTTGCCTGCGTATATTGTTTCATATACTATGCACCGTAAGTATGCTTCTTCCCTGTTTTATACTAGCTGTTACCATACAGTTTTATACGCCCCTGCAATTTGGTTGTGTCCACCTATGATCACGTGCTTTCTGGTTTGGTTGCTTCCCAAAGGTTTTTTTTGGGAGGGGTGGCGGGCAGACTTCTTGACATGTTAGTTTTTGTTTACACTATTATTAAATGATTGTTATAATTTCAGTTCTGATACATTATTTGGCTTTCTTTGTTTTTTAATCATTTCTATTGTTTTTATGTATATATTAGACTGCAATCTCCTGAAGAAGCACTTAAGGTCACGTAACATGTAGAGTTTTCTTCACGTAATGTTACCACGTAACATTCTACCACCAACCAGCTTCTCCTTCTATTTGACATCACTTCATTTTGAATCACTATTGATCGATCTGTTCCACTGTGGTAATAGTTGGTTGTGTTAGGTGGTGTGAACGTTGTTTAGACCAAAATGTGAATTTTGTATTCAGCCACCCCCCCCCCCCAAAGCGCAAGCTCTGTCGGATGGAGAGCATCTGTGAACAGCAATTTTCAAGTCTTGCCACAGATTCTCAGTTGGAGTTAGGTCTGGACTTTGACTGGGCCATTCTAACACATGAATATGCTTTGATTTAAACTATTTCATTGTAGCTCTTGCTGTATGTTTTGGGTCATTGTCCTGCTGGAAGGTGAACTTCCAACCCAGTCTCAAGACTTTTGCAGACTCTAACAAGTTTTCTTTTAAGATTGCCCTGCATTTGTCTCCATCCATCTTTCCATCAACTCTGATCAGCATCCCTGTCCCTGCTGAAGAAAAGAATCCCCACAACATGATACTGCCACCACCATGTTTCACAGTGGGGATGGTGTGTTTAGAATAATGTGCAGTGTTAGTTTTCCGCCACACATAACCTTTTGCGTTTAGGCCAAAAAGTAAAATTTTGGTGACCAGAGCACCTTCTTCCATGCTGTGGTTGCTGTGTATGCTGTGTCCCCCACATGGCTTCTGGCAAACTGCAAATGGGACTTCTTGTGCTTTTCTTTCAATCATGGCTTTCTTCTTGCCACTCTTCTATAAAGGCCAGACTTGTGGAGTGCATGACTATTAGTTGTCCTGTGGACAGATTCTCCCACATGAGCTGTGGATCTCTGCGGCTCCTCCAGAGTTACCGTGGGTCTCTTGAGTGCTTCTCTGATTAATGCTGTCCTTGCCTGGCCTGTCAGTTTAGATGGACGGCCATGTCTTGGTAGGTTTGCAGTTGTGCCATACGCTTTCCATTTTCGGATGATGGATTGAACAGTGCGCCGTGAGATGTTCCAAGCTTGGGATACTTTTTTATAACCTAACTCTGCTTTAAACTTCTCCACAACTTCATCCCTAACCTGTCTGGTGTGTCCCTTAGCCTTCATGATGCTGTTTGTTCATGAGGGCTTTCACACCGGAGCGGTGCGCTTGCAGGACGGTCAAAAAAGTCCTGCAAGCCGCATCTTTGCAGCGCTGTAGGAGAGGTGTATACACTGCTCCTAAAGCGCCCCTGCCCATTGAAAACAATGCGCGGCTTTGGTTTTAACCCTTTTTCGCCGAATAGTGCTGCTAAAACGACGCTTTAACGCCGGCGCCGACAACAAAACCATGGATTTATTTCCGACGGATGTTGGCTAAAACTTGTCTTGCATACACACGGTCGCACAAATGTTGTCGGAAATTCCGAATGTCAAGAATGCTGTGACGTACAACACGTACGACAGCCGCGAAAAATTAAGTTCAATATCCAGTGTGGCTCTTCTGCTTGATTCCGAGCATGGGTGGAATTTTGTGCGTCGGAATTGTATACACACAATCGGAATTTCCGACAATGGATTTTGTTGTCGGAAAATTTGAGAACCAGCTCTCAAATTTTTGTTGTCGGAAATTCTGACAAATGTCCGATGGAGCCTACACACGGTTGGAATTTCCGACAACACGCTCACATCGAACATTTGTTGTCGGAAAATTCTATTGTGTGTACAGGGCATTGGTGTATCAGAGTAAAGGGGGCTGAATACAAATGCACTGCACACTTTTAAGATATTAATTTGTAAAAAATTTGGAAAACCATTTATCATTTTCCCATCACTTCACAATTATGTGCCACTTTGTGTTGGTCTATCACATAAAATCTCTATAAAATAAATTTAAGTTTTTGGTTGTATCATGAAAAATGTGGAAAATTTCAATGGGTATGAATACTTTTTCAAGGCACTGTATATATTAGAAAACATAGATATGATAGTTGTGTGGTAAGTTAGTATGTTTTTTGCTCTTGCTTAGAAAAAAAAACAAAAAAACAAAACTAATAGATAAGATATTTATTAGAAAATATAGATAAGATAGTTGTGTGGTAAGATAGTATGTTTTTTGCTCTTGTTTAAAAAAATAGATATGATAGATTTGTTATGAAATTATATACTGTATGTACTAAAAATATACTGTATATAGTGGTATGGTAAGACACTATGGTTTGATTTATGATAGTGGAATGGTAACCTTACGTTTCATAAATAATCCATACACATCCAATACTTAAAGTGATACTAAAGTCTAATTTTTTTCTTTAAAAATAATAAACATGTTATGGGACGTGGCTGTGATGTATGGCATGTAACGCTGGAAGCCGCATTGTAGGAGAGGCGATTCGATTGCACGGAGGGCCATTGATGAAGGGGTGAGATCGGAAGTCTAGCACTAGCACACCTCGGGTCCGCCGTGGCCATCAGTGTTATTTGTGTATCCACTGAGTTTCTGGATCTCCTGTGTACTGCACTTTATTTTTGCTGTTTTGAATCTTTTAAAATGTGAGTGATTTTTCAAAGATTGGAGTGGTTTTAATAAATTTGCTGTGCTGGTTTACACTATTGGAGCACTTCATTATTTTTCATGTGGACCGATGCCATCATACACTGTGGGATATCAAATTGATCTGATTACCCTGGAGTGTGGTAAACAAGCGATTTTTGCCTTGCATGAAAGTGCTGGCAATTGGAGTCGGTGTCACTAATTTATCAAGATTTCAAATTTTTGGCACAATTTTTGTCACACAATTTTTAAGTCACTAATTTATCAAGATTTCAAATTTTTGGCACAATTTTTGTCACACTATTTTGGACTGATTATTTGTTCACTATATATGGACTATGTTTTGATACACTAGTGGAATCATGCACATGTAGACACGTGGTGAACTAGTTACACACCTAATGTTTCTGTTATATTTAGCTGGTGTGAAATTTATTGTGATTCCCATTTGGTCCCCTTTTTTGTGTTTGACACACATAGCACTTTTTAGTTTTTATATTATTATAGAAATTATTTTGCACTGTGAGGAAATAGTGCGCCTCTCATTTTTTCATATATGTCTGTAGGAGGAGTCGATTGAGTGTACAGATATATAGGATCAAATATTTATTTTATGTTATTTATTTTAAAGGGGCAGCTCTGCATTTATTGATTTATTTACACAATCACATTTGTGTATTTTTCACACTATCTGGTGGCGCAGTGGAGGTATTTTTGATTGAAGGGCGGATTAGCACTCAGGATACCTATGTAATTTTAATAAACATGTTATACTTGTGGCTTTGCACAGAGCAGCCCTGATCCTCCTCTTCTCGAGTCCATCGCCAGCGCTCCTGGCCCCTCTATCCTGTATAGTGCCCCTCACAGCAAGCAGTTTGCTATGGGGGCACCCGAGCCGAGCCACAGCTCCATCTATCCATTTGGGCTTTGTCTCAGCCAGTCAGGAGAGAGCATCCCGGACAGCCGAGGCAGTCGTGCACATCACTGGATAGAGAGGGGGCTCAGGTAAGTATTAGGGGGGGCTGAGGGTGGGCTGCGGCACACAGAAGGTTTTTTTTGTATCTTAATGCATAGAATGCATTAAGATAAAAAACCTTCTGCCTTTACAACCACTTTAAAGGCAATGTAATCTATTTTTCCATGAAATTGTTTCTTCCTGTGTTTTTCTGCTTCTGTGTAACACCCTCCATGAGTTCCCACACCTGTCATTTTCCCCTCAGTTCTGTTTGTTTGAAAAGAGCAGTGCATGTTAGTTACTGTCATGTACGCTGCTTTATGCACACTATTGGCCCATAGCCCATCTCAGCAGTGAGAAAGAGGAGGCTACACTCTTACATACAGTGAAACCATGGAGAATGAACGTAGCCAAAGAAATTAACTTCATGCAAAAAAAGCAGCGTGCTTGGCTGGCTATAAGGAGAGGAGGAGGCCTGATTTTTTTTTTTCTGGTGACACTAAATGATATCTTTATTTAAGAAAAAATCTGTGCACATCCACTACTTAATGACCCTTTTTTTTCCAATGTTTTTTTGCTTTCATGTAACATTGTGAGCTCCCAAACCTCTTCTTTTCCCCCTCACTTCTGTTTGTTTGAAAAGAGCAGTGTACATTAGTTGTGGTCATGTGCACTGCTTTATGTACACTACTGGCCCTTAGCCCATCTCAGCAGAGAGAAAGAGAGGGAAGCTACGTACTTACACACAGTGGGACCATGGAGAATGAACGTAGCCATCCTCTAACAAGAAGTTGCATCACGAAAGCTAAAAAGAAGGAATTTACAGGAGCCTGACAGCAGTAGAAAGTATTTTTTTGGGTTAAGAATACATACATATAGAGAATATTTTTTTAAACCAGAATTTTGTGTCACATTAACATCTAAAAAAAAAAAAAAGGAGCATGATTGGGCAGAGGGGAGGGAGGGGGAGGAGGAGGGCGCGCTTTTTTTTTTTTTTTGGTGGCACTAAATGATATCTCACACATCCACTACATAATGACCTTGTAATCTACTTTTCATGAAATTGTTTCTGCTCCCTTCTAACATTCTCCATGAGCTCCCGAACATCTTCTGATTGTTCAAAACAATCCGTGTACACTAGTAGTGATCATGTGTACTGCTCTACACAACCTTTCAGAGGTTGAGAATTACCTGGACAACATGGAGGAAAGCAAACCAATGGGTAGGGGGAACTAGGCGGCGCCCTTTAAATGGAATAGAAATAAAAACTATTAAGCTCCCTCCTCTGCCCCCCTTCACATCACCCCCCACTATAGTATCCTCTGCCTCCCCATAGCAGTTTCTTCTGCACCCTTCACATCACCCTCCCCTATATTATCGTCTGCCCCCCCCCCCCCCCACAGTAGTGTTCTCTGCTCCTTTCCACACCACAGTAGTGTCCTGTACCCCCCAAAACAGTGTCCTCTGCCCCTTCACACCCCCCCACTGTAGTGCCCTCTATCCCCCTCCCCCCACAGTAGTGTCCTGTATCCCCCAATGCTGTGTCCTCTGCCCCTTCACATTTCCCCCCCAATGTAGTGTCGTTTACCCCACATAGCAGGAACCTCTGTCCCCTGTGTCCCCCGCACCCCTTTATATTACCCCCCACTGTAGTGTCCTCTGCTCACTTCCACCCAATAATGTCCTATATCCCTAATGGTGTGTCCTCTGCCCCTTCACATCTCCCCCCCAAATGTAGTGTCCTCTGCCCCCCCACATTGGTGTCCCGTATCCCCCAAAACAGTGTCCTTTGCCCCTTCACATCTTCCTCCCTAATGTAGTGTCCTTTGCCCTCCATAGCAGTGACCTCGGCCCCCTCCCCCCAGTAGTGTCCTCCATACCCCTTTATATTATCCCCACTGTAGAGTCTACTGCCCCCTTCCCCCTAGTCCTGTACCCCCCAAAACAGTGTCCTCTGCCCCCCTTCAAATTACCCCCCACTATAGTGTCCTCTAACCCCTGAAAGCGGTGTCCTCTGCTACCCCATTGTCCCCTGTCCCTTTATCATCACAAACCACCCCCCCACTGTAGTGTCTTCTGTCCTCCCTTCAACAGTGTCTCCTCTGTCCCCTTCACAACAACCCTCCTCACACACACACACATCACTGTGTAGCTAGAACTTCCTCTACCTGCCAGCGTGTGTCCAGCAGATCAGTAGATAGCATAGTGCTGGGTGGAAGGCGATAGCTGCCTCCATCCAGCACTATGCTGCCTCCCGCACTCCTTTCTGTAGTTAACAGGAGAACAGGAGATGCTGGGGGGAGGCAGAGCAGTGGTTATGATCCACCTGTCGGCTTCCCGTAGTCGACTGGTCGATTGTGATCGACGACTTGCCGACCCCTCACCATAGTCCATAGCTCATCTGGAGAGTGAGAAAGAAAGGGAGGCCATGCTATTGCTTACAGTTGGACCATGGAGCCTCTAAAAGGAAGTCAGATTACCAAAAAAAGGGGGGATTTGGAGGAGGCCAAGAGCAGTAAAAAGTACTTTTTTTGGTTAAGAATACATGGTGTTACTTTAACATCTATAAAAAAAAAAAGGAGAATGATTAGCTGGCTGTAAGGGGAGGCGAAGGCCTGATTTTTAATTTTTTTAAATGATATCCTTACTTTTAAAAATAAAATCCATACACATTCAATATTTATTGACCCCGTAATCTATTTTAATGACATTTTTTCTTACTGTGTTTTCTGCCCCATTGTAACATCCTCTATGAGCTCCAGAACATCTCCCTTTCCCACAAACTTCTGTTTGTTTGAAACAAGCAGTTAGTTGCAGTCACATGCAATGCTCTATGCACACTACTAGTCCATAGACCACAGTTTATCTCAGGGGTGGGAAAGAGAGGGAGGCTACTCTCTTACTTGTGGAAAAGTAATTAATAAAAATTATTATTATTCAATCACACTCTCTGTAAATAATATAATATAATGTGCACAAATCGTTGTAAAAACAGTGAAGAAATCTCAAAAATAAAAATGTATGTATAAACTTTTGTTATATATATATATATATATATATATATATATATATATATATATATATATATAATGCCCCAAAAAGATATATATAAATGCAAATAAACATTCTTTTGTATTGACCAAAACAATTATAATGCAATAAAGTTCATTCAATGTTCAATAATCTTATGCTGTATTCTTGATTAAAATATTCCACCACCATCAACACCTGACACACATCCTACTCACCAAAATTCCATGATACCCATTACAGGTAGTCATATACAGTGCCTTGCAAAAGTATTCACCCCCCCCCCCCCTCGGCATTTTTTGTGTTTTGTTGCCTCACAACCTGGAATTACCATGGATTGTTTGAGGATTTGCATCATTTAATTTACAGAACATGCCCACAACTTTGAAGATTTTTTTTTTATTGTGAAGCAAACAAATAGGACAAAATAACAGAAAAATCAATGTGCATAACTATTCACCTCCCTAAAGTCAATACTTTGTAGAGCCACCCAAGTCGCTTTGGATAAGTCTCTATGAGCTTGCCACATCTTACCACTGGGATTTTTGCCCATTCCTCCTTGCAAAAATGCTCCAGCTCCATCAAACTGGATGTTTTGCGCTTGTGAACAGCAATCTTTAAGTCTGACCACAGATTTTCTATTGGATTGAGGTCTGGGCATTGACTAGGCCATTCCAACACATTTACATGTTTCCCCTTAAACCACTCAAGTGTTGCTTTAGCAGTGTGTTTTGGGGTCATTGTCCTGCTGGAAGGTGAACCTCCGTCCTAGCCTCAAATCACACACAGAGTGGTACAGGGTTTGCTCAAGAATATCCCTGTATTTAGCACCATCCATCTTTCCCTCAACACTGACCAGTTTCCCAGTCCCGACTGCTGAAAAACATCCCCACAGCATGATGCTGCCACCACCATGTTTCACTGTGGGGATGGTGTTCTTTGGTTGATGTTATGTGTTGGGTTTGCGCCAGACATAGCGTTCTCTTTGATGGCCAAAAAGTTCAATTCTAGTCTCATCAGACCAGAGCACCTTCCTCCATACATTTTGGGAGTCTCACACATGCGTTTTCACAAACTCAAAACGTGCCATTTTGTTTTTTACCAAAAGTAATGGCTTTCTTCTGGCCTCTCTGCCATAAAGCCCAACTCTATGGAGCGTACGGCTTATTGTCGTCCTATGTACAGATACTCCAGTCTCTGCTGTGGAACTCTGCAGCTCCTCCAGGGTTAAATTAGGTCTCTGTGCTGCTCTCTGATTAATGCCCTCCTTGCCCGGTCCGTGAGTTTTGGTGTGCGTCCGTCTCTTGGCAGGTTTGCTGTTGTGCCATGTTCTTTCCATTTGGTTATGATAGATTTGATGATGCTCCTAGAGATCATCAAAGATTTGGTTATTTTGTTATAACCTAACCCTGACTTGTACTTCTCAACAACATTGTCCCTTACTTATTTGGAGAGTTCTTTGGTCTCCATGGCAGTGTTTGGTTAGTGGTGACTCTTGCTTGGGTGTTGCAGCCTCTGGGGCCTTTTATAAAGGTGTGTATATGTAATGACAGATCATGTGACACTTAGATTGCACACAGGTGGACATCATTTCACTAATTATGTGACTTCTGAAGGTAATTGGTTGCACCAGAGCTTTTTATGGGCTTCATAACAAAGGGGGTGAATACATACGCACATGCCAATTATCAGTTTTTTATTTCTGAAAAATAGTTTTATGTATATATTTTTCTAATTTTACTTCACCAACTTAGACTATTGTGTTCTGATCCATCACATCTCTGCCTCCCCCAGCATCTGCTGTTCTCCTGTTATTACTTTTGCAAGGCACTGTAGGTTTAAATGACAATCGGCCTCACCAATGGTTATCGAAATCAGGATTCAATCGACACCAATCATCGGATGTTTCAAAGGGTAAGCTCCAAGTAAAGATATTTTACCGTACCCACGGCAGCAATCCAAGTTTTAGTGGGAAATAAAGAAAAATGGAACTTCCATAGTGAAGTATGTTGTAGTTTATTCCAAAAAAATCATTAAAAACAAGTAAAAAAAACAAGTAAAAAAGGTTTAAAAACAAAGCAGAAGGTTTTTCTTTAGCAGCTGACACTTGCACGTGTTTTGAAAAACGCCGTCAGCGTTCCAGGCTGCTCTTACTTACGGTGGGACCATGGAGAACTAATGTAGCCACCCTCTAACAGGAAGTCAGATCATAGCAGAAAAATAAATATATTAAAAGAAATTTGGATGAGGCTAAGAACAGTAGATTATACTTTGAATTTACATGAGAATGTGAATAGAAGAACACATACTTGAATAAAATGTTATCTTTATACCAGAGTTTAGTGTCACTTTAAATGCAAAAAAGGAGCGTAATTGGCCAACTATAAGTGGGAAAGGCTGGATTTTTTATTTTTCTAATTTAGGCCTTGTTCGCACCATGTCTGTTTAGCTGCATTTTACTACACAACACGGCACATGTATGATGTATAGTCCACTGTTTTTGATGTGCCCTGTTTATACCATACATGTGTGGAGGTATGCGATAAATTGCAACTCAACAGATATGGTGTGAATAGGCCCTTGTTTAGTAATACTGCACTGGACAGTGCTATTGTGAGACCCCTTCCGTATAAAGACCGCTCAGTGCCACCACTAGAAAAATTAGTGTATGCAACTTTCCTGAGTGCAAAAAACATTACCGTATATACTCGAGTATAAGTCGTTCCGAGTATAAGTCGAGGCCCTAATTTACCACAAAAAAATGGGAAAAACTTATTGACCCGAGTATAAGACGAGGGTGAGAAATGCACAGCTACTGTAAGTGGAAAAGAGGGTTAACAATGCCCATTTGCAGCATCACTGTGCCCATTTGCATGCCTCACTGTGCCCATTTGCAGCCATAGGTCCCCTGAACTTCAAACTCGGTAGTTAAGGGTTCCTAGATGCCCCCTAGCTGCAGCCAAAATTTGGGGTCTCTGAACCCAAAGGGTCCCGAAATGACATTGCTGCAGATGGACACAGTTGACCAAATTTGGGGCCCCGTATCTCGGGGCCACTTAGTGCTAGGAACCCCATATTTGGTGTGCAAACCCAGTGGAACTAGCATATTTAAATTTAAAATATCCAAAGCTGGGGTTTCTAGCACCAAGTGGCCCCGAAATACAGGGCCCCAAAAATCAGTTCAGAAAATGTCAAGCACTTTTCAGCAGCAGAGAATGACATTTTCTGAACCGGTTTTGGGGCCCCGTATCTCAGGGCCACTTGGAACTAGGAAACCCAGCTTTGGATATGTTATGGTACCTGTTCCACTGGGTTTGCACACCAAATTTGGGGTTCCTAGCACCAAGTGGCCCTGAGATATGGAGCCCCAAAGTCGGTTCGGAAAATGACATTTTTTGCTGCAGAAAAGTGCTTGACTCCAGTATAAGTCGAGGGGGGCACTTTCAGCACAAAAAAATGTGCTGAAAAATTCGACTTATACTCGAGTATATACGGTAAGCTGTTTGGAAAAAACAAAAAACTTTCTTAATTGTGATTTTTATTATATGTTGCTGTTTTTTTTTCTGTTTTAGGAAATAATAAAAAAATATATATTTTTTAGCTCTTGTTAAGTGATTATTTTGTTCTATTACTAAATTAAAGTATTTAAACCTGGTTTATATATATATATATATATATATATATATATATATATATATATACAGCACATTAGAGATGTCCTGTTTGGTTCGCGCCAGAACTTTCGAACGTCGCAAAAGTTTGAAGCCGAACAAAGAACCCCATTAAAGTCTATGGAACCCGAACTGGAAAAATCAAAAGTGCTTATGTTCAAGTTATTAGGCATACAAAGAGTATGGGGGTCCAGGTATGTTCCTTTGGGAACATATATCAATGACAAAAAAGTTTGTAAAAAACATAATTTTTAAATGAGCAGTGATTTACTGATGCTTAACTACTTCCATACAGGGCATTTTCACCCCCTTCCTGCCCAAGCCAATTTTCAGCTTTCAGCACTGTCGCACTTTGAATAACAATTGCGCGGTCATACAACACTGTACCCAAATGAAATTTTTATCATTTTTTCCCCACTAATAGAGCTTTCTTTTGGTGGTATTTGATCACCCCTGCGGTTTTTATTTCTTGTGCTATAAACAAAACAAAAGTGACAAGTTTGAAAAAACACAATATTTTTTACTTTTTGCTATAAGTATCCAAATTTTTTTTTTTAAACAAATTTTTTCCTCATTTTAGGCCGATACGTATTCTTCTACATATTTTTGGTAAAAAATATCGCAATAAGCGTATATTTATTGGTTTGCGCAAAAGTTATATACAAAATAAGGGGATAGATTTATAGCATTTTTATTATTATTTTTTTTTACTAGTAATGGCGGCGATCTGCGATTTTTATTGTGACTGCGATATTGCGGCGGACACATCGGACAATTTTGACACATTTTTGGGACCATTCACATTTATACAGCGATCCGTGCTTTAAAAATGCATTGATTACTGTATAAATGTGACTGGCAATGAAGGGGTTAACCAGCAGGGGGCGCTGTAGGGGTTAATGTGTTGCTAGGGAGTGATTCTAACTGTGTGGGGAGGGGATTCACAAGGGGAGGAGACCGATCGGTGTTCCTCTGTACAAGGAACACACCATCGGTCTCCTCCCATCTGACAGGACGTAGATCTGTGTGTTTACACACACAGATCCACGGTCCTGCTCGGTTACCGGGCAATCGCGGGTGCCCGGCGGACATCGCGGCCGCCGGGCACGCGCACCGGGACCCGAGCGATGCGGCGGGCGCGCGCCCCCTGGGCTGCCTGAAAGGCTGCGCCGTCATATGACGGCGGCCCAGGATAACAGCTGCACTGTCCCGCCGTCATATGACAGCGGGCGGGCAGCAAGTAGTTAAAGTGAAATAATAAAAATAAAAAACTCCTTTAAATATAGTGCCTGGAGGTCCCCTTAGTCTGCCTGTAAAGTTGCGCATCTGTACTGTGTATAAAACCTGCTGCAGCAAAAATGACATTTATAAAGCCAAAAAAAATTTCCCTGCAAGCTTTCTTTATTTTATAAACAACGGCTTGGGGAGCCAGTCTGTATAATGAGGCCACACTTAGTGCACTCGTAACAGGATTAGAGATTTTTTGATAAGTTCTGGTCTTTGTTTTGTAGACCTTGAATAGAAGTAACAGTTGCCGAAAAATTGGGCTTTGGGTGTTGGTGGTGCCTCCTCACCGTAACCCAAGGTACTCTTGGTGAAAGGATTGGCCTTGCTATCAAAAATTGAAATTATATGCACCTGTCAAACAGTAACCCAGTGGATTGTCAATTGGAAAGCTCTCCATGTCTGTTTTTGCCCCTAGATAATCTCCCACAATATGATGCAGACGCTGCCGATGGGATGTGGAAGCTGACAGCCCTGGGCGCTGAGGACTAAAAAAAATTGCAATGCATCACTGAGGGGACCCTCTTCTCTACCGCTCCTCTCTTGACCAACAAAAGCCTCAAAACTACCTTTTCCATGAGATTGTAACCTACCAATCTGGAAAAGTCTGGAAAGGCATTACATAAACTCCTCTTTAAGGTGTCTTCAAGATATTTCATCCTCTGCTCCCTCTGTGAGGCTGGGTAAAGGTCTTGAAACTTTCCCTTTGTAATGGTGGTCAAGAAGGGTTGCCAACCAATAGTGATCCTTCGCCTTGATGCCACAAAATCTACTCCCAAGGGTTCTGGAGATAGAAAACCATCTCTTAAGTTTTGACGTATGTCTTCCTCTGCTTAAATGCCTCCAAAACTTCCAGAATCCTCCTCCTTCTCCTCTTGTGTGTTCTGTGCCGTCGCAAGAATGGTGTCTGCATAAAACGGGTCTTGAGAGAAAAGGAAGTCCTCCTCTTCCTCCTGCTGCTCTGCCTCGAGTGCCCTGTTCATAATGTCACGCAGAGTCTGCTCCAGCAGGAACACAACAGGGATTGCGTCACTGATGCATGCATTGCCACGGCTCACCATCCTTGTTGCCTCCTCAAATGGTGACAGTACAGTGCATGCATCAGCAGCCATTGGCGAGGGGAAAAAAAGCCGAGCTGCCCTGAGCCTGTTGCTGTGCCATACTCACACAGGTACTCATTGACGGCCCTCTGCTGCACGTGCAGCCGCTGCAGCATTGCCAAAGTTGAGTTCCACCTGGTAGGCATGTCACAAATCAGGCAGTTTATGGGCAGGTTGAATTCCCGCTGACTTTCAGCCAACCAAGCACTGGCTGTGTATGACCACCTGAAATAGCTATAGACTCTTCTGGCCTGCTTTAGCAGATCTTCCGAGCCTGGGTACCTGTTTAAGAAATGCTGCACCACCAAATTGAGGACATGTGCCAGGCATGGCACATGTATCAACTTTCCCTGTCGAAGGGTGGACAGGAGGTTAGTACCATTATATGGACACCACCATTCCTGGCTCAAGCTGTCGTGGCGTGAACCACCTCTGGGCCTGCCCCTGCAGAGCTGAAAGAATCTCTGCTCCAGTGTGGCTCCTGTCCCCTAGATAGACCAGCTGAAGCACTGCATGGCATATAGCCCCTTGAACGCTTAGAAGGTATTGGTGGTTCACAGGACATTTCAGCAGAGGAGGGCATGGAGGAGGAGGAGGGGGTGAAGCTGACAAATCTTGCATCATCACCACCAGCTGTATGGAGACGTGGTGGCAAAACAAGCTGCAACACTGAGCCCTGTCCTGCATCCTTGCATCCTTCCGAGTTGCAAGCAGAGTTAGCCAGTGAACTGTGAACGAAATATACTATATCATCAAAAGTATTGGGACACCTGCTTTTACATAAACTTTAATGGCATCCCAATCTTAGTCCGTAGGGTTCAATATTGAGTTGGCCACCTTTTTGCAGCTATAAGAGCTTCAACTCTTCTGAAGGCTGTCCAAAAGGTTTAGGAGTGTGTCTATGGGAATGTTTGACCATTCTTCCAGAAGTGCATTTGTGAAGTCAGGCACTGATGTTGGATGAGAAGACCTGGCTTGCAGTCTCCGCTTTAATTTATTATCTTATATGAATCTTATATTGCTGTCTAAACAAGTTGCTTGTATACTGTCCAACCACTGAACAGTAGGTGTGGCTATTGTCTCTCAAACAATACACTCTAATTTTTATTGTAAAATGAAACCTACCTTGTCTCTTTCTCCACGCTGCCTATTCAAGTGCTCATACACTGCCTGTTAAGAGCCAATTTCTTCCAAATACATCTTAAATCTATATTTTTAATATTTTGGTAATAATTTGAGATACAAAGACAGTAGGGAGTTTGAGAAATGTAGGGTTGTGGTTTTGAAGTGTTTTTGTGAACTGTAAGACCACAAAGCAGTGTGATAAATAAAAAATACTCACAAACTATACTATTAAACTATATGTATACAAAGTCCTTGATGGAAGGGAAAAAGATTTTTAGCACAACATCACAAAATAAGGTAGGTATGTAGAATGTAAAATAAGAGACTTTTAAGGTGCTGATAAATACACAAAAGTTATTAAAATTTTAACTATTTTATTTCATATCAATTAAAATCTTTAATTAAAACCATTAATCTCATTGTATTATAATCCAAAAACATAGGTTACATATTCCATGTTTACAGTAGATGCGTTAACCTCGACATGTTTCCCCAAGAGTTTTTCGGCTTCTTCAGGAGTATTAGGCATCAATTGGAATTATGTACAAAATTGTCTGTTGAATCAAAAGGTAGAAATGACGATAGAGGTAAATATCAATATTTACATCAGTAAATGGAACCCAGATATTGGAGATCAGGGGAGCTGAATAGATGTATGTATGTATATGATCAGAATAAGTGTTGCTGATGCTGTCTGTGAAAATTTTACTTTTCCATAACACCACATACAGCTAAAAGATACATATCATTTTAAGGATTGGTGTTTTTTAAAGGATAAGTTCAACTTTGGCAACATGTTACACCCCCCCCCCCCCCCACTGTGACAGCAATCAGGGGAATTTCTCTGCACCCGTTACAAATTAAAAAGAGCGTGACTGTAAGGGGCTCCACCCACATGGCTGCGTTATTCATTCACAGCGATCTGGGAATTAATGAACTACAAAAACTGTCTACCACCATGGCAGATGGCTTGTAATTCTCAATGAACTGCTAGGGAACTGGTGAGCCCTCTCATAGTTCATTGATCTTCCTGCTCTCCAGTAACTGTCTGCCCATATGGGAGATATGGGTAGACAGCTATACTGAGATTCTGTAGGAGCCTGATATTGCACCTGTGATCAGCAGAGCAGTAGAATCCTTTGCAAGCTCCAGAACAAAATAAAATATACATTTTTATTTGCAAAAATATGTGCATTTATTATTTTTGAAAATGTGAGCTTGACCTTCAACTGTCCTCCAAGGCAGTGCCCAGCTCATTGTGTCTTTTTTGACAACTGTTTGCCTATTATTCAAAAAATAACCACAATTTAGCATAAACTTTAAGGGATTTTCTGCTAAGTTTCCGTTTTGTGAATTTCAGACAGGATTCAACAAACCCCCTGCAGATTGAACCTCAGCATATTTGCTCGTCCCTTAATGCTTGTAAATACTTCAACTAAAGCTTAAAGTGACATTAAAATTTGTCTTTGTATTTGTATATTTGTATTTTTTACCACTTCACCACTCGGCTATAGTCATATGACGTCCGCAGATGGGATCTCTCATCCTGGGCAGGCATCATATGACGTCCTCGGCTTCCCGGTGGTATAGGGGTCACGTGCGTGTGCCTATTGCATCACAGAGGAGCCAATGTGCCAATGCGTCCGCCGGGCACCCACGATTGCTCGTGACAGAGCAGGAACATGGATCTGTGTGTGTAAATCCATGTCCTGTCAGGGGAGAGGAGACAGGTTGTGTGTTCCTAGTATATAGGAACATCTAGCGGTCTCCTACCCTACTCATTCCCATCCCTGCACAGTTAGAATCGCTCCCTAGGTAACACAGTTAACCCCTTGATCGCACCCTAGTGTTAACTCCTTCCCTGCCAGTGACATTTATACAGTAATCAGTGCATTTTTGTAGCAGTACAAATGTCACTGGTCCCAAAATAGTGTCAAAAGTGTCCGATCTGTCTGCCGCAATTTCACAGTCATGATAAAAATCGCAGATCGCCACCATTACTAGTAAAAAAAAAAATAATGATAATAAAAATGTGATAAATCACTAACCCATTTTGTAGGCGCTATAACTTGTGCGCAAACCAATCAATAGACTCTTGTTGCGATTTCTTTTACAAAAAATATTTAGAAGAATTTATATTGGCCTAAACTAAGGAAAAAAAATATTTTTTTTTAAAAGATTGGGATATTTAATAATATAACACATAAAATTGTGTTTTTTTCAAAATTGTCTCTCTTTTTCTGTTTATAGCGCAAAAAATAAAACTCACAGAGATGATCAAATACCACCAAAAGAAAGTCCTATTTATGGGGAAAAAAATGATAAAAATGTAATTTGGGTACAATGTTGCATGACCATGCAATTGTCATTCAAAATGTTAGAGCACTAAAAGCTGAACATTGGCCTGGGTAGGAAGGGGGTGAAAATGCTCGGTATTGAAGTGGTTAAATAAAAAACATGTCATAGTTACCTGCTCTGTGCAGTGGTTTTGCACAGAACAGCCCCAATCCGCCTCCTTACAGGTCCCCCACCAATGCTTTTGGCTCCTCTTCTTCAGCCAGTGCCCTCAAGCAAGCAGCTTGCTCTGGGGGCAAAGGTATGTGCTCGCTCCTAAGCTCCACTCTATGATCCATAAGTATCACAGAGCTGTGGCTCAGCTCCACCCCCTGCTCTCTCCTCATTGGCTCACTGGCTGTGATTGACAGTAGCAGGAGCCAATGGCTCCCGCTGTTGTCTCAGCCAATGAGGAATAAGGGACCCAGGAGAAGCTCAGCTCTTGTGCACATGGCTGGTTTGAGAGAGTGTTCAGGTGAGTATTGGGGGGGCTGGAGGGGGCCGCTGCATACAGAAGGTTTTTTATCTTGAGCCTTTAAAACCACTTTAAGGAAAAATTCTAAGAAGGAAGCGTTAAAGTTCAGATTGACCAGACTGTTCATAAAGTTGCCACTTTCAATAATTGTTTGAAAATATACTAACAAAAATAGCATTGGTGCCTCCATTAAGGCTGCTATTTTTAAACAGAGGCCAACCAACACATAAAACATGCATTCTCACAATTTTCAGTAGGTTTCTTATGCTTAATGACTCTGGATCATGGAGATCAGTAAAAAAAAGCAGTAAAAAATAACATACATTAAGGGATTATGTGGGGAATTTTATAGGAAATGGTTTGTGTGAATAAAAAATGTGGTTATTCCACAGTCACAGTCATGTATCATAAAATAAAACTAAGACCTATGTATTTTTTCCAAGTTTCTTAGGCTAATGCTATAAATAATTTCCTAGAGGCAGCAATAGAAGGTCCTTGATGTCTTCCAGGGACCTTACAGTGGGTCCTGGACCTCACAAATGTGTGACGTACTACTGTTACAGAAGACCTTTAGTACACTTTATGTGATGAAACTATATCCATTATCTGATGTTTACATGGCCCAGAGAGATAGTTGTTCACTTTTGGATACTTTGAATAGAGAGATAGCTTTATTACCCAGTTTACTAAAAAAACACCAATGAATATGTATGAATGTAAAAATGAATGCATGAATAAATAATGTACACATTTAGCCCCAGTTCACACTATAACCCGCATGTGAAATTCACGGGAACCGCAACCGAATTCCTGTGCAATTCACATGTGATTCAGTGCGGTGCAATTTGAGCCCATTCATTTTAAAAGGGCTCAGATCACACCAAAAAAGTGCAGGCATCTTTTTTGGAGCTTCGCCGCAACTGGATCGCATGGTAATTTTGTGCCTTGCAATCCAGTGCAGGCAAACCACACTGCATTTGCAATGTCTTGTCGTTAACTTTGTATTAACATCCGCAGTGGATCGCAAACAAAGTGCAATTGCAATGCAGTGTGGGAAACGTGCAGGGAATCAATGCATTTCCTGAACTGCATATGTGTGAACCTAGGATAAAGTGTATGGTCAGGCCTTACCTAAATGAAAACACAAATCTTCTTATCTGCCTTTAGAGCTTGTTTCAGTTTTATTTTTGTCTTTTACCTTTGTTCCTGTAGCTTTTATCACTCTCGTTAACATCATCATCATCGGGCTTGTAAAATTCTTGCAGGGGCAGTTGCTGGTAGCTCAGTTCATACTGACATCATCGTGCCCCCCAACCTTATCTCCCAGGAGCCTTTTCCCTACACTCAGTGTGGGAAGCTCAGGCTCTTGGGGATCAAGGTAGTAGTGTTATTTTGCTGAGAAAGAAAGAAATGTATTCATGTCAAATGGGACAGAGAGGGGTGGAGAATAAGTGTAGTGAAAAAAAAAATAAGTAGAAGCAATCTGTAAAAGAAGTTTAATACTTACCTTTCCAGCAGGTGTTACTTTCTTGAAGTTCTGATTTCTTGAACACTTCCAAATGTGTTTAACCAGTGGCGTATAACACATATAACCAGTGGCGCCCCCCGCACAAAAAAGAACCCCCACCCATCCTCCCGCGGCTGGCTCCCGAACTAATATAGCCCCCGGCGCCGCAGCCGGCCTGCTGGAGCACGACGCCGGTGTTCCGGCTCGGGCTGTTGGGCTCAGCTTAGGCTGAGGGAGGCCCTATCAGTAGGAAGGGGCGGGGCTGGGAGCTCCACTGATGCTCTGACCCTGCCCCCGCCCTTGGAGCAGAGGAGGAGTGCTGAAATTGCCTCTCCTGGACTTCTGAGATCCCTGCCCTGGACCGCGAAAATTCCCACCCTACCGCCGAAAGCCTCTCCCACTACCATCGAAAGCTCTGCCCCCGGACCTCTGAGAGGTGAGCCCGGCTTGCCAGGTAGGTCCTTCTGCCAATACACACACTGCCTGTAGGCTCACTGTTACGCTAAACCCTTCCTGACAATGTTGTTTACACCCTTGCAAGTACTATTTTGTGTTTACTCTGAATTGGAATCTGCTATCCAGTGGTTTTAATGTAGCTGCTGAGCCCCCCTTTTTTTACCAAATAAATATGCTTAAAAGAGACACTCTACACTATTATTACTTTTGCATATCATCACGTCTTGCTGTTTATGCTGGCCGTCTGCCAACGGATGATCGGAGGGGGAAGTCACAGTACTCCATCGGTGGATCCCTGATTTTATTAAGCGCTGTTTGACCTCCCTGAGTAAGGGGGGTCGCAGGCTGTCTGGTAAGCCTTTTATCTTAACGAGGTGATGGGTATCACAGATGTCAACCAGCTGATCGATGCTGCACTTGAAGTCACTCATATTGGATATCAGCCACTTAAGAACTTTGTTTAAACTTATATTGCACTTTTGTGGACATTGTCATTTTTGGGTCACATATGGAATTCATTTTCTAGCACTATAACGTGCGTTTATGTTTGCAACTTTTTTGTTCTTTTTTTGCATTTAATCGCATATGAACTGCACATTTGTTCATTCCAATTACTGCATTGCACATTTGCACTTTATTTTGTATTATGAGTACTGTATTGCACCTTTGGTAATACCTTTTGTTTACACAATTTATCTAATATGGGATATCTGTACTCCTTTTACTAGCCTACCGCTGCACTTTGTTATTTTTATTACCCCCTGTATAGCTGTGCATTGCTGAAAGTTCGAATTTTAAAAGATCAACCCATGAAGTAGGCCAAAAGTCCATAGACCACTTTCCGCACCAATAGGCTGCATAACCGATTGAACCGGAAGCATCAGTAAATAATGAAAGAGTAGAGGAATCACAAAAAGGACTTTGCCAAATACAACAGCCATTATAAGAAGACAAAAATTCATCCCAAATTAATAAATCAGAAACTAAGTCTGAAGTAATCCGAACAAAGTGAAAAGGTGACTTAAAACCTACTAATGCTTTGTACAACCTTTTAGAAAAAAAAAAACCCGACCGATAGGTATAATTCTAGTAGCAAAAGCGAGAAGCCCCAATAAGGACTGTAAGGTACGAACTGTAACCTTAGGTCGCGAAATGAAAAAAGAAACCAAATCACGCAATCGAGTAACTTTAGCAGAAGGGAGACGACATTCCATCAGTGAAGTATCTATGGTAATACCCAAAGACTCGAGACTGGTAGTAGGCCAAACAGATTTTTCTTCGGCAAGTGGAGCGCCAAAATGCCTACAGATGACACGGAATTCACTAAACAAATACAGACAATGAGAAGAATTGGCTGGACCTATAAACCAGAACCAGATAGAAAGGTGTCTGTCCATTCGAGAAAGCAAGCAAAGGCCTCAAAATATTTACAGGATAATGAGCAGCCCATAGGAAGGCATTTATCGAAATAATAAGCTTCATTAAAATAAAAACCTAGGGAGCTGAAAGCCGTAGGATGAATAGGCAATAAACGGAAAGCGGATTTGCCTTAGCAAGTAAAGCAGATTGACCAATTACACAGATTTTCGAAAGGGCATCATCAAATGACGCATAAGAAACGGAACTCTCAAAAGGGTCGATACAATCGTTAAGAGAAGAACCAACAGGGAATGATAGGTGGTGTATTAAACGAAAACTATTTTTGTCTTTTTTATATATCAAACCCAGAGTCAAAACCCTAAAATCCGATAAAGGTGGCGAAAGAAAGGGGCCAGCAACTCTACCTTCAGTAAGTTCTTTAGAAATTTTGTCAGCCACTACATCCGGAAATCGATGAACTGAAGGGAGATTGTCATGACGGACGCAACCTGTACCATCAAAAATTGGCAATCGAAAACCATTAGAAAAGCCATCAAGGATGAGACCCGCTTTTGGATGATCTGGCCAAATTACTAGAAACGGCAACATTTCAACTAGTTTCACTGGGGTAATTGCCAGCATGAAAATTATCCCTAGAATGCGAAGGAACAGCCGGTTTTTTGAAACAGCGATTAGCGGGATGAGAACCCGCGCATGTAGCACATTCATGCCTATAGCAACAAGAGTTAGGCCATTTACATTGCCCCTCATTAAAACCAAAACACAAGCCCTTTTTAAAAGGCGCTTGTTGTGAAGGGAGCGAGGGCAGCAAAGGTTTTCTCAGAATCAGTAGATTCAGCCATAAGCCTACATCTTTAGAACCCCACTTTAGACTTTTATGAATCGCCAACTTCTGACGGATTGACTCCTCGTAATAAAACCAAGCCAAACCTGAAAAATTTTTAAATGCCTCGAGAATGATGTCCACGTGTTAAAACATTCCACAACATAATTCTGGGCGTTTTTCACCCATGACACTAGCATATCCTATGATGACAACTACAGGCCTCTCTCATCTTTTTAAGTGGGAGAACTTGCACAATTGGTGGCTGACTAAATACTTTTTTGCCCCACTGTATTTTGGATTACTCATCCCTGTTGATTTTTTGATTTTTTTCTGATGTCATTGCTATTGCACTATTTTGCACATTCGGAAGTGAGATTGTTATCAACACTTTATTATTAGCACTTTATACCTTAGGATTGGTTTAGAGGCATCCATGAATAGTATTAGCACTTTATTATTATTTGCACTTTACGTTTAAGTACTGTTGTAGAGTTATTTAGCGCTGCTTCACTACAAATCACATATATTCTCCTTCATGTAGATCCCGGAGAGTATGTTGGATGCAATTTTTATAGCTACTAAACAGAACCCCCATAAATAGGCAAGATGGTGGTTCTGTAGGTGAGCGGTAATCGGTTTCAGATTACATCTCTTTGCAAGGGTAATGGGTGATAGGTCACTGAAGATATGGATCCTGTCACCTTTGCATTCCAATTGGGATTTATTGCGGGTAGCCAGAGTGATGGCCTTTTTGCTGTCATAGTAGTGAAACCGAATAAATATGTGCCTGGGCCGAGCACCAGCCGGTGTTTCGGGGGCCAGGGAACAATGAGCCCTGTCTAGCCACCAGTCATTATCCGCTATATTGGGTGCTAAAGCATTAAATAAGCTCAGCAGATAAGGACATAGATTATTGTCACTCATGGTCTCTGGTACTCCCCAATGCTCAGTTCACCTACCCACAGGGCCAAGTCACCGAACAGCCTGCTGGGTAAGCAAATAAAAGGGACAGGCGTGGCATGTTTCCGGCCTCTTGGGACGCAATTTCAAAGCCTGTCTGCAGGGAAGTCTGTGTGTGGCCGACAGACTGCGGCCTAGAAAGCGCAGAGCAGAATCATTTGGCCGCTGGGGAGCTCCGGACCAGTGTGCCGATGGACCAGAGGATCCAAGATTTCTAAAGATTTCCTGCAGTTATATTACAGTTACATCAGCCATCAGTGGGAGCGTCGTGGTGTGACGGCGCCAGCTCAGAACGGACTGGGACATCAGGAGAAGAGCCTTGCAAGCATCTGGACCTGTGTTGGTGAGAGGGCACTTGCCCAGATAAATACAGTGCACTGTTGCTATTTAAACTAGTTCCAGACTGTTGCTGGGTTCTGTAGTCCCACAGGAGGTCATTCAGACATAGACTGTGTACAGTACAACTTCAAGGTTGTTTTCTCTGTACTGCAAAGTTAATATTGAGTTGCAACCTTTATTAAAGAAGAAGCTCTACAAGTGTATTCTATGTGAAAACCTTCAGTTACCAGCACATCAGTTCTATTATTAATTTACTACCTACTTGTTTCCTTACCTGGATTTACAAACACGGCAGTATAATCTAATTAAGCTAGCTGAAGAGGAAGAAGAAAAGAGACTTTGTCATTTCCCATACAGCATCACAACTTCAGATTCACAGAGCTGAACAGTGTACTGCAATCTAGGGGGAGCCCTTGAGTACATTTTATGGACAAATGTATTGTACTTCACTACTGCATGGTGCTTAATATTTTTCTACAGGTTTGGTGTGTGCTTTGAGGTTGGAGCGTGAAGGTACTCAATCAAGTCAAGTCAAGTCAAGCTTTATTGTCATTCCACTACACGTAAGAACATACAGTAGAACGAAATATCGTATCTCACAGGGCCACGGTGCTATATACAAACTAAACATAATTATAACTAGATGTACAAAGAATAAAAACACACTGAGGAATACACATCTGGGAACTACGTAACTGTACATATACTATATGTTTCCAAAAGTCTTTGTAGGAGCAAGTGTTTATAAAAATGTCTAGTGTATATTCAAGAGTAAAAAGGAGGGCACGTGAGACGTTCCTGATCACAATATATAGGAATAGAAGAGGTTTTAAAGAGGATTGGAGTTGAAGGCTCTCGCAGCCTGGGGGAAAAAACTTTTGAACAGTCTGACAGTCCTGGTTTTTATACTCCGGTACCTTCTACCTGATGGCAAGAGCTGAAAGAAACTGTGGGAGGGATGAGTAGGATCCCTCACAATACTGGTAGCTTTACCGGAGCATCATGTATGGAAAATGTCCAGGATGAAGGGGAGATAGACACCAATAAGCTTTTCAGCTGTCTTCACTAGCCGCTGCAGGGTCTTGCGGTCAGCGGAACTGCAGTTCCCATACCAGACAATGATGCAGCTGGTCATCACACTTTCAATGGTTCCCCTATAAAATGTAGTAAGGATCGTGGGGGGAGACTGGCTTTTTTAAGGAGGCAGAGAAAATATAGGCGCTATTGTGCCTTCTTGGTTAGTGACGTGATGTTGGTTGTCCAGGTAAGATACTCTGAGATGTGCACTCCCAGGAATTTAATACTGCTTACTCTCTCCAAAGTCAAGCTGTCGATGGTCAGTGGGGAGTGATCAACAGAATTTCTCCTGAAATCCATCACAACCTCCTTTGTTTTGCTTACATTAAGGAACAGGTTGTTTGTACTGCACCATTTAACCAGTTGTTCCACTTTTTCTCTGTAGAGTGTTTCATCATTGTTGCTGATGAGACCCACCACAGTTGTGTCAGACAACATTAAAAGACATAAAAGCTCCGTCTTTTGGACCCGGAGTAGCCGCTGCGTCTAACCGCGCCGCCATCTGTAGCTGGAGGTGATACACACACTGCAGAGACACAGACTGAACTGTGAGGCCTGTAGCTGGAGATGACACACACACGGCAGACACTGTTCAGGGCTTTATCATATTGAGCATAAGTCCCACTCTTTGTCTGTCTGCATATGCTACTCAAGTGACCATTGAGTTTTGGTTTCCACATACACATTAATTGTTATTACTTTCATTCTTTATATTGGAATGACCCCTGTGTCTAATGTGTTAAACAAGTTTCTTCAATAAACTGTTTATGTGGTTAATTTACAACTTGTGTGAGACTATCTATTACTACAGCTGGTGGAGTGACGAAGACCAAGGTGACGGTAAATATCCAGTACAGTGTGTTATTACTGTGTCTTTCTTTACCATTGGGTCTTACACTAACATTGCTATACAGTTGTGCCAAGGAGATCAAACCATTTTTTGGGGTTGGCAGGCAGAGTGCAGGCCCAATCAATTATCAGCTGCTCCTTAGGAGGTCAGTGCTACACTAATTTGGTTTGTTTGTCTGGGCTTTACTTTTAAATCTCATTACTAACATATGCCTGAAATCAGGTAAACGAAACACTGCAAGCATGTGTTTATTTAATAGAAAAATTGTTCGGCAGTCATATTCATGGATAAGGGATATAGGGATCCTATTATACAGGAATTTCTGCTTTAACCACTTGACCACTGGGCACTTAAACCCCCTTCCTAACCAGACCAATTTTCAGCGTTGAGTGCTCTCACGCTTTGAATGACAATTACTCAGTCATGCAACACTGTACCCATATGAAATGTTTGTCCTTTTTTCACACAAATAGAGCTTTCTTTTGGTGGTATTTAATCACCGCTGGGTTTTTTATTCTTTGCGCTAGAAATGAAAAAAGACCATTAAATGACTTACAGAGACACCCATTCTAAGGCTTCGAAGAGAACCTAAAAGAATAACAAACTGACGAGCGGGACAACCTTGTGGACCATACCTCTACCTTTCTACCCTTTTTCTTCTTTCTCTTTCCTTTTCTCCACCTTATGATTAAAGCTCATTATCAGAATGTATTTGACCTATATACACTCTACTTGTAAACAATATGTATAGTAGGTATAAATCATTTAAATACCTACAAAAGTAACTAAGGAAATGATATATATCTTTAATTTAGGTTTACGTGAACCCAATGTTTAATATTTCAAACTTCATGATATTTACCTATATAAACCCTACTGTAAAACAATGAGCTTACTTTATAGATCCTTGTAAACTTACTTTATGTATCTTTATAATATTGTATACTCAACAAACAAGGAAAAAAGACCGAAAATTCTGTAGAAAAAAAATACATTTTTCTTTGTTTCTGTTATAAAATTTTGCAAATTAGTAATTTTTCATAATAAATTTTGGCCAATTTTATACTGCTACAAATCTTTGGTAAAAATAATCCAGATCGGTGTATATTATTTGGTCTTTGTGAAAGTTATATGCCCCGTACACACGGTCGGATTTTCCGATGGAAAATGTCCGATCGGAGCGTGTTGTCGGAAATTCCGACCGTGTGTGGGCGCCATCAGACATTTTCCATCGGATTTTCCGACACACAAAGTTGGACAGCAGGAGATAAAATTTTCCGACAACAAAATCCGATTGCGTCAATTCCGACCGTGTGTGGCCTGTTCCGACGCACAAAGTGCCACGCATGCTCAGAAGAAATTCCGACACGGGACAGCTCGTTCTGGTAAACTTAGCGTTCGTAATGGATAAAGCACTTTCGTCACGCTGCAATGTAAAAAATGGTTTAATACAGCGCACTCTCTTCTTCTTTATAATGTGACAAGAATTAAGTCGTTTTGATGCTCATATTCACACACACTTCTCACAAACTTTTTTCGTTACTATTTATCGGGATTCCCTCAATATATTTTGATTTCTCACATCTGACAACATTTTTTTTTTTTTTTTTTGTTTACTTTAATGTAGAATCTTTTTTTGTGTTTCTCTTTTTTTTTTGGTGATTTCGATTTGTACTCCCGAAAATGTTTGTGTGTTTTTTGTGACAAGTTCCCACAACACCATTGATATGTTGTTCTATTTAATCTGTAGGAGGAGATTGTTTGGTGTTGTTGTCCCTTGTTAATTTCACATTGTACTTTAGAAATGTACCTGAATACTCACCAACAAACTGTCCTTTTTGGATGAAAACACACACAGGAGAGTAGAATTTACCTAAAAATATTTTATTAAGGGGTCACAACTATAAACAAAGAGGGAGGCAACGCTGGAGAAACTGCAGAAGTGGGCAAAGCCTTGGACCCCCAGGGCAGACATCAATTATTTAAAAGCAAAATTGGTGGCCTGAGGAGTCCATATCTAAGGGAGGGCAGTCTGGTCCAGAAGTCCCAGAGATCCGGAAAGCAGCAGATGACATCTGTGTCCCCAGGCTGTGGTCATACGAGAGACTGCAACTTCTGTCAGACCAGACTGAACCCAGGGCAATCACTCTCAGGTCTTCTTTCCACGCTTCCTTCCAGCCTTTGGCTGTGGTGGTGGAGTTGTGGCAGCAGGAGGAGGAGGAGGAGGAGGAGGATCGTCCCTCTCCATGACATCCGTCTTGTGTGTCAGTTCCCCACTCTCCCCCTTCCGAAGGACTTTATAAATCAGGTCCTCAGAAATCTTGCGTTGGCCCTCCTGCATGCCCAGCAATTTGGTGGCAGCCATGCAGGCAAAGGCCTCTGCAGGACTGGGGAAGGCTCTGAGGGACGCCGAAGCCTCCTGGATCAGCCTGTACACTGAATCCTGCACAGGACTGGGAGTGGCCTTCCTGGCCCTTTTATATGGCAGGCGGAGGGGAGGGACCTGAGACTCAGTCAGGCTGCGACTTGTCCCAGGCTTCTCTTGGCTGACACTTAGCCCCGCCTCCTCCTGGCTGCCACTAATCCCCGCCTCCTCCTGGCTGCCACTAATCCCTGCCTCCTCCTGACTGCCACATTCCACAGCCTCCTCCTGGCTGAGGTCTTCCTGTGTATGAAAAAGGGACATAGTTTTAGTATTGTTTTCATCAATCACACACAATTTTCACCTCCTGACTGCTGCAAATTGAATGTTAACAAATATAACAGACTATCCTTCTGAGCCCAGCAGTTTTCATTCTTGTCCCAATTTTGGGTGCCCACTACTGTCTATTGATATGTAAAACACTTTATGAAATCAGCAAATAGTGATCAATAATAACATCTAATAAACATCATTTCTTTATAGCCCAGAAATCAGTAGAAGAATGCTATACCTGACTCCAGCTGGGCTCCTCCACTTCTTCCTGGCTGGAAGGCCCAGGTTGGACATCGGAAGCCTCAGCTGGGGTGGAAGGAAGCGTGGAAGGAAGAGTGGAGAGGGATTCCCTGACTTCAGTGTGGTCTGACAGAAATCGCAGTCTCTCGTAGTACCACAGCCTGGGGACATAAATGTCATCTGCTGCAGCTCCGGACCTCTGGGAATCTGTGACCTTCTTGCGCTCCCTTAGATATGTGCTCCTCAGGCCACCAATTTTAGCTTTTAAATAAGGGATGGTTGCTGTGCGGACCACCGGCTTCACCAACTCCAGCAGTTTCTCCAGCACTGCCTGCCTCTTCTGTTTGTGGTTATAATGGGGGTGTCTGACCTGCCACAGACAGGGCAGCTCCCTGTACTTGTCTATGAACAGGGGCAGGAAATTGTGGTCGTTGAACCCATCCATTTTCTCTGCAAGACACAACACAAGACAAACCCTAATGTCAGGCCGAACTCCCCTAATCTTGTTACAATATAGGCTTCAATTTCGAAGCAGTATAGGCCCAAGTTTAGATCCTACCTTCGTTAGCACGATCGGCGTCTCCGATGCTCCTTCCTCCGCTCACAGATCGTACGTAAGACGCGCGCGTTACGATTTATACACACTGCGCATGCGTATAACTCCGCCCGCCCCTGACGTTCTTTCTATTCTATTCCCCGCCCCTTTTCGTTCGGCGCAGTGGAGGAAGAGCACATGGCGGAGAGACAGCAGGATAGTGCTAAGTACAGCAACGAGGAGGAGGAGGAGGAAAGGCCGGAGCCTGAAACGTCCCGATCCAGAAGGAGACTAAAGGACTCAAATATGTCCTTTGGGGAGATGTTGGAAATGGTGGACATCCTGAAGAAGGCCGACTATGATGGAAAGTATGGGCCTTACCCCAACCACAATGTCCGAAAGGCCAAGATCATGGCGAAAGTGGTCAGGAGTCTGCAACGGAAATTCGGGGTACGACGATCGAAAGATCAGCTCAGGAAGCGGTGGTCGGACCTGAAATTACGAGAACATGAGCAGTACAGAAAGATCCGGAGAGTGCTGCAAAAAAGTAAGTAGTTGTGCTGTGTTCCTATTGTTCTTGTGTTTATTACGTTCGTGCTGCTCCATGTGCTTTTAGGAACTGTTGTACAGTTTAAAATGGCAACTTTCATGTTCATGGGCACATTATTCGTTCGGATCACACATTTTTCATTGCAAATATAAAATAACATTGTTTAGGCCATATGCATTTGGCCACCATTTTGAGGCCCTATACTTGTCTTCAAAGAATTGGGTTGTGTAGATGGCTTTGTTACTAGAATGAAATGCAAACTAGATTGTGTGTAAGGAGAGGACACTGAGCAGCTGTTTTCACATCTGGACACTGGAGCACTAGTGTGGGACCCCAGAACACCCTTTTTATTAAGGGGCCCACACAGGTGCTCCAGTGTATACTATAGGGGGGGTCTCCATCTGTGAAGCTTGTACCAAACAGGTAAAGTATTGCAGCTTGACAAAGGACACTAAAAAAGCTACATCTTGGAACTCTGCTAAAATAGATCATTGTACCCCACTTCCAAGCAATGTTTCCTATTTATAGTTCTGACATTAAATATCTGTGTGCTAAGTATACCATTTTTGTTTTACATAGGGGAGAAAAGACTCGGAGGACACCCCTCATCCGAGGAGACCAGAGCCCCCCCCCCCTGGAAGAAGGGGAAATACCAACACAAGCTGAGCAGGAGGATGAAGACGTGGTGGAAGTAGTCACCACAACAGGTGAGTGTCTGCGACCACAGGCTCAGATAGGAGATGGATGGTGGCATTTTTTTTAGACCTAATTTATTTTGGGTTTCCTTTCTTTTTAGGTGATCGTGAGGTTGTGGATGAAGATCCTTTCACATCCGAAAGTGCCCAGATCCTGATCGGGGAGATCATGGGGTGTAATTTACAATTGGAAAACATCAAGCAAAACATCAATGATGTTATTCCAAAATATAAAAACATCATTGATGTTTTGGGGCGAGTTTAAAACCCCTCCAAATAACTTTCTTCTTTTGTCTGCTACAATGTGCGAAATGTTTTTGTGATTTTTCCCAAAGCCAAAATTGGAGGATGCACACAGTGTGTCAACATGTGCTATCTGCCATCACGGGAGATCAATGGACGCGTTTTGGGGGTGCAACTGCTTCCTCAATAATAAAGTAGCGGTGAGGAAGGGCTTTCTCCCCCAAAACACGTCCCTTGATCCCCCCTGATGGCAGATAGCACATGTTGACATTGTGAAATTTGTGTGCATCTTCCAAATTTGGCTTTTCCAGGGGTGATTTCCCCCCATCTGAACGCAATATCAAACACAGTTCCTAAATGCTCATGTCTGATATTGCCTTCCAATTCTACCAAATGTGAACTTTGTAAGATCAAGATTTGTGTCTTTCTTGTGGGTTTTACACAGGCCTGTTTTCTATAAAATGCACATTTTGATTTTGGATAATGACACCACAAAAATTGTTATACAACAAACATGTTGGTTTGTCAGAAAAACCTTTGGTAAATGCACATGTGATTGTGCTGGTATTAAAAAGATTCTTCATCAAGAATGTGTGGATTATTGTCTCAATGCTACAACACTTTTGGGGTGATGTAATTGTTGTTTGATGAGAAAATGGGGGTAATTTCCTAAGGGCAAATCCACTTTGCACTACAAGTGCAGTTTCAGTGCAGTTGCAAGTGCACTTGTAGTGAAAAGTGTCTTTGCATTTAGTAAATAACAGCCAACAGTGCTTTGTATAAGGTTACACAATCACGACATTTTCTGCACTCCACACATTTCTGTCAGGGTCAGCTAAAACAAACACAAGCAGTAAATGTCCACAAAGAAGAGCCTGGGGGGAGATGCCTGTCGAGAACTTGAGGTCCTGCAGGCTTCTCCCTGTGGCCAAATACCGCAAGGTAGCGACCAACCTCTGCTCCGGAGTGATGGCTTGCCTCATGCAGGTATCCTGCCTGCTGATATAGGGGGTCAGCGAAGCCAACAAACGGTGAAATACGGGGTCCATCATCCGGAGAAAGATCCTGAAATCATCAGGATTATTCTCACGGATCTCACGGAGCAAAGGCATATGAGAGAACTGGTCACGCTGAAGCAACCAATTCTTGGTCCATGAACTCCTCCCCACCCTGTTCATGGACTGGACTTGTGTCAAGGTCAGGACCCCAACACCAAGCCCCCGCACAGCACGAACTGTACGAGGAGTACGCATACGGAACATGGCTAGAAAACGGTCGGCTGCTCAGAACGAAGTAACAGAACGCACTGAAGAACAGCAAGGCCTGTGAAAAGCGACCTGAAAAACAGCAACGAGCGGACAAGATCGCACAGAAAACTCCGATACGAACTGACTGCACGCACTGAAGAGCAGATACAAACCCACAAGCACAAACTGAACGGCAGAAAACGATCTGAAAGCCACGAGTCTGAAAAAGCGCGAATCGTTTCTCACCAAACTTTTACTAACACGAGATTAGCAAAAGGAGCCCAAAGGGTGCCGCGCTTGGTTCTGAACCGGCCTTTTCTAGTCTCGTCGTACGTGATTGACGTCACCGCGTTCTTGGCGATCGGAAATTCCGACAACTTTGTGCGACCGTATGTAGGCAAAACAAGTTTGAGCCAACATCCGTAGGAAAAAATCCGAGGATTTTGTTGTCGGAATGTCCGATCAATGTCCGACCGTGTGTACGGGGCAATAGAGTCTACAAGCTATGGTGCCAATCACTGAAAATTGATCACACCTGAAGTATGATATCTCATTTCTTGAAACCCTAACAAGCCAGGAGAGTATAAATACCCCCAAATGACCCCTTTTTGGAAAGTAGACATTCAATGTATTTATAAAGAGGCATGGTGAGTTTTTTGAAGTTGTAATTTTTTCCCACAATTCTTTGCAAAATCAAGATTTTTTTTTCTTTTTGCACAAAAGTGTCATATTATCAGGTTATTTCTCACACGCAACATATGCATACCACAAACAACACCCCAAAATACATTCTACTACTCCTCCTGAGTACGGCGATACCACATGTGTGTGACTTTTTTACAGTGTGGCCACATACAGAGGCCCAACATGCAGGGAGCGCAATCAGGCGTTCTAGGAGCATAAATTACACATCTAATTTCTTGACTACCTCTTGCACTTTTGAAGGCCCTGGAGCACCAGGACAATAAAAATACCACAAAAATGATCCCATTATGGAAAGAAAATACCCCAACGTATAATCTATGAGGCATATCGAGTCTTTTGAACATGTCATTTTTTTCGACATGTTTTTGGAAAATGTGGAAAGATAATGAAAACGCATTTTTTTCAACACAAAGTTGTCCATTTTTACAATATTTCTAACATATAGCATGTACATACCAAAAATTACACCCCAAAATAGATTCTCCTACTCCTCCTGAGTATAATGATACCACATGTGTGAGACTTTTACACAGCCTGCCGACATACAGAGGTCCAACATGTAGGGAGCACCATCAGGCATTGTAGGGGCATAAATTTCAAATCTAATTTGACTACCTATTACACTTTGAGGCATTGTAGTGGCATGGATGAGCCGTGGATGGGGATGGCTAAGCATGGTTGAGCTATGAATGTGGATGGCTGGGTATGGCTAAGTATGGATGGGATGGCTGAGTATGGCTGAGTGGGTATGGCTGAGTATGGCTGGGTGGGTATGGATGGGATGGCTGGGTATGGCTGAGTATGGCTGGGTCGGATATGGCTGGGATGGTATGGCTGAGTGTGGATGGGATGGCTGAGTATGGCTGGGTATTGATGGAATGGCTGGGTCGGGTATTGCTGAGGCTGTGTATGGCTAAGTGTGGATGGGATGGATGAGTATTGCCATGTAAGGATGGATTAGTATTGCTCAGTATGGATGGATGGATGAGTATTGCTGAGGATGGATCGGTATGGATGGATGGATGAGTATTGCTGAGCATGGATGAGTATGGATGGCTGAGCATGGATGAGTATGGATGGCTGAGCATAGATGGATGGATGAGTATTGCTGAGCATGGATGGATGGATTAGTATTGCTGAGTATGGATGGCTGAGCATGGATGGATGGATGAGTATTGCTGAGTATGGATGGATGAGTATTGCTGAGGATGGATGAGTATGGATGGATGGATGAGTATTGATGAGTATTGCTGGGATGGATGAGTTTTGCTGGGATGGAAGAGTATTGATAAGATGGATGAGTATTACTGGGATGGATGAGTATTTTATTGCTGGGATGGATGAGTATTGCTGGGATGGATGAGTATTTTATTGCTGGGATGGATGAGTATTGATGGGATGGATGAGTATTGCTGGGATGGATGAGTATTTTATTGCTGGGATCGATGAGTATTTTATTGCTGGGATGGATGAGTATTTTATTGCTGGGATGGATGAGTATTGCTGGGATGGAAGAGTATTGCTGGGATGAATGAGTATTGCTGGGATGGATGAGTATTTTATTGCTGGGGTGGATGAGTATTGCTGGGATGGATGAGTATTGCTGGGATGGATGAGTATTTTATTGCTGGGATGGATGAGTATTTTATTGCTGGGATTGATGACTATTGCTGGGATCGGCACATATCAGCACTGTGAGCACTACACATCCAGCCCACAGCGCTACAGCACTTGATCTCTCCCCTCTCTGTACCGATCTATACAAAGAGGGGAGAGAGGAACTGGACGTGACGCCGGTTTGTTTACAAGTGATCGCTCCTTCATTTGAGGATGTCGCCCCCGGTGCGAACAAGATTCTGGGAGGACATTCATGGACGCCCTCCCAGAATAAGCCAAACGTGCTGTAGCCGTCTTTCGGCTATGGCCCGGTCGCCATGTGGTTAACATTGCATACCAAGTTATACAAATCTATCTGGCTGCCTATAGACATTATAGACATTATAGACATTATAGACATTATAGACATACTGCAGCTGCTGACTTTTTATAATCGGACACTTATCTGTTCTGGAGTCCAGCGATGTCAGCACCGCAGCTGATGTTTCCATCAGCTGTCGGGTGCTGCCGCCTCCATTGCGAGTAAGGGAACCTTACAGCTTAATGCTGGGAACCCTACAGCGCATGCGCTAGGTGATGCTCCTCCTCCTGCCCCGGCTGAGGAGGATGGAGCCCCGCAGTGACATCAATAGCTGCGGCTGAGGCTCCCAGAAGTGGGGACAACATACCTGTGAAAGACAGGTATCCTGCCCCCCCTCCCCCTCAAAAGGTGCCAAACTGGAGGGGGGAAGGAGTACAATGAGTGGAAGTTCCACTTTTGGGAAAAAATAATATATACATATACAGTATGTGTATACTGTACCACGTACTTGCATGAAAAAGTATCCTGTTCTATTTGTATTGCTTCCTTTGTGTGAAATATCTGGTGTTCCTGTTCCTGCCAGTCCCTCTGTTTTCCTATTAAAAACTACAATGATAACAGTAACTGTGAGCGCAAGGTACAGTGTAATAGAAGAGGGGATAATAGTAAAAAATCACTATTACTGAGTCTATATTGTTAGTCCATAAGAAAAATATATTAATCCAAGGATAAAGGTGATGGGGGAATGATAAGGGTGGCTGTTGTCCTCAGAGAGCTGGCTCTGTACACAGGAAGAGAAAGGGAGAACAACAGAAGCGCCACCTGAATGTAGTATTAAAAGTTGATTTAATGGCAAGGTATACAAGTACACTTACAAGAAGTAAGAAAAGAAAAAGCTCATCTGTATAGGTAGTCCCGGGGGATCCTTGGATCCAGAAGGGGTTACTTGTGCGTGGTTATGTTGATAGCAGGTCCGCAGCATGTCCTGAGACCGGAATCAATCATTTATTTTTCTTCTACTTGTTTCATGTACAAATCTATGCTGTAATTCTTGTTAGTTGTCTAACTCCATCTGGACACATTAACCCCACTGCAACTATTTAGAAAAGATTTGTTGTTTCAGTGTGGCTGCCCATAGACCAGTCCGCACTGTGATTTCTTGCCCCACAGCACAGACATATAAATAGTGATATTCAATCAATGCCACCACAGGCCAATAGAAGGAGTTGAAGCTCCGAGCACGTAGCCTGCCAGTCCCTCTTTCCTTCCTGTGACAAGCTCCTCTGGATGTGATCCTGTGACCCGTGACGTTACTTCCGTGCGTTCCACGCTGGTTCCGGATTCTCTCCTGTGGCCACAGGAGGTGCTGCGGACCTGCTATCAGCATAACCACGCACCAGAAACCCCTTCCGGACCTGAGGAGCCCCCGGGACTACCTATACAGATGAGGTTTTACTTTTCTTACTTCTTGTAAGTGTACCTGTATACCTTGCTATTAAATCAGCTTTTAATACTGTACTCAGGTGGCACTTCCGTTGTTCTCCCTTTCTATTTCTATTAAAAACTGACCGCACTAGGCATGAGAGCACATTGTGGTCAGTTTTTTTAGCTGTGATGGGAACTCAGCCTGTTCTCCTCCAATGATCAGAATTGTCTTGATGTATCCCTCTCTCATTCACTGGGAAGATCAGTTTACTGCTGTTTCTCCTCCTCAAGCTCCTATGCAGCTGAGAACAGAGGGAATGTGATCACTTATAAAAAGTGGGAAAAAAAGATATTGATATTGTTTTTTTTTACATATATACACAAATGTTTTGTCTTTCATTTCTAATTTTATACTGAATGGGTTTTAGAAGATCAGGGTTTACATATACTGTACTTTAACATGTTAAGTTCTGCTCAGGCTACCCCCACTGCCTGTGGATCATTTAGCTGTTCCCCCAGTGGGAGTCTAGCAAGCTTAAAAGCTTGGGAAACGCCAGATTAGATGACTACTGTCTCAAGTTTATGGGTACTCTAAGAGATAATCTTACACTATGGATCAGTTTAACAGTATAGAAAATTGGCTAATAATGTAAAACGGCTTTGGGTTGGCACAGAGCATGTAAACACAATAGTACAAACCAGAAAGCTGCACAAATATGTATTCTTCATAGCAATGTCTCTGTGGCTACCTCAGGGTAACATGGCTGCGTAGTATAGCATAGCCTTTAAAAAGACTTTAAAACAGGTAGTCTAGCTGATCACTACTTCAGTAACAGTTCAGAATACAAACAGCTACTTGCAATTTCCTCAGCATCCTACACTACATCCTTTTCAGTGAAGTTCAGCGTAGCCTTGGTAAGGACAAGGAAAAAAGGGCCACTCCCCTGGAACGGTAGAACCCTAGTATCTAGTGGAGAGGGGCTTCCCATGGTAGCTGGGTCTTCTGGAGAAGCTGAATGCTATTAGGGCCTTTCCCGACTGCCTGCACACTGGTTCTAACTGTGAAGGGCCTCTCATCTGGTTACAGATCACTTGCCCAGCTACTTCTGCCTCATCACATGTGGGCTCCCTGAACTGCTGAGGTAGGGAAACTAAAAAAACATATTTCCTGGCTGTGTCTAGGAACCCTGGGAGTTAAAGGGTTTTGCATCTGCATCTAAGCATGATGAGTAAATGAGGAGCTACATCAACACTCAATGATACAGGATGTTAAAGTGGTTGTTAACCCACTTCTATAAAATGCTTCAATCCCCTCTGTAATATTACAATAAGTGCCCCTGTGAATGTGTTAAATAATAAATATGCTTATCTGTACCCCAAACATATCGGCTCCCAGCGCTCAGGTGCCTCCTCTCCAGCTGACCGAGCACTGCCGCTGACGTCAGCCAGGAAGGGGAGGAGAGGAGAGAGAGCCGAGGAGTCACATGATCGCAGGGAGCCGATGTGTTAGTGGTACAGATAAGCACATTTATTATATAACACAGGCACAGGGGCACTTATTGTAATATTACAGAGGGGCTAGGAGCATTTTATACTTAATTTGAGAGCATTAGGAGCCAGGGGGGCGGGCAGTGACACGAGCAGACAGGCAGGGAGGGGAGGGAGGAGGAGGGACCTAAACTGACCACAGTGTCAGGGCTCAGCAGCCATGATACAATGTGGTCAGTTTACAAAGGGGAGGGTATAACCAGGCAGGATCAGCCAGGTATGTTAGGTGTTACAGGGGTCCAAATGACACAGCACATGCACTGTGCTGTATAACATGCTTTAGAGGAACAGGATCTGTTTTTTTTCTTTTTTTGGGTTAACAAACGCTTTAATGACGCTACACAATTTCAATGCACCAACACTATTCCATGATAAAAATTTTATATTGCATCAAACACACATGGTGGTCTGAATGGTGATTTCATGAATTGTGCTAAATGATTTCATGTCACATATAGAAGAAGCAAAAAAAAAAAAAACCCTTTTATCTGCAAGATCAAAATGAGCATGAAAATAAAAAGGGCGAAGCCAGACATTTTCTGTTCACATTAAATATAGCCAAAGTCAACTAGAATTCTCTGAGCAGAAATATAAGATTCACCTGATGTTTCTGTAATCAGTAAAAATATCTTTAGGATTAAATTCTCATCTAAGACCTGAAGGAAATATCAGATTTACTCCGCTATACTGGTGGCCACTGAAAAAAATGTATCACATTTAAAAAATGTATCACACTGAAAAAAAGCGCAACTTTTTAATACATTTGTTGTTTCATTACAATGTATAGTTCATATTTAAAGTTATGAATTACAAGATTTAAAGAACTTGGACTTTTGTAAAACAGACAATAGAATGTAATCGGCTGGTAAATTCACTTACATGCATCATGTTATGTTAAACTTTGGTGCCAAGAACCTGGCATTGAGGATTTATTGCCTCTGAAAAGTTAAAAAAATATTCCCCACATGTCAGAAAACCTAAGCTTAAAGAAGAACTCAGGGCAAAAAAAGAATTCTCACATGTAGTGGGGCTGTGCCCGCACTGCATGGGTTAACTGCTAGTTTTTGTCTAGGGGATTTCAGAGTGGAAATATACTTACCCGCAGCTCCTGCCCCCCCCCCCCCCCCCCCACACACACACACACACACACTAGCGGTCTTGTGAATGGACTGCTTCTGATGTCATTACACCCATAGACTGGTTCTGGACATGAAGTCAACAGGAACAGTCCACCGCTGGACGTCAGGGTACGTGATTTTCCAGAGGATCATAGGATCTGGTAAGTATAGGCTTTGGGTGTGCCCCTAGATAAAACGAGCAGATAACTCAGTCAATTCGGGCACAGCAGTGACAGCTGTATGTGTTTTTTTTAAATATTTAATTCTGTGGACTACACAGTTGAGGTATGTGTTCTGCAATCCAGAGGCGTAGCTTGAAGCTTGTGGACCCAAATGCACACCACCACAAGCCAAGATACTCCCACCAAGCACCAAGATATTCCAAGTGGCTAAAGAGTTATTTCAGATCTTTGTTTACATAGTGAGAGGGTAATTAAAACGATTTTGGAGAAAGTGTTCACATTTTGACATACCTCTTGAATTCTTTTAAATACCCTGGAGCAGGGGTAGGCAACCTTTGAGAGGTGGAGATCTACCTGAACAACATGAAAGACAGCAAAGATAACTGGGGTTCAGTGCCCCCTTATTTCTTTTTTTTTTAAAGAAATTAAGTAGCAAGGCCTAACTAAATAGTAAGAAAATCTTTGAAAAATATAATATAACAAATGTCACTGAAAAAATATAAACTTAGCCTATCTTAAAAGTAGACAATGTCAGTCAGTAGAGCAGTGCATGTGTCAGTAGGGCAGTGGACAGTGTATGGACAGTGTCAGTAGGGTAGTGAACAGTGTGTAAACAGTGTCAGTAGGGCAGTGGATGGTGTGTGGATAGTGTCAGTAGAGCAGAGGTGGGTGTCAGTGGGGCAGTGGACAATGTCAGTCAATATAGCAGTGTACAGTATCAGTATGGCAGTAGACAGTATCAGTAGGGCAGAGTAGGGATGGGCGAACGGTTCAGCCCGAGCATAAGTTCGGGCCAAACTTTGGTTGTTCGAACGTTCTGCGAACACCGAACAATATGCGGTGCTTGGGGCAAATTCAAAAGCCGCCGGAACACCATTAAAGTTTATGGAACATTAACATGAAAAATCAAAAGTGTTCATTTTAAAGGCTTATATACAAGTTATTGTCATAAAAAGCGTTTGGGGAACCGGGTCCTGCCCCAGGAGACATGTATCAATGCAAAAAAAGTTTTAAAACGGCCGTTTTTTCGGGAGCAGTGATTTTAATAATGCTTAAAGTGAAACAATAAAAGTGAAATATTCCTTTAAATTTCATACCTGGGGGTGTCTATAGTATGCCTGTAAAGTGGCGCATGTTTCCCGTGTTTAGAACAGTCCCTGCACAAAATGACATTTCTAAAGGAAAAAAAGTAATTTAAAAGTACTCTATAATGAATTGTCGGTCTCGGCAATGCAGTTAAAAGTCATTGAAAAAAACGACATGAGATCCCCCAGTCCATTACCAGGCCATTTGGGTCTGGTATGAATATTAGGGGGAACCACGAACCAAAATTTTAAAAAAAAATTGCGTGGGGGTCCCCCCAAATTCCATACATTGTACCTGTGCCATTTCACAAAAAAGTGTCAAAATGTTAAAAAAACCACAAGACACACTTTGGGACAAGTCCTTTATTAAAAAATAAAATAATAAAAATGTCCCACGAAGTCCATTCATCTTTTTCTTTCGCTCCGCCGATGGACCGAAAAAGAAAGGGCGGGGCCACACGGTGACGTACCCGGGTGACCCCGCCCCCTCTGATGCATGGTGACTTTCCCATGGCTTTCCCGGGGTGTAAGAGGGGGACGTGGCCACCAGGGTTACGTAAACGGGTCTGGTATGGATTTTTGGAGGGACCCCCACACCATTTTTTTATAATTTTGGCGTGGGGTTTCCCTTAAAATCCATACCAGACTGTTCAGGTCTGCTATGGATTAAGACCTGGGTCCCCAAACACTTTTTTATTACAATAAGTTGCATATAAGCCTTTAAAATGAGCACTTTTGATTATTCATGTTCGTGTCCCATAGACTTTAATTGTGTTCGTGTGTTCTGCCAAATTTTTTGCCTGTTTGGTATGTTCTGGTGCGAACCAAACCGGGGGATGTTCGGCCCATCCCTAGTCAGTAGAGCAGTGGATGGTAACAATAGTTTTTCTATTTTGTTATTCTATCTTGTTTTATATATTTTTTTTACTATTTATTTTTTTAATGTTATATTTTATTATTTTTTTACAATTTATTTAGCAGCCTTTGGTGAAATGTCAGGAGAGTACACAAGCCCCTAATGTCTCACTTTTGAGACAGAGAAAGGAAACTGAAGACACAATTTCCATATCTAGATCCTCAGCTGCACAGAATGAATGAACAGAAAGTGCCCTGCACTGTCTCCCTGCTCATTCACAAACTGAAGCATTGTAAACAGTTTACTATACTTCAGTTATGAACAAACACAGTGAGTGATTGGTACCGATCACTCAATATGTTCTTTCAGAAAAGGAAGGGGCCGTTAAATTACATATTTACAGGCCCCTTCTCCATTCTCCCTCCTGAAACGATTCCCGACAGCAGCAGCATATATTGAAACCCTTTTTCTGTATCTTCACCGCCACTCCTGTCCCGGTGTAAAACCTATGTGATAGGGAGAGTGCAGGGGCCCCCTGGAGCATGAGTGTGACTCCTCAAGCTCCACCGGTGCTGTGATCATCAGTTGAGTGATTGTGAATTAAAAGGATAATGAGTCAGGGATTTTACTCCTGTTTTCTGATCCTTGACAGGAATGGAGAGAGAAAAAAGGGGTTTGGGACAGGAAGAAATGGATATGGATGGGATATAGATAGGGAGGGGGGAGCTAAAAAAAGTGTGGGGAGAGTGGTACCTGCCATCACCCAGCCACCCTCCTCCATGCAGCCTCTAGGTCATTGTCCCAATCATCCTAACCCCTGTGTTGCTAGCCAACATACACAATTAGTTGGAATCGGGTTACTAGTTTTATGTTTGCAGGTCATCCTCCAGAGGTCCTCAGACCAGAGAGAGCTATGAGCAACACTTAGAGGACTTTCCAAACTCTAACCAATTATATCAAGTCTTTAGGAATTTCTCTTCTCTTCATTTCTCTGGAGTAAAGGGGAAATATCAGATCTTCAATAAGGATGATATCATTGATTTTCTGGAGCCATAATGAAATGAGTTTGTTTCCATAGTGGAAGAATGCTATGGCCATATTCAGGAGGTGTATCAATAGTTTAATAATCCTTTACAGACATTGGTTGTACATGTAAAAGCAAGGATAATGGATCTCCATGAAGATGCACATTTGTGAGTTCTGCTACAACTGAACTGATGTACCAGAATTCATACAATTCATGGCATTGTCCAAAAATATGAATAAGGAAGCCATTGTCTGGCAATGGTGGCATGAGGATAAACTTAAACTGAGGTCTGCACCAATTTATAAAACACAGCATGGATTGCTAACTGCCAGATGTCCAAACACACACAAAAAAATGCAGGATTCCCCTGGCCCAGATATCACCCACTTCTTCCACAGACAAACCCCAAAAAATTGGGAAGCCTGAGATGATTCCGCCAAACACAGGCCTAGTATGGCAGCTGGTGCAACAACACAATGCACAGAGGATGAGAAAAGCTTGTGACGTAAAAAAAACTGTGGTTAACACCTTAGCTACCAGCTATGACTTTGTCTTTTATCCTTCTCAAGTAGGAGGTGTTGTATCACCCCCATGGTGCAGCAGTAGTGTTCCCTGGTTAACAAAATATTGCCTCTGTATAAGCTTAATTATCTTGACTGCAACTGCCCAAAGAAAATCAATAAAGTTCAGAAAGCATGGGTTAAAGTCAGCCCTCCAGCTGTAGACTCCAAGTCCCATTGTACCTCTGTCTGAGGGAGACATGCTTGTAACTAAGTATATAGATATGGTAGCAACGCGCTGCCGCCTAGTGATAGAAATTAAAAATTATAGGGTACAGCCGCTGCAGTCACCAAATGTGTTCCCACATCCGCATTAAATCATTACTAAAAGGAGTGCGCATGCGCGGAGCTCGCAAGATGGCCGCTAAAGCCTAGAGCTCCGCTCCCTCACGATCGACCGGCGCCCACAGCACGGACCACAGCGCACCGCCACAAGTATAAAGTACCTGGGGATACTCCCCAAGGTCCAGGCTACACCCCCATATGCCCGGGGCCCCGGTGAAACGGAACCTGTGGCCACAACGGGAGCAAACAAAAACGGCTGAGACGCCCAAGATGGCCGCCGCTACACAGGCACAGCCTCTGCCTCAGACTCTCTGCTCCACAGGCCCGGCGGACTACAGGTCAGAGCAACCCCTCACTCCCCCTCACTTCATTCCAGGGAGACAGCAGGGATACCCACCTCTGCTGACCCCCTCTCCAGCCTCTACAGGATCCCTGCAGGATCGCCCCCTCTATGAAGGCCCTCTATCCCCCCAGGGATCTACCTCAGATCACGCAGGCCTCACACCATATGCCTTCCCTGCCAGTGACTCTGCCTCTCACATAGACTCCCTCTTCCACAGATTCTCTGAACTTTTGGACAGAGGCCTGGCTCAAACGGCAGCTAAAATTACAGGGGACCTGAAGGCAGACTTTATTAATTTAGGGGCCCGTATCGATGCGATCGAACACAAAATGGAGGACACTATAGCTGTCACTAATCAACACTCGCAGCACATCAGCACTGTGCAAGATCAATTAGACCTAGCAATGGCTCGTATTGACGAACTTGAGAATAGGTCCAGACGATATAACATCAGAATCCGAGGCCTACCGGAAACGATTCACAATGTTCCAGAAGCAGTTCAGGACCTGATTAAACAGCTAATCCCTAATATCTCCTCTCAACACCTTGAATTGGACAGGGCACACAGAGCCCTAGGGCCCCCCAGAAAAGACGGCACCCCAAGAGATATTATTGCTAAGCCCCACCACTACACAGTTAAAGAGGAAGTGATGAGAAAGGCCAGATCCTCTCCCTCAGTGCAATGCATGGGACACCCAGTACAGATCTTCGCAGACCTATCGCCCTCTACGATCCAAAGGAGGAGATCACTAAAACCCCTCCTGCTCGCTCTCACCCAAAGAGATATAAAATACAAGTGGGCCTTCCCGTTCGCGGTTAAATTCTCCGTCCAGGGGAAACATTACGCCTTCTCCTCCCTACCTGAAGGAGAAAAATTGCTCCTGCACCTGAAAATCATCTCCCAGGAAGCCGAGATGGACACGACCAATGCCGGGACCAACTCCAATAAACGACAGACCCCCACCAGCCCTCAATCTCCACTGTGGTCAACAGGAAAAGCAAAGAAGGCCAAAGACAACAACCAAACCTGAAGCCAAGGATGATGTGAACTGCATCTCTTCTATCCCGATTGTGAAGTGGGGATCGTTTGACCATCCCCTGGAACTGGGGGGATCCTCTGGGCCTAGTCACTAGGCAGGCTACACAACCGGGCAAGGTTTTCTGACTTTCCAGAACTCTTTGTTACGTGTTTTTTTGTTTTTCAGGTTCGGGGGGGGGGGGGGGATTGGGATTTTATCCGGATCTCCCCTCTTTAATTTTTGATAATTTTTAACTAGCCCATCGACTTATCCAATGTGCTCAAGGGAGCAGTGCCTCTCTAGATTGGGAGGGGCTGCTTCCTCCCGCCTATCTATGAGGGGGGAGAGACCTTATCCCCCTTGACTAAGGTTTTTTTTTTTCAGGTCTAGTTTATAGACGTTCTGCTGTGATAGCAAATGAATAGCATACTAGGAGGATACTAAATTGGGCGACGGTTTAAGGGCCACTAACTAGTAACTCTGTTATGACAACCGGGTATACCACAGTATTGTTTTCAAAATTTTCTTTGTTTTTTCTTCCAGCATTTTTTCCCGTAAGGGAACAAGTTTTTTGTTGGGCGTTCGGTTTCGTGAGGAAACACTTGCGCACCCACCTAACCCCTAGACACCCGAAGGTCTCTGGGGGCTAGGCTGTCTGAGCCCAGATGGGCCAGACATACTCAAATTTTTTTCTAAAAGACATAGGGGGTTTCTCCTTCCCTGTGTCTTTTCTTTCTTCTATAGGAGACCTTTTCTTCTCTATCCTGTACCCCCACCCCTCATCCCCAATCAATACATTGTGCCTAACCACCTCTTGTGTTTCAGATACCACACACTCACCCACGGGAATTCCTGATATCTTCCCGCCAAGAAGAATCTACGATCATCATCCTAAAGTCCAGGTTCCCACGCACCAAAGGGTAAGTGAGGGCCATTGCACTACACTCCAACTGCTCCATGGCTAACGACCCTACAGCTGAACTCCACATAGCCTCTCACAATGTCCAGGGAATCAATTCCCAGATTAAGAGGAGAAAGGTCCTCGATTATTATAAGCATCTCAAGCTAGACATCATTATGATGCAAGAAACACACTTCCCCTCCCGGTATAGCCCTAAGTATCTCCACCCTCATTTCCCACAGTTTTTCTTAGCGAGTGCAGACAACAAAACTAAGGGAGTTGCAATCATAATTTCCAAACATCTTAACTTTGTAAAACTGTCTGAATTCGCTGATCCGGAGGGCAGGTTCCTCCTGGTCAAGGGAACAGTGGGGGACCACCTGTATTCCCTGGTCTCCTACTATGCTCCAAATAGAGGACAAGCAAAATTTTTTGACTCCCTACTGCGCAGCCTCGCTCAGAAATTGGAGGGAACGGTCATCTTTGGCGGAGACTCGAACGCAGCGTTCGATCAGGGACTGGACAAATCTAAACCCCTTCTGACTCAACTAACACGACCCACCAAAGAGAGCCTCAGGATCGCCAAAACAATCCATACCCACGGCTTAACTGACACTTGGAGGGAACTTAACCCCAACAAAAGGGACTATACCCATTACTCTCCCCCCCATAATACCTATGCGAGGATTGACCACATTTTGACCCCATCCTCCCTACTCCCTTTGATCCACAAAGCACAAATCAGGGAGACGGCCCTCTCGGACCACTCCATAGTGACCATCTCACTCAAAACGGGCCCCCTGGGCGGATCCAGGGGACACTGGAGACTGAATGAGTCACTATTATCTGACCCCATCAAGGTCATTGAACTCGAAAAAGCCCTTAAAGAATATTTTAAACTCAATAAATCAGAGGACATTTCTCCAGAAACATTATGGGCTGCACATAAAGCATTTATAAGAGGTACACTCATCCAGATTGCCGCTCAAACCAAACGAGCACAAAAAGCAGACCTAATTAAGTTGGAAAAGGAATACACCACACTGAAAGCTTCCCACAAAAGGGACCCCTCCAAGACCCCTGTTTCCCTTCTCGATAGAGCGAGAATTGATCTCAATCTAGCACTCACATCTAAGGCTGAAAAGGCCATTCGCTGGAATGGACAAAAATTCTACACTCAGGCAGACAAAATAGGTCCCCTCCTGGCTAAAAAACTGTCTCCCCCCATCAGAACCCATGCCTTCCCCAAACTCAGAGTAAATGGCCAACCCCCCACGTCCAATCCTTCCAAGATTCTAGATGCCTTTCGGGGTTTTTACTCTACTTTATATAGCCAAACAAATACACCAAACGCGACCTTAATCCCGCAGTTTCTGGAAAGTGTCCCCCTACCCTCCCTAAAAGAGGCCCACAAACAAAAGATGGAAATACCCATCTCTGAGGAGGAGGTTTTGGGGGTCATAAAAGACCTTAGAGGGGGATCAGCTCCGGGTCCGGATGGCCTTTCTGTAGCATACTACAAGTCTTTTGCAGTCATTCTGGCACCTCACCTGACCTCCTTCTTCAACTCCAAAACCAATGGAAACCCCCTAGACATCCATCTCAACACCGCGTTAATCACGGTCATACCCAAACCTGGCAAAAATCACGAAGACGTTAGCAACTACAGACCGATCTCACTCATAAATAATGACCTAAAAATACTTACCAAAATAATGGCTAACAGGTTGTCCTCTTTTATTACACAATATATACATAAGGACCAGGTAGGATTCATACCCGGGAGACAGGGTCCTGACCAAATAAGGAGGGCGATAGATATCACCTCGATTCTTCAAACTAACTGGACAGGGGGGCCTCACCAATCGGGATTCCTTCTATCCCTAGACCTGCAGAAGGCCTTTGACACGGTCTCCTGGCACTACATCTTCACTATATTGGAGAGATGGGGATTCGGTAACCGTTTTCTGGGACTTCTGCATGCTCTCTACTCACAACCAAAGGCCCAAATACGCATCCAAGGCCATTACTCCAAACCAATAGACATTTCACGGGGCACTAGACAAGGGTGCCCTCTATCCCCCCTAATTTTCGCAATAGCCATAGAAACCTTAGCAATCGCCATTCGACATAACCCGAACATAAAAGGGGTGACCTGTGGAGACCAGATGCACAAATGTGGGCTCTTCGCCGACGACATCCTCCTTTTCCTGACTTCCCCCCTCACTACACTGCCTAATCTATGCCTAGTGTTAAAGAACTTTTCTAAAATCTCTGGACTCGAAGTCAATTTCACCAAATCTCAAGCTCTTAATGTCTCATTACCGCCACAAACAGTTGACTCTCTAAAACAATCCTTTCCCTTCAAATGGGGCGACACGTCCATTAGCTACCTGGGAATCACACTGACGGCCAAGACGGAAACGCTTTATGCGCAAAATTATCCTTCACTCTTCAAGAAACTAGAGGCAGACCTTATTTCATGGTCAAAACATGAGCTATCCTGGCTGGGTCGGATTAACTCTGTTAAGATGACCCTACTCCCCAGGCTCCTCTACTTCTTTCGCTCCCTCCCTATCCCACTCAGGAAAGATCACCTAAGAGCTTTGCAGAGTAAAATTCTCCGATATATTTGGGGTAAGAAAGGTTATCGTATCCCTCAGAGTACCCTCTTCCTTCACGGACGCAAGGGAGGGCTGGGTCTCCCAAACCTACGTAAATACTACTTAGCTGCCAGATTGGCCCAACTGTCCTCAATTTACTCTCGCTACGAGAAACCAGACTGGGTGAATATCGAAAGACAAGCCATCCCCAAACACACGATAGACTACATACTTTGGTGCCCACCTAAATCTAGACCGCCCATACTATCACCCACTCTATCCCACTCATGCGCCCTTTGGGACTCCCTACGGCACTCCACGGCCCTGGTCTCCACGGGTCGACCCTTAGCTCACCTATTCCACAACCCTGACTTCCCACCGGGACTTGACATCTCAGCATTCAAATGGTGGTTGGACAAAGGGCTATACCGGATAGGGCACTTCTTCACTCCCAATGGACCAATCACCCTCAAATTCTGTATCAAACACCTGGACCTCCCGGAATCGGAACGATTCCGCTTTTACCAAATCACTCACTTTCTCCACTCTATATGGAAAGAGAAACCGCTCCCCCCTAAATTCACAGTATACGAACATTGGTGCGGACAAGCCATGGAGCAGAGGGGAGGCATATCAGTGATATATTCGGCCCTCACTTGCCCTACAGACAAAACCACATATATGAAGGCATGGGAGTCTGACTTCCAATGCTGCAGGGACATAGAGATCTGGCAAGCTGCTCTTACTAAATCCTTTAAGGGGATCCAGAACATCTCCTTGAGGGAGGCAAGTATCAAATTGATTACCAGATGGTACCTAACCCCTACCAGGTTGGCAGCAATCTATCCCTCAGCGAACCCATTATGTTTCAGAGGTTGTCAACACCTGGGCACTATGGCCCACATTTGGTGGGAATGCCCCAAAATACGCACTTTTTGGAGAAAAGTCTTCTCTATGATATACAAGGTGACGACTTGCCAGATCCCTAGGTCCCCAGAGGTGGCTATTCTCAACGCTAACCTTTCTGGAATTTCTAAGGCTAATCAAACATTGATCAACTTTATATTATTGGGCACCAAAATCTCAATTGCCAAAGCATGGAAACAACCAAGGCCCTCGTTCAACGCAGTAAAAAGGAAGGTGTCGTGGATTATGGCTCAAGAAAAGCTTTCGAGCATCCTGACAAACACCTCTAAGAAATTCCAAACAATATGGGAACCCTGGGCCCAATACATGGGAACCTCCCTCATACCAGGGGTTCAGGCACGCAACAACCCCTAACCCACACATAGACGAATTCATACTGCCTTAATCTGAGAGACACACAGATGTACTCCTGCTCCCCCCTCTCCCCCCTGGAAAGACCCCTCCACCCACCCACCCTCCTCTCTCTTCTCTCTCTCTCTTTTAAATCTTTTTCCTGTCTTCTATCTCACATCAGTTAGCTAACTGGTGGCAATTCAATATGTAGCTAACATGCGGTACACTACCTAGCCCACGGGGATTCATAGTCCCTCAACATTCCTGAGGGCTCCAACCTAATGGGCATAGGAGAAGTAGGGGGATTTTCCCCACCTGGCACAGCTAGATCCCGTCAGGGGTGCCGGGGTAGGGGAAAGTTCCCGTGAGGTTTTTAGTGAAAACGCTTGGAGAATGTTTTTCTAAAACATAGATACGAATATATCTCAGGTTTACCCCACCAAATGCCTTTAAAGATGAGAAACCGTATGTTTTATGTTGTTTTCTTTCTCGAATTGTAACCTTTCTGTCCTTTGGTTCGAGGAGGCATTCCCTCCTATACATTCCAATATGTTAATGCATAAACTGTATGATGTACTTGACAATAAAAACATATTGAAAGTTAAATCATTACTAAAATGTGTGATTGTGCTGCCTCTAACTCAAGATGAAATAATAACTATAACGTGACAATAAATGACTAAATAGGTAAGTGTTTCATATATATATATATTTTTATATATATATAAATATATTTATGTATATATATAAATATATATATATATATATATATATATATATATATATATATATATATATATATATATATATATATATAAAATCATCTTTGTGAAGCACCTTATCAAACAGAGACTGTTTTGATTGCACAATTTATAAGAAGCTTTATTTATCGCTTTGGCTTGTTTTGCATTATGTGTTTGTTTATGGATTTAATTTGCACTGCCACTTTATATATAAGAAATACTTACCTATTTAGTCATTTATTGTCACTTTTTAGTTATTATTTCATGCTTGTAACTGTGAGCCTTGCAATGCATCATTGGACTTGTAGTTTTGCAACAGCTGGAGGGCCACTAGTTTGACACCTGTGCTGTAAAGCTTGTATAATCGAATCAGTGGGTGCTTCTCCATTGCTATGGAACATTGGTGGTTTTGCCACCCCCCTTACCTCCACCATGCCCTTTATTTTATCAAACCTTGCCTATTCCCCCTCTATCTCACTCCATCCCATTTTTTTCTTCCCCTTACCTAAAATTAAAACTATATGTAATAATATTAAAATAAGTGGTATGCTGTAGGACACTAAGGGTGAGAACTTTAAAGTTACAATAGTAGGCATATTGAACTCTGTCTTGGGAAAGTCACCCAGCGATAAATCTGGTGCATATAACACTTTCAACAGAAACCCCTGATCCCAACTACCCCGGGGACACACTCTGCAGAGTACACTTCTTTACAGTCACAGAAAGCATTAGGAGGAAAGCTTAAAACCCAACTTCATGAAAATAAAAAGAATCTGCCCTCGGACTGCAATTGCTCATTATGTCGAAGGGATTTCTGAACAGACTGTATCACTTACTTACACCATACCCTACTCTAGCTGGCTTCAGCACTTTCCTCCTCCACCTGAAGCTCTGGTCTGTAGTGGGAGCCTTGGTGCCATCACATACTGTACAATACAGGGACATTAATACTGTATTGTACATTTTGGAGGCTAAAATGCGACCAACGTTAGTTGTGGGGTGCAGTTCTGGGGGGACCTCACTAGAGCAAAGAAAAAGTTAAGGATTTTTTAAGGTTTTTTTTATTTTCATGGAGTTTGGTTTTAAGAGAAGGTCTCCATTAAGTTTGAGTGCAGGTCCCCCAAGAGCTTCCCTGCCATATACTATGAGAAGGATGCATAAATTACTCCTGTCAAAATTCCAAGAAGCCAATGCTATCCATTGTTGGGGACACCGATTTCACCTTCAAATATGAAAAGAGGGTGAAAACGTTCAACACAACTTCCAGACCTTTATCAGTTCTTAGAAACAGACCTGGTTCCACTTCAAGATTGGTTCACTGCAGAGTTTTTGGCAGCCCTGCTCCCAAACCACAGAAATGAAGATGCTTAGCTTGTCTGGACCAGAGACTGAGCACCCTACAATATAAGGACTGCTTCACCTCAAAAACAGTCTAGTTGATATCCCTAAATAGGGGACCAAACATCCCAGAAAGGACATACTATTCATGCTAATTATGTATACATTATATATGTTTCAACTGTATTTACTGTTTGTCACAAATCATGTTTTAGTGATTAATTCTTTATCATTAATAAATGTATTATGATTATATCAACTTATGTAAAATTTTTATGATTGTATTTTTACATCATAAATGCTTCATTATATTGTTCATTTATATTGTTTGATTATGTTTACCAAGATCACTACCATGCATTACCCCTAGGGGTCTGTGACAATCAGGTTACCTTCATGCCATATCTATATTATTATTATTACACCCACAGGCCTCAATTAAAGTCCCAACCCTACCCCTTTTTTGGTTCCTATATACATATATGCAGGGATGAAGGCTTGTCGGTGTATAGTTCCAGGTTGAGACAGGTCATACCCCTTGCTTAATCCCAGAAAGGATATACTCCAGAGAATGAAAGCACAATTTACATTCTTGAAACACATTTGAAAAGATAACCCACATAAATTCTCCAACTTCAGGTATTCCCTATTATATCACAGTTTCTCTTATGAGACGGATTAAATGTGGTTAGAGTTCTTATCTCTAGAACATTTCACTGGTCTATTACAGATTACTGTAATGATGACCCAGGCAGATTTATATTTCTAAAGGTTAATACCAAAAAGCAACAAGTAACACTTGCCAGTAGCTAAGGCTCTGGCTCTGTTCAAATAGACTTCCTGGAACATTGCTTGGAAACCCTCTGCAATTTTGCGGAGGAGCTATGGATAGTGACTGGTGACTTTAACTTGACACCAAATCTGTTCGTAAACATTTTGCGATGTGCCTCACACATGTCATATGTAATTTTAAAATGTTTAAAAAAAGCCCTGCACACTGATGAGGAGGTTGACTTTGGTGGATTATTCATAGCAATCCCAGAGACTACCCCCTTTTCTCTCGCACTTCACTCAGTCATACTCATTTGTTTAACTCCCATTCAGCCTTACCCCTAGGTATGGCCTCCACCATAGAGAACATAACACAATATCCCCATCAACCGTTTTCTCACATTAGACAATCAAACACACAAAGAAGGGCACTGGAAATGAAATAAAAGCCTAGTTCAGGGGAACATATGAAACTAGAATTTACTAAATTTAGTTATTTGAGGTTAATAAGAAGACAAGACAAGGATTCCCCAAGGGGGTTTTTTAGGCAGCAATACATTGAATGTTATTATAATAATGAAGTAGGTCAAGTTCATAAAGTATATAAAATGTGTAACAAGTTTATTTAAAAGTACAAAATACAGACTCTGGTTGACATGTACCAAAAATCGACATATAACATCATCCATGGTTAAAAAACGTGTCATCAATAATATCCATATGAATACCCCGATGCATTTCGACCCATTGGTCTTCTTCAGGGGGGTTTTATATTCTAGGGAAATATGTCACAGTTAGAGTTTAAACTTATAACCTTGGTCAATATGTAAAACATTTACACAGCATTTAGCATTGATAAATAATTGTATTACATTGTATCTATAGAGGTATATTTACCATTGAGTGGATGATATGGTGAAGATGCACCAACCAAACCAGATTGTTTAAAAGCATGAAGGCCTAGAGGTCCCAGAGACCGCACATATCCCTCCGTGCCTCACAGGCACATCCGCAATCCATTGGACTTGCAAGGGGTCACACATTTGGACGGGGGAAATGACAGGGGCAGGGCACCTGCCATTGTATATAGAAAAAAAACTTGGTTAGGAACCTTAGTAATATTGTTCTAAAAGTATCTAGTGTCGTAGGGCAATAGCTAATTAGCCCTCACTGAAGTGATTGCTTGTATATATGTATATTACTGTTAATCAAACCTATTACTTGGAAGTATGTATTTAATGAATAGTGTAATAATTAAGGGATACAAATGAAAAAAGGTGTGCATGAATGACGCATGATGAGTGATAAAAGTATGTTGAGAATATTAGATCCAATTAGAGCATGGATGGAGAAAGTGAATGTGCTAGTGGTGCCATGGTGATGATGATGGATGTGAGGTGATCGTGTGGGAATGCACTGTGAGAGATGGTGTAAAAAGAAAAAAACTAACTCACCTCACATCCATCATCATCACCATGGCACCACTAGCACATTCACTTTCTCCATCCATGCTCTAATTGGATCTAATATTCTCAACATACTTTTATCACTCATCATGCGTCATTCATGCACACCTTTTTTCATTTGTATCCCTTAATTATTACACTATTCATTAAATACATACTTCCAAGTAATAGGTTTGATTAACAGTAATATACATATATACAAGCAATCACTTCAGTGAGGGCTAATTAGCTATTGCCCTACGACACTAGATACTTTTAGAACAATATTACTAAGGTTCCTAACCAAGTTTTTTTTCTATATACAATGGCAGGTGCCCTGCCCCTGTCATTTCCCCCGTCCAAATGTGTGACCCCTTGCAAGTCCAATGGATTGCGGATGTGCCTGTGAGGCACGGAGGGATATGTGCGGTCTCTGGGACCTCTAGGCCTTCATGCTTTTAAACAATCTGGTTTGGTTGGTGCATCTTCACCATATCATCCACTCAATGGTAAATATACCTCTATAGATACAATGTAATACAATTATTTATCAATGCTAAATGCTGTGTAAATGTTTTACATATTGACCAAGGTTATAAGTTTAAACTCTAACTGTGACATATTTCCCTAGAATATAAAACCCCCCTGAAGAAGACCAATGGGTCGAAATGCATCGGGGTATTCATATGGATATTATTGATGACACGTTTTTTAACCATGGATGATGTTATATGTCGATTTTTGGTACATGTCAACCAGAGTCTGTATTTTGTACTTTTAAATAAACTTGTTACACATTTTATATACTTTATGAACTTGACCTACTTCATTATTATAATAACATTCAATGTATTGCTGCCTAAAAAACCCCCTTGGGGAATCCTTGTCTTGTCTTCTCTGTATACATTTGGGTTGTGCAGCCTGGGTGCTCTCGCATATGTGTTTTTCCATTGTTTTTTTTTTCATTTGGGTGGCTAAACACCCGTTTCCCCTTCTAGCACATGAGAGACCCCATACGAGCCAGGGCATATTCCAACGGTTTGAAGATGTTGCCCGGTACGATTGCACTCACCAATTGTTGGCATAGGAGATTATTACTCCTGGGATGGGGGTAAACAATCACTTTTTCCCCCTCCCCATCCTCGCTCCAATTGGCTCTTTGTTCCAATGGTTTGAGAATGTTGCCTGGTGTAGAACATATCTACCATGTAGGCATGGGAGAACATTGCTCCTGGGATGAAGGAAAACACTTTTTTCCCTCCCCATCTTCTGACCTTTTGGTTTTTTGTATATGTTCCTGGCCTTTTCAATGTATTGTTTAACATCTAGACACATTAGATATACATTACTACTTTCAAATTTATGAACTACAATATTCATGTGGCCACACCACTTTGTTTTGGCATGTAAGGCTCACTGCCCATGGACTGCTGTGTCCGCTGTGTATCCCGGGGTGGCATTCCCATCTCCATTTGACTTCCCGGCACGGGGGGGGGGAGACGCATTATGCTTTTGCGATTCTCCCCCTTATGGTCTCCACGACAAGACTCTTGCCTAAGGGCAGTCGTGGGGAGCTTCCCCCGTGCCGGCGGCGTCCCGCGATCACCTCCGGACCATCAGTGACGTCGCGTGCGTGCGGGTTCCTTCGCGCACGCGCGTGGCGTCGTGACGTCACGCAATTGCGTCGGAGGTGACGGCGGCTGCCGGGGCTTCCGCCTTCCGGAACGCCGAGGGGGCCACACAGACCCCGCCTATCGGCGCCATGGATATGTGAGGATTGGCACGTTGGGGAGGAGTCCCTCACCTGCAAGTCGTAGGTTAGCCCCCTGTGATTATATAATTGGCAGTTCTTGGATGCTTTGTAGTTGTATCCTTGTAAAGCTGCCACTATACTGAGAAGCATCCAGCACTAGGTAAGTGCTATGTTTAGTTTACCTATTATAGCTGATATCGATTCTAACATTATCTATACTACCATCACTAACTAACCATTCTTTGGATACACTCACTTAGTACAATTGTCTTTTCACCTCTAGCCATCACTATTCATACACATGTTCACCATTCCAACCTCTACATTCACCCCACACACTCTCAACAATTTGCTTGTTCTGTTCACTGGCACCCATACACTTTTTTAGTTTTTATCACAGTTTGGTTTGGTTTAGTTAGTTTTTTTCTTTTTACACCATCTCTCACAGTGCATTCCCACACGATCACCTCACATCCATCATCATCACCATGGCACCACTAGCACATTCACTTTCTCCATCCATGCTCTAATTGGATCTAATATTCTCAACATACTTTTATCACTCATCATGCGTCATTCATGCACACCTTTTTTCATTTGTATCCCTTAATTATTACACTATTCATTAAATACATACTTCCAAGTAATAGGTTTGATTAACAGTAATATACATATATACAAGCAATCACTTCAGTGAGGGCTAATTAGCTATTGCCCTACGACACTAGATACTTTTAGAACAATATTACTAAGGTTCCTAACCAAGTTTTTTTTCTATATACAATGGCAGGTGCCCTGCCCCTGTCATTTCCCCCGTCCAAATGTGTGACCCCTTGCAAGTCCAATGGATTGCGGATGTGCCTGTGAGGCACGGAGGGATATGTGCGGTCTCTGGGACCTCTAGGCCTTCATGCTTTTAAACAATCTGGTTTGGTTGGTGCATCTTCACCATATCATCCACTCAATGGTAAATATACCTCTATAGATACAATGTAATACAATTATTTATCAATGCTAAATGCTGTGTAAATGTTTTACATATTGACCAAGGTTATAAGTTTAAACTCTAACTGTGACATATTTCCCTAGAATATAAAACCCCCCTGAAGAAGACCAATGGGTCGAAATGCATCGGGGTATTCATATGGATATTATTGATGACACGTTTTTTAACCATGGATGATGTTATATGTCGATTTTTGGTACATGTCAACCAGAGTCTGTATTTTGTACTTTTAAATAAACTTGTTACACATTTTATATACTTTATGAACTTGACCTACTTCATTATTATAATAACATTCAATGTATTGCTGCCTAAAAAACCCCCTTGGGGAATCCTTGTCTTGTCTTCTCTGTATACATTTGGGTTGTGCAGCCTGGGTGCTCTCGCATATGTGTTTTTCCATTGTTTTTTTTTTTCATTTGGGTGGCTAAACACCCGTTTCCCCTTCTAGCACATGAGAGACCCCATACGAGCCAGGGCATATTCCAACGGTTTGAAGATGTTGCCCGGTACGATTGCACTCACCAATTGTTGGCATAGGAGATTATTACTCCTGGGATGGGGGTAAACAATCACTTTTTCCCCCTCCCCATCCTCGCTCCAATTGGCTCTTTGTTCCAATGGTTTGAGAATGTTGCCTGGTGTAGAACATATCTACCATGTAGGCATGGGAGAACATTGCTCCTGGGATGAAGGAAAACACTTTTTTCCCTCCCCATCTTCTGACCTTTTGGTTTTTTGTATATGTTCCTGGCCTTTTCAATGTATTGTTTAACATCTAGACACATTAGATATACATTACTACTTTCAAATTTATGAACTACAATATTCATGTGGCCACACCACTTTGTTTTGGCATGTAAGGCTCACTGCCCATGGACTGCTGTGTCCGCTGTGTATCCCGGGGTGGCATTCCCATCTCCATTTGACTTCCCGGCACGGGGGGGGGGAGACGCATTATGCTTTTGCGATTCTCCCCCTTATGGTCTCCACGACAAGACTCTTGCCTAAGGGCAGTCGTGGGGAGCTTCCCCCGTGCCGGCGGCGTCCCGCGATCACCTCCGGACCATCAGTGACGTCGCGTGCGTGCGGGTTCCTTCGCGCACGCGCGTGGCGTCGTGACGTCACGCAATTGCGTCGGAGGTGACGGCGGCTGCCGGGGCTTCCGCCTTCCGGAACGCCGAGGGGGCCACACAGACCCCGCCTATCGGCGCCATGGATATGTGAGGATTGGCACGTTGGGGAGGAGTCCCTCACCTGCAAGTCGTAGGTTAGCCCCCTGTGATTATATAATTGGCAGTTCTTGGATGCTTTGTAGTTGTATCCTTGTAAAGCTGCCACTATACTGAGAAGCATCCAGCACTAGGTAAGTGCTATGTTTAGTTTACCTATTATAGCTGATATCGATTCTAACATTATCTATACTACCATCACTAACTAACCATTCTTTGGATACACTCACTTAGTACAATTGTCTTTTCACCTCTAGCCATCACTATTCATACACATGTTCACCATTCCAACCTCTACATTCACCCCACACACTCTCAACAATTTGCTTGTTCTGTTCACTGGCACCCATACACTTTTTTAGTTTTTATCACAGTTTGGTTTGGTTAAGTTAGTTTTTTTCTTTTTACACCATCTCTCACAGTGCATTCCCACACGATCACCTCACATCCATCATCATCACCATGGCACCACTAGCACATTCACTTTCTCCATCCATGCTCTAATTGGATCTAATATTCTCAACATACTTTTATCACTCATCATGCGTCATTCATGCACACCTTTTTTCATTTGTATCCCTTAATTATTACACTATTCATTAAATACATACTTCCAAGTAATAGGTTTGATTAACAGTAATATACATATATACAAGCAATCACTTCAGTGAGGGCTAATTAGCTATTGCCCTACGACACTAGATACTTTTAGAACAATATTACTAAGGTTCCTAACCAAGTTTTTTTTCTATATACAATGGCAGGTGCCCTGCCCCTGTCATTTCCCCCGTCCAAATGTGTGACCCCTTGCAAGTCCAATGGATTGCGGATGTGCCTGTGAGGCACGGAGGGATATGTGCGGTCTCTGGGACCTCTAGGCCTTCATGCTTTTAAACAATCTGGTTTGGTTGGTGCATCTTCACCATATCATCCACTCAATGGTAAATATACCTCTATAGATACAATGTAATACAATTATTTATCAATGCTAAATGCTGTGTAAATGTTTTACATATTGACCAAGGTTATAAGTTTAAACTCTAACTGTGACATATTTCCCTAGAATATAAAACCCCCCTGAAGAAGACCAATGGGTCGAAATGCATCGGGGTATTCATATGGATATTATTGATGACACGTTTTTTAACCATGGATGATGTTATATGTCGATTTTTGGTACATGTCAACCAGAGTCTGTATTTTGTACTTTTAAATAAACTTGTTACACATTTTATATACTTTATGAACTTGACCTACTTCATTATTATAATAACATTCAATGTATTGCTGCCTAAAAAACCCCCTTGGGGAATCCTTGTCTTGTCTTCTCTGTATACATTTGGGTTGTGCAGCCTGGGTGCTCTCGCATATGTGTTTTTCCATTGTTTTTTTGAGGTTAATAATACCCCCTGACATATCCCCAATCATGTTCTTGAAAGCCATAAGTACAACGTACCAGGCAGGCCAGTTCAGCAAGGGGCCAAAAGAAAGAAAGAGTGAACTGTCACAGTTAACTCTTATAGAACAAATCAGTAAATTAGAAATAACTCCTAAAAAACACTAGCCAGGTCCACAGCTACTGAAATGAAATAATGTAGGGATCATTTGAATAACCTCCTATTAGGCCTCATGCACAAAAAATGTTTTTAACGTTGCTCTTAGAGGCGTCTGGCATTTTTTTCTGCCACCTAATGCCCCTGCATGCTAGTCTATGTGCTCATTCACACATAGGCGTTTAGAGGAGTTTACAAAATAAGAGAGGCTCTGCGCTTAGGACCAAACAAGGGTGTCCAGCCTCCCCTAATAGACTCCCCTAGGGGGCTAAGATATAAGTAATGGAAAAAATGGGGTGAGTGGCGCTACCCTAAATTTGAGAGGGATATGCCACTCTCCAAAATTAACAATAATGTGTCATCCAAAAACATTTGTGCTCTATTCGTGATGATAGTGATAATTAGAATCACATATACCACAATGAATATGATGCCTCAATAAATAAAGTGCAATATTACACACACCAAAGCCTCTGCTTAAAACATTGATTAAAAAATTTAAAAATTATCCAAAATGTCCAAAGTATAAATGATTCCCATCTGTGAGAGGCAACACTATAAATAACTCAGAAATAAATATAAATAGAAAGTGAATATAGGTAACAGAACCCACAAAATTGTAATATATATATATATATATATATATATATATATATATATATATATATATATATATATAGAAACCAATAGTTCATCAAAAATTGAATAAGTGCGTTGGCAAGAAATAGTAAATGATATAATAGTCCCACACAGGTGATGTGCAAAGTTGTAAAAGTTGCCAGGGATTTCCAAAGTGACCAAAGTGCTCAGCAGATCAGGTGACTTTTGTGCTCCCCCATAAGGGTCCCCACTCACCAGCTCCTATTACCCCTGCAGGGGTAAATGGCATCTATGGATAACCAGACCTTTGATGTTCCTTGGTAGGTCCTCCAGATGATTCGCCGATGGCCTGGCGTGATATCCCTTTAAAGGCTCCTCCAGCCGATCCTCCAGACCAGGATGTCCAAACCGATCTCCTATCCAGGAATTTCCAATCCCAATTTCCAGCAAGTATTCAGTAAGATCCCAAGGATATATCCTCACAAAGAAGAGATATGGCTCCCATAGTGTAGTATAAGGATTGTTTATTTTAAAAAATCACGATTAAAAACAAGCTGCCCAGCAAGTGGGTGAAAAAACCCTTCTAAACTACTACTACAAACTATGGTCGATACAGTGTATACAGGGGCCGGATTACAGCGTGCACTCCAACTGTGCTCCAGGCTCCCTGCTAGTGTACCAGAAATGACGTAAGTGCATGGCTCCGCCTTACGCATTTCGTCATTGATGTTTTCAAAGGCAGGAGTTTAGAGGCAGGTGTGTTTTTGAGGCAGAAAACCCCCCACTGTCCACGCATTCAGGAGCAGCAGCATTTGGGCAGAAAAAAATGCTTGAAGCATGTACATGTGGTTAAATATGCATTAACGCTAGGCACATTTAGTGCATTCATTTCATTGACAACTATAAACAAATGTTCTGGCCAATGAAATGAATTGGAGTTCCTAAACACGCCTAAACATGTTGACAAGTGTCAAGCGTTTTTTTGGGCAAAACATCACTGTCAGGAGGAAAGCCTTTAAAGAGAGATGGCCAAAGTGTCCAGAGTGCAAGAGGCCTTAGGAAAAGTAAAGACCAAACTCCTCCACACCAGATAAATCTGTTATAAATTTTGTAACAAACCTAGCAGACCTGGGCAAATCCCTGATATTCATCCCTGCTCTTAAACACTATATACTGTATAACACACAGCAGAGACAAAAACTATATTAATTTCATTTTGTGATTTTTACAAAATCCTTTACAAACTTTTTTAACAAGATGGAAACATTGGCGAGGATATGATGTGAATAGCTTTTAAAACATCACCAACCTGGGAATGCTACAGATTACCAGAAAAGTGAAGGAATCCATGGACTCTGTCATAATGGTAACAGAGATGGCTAAGGTCTTGAAACACAATAAATCTGCTAAAGTCTCTGGCTCAGATGGCCTGACCCTGCTATATTATGGCCCGTTATTTAACATCAAATCACCCTGGTTGGCCAAAACTTACAATTCATGTCTGGAAGGACATGTCATAATGTGCTATTTATTTCCCAATATCCTTTACTGAATGGAGACTTTAAAGTAATCACAAACATACTAGCTAACCAGCATCTACCCCACATGCCCTGATTTATACACCAAGACCAAGTAGCCTTTAACCCAAACAGAGAAACCAAGTACAACACATGCAGAGTACCAAAGCTTGTCCACTTTGCCCAGTTGAGGGCCATCATGGCCTTGCTACTTTTGGCAGATGTGGAAAAGGTCTTTGACCAGGTAAGCTGGCAGTTCCTTAAAGGAAAGCTCTTTTGGTCCTACTTCACCAGTGGGTCACAGGAGTGCACTTACTTCTGAACTCCTGTGATCCAAATTCAGCCAGCAATGGGCTAAAGTACGCTGTCAGCTGATGTCACTCATTCAGTCCAGACTCTGGAGGGATTGATACTACATATACCTAGGTGAGTATGATTGTTTATTATTTTGAAATCCCACACTTCTCTTTTAAATGCACCTTCAGACACATAGGACTGGGGGACAACATGGGCAAATTACTCAAAGCTATTTATTTAGCTTTTTTGGCCATGGTAACAGCAAATGAAATGCATTCCTTGGACTTTTCCCTTATGAATGTGAAAAGGAAAGGCTGCCCACTATCTCCACTAATCTTTATCTTGTACTGCAGCCCTTTATGTAACAGATTAGTGAAACTTCACATTACAGGATTGAAATGGACCAAAGACTATCACAAAGCATATGCCAATGATCTCCATTTTTTTCCAAACACAACCTGCAATCACAATACCTAGTTTACTTGAATAACTGAAAGCATACAAAGAGCTCTCATTATAAGATCAACAAATTGAAAGCCCTAAACACCATCAACCAATGCAGATTACCAAACATTGTATCAAATTTAGTTTTTAAGTGGGCAACAAATAGAATAAAATATTTAGGCATTTTTATCATATCATCCTTAGAAGAAATGTTTAAATAGAATCTCCCTCCTCTACTGAGGCCTGCATCACACTAGTCCAATTTCAGATGCGCTAGTGCACAGAGTCACTTGACAATGGAAATCACATTATTGTCAATGGTGCCCATTCACATCAATGCAGCGCAGCACGTTTTTGGAAAAGGTACATAGAAGGTACAAGAAGCACAATTTTGGCCCCATGGGTTTGTACGTGCATTTTTTGTGTTTTTGGCAGAGTTTTGTGTATAAAATCCAGTCTCCTCCTACAAAAAGTGCATAAAGCACAGAAAACACATGAAAAAAACACTACAAAATCACAAAATTTGATCAAGTAGCAGCTGCATTAGTGTGAATCTAGCCTCACAGTGAAATGGTAAGAACTTGAACAAAGCCACATACATGGTTTGGAAGAAATAGCATCTTAAAAATGAATATTTACTCCAGCTTGTTATCTTTTTTTTCAAAACCTTCCAATCTAAATCCTGCCACCTTTCCTCAAAACTTTGAAAATTTAATTCATACATTTCCTCTGGGCATCTGGATTATAAGTTTAAATGGATATACAACGTACTCTTACTTCTCCAGAAAATAAGAGAAGGCTTCAGTTAACCTCTCAAGAGTAATCAACTGGTGTAAACATGCCTCATTTAAAGCTGAGTGGTTCTCAAACAAGACAGGGTAAACATACTCATACGAGTTCATCCTTGCTACAAATAGACATTCCTTTTTTTTTTCCTTAAATATTCTTTATTACCATTTCTTAAAATGTACATACCCTCCAACAGACATGTTATGACAACACCAGATTAATGTAAACAAATTAGCTAGGAAGAAAACAGCATACCCCACAGCCGTGCATAGTGTACTTCCATAACAACAAGCCTGCTCTACCCACAACTTAACATTGATTACCCTATAATTAAATAATATCTATTTATCCTACCCCTCCCTCCTAACCCTTCCCGCCCCCTCCCTCCCCAATCGGGATCACGCATAAGTTCAGCTAGTCCTTACAACCAATACTTATCAACCAGGGGTTTCACATCCTTTCAAATTCCCTAAGGTTCCCTCTTCTAATGTATAAGGCTCTCTCCTTCCAAATTATCTCGTTTACTATTTTTGCCCACTCAGGGGAGGGCTGGCAGCCTTAGGCCTGGGGGGCAAGTCCAGTCAAGTGGCCCACAGAACCACTGACCCACAGGCCAGCTCCCAGCAGGACCCACAGCCCATTGGAGTTACTACCAAACTTCCAGTGCTGCAAATCAAATGTACAGTGCAAAGCAATACACTTAAAACAAACAGTCCACAAGAGAGCAACTGCTCTTGTGCACATTGCTAGATCAAGATGAGGCTCAAGCAAGTGGCTGACAGATTCCTCCCTTCACACAAGTGGGTGGATGTGGGAATCTCCCCTCACTGGGACATTGTATTCTGACAGTAGGGACTGTCCCCTGTCAGAATACACTGGTGCTGTTTGGCTGCAAGCAGCTAATTGAGCAATGATTTCCAGCAGAAGATGATATAACAATGGGTTCCTGCCTAACAGAGAGGGCTACACACAGATCAAAATTCAGCCCCTGCTGAAACCGATGAATTCTGATCTGTGTTTACCCAACTATACCTTATCCCTTGCTTCAGCGGGCTCTCTGCAGTTCTGTCCCCTGCAGCTCCTGTGTATGTTGGGAATGACATTGGTCACACTCCAACCTCCACTTCATACAATACGGGGTTAATCTTCCTTTATATGTGATGATGTCTAGGGAGGAGAACACTGGAGCTGGCTGGAGCATAGAATCAGGTAAGAAAAAAAAGACTATACCCCTTCTCCCCCTCCCCCACACTGCAAGAGTGGACTTCTGTACTTTTTTGGAGTTGAGCTGGGATATCATTACATCCTTTGCTGTGTATTCTTATATTCTTGAATAGGTTAGGAATTAGTGTGACACTTCAGGTGCTACATAGATGTAATCCACAAACACATTATATCTTATTAAAAATCATTATTTTTAGAAGATATAATGTGTATGTGGATTACATTTATGTAGCACCTGAAGTGTCACACTAATTCCTAACCTATTCAAGAATTTTACTTTCACTTTCAATAAACCTGCACTGCTCACATTACTTGCAGGCTCACATTACAGTATGCAGGGCAGTGGAGACTTAAAGTAGCAGAGGATCCAGCCTCCCATCGGTGCTGTACACATCTTCACTCTGCCCTGGAGGAGGTCTCTGCTGTGTGCTGCTGGGCGAGACCCAATAATCAATGCTGCAGTGTGAGGTTCTTACTGCCCCGCCCACATGTACTGCCGCTGGGACTGTACCAGCTCCGATCTGGGAGAGGGTGACTCAAGAAGGGAGCCTGGAAAGGGGTGTATCTGCTGCCACAGGGCAATGAGCAGGGGTACATAATCTTTGTTTTTGGCAGGAAACCGGGGTATACAAGCTTTACAATTAGATTTTGTTGACAGAATTTCCTGCTCACAGCCTGGCGCTCCTCCCATTCCTTGTACCGATCCTGCTTGCAGCCATCCAGTGCCCTGCCCAGCCCGAGCCAGTGACTCACGCCCTGCCTCTGCCTGCCTCCGAAGACTCCGTCTCCAGGAGTTGTAGTTTCCGAGGGCTGCGCACCGCTGCTTAGTTCTCTTCACCCATCGCCAGCTGGAACTTAGGCTCGGTCCGGACTACAACTCCCGGAATGCAGCGCGGGAGGAACAAAGCCAATCGGCGGCCGCCGTGGTCGACCTCCTGCATAAAAAAAAAAAAATGTCAGCAGACATGAAAGCGACCGTTTTTAAATATAAGTTAGGCGGCCTGGGGGGAAATTTCCACCCTGCCCCCCGGCCCAGCCCACCCCTGTGCCCACTTCTCAACTGTCGGGGAAGAGACTGTTTGCCATCTTTGCATGATCAGCTTCTGGGCTTGATACAGACACCTCAAAACTGCTGTTTTTAGTACTACCTCCTCCAATCCCCATACTCTATATCCAAGGATACATAATCTGATGTCCGTTTCCAAAGATGTCCCCCACTTGTCGTTAATGGTTTCTACTACCCCCATCCAATACCAGACTAGCTTGGGACATCTCCAGACCATATGTATCAAGTCACCCTCCTCACCACATCTGGGGCATTTAGCATCTAGTCTTAAACCAAATCTAAATAATTTTTTTGGGGTATAATATGCTCTATGTATCAGCATTAAATGAGAAACTCTCTGTGCAGGGGATACTGAGACCACCTGCCCCATCTCCAAAATTTTTCTCCATTGTACATCTGTTAATTTCCCAACATCCGCCTCCCATCCTTTCCTACAACCAAGGTGTTCTGGCCTTACAATACTCTTACTACATAGTTGCGCATATATTTCTCAGATAAAGCCCTTTGTTTTTCCAGATTTGACCACTTTCTGAAGCAGTGGTGCGTCTTTCCACACTAAAGGGCGTATCCTAAACTGAGCATTCAAAGCATATCTCATTTGTAGGTATCTAAAGAATGTTTGTCTTGGGATTCCGTTTTCAGTTTGAAGTTCCTCAAAGGATTTTAATACATTCCCTTTATATAGCTGGGATAATCTATTTATGCCCCATCTTTCCCATTCTTTAAACTCCCCCATGGCCACCACCTCCTGTAGATTTCTATTGTGCCACAAGGGGGCATATTCTGTGAACCCAACATATCCCATTAAGCTCTTTGTTGCCTTCCAGACCTTTGTTATCATCCTAATTGTGGGGCCACTACCAGGGAAAGAGTCTGCCTCCAGTGCCTCCACCACTGTCTTATGTGGCGCCTCCAGAGTCAACAAGCCTCTGTCGGCATTTCCGCCTCTTATATGCTGCAGCTGTGCCACCAGGAAGTAACACCTTGGGTGAGGGAGTGCCATTCCCCCCTCCTTAGCTGGCAATTGTAAACTCTGGAGGCTAATCCTAGCCTTACCCCTCCTCCCTACCAGCTCCCTAAATAACGTGTCAATTTTCTTAAACCATTTTTTATTCACCCACACCGGTGAGTTATGTAACAAGTACAGTAACTGGGGCAGCCAAACCATCTTAATTAGGTTGCCTCTCCCTGCTACTGTTAGGGGCAGCCGGTTTCAAATGTCTATTTTGCACTTAAATTTAACCAATAATGGAGCTAGGTTGTCTTCAATATACTGATTGGGATCTTTTGTCATGTTTATACCCAGATACCGTATTGTTGAAACTACTTTCAATTGGGGGATTTCCAGTGTCAAAGGGTTATTAAGGGTATCTATTGGCAAAAGTGCCGATTTCCTCCAGTTCACCACTAATCCTGAAAGGTTACTGAACCTCTCCATTGTGTCCATTACCTGCTTAAGGGAGCCCTCCGTGTCTCCCAGAAAAAGTAGGACATCGTCGGCATATAGGGCAAGCCTTTCTTCTCCTGATCTTCTTATGAACCCTTTCACCTTTGGACAGGACCTGATATAGATTGCTAGTGGCTCCATAGCGAGAGCGAAAAGCAGGGGGGACAAAGGGCACCCCTGCCTCATTCCCCTTTCTAAGCATATTTTTTCTGAGCTTTCGTTATTAACCTTAATCCTCGCGCTCGGGCCCTTGTACAATGTTTTTATCCATTTTATAAAAACGGGGCCTAGACCAAATTCTTCCAGAACCCACCAGAGATAACCCCACTCCAGGCTGTCAAAGGTCTTAGTTATGTCTAAAGACACAACAGCTCTTGACCCCATATTCTCTGTCGGGGTCTGGAGATTTAGGTATACCCTCCTTATATTCATACTAGTGGTCCTATTGGGGATAAATCCCGTTTGGTCCGGGTGTATAAGTTTGTAAATAATTTTATTTAGTCTGGACGCCAACAACCTAGCCAGAATCTTGGCGTCTGTACATAGCAAAGATATTGGTTTATATGCCGATGACTCCAACGGGTCCCCCCCTTCTTTATGAAGCAGGATAATATTGGTTTCGGTCATAGAGTCAGGCAACCTCCCTACCTGTAATGCCCAATTCAGTGTTTTAAGTAATTCTGGTAACAGGATTTTCCCATATCGCTTATAGGTCTCAATCAGGAGACCGTCTGGCCCCGGAGATTTTTGGTTTGCCATTCCATTCACCGCTTGTTGTAATTCATATTCATATATCCTTAAAAAATGTATCCATATCCTACTCTCCGGCTATCCCGTGCGACCTATACAGGGTTTCGAAGTACTTCCTAAATGTGTCCGTAATCTCTGAGCTATGAGAAGAGATCTCACCATCTAGGGTCCTAATTGCAGGGACTGTCGAAGAGGAGGAGTTGGTTTTCACTAAATAGGCCAACATACGCCCCACGCTTTCTCCTTCTCCAAAGATCCGTTGTCTCTGAAAAAGTTGCTTATTCTCCCCCTTCCTTAATACTGCTATTCTATAAGACTCTTGTTTATCCTTCCATAATTTTTGTCTCTCTAGTGTTGGATCCTCTAAAAATTTCTTCTCTGCCATCACCACATCCCTCCTAATCCCTTCCTCCCACTCTCTTGCTCTCTTCTTGACCCCTGCCACCCCTTGGATCAATATACCCCTGAGGAATGCCTTCAAGGTGTCCCACTGTATACCCACTGTAGTTGAGCCTTCATTGGATCTTACAAATTCTTCTAATTTTGTTATTATCCTCTCTGGTTCCCCCATTAACTCCAACCAGTATGGACTCAGTTTCCAAAATCCTCGAGCCTCCCTTCCCCCTATATTCACTGACACCACCATCAGAGAGTGGTCCGAGACCCCTCTAGGGAAGTATACTACGTCCTTTATTATTGGCAATGCTTCTGCATTCACCAGGCTCATATCGATCCTGGAAAGAGTGGAGTGGGAGGCCGAGAAACAGGAATACTGCCTTATTCCAGGATTCCGAACCCTCCATACATCTGTCAGCCCTGCCTCTGCCAAAAACTGGCCCAGACGGCCCTCTGCTAAATTATGTAGATGGGCACTCGGTGGAAATCTATCCAAACCATTGTTAATCACCTCATTAAAATCTCCTACAACTATTACCGGTGTATCCGTTTTATCCAACATAAATTCCATTAGTTTATACAACACTAAAAGTTTAAAAGGTGGGGGGATATAAATATTAGCTAAGACATACATTCTGTTTTCTATTGAACAATGCAGAAAAATATAGCGGCCCATACCATCTATACTAGTCTGCCGACAGGAGATAGCCACGCCTCTTTTCACCAATATACTCACCCCTCTAGAATAAGAGGAGTAAACCGAGTGATATTGGGCCTGAAACCTCCTGTTTTGAAGATATATTGTTGTGTCCTTTGTCAGGTGGGTCTCCTGCAAGCAGACCAAACCCACCCCCCTCATTTCCAATAACGAAAAGATGGCAGATCTCTTATTTGGATTCCCCATCCCCCGTATGTTCCAGGAGCCTATATTAAAAACCTTAGACTGCATAAAATAACAAAGAGCAAGTAGGGGCTACAAAAACCCAGTAATACAAAAAACAAAAAAAGGAAAAAAACAACAACTTTAGACTTAATAAAGTATATTGTGCAAAAAACCTCCATACCCTCTGTAACTCCAAACCCGTAGGGCAACTAACAAAAGGCCCCACTACAAATTCAATAAAGTGCGTTATATGAAAAAAGACCTTGATTACACTCTGTGCTTTAATGCCCTGGTGGCTTACCCTACTATTCTTACTTACTATTACTATTCATACTAGTGACTATTCCAAGTGTTTTCCCCATTTCTTCCATATTACTTTCTTATTTACTACACTTGTGCTCAATCCTGGATCCCCCTTCCCTACCTCCCTGTATTTCATCTTGGATACTATGTGTATTCTTATTTTACTATGTCTTAATTTTACTAACCCCCTTACTCCCCACCCCCCATCTATCCCACACCCCCGCCCCCCCCAGTCCAACCACCCCAACACTCTCCCACCCCCACCCTTCCCCCACCTTACCAGGTTCGCCCAAGGGGCTTTATTCATGACCACTTCATGCATTCCTTGTGCCATACCCATTCCTACCATATTCCCCCCTCCACCTACTAAAAATGTACTCATGTACCAAATTTTAAGTGTAATACTATCCCCTTCCCTCGTTCCTACTTTAACATACAAAATCCCTCTACCACTCTTTGCCAAATTCATAGTTCTTCCCAAAGTTCCAAATCTTCATGTCGGGTATCTTTATTTCCTTCAAACCACCGTGTTACTCCTGTCGGAGAATCAAAAAAGAGAACCTCCCCAATTGCCTCTACCCGTAACCGAGCTGGATACAGTAGAGCATACTTGACTTCAAATTTTTGTAAAGTGCGTTTGATCCCCACAAACCCCTCCCTACATCTCTGCAGCTCTGGTAAGAAGTCAGAAAAAAAGGAAATTTTAGCTCCTTTATAGAAGATAGGCCCCTTCTCTCTGGCTTTACGCAGTAAGGTTATCTTATCATTGTGATTCAGGAACTTCATTAATAGAGACCTAGGACAACCTCCAGGAAGCGGAGCCCTGAAGGGGACACGGTGAGCCCTTTCAATCGCAAACTGTAAAGAAAATGCATCTCTTCCGAACACTTCTATAAGCCATCCTTCAAAAAAAACAATAGGATTATGCCCCTCGCACCCTTCTGGAAGCCCCACTACCCTCACATTGTCCCTTCCGAGACGGTTTTCCATTTCATCCATTTTTTCAGTAATTCTACCCAGTTGATCCTTCATGATTTTAACATCTTGCTGAAGGGGAGATACGTCGTCTTCCATTTGGCTCACCCTTCCCTCCAGAGCTGTTATCCTTTCTACTGCTTTTTGCAAATCTTGCTTTATTGGTAACAGTTCTTCTTTAACCTCTTTGATTTGGCAACTTAGTCCCTCTAATGATGTTTTACACGAGTTAACCGCTTGTAGTACTTCCCTCAAGGTGGGTTCTGCCTCTGTAGCGGGAACATTGGCTGGTAATGGTATATGATCTTTTTCCACCATCCCTGTACCTTTATTATTATTTGCATTTTTGAACCCCGCTCCTACTGCAACTGATGATGCCTGTCCCTGACTTTTCCTATCCCCAGGAGCTTTTACTTGCGTTGCTTGCCCATTTTTTGTGGGAGTCTGTTCAGGCGTATGTGCATATTTCTCTAGCTTTGCCGCTGCCGCCTGGCTTCCTTTCTCCTTTGCAGATCGCAGTGATTGAGGCCCCAGACTCTCCGTGTTAACTTAGCGATATGAGTGGCACTGCAAAGCTCAATTGGGCAATATTATACTGTACAGTGTTACATTGCTCAGTACTTTGAGAATTGTACAATAAACACCCATGCACTCCTCAGTTCCCTTATCTTGTACTGCAGGGTCACTTGCACACCTGTCCCTTGGTAATGAAAACAGCAAACTGTTAAGGCCTGTGCCTGTTTCAAAGTCCCGCTCACCTGCACTCTCCTGTCCCTGGGCTTCAGCAGCGCAACATCTGGGCACCAACCAACCACCGCAGGAGTTCTTCAGCTGTCTCTTGACAGGGATCTTCCCGGCTACCCCCAGCTCCAGGGCCGCAATCTTTCATCCTTGCCGCTCCGCTGCTTCTAAATGCTTAATGCTTCCCGGGCTCCAGTTGCACAGGCGCAGTGGCGGCAGCAGCTCCAGCGTCAGGGCTACAGTGTAGGGCAGCTTCAAGCTTTAAGCACCGGCTCCCCTGCCGAGCGACACCTCCACACTCGTCCACCTCAGCACAGGACACCGGGAACAGGTCCACAAGACACAAAGCCGCCTGGGAGTGCCAGCCGGCCGTACGATCCATCAGCAGTGGTAGGCAGAGCGGAGACTCGCATCCCACCGCTCACTCACTCTCCACACTCCGTCAACACCAACATCCGGTCACGCCCCCACAAATAGACATTCCACCGTCAATCAAAAACCACCCACTCAGGGGCAAATGTGCTGGAGATGCAAACAGGCAAGGGGCACACTGCTCCATAACTTCTGTGAATTCCCAGTCCTATACACCTACTGGGAATAAAAATAGCTACAAAACTCACAGGAGTTACCCTGGTGGACAACCCTACTACCTTTTTTCTCCACCTCAACTCACGACCTGAAAAATTGTACAAAAACTCACTTCTTATCCATCTTCTAAATGCAGCAACACATATACTACTTAAATGGAAAATCACAGACCTGCCCTCAATCAGCCAATGGACTTCTTTGATAAATGGAATCACATATATAGAAGATCTCATAGCAACATTAAAACATAAAAAAGAAAAAGTCCTAAAAACATGTTTTTATTGGAATGACTTGCAAATTCACACAAGAACATTGAAAGATCATTTCAGATTGATACATGCCTAATAAACCAGACATGTTTATATGGTTCAGCTGAATTTATCCCTTTTTTCCCATCCCCCCTTTTTTCCCTACTGTCTCTTCCACCTGAATCCTTCCCTCTCCTCCTTATCTACAATAGCTGCAAAACTTTTCTATCCACACTATAACCTGCCCTTATATACAAAAGGTAGTAAGTGTCATTATTATCTATGACCTAATGTACAATATTATTTAAATGATCTGACAAATATAACATGGGTGATATATACTGTCTATACTGTGTTTTGATTGCCCTCCCGTAATTTATATGGTTTTCTCTTTGCACTTAGATAAAAAGGAAGGGCATTCACTGTCCAATTATCCACTCTTAAGTTGGTCGGATAGACAGAGGTTGATTTACTAAATGATCAGAGGCTGTTAATGTATTAAAGCGAATGGTCGCTTATTTTGGTAAAAAAGGTGAAGATGTTTTTACTTTGAATAATCAATCATAAGCAGGAGGCTTTTGCACTATACTAGGTCTTCAAATCATTTTGATTCTGCCCAGCTGGGGCCCAACCGTGAGGAGCATCTGGAATCTGATTAGTGGTGCATGGATCAGAAACTGAGAAAAAAAATGTAATAATCTTTACCACTAACTTGAATATCTTTATGAAAAAAAAAAAGAATATATAAGGCATTTGAAAGTATCACCTTAAAATCTTTAAAGTGGACCTTAGCTCAAAATGCGCTTAGTATCTTTGCAAGTCTTAAAGCTAAGTTAGAATTTTGTAGTTTTTCATGTGTACATTATTTTCATGGCTTTCTTTTTTTATTCATGAAAGAACAGAAAGGTGAAAGTGTTCCTGAGCAGCTAACAGGAAAAGAGAAACTATTGCCAGTTTTTAGTATATAGAAATCTTAGTCTAAAAAGAGAATAATGTATGTTATGAAGAATTGGCAAGGTATTCACATTTAAAGATATAAAATTAAATTATTAAGGTCCAGACAGCTAGAGACAATTCCGACTTGCTAAACTGAATCTCTAGAGAAACATATGATGCAGAAACAGGATGACGAAAGAGAACCTTCAATTCTCCTATGTCTGTGCAGCTTGTATTTGATGTTCAAATAAAACACTGCTTGCCAGTACTGTAAAATCATTTCCTTTTCTGTTCTCTATTACAAACAACACATATGCTAACCAAAACTATGGCATTCTGAAGAAGGGTCTCATTTTCAGGGTGACTTCATATGATGAGGTAATCATCAAGGTGGTAATCCCAAGTAATTAAGAATTACTTCCTGAGCTGCCAGAATGTTTTATAACCATTATTTTATAATCATTCTATAATTATTATGAAAGAGCATGAAAATAAAATGGCTTTGATTAAAAAGACAAGAGGGCCTGTATGGATATTCACTAATTGTCCGTCATGATTTAAAATGTAAATATCTCCTTGGTGTGTAGTATATGCTAGGAGTTAAATATAATTTGTAAATGTCAGCAGCTTTTTAGGTTGCATGGTGTGTCAGCTCTCGTTTTTTATCCATAGCCCAATAAAAACACTTCAAATTAAAACTATGTAGGCACGAGTAGAAAAAACATGAAATAGAAAGTAGTTTTAATAATTCAGATGTGTATTTCTACCTCAACATAACAGAGGAGATGACCATGCATAAACATATGATTTTATTTAGTGAAATGAAACAAACAGGACTGATGTGCTCAGAAATTATATTTCACTATTCTACTTACTTTAAAGGTCACCTGTATTATTACCATAAAATCATCCAACCTACCCCATGAACCAACCTTCACTGTAACCCCTCACACTATTTCTCCTCAGGCAGAAATTCTCTTTGGTGCTGGCCACGTTTGCCTTGAACCTCCATGGACTTGTATGGGGCACACACATCTCTAGTGCCTGGGATCATCTAATAAAAGTCTACAAAGTCAGTACCAAACAGAATTTCTGCTTGAGGTGAAGTAAACAGTACTTGCTGCAGAGGCTGGTAAGAAGTTGGGGTGAGGATTATTAGTGCAGGTTAGTTCAGGAGGGGGGGAAGGGTGGGTTGTATTTACATATGGACTAAAATATATATATTTTAGTGTGATTCCCTTAATTTCTGCTCACTTCCTGTTTTTACTATGGGACAGGGAGTGAAGGTAATTTTCCCCAAGGGGACACGGGTGGCAAAAAAACTGACAGGGGTTAGAACTAGGGTTGCACCGATACCGTTGTTTTTACTGGTGGGTATGAGTACCGATACTTTTGGTCAAGTGCTCGTTGATACCAAGTACCGATACCTTTGTGATTCTTTCCCCCATTCACAGATCCTGTTACAGGCAGCATAACCAATGAAATCGTTTTTCTCAATGGAGCAGGAGGAAGGAGGAAGTTGCTCCTGTCGGGCCATCTTTACTGCTGTTTAGGCTGCAGCTGTTTACTATTGTACTGCCAGACGTTCAGAGCTAGGAAGAGGGCAGAGAAAAATTTTAAAGGATTCAGCTGTCTGCACAAAGTGGAACTTACTTTATTACAGTTAATAAATGTAACTATTGGGATTTGTATTATTTAAATATTAGCTTTAAGAAATAAAAAATATAAATACTCAATATAGCAATAATAATATTACTAAATCATTTTCATATTTATGCATATACAATGTGAAGTGATAAATAAATTTGATGAATTAAAGCAATCTTTTCCTGCCCCCTCATCTGCCGATACCACTATTACTTTACTGTAAATATTTAAATAAACACATTTGAATGGCTCCTTCTTAACTCTGTCACCACATCCTAATACACAGCTCTCCATTGCATTCCATGCCACCATTTAAAGAAAAAATAAACTCTAGCGCTTGTGGCATACCAGATCTGCAGTAGCTGCTTTGTGTTGCCTCCCTGGAAGGTACCGTACTAGTAATGTAGCACCTGTGAAAACCAGGAAGTCCAAAAATAAAATGTAAGTTTACCAAAACCACTGCTGCATGTGTTGGGGGGGGGTAATTCTTTTCACTTTAATACTTCACATGATTAGTGTGCAGGATTCAACAACTAATCAGGTCAAATTTAGAAATGGAATCCTGATCCAAAATGCATAGTAACGTTTTTACTGAAGTGACTATTAGTAGAGAAGACACATCAGCAAACTCCGGCATAGATATCAGGGTGACTGGTTCTGGAGCCGAAAGAGATAACCACTGCCTTTGATTTTGATTTTGTTACCTCTAACACTGTAACCAGTCAATAAAAAGATTTCCTTCTATGGCACCTTTGACCTATCCAAATCTGCCACCAAAGACAGCAAATTATTATGATCCCTATAGTAAACATGGACATGAGTAGGTTTATTAAATATAAACAAAAATGTAAAAAGTTAAAATACGATGATCATTACCTCTAGAAATATGATTTAATAAAGATGCTAAAGTGATTTTTAGGCAACTATTGGATAAAGCTAACATGAAAAACCTAAAATAGCCACAAAGAAGACAATGTCCGAGTCCATTTTGCTACAAGATGACTAAAATGATTGCAGAAGATGGAGTTATAGCAAAGACTAAACAAATCTGACTTGAATAATAGTCAAACCTCCTCCCTTCAAATAAATATTATAACATTTTTGTTGATGGAAATTGTTTCAGCAGCTAAAACCCTTGAGAAATTTCTAGGAAGCCTATTCCTTAAGAGCACCAAACTGTATTAGTTCCACAGAGATGATTAAATAGATTTATGAATTGTCTGCACTTTTATAATGTAATTTAACTAGTTTTCCAGACATATTTTCCACCATGCCTAACACAAACAGTAACCTCATGTTGCGATATATTACCACCAGGACATATATTTCTATTTTCAGGATCTGTGCACAGTGGGAGAAATTATCACTGACAGAAAACATTAGAAATAGTCACAAAGCATTACCTTAATTACATACAGTAAAAGATGTAAAAAAAAAAAAAAAAGAAATAGAAAGTCAACTGTAGCAATAACATTAATTTGTTACAAATGTTAGCTGTAAAAAGAAACCCTTAATACTAAATGCAATTTTATATACTCCATAAATAACATAATGATTTCCATATAAATATTCCAGATAAATATACGTATAAACAGATAAATTCCAATCCAGATTTTGCTGATGCCCTTAAAAGGTAATTTTACCCATTTTATCTGAATAATCCTTGTTTACTTATTATACAATGTGTGATTATCGTAGTAATTACCTTATTTTCCAAATAAACACACAAAATACAAGTTATAACCAATCAGTGGTCAAGTTCGCTGAGTGGTCGTAAAGCCCAAATCCAGGCAGAAAAAAAATGATCCCTTGCAGTGGGGCAGTCCAGGGGAAAGGAGAAACCCTTATACTTACCTGAACCTCTGCTCCCCCGCCAAACGCTGCCCCCCACGATCGAGTGGTGGACTGTTCCTGGCACCCTCATATCCAGAGCAGGGCTATGGCTGCTGCTCTGGGCTTGATGAAGTCAGGCCTCACGACCACTAGAACACGAGAACAACAGGGACTGATCTTGAGCAGAAAGGAGCGATTGATCAGCTAAATATATCTCCTTTCATCTTTCCCCTGTAGGAT